>CM068367.1:1420854919-1422251742 GCA_034769895.1 Magicicada septendecula | reverse complement strand
TACTTGTTTCAACAATTGCTTCACTTACTAAAAGCGGCCATAAGGCCTTGTCGTTTTTTTACATGTATGTTTATATCTTTAAATCTATTTAATTTTGTTTAACATTCATTCATCAGCGTTGTTCACATCCGTATCTTACTGAAATCTACGCCTGCAAATCAAACCTCATAATACAAAATTGTTAATAATTTTCGGTGTTTCATTAAAAAAAAAAGGTATCAGAAAATGTGTTTGTTACTGAAATATTCTTCCGTTTTCAAAACAATGTGTAAAGTGTGATGGTAATATGTTAACAAATGTAAAAGGACAAATAAACGTCATCTTCAGATGTGGTAGACGGAATTGCAGAGCTACAAAAAACATATATGATGACACTTTTTTCGAAATAGCGCGTGTTCCTGCATTATCTGTATTATGCGTGTTAGTCGCTTGTATTTTGAAATATCAAATTTCAGTCATTTCGAAAGAGATCGACATAAACAGGAAAACTACACAAAAATTAATAAATGAGTTTAGGGAGATCCTTACTGTCTGGCTGATGGATAACAGCTCAAAAATTGACGGCCTGGGAGATACTGAAATTGATGAAAGTGCGTTTGTTTGAAGGAAGTACAACAGGGGTCGAATAACCAAAACTCGTTGGGTACTTGAGGGAATTGGCAGGAGAATAAAGAAGTGTATCCTAAAGGTGGTGGACCCACTAAATTGTGTAATTTTAAATAACATGGAACCAGGAACCACTATAGTTGCAGATATGTGGCGCGGGTACAACTCGCGAGTACCCATACATACCAAAATGTACGGGTATATACTTTTGTCTGTGAACCATTCGCTTAATTTTGTATGTCCTTGCAATTCTGCTGTTCACACCCAAACGATCCAGAACTAATGGTCTAAAATTAAGCGTGTTATGCGGAGAAGAGTCAGCAGAATGTCTGTTAGTACATTTCAGACGCATTTAATTGAATACGTATGGAGAAAACTGTTTTTCTGCAGAAGAATTGTTTAATGATTTTTAGCGGCTATTCATTATTTTTACACGCAATTTTTAAATTGAATATACAGTAATTTGTAGTCAATAAATTTAGCTAAAGTAGAAATAAATTAGAACAAATCTAAAAAATACATAAAATTAAAATATAAAAATAGATGTAAAGATATAAACATAGAGGTAAAAAACGACAAGGCCTCACTGACCACTTTTAGTAAGTGAAGCAATTGTTGTTGAAATAAGTATCAGCATTTCTCTGATACATGTATTAGCGGCCGTGAGCATTCTCTGTATGAAAATGCTTCTCAAGCCACTGGATGTAGCCACTACGTTTATAATCCGTGGAAAAACCCACACGCCTATATAACAATAGACATGTCAGTGAACAGTATAATAAAATAACCTTTTCCTGGTCTTACAAAAAGTGCAGGTATCCGACGACTTCTAGTACCCTCAGCCCAAAATATTTTAATATTGCGTGTATCTCTCTCCCTTTCCTTGCCTGCATATCGCATCATCTAGCTATTATCTCTAACACAAATAGAACTAATATTATAAAAATTTTTATATAAAAATTTATGCTATCTCACAACCCTCTGTCTCTCTCCTTCCTTCTATCTTTCTCTCTTTTCTCCCCTTTTTATATTTCTTAATAATAAAAATAGAACTCTTATTAACAAAAAAATACGTACAGTAATTTTCTGTGTTTGTCTGTGTATCTGACTCTTTACTCCCATTTAGCTTTCTCTCTCTCTCTCTCTCTCTCTCTCTCTCTCTCTCTCTCTCTCTCTCTCTCTCTCTCTCTCTCTCTCTCTCTCTCTCTCTCGCTCTCTCTCTCTCTCTACCCCCTACTCATCCTCTCTTTCATACTCTCTTAATTACACACTTTTATCATTTTACTATTCTCTCTCTCTCTCTCTCTCTCTCTCTCTCTCTCTCTCTCTCTCTCTCTCTCTCTCTCTCTCTCTCTCTCTCTCTCTCTCCCCTACTCATCCTCTCTCTCCTACTCTCTTAATTACGCACTTTTATCATTTTACTCTCTCTCTCTCTCTCTCTCTCTCTCTCTCTCTCTCTCTCTCTCTCTCTCTCTCTCTCTCTCACTCACTATCTCTATCTATCTATCTATTTACCAATCTCAATCCCAAACAGAACTATAGACTATTAAGAACTACAGAACTACAAACTAAAATTATACAATTTTGTTAACCGCAAAACTGATACAAATAAATGTTTTATAGCATTACTTCAAAAGACTGTATGTATAATGATGAACACTGACCAGAAATATAACTGATTATACTTTTTATATAACTAGTATAAGTTCATAACGATTGGCATTACATTTATTATTTCTGACTGTCAATATGCACAGGAAATTTCTTTAGTAAAAGAAATCGAAGTTACATTATCGCCCGGTGTCAATGCATGTGAGAAAATACGCCCGTTAACATGCCCGTTAATTACGTTATTTGATCAGACGAGAAGTGGTCAATCTTTACATAATTCGAAAGGCCAGTACGCTACGTTGGCATGCTTCGTAAAACAAAATAATTATATTACCACGGTTAATATAATTGGATAGTGAAGTTTAAAAATTGTTGATAAATATTTAGTTAAAATTATGATGTAAAGTTGGCGCGTGCACGAAGGAAAAGAATAATTTTCATTCGCCTGGAGTTAGTCACTCTTTCGTACAAACAAATAAGCGTCAACGTAAACTGTGGGATACCCGGGGTTGAAATCTGGCAACGTCGCTGGAAGCAAAAACGGCGAAAATTCGAAAAAAGTATACATTTCAGACGCTTAATTGTTGGGAAATTGAAAAGACGCCCTATTGTCGTAATTATGAAAAGATGCCATAATGAGAGCGTTTTGTACAAAAAAAATTATTTGCTTATTTTAAGAGTATATTGAAATATAAAATGCAAAACACAAATAACATAATCACAAGAACGTAATGTTACAAAAAAATTTCAATATATTCTTCGTTTTCGGGTAGACGCCAAAACGTATACATTTTGAAAAGACACCAAAATGTTAGAAAAATGTATATATATATATATTAGACTGGGTCAAAAAAAATAAATTTTTTTTTTCGGAACGCTTTATTGCGGAAAAGTTGCTTATTGTAATAAGAAGAAAAACGGCGTAAAAAAAAATTAAAATCGGTTAACATCTTCCGTTCGCACATCGTACTTAAAGTTTATGAAAAATTGCAAAAATCACATTTTTGTAAATTTTTTAAGTTAGTTAAAACTTTTAAAATAAACACGCTTTAGTTTTTTATGCTTGTTTTATGGTTTAAATAACCTAAATAAATTAAATTCTGACCAATAATCTAATTTTTTCCGTTCGCGCAACGTCTTGGAAGAAACAGAAATTTACCAATATTTCGCAATTTTCACTGTGCAACTCTTCGCTCGTTTTGCTAGAACAAAACGACCCAGAACTCACCACGTGGAGGTGGTTGCATGTCGAGTTCCACCCACACCCTACCCAACCAACCATCCAATTGTTGGGTGTGGTATTTACATTATATTTACAACTATTTACAAAGATTTTCCATAGACTAGGATTCTTTGGCTTACTGTGTTTTTTACTTTTTCTTTTTTATATCTACTACACATTTAAAGTCTGATTTTTTGGAGAAATGAGGCATAACCGATCTAGACTTAAGTGTTGCTCGGATATAGCCATCTCTAGCTTCATGTCCACATACTTTATTCGAGGCCTCTGTCACAAGTTTGACGCACCTCTCCACAGCCTGGGTGTGACAGGGAAACTTTTGTATTTCTCTGATGGTCTTAGTATCAGAATTGATGAGTGATTTAATATCATCTTCACTTAGGTCCCGCAGCATTGGAGGAGGATACAACACACAAGAATTCCAATTAATAATTTCAGTGTAATCGGAAGCTTGAAAGTTTATCTTCGGTGGTACGAAATTTCTAACAGTCTTCTTCTTAGGGACGGTTTGTCTTGCTTTTAAGATCCTTCTGTAACCAAGCTCCCGAATATGGTCTCTTTCATCGACAACCATTGCCAACAGAACATTCTCTGGGTGCGCAAAGAACGCATTTCGTTCTATTACTGGATCGACAACTTGAAGTAATTCATCGGATAAATAACGTGATGTTTGGATTGCTTGAAAGACATGTTTTGGTCCGTCAGTAAAAATATTTGCTCTTTTTGATGGCAAACCACACAGGCATGTATGATTTTAAGATAAAGCCAACTATTTCTTTTAAGTTTCCGGATGGATCTTATCCAAATCATAACATTATACATATCTTATCCATCAGAGAAATAGAAAAGTTTCCCTGTCACATTCAGGCTATGGAGAGGTGCGTCAAACTTGTGACAGAGGCCTCGAATAAAGTATGTGGACATGAAGCTAGAGATGGCTATATCTGAGCAACACTTAAGTCTAGATCGGTTATGCCTCATTTCTCCAAAAAATCAGACTTTAAATGTGTAGTAGATATAAAAAAGAAAAAGTAAAAAACACAGTAAGCCAAAGAATCCTAGTCTATGGAAAATCTTTGTAAATAGTTGTAAATATAATGTAAATACCACACCCAACAATTGGATGGTTGGTTGGGTAGGGTGTGGGTGGAACTCGACGTGCAACCACCTCCACGTGGTGAGTTCTGGGTTGTTTTGTTCTAGCAAAACGAGCGACGAGTTGCACAGTGAAAATTGCGAAATACTGGTAAATTTCTGTTTCTTCTAAGACGTTGCGCGAACGGAAAAAATTAGATTATTGGTCAGAATTTAATTTATTTAGGTTATTTAAAGCATAAAACAAGCATAAAAAACTAAAACGTGTTTATTTTAAAAGTTTTAACTAACTTAAAAAATTTACAAAAATGTCGTGATTTTTGCAATTTTTCATAAACTTAAGTACGATGCGCGAACGGAAGATGTTAACCGATTTTAATTTTTTTATGCCATTTTTCTTCTTATTACAATAGGTGTAACGGGCCGAATTTGAGGGTTATTTCATTTTATCAAATTTTTGGGGTTTGGTAAAATATTTATAAATTTAATTTCCAACAGTGAGCAGGCCACGTGTTGTATTGTAAGAACAGTGTTTTAACAAAGGAGTAATACGTGTCCACAGTTGTGCAATCGCTAACAAGGAATGTACCAAGTCGTCATTTCCAAGAACTTTGCGAGAATGTGGCAGTGCGCCCGTATGCATCACACGAGCATGCGCGCGGACCCACGCCGAGTTATGAAACACCAAAGATGGCTAAGAGTAACAAATTCGGAGCACACGTCCCAAGGTGCCGGATGTAAAACCTAAGTCCCACCTATCTCGTGACGTCAGCCAGTGCTGCGCGAATATCTGGTACGATCAACACACCATCAACTGCATGGGTTGAATAGGACTTACAAGTGACGAAGAACTATGAGGCCTTGGTTTCCACCAAAAAAGATGCAATCGAGTTAGCGGCGAATGCTATGCCGCTCTGGGCAGTCCGACACAGACCGTACCTGCAGGTACAGCCCCACGGGGCTTCTTTTTAAAAAATTTTATAAATTGCCAGTTTAAAGTGAATTAACAGTTTAAAATAATATGACAGTGGCGAGTAGTCATTCAGTGAAGAACATCTACAGTTATTTCCGGACACACCAGTAATTACCAAACGCGAAATAGTAAGCTCGAGCGAAAACCACGTTGCCGGCTGGGGAATTTCACAACATGTTTAAGGGTTTGGGTTAATAAAAATGATCGGGGGAGGGTTTATAAATTGAGTGAGTGAGAGAATGGCAGGCTGGGCTGTGTTTTTGTGTGCACTAGAATAAGGTAAGATATCTATTATGTACTTCAAAAGTTAAAATACCATGTGGAGAGAGTAACATTTTTTTTATATTTTATACACGGAAAAGATGTTTAATAATCGTGAAATAAAAAAACCATTATCTTTAAATGATATACTTTGGTAAGCAAAGTCATTTCAAGAACCTTATTTCATTTGCTGTGCTGTCAAGTTCGCCGTACGAACGGGGTTCGTCCCCACGTAGAGATCAGGCCAGATCGAAAAGACAAAGGTAAGTGGAAGTTACCATCAAATTCATTAAATAAAAGCATTTAGAATGTTACATAGGCAACTTTTCTGCACTGAAGCGTTCCGGAAAAAAAATATTTATTTTTTACGACCCAGTCTAATATATATATATATTTCTATGTGTATTAATGTATGTAGATCAATTGTATGCGTATTCTATGTGTATGTCAATTATGTATTCTTGATGTCAGTGGGTTATGTAAGGAGAATATTATGCAACCATATTATAAATGTTTAAGAGACATGGAGGCAATTGCACTGTGACACTAGATGTTGGATTATAAGGGGGTATTTGAATAATTTATAAGATATTGAGCTTATGTGATATTTTATATATGTATATTTTAAGGATGTTTAAAGATTGCGAAAAAAAGAGTTTCTACATTACATTGTTATGCTATTTTGGGGAAGTAGATGTTACAAAATTTTTTTTTGAAGAATGATACATTGCATGTTGTATATTCTGAATATTAATGTTATAATGTCAAAGAGTGGATTGGGGGATTTTTTTAAATGTAATTTTTTAAATTATACTAAATTTATATTGGGTTAAAAGAAATTGGCTTGCGGTCAATATATATATATATATTTTTAAATGAATTTGGAAATAATAAAGACTGTTATAATTGGGTAGAAGCGAGTTTAATTGCAAGTCCTGTCTCACTGGACCCAGCACATTTTTGGCTTCTCTAGGCCTTACGCCTAGTTTTAATTAACTAGTGGCCCCTCTTTCAAAAAAAAAAAAAAAAAAAAAAAAAAAAAATATTTTTAAGAGATTTTTTTATAAGGCATAAAAATTTTAAGAGAGGTTACAGCACATAGATATGTACCAATTTAGCAAGAAGATAATTGCCTAATAATTCAAGGTGATAAGGTGCCACTGTAGTGTTGGCTGCCAGCAACATGAATGGGTTACAAAATCCCAACCTTTTGTAACTTACAAAATGGTGACCGATACAAAATGTTTTGGCTGAATCATGTGAACTAAGGAAAGCAAACATAATAATGATTTCCATGGGACACCAAGAGTCTCCAACAGATTCAATCAATAATTTTACAAATAATAATGTCCATTGTACAATAACATTAAATGCTTATTGTAACAAACAAATGTATACTTGTGTACTATACCTGATCAATAAACTGTTCATTCTGTTCTCTCATGAGTACTTCTTTTACACACAGTTCTTCTTTTACACATACTTCTTCTTTTATGATAGAATTTACAAGTGGCAATATATACTGCAAAATAAAAAATTCTAAAATTAAATTTGTCTTCTCCGTGACTTACAGAGTACATAATAAAGTGCTAAAAATAAATATGAAATAAATAGAATTATCCATCAATTTTTCTAATAAATATCTGCACTCTGCACAACATGTGCGTGCGCGCGCATGTGTGTGTGTGTGTGTGTGATTTTACTTACGTAATCACATCTGGGTTTTTCGTTTGCAATACTGTGAGACTGGTATTCTGTGTATTCTGTTGATATTTCAATTAAATATCTACAAATGAATGTAATCCTACTCTCAAGTGGTACAAGGCATTGAACAATCTAACACATTAGCTGTGGGTTACATAATCAGGTTTGTGCATATTTTACCTGTTTAGTCTCTTCTTCTTCTACACCCACTTCCTTCTTTATAACATCCGTTAAAACATCCTACACATAAAAAAAATTAAATTTACAGTTATAATAATAATAATGGCTTCCATGTGTACCACCGAAGCAGCATAGGAGTCTACGCTATTTACAGTTATACAAATTTATTACCATTACAGGAGAATGCTTTACACATGGCTGTAAAGGAAATAATAAAAAACTTTTCAGATTGGAATAACACCTCATGGAAAGAGTACAAAAATGTTAAGATTTACTGGTAATATGGCTTCTATTTGTAGAAAAAAAGGTAAATTTATAAACAGCGTTGAATTTTATAGAAAAATGATTACAAGAACAGAAGTTGGAAACAAAAGTAGAGATTCTGTAAATATTAAAATCGGTAGGCCTAACTAGTAACTTGGAGGAAGCGGTGTCACAGCACAGGCCAAATGGAGAAACTAATTTGCTGTTGTCAAATACTGGGCTAGGATTAGGAAGAAATTCCTAAAGTTACATGTCTGCAGCATCGCACTACACAAGCTGGATGTGGAATCTAGATAATTTGGAAAGGTGAAAGAAAGAACCACAGAAGCATTTGAATTGTGCTGCTATATGCTAACATGTGCTGAAGAATATTAACAACATACTGGATGGGCAAAGTAACTTAAAAAAATTAACAGGTTCTGGAAACAATGGGAGAACGGAGCGGTTTGTGAAGACAAGACCATGGAGTGGTGGGTTACTAGTTGAGACAGCCAGGAGTAATGATTTTGGTGATGGGAGCCCAGTGAATGGTAGGTACCATAGAGGAAGGCAGAGACTGGAGTTGACTGTTGACATTATGGGACGCTGTAAGCACTACAGACAAAGACAAGCATAACGATACGAAGAGCCTAACAACCACATCAAAGCAAGTACATGTTATGATAAAAGAGAGATAAGTTAACGGTGTAATCTTAAACCTTTCATTATTGCCTTTTCCAGACAGAAATTTCTGCATCTAGTGATCTTCATACAAGGGGAATTTCAAAAGATCGTGGTCTACAATCTAGAGGTATTTTTGTGTTTCTGTTTTTCACTGGACTATGACACTACATTTGCCCCATGAATAGATGTAAAGCATCTAGTTGGTCTGCTGTGTTGTACTAACAAACAGTTGTGTAAACAAAGTCATCTCTCAAGGTCATTTCTCGGTGCGCTGATGAAAAAAGGCAAGATCAAACGTCATGCAGCATCAAATTCTTGTTAAAAAAAGGTTTTAACACCAACACAAATTTTTAACGAGATGAAAGATATGTTGGGTGATCATTTACTACAGTTTATTTGTAGACTTGTAATGGGTAATACAAACTGGGTCCACCATTTCATTCCAAAACAAAACACCAGTCAAAACAATGTATGTACAGTGGTTCTCTGTTTCCAAAAAAGGCAAAATCAATTTCATCTGCTGGAAAGCCGATTCTGATTGTCTGACATGATAAGGGAGTATTGTTAATAGATTATCACGAAAGGGTCAAATGATGAAGAGGCACCATGCTAACCTTTTACACCAAATAAATGAAAAACATCTGTGAAATAAATATCGGGTTAAGTACAGAAATAGCAGCAGGATAATGCAAGACTTCATGCAAGCATTGTTTTTATGGCAAAACTTGCCGAGTTGAAGTACGATCTGCTGTAGTATCAGCCTTATTTGCCTGATTTAGCTCCATCTGACTTTTAACTACTCCCAAATGTCAAAACTTCCCTCGGGGAGGGCGGCAGTTAACGTTGTTTTGAGGACCTAGAACAATCAAACTTCTGCGATCGGATAAAAGCACTGCAGCATTGCTGGACCAAGTATATTGAATTACATGGAGTCTATGTTGAAATATAAAAATGATTCCAGAAAGAAAAAGTCTTTCATTATCAGGTCATAAACATTTCAAATTGCCCTAGTATATACCTGAAAGGTACATGAAAGGATAAATAATCTTACCTGAGAAACACCATGTGTGTGTGTGTGTGTGTGTGTGTGTGTGTGTGTGTGTGTGTGTGTGTGTGTGTGTGTGTGTGTGTGTGTGTGTGTGTGTGAGAGAGAGACTGGAGGAGAAATTAGTTGATTAGAATATCAGGAAGACTTGTGGAGTGGACAACTGCACTTTAGAAGTGGATGTATAAGGTAAGTGTATATGACGTGTAACAAGTTAATGGTATATTAATAGTAAAAACTATGGTTTTTACATTTAAAATGTATACCTTGTCCTCAAATTTGACAGTTTCCATTTTTTTTTTACTCTTGTTAACACCTGAAACAAATGAAAACACACTGCTGGTAGTTATAAGACTAAATCTGCATCACACACAAATTAGCACAAGAATAATGTCCGATTAAGAACAATGTTTTCTATTTAATGCATATATCATTATTAATAAACAATGTCTTCACACTGCCAAACCTCAGTTTCACCACTACGGGTACCTTATTTTAGTTTGTGTGAGGAGTTTCATGTTAATACAATAAAGTGTTTCTGGCTGAAAACAGGTTCGAGATAACTTATGTAGAGGAGAACTCACATTAATGCTGCTTGCATATGTAACTTGGATGAACCAATGTACAGAAGAGTATATTGAAACACAGTGCTAACTATAATGATGTTTCCTGAAAAAATGTTTACCCCATAAAGGTACACTTATCTTGGAAACCATACAACATGTTGTTCATATTTTTTTTCGGTCTGTCCATATTTTCGCACAGACTTTAATTCCTATTTACCAAAAATTATAGGCTAAGAATTTTGACATCATTTTAGAATTATTTTGAGAAAGAAATAAAACTCTGATATCAACTGAATACTAAAATTTTTATAAAACCCCTGATTTAAATTATTTACAGAAGTTATACTCTATATTTTGTTTAATATAAGTACCAAACTGACAGTTGTCAGAATATGTTGCAATACTACAAGCAGCCTAATGGCAAAGTGTTATTTACAACAAAAGTTTTACACATCTGGCAAAGTTTAAAATACTTCAAATATATATGCTCTGTTGGGAGGGGCGTCTTAATGTCAGCTACAAATGGCTAAATGAAATAACACCACATCTGCATTCCCACTGTGTTCCCACTGTCAATATACAGAAGTTATATTAAACATATTATAGAATTAAAAATAAAATTATGATTTCTCAGAAAAACATACCTGAATTTTCACAATTTAATATAGCAAAATATGGATGTTCAACATTATGTAATGTTACAATAACATTATGTTTATACTGAACTGTTTGTTTATAATTGAATTGCTCCGCCCAACAACGTTGCAAACGCCAACATTTCCAAAATGCAGGTTTTGTTGAAACAACGTTGCAAACGACATTCTGAATAGTGTGGGGTATTTTTCGTTTGAGAAAGTTTAGGTTGGCTGCCCTAAAATAAGCCTACAATCTCCCGCGTGTTTAGTTCCATGGTAACAACAACGTTGTAAGCACCTAACATGCCTTCCCAGTCAGGCGTCATGCTGTCACTTGGCGAAGAAAAACGTTTAAACTATAGAAGAAAAAGGAAGATTTGTGAAGAATAAGATTAGAAAAGTTTCGAGGGACGGAGGGAAATCTGCAAATATCATCACGGAAGAAGCCAGTACCAGGAAAACTGTCCCCCACTGAGGTAAGCTCAACAACGTTGTAACCGCCACCTGTTGCAATACAGTAGTTGATACTCGGAAAAAAGTTTTGTCAGCTTGCGATTGCTCCGCACTCTTATTTTCTAGCGGCTATTCCGAGAAGCGAGTTTGCGTGTGTAGGATGGTGTGTATACGAGCTCTTGTAGGGTGGTGTATTATGGGAACTGACGACTTCAATGAGTTTGAGTTTTGTTGAAAATTCTCTGCATAAAGGGAGCTATAAGATTACTGAACAGGTCTGGTATCAAACAGCTTCTGATGACCCTACAACATTACGCGGCAGAACTTCACACAATGTACTCCAGCTGTGGGAAACACATAGCATTGCTAAGAAAGCTCAGAGAAGGGGTGGGAGAAACCTTCCACCAGTTAAAGTTGCGCGATTTCACAACTTGTACAGCGAGCGCCTTCCAATTAAACAGGTCAAGAAAACTGACTTGGAAGATGTGCCGATATATTCCTGAGGAATTTGTTGAATTTTATAACAACCTTCGAGGTGAATAAACATTGTTTTGGACTTACTTATTTACATGCTTTAATGTCTTAATAGCTATTTTGATATAGCTACGATGTGCAACAACATTGTAACCTACAGGCGCCTACAATGTTGTTGCTCTATAAGGAGGTTAGTTTTTTATATATATCTTAAAATAAGTGAACCACAATCATGTGGGACTGAAAAATACTCTTTTCAAAATTGTTACAATACATTACGGTTAAAAAACTAGCCAAAAGATATATACAACACATGAAAAACAGTTTTTACCGTTTTTTGAAAAATTGTATTTTTGGCACTTGCAACGTTGTTGGGCGGAGCAATTCAATTAATGTTTGTGCATGGCTAAACCATGATATTTAGTAGCTGGTTAACATGTGCATTTGTGTATTAGATTTTTAGTTTACACTGTGTATTTTAATAATATTAAATGCCATGAATTCCGTTAATACAATACAACACTTACCAAGCCAATAATATTAAACACAACCCCTTCCAAAAATAAAATTCTCAAAAACTATAAAGCTATTTCGGTGCTATTTCATGTACTCCATTACTATTTATTTACTGATACAGTTTGATCCTAACCAAGCTGAACTGCACTGCCTTTACATTACAAACACTTCTTCAAGTAAAAGTAGGTAGGTGTATACATGAAATATATACTGAAAATAACTATGACTATGTATAGTATCTGAAAGTGTTAGTTGGCTAAATGTTTTATAATGTAACTTGAGTGTGGAATTCTACAAAAATTTGAAGTTTATTTTATTCTTTAGTTCAATACAAATTATATAATAAATGGTTCCAATAATAATATACTGAGCATTATATTATTTTCTTGTTTTCATTTGCAATAATATTTATTGTAAACAATATATTTCTCGTCTTCAATTTGTTAACTTGAGTAACCACCATTTTTGTTTTTGATGTGTATTGAATCAATGTGAAAACATTATCACAAATGCCAAGTTTTGAGAAACGATCATTTACTTAGATTCACATGCCTAAATGTATATTCACCTACTGTAGACATGTTGCAATCTATATATGTAACTAACAGTAATACTCAATTTTCTGTTGAATATGTGTATGTATCAATGTTACTGTTCTTGCTGTCATTTATCTATGGTTATTTCAACTCAACATTTTTCGAAAGCAAAAGTCAAATCACAATCGTATTAGTAAACCCTTAAGCGCATGAGTTAACCCTATTATATCTTAGTTAATATTTACATCATTAAACAACAAAAACTGTGACAAGAATACTAAATAATCCACCTTGCTATGGGGAGAAAAATAAAGTATTACTTCTACGCACTATGTAAGTGCTCACACACACGCACGCGCGCGCATATTAAACATAGCAACTTTTACTACATTTTATAATTTCTAATGCGATTTTGTATAAACTGATGAGGACTGGTTCACCTTATGTTAAGTATTCAGTTACGCCATAAATGAAGTGTTGTTAGGTTATGTTTCTCCAGTTGTAGGTTATGCGCGGTACATTAAAATTGCCTTTTAAAGGAGAAAACCGGTTAAGGCTGTAAGGTAAAACTTTATGCTTTTACTTATCAAAAACCTAGTGTTCCGAGTCGTTAATGTAATAGTGATATTTAGTTTAGTAACGGACACGTCATGGACAACGAAATCCAAGAATTAAAATTGCATTACTTTTGAATTTGTCCTGTACGTTGTATAACGGTACTTGCTTGTGCCATTACTTTCAGTACATTTCTATCATACTATTATACTGGTTAAATCCACATACATAAAAGAACTATATTTAGATCTATCAGGTATTGTGTTACCCTAACGTTTTGATGCGTTTGCAGCATATGCAGGCCAGCAAAAGCTGCTGTGAAAGTTGAAAAACTAATAAATCATTAATTCAGACACTAAAAAGTAAACAAGAGACCTTGGCAATATTTCTACTGCGACTCGAGATATTTTCTGGTGAAGATGTGCAATTTTTCTAATTTTGTGAAATAAGTTAGGGTACCTAAGTTAGTCAACAAATACGAACCAACTTTCCAAATTTAAAGTAAATTTTCTTAATGTGTCTGGTTTATCTTACTAATGACATTATCAATGACTATTATCGTTATTTTCACCTTAACTTAACGTCCAGTTGTAATTAAGTAAAATTTACCTTAACTCACAGAAGTACATACATAAATACATACTACTGGTACAGTACGGCTGTTATGATCGGTTAACGAACATGTGTACATTCAGTGTTGCCAGGTCAGTAAGTCCTCTTTTCCCCACATTGCTACCCAAAATTTCCCCATTTAGCCATAAAAATCCCCACTGCCACAAATACGTCTGCTTTATGCAGAGAGTCTCATTTTATAGAAAGTATGTTCTAAATGTTTAAATACTATTAGAAGAAGAATATAAATATTAAAAACTTGTTTTAAGTACGATAAAAAAAATGTTCTAACCTGCTGAGGTCACCCTCAATATTATTTGAAAACCTTTTCATGCACTTAGTTCAGTATAGACTTGAGTTTTAATATTCACACATTACACTATAGTTAACAACTTTTCATTTGTTTAATTCACAAAAACAATTTACAATTCGGAGCCTCCAGGTGGTCTAGTGGCTAACGCGGGCGATTGATGCGCTCGTGGTCCCGGGTTCAATTCCCGGCGGAGGTTCCGTACGGCGTGCACTCAGCGTCGTGAGGCAAACTGAGCAGGCGCTGAGATAACAGCGCCGCCTCCTGGCTGTGAATACCGCAGCTAGCGGCTGGTGGCGCGTAGTACTAGCCATACACCGTCACACTAACACAAAAGCCGCGCGGTACGCCTTGGTCCTTAACGGACTGTTGAGCGGTGGTTTATTTATTTATTAATTTACAATTCGCTAACGATTCGATAAATGACACGATATTCGTCAGGAAACCACAGTACTGTGGCAAAAGAATCGTTTTCCACACTGAAGATGGCCTCCAGAGGAGAGGCTGAAACGTCTGTTAGTAACAACAGGAGTACACCACGGCCCAATAACCCGGAGTTTAGTTAGATTGTTTCCAACATTGTTGACGCTGGCCGTCATACATTCTAACTTATCCATGCGCTATTGTAAATAACTGGGTAATGCTGTGAATCCCAGTATGTTAGTTGTGCAGCTAGCTTACTAAGGTATTTTGACGAATTAGCGTTGCTAAGGCAGTTTACAAGAGCAGAAGGCTTATGGATCCCTCCTGGTGGTTCCCTAAACTCGGGGTTCAGTATTTATGGTAATCAGGCTTGAAAAGTCTTTAAAAAAGAAAACAAATATTTTTTCTTACTGAATAGTTATTAAAATACGCATAAACTATAACTTTACACATGTAACAATTTTTATTATTTGAAATCGCCAGCAATTCGCCACATTTACACAAATCCCCACCGTTTCCCCACTTACTGTCTGGCCGCGACCGGATGATTGAATCAGCTCTCCCCCACCACGCGGCCGCTTGTAAGCAATGTCGGGTAAAATACGTGTACTAACCGTTTGGTTTGCCTACGCTAGTAAGAGCGCAGTTCCTCTCTACTCAGTGTCAGCAAACTGATTTCTACAAAAGGCGTAGTTTCAAGTGTTCAGGTGTGTATTAGGAACTTCCCCTGTAAATGTATCCCACATAAATAGTTTTTGTATTCAACAACAAAAAGACGATTAAAAGTATGGTAACGTGATTAAAAATGTGAGAACAAGCTGTGTTGAAAGTTAAAGAAATATCAAATTATATTATGTACGAAAACTAAATTTTTATTACTTTACTAAAAATAAACTTTATCTTGTGAAAACTTACTTTTTTCGTCGGACGCGTTTCGGCGTATGTATCCGCCTTCTTCAGCTTTTAGTCAGACTGCCATCATTTCGTAACGGTTTTTGTGTGGAAGGTGTAGTGGGGGTGGTGTGTGGGGGAAGGGGATTGGTGCAGGGATTCAACTTGATGTTTGTTTTTTGTAAAATTGTGTCAAAAAGTGCATGTGATTTATATTGTAATTGATCGTTGAATATGTTGTTTGGTTGTGTTGTGTGGTGTTTATATATTTCGTATTGTTCAGTTGTGTTGAGTTTTCGACCTTTAGGTAAGTGTGTAAAATTTCAAGATTAGTGTCTATGTTGGTGTAACTATGGTTATGTGTGTGTATGTGTGTGGCAAACGCAGAATGTATAGTGTTGTTGGAAAGGGCCTTTAAGTGTTCAGAGTAACGGGATGAAAAAGATCTTCCCGTCTGGCCTATGTAGAAACTATTGCAGTTATTACAATTTAATTTGTAGACACCTGTTAATTTTTATTAACAGTGCACTCCTTTGAAAATAGTTATCAATCATCATCATCTTCACAACAAAGCGTAGGCAAGTATATAAACATATACGGTACGTCTCTATATAAACATACTAAACGACCAATTACAATATAAATCACATACACTTTTCGACACAATTATACAAAAAACAAACAATAATTCGGATCCCCGCGCCAATCCCCTTCCTCTATACACCACCCCCACTATACCTTCCAAGCAACAACCGTTACTAAGTACTGGCAGCCTGTCTCTAAGCTGAGGAAAGCGAACACGACGCCGAAACGCGTTCGACGAAAAAGACAAGTAAGTTTCACAAGAGAAAGTTTCAATATTATAAAAGAAAAAATTTATGTATTTAGCACATTGAAACTAAATACACAAGTACATAAAGTGAACTTAAACGTAATGTTTGCTATATGAAAACACGATCGACTTAGTTTAGCTGTGAATACATGTACTGAAATAATAATTGTAACAAATAATAATACAAAGGCATATGCCAAGTCCGATTACAAACTCTCACCCTATGCACACGTGTCTTCTTCTGATTCGTCATCGTCGTCGTCGTCGTCAACATGAACTATGAATTGTTCCATGACGTTCTCCATCAAACCGTCCGTACTCCAATACTGTTTTTCCAATTTTTCTGTGTGCTCACAAAAACCTTTCCAATCTGTGGAGTTTATACTTTGGATACCTAAAAATCAAAAGGACACAAAAAGAACTAAAATTTACAAACAGAAATCTTGCAGCATAAACTAATTTTGGCACTTTTATCTATACTGGCTGGTGTAAAAAGTGTTTACTGTCCCCGCAGAAAGTATGTGCACTCGAGTTTGAAGATGAATAAAAAAGTAACCAGAAACTCTACAAAAAAAAAACAGATCACATCATAAAAACATACTGTTGTTGTTCTTCTCGATACCTCCTCATTTTCATCATATAACTGCCAATCAATGATGTCATTGCGCTCTACTAGCACTTTTCTTTTACTGCAGGACCGTTTCCACTTAAACCCCATATCGTGTAATAGTTGTCTAAGATTTGTTTTGCCGTATGGGAAATTAATTCTCTCTTTCAGTGTAGCCAGCAGTTTCCTGACGGAAGGCACAATTTGTAATTGTAAACAGTAGCGTACCTAAGGGGGGGGGGGCCGCCCCGGGCGCCGCTTGAAGGGGGGCGCCAAAATGCCAAAACATAGTTTTTATTTGTACTTTAGGACAACAATATAGGGTTAGGAGGAAACATGCAATATAATGTACATGTTACAGAATGTGTTTTAGAATAAAGTTATAATGAAGTTTCATGTGGTCCCATGCATTGTTAGCTATTTTTAGCTCGTCGGGTCAGTCAACTGAAGCAAACGGACGGATATTCAGTGTTGCTGTAGACTTCGAGAGTGTCAGATCGTGATAGTGGCGGTGTTTTAAATAATTTTAAGTGCTAATTGTTTATCATTACTTACTTCATCCAGGTAAGACTCGTCTATCATTTTCAGCTTGGAGGTGATTTTAATGCTACGAGTAATTACGATACCCACCGACGCTGAATTACGCGGGAAATGTATTAGTACACACCACGTGTTTTAGTGTACTTTGCGCTTGTTAACTAACAGAATGTCGGTAATTTATATGGTACCGGTAATTATAGTAATCTAAAAACCAGCGTGCCTGTCAAATAAAACTGCGTGTCAAATATTCGTGCGTTTGTTAATTAACCGTGTTAGTAATTATAGAGATCGCAGTTTTTCTGTATGCGTCACATTTATAGAGATCTCAGTCACAGTCTCTCTGTATGCGTCAAAGTTATAATATTTTTGTTAGCCTACGACGCATACCAGCCTCGACGAACACACACGGAAGGAAACGAACATACGCGAAGCAGTCGGTATGCGTCAGGCGTTTACACGCTCACACAAATTTGCGCATACGTGTTTGTATGTATAAACGGAAGTTTGAAGATTACCGGTACCTTTTGTTTCCCACAGCGTAAAGTATAAATACGAGATTAAAATGTAAGATATTACATTAAAAACAACTACATAATAGTTTCGCTAGTTTTGTTATTCCGGTATTTAGGTATAGGCCTATAATTTTGTTTTCATATAGGCTAACTTATAGTTCTTCTTATTCATTCATTTATCGAAAAGTCGCCGCAAAACGTTAAACCATATGTTACTTCATATGGTGAGGCATACGGAGAAACCAATATTTCTTTTTTAAACGCATAGTAATATTAATTATAGCCCTAATTTATTTACGTGATAAATGACTGGTATGCATTAATCGAATGTGAAGTGTCCTAATATTTCATTTAAACTGATGTATACATTATTTTTTTTTACTTCTTCTTTCTTCAACCTAACATTCGTATATGACCATATTTCCAATGTGTTTTGTTATTATACTTTGTATATTAATAAATTTAATTTTTATATTTACCAACAGCATAATTCATTAGGATTTTCTGCTTTTCTAATGCTTTTAGTTGTTTCTCGTTTAAATAAAAACCATATGTTTTAAAAACAACCAACAGCCTCCTAAATATACTCATACCTGAGCGCGACAGAGAAAAAAAGGCGGATACGCGAAAACAATAGCTAGATTTAACAATCTGCTAATAATGGTTGGATCTTTATAATTTAAGGGCGATTATTACTCGTGATGAAATTCGCAAAAAATCCCTAAAGCTGAAACAATCAAGTTTAACCAATTAACTTTGTTCTATTCCAGATCCCAAAAATGAAACGACAGAAGCCAAGTGGGGCTCAGTATCGAAAACTGAAACAACAACGTACTAAATCAATCGAGAGTTGCAAGTCATTTATGAAAGCTTTTATAGAAGGATCATCGTCATCGACCTCTACAACTCGAAATGAACCTGAACTTGACAGCGACGAATCGAATCTTGAATTTGAAGCATCGAACATTGATAGTCAAAAAGATGATGGTTCTAGTACTTCCCGGCTGAAGGACTATTCTCAAATTACATCAACCAGTGACTTTGATGAAGATGACTCAAATCAAAACTTAGAATCAAGTAAAGTAGGACCTTCACGTGAAAACTCAGCACCTGAAAATGAAAGTTTTGACAAATTGAAAATAGGCCTACCAGCTTGAATGAAATGATTGAAAATAAGGCTAATCCACTTGACAATGATAACTGTGAAAAATTGATGTTGCACGACATTGGAGTGCGGCCGACGAATATTTCAAAACAATTTCGTGACTCATTTGTAATGAAAGGTACATACCAACTGCAAAACAAAGACTCTGTTTTTCCCGAGGATGAATCTGGACGATCTCTGCATAGGCATTGGTTTAAAAAAAACTTTGAAAAATGGAGAAAAGGTTAATCGGTCATGGATGTGTTTTTCCCCATCTAAGAAATCCCTGTTTTGTTTTTGTTGCACGCTATTTCCGCAGAGAAATCATAAATGTAGCTTTAATAATGAAACAGGATTTTCAACATGGCGAAAGTTAAATCCGCACATTCAAGATCATGAGAACAGCCCCCCTCACAGGGTTGCGTTTTTGGAATGGAAGGACTTAGAACGTGCCTTACAATAAAAAAAAAATTTTAAAAATTAAAAAACACGACTGCCAAAAAAATAAATGAATAAATAAAAAATAAATTGATAAAAACACTAAATAAAAAAAAACTAAATAAAAATAATATTTAGTAAAAATCACAAAATCTAAATAAAGTCGATTTAAAAAGCCAAAAACAAGGTATTGAAATTCAGCTCTGATCAGATTTAACAAAAATGTTATGAATGATTAAACGCATAGTAATTTTATTAGATTTAAATTACTTTTCGATGTTGAATATATATCAATGCATCATATGAAGACTACAATTATAAAAAATATTGCTGATAAAATTTTGCTCTTCAATTTTAATTTTCAATGCAGTCGGGGGCTGTTTCTAAATAGATTTGTTCTTTTCATTAAACAGCCCCCGACTGCATTGAAAATTAAAATTGAAGAGCAAAATTTTATCAGCAATATTTTTTATAATTGTAGTCTTCATATGATGCATTGATATATATTCAACCTCGAAAAGTAATTTAAATCTAATAAGATTACTATGCGTTTAATCATTCATAACTTTTTCGTTAAATCTGATCAGAGCTGAATTTCAATACCTTGTTTTTGGCTTTTTAAATCGACTTTATTTAGATTTTGTGATTTTTACTAAATATTATTTTTATTTAGTGTTTTTATAAATTTATTTTTTATTTATTCATTTATTTTTTTGGCAGTCGTGTTTTTTAATTTTTTTAATTATTTTTTTTATTTTATTCCTTTTTGTGTTTAAAAAGAGTATAATGGGAATGTGCAGTGTGTGAAGTGCAAAAAAAATTTCAATTTTAACATAGTTTTATTTAGAAACTTTATTATGTACATAGTATAATTAGCGTATGAACTTATAAATATAGTATAACTTTATTTTATATACTATTATATAACTATTATAATACAAACATTTCGATAAATTGTTTTATAAATTATATAATTAACTAAATAATTTCATTTATTAGAAATGATAAAGAAAAAGCTTTGGTCTACAGATTTCTGAGTCGATTTAATTCCTCAAGTGAGTTTTTATCGTGCGGTTCATGCAACAATTTTCGTGGATCCAGACAACTTATTGCTAATCCCTCTAATGTTTTCACACGACTTAGTGCGACGTATGCCTGACCCTTGGCAAAAATATTACTACTCAAATCAATGACTGCTTTGTCTAAAGTAGTGCCTTGGAGTTTATGTACTGTTATACAGCCCAACACAATATTAATGGCAGCATACGTCGTTCTACTTTGCCCTGGCCTTGCAAAGCATCATATTCAACAGTGGTGGGCTCTATCTTTACTCCAATACCAGCAGTATTTCCCCTAATTGATCTGTCATCAAATTCTACAAATACGGCTTGTGGAAGCTCACCAGGTTGAAGCTGATCTCGACGTAGTGCAGGCCACTCAATTTTTCTAATGATGCCTATTGCTCCGTTGACCAGACCATGATTAACATTAATGTTTTTTCGCAACATTACCCTAGTTCCGACTCCGATTACTAAAGAGTTTGGAATACCTCCAGTTTTGTTTGGATCCGTTGGTATGAAGTCTTTCTTTAACTTTTGTCCGTAATTCTTAGCTTCGACAGACACATCCACCGCTGCAATATCGTAAACTTTAGATGATGTTTTCAACTTTCAGTCATCATAGCATTATATTCTTCTACCTGTTTAGTGGTTGGGAAAATACGCAGACACTCGCCATCAGCAAATTCATCTGTCAAAGGAACTCTTCGACGTTCTAAAATTTCTAGCTGCTGCATGGTGAGTTGGCCGACTCGTATATTATTTAGAATGTCTATAAAAGTAGTGTTGTTAGCTTGCCGCATATTTTGAGGTAATTCACAGAAACTAAACAGTGTCCACAAATTAATTTCAGCTGATAAGTAATGAGGCTGCTTGAAGCAGTAGGTACCACCAACTGGTTTTGATACAGGTGGCAACTGCATTAGATCGCCAAACAAAATAATGTTGATACCCCCGAAGAGAGCATCATTCATTTTAAGCTGTTGCAACCTTAAGTGAATATTTCTTAGGGTAGTATAGGGTACCATTGAGATTTTGTCAATGATTAGCCAATTAATATGCTTCCACCTTAGCCGTTCCCTTTGAAGACGCTCATCAGTAAGAGGGCGAAGAGCTGTCACCTTGCCTTTTTCGATAGGAAGGGCAAAAGTAGAGTGCAAAGTGCTACCTCCAATCAATCTTGCAGTGACACCTGTGGGTGCTGCTACCGTAACAGCTCTGCTTGCAGGTAAATGAGAAAGACGGCGAATCTGTTGTACAATAATTTTCAGAGTAAAGGTTTTGCTGGTGCCTGCTCCTCCAGTAACAAACACACGTAATGGCTCAGTATTATTTTCACTTGGAAGCAATCTGTCTGAAATCATTTTGAACAATTGGCGCTGCTGAAAATTCATTAAGTTTACTGCTGCGGCATATTGTTGATCCGTCATTTCATGTATTTCAGGTTCACCATATTTCGCAGAGAGAAATATATATAGCAAACCAATATATATATACTTTCAGATCAGCTGTTCTCTGTTTCTCACAGATTGCACATATATACTCTCACACAATAGCGCGCTAACATAGTATTAGTGAGCGTGGTCTTAAATCGCGAGCACTATCTGGAGTGAACTTTACAGAATACCTTCCACTAGAGCCACCTGATGGACCTATAAACGAACAAAAAAAATCCTTAGAACCGATCACTTGTATTCACTTCCGGTCAAAACCGGAAGTCAACTCATGGTGATATATAGCCTATGACACTTCTGGTGAAGTAAGGAATCCATCGAGCCATCGAACATCAAAATCGGTAAAGCCGTTAAAAAGTTATAGTGGAACAAACATACATACATACATACATACATACATACATACCCTACCACTGAAAACATAACACTCCTTTTTAGCAGTCGTGTAAAAAGGGACAGTTATTGATGACCGCCTTCAACAACAGGTTCTAGAGCAAAGTAGAATTTGGAGAGTAGTTCTTGAACATGTAATTGCTACTGTTCAAACATTGGCTCAACAGAATTTAGCTTTAAGAGGCCACAGAGAGTCGATTGTAGACGATGACAATTGTAGACCTGGGAACTTTCTCGCTCTCTTGAAATACCTAGCTAAATTTGATCCCGTTATGAGGGCTCATTTGCAATCAGTGTCTGAAAATCCAGGAAGTGTATCATATCTTTCTCCTCGAGTGCAAAATGAGGTTATAAGCCTCCTAGGTGAACATGTTCGAAAGACAATTATTGCTTCCTGCAAGCATGCCAAGTATTTCGGTATTATGTTTGATAGTACACCAGACACATCACATGAAGAACAAATGTCGCAGATTGTAAGATTTGTCGAAGTAAAACAAGGTTCAGTTGAAGTCAGGGAATGTTTCATAGACTTTGTTCCAATTGAAGACAAAACGGCTGAGGACACTGCTGAAGTGATAACGAAGAAATTGGAAAAAGATGGTTTAAATTTTGCAGATTGTAGGGGTCAATCATACGACAACCAAGCAACAATGGCTGGAATTCATTCTGGCGTCCAAACAAGGTTATTGGAGCTAAATCAACAAGCCGTGTTTGTTCCCTGTGACAATCATTCACTTAATTTGGTTGGTGTTCATGCTGCACATGTTAACGTAAATGCAGTTACTTTTTCGGGACTGTTGAACGCGTCCTTTTCTCTATATGCCCGTCCTTTTCTTTATATGCATTTTTCTCTAGTTCAACTCACCTGTGGAGTGTTCTGAAGGAACATGTGAAATTAATGGTGAAGGGGCACTCTGACACGAGATGGAGTTCAAAGGCAGAAGCTGTGAAAGCCTTATCATCCCAGTTAGATGGAGTATTAAGCGCTTTAGAGAAATTGAGAGATACACTATCTGAAACCATTGATACTAGACAGTCTGCATCACTGTTGATAAATACCATTGAAAGATTCGATTTTGTGAGTCTACTCTTTTTCTGGGCTGAAGTCCTCCCCAAGATTGACAGAATTCAAAAAACCCTGCAAATCAAAGGTATTTCGTTTACCTATGTCCTAATCTGACATATTGGACTTTCCTGGAAAGATGAAGTAAAAAGAAGCATAGTAGAGATATTGGATAAGCTTCTATTGGAATTAGGTCAACGGTTCTTAAATGTTAAGCAACTGGACTCACGCTTTGGATTCCTTTGTAATTTTGAAGATTACATGGATATAAAATACACACAAAAATAGATGGAAGAGCAGAGAAAAAAGTGTTTAGGACTTGCAGAAAAGTACCCTAATGATCTAAATGGAGATGAATTATTGAAGACATAAAAGATATCATAACTCTATTAAGAAGATCAAAATCAAATGGTGAAGAGCTTGATTTAAATAATCCTAAAGATATCTTATTATACTGTACATATCTGCTATGGGATTAGAAGCATATAGCACTTTAGTCATAGCACTTAAACTTCTTCTAACTATACCACTATCTGTGGCATCATGTGAGAGATCATTTAGTAAACTAAAACTAATACAAAGGTACTTAAGATCCACAATGACGCAAGAGAGACTAACTAATTTAGCAATTCTGTCAATTGAAAGTGATGTGGCATCTGCTTTAGATTATACTCTATTAATAAATGAGTTTGCATCACTGAAGGCTAGGAAAGTACACTTATAAAACTGCATGTTGATTGAACAAAGTTATAGTTAAAGCTATAGTTATTTTCTAGTTTAAATGCCTGCATAAATCAGTACATATACAATTATTAATAATTCAATAAATTGTTATAAAAGTGTTTTCCAACACTGTAAGAATCTTGAATCTAAGATATTTTATTTGAGAACTTTTATATTTTTCATGTATTTTCAAAAAATGCAATGCTACTTTCATTTTGTGCAATATATTGTAAGAAAACTTAGATTCTCCGTTGTGTTTAAATGTGGGTTATAAATGTTTAATATTTGAATTTAAAAAGTGTGTTATAAGTTTACAATTGAAAGTTAAAGTTACAAGTTATGATGAATCGAAAAAATTATAATTATCTTAAAAGAACTCCTTTGAATAAAAATAAAAATAATTGCAGTAATGTTGTTTGAACTATAACGTTGCTTAATTCAATAAATAAAGCGTACTAGCTGGCCACTTGATGAAGGTAGCCGTCGCGTCGATTCTGGCAGCGAAACTCCTCCTCCAGGTCGTCCGTCGTCTAAGTACGAAAAGTCAAATCACGTCTGGACAATAAAATTAATAAAATACACTTCCACGTACCTGGTCGTGATTCTGGAAGTTCGGAAGTTCACTTTTTATAAATTAATAAGCTGCCAAGACGGTTTACAAAACCAGCTTGCTTTACTTACAAGGTTAGGTTTCCTTGTTTAATAATGGGCGCCACACAGGTTTATTTCGGGAAAATCCCGTGTAAAACCCATTAATAGAATCAAATAATTATTAATTCTCTTCTTTAAAAAAACTGAAATTGTGTTTATTGCCCTTGTGGCAATTCAAATTCAACAACGTATGATTTCTACTAAGAGTTACTTTGATTATTCTGAATTAATTATTTATTTACTTTTCGAAATAAATTAAGTCAAAGTTATGCTGCTAATAACTGGGTTTTATTTGTACCCTTCATAATGAATTCAAACAAGCATAAGTAAGAAAATACATTGGTATACAATTGAAATTATTTCGTTCACTTACCCTACTACACTAGCTCAGAGCATAAACAACTTTTCTGGTTATTTCCAGATAAACTTTAATTTAAACATTAATTTTATTTATATCTCGGGCGTAAATTCTTTTTAACACAAGAAAGAATGTTCATGCCTACACAGAAGTTAATTATTTCACAAAACAATATTTACTAATACGGCCTTGTTGTTTACTAACAAAAAATCAAACCTATTTATAGGTTAGGCGTTCGTCACGCTTGCTTAATTATTCACAAAAGTTATATAGACCACTTAAGACTAAAATCATTCTTAAATAGGATTGACAAATCCACTAAATAAATTCAGTCACTGTGTAACATAGAAAAAGTTTTGGTGTTATGCGTCAGTACAAATTTTGTTTAAAAAATATATCTGTGCACTCAGAGTAATGGAATAAATTGTCACGATGTTACCTCTTTATTTTAATCTTTTAGATTAAAATTTAATTGAACACTCCAGGGGTCGGATTATAGTGACCCTGGTTTTACACTGCACACGCACTTTGAACAGAGAATAATTGTCCGCTTCTGACTAAATTGGACTATTTATAATACTGGTTAATTATTTTCTCTTGTTCGATATATCCCGCACTAAATAAAATAAATACTTCACATCGATGCACTGATTATAGGTAGACTGTGTTGTAGTTACTTGATGTTGCCGAAATGATTCAATGGATGCACTAATACATGATACTATAAGTTAATAAAAATTTTGAGGTGACGAGCGACACCTTCTCGCTCGAGATGATTGTCAAAAAGTGGTAACGGAATTACTCGCATTCCCGTTATATACCCCCTGTTTTGATGAGGCTTAGGTGATTGTTTCATTTAGTAAGCTATTTTTTGATTGGCTCAACCAGACGTTACGAAAATGACGCATTGTTTTCCAACCGTCGTTAACCGTCTTTTGGCTAAGATGATTGACAGTTGACGTTGTTGTTAGTGTTGACAAACAAATTTCTTACTTTCTATTTACAAATGATGCTAACGCATGTCACGCACTTATTATAGTTGCGATCGTGGTTGTATCGCTATCAAATTAAAGGATATTTTTTACGCTTTAATTTGATGTAGTTTGACAC
This sequence comes from Magicicada septendecula, assembly GCA_034769895.1. NCBI lineage: Eukaryota > Metazoa > Arthropoda > Insecta > Hemiptera > Cicadidae > Magicicada > Magicicada septendecula. The sequence goes on along the minus strand of CM068367.1, from coordinate 1,422,225,246 downwards.
TGGTTTTATTTGCACTTTCACTGACATCTCTTCATAAATAATGTTCAGATATTTGGCTTCGCGCTGTAGTCTGCTAGCGACGCCAGCCACGATTCTTTCTTATCAATAAATTATTTGTGTTTCACATCGCGTTTTCACTTAAACGTCTGTGTCGGAACACTAATATATCCGTCTTTATACTTATTTAGTGAACCTAATTATTAAATCTTAACTAACTGATGTAATACATTGCTATCAACTATCCTTACGTCCTAATTACATTTTGTCTATACTATTTCGCTTTATCTACCCATTAATAATTGAGTTGTTACTTTTATAATACATTAATAATATTTATTGTTACACTTGGTATAATGATTGTTCAGTGTATGTTATTTACACTGGTAGTCCTTTCTACTTATCACCTTACTGACAATCGTTCGTTTTAGGCGTAGCCTAGGCATACCTTTCACATCGGGTTTATGCCTTAATAATAGTCATTAGTTACATTTGGTACATTGATGAGGTAACTTATTTATATAAGGTTCCCTCTTACAATTATCCTTACTTCGTATGATACATTTGTGGTTGTAATACAAGTTTCAATTTTATATTGTGGCCATAGCTAATCTTAGTCATAGGCATTGATAGTTACTAGTCATTGTTTAATTATTCTCAGCCAAATACTGTTGCTGATATTATATTATTCGGGTCATTACTTAATTATTTTTATTAACATGTGAAATTACATTCAAGTCATTCACTGACTCGCTTGACAGCTTATAGTGAACTTAGCTTGTCCATTAGTTTGTGTCAGTTATAGTATTGGTTGTAGTGTCAAGCAGTGTCTTGTTTACTGCTTCTTGTGGCACTTCTTCTTCTTTCTTCTTCGTTGGTCCTTCTCTTCTTCGCTACTTTCATCATCATATTATTCATTTACATTACCTTCATGTATTTATTAATTCTATGGGTACATGTCTAGGTTATGTAACACTTGGTCATGTTACATATACTCCCCTGTCAAAATTGATAATTTGAGAGAAATTTTACATTTGATAAAATTATCATTTCAGTTTAGTTTTAGTATATTATTACTGCTTTTTTTTTGTACTCTCTGCATTGAATTTAACATTCTATTAGTGTGTTGCACTAGATTGAGTTCTTGGCTAGTGATATAACTTTTAGTTTACTAGTATTTTTCAAGTGTCTCATATTCTAAGTCATTTAGTTACAATAGGTTTCATTTCTTAAACTAACAAATGACACCAATCAAAACAGATATAATTCCCTCGCACAAATTCTACCCACGTACAGTAAACCTCACGAACGTCACACTCACAAAAAACGAACAAACACTCCTTGATAAAGGCCTAAAACATAACATACATTACAAACATAACAACCAAACACTAACAAAGCTCATAATTGACACAGAAACAAATATACAAAACACAGCACCAGAACATCAAGACACATTAAGACATAATATAAACAACGCAATAGGAGTACATAAGACACCAGACAACAACAACCACAACTCAGAAATACACACAGCCATCAAACTGAGGGAAAAGGCACACAAACACATCACATTTGTAAAAGCTGACAAAGGCAACACGACTGTAATTATCCCCACAGACAACCTACACAAAAAAGTACAAGACTTCATAGAACAGAACAACATCACAGAACTAAAACACGACCCCACCGACAGATACCAAAACTCAGTAAAACAAATAGTCAACAAAGCCAAACACATTATGACACATAAACAAAAGCCCTACATGAAACAAATCCGACCATCAGCACCTACACTCCAAGCGCTTCCCAAAATCCATAAAGAAGACATTCCGATCCGCCCCATTATCAACTACCGTAATGCCCCTGCACACAAATTGGCAAAATATCTAGACAAAATTATTAGACAACACACACAAATAGACAACAACATTGCAGTAAAAAACAACACTGACCTAGTAACAAAAATAAAAGACATACACATCCCCCATAACGCCACATTAGCCTCCTTTGACATTAAAAACCTGTACACAAACATCCCCATCTCTGAAACAATCACCATCCTACAAAACAAACTCAAACAGAACAACACACCAGACGAACTTATCAATGAAATAACAGAAACTCTGAACATTATCACAAAACAAAACTACTTTACTTATAACAATAAATACTACACACAGAACGATGGCCTACCCATGGGCTCCCCCATATCCAGCATTCTAGCAGAAGTCTTCCTCCAACACTTAGAAAAAACAAAAATACTCACAAACAATGACAGACACTCACATAAAATACTATATTGGCACAGATACGTTAATGACATTCTAATACTATACAGGGGAAACAAAAGACAATGTGAACAGTTACTAACGCACATAAACAAAATACATAAAAACATAACCTTCACTGCCAAATACGCCAAATACGAACACGACAATACCATAAACTTCTTAGACCTCTCCATCACAAAACTAGAACACAGGCACAAATTCAGTATATACAGAAAACCAACTACAACTGACACACTAATACACAACACCTCCAATCACCCAATACAACACAAACTAGCTGCTTTTAGAACCATGATACATAGACTTAACAACATCCCCTTAGATGAAATAGACTACAAAGACGAACTAAACACGATAAAATATCTAGCAGAATCTAACGGTTATGACAGAACAATAGTCAGTAAACTCCTACACAAAATACAAAACAAACAACAGACAAAGACAGAAAACAACAAATTCATAACACTAACATACATCAACAAACAAACAGAAAAAATTGCCCACAAATTCAAAAAAGCAGGATACAGAATCGCTTACAAAACTACTAACAAAACAGAACACACACTATCAAAACGCATGCCCAAAGCACAAAACAAATTCGATCTACCCGGTGTATATAAACTAAATTGTTCAAATTGCAGTAAATTCTACATAGGCCAGACAGGACGTAGCTTCAAACAGAGATACATTGAACACACAAAAGCACTCCACACCACTACAGAATCTACCTTCGCAAACCACCTCATTGAAGCAAACCACACATATAAAAACATCGACAATAACATGAACATACTACACGTACACACAAAAGGCCGAAAACTAGACACTCTAGAACAATTAGAAATATACAAACACACAAAAACAAATAAAAACGACATCCTAAACGAACAGACAGAATTCAAATCGCACGCATTATTCGAACACATCTCACCACACACACACAGCTTCAATCTTTCGAAACACTATCTCGTCGCCAACAACAAGACGAGCAGCGCTACTAACGACAGCCTCTGATGAAGCCTTCTATAGGTGAAAGCTGGTTTAGGCTGTAAGGTAAAACTTTACGTTTTTACTTATAAAAAACTTAGTGTTCCGAGTCGTCAATATTATAGTGATATTTAGTTAAACTAACAATTTCCTGTCTTACAATAATACATTTTTCTTTCTCATTACATATCTTTGTTTTCATGATAAACTCTATGGTTCTTTCATTTTTTACCTCACAGATTTTTTATTAATAATCCTTGATATATTACCATATAATTCCCTAACATTTGTAGTGGGTTCGGAGTCAGAGGGGCTCTATTTGGCATCCATTCTCCGCCGTTCCTCAACTACACGTCCTCAGAATCAGAGGCATCCTCATCTCTATCTGGGACAAAATAAAAATTGCACGTAGCAACAGTTGCACTATCACAACACATAAAATATAACATATCATTCATTTTTCAATAATATAACATATTCAATATAACATTCAAGGTATTAGAGGTTTCATTTGTATCACATAAGAGGTTTCATTCTTTTATACTTTAGCTAACATACTTCTTTTCACAGGTAATTATTCCTTTTCAGACTTGATATATTGGCTATGTTCTTTATTAGCCTTGTTGTTACTTTTCTATACTAGTTGGTAATTTGTTTTAGTTCATTTGCATATTCTTAAATTTACACACTTATATTGATCATCATACAATTATGCAGTTGTTTCTTAAAGATAGAGTTTACAATATTTCACTCCTACAATAGTTTACAAGTTTTACGCTCATCAATAGTTTACAATTATCCTGAATTATCAGGGTTTACAGTATTCATATACTAAACATTTTGGTTAGATATTCTCTGACATATCTTGTTGGTAAATACAATTGGATACTTTCTTCATCGCTTAATTAATATTTTTTATATTCCTTGATAACAGTAGTATTTTGACAATTATTTTTGTTATTTATACATAGACATTTTTCTCTATTATATCAGGTAATAATCATTCGACAATATTTGAACAATACTTGATAATTAAGATACAATATAACGATATTATTCTAACACATGAATAGACAATAGTTGACTTTCTCTCCCTTCATTCCATAATAATAATAGCTATCTTTCTAATTAACTCTCTTTGGTATTCTTCCTCTCTACTCCTTCAAATGATAGATTTCAAATCATTTATTCTGGACGGTTTTAATATATTTCTTTGTTTTGTGAGGGGTATACAATATTTGACATTTAAATTCTTGTTACCTACAATATTTGGTAATTAAATAACATTTTTCTTTCTCTTCCTTCCATAATAATAATGGCCATCTTTCTAATTAACTCTCTTTGGTATTCTTCCTCTCTATTCCTTCAAATGATAGGTTCCAAATCATTTATTCTGGACGGTTTTAATATATTTCTTTGTTTTGTGAGGGGTATACAATATTTGACATTTAAATTCTTGTTACCTACAATATTTGGTAATTAAATAACATTTTTCTTTCTCTTCCTTCCATAATAATAATGGCCATCTTTCTAATTAACTCTCTTTGGTATTCTTCCTCTCTACTCCTTCAAATGATAGATTTCAAATCATTTATTCTGGACGGTTTTAATATCTTTTTTCATTGGTTGTACTTAATATAGGAGTATTAGAGTAACTTTATATCACTATCTTATGTACATTTTTGTTATATGATATTCTTTTGTTCTATACAATATAATAGATATTCTTATCGTTAAATTATTTGGTTTATAATATTCCTTTTTTCTATCATCTAATATGATAAATCTGGTTCTCATTTAATATATAACAAATAGTTTTGGTACACATACTTATAATACACACTCTTTTTTATAACACAATATGGTAAACAGGTTGGCTATAGGCGATTAGACACTTTCAATACCTTGGGTATAATAAATGATCCTCCTGATCACTAGTTTAATCTTTTTATGGTAGACACTTTTAACATTTCTTATACACTAGACACTCTTGTGGTAATCGTCGTACGATAATATAATTTGTCCTTTTATAATAATAATTACATTTATAGTTTATACGTTGGGGTTCTATTGGGCTTCTCCATTCTATTGGGTTCTTTGGTTGGGACAATTACGTTTCACAGGTACTCTATTTTATAGCTGTCTCTAGTACAACATGTTTATGGTATTTGGCACCCTATAATAACATCTCATAACAAACTTCCTTACATATAATATTTCTTTAACGATGCTTGGTTATAGGTACCTTTGACCTTTTTATTTATTGTATCTGTAAGTTCATACGTATTATTTTTATGGTCCTTTGTTATGGTATAAGGGCCTACGTACAGTACTAGTAGTTTTTTGGTGATGCCCTCCATTGCACTGGGCAACTCCCTATTTTCAGTAGTACCTGATCTCCTACGTTATATTGTATTACTCGGGTTGGCACTTGTTGTTTATATTTTATTTTTCGTTGTTCTAATTTTTCCATAATTTTGTTATGGTAGTGGATTCTGTTAAATTGATACTCTTGACTCTGGGGAAAGTGAATTATGTCACTAATCTCTCTAGGTGGAGGCTTCTCGAACATTGCGTTATAAGGGGTTGTTTCAATCGACTGGTGGTGTGCTAAATTAATAAAGTCTTCAGTAGCTGGGATGTATTCACTCCATGTCCTTTGTTGACTGGAACAATAGGTTCTGAGAATCCTTCCAACTTCCCTCAACACTCTTTCGGATGGATTACTGCTGGGATGGTACACTGAGGTTTTATAGGTTTTTACCCCATGTTCCAGCAGTGTGTCTCTCCATCTCCGTCCTTTGAACTGGGTACAATGGTCCGTTATTATGGTCTTCGGACAGCCCACTTCAGGTATATAATTGAGTGTGATTATGTTGAGTATTTTGTTGGTAGTTGCACGATTCATCGGATACAGCTTTATAAACTTAGTATAATGATCGAACATGATTAATAAGTACTTATATTGTCGTCGACCTCCACTTCTGGGAAATGGACCACAGATGTCCACAAAAACTTTCTCTAATTTGGCTGATGAGGTTATGGGAATCATCTGCCCCTCCTTCCTTTCGTTGGTGCACTTCACCATTTGACATATTTGACAAGTTTTAATATAATTTCTCACCCTTCTGTTGATGTCTTTGATGTACATGTGCTCCTCCAGTGCTTTTATTACTTTAACTGCCCCCATGTGTCCATAACGAATATGGTAGTCCGTTATGATGTCCTTCTCTAGTGTCTTGGGTATGACTAATTTCCAGGTATTATAGTGACATTTAGTTTTGGCAAATAATACATTATTCAGTACACAGTAATACGGGGTTATTCTATCGTCTTGATTATGCAGTCTTTGGACAATTTGTACTAACTTACTGTCCACAGTAATACGGGGTTATTCTATCATCTTGATTATGCAGTCTTTGGACAATTTGTACTAACTTACTGTCTTGTTTTTGGTGTTGTTCCACCTCCTTGACTATATCTTCCAATTCTGTCCGACTCTTTAGGATGTTGTAAACCTTTGCAATTGTCTCGTCTCTTTCTCTCCTTCATAAGTCTGGTTGGTAATATTAACACGTGATAGGATATCAGCTGCTATGTTCTTTTTCCCTGGGACATATTCCCAACCGATGTTGTATTCCTGTAAGACTAGGGTCCACCTTGCTAAACGGCCATGACTTAGCTTACAGTTTTTTAAGAAGGATATGGACTTGTGATCCGTCCGAACAGTAATGGAATATCCTAGTATATAGGTTCGGAATTTTCCGCATGCAAATACTACACTTAAAAGCTCCTTCTCTGTTACATTGTAATTCCTTTCGCATTTATTTAGGGTTCGGCTAGCGAAACTTACTACAAGATGGTTTCCGTCTTCATCCTCTTGGTATAGAGTAGAACCTAGACTGATGTCGCTTGCATCACAGTTGAGATAGAAAGGTTTGTTGAAGTCGGGGTGATGTAGTATCACTGTCTCTAAGAATTTTGTCTTGATTTGTTGAAATATAGTTTCTTGAGCTGGTCCCCATGTCAATTTGTCTTTTGAGGATAGCTGTGGAGATAATTTGGTTGTTAACTCGGAGTACTTATTCTGAAATTTACGGTAATAATTACATAACCCTAAAAATTACTGCAGTTGTTTTTTATTTCTGGGTGTGGGAAACTTTTGTATGGCCTCAATCTTTTCTTTGGATGGTGTTATTCCCAATTCTGTCAGTTGGAATCCTAGAAATTGCACTTCCTTAGCAATGAGTTGGGACTTTTCTAGTTTTAATGTAATATGGTTTTCGGACAGTTTGTTCAGTACATGGTCTACTCTCTGACAATGCTCCTCCCAGTTCGTAGATGTAATCAATAGGTCGTCCATGTAAACAGTAGCGAACTTGAGCGCTTCCTGACCCAATACTTGGTCCATACATTGTATAAATATCGCAACAGAATTTATTAATCCGAAGGGCAACCGTTTGAAGTGATAGTTGCGTCCCTCGAATATAAATGCGACGTATTTCCGGCTGTTGGGGTGCAGCTCCACCTGCCAGTAGCCGCAGACAGTGTCCCACGAACTGATGAACTGTACTCCATGAAACTTTTTCAGAATTTCTTCGATTTCACCCGGAGATGTCCGGTTATTAATTAAATGCTTATTTATTTCTCTTGCGTCTAAACAGAGTCTCACCTTACCTTCTTCTTTTTGATTGCAACAATGGGGCTGGTATAAGGTGATTGGCTGTACTCTATGATATCGTCTTTTAACAACTGGTTAATTTCAGTGCGAACTGCTTCTTTCAGAGAGTATGCAATTGGATAAGACTTGCGATTGAAGTTGACGGGTTCCTTAAAATTTAACACACACTGATAGTTCTTTACCTTTCCAGGAAGGTCTGAAAGTACATGTCTGTATTGGTAATATATGTTTATTAACATTTTGAGTTGATCTGGACTTGGTGAGTGGGTTCGGTTGGTTGACTGGAATTGTCGTATCTCCCTGATCTTCTCCTCCCACAAGCCGTCGTTAGTGGTCGGGTATTCAAGTTCATGACTGGACGTTTGATACCTTGGGTTGTTTATTGGTAATCGGTTCGTTCTTGAGGAGATTCCATGTTTCCAACAATATCTGCCGTCCACTCCGTATCTGACATATTTAGAGTCAACTTTTCTCTACTTAGATCAATTACAGCTGAGTATTTTCGTAAGATGTCGCAGCCGATTAAACTGCGAAATGGCAATCCTGTTGCTATCAAGAATATCATTGGTATTTTAACTCCCCGGCTGGCTACTTCCAGACTAACCTGTTTCTTTACAGTCTTATTCTGGCGTCCAGTAGCTCCCATCAGGATGATATTGGTAATAGGTAAAGTTGGTATTACTGCTCTGCTTTCCTCCTGAATGCGGTTGAGCTCTGTGCTGTCCATTAAGGAAACGTTCGCTCCCGTGTCAATCATTAAGGTTGCAGTTACTCCATTAATTCGTGCCGTCACGTACACGATATCGTGGGTGCACTGACGGTGATCAGTTCCTTCCTCTTCTAATAACTCTTGTCTTATATTCTTAAGGTAGTGATTGTGTAATATAGTAATTTTATTCGAATTTGTGCCGTAATTGTACCCAATAGAATGGATCAGCGAGGGGTCTATGTAGTTTCTCACTGCCGCGAGGCATTTAAAGAGATGGCATTCTCTTCATGGCGCCTGTCTTGAGTATCTACTTGATTTCTTTCGTCGGTTTCTGGCCGTCCTCCATGATGGTTCTGTTCATGGTCTGGAGTGAAGTGCACTTGCGGCCGATAGTCATTGTTGCGGCTGTCGCCCTCAATACTATTACTCCTCCACCGTCCTCCTCTTGCATTTCTTCTGTCCCCACTGAAACTATCTCGTCGCTGGTAGTACCGCCTTCTACCTGGTTCGTAGTTGGCCTGAACATAATTAGCCCTGCGATACTGTTGCGGTGGGTTATTTCCGCCTTGGTTCTGGGGTCGGTTTGGATTATTGTTGTAATTCTGTCGTCTATTATTATTATTATTGTAGTTACCCGTATTATTATTATGGTTATTATATTGGTTATTAGGTCTATTGTTATTGTCATTATTATTGTTATTAGCGTAATTTTGATTTGAGTTGTTACTATTGTTATTAAAATTGCCTCTGTAATTTCTGAACTTTGGATTATTGTTATTTGGATTACCGCCCCTGTCCTGGAAGTTTTCGTTCCTCCGGCGACTTCTCCTGTAATACCCTTCGTGCTCCTGGTCTTCGAGTAAGGCTGACATGGCTTGTATTGTCTTAACTTGTCCCCACTGGCGTGCTTTGGCGACTCCCTCCTCGAAGTGGTAAGAAAGCTTGGTAACGAGGCACTCCTCTGGTATTTTTGGTTCTAGGTTACGTTGTGCTAAACACACCTTACCTAAGAAATAAGATGTCATCGTAGCTCCTCTACCTGCGTCGTATTTACCATGGCATATGTTGTCACGCACTATATTCTGTGTGGCCTCCGACCAATACTTCGCACGGAATTGTGTTTTGAACTCTTCATAATTGTTGACTTCATGTCGCGTGGCAGTCCACCAATTGTCATAAATCTCCCTAAAATATTCATCGATTAGACTTCTTATTACATTCCACCTGGTTTCTCGGATCCTGGCCAAGTTTTCGTCGATGCGTGCTAAAAATTCAATTGGATTCTTCCGGTAGTTTTTGAAGTTGATGGCGTCATGGTTGTCAGTCGGTTGTATATACTGACCTTGTACAGGACGGCTACGGATGACTTCAATTTCCTCTCTCATTTGCACGATTTCACGTTGTCGTAGCTCTTCTATTTTTTCCCGATTTGCGACCGTCAAAGTTCTTACCGTGTCCACCGACGCACTTATCTCTTCACACCGCTCACCCACGTCGGTTCTCACCTGCTTGATTTCATCTTGGCTCATCCTTTTCAGCGATTCGATCCGGGCTTCAGTTATCTCCTCTATGTTGTCGATCCTCCCGTCGACCTCTTCTCTCGTCCGTTTTAAATCCTGGCTATGCTGTTCACATCTTTTGTTCACTTCTGTAATTTCTCCTCTCACGACCGCTATCTCCGCGTCTACCCTGGTATTAATTTTTTCATTACCTTCCTCCATCTTCCGGCTAATCTCATTTAACGTGGTATTCAACTCTTCTTTTAAGGCTCTGCTGCTGTCGTCTATTTTATTGTTCAACGCGTCCACGGATCTATTGGTATCGTCTATCTTTTTATTCAAGTCTTCTTTCAATAATTCGAAGTTCTTATTATTGTCGTCTAATCGTGTATGTAAATCTGCTTTCAATGACTCTAAGTTCTTGTTCATATCACGATTATCTTCCTTCAACGACTCCATATTTTTATTAATTGATTCTATGCTTTTGTTGTTATCGTCTAATTTGTTATTCAACCCTTTCATTACCTTCTTCATCCATTCCTGGAAGTCGGTCTCCCCTGGTTGTGTGGGCTTCTCGGGTTGTTTAGGTTGGTTGTCGACCCTCACTTCTACTTCCGGTTCTGCATGGGGTGTTTCTTCTGGTCGAGTTTCTATGTTATTAATTGTAATGACTTCCATCTCTGGTGTTGGTTGTGTCTCATATGTCTCTGTATTTGGTTGTACCTCTTCTACTCGGCTATCCTTGTATCTTGTGTCGTATTGATGTGTGTGTGGCATGTTTGTTCTTTTGTGTTCGCCGGGCTGATTATCAATATAAAAAAATATTTTCGTTTAATATTTTTCAGCCTCACGTTGCTGGTCGCCAATTTGTAACAAACCTTAGCTTCTCCGTTGTGTTTAAATGTGGGTTATAAATGTTTAATATTTGAATTTAAAAAGTGTGTTATAAGTTTACAATTGAAAGTTAAAGTTACAAGTTATGTGAATCGAAAAAATTATAATTGTCTTAAAAGAACTCCTTTGAATAAAAATAAAAATAATTGCAGTAATGTTGTTTGAACTATAACGTTGCTTGATTCAATAAATAAAGTGTACTAGCTGGTCACTTGATGAAGGTAGCCGTCGCGTCGATTCTGGCAGCGAAACTCCTCCTCCAGGTCGTCCGTCGTCTAAGTACGAAAAGTCAAATCACGTCTGGACAATAAAATTAATAAAATACACTTCCACGTACCTGGTCGTGATTCTGGAAGTTCACTTTTTATAAATTAATAAGCTGCCAAGACGGTTTACAAAACCAGCTTGCTTTACTTACAAGGTTAGGTTTCCTTGTTTAATAATGGGCGCCACACAGGTTTATTTCGGGAAAATCCCGTGTAAAACCCATTAATAGAATCAAATAATTATTAATTCTCTTCTTTAAAAAAACTGAAATTGTGTTTATTGCCCTTGTGGCAATTCAAATTCAACAACGTATGATTTCTACTAAGAGTTACTTTGATTATTCTGAATTAATTATTTATTTACTTTTCGAAATAAATTAAGTCAAAGTTATGCTGCTAATAACTGGGTTTTATTTGTACCCTTCATAATGAATTCAAACAACCATAAGTAAGAAAATACATTGGTATACAATTGAAATTATTTCGTTCACTTACCCTACTACACTAGCTCAGAGCATAAACAACTTTTCTGGTTATTTCCAGATAAACTTTAATTTAAACATTAATTTTATTTATATCTCGGGCGTAAATTCTTTTAAACACAAGAAAGAATGTTCATGCCTACACAGAAGTTAATTATTTCATAAAACAATATTTACTAATACGGCCTTGTTGTTTACTAACAAAAAATCAAACCTATTTATAGGTTAGGCGTTCGTCACGCTTGCTTAATTATTCACAAAAGTTATATAGACCACTTAAGATTAAAATCATTCTTAAATAGGATTGACAAATCCACTAAATAAATTCAGTCACTGTGTAACATAGAAAAAGTTTTGGTGTTATGCGTCAGTAAAAATTTTGTTTAAAAAATATATCTGTGCACTCAGAGTAATGGAATAAATTGTCACGATGTTACCTCTTTATTTTAATCTTTTAGATTAAAATTTAATTGAACACTCCAGGGGTCGGATTATAGTGACCCTGGTTTTACACTGCACACACACTTTGAACAGAGAATAATTGTCCGCTTCTGACTAAATTGGACTATTTATAATACTGGTTAATTATTTTCTCTTGTTCGATATATCCCGCACTAAATAAAATAAATACTTCACATCGATGCACTGATTATAGGTAGACTGTGTTGTAGTTACTTGATGTTGCCAAAATGATTCAATGGATGCACTAATACATGATACTATAAGTTAATAAAAATTTTGAGGTGACGAGCGACACCTTCTCGCTCGAGATGATTGTCAAAAAGTGGTAACGGAATTACTCGCATTCCCGTTATATACCCCCTGTTTTGATGAGGCTTAGGTGATTGTTTCATTTAGTAAGCTATTTTTTGATTGGCTCAACCAGACGTTACGAAAATGACGCATTGTTTTCCAACCGTCGTTAACCGTCTTTTGGCTAAGATGATTGACAGTTGACGTTGTTGTTAGTGTTGACAAACAAATTTCTTACTTTCTATTTACAAATGATGCTAACGCATGTCACGCACTTATTATAGTTGCGATCGTGGTTGTATCGCTATCAAATTAAAGGATATTTTTTACGCTTTAATTTGATATAGTTTGACACTGGTTTTATTTGCACTTTCACTGACATTTCTTCATAAATAATGTTCAGATATTTGGCTTCGCGCTGTAGTCTGCTAGCGACGCCAGCCACGATTCTTTCTTATCAATAAATTATTTGTGTTTCACATCGCGTTTTCACTTAAACGTCTGTGTCGGAACACTAATATATCCGTCTTTATACTTATTTAGTGAACCTAATTATTAAATCTTAACTAACTGATGTAATACATTGCTATCAACTATCCTTACGTCCTAATTACATTTTGTCTATACTATTTCGCTTTATGCTACCCATTAATAATTGAGTTGTTACTTTTATAATACATTAATAATATTTATTGTTACACTTGGTATAATGATTGTTCAGTGTATGTTATTTACACTAGTAGTCCTTTCTACTTATCACCTTACTGACAATCGTTCGTTTTAGGCGTAGCCTAGGCATACCTTTCACATCGGGTTTATGCCTTAATAATAGTCATTAGTTACATTTGGTACATTGATGAGGTAACTTATTTATATAAGGTTCCCTCTTACAATTATCCTTACTTCGTATGATACATTTGTGGTTTTAATACAAGTTTCAATTTTATATTGTGGCCATAGCTAATCTTAGTCATAGGCATTGATAGTTACTAGTCATTGTTTATTTATTCTCAGCCAAATACTGTTGCTGATATTATATTATTCGGGTCATTACTTAATTATTTTTATTAACATGTGAAATTACATTCAAGTCATTCACTGACTCGCTTGACAGCTTATAGTGAACTTAGCTTGTCCATTAGTTTGTGTCAGTTATAGTATTGGTTGTAGTGTCAAGCAGTGTCTTGTTTACTGCTTCTTGTGGCACTTCTTCTTCTTTCTTCTTCGTTGGTCCTTCTCTTCTTCGCTACTTTCATCATCATATTATTCATTTACATTACCTTCATGTATTTATTAATTCTATGGGTACATGTCTAGGTTATGTAACACTTGGTCATGTTACAATATTTACATTGCAATATTTTAGATATGTAAGGTTTTTCAGTTCTTCTTATAGTTAGAGTTTAATTTTTAAATATAAGTTGTATCGTATTATACCAGATTTGGTAAGTACTTATTAGCCAATTATAATCGTTTGTTACAAATAAACTGAATCTTTATTGAAAATAACCTAGTCGTAATGAAACTTATAAATATTTAATTTATGACAATTATTATGTGCTGACATAGATAATGGTCAGTGTAGTGTGATCAGAGATGTAGCACAGCAACAGCCGACAGTAAACAACAGAAGAACAAATGTGGGCGAGGAATGGGAGTTGGAAGTAGGTAAGTTGATTCTACAGTCACAAATTGTGAAAGGACGGGGGGCGGCAATCTTGAACTTCGCCCCGGGCACCAGTTGGCGTAGGTACGCCACTGATTGTAAATAAAAGTGCTCTATTGTTTGGCGAATTACACTTCTGTCAAAGTTGTCAATCACAACAGGCACCCTTGTTCGTGGTTTCTGTGGTGACTTTAGATCCCCTCTTGGAGAATCTTTCCTTTCTTTCCTAACTCGTCCAATAGTTGCTATCGCTTTTCTCGTATAAAGGGCTGCTCTCTTGTTGGGGCAAGTAATAGGTGCCAGCAGAGTTCCTGAACTAGCCTTCTGTATACATGCTTCTATTATGTTGCTGACAATGGTGCGCTCCCTACTGCGAATTACCTTCCGGTTTGTTTTCGGAGTTCTGAAGCTAGTAGTAGGTGTTGACGTAATGTTTTGTTGTTCCATGTTTTGAAAACGCACAAAAATAACAGTTCACTGTTTAAAATTTGCTGACAACGAAGTAAATAATAAATTTAATAACGATAACAACGAAGTAAATAATAAATTTAATAACTATAACAACGAAGTAATAATCAATTTTAAACGATAACAATGAAGTAAATAATAAATGTAATAACGATAACAACGAAGTGTTCTCGAAGAGCGCAAACAAATTTCTCTAGTGAAAGCCACGCGAGGAATGCGTGAATGCATTAAGAGAGCAAGAGACGCGCTAATTGCCGGGAGGGGTGAGGGACAAGTGAGACGAGGTAATGTTCTCAGCTTAGAGATTACAACACCCCCACTTAGCCAACTGTAGTGCCCGGCCTGCTTCTCCCACCTTACCCACTGCTCGATCTTCAAATTACGGCCAGACAGTACCATTTTGAGGCTTCAAATTTCGCCACTGTGGGGAAAAATCCCCACACCTGGCAACCCTGATGTACATAGACAATTCCCAAATTGTTTGTTAACTGATCATCGAATTGTTTATGGAAACTTGATTATTCGGGTCTTAGGCCTAGCGCAGACGGTCGATTTTTTTCCCGGGCGATTATGAATCGCCAGATTTGTAACACATAAACTGAAATAGGAGAGCGCACACAGGCGATCAGAAATTGCCGGCGATTAAAAATCTGTGCGGTGCCACAGATTATTGGGCGAGTCAATTGTCGCCCGTCGATCTGTATCGTACATGTTTGAACCTGTCAGCGCACATGAAGCAATTTCTTCGAGCAATTTCTTGTTATTGTATTGACGGTCTCCATGACAACGTGTAGTTCAGTTTTGTTTTTTTAACGAGATCAATATTTTTTTAAATAAAAAGTGAATTTTGTGGTGGCTGCGTTTGATACAGAACTACTTATCAGCGAAGTAGAAAAGAAGAAACCATCTTTGTATAAGAAAAATTTAAAGGAATATTCAGATAGAAATGTAAAAGAGAAATTGTGGCTGGAGTTCTGTGAGATATTCATTCTCGATTACAGTAAACTAGAACCTGCAGAAAAAAAAGAAAAAGGTGAGTAATTCTTTTAAAATATTTATAATCAAATAACTAAATAGTTTAAAACTCACTTCGTGCCGCGCCCGCGTTTATGCAGAGTTTTGTGAACAATAATTAGAAAATTAGAAAAAATGACAGAAAATGGAATTTTTTTGTAACAAAAAATTTTTTTAATTCTTAAAACTAAAAAACGCTAGCCGTTAGGCTTTTCTTTGTTATGAACCTGTTTTCAGTACGGTAAAAATACAATGTAATTTTTTCAAATTTTTAGGATGATGGATGGCTGAAAAAAACGGTGTAAATTTAGGCAAATTTCAGCGCGATCCGTCTGCCGAAATTTGCGACAATCGGTAGGCCTACGCAGAGTTAATGAATTTTTATTTTCATGAACCGTTTCAAATTATAGCCTATATATTATATAATAACGTTGGTTACTTAATAAAAAATTTTATTCCACAGTTTACAGTTTTACAAAATTTTGTCATTACAATTTTATCCTACAATTTTTACATTTATGGTACGCTCAGCTGTGCCAAACGAAATATAAAAGATGTAAAATAAAAAGAAGTAGTAATTAAATATGTTCGTACTGCCAGGACACACATCCTTGTGGTGTGACAAAGTATTTTGCAAAATAATCTCTTACGGAGAGGCCAGCCAAGTCACCCCTTATGCTGGTGGGACATACACTTTCCATAGGGTATTGAAATAGCGTGTCTTCAAAAGCAATGCCATCTTTTTTTCTTACATAATTGTGCAGTATACAGCAAGCTTTAATAATAGCGTCACAGAAGTTAGTGTTAACATCGAGTGGTCGGTGAAAAATTCGCCATTTGTTTGCTAAAATCCCAAAGAGGTACATTCAACCATCAGTCTGTAATTAAATATACGCTTACTTACAGTTAAATTTTGCCTGTTGTATGGTCTCAAAATTTGACTTGAGTTTGCAAAAGCCTCATCTCCAACGAGTACGAATGGCATAGGTGTTCCCTCATTGTCATGAGGTAACTTTCTTGCATTGGGTACATTTACTTCACCTTTCGACAATAAACTTCCAAATTTTGAGTTCTGGAAAATGAATGAATCGCTGCATGATCCAAATGATCCAACATCAATCGCTGTAAAGCAATAGTCTGCATCAGTTATGGCCATCAAAACGATAGAAAAAAAAGATTTGTAATTAAAAAAGTCAGAGCCACTGTTAGCTGGATTTTTAATTTCAAATGTTTGCCATCAGCGGAACCAATGCAGTTCGGAAATTGTGTTCGCTTGTAAAACTCATTTGCAATTTTTACCAACCTTGACAGTCTTTAGGAGGCATCTACTCAAGTAGTAGACATTCCCAAATAGCATCACATGTATCTCTAACTATTACTCGAATAGTTGAAGCACCCAATAGGTATTCGTAATGGAGGGATACAAAACTATTTCCGGTTGCAAGGTACCTGAAAAGAAGAAGTTGAATTCAGTAAAAATTATCATTTTTAAAATAATGAAAATATATATTTAAGAAAATAATGTTTAAGAAACTATTATGAAAATAATATTTACGAAGATATAAAACATTTTATTTTTTATAAACTGTCCGTTAATTTTAGACTGTATGCTTTTCAGGGAAGGAGCTGCAAAAAAAATGGAAAAACTTATGAACATGTTTCAAGAAAGAATACAATGAACAGACAAAAATCAAATCTGGATCTGGTGCCAACAGAAAAAGGCGTCAATACGTTTATTTTGACCACTTGCTATTTCTGTTACCAACAGTTGAAGGACGATCAACTACTAGTAACTTGGATTCGCCGATCAGTGAGCTCGAAGACAACTTGGAAGATGCGGATGTAGAATCGGTTCAAATTCAGCAACCAATAACAGATTGTTTCGAAACACCAACCGGTAGAAAAATGGCAAAAAAAAACTCTCAGAGAAACTACGAGGAGTTTTTATTGAAAATCTTGCGGGAGAAGAAAAACGATGACAAAGAAATCGACGAAGATAAATATTTTTTACTCTCGTTGTTGCCCACATTGAAATCGTTCAATCACGATCAAAAATTCGACGCCAAGGTAGAAATAATGAATGTGCTGCATCGTATCCGCAGGTATGGTAACATGGCTACACGACATGAGCAACCTAACATATATTTCAGCAATCCACCTGTAATGAGAGCTCCATCCTCATATCCACAACAACATATGAATCAGCCTATGTCATTTACATCAGATCCATCTGCATTTCCACAGCAGTATATGAACTTATCTATGTCAACTACACATTCTACATCTGCATTTCCACAGCAGCATGTGAACCTATCTATGCCATCTACACCTTCTGCATCCCTATTTCCACAGTGGCAGATCCAACCTACATCGTCTGCAGCGAATTACATCTCCAGTTTTAATCCAGTAGAGGAGTCGCAAAGAAACAGCATGCGATAATGATGATAGTACTTCCTCGATTATGTCACTGCAATAAATTTTTATATAATTTGAATTTGTTGGTCTTTTCAGTAAAATATTTTGTTTTCTATATTTTTCTTTGAAAAAAAATAGTAGTAGTAGTTTGAAAATAAAATTTGAATTTTGTACTTCAGATAGTCAGTAATAAAAGTTTCGTGCATATTTTCAATTCTTGGATTTCGTTGTCCATGACGTGTCCGTTATTTAACTAAATATAATTATTTCACTACGACTCGGAACACAAAACTTTTTATGGGTAAAAACGTAAAAGTTTTACCTTATAACCTAAACCGGTTTTCACTTTTAAAAAGCTTCTTCAGAGGTTCGCCTTAAAAACCTCTGAAGAAGCTTTTTAAAAGTGAAAACCGGTTCAGGTTATAAGGTAAAGCTTTTACGTTTTTACCCATAAAAAGTTTTGTGTTCCGAGTCGTAGTGAAATAATTATACAAATTTTCAAGTCTTTGTTTTTACCAGTAGGCAGCACGTAGCTCGGCACTTGTATTATATACAGTTATAAAATAAGACCGAGAGAACACACAATGTACGCGACACTGCAATAACGTACGTATCTTGGCCAAGCTAGTTATTTTCATAACTTAACTTATTTACTCATTATCAACATTATTTTAAGCTACCTTAAATAAATATATAAAATGGTTATTTTTTTCGTTAATTCCTCAAAACAATCAGTTAGTTGCCTCTCAGTTACATGGTTTTGGCATGAATACAATAGTACACTCCGAACACACCAAGTGCCGAGCTACGCTCCTTCCTCTCTCACATTTCGGTTCATCCCATATAACGCCGATGGTACTCCAGCACGTCGCGTCGTGTCGAGCTTGTCGTTTTCGTAGCCGAGTAACACTGACGTTGCACTCCTATCCGAAACCAATTCTAGCTACTAGTTAGAGGCTACTTAGTGGCGTAGCCATGATTTTTACATGGAGGTTATTGACTATGATTTTTTTCTAAGGTGGTAGATATTAACGATAAGCAGGATGGAGAGTTTGTTGGTACTACCAGGTTGGCTAGTTGCAGCCTATTTGTGTTATGTCACAGCAGCTAGCGACCTGGTACTGCCTGCCTGTATGTTTTACCTATGAGACATTATTGGCAATCTACCCAGTGGTAGACACTGGTTTTTGCGTAACAGAAACTGCGCGGATCCCTCTACCGGCTTTGATGGCACAGCACTGTTAGTCTACGGACGGATAGCATATGGAGTTACGCCCACCAGCAACAGTCCAACCATATTGAAGCGTGCGTGCTGGAATTAAGTACTATTCAGTGGGGCTGCGCCACTCTTTGTCGGAGACAGGTGCACCGCAGTTCAAGAAGTGGAACGCGTTCTTCTCGGTAGCGTTCTCCCAACTATAGTATCCGGAGATCTAATCTTAAGAGGGGACGATCGGTAGGCCAGTAAATAGCCTTTTACATGAAAAAGTGTCCGCTGCAACTGTCAAGCGCTAGTTGTATTCATGTCTGTTTACAGATACTGTATTGCTCTGACCGACGAGACACGTTACGTAATCGGTTGCTATGGCAACCAAGAGGACCTAGTTGCCATTTACGACAGTATGAGTCAAGTTGGCCCATGTTGCCAAACGTGTGTACGCACTGAAATTTCCTATGTAGCACAAAATAATTCCATTCACTGCAACTGCGACTACCAACTACTGTACGTCAGTGTGTTGGTTTGCGGAGTGCGTTCGTTCGCAATATCTTCGATAATAGCTTTATTTTTTTATGTCGAAAATTTGTAAATAAAATTAATACATTTGTTTATAATATTACATCATACCCATTTTATTAGTACAGGTAATACATTTAGGAATAATAATAATAATTTAATAATTATAATATAATTATTTACTATACAGACATCGTTACAAAAAATATTTATATGATAATATTACAGTAATACAATTCATAAAAAAACAAGCACTAACTCTTGTAAAAAATAAGTACCGGTAATACATATAGGAATAATAATAATTATTTAATAATCATAATATAATTATTTACTATACAGACATCGTTTCAAAAAATATTTATATGATATATTATAATATTACAATTCATAACAAAACAAGAACTAATTCTTGTAAAAAATAAGTACCGGTAATGCATATAGGAATAATAATAATAATAATAATTTAATAATCATAATATAATTATTTAGTATACAGACATCGCTACAAAAAATACTTATATCGTCTCTATTTTGCAAAAAGGGGCTAGGTAACTGCTAAATTTTTGTAAATTTTTACCATTTTGTAACAATGATTATTTTTTAGTATTGGAAGATGTTTTTCTATTTTTAGCTTCCAATATATATTCTGGATCTCTGATAGGCATCTTGGGTGTCGCGGGTCAACTAATTCGGGAAGCAAACAGTCTAAATAGAATCTTTGCAATTTGGGGAACATATGAGTATCCCAGAAAGAATCATCCCTTTTTATTTTTTCAACTTTCATACCTTTAGGTGTCCATAACCCCAACAGGCAGTAGATCCTCTTAGTGATGTGCAACTGCCCTTGAATTTTGTAATACCATGGATGAGTAGGTTTCATTTCAAGTATTTTCCCATCTGCAGTTGTTTTCCAAGCTGTTATTTTTTTGCTTTTAATGGCTTCTTCGGGGGTTATTCCTGCTGCTGAACTGGGGCATTTAATTTCTACTATACCACCTTTGTCTATCAGACCATCTGGCGTTGCCCCAAGGAATGGAAATTCTGCATCTATAAAAAAGGCCACATTCAGAGATTTTAATATCTTGTTTCTTTTCTAGTTGAATTTTCGCAAAAATTTCATTTTCACGCCTATACCGCAATGCAGCGTTATCAAATTCACTATATAACAAGTTTTTAACTACGTTCTGGCAACTAGTTGTGAGTCGCATATTGCAAATCTTTCCGAAATTCGACGCTGTTAAAATTTTACGACGGTATTCTAGCCACTCGCCGCTTTCTCTCTGAGCTACTGTAGCTCTTTCTAATGTTGCCAGCTCTTCTGGAGTTTTATGTAAATTTTCTAAAAACTCCCTGCGTTGGTTTTCGAATTCTTCAGTCTCCATATCTGGCTTCTGACAAAATTGCCCGTAATCTGGATCAGTGGAATTATTTCTCCCCTGATTCTTACTAAACAGTGACCGTTTACAGCGTTTTTCAGCTTTACTTTTTATTTCTTTAAATTCATTTATTCTTTTCCTTTTCTTTTCAATGGATTTACAATATTCCCCTGAACTCGATTTGCACATTTCTTTTTGCAATTTGTAAATTGGCATTCCGGTATTATGCCTGATAACAGCTGCTGCACATCTGCCCTTATATGACCTACCGCTATAACATCTATACTTATGTTATAACATAGGGAACCCGCATTAATTGACTCTGGCCAATTATACAGGCTGCCTTCGTTGTAACAAGCTGAAAATTAATCAAGTCATCAAAACAATTAATATAAAAGGAAACTGGGAAGGGGAGACTGTTTATTTATGCACTCAGTTTAGTCTGTACTAAAGATGACATCTCTTTATTACATAATGAGATTAATTTTTCTACTTAAAGTTCTCAACATATATGGTTCAACAGCTTACAGTTTACAAGATGATTATATATTTTATTCTTTCACAAGCGCCCTCAAAATAAAGATGTACATCAATTTAATTTATTCCATGGATCCGGGATTGAATATAGTATGTTAATAATGGTCACCTCCCCATATACAATCTTGAAAATTGTGCCATTTGAAGAATGGACTTTATTAACCTTTTTAAAACAATAATGCTTTCAGTTTAAACTTTTACTCTTTTACTACAAACAGTTTTATTATATTACAGACTACATCTTACATATAAAGTCTGTTTTTAAAAATCTTAAAGTGTTAGTTAAATTGTCTTTTGTTGGTTATAATTTTAGTATCTCATAACCATGGAAGACAAGCCTCCATGTCACCTGTGGTTTCCTGTAGTTGATGCAGATTTGGCTCTTCGGTCCTCGGTGTGTTTCCTGAAGGTCTGTCGTTACCTTAGTATCCGGTGACGGTGAAGTTCCTGACGTATGTTAAATCATTCTGGGTGTGGTACTCTCTTCTTAGATGACTGTAGTAATTCTTGTTGTTAGAATAAATAAAGCAAAAGTTTGTTTCACTGGTATTCACTTCACATGATTATTTATTAGTTGAATTTCACCTCATGGTTCTAGTACTGTATTAATTACATAATTTCTTATTTAAGATTAGATAGAGATGTCATCGGCGCACAATTTAGTTATTTAGAATTTAGATATTCTTTAGCGAACTTTCACATATTTATCTCTGCGTCGCGAACCAACGCTGTGCGCAGCTTACGGCGTGAGCGCTCCATTGCAAGTGGGTTTATAGTTAAGGGGTGAGAGTAGTAATCTCGCGTCATTTACTATTCGCCATAGAAGTAGTTCCATGTTCCTTCTTTATTTAAAGGATTAAAGTTTGACTATTTAATTAAGCAGAGATATTCTTAATTACAGACGTTATTAAAGTACATTACAGTGGTCTTTGTAACGTGCCAAATTTATGGGTATTTTTATTTATTGCATTTTTTGGGTTTTATAAATGTATTGTGTAAAATTTTATTTCAACGGTGATCAGAACACGTGGTGAATAGAACAGTGTTGTAACGAAGCGGCAACGCAATATAACGTTGTGAAATCAGTAAAGGAATCCGCACCACCCTAGATTTCCGAGAACTTTGTAAGAGTGTGACAGCGCGCCCGTACGCATTACTCAACAAGGCGCGTGAGGTGACGCTACCGTCCAAAACCAAGATGGTCAGGAAACGATTTTTATTCAACTTAGTCTCACTTGCTGGCGGATGCAAAACTTATTTCCGCCCATCTCGTGACGTTAGCCAGTGCCACACCAAGATCGTATACGAACTAACTCAACATCAACAGCATGAATTAAATGGGACGAAATTACGACGAACAACTACAAGGCCGTGGTTTCCACCAAAAGTATGAGATCACGGTAGCGGCACCTGATACGTTCGTCAGCCCAGTTCGTCACTGATCGTGTCTGCGCAGACACAGAGCCAAGTGCGCTCTGCCAAATTTTATCAGTTTTTTTTAATCTCAAAAGTCAATTCAAAGTAACCAACACGTGTCAGTGGTAGTAGTGAGCATGGGAGAGTAACCAGATCAGTTATATTCGACAGCGACGCAATTATCAACATAAATGAAACGAGCTCGAATGGTCACCGCGTGCCGGCCGGAATGGGTATTCTTTTAAAATGTTAAGGGCGGGGTAATTTTCTGTGTGGTTGTGAGTGTGAAAAATTGCAGGCTGGGCTCTGTCTGTGTATATATTGATGTGTAACAAGTAAGGTAAGAAAATAGGTTAAGTTAACATGTAGCAGATGACAAAGAGGAAAAAAGCAAAAAGAAATGTAATTTAATACAGTATGTACAACAAACAACAAAAATTTTGGGTAAAATTTTAAATGATTCTAAAGAATTAAATTATCAATTCTCTTCATGCAAAAAATGAGTCGAGTCACTTATTTCACTAACCTATGAAACACGTTTGCGTCTGACGTACGTGCGATCGAATTCTGGACCCAGATAGGACTTTTGCAGGTAGGTGAAAGTAATTTGCGTTTTTATATATTTTAATAATGATAATAACTTAACATCTTGTTTAATAATTTAAATAATGTCAAATTTACAATTATTATTAGTTTGTTTAGGGGTCGGAATTCAATTTAATTCCGGTTAGCGCATGTCTATGCAGGATTAATTAACAAGGTTTACCCTTTCTGTACACTCGTATTCCTTTTTATTTTATTATTACAACTCTTTATTAAATATTATTATTATTTAATGATAGCAATAAGATGTAGTTTAAATGTGCGATTTTATTAAAAATTTTAAATTTCTCAGCGTTCACATTACCTATTTATTAATTACCATATTTTTATTAATGAAATCGTCACATACTCCGCCGCTTAAGAACAGACTCCGGCTTATTTGGTCAGCAATGTACCGGGAGTATGCGTGGGGATTACCGTGTGAAATTTTTGGTACTCATTTTCTTTTCTTCCATGAACTTCCCTTTATCTCGTTTCTTAAAAGCTAACTTAATTTTATTTCTACTACTAATTTTTGTAACCTCACAACATCGTGGCCCGACTGATTACATTTTGCATACTCTAACTCTAGTAGTTAGTTTTCTGCACTTTCTTTAACCCTTGTAAAGAACTTTCTTTAACCCTTGTAAAGAATTTTTCAGTGCGGCGCCTTTGTGACTGTGTTACGTTACATATATAATTCTTAATTACCTCTAATATAACCTAAAGCGGATCCCACACTCCTCTTTAGATTATTTCTAATGCTAATGAGATAAGCGGAACTTCACGAAGGGGAATCTTTATTTACTTTTAAAACGAACAGCTGTAACACACTAAGCAGGAAGGGACAAACACTTTACACAGGGGTGGTGTATATACACATGGTCGCGGCTATTGTTTACTTCGGTACCACTTTAAGATTTCATAACAATTGGGGTCGCTTCCTACAATTCTTAACACGATTATTTCCTTTTACTTATTTTACTAATACACTTTTATAACACGTTAGTATAGTTTAAGATATTATTAAACTTTTATTTAAAGGACTTATCATTTACTTAAAAAAATTTTATAATTTATATTTTTTTTATTTAGGACACGTTTATATACTTCGATTTAATTTTACTTAGTTTAAAGGTTAACATTTTACTTTGTTACGGGGTAAGGGGTTGAACACTTTATTTAACAATAGAGATAGTAGTTTTCGCACACTAAAACTTATTTTACTATTGACATTAAATTCTATACTACTCTTTTTTGTTTTCACACATAAACAATTAAAATGTGAACTTTAATCATTTTACATTGGTAGTGAGAGAGAGAAATCTCACACAGGCTTCAATATACGTTCAACAAAGGGGGAATCCTTGGTTATTAAGCACAGGAAAATACACGCTTCTTATAACAATAGGACTAACGAAGAGGGTTGCGTATTGTCTAACTCAACTTTGAGGGAGGGTAACTATGACAGTTTTACACAGGCATGGACAAGAATTTAACCGGTCAGATTTTGTTTACAAACCGACACGTTGCTGAATTAAATTTTTGACAAGCACGTACCTGATGTTGTTTCGTATTCTTGTGGCGTGTTAAGTTAACATTATGTACCTTCCTATATCTAATTCATAATTAAAATTACTTATTTACTATACTATTATAATAATAATTATCATTTTATTTTATTTAAAATTTTAGACACGTATTAGAGTACATGAGTGAATAGATCAACAGGGTGTCACAATATTACACAATTACTTATTGAACAAAACAAGGTGGCGCATGTTAATAATAAAATTATGTACTCTCTTTTTTTTTGAAGTGAAAACTTCTATAGGCACGTTGGGCGATTTTTGGATGGGTAAAATCTTATGAGTTCGCGTCACCGACATGCTAATGTTAACAGTATATCTGTAGCTATAAGTATGACGTGTTGCGCGTGGCCAGCAGTGAAAGTATAGATTGTACTTGTGTGTAATACTATTATTTATACTATTTAACACACTTTTATCGTTTACGTACTTTATTTTGGAGTTTCTTACACTGCCGAATTTGCTATCGCGTGTTCGATCCCTAGCGCGATTTTGGCTTTCCGTATTAACAATTAACGCAATACTTATGATCTATTTTACATTACTTTTATTCTTATTAATTACTTATACTATATTATATGATATTTACATAATTGTTATTTGTCCGTCTGGCTGTTAACTTAGGGTTTTTCGTCATGTCTAATGTCGAAGTATGTATTTTTAATAGTTTTTTATTATTGTAAGATTGTAACATTAGTGCTGTGTATATGTATATAAGTAAAGTTAAATTGACTACGTGGAAAGTTTAATGTGTGTATACTGTGCATTGTTTAAATTGTGTTTTAGTTTGATCATTATTTTAAATGTTCAAATGTAGGATCACTGTGCAGTACAAAAGTGAGTACTAAATATGTTAATATTTTTATATAGAAAAATGAATAACATAAACAAAGCATGTATTTTCAAATATTTCCAATATTCGTATCAATATTTCCGTTTAAAAATAATAATTTTGAATTAGTAACCATATTTTCAAAATTTAACACATAAATCTAAAATTATTATAAAATTTTATAGAATTTTTAATTTTAAAATCCGCGGCAAAAATACTATCGAACAACTAGAAATTTGTTTTACCACGCTAGTAAGATAACTCCTAAGCCACTATGAAATACTCATTCCATGATGTATGGCAGAGGTCAAATATCAAAAATAAAAAATAAATAATATCAGACTTCAATATTAACTTTGCAGATGATAGAAATCTACCATTAATTGAATTTTTGAATGAAGCATTAGGTTTGACTATGTCCAATGATCAAAAACTCAGCACTACAAAATATAAAACGACGATCGATGCGGTTTTTACAAGATAGTTACATAAATTCCAATCAAACATTTTTGTTTCTTACTTCAGTTACCATAAGCCTATTGTATCCTTTTTAGAATATAATGAAATGATTGATAGTACGAATAACTTAAGTATTGTTGAAATGAATGATAATAATGATGCAAACAATGAAAATAATGTTGAAAATTAAGTTCATTGAAATTCATGTAAATACAAATACTATGTATAAATAATATAAATGTATATTAATCATTATGTCAATTAAGTTGTATTTATATTTTGTACTGGGCTTGCGCAGCCCATCATATGTTTCGATTAATAAGTAAACCATATAAAAATGTATATAATTGTTGCTCGGAGTGCCAATAGATGTGAAAACCAGACTGATGTTAAAGATTTTAATTTACAAAAAATTTTAATTTTTGATACTACAATTAATTTGAATATCCAAAAAAACCACTGTTATTTCATAGTTTTAAGTTTTCACTTCTGTCGGCAGTCCTCAATGACTGCCTATTTTTAAATTTTTTTTTACAAAGCTGAGTGGCGCAATTTAGTATGCGTCACGATGCTTACAAACCTTTTATATAAATCAGCAGAGTTGCCCAATTTATAACATCTTAACTTGTGTTATAACATAGGGAACCCGCATTAATTGGTTCTGCCAATTATACAGGCTGCCTTCGTTGTGACGAGCTGAAAAACTAATCACACACCAAAAAAATTAATATAAAAGGAAACTGGGAAGGGGAGACTGTTGATTTATGCACTCAATTTAGTCTGTACTAAAGATGACATCTCTTTATTACATAATGAGATTAATTGTTCTACTTAAAGTTCTCAACATATATGGTTCAACAGCTTACAGTTTACAAGATGATTATATATTTTATTCTTTCACAAGCGCCCTCAAAATAAAGATGTACATAAATTTAATTCATTCCACGGATCCGGGATTGAATATAGTATGTTAATAATGGTCACCTCCCCATATACAATCTTGAAAATTGTGCCATTTGAAGAATGGACTTTATTAACCTTTTTAAAACAATAATGCTTTCAGTTTAAACTTTTACTCTTTTACTACAAACAGTTTTATTATATTACAGACTACATCTTACATATAAAGTCTGTTTTTAAAAGTCTTAAAGTGTTAGTTAAATTGTCTTTTGTTGGTTATAATTTTAGTATCTCATAACCATGGAAGACAAGCCTCCATGTCACCTGTGGTTTCCTGTAGTTGATGCAGATTTGGCTCTTCGGTCCTCGGTGTGTTTCCTGAAGGTCTGTCGTTACCTTAGTATCCGGTGACGGTGAAGTTCCTGACGTATGTTAAATCATTCTGGGTGTGGTACTCTCTTCTTAGATGACTGTAGTAATTCTTGTTGTTAGAATAAATAAAGCAAAAGTTTGTTTCACTGGTATTCACTTCACATGATTATTTATTAGTTGAATTTCACCTCATGGTTCTAGTACTGTATTAATTACATAATTTCTTATTTAAGATTAGATAGAGATGTCATCGGCGCACAATTTAGTTATTTAGAATTTAGATATTCTTTAGCGAACTTTCACATATTTATCTCTGCGTCGAGAACCAACGCTGTGCGCAGCTTACGGCGTGAGCGCTCCATTGCAAGTGGGTTTATAGTTAAGGGGTGAGAGTAGTAATCTCGCGTCATTTACTATTCGCCATAAAAGTAGTTCCATGTTCCTTCTTTATTTAAAGGATTAAAGTTTGACTATTTAATTAAGCAGAGATATTCTTAATTACAGACGTTATTAAAGTACATTACAGTGGTCTTGTTTAATAATTTAAATAATGTCAAATTTACAATTATTATTAGTTTGTTTAGGGGTCGGAATTCAATTTAATTCCGGTTAGCGCATGGATGATGCGCACCGTGAGGACCAAAATGCTGATTGGAATCCAGGCACGGTGGACCAAAAAATGGATGGTCCCGGTCCGAGTGGACCGAAACTGATGAATAAAGGTAATGTTCCACAAGTGTGGACAGGAAGAATTAATTAGTTGGGCCCAAGTGGGCGAAAATTATGTTTCTTGAATTATATTCTGTTAGCTGGTCTTCCATGGTGATTAAAGATGATGTGTAGAATGAATTAAAAATTACATTAAGAAATAAAAAGAAGTGGACTGTATAGGAATAGTTTTAATATTGACTGATTACATTACAGCTGTAAAAATTGAAGTAGGCTGGCTAATGCTGCATATTGAATTAATATAAATTTAGTTACTCATGAAGAGGGCCTAGTCGGCCATAATAGAAAATAATAAGGCCTAAAGCCTACATTTAATGTCGACAATGACAGCGAAAGCTGAGCTCGGCTCGGTATGACCGCCGCGAGCGTTTGATACGCACTGTGCAAGGTACAATCACGCGAACGTTGAAGCGATATATAAATCAGATTAGCCAACCTAGAAAAATAAATCATCGCGCTACTGTCCATAAACTGCCCGTCAAAAATCAAAAAGATTTTTTAATACATTTTTAATAAATTAGAATACATTTACAATTTAATTTAAAATAGTGCAGTTCTTAGTAACGAGAATCAGCTTCAAGGCTAAGTTGAACCTTGAGTTGAGATTAGATAACGGCAATCGGCCGCTAGTTTAGAGATAAGCATGCAGATAAGCGACTGTAGGCCAAGGTCTGGCAAACAGCTGTTTCATGTACCAATAAGTCTGGTTAACCACTATTACTGACACAAGTGTGCACAGTATGTAACATTATAAAACATGAACGGAAAATACATAATATGCAAGTCATAGAGTTACCTTAATGCTAGCTAAGGTCCGTAGACCTGTACAGAGAGTTCATTACATGAACAAAATTGTTGTTGAACATGTTGCATTGCATGTTTTATTGTATATTCAGGAGGGCGACATGTATCGACCTAGACATGATATTCCTGAAGTTTCAGGAATTTACAATATGTAACAATGTGTGGGCAAGCTAGATGCTGAATGTAGCCCAGATATGACATGTATGTCATAATTTTAAATAAAGAATTGTGCATGCTTACCTACAAAAATGAATAAAATATGAAGTACAATGTGAATAAATTAGACGAGACAGTTACAGACGGCAGGCGCTTACAATAGTTTTTACATCGACACAATTTATGTGAATACAACAACAATAACTTGAATAATTACAAGATAAATAATTGTAATGTCAAACAACAATAGAATACCGAAATTACAGAAACAATTTAACAATTTAAGACATTCCCAAAATAGTACATATTTATCAGAAACCATATAAAGAAATGAATGCATGGTTACTTAACAGCAAAACATGCGAATATTATGCAATAACATTTCATAAATAAGACCACCCAAAGACATGCAATACACCCCATAACATCAATGAAAATGTGTGACATAGTATGCCACAAAAATTAACATACAATACAAATATTAAGATAGCACCAGAACTGTAATAATCAGAAGCGTGCCATGACGCAAAGTTGACAAAAAAATATTGTGACAATCTATCACAATTATGTTGACCAAATGGTCGTAATAAATAATAAGCCAATGGCGGAATAAAGCCGCATTGCGCTATAACCATAATGTCAAATCTCGTCTCGCGCTGGCAATAGACATAATTCATGTATTGGTCCCCGCAAAACACCCGTAGGCGTGCGAATGTCCACGACGCGAACTAAGTTATCTGGGCCGGGAAATGTGGCGATGATCACGCCAAATTTCCAGGCTAATGGAGGCAAGTTATCCTCAATGATCAAGGCTAAGTCACCAATGGAAACATTATCTTTGGCAAACCTCCACTTGTGACGCTGTTGCAGCTGGTGCAAATAATCGCGAGACCACGCCTTCCAAATGTCCCGGACAAACCTCTGAATCAGCTGCCAACGACGAAGACGAGAAACAGGAACGTGAGAAAGGTCTGGGTCAGGAATCGCAGTTAGGGGCGCGCAAATCAAAAAATGGCCAGGTGTAAGTGGCACCGGGTCGTTGACATCCGAGGAAATAGCAAATAAAGGTCGAGAGTTCAGACATGCCTCTATCTGAGATAAAACGGTCGTGAACTCTTCGAAGTTTAATATAGATTTGCCTACCACGCGCCGCAGATGAAATTTCAAACTCTTGATGCCGCTCTCCCAAAGGCCACCGAAATGAGGTGAGGAGGGCGGAATAAATGACCATGATATCCCCTGAGAGGATGTGAATGACTTAATCGAGGTGATGGCATCCTTATTGTGCCAAAAGTTGTAAATGTCATGTAAGATGGTGCGGGCCTTCCTGAAGTTCGTGCCGTTGTCGGAGTACAGCTGACTGGGTATACCCCGACGTGCCATAAAACGACGTAAAGCAGCTATAAATGCGCTGGCAGTAAGGTCGGACACCAATTCCAGGTGAATGGCCCTAGTTGCTAAGCAAACAAACAGAGACACGTACGCCTTAGTAAGAGTTCTAGACTTCTGCCCGCCATGACGAATCATGAAGGGACCACCATAATCAACCGCGCAAAATAGAAACGGCCTTGAAGGAGTGACTCTAGGGGATGGCAAAATGCCAAGCCTCTGGACCTGCTGTGTGGCGCTGAACCGGATACACTTGAGACACTTACGAATAATGGAACGGATGACTAACCGGGCATTAACAATCCACCAACGCTGACGCAGTGAATGATGCACGAGCTGAGCACCAGCGTGAAGTAAGCGAATGTGTTCGCGTTCGATGATAAGGCGTGTGACATGCGCCGATGGGGGTAGTACGATAGGATGTTTCGAATCGTAAGGTAACTGGGAATGCTGCAATCGTCCGCCCACGCGTATCACTCCAGAGTCGTCAAGAAACGGGTCGAGGGAAGCCAACTTGCTTCTGATGGAAACAGAAGATCCGTTCCGAAGACAACTAATTTCGCCTGGGAAGTGGATCGATTGAGATTGTTTTATGAAGAAATTGAGAGACTGATGAATTTCTGCAGGGGTCAGATCGCCCGAAAGTTTGTCCGCAGATGAGTGTCTAACATTTCTGATGAAACGAAAACAGTAAGCGTATACACGTGTCAGCCGGTGTAACGAGGAAATGTCCAACGATAAGTCAACAGCCAGGGTAGACATTAGCGAACGGTTATGTGTAGTTTTCTCTTCCGCGGTGACTTCCGAAGATGATGGAGTGGCCGGTACGAAAGATGGGACAGGATTAGACTCTGACGATTGAGACAGACAGCCATGACCGTGCCACCAAAGCGAGCAATCGCGCAAAACGTCCGGGAAACACCCCCTAGATATAATATCAGCAGGATTGCGTCGCGAATCAATGTGATGCCAGGTATAAGTTTGCGTGCGACGCTGAATTTCAGCAATCCGATTAGCGACGTATGTTTTCCAACGCGTAGACTGCGCATGAATCCAGTAAAGAGCCACCATAGAATCGGAATACAAATGTACATCATCAATAAACGAATGAAGAGCAGGAATAATTTTAGATACGAGTCGCGACAATAACAAACAAGCGCAGAGCTCGATGCGAGGTAATGACACTTGGCGTAGGGGAGCCACGCGAGATTTTGAACACAAGAGACGACAGGAAGCAGTAGCATCTTGATAAATGACTCGAATATACACACAACAGCCGAACCCTCTCTCGGACGCATCCGAAAAACCATGCAACTGAACTGTAACCGCCTCACGGTTGCAACGAATAGATCGCGGGACCACTATTTTACCAATCAGACTTAATTTGTTACACAAAGAATGCCAATCCGAAAGTGACTGACCGGAAATCGGTTCATCCCAACCAAGCTTACAAAGCCAGATTAAGTATATGAGTATGTATAAGTATACACATAAGTATATGTAGTAAGTGTGTGACGCTACTAAATTGATAGCGCCATGATCAATGAGTGTCATGTGCCCAAGATTCATGTATTCCCTGATAAAGTCTGCGTAGTCGCGAGCGAGCTTGGGATCGCGCCTGAATCGACGCTCCAAGCTTAAAAATCTTGATTCGGCACTTGTGTAAGATTCCCCCAAGTGGGAATTATCAGATTTGAATGGGAGCGACACTATAAATCTACCCTCGGGGTTGCGCTGAGTTGAGCGCACAAAATGCTCTTCGCAAGCCGACTCGCTATTAGGGGTATCGCCGGGAATCGTTTCTGCCTCCCAAAATCTCTCGAGAGATTGCAGGATTTGGCTGTCATTGTTCCTTGCCAAGAACGAAACAGCAGGACCCTGGGTGTGGCAGTGTTTGGGCAGATTGCCGGCCAAAATGTAACCCAGTTTTGTCTCCTGAATGATAGGGAAGTTGGGTCCGCGTGTGTACTTATTAGCTAATATTAAATCCAGATAAAATTGTGCCCCCAATAGTATGTCGATCTGTGAAGATATATTAAAATCTGGGTCGGCGAGAAAAATTTTATTTGGAATGTGGAACCGGTTGATGTCAAACGAGATTGAAGGCAGATTATGAGTTAAGTTAGATAGGACGGCACATTTGGCCTCGAAACTATGTCTCTGATAGCGAGACATAATACGCACAGAAACAATGTCAGTAGCGCAACACGCTGTGTTGCTTATTCCTGTAATTGGAATATTAGATCGGGTTAGTTTAAGGTGCAACCTTTTCGCAAATGATTTCGTACAAAAATTGATCTGGGACCCGGCGTCAAGAAGTGCCCGAGCCTTATGCCTATTGCCAGCCTGATCAATGACATATACAACCGCAGTGGATAAAAGTACATTGTTTTTACACTGTAATTTGAATGAGCAATAGTTACTGCTGGCAGCTGCTGATTTCGGCACGTAATTAGCGTGTAGCAAGGTGTGGTGACCCTTTGAACAAATTTTACAAACCTGTTTACTTTTACAATTTGTTATCAAATGACCTGCTCTAAGGCAGTTAATACAACATTTATGATTTGCAACCAATTGCCACCGCTCAGCGGCACTTAATATGCGAAAATTATTACACATGTAAAGCGGATTATTACAGATTTACAGCACACACATGAATAATGCCTTGCCGCTGCGTGATAATTCTTAAAGGTACTGCTGCCAGCAGTATTTCTTAAGCTACATTTCTCAAATTTATTGTTTGGTTTTACACTAGGTTTGTTGAATTGCTGTCCGGATTCAATTGGCATTGTATTTTCTAAAAGTTGTCGGCGCAAATTCAAAAAATGCGTAAAGTCTTGAAAACTGGGCAAGTTGTCAGGGTCTATGGACTCCTTCCAACGTTTTAAAGTAATAGGGTCAAGTTTGGTGGAGAGCAACTGTATGGTAATAAACTCAAATAGGTTTACGGACAGCTTCATTGCCGCCAGTGAATTAACGGAAGACGTTATAGTATTCGTAAACTCCGCCAAGCTTTGAACTGAGTCCTTTATTGTGGACTTAACCTGAAGTAGGTTCTGTACATAATATTTGGCTAATATAAATGGATTATTGTACCTCTCGGACAGCAATTTCAACGCTATTACATAATTTTCTTGACAAATTGGTAATGATTTAATTAAGTCTAATGGTTCACACTTCACCGATGAATGCAAGTAATGCAGTTTCTGTACTGGCGTTAAATCTGATCTTGAATGCACTAGATCATTGAAAATTGAATAGAAATGTTGCCACTCAAGTATGTTGCCTGAGAAGCAGGGCAAACTTATCGGCTTTAAATGCACAGGCGTCGATAGTACAGGAGGCACAGTCTGAGTATTAAAAGTGTCAAGGAGTTGTAAAATGTTTGCCTCAGTTGAGTATATCGTTTCCTCAACCTCGACTCGGTCTGCCTGAGCAGTGCTCGCGTCTTTACTGATAAGCTCTATCTCAGACTGTACTTCGTCGTACTTCGAGGCTAAGCTCTTAAGACTTTCTAATCTTACAGTCAGAAAATGTTTTGTAGTTAAATTAATATCAAAAGAATTTACCGCGGATTGTATCCGCACTATCGCGGACTTTAATCCGCCTCTCTTTCTGGTCAGCACCTTGAGGCCTTCTTCAGACATTTTTTTACGCACCTTTTTACTGTTGCTGGTGGTACCTGGTTGGCGACTTCCCGCAGCGTCGGCTCCTTGGTGATGATGGTGAACAGCTGGCAAAGATGACCACTTTGAGGCACTGCAGCCGGCAGGAACTTGCTATTACGTTGCCCGAAGATGACGAGCGAAATGGCGACGCAAATCACGCCACGGTCACATTAGCTGACGTGCTAATCCGCCCGTGATGGCCAGAAAAAGATGTAAAAGATGTTAAATGGAAATCCAGGTCCGGAGTGACCAAAAAATGGATGATGCGCACCGTGAGGACCAAAATGCTGATTGGAATCCAGGCACGGTGGACCAAAAAATGGATGGTCCCGGTCCGAGTGGACCGAAACTGATGAATAAAGGTAATGTTCCACAAGTGTGGACAGGAAGAATTAATTAGTTGGGCCCAAGTGGGCGAAAATTATGTTTCTTGAATTATATTCTGTTAGCTGGTCTTCCATGGTGATTGAAGATGATGTGTAGAATGAATTAAAAATTACATTAAGAAATAAAAAGAAGCGGACTGTATACGAATAGTTTTAATATTGACTGATTACATTACAGCTGTAAAAATTGAAGTAGGCTGGCTAATGCTGCATATTGAATTAATATAAATTTAGTTACTCATGAAGAGGGCCTAGTCGGCCATAATAGAAAATAATAAGGCCTAAAGCCTACATTTAATGTCGACAATGACAGCGAAAGCTGAGCTCGGCTCGGTATGACCGCCGCGAGCGTTTGATACGCACTGTGCAAGGTACAATCACGCGAACGTTGATGCGATATATAAATCAGATTAGCCAACCTAGAAAAATAAATCATCGCGCTACTGTCCAGCGCATGTCTATGCAGGATTAATTAACAAGGTTTACCCTTTCTGTACACTCGTATTCCTTTTTATTTTATTATTACAACTCTTTATTAAATATTATTATTATTTAATGATAGCAATAAGATGTAGTTTAAATGTGCGATTTTATTAAAAATTTAAAATTTCTCAGCGTTCACATTACCTATTTATTAATTACCATATTTTTATTAATGAAATCGTCACACCGCGTGCGAAATGGACTCTTTTTCCCCCAATAAATTTAGCAATCGCAGCATTGTAATGCTCTGCTGGGTTGCTTGTCATATTTTCAATTAAACTTCGGCTGTGGGCACTTATGTCTCGAATCAAAACATTTATTTTCCCGTATAGTCCAGAGTCTTCTAACTCAGGTACCAAATTTTTTTCGGTTGGCCGTTCAGCTGCCTTTCAAAACTTGTATCCCCTTTCGGAACATACCTTGTGTTCCCCAAATACGTGACTGGGGCAATTTAATATGTCCTTCCTCAGTTCTTCAATTTTTTGTGGATGAAGTCTGTTGTCGGATTGTCTGAACTTAATAGCTTTCGTAATAGAACTCCGAATTCGTAATATACGGTCACCTATGACTTTCCTTAGCAAAATCGTGCTCGTGCCAGTTTTCTTGTTCTTCACACTATTCGTTGTGAGATCTCTCAGTCTGTTACATACATTTCTGAGAAGATGATTTTTGCATTCTATCTTCTCCACCGTTAGCGTTTTGTACGGTCGTGCTTCCAGACTTTGTTTGTACACGCTGCTGTCCCCATCTGCTACTAATTTCGAAAATCGAACACCATAGAGTTCTTCGCTCTTACAGAACCCTTCCACGATTGCCGCTGCTTCCATGGAAGTAGAGCTGTTGTCCCAGTTCTTAGGGCATATATGAATTTTTAAAGGCGTCTTTAGTTTTTCCGAAAACGCGCAAATTGTACAGTACTTATTTTTGACCGAAATAAATAAAACCTTCTTCGTGTTGAATCCTAAAATTGCGCCCTGAAAATAAATAGCTGACATTACTTTTTTACTATGTATTACAGAATTTATAATTATTATTTGTAGTTAATAAATTTAATAATGGAGGGGAGCATAAGCTAAGCCAAGGGTATGTAGCTAAGCTAAGCCCAAAGTAAATGACCTTCCTCTAGAAACATCCTCTATACAAACATATTATCACATCGAAAGGGAATTTAAAGTTTAGTTTTTTTGTCAACTTGGTTAAAATTATAATGAAAAAAGTATTTCAGTAATTTAGCTTATAATATTTACATTTGTTTTAAATTGATTTTAACATTCGTGACTTTTTAAAAAGGCCGAGAAAATTAGCATGGTCAATCACGTGGTGGGCGTCAGGGTCAAACAGGGGTCAATAATCAATCAGATGATTCTTTGATGACGCCACAGGATAATTAAAATGAACTTTTGACTACAGCTTTTACTTACCACCCCTGAAAGAGAACTGTAGTTAGTACGATAAGATCTCTTGCACCAGCTGGCATCTGCCACTACCTTTATAAGCGGAACTCCATCTGAGGCCACTTCTCCTTTCTCACGAGCTATTCGAGCTTCTTCGTTTACTGCAACTTGCATTTCGGCTGCAGCTATTTTCTCCCAGTTATCACAAACGTCGTTGTGATAACGGTTGAATGTAGATGCTGACATGCATGGAATATTCATGGAAGAAATTATATCCTCTAGCATTGTATAAGATTATATCGTCTAGTATTGTGTACCCTCCTGACGAAATAATACCACTAACAGCACAATGATTGACACTTAGTTTCCCCTACATTGGCAAGTCGCTGACCAGAGTTTTTTCAATGTTACACATTTTGCAACGGAAAGTGAAACGGCTGTTCAGTCCACATCTAGTTTCCCTTAAAAATTCCATGTTTTTAAATGAGCATCCGAATGGACTATGTTCATCTAATTCTTGTACTTGTTGTATAAAACTACTTATATCTACTATTCGTCTTCCTTCTAAAACACGAGTCGTTGAAGCTGACTTCGTAGCTACTTGTGTTTTTTTTTTCATTGTCGTGTTTCTCTTGACTTGAACACGATTCAGGTGGATTTTCTTTAGATCTGAAAAACATAAAATCATGGGGCGTCAGAAAAAAAATGTGCGGTTAACAGTACTGCATAATTATTAAATTCATTATGCAGTAATATTAAGTAAATTAATTAATTATATATATTACATTCAATGGTGTTGTATCTGGTAAGGAGCCCTCAGGTCAACTGTATAGTGTAAAATTTGAAAACTGGAAGGATGCTGTGGAGCGATTTTCAGAACATGAAAAGTGTTTCTATCACAAACAAAGTTTGGAGGTTGCCTCTACTTTAACCGATATCTCGTGTGGTAAGAAAAAGTCCATCGATGTGCTAATAGATACTGCAGTAATGCAAAAGAAACTGGACAATAGAAAAAAAATTGTACCTCTAATTGAAACTGCTTTGTTCTGCGGCAAGCAATGTCTCGCACTGCGAGGCCATAGGGATTCGGGACGAATAGAAGTCGACCAAGAACCAGAAGAAAAATTATGGCAATTTCAGGGCACTTCTTCGCTTTCGAAGTAAGACTTATTCCGCATTAAAAAATACGTTGTCATGTAATGCTAGATGCACAGTACGTAAGTTCTAGAATACAAAATGAAATAACTGAAGCGCGCAACGACCCGATTGTTCGAAATCTCCTTAAAGAACTTAATGCCTCCATTTGTTACACGGAAACCGTGTGAACTTGGAACTTATCATCTGTGACGCCAGAAATTTACTTTCGTGTCTCTACTTTCATTCCATTTCTGGATACATTTATGTCCCAACTAGATTCGCGTTTCTTAAAAACACAAGGAAATTTTGAAAGGTTTTCAGTGCCTTTTACCTACCAACCCAGACCCAGTCCTTTTGCCTTCTCAAGTTGCTGCTTTCACTTCGCTCACAGAGCCAGTGACATAAGAAGCGTTTGTCAAGAAGACCTAAATAGGGTACTGAGTTAAGATTATGGTACAGAAAAATTGCACGTCATGAGAAGGTAGACCAACCAAAAACTGGTGTAGATGGGTTAGCTATGTGTAATCCAAACATCATGCCAAATATATTTACATTGCTAGAAATATTAGCTGCGCTACCCGTGTCCAGTTGCACAAACGAAAGATCTTTTTTGCCGCCTAAAAACGTTTTGCGTAATTCTACTGGAAATACGCGAATGGATTGGCACTCCTGAACATATATAGGAATTACACTCCAACTGCAGAAGATGTGTTGAATGAACTTATGATAAAAAACGTCGTTTGGACATTGTATTGTGATTTCCGACGTGTAGTGATAAAAGATTACGTATAAGTTATATTCATTGATTTATTTACAGGTTTTAAACACTTATTTTTCAACACAATAATAGTCTACAGTAGAATTGAGCAACATGTAACATAACTGCAGAGTATGAATTCGATATCATGCCATCTTCGTCATCCATCCTCAGTGAGTTCCATAATTTGAGTAATTCAATTAATTTTAATATATTTGATTATTTTCATGGATTTTCTTTATACTTAAAATGTCTTGACTAACATACACAAATAGCCATTAGTTAAGCATGATTATTATGAAACAATGGTGACGTGCATTTTTTTTAAAATACAGACCTAAACAGAGGCTAGAATTTGTTAAAAACTTGATAACTGGAAAATAATTACGTTCCAAAGCTTTTCATAAGGATATTTATGTAGATCCAATAATAATAATAATAACGATTATAATTTAAAATACCGGTAATGTAAATTTTGATAAGCAATTTTAAAATGAACCCCCCCCCCCGAAATTCTGCGTACGCCACTGCAGTAGATATTTTTGGTATATATTTAATTTGTTTTTATTTGTTCCATTCTCTTCTTGTGAATTACGTAATTTAAAATCGTTTTTTTCAATGTTGTTTATTAATATTTTTTTCGGTCGTTTCGGATAACCTGGGTTCAGATAACCGGAATCTACTGTATTATTTAATCTACAGTGAAGGTGTTTGTGTAATTTGACAAATGAATTCATCAGAAGTGACCTAAAGATCCCAAGTGTTAAAGAAGAAGTGAGAAATTACAGTGTAAAATACAGTGATAGACTGAGAGTGCATCCAAACAGACTGGCTAAGGGACTGCTTACAGAACAAACTGACATGCGTGGACTCTAGAGGCTTGCCATTAGATTTAGCTACTAGGTTTTTAAATTAATTTTAATTAATTAAATTGATTTGTACAATTTTGACTAAAGTCTGAATTCAGACGGTGGTATAGAGGGCATGAGCCATAGGGCAATTGCTTACATGTTATTTTATATTTGTTATAAGATTTAGTTATTGTCCATATAGGACAGATTGTAAATTAATCTGGGTAAAAAAAAAAACAGAATTCATTTAAAATAGTGATGTTTTTCACCATTAAATATATAGGCCTACCTCAAAATTCAACATTAAAAATCTGGTGTAAAACATCACATGACTTTCTCTTACCCAACATTTCTATGTGCTTCAAATTTAATCAGTAGCATTAATTAAATTTGCCCTTTATATTTATTGCAATTTCATAAAACACTATTTAAAATTAATTTTCTTTTAAAAGCTGTACATGTATATAACACGTGTACCGGTACCTATTTGTACTTCCGCTAAAATGGTATGATGTGTTTTACATTCGATTACGTTACCGTTTACACATAAACTTTAAAATAAAATTTACTATAATGAATCTTCAAACACATAAAATTATGATCTTAATGTATAACAAATAAATTGTTTTCTTTAAAAATTACTAAGCAAACAAATTTCCTTGTTTTCATTTCGAATTCGTTGTCATAGTAACCTAACTAAATGTCTTCTATGTATAAATGTGTTTTATATTCATGTGTTGGTTCATTTAAATGTGTTGGTTCAATACCTGTTACGTTTTAAATAAAATTGAGAATAATGAGACTTAAAATGTTTTAAATCACTTTATACTTTATTTAATACATGATAATTTAATTTATTCGTCTCTTTTATAATAACTAACATAAAATAAGTAATCTGGTTGTTGTGGTGACTAGGAAGGAAAAGCTGCCGTGGGTCTGATACCTTAGTTGCCCACCCATTAAGATAACTTTTATCGTAATTTGTTTCCAGACAAAACGCGTATAATGTATTATTACAAGGAAAAAAATATTTGAGATCAATTTTTTTAAATTTTCAGGTGTATAATAGGCTAATTATTATGTAAATTAAGTCGTCAGATGCCGATTTTCCATAAAAACCTATAAAAACCACTTCAGACAATTTTCGCGTACAAACTGACTAGTAGATATTAATGAACACCTGAAATACTATAAATACAGCAAATAAACAAAATCGTTAGAGCCGTTTTTGAGAAAATAGCAAAAAACCGAAAAATTGCAAGAGTAAAGTGGCACTTCCGGCTGGCCGATTTTAACCAAAACCTTTCTGTCACATCACCGGAACATGACTATCTAAATTTCCAAATTTGGCTGTTTTACGATTTTTACTTTTTCAGATATTTCGTTCACACACACACACACACACACACACACACACACACACACACCATTTTCTAAAAATGGTATTTCCGGATTCAGGGGACCTCAAAACGTGTATTTCCGGTGAAAACTCAATTTCGAATTTTTGGGCCGAACATTACTTCCTTTAACCTATATTACATATACGGTAAGAGAAAAGTAAAAATACAATTTACTAATATTAAAATTAAAAACGTGTAAGACAGTAGTAATTAATAACTTACCTTTTAAGCTCCATGTATTTTTTTAAGCCTTCAGACAATCTTTGCTTCTTTCTTTTTGATGTTACATTCAGATGCCGACCTTTTCCTTTCCTGTACCTCTGTTTGGATGATGGCGTTGTCGGAAATATTAGATGATCAAAGGACAAGATAAAACAAAACCTTGAACGTGACGGGACACACTAACGCAAACCTAGCATACGTAAATTACTCTGTAACACAAGTGCGATCGAACGGTTGGCGGTAAATAAATCTACGTTACCGGCAAACTAGTGAGACAATCTGATGGCTACAGCGAGAACTACCTCCGCGTCAGTTCTCTTTCTTACTTAAATTAAAAAAAAAAAAAGTTAATTATTTAACTTAGGGGGGCTGTAATTGAAAATTCTGTTCTGCAGTTACATATTTAATAAAATGACACATATTTTGGTATAAATATCGTATAGTAAAAGTGCACATAGGTGTTTAATTTGGGGAACACGAATAAGCCAGTTTTGTAATTGTTCTTATGGGTTTACGGGTTATTTATTTTCTCGAAAATCTCAGAAAATTTTAACATAACGACAAAATTTTCGTGTTGGTAACTTCAAGGTGCTATATTTCTTTGGAACTGGTGTAATACTTTCTTTTGTTTAATTCCGTATTTTGAGAAACCACGAGTTAAATGTTGCGGCGTGTGTTAAAACCCATGCTAACACTGCCGCGTCGGCGGCAAAGCGATCGTCCCCTCTTAAGTTTAACTCCTCAGAACCTCGTAAAATGTCGTTCTCGCTTTTGGGACGCAGTAGAATAAATTCTTACTGAAAGAAAGTAATACAGTGCATAACACCAAAGTTCTTCTTCTTCAGCTATTATTCACCCAGTATTCAACAAAGGCCTTCCTTAGGTTTTACTGTCTGTCTCTTCCTTGTTCAATTTATACACATGGAAGCTCTGCCACTCTATATTATCAACGATCTCCTTGTTCTACGTCTTATGTCGTCTCGGCCTTTATCTGAAGACCTCGACATCCCATCTACCGCCTCAGTTTGCGCAGTATCCTCCAAATTCCCTCATCAATTATGCTAATGTCTTACAACGGAAACTCTCGTTCTCCATTAATCCAGGTACTTCTCTTCTTATCACAGAGCGAAATGCTTAACACTGATTTTTCTGCAGGTTGTTTTGTGACTGTAAAATACGTTGTTATCTGTTTCTAAAGTGCCCAGGCTTGAGATCTGGATGTAATAACAGACTAACAACAGCTTTGACTATCTCTACGGTTGCCCGAATAAGATCGGCTGTTTACAATCGAAATAATTAACCCTGTAATCTGACAAAATTAGGGCATATACACAAATAGGAGATTTCTACTTTGTAAAGAAAATCAAAGAAGCTCCAAAGGAAGAAGACTGCAAAAGGCCACGTAAAAGGACGCTAGACGTTGCAAACAAAACAAATTAATTACCTTCATCCTTGAATATGAGACTTAATATTACAACATTTAATATTAGAAAGACAAGCTTTAATATGTTTATAAACAATTAACGAATTAACTGGCAAGGAATAAGAATAATCTTATGGTTCATGAATAAGAACATTCCAGGTCATTTTTTTCATTTTAATTACACGAGAACGTCACACGAAAACAATATTAAACAGTGTATCTTCTCACGTTCTTGACTTCGCCGGCTCCTAACCCCTAAAGTTAACTGAGATTAAGATCTGTATATAAC
The DNA here is from genome assembly GCA_034769895.1 of Magicicada septendecula. Classification (NCBI taxonomy): domain Eukaryota; kingdom Metazoa; phylum Arthropoda; class Insecta; order Hemiptera; family Cicadidae; genus Magicicada; species Magicicada septendecula. The sequence goes on along the minus strand of CM068367.1, from coordinate 1,422,182,232 downwards.
TATAATCCTATTAATATTAAATTAAATAAATAAACATGAAATTTTACTGAATCAGCAGTCTTGAAACTTTTAAAAATCAGCGATTTAATAAAGTGATTTTAATTTAATTTATATAATATTGCCTTTGTTATCATAACACACTATATCTGTCTAACGAATAAATAAAAATGTATTTCATACTCAGTAGTGATATTTTTGCGGGAAAGTTATTTTCTACTTTCAAATATTGGAAAATAATTTTTTTCAGAATAAATATTGGAAAAAAAATAATTTTTTTCAGAATCGCGGCGGAAACCGTCAACTAAAAACGTTGTAATACTGATCAAAACAAATTTCTATCTAAATGATATAAAAATTGACAAGGTAAAAAAATACAGAAAAACACATTAATACTGGCCAAAACTTTCCTTGTTTAGCAGATTAATAGTAACAAATACAGTAGGCTGATAAATCTAGGAACCTTACGAAACGTTGAAGTTAAATATCTCTATATTGAAGAGCTCTACATAAACGATATGTTTCTAATTTTAAATATGTTTCTGAGAGGTTAAACTTAATGCTGTCGAGAACACGGGTTAACATAATTGGTTATCTAGATTTTTTTGGCAACCTAAGGGTGCACCCACCACTTTATCGAGTCAAAGGTAATGAAATTATTAGTGTAATCACATTGGGTAACTATCGATTTAAATTTAGCTTGAATTTGATTTTGGTGGACTTTTAGAGGACAAATATTTACTTCTTTTGTAAAGAAATTTTTAAATTTACTTTTCAACAAATTGGTGGTTAGTTAAGAATGTTACTAAGTGCAGTAGGGGAGGAGTGTCTGAGATGGCATACATTTTGAAAATAGATTTTTAGAAAATAAAGTACTGTGAAATGAAAGACAAGAACACTAGTACGTTGTACAATGTTTATTCAGCAATCAATATCAATATACAAAGAGAGAAAATAATAAGTATCAAATATTTCAAAAATGCCAGACCCTTTAAATATGCCATCTCACCTGCACCCGGTTGATGAGATGGCATACCCGGTACACTACTTGCAAACGTCACAGATGACAACTTTGGATGACTTTGGAAGGCCGATACATTGTGCATGGCACCATCTTTTGCAGATCTGGCAACGAAGCCACCATTCACGGGCTCGCGATCGGCTATATGGCTCCGTACAGTAGATACAAAATGGATCTTCATCCTCTTCTTTGGAAACATCTTGGTCGCTGTCGGAAGATGAATAAAAGACCCGTTTCTTAGTACGTCGAGCAGACTTTCTATGCTCTTCGGCGCGCTTCATGGCTACAACTGACTTCAATTCCTCCATATCTGGCGTAGAATTCAAAGTTCCGAATTTTCCCTTTTTTCGGTTAGATCGTTTTGTTATCATAGCAACCGGTAATGGCGAAATGTCAGCTATAGTCAGGTCTTGCTCCGTATTATTGGACATTGAAGCCTCAGGACGGTCGTGAATTTCTCTGGAGGTCAAAGTCTTGTCGATTGCTGCAGGGGCGATAGGCTCTTCAGCTTCAGACTCAGTCACAGCTGGGGCGGTGATAATCTCTTCCACTTCAGTCTCAGGTGCAGCTGCAGTGACGATAGGCTCTTGAATTACGACACCAGTTACAGCTGCAGCTGGAGCGGCGATAGTCTCTTCCGTTTTGGGTGCAGCTGTAGCGATGACAGGCTCTTGCATTTCGATATCAGTTACAGCTGCCGGAGCAAACATGTGATCCGGGAAAATATTTTCGTTTAGTGGGAATATGCCAGATGACTTAAAATCACTTTGAATATTTTGTACTGTGACTGCACGAAGATACGCTTCTTTAAATATCCCTGCAACTTGCTGGTGGGTAATAGTACGACCGGGATGACTTTTGAGCCAGGTATTTAGCTCTTGATTGTAAAAAATGTTGAGCGAAACGGACCGTAGAAGCTGACGTCTAAAGGTTGGAGCTGGTGCGTGCAATGTGGCAGGAAACACATCACAATGATACCATTTTCTTTTGCGTACGTAAGAACGTCAAAGTTCTTGTGACTGCTGTGGCCGTCAAGAAGCAACAAAGCTTTATTTTCCTTGGTCGGTTTGGCAAACGTAACGAAATGTGCCATCCATTTAAGGAAAACTTTTCCTGACATCCATCCTTTTTCCTGTGCGAATCCAACAGCACCGGTCGGAGCGTTGTCCATCAAGTCTATCTTCATGTTTTTTCTCGAAAAGATGAATGCTGGCGGAATGTAACTTCCTAAAGCATTTGCACAGCATACCGCGGTGTAGTGGTGGCCTCTCGCTGCACTGGTCAAAATGACGACTTGTTTGCGTCCTTTTGTTGCAAATATCTTCGGGTGTTGAGATGGAACTGTTGTAAATCCAGACTCGTCGACATTCCAGATTTGCTGAGGTTAAAATTTGAATTCGTCAATGGTTGCAGTCAAGCAACGAAAATATTTTTGTACTTAAGGCTTGTTGAATGCGCTGGCCCTGGCAGCAGATGTTGCTTCTGGAATGCGAAGCGATATCGAAGGGTTGCACTTTCTAAAGCCCCTCAGCCAATCTACACCGGCCATTTTTGTTATCTCAGAAAATCTGTGGGGATTTTTTTTCGCAACAGCGACTTGATAAGCCAGCTTTCGAACATCAATCGTAGTCATTCCAAAAAAACGAGTTTCTAAGGTCTTCAAATGTTCGACAATTTCTTTTTCGAGTTTGGCATTAAATGTCACCTTGTGTCCACCCAAATAACCCTTGGTGATTCTTCCTCCAGATTTTGCGTGATGTCTCAACGTAGTGAACGGAACATCAAACGTTTTTGAAGCCAGTAACCAGCCCATTCTTTTGGTCCGAACAGCCTCGATGGCTTCTTGCATCTGGTTCTTGCTCCAAGACTGCCTTGTAGATTTACGAATGTATGGAGCCATACCTGAAACAAAAATTAAAGACAAATTAATAAAAACGTCACCATGTAAACTACGAGGTAGTTAGTATGACCTATGACAGAAGATCAGTCAGGACAGAAAGTGATTTACGCAAAAAGGGTTACATTTCGCCCTTAGAACAGAATATAAAAAATATATTCTTATTATGGGTGAGATGGCATACTGTAATGGGTGAGACGGCATAGTAGTATAAATAAATACACCGACCTAACCGAAAATTATTTTAAAAATTCCATGCTTCAAATAACGCCTAACAGCAGAGTGTTATACTATTTTATTACTGCCCAATAAATCTTATATGTAATATCAATAATTTTATTCAACTTTTGTTCCAGGCGCCATCTCGTGATATGATACGAGAATATTTACTTACTTTTAGGTCCAGAATTCTGTTAAGCGAAACTCGAAGATAGCGGAATGTGTTATTTGAAATAATAACTCTTGCTTGAAATGTTTACCAAATGACATTACCTTTTATTAACAAAACATGTGACTCTATCGTGCGAAATACGCACGCTTCTATACACCCAATAGGTGTTACGTCATGAGACGCAGTTACATTGATTAAGTCAAAAAATTCCCTTAAACATTTCATAAACCCTCCAAAATAACATATTCAATTATATTTTTTATGATATCGTAATTATAAATGATTTCACAACCCAGCACTGCTTAAATTTTATATTTATATTATGTTCACGCAATCACACACTCATTCATGCATTACAATTTTATGGACGTCCCTAACCGAGCTCATTTTTTTTTATTATTGAATTCTAAATGAAATATTTGTATTGACCACATTTTGTCACTATTATTGTCCTGCAGACGTCCCATCGCTGAAAACGCACTAAGATGTTAAAAACTTTAACGAAAACGTTTGTTTATGTTTTACATTGCACTGTTATTTATTTTATATAAATACTTCACTGTTTTACATTGTACCACGACACTTAGTTGTGTAAATTTTAGATCGAATTAGCGTTTGGAGAAATACCGGCCGGTGCGCTACACTGATGAGTCGAGACTGAGGCGTCTTTGTTTGTTACGCAGCAATTCAGAGGTGGGGGACAAACTGCGTCGCTCAATCCTTTGTTCACAAAAGTATGTATTGCGTAGTAGCATACCTTTGGCTGACGAAATCATGTGCGCAGCTGGTTGACACATTTGGATGACGACTGTTTTTGCTGTTTCTGGACGTATACGCTCGACCTTGACACCAATCCTGTACACTCGAATTGCGCAGTTGCAAACCCTCAATAAAACTTTACCAATTTTTTATATGTGACTTGGAAATGAAAATACAATTTATATCGATTATTCCCCAAAATATAATAGGGCCAGAATTGTACTGTTACAAGAGTCTATCAGAATCACCACTTTCTATAAGTACTAAATGCATCCTAAGACTTACCTCATATCGTGCACTGCTTGAATATCACGACAATTCCAAACGTTACGAAATATTTTTTCAAAATAGCGTCTCCGAAACAATCACGTGTATCGAACCCAAAATGGCGGCAAGCGCACTGACACATACCTAGCACGGCTCCCCGAGCTCGAGCGAACACGATAATGGGGTCGGTGGCGCCATCTAACGTATAGTTTCGAAAATATCGCTGCTATGCCGTCTCTCCCACCATGCCGTCTCAGACACTCTTCCCCTAGATGTTGGAAAAAACCTGTAGTTACGAATGTAGCTTGGAGTTGTGCATTACTTTGTGTATAAACTCTCCGGCGAACAAAACTTGACATTATTCGACAGAGACACCAAACTGCAGACTCTAAATATGCCTATTCATAAACTTTCTGTCATGATAAAGCAGCAAATGTAAAAGTTTCTGTGTTCGACTCAAACTAAGTGTAACACGGTACTGACTTCTACATACACAACCAGAGGCGGCTCACTCATAAGGGCACATGGTCACGTGCCCCACCAGAAAATCACGAAATAAATAAACACTGTAGAAACGTCCTCGTTTCAAATGATAGCAATAGGTTGTAACAGTGAGAAGTCTGGAGAAATGTGGCAACGCGAAAACAAATGTGGCAACATAGCAACAGTCACAGAGACGTTGTGACCCAGATAGCACTACTCCCTTCCACTTTCACTTCTTAACTCTCTTGTGGTGGGAGAGCGTAATGCTAAATTCCCATAGCGTTCGGTCACACTAGAATATGTGACCAGAAATTAACAGTCTTCAAGTAGTACAACTCTAAATCCTGTAGGTGTGCCACATTACTGCAACTAACGGATAAGTTATTTAGTAGACTATTACATTTTACCGCCATCTGAGCTGTGCTATAATATTAATAATTACTGTTACTTTCTTAGTATATATGTTACGAAATAATGTTATTATCTTTCTACCGTTATATATTAACCGTTATGATTATAATAATTTTTGCGATTTTATATAATTTTAAATTATATTCTCACTGAAGGAAATATTAAAATAGAATGTGTACCTAGAGCGGTTATGTTATGTGCTACACGATAATTGTGGTGGCAGTGCTCATAGTAATTGTATAAATTGTAGTGTTACAAGTGGTTTTCAGTGATCAGTGTTAAACACACGTGTAAATAGCGGTGTTGAAAATATTCAAGTGTCGGTATTTTGTGTGCTTGTGTAAATCTCTGAGACAAAATGAATGATGTCAAGTATTTACAGAGTAAAACTTTGTGCTATGAAGATAGGTTAATAGCAAAACAATTGGGTCCACCAAGACCGCAGCTGTCTATCAACCAAGTGTTTAAGGGCAAAAACAGAACCTATAATAGAACTTTCAATACCACAGTGTACGAAAAATGGGAATGGATGTGCGGATGCCCCACAATCAATGCTTTATTTTGCTTTGCTTGTCTTCTGTTTGGCGGTGAAGACACGTGGACTAAGTCGGGCGTTAAAGATCTGAAACATTTACCAGAAAAGAGTAAGAAGCATTCGCTGTCTAAATGTCATTTAGACAATGAAATGAGTTTAGCCGTGCTAGGTATTGTAAATATTAGGTTGCAACTCGATGATGGTTACAGAATTTCTGTTCGTAAACATAACGAACTTGTAGACAAGAACAGATACATCTTGTCTCGAATAAATGATGCGATTAAATTTTGTGGGGAATTTGAATTAGCTTTACGTGGCCACGATGAAACGGAAGAAGCAGACAACAACCCAGGGATTTTTAAAGGACTAATCAATTATACTGCAGCACTTGACAGTGTTTTGAAAGATCATTTAGAATATTCAACAGTGTTTAAAGGAACCTCGAAAACAATTCAGAACGAACGTTTAGATGCCATTTTGTCAGTGTGTCGAAAAAATATTGTGACTTAAATTTCTACGATAGACTTCATATCACTTCAGGCTGATGAAACAACTGACAGTTTGTGCAAAACACACATGGCACTGATTTTGAGATATCTCATTGAAGGGAGAATAATTGAAAGGTTTTGGGGTTTTTTTGAAGTCCCTTTTGATAAAAGTGCTCGAAGTTTAGCCTCGACAATTTTAGGACAGTTGGAAGAAATAGGAATAGACAAGTCCCCGGAAAAACTAATTTGTCAGACTTACGATGGTGCATCTGTTATGAGTCAGAAAGGAGGGGTCCAGTGTTTGGTTAAAGAGAAGTATCCAAATGCAAATTTTATTCATTGTTATGCCCATCAAGGGAATCTGATTCTTCAAAACTCAACATCGTCTTCCTCCCAGAATAGAATATTTTTTCAAGACCTGCAAGGAATAGGACCATATTTTTCAAGATCTCCAAAGAGGATGGATTATTTAGTAGAAATTGTAAAAAAAATTGGGTCTGTGCCTCCTACAAGATAGTACTTTCAACACAGGGCTGTTAATACTGTGTTTGAACATAAAGATAATCTAATAAAATGTTTTGAACACATTAGGGACATAGAGATTTCTGACAAAAGTGCTTCTAGCCAGGCTGGAGGATTTATACGAACTTTGAGGGATCCTCAGTTCATTTTCTGGTTGACTTTTTTCCACAAAATTATGCCTCATGTGGCGATTTTCTTTGATTGCATTCAACAAAGAAACATTGATGCAATAAAAATGAGAACATTTGTTAAAAATTTTGTGAGTGCAGTAGTTAATATTCGTAAGACCTATGAAGACAGTGAAGTGTCTGTAAGTGAGCCTGTGACTAAGAGACAGTGTGTTGAACAATTAAGTAATAGGAGCAACCGTGTGGCCGCTTTGGAAGTATGTGATATGACTGTGAACAATATTAATGAAAGATTTCAATTTTCAGATCATTTATGTGTTTCCAAATTGTTTTTAGTTGAAAAGTTCCCACAGTACTGTGTTGAGTTTCCGGAAAATGATTTTCAGACTACTATTAAATTTTAACCCACAATAAATGGTCCGAAACTGAGAACCGAACTTGAAGTCTTATACAGTCGTGAAGATTTACGTATTGCTTCTGGTGCAACACCCTTATTACAGTTTTTCCTTGATAATAACATGTTTCGTACCTTCTCAGAGCGTGTGACTATTTTAAAGATAATTGTTACCATACCCGATGACAACTGTTGAAAGTGAAAGGTGCTTTTCTACATCGAAAAGAATAAAAACATTTTTAAGAAATTCCATTGGCACTGATAGACTGAATGCATTGGCTATGCTATCCACAGAAAAAAAAATGATTCACGGAATTCAAGATTTCAACAAACAATTGATAGAGGAATTCGCTACATCTAAAAACAGGAGAATGGAATTGTTATACAAAAAGTGAAATACCAGGTAAGACATTCTATATTTTTTTACCTAAGTACTAATTACCGTGAATGGTGGTCCACCTTAGATCCTCCCCACTGCGTGCCCCTTCCATTTCATTACTCACGAGCCGCCACTGTACACAACTTTTGTGCTTTTAGAAACGTCATCGGAGTACATCTTGTTTCTTACATTTTTTCCGATATTCAAAGCGGTCCATACTTTTGGCACGTTTCCACTTGTGGCAAAAGAATAAAAACAACACGCTTGATAGTAAAACATAAGCAAAAACTTTTAATTTGCCCGAATATCATTCCCGGCAACGTAATATTGCGGTTTAATAGCAAACATAAATTGGTAACAGAAACGAAAAAACACTACAAAACATTTTATCAGTCGATAAAATTTGACCAATCTTCTCGCAGACAATTAGGCATTAACCAACATGCAGTTCAGCTACAACCTTCTTACCTTAGAGTTACAGCCAATCTTTCTTCAGGTGGAACGGCCAGCCGCATATTCGTATTCGAGTAAGTTATCCGATGACCAATAAGCCTTAATAAGATATCGAAACTATTCACCGACATTCTAAAATAATTGAAAAATTTCTTTCGATGTTCCCGTAGGGACATGAAAAGTTTGTAAAATTGTCCGTCGAAAAGTCTCCGGCTAACAATAGGGTGAACCCAGTACTTTCTTTCTCGCCTTTTCTTCCGAAAACGTAACAGAAGGGCACAGGTACATGCAGTCTTATCGAAATCCATTTCACAACTGTACTGAAAATCGCCCATGTATGGGCGATTTTTAATCGCTCGTGTGCGTTCAAACCAATTTGAAGGCAGTACTTCAAATAACCGATATTTTAATCGGCCGAGGAAAAAATTGACCGTCTGCGCTAGCCCTTAGGGAATAGCCAGCGGCAAAATGAAACTTCCGTCTCCGCGCGTATACTATATTTCGGTGTCCGATGTGTACTAAAACTGTTTTCTTCGCAAGTAGATCTAACTGTAATGCCGGGTTATGGAGGTTATGTACGACAATGTAACATAAATAAAATTTACTTTGTTAGTGTACATTAAAAGGGTGTATTTATTGGAAGTACAGAAATTAGTTTACATTTATCGCACATAATTACGGTACAGAGACGATTTTGGGAGGTTGTGTCTATGTTTAACAATATAACTTAACCTTTTAGATTTTTAAATTAATTAGACTTAACAAACGTTTCCTTAGTTAGTGTAGAGGAGAGTGGGGGAATGGTGCGCAGCGGATAATCGTGCGCATCAATATTTTTGATATTTCCAAGCATGTGGGACATCTCTGAATGGTGCCACAACCAAGCGGCAGATTCGCCAACTACTGTGCCACGCCAACCACTCCCGCCAAATCACTTTTGTAGGTATGTGAGTGTGAAACATTATAGTGTAGTGCACGTTGTTATTTTCACTCTCCAGATTTTAGGAAGGTAAGCCTCAAATATTTCTCTGTATGGATTAAACTCAGTATATTTATAAATGGCAGTTTCTGCTTTGGTGTTTGGTGCAGTTAGTTTTGTGTTTAAGGCAGTATTTCTGTAAGTTTTAAGCAAAAATAATTTACAATGCGCGATCGGGTTATGGTGCGCAGCAGTGCGCACAATTCCCCCCCAAGCAATCTTATGGCGACAGTTAACATTAATTCCCCCTTTCGTTTCTTTGCTCCTAGAAACTATGTCAGAAAAACAAAAATTAACTCCTATAACCAGGATAACTTATTCAAGGCTCTTGACGCAGTGAGAAAAGATGGAAGAAAGATAAGGGAGGTGGGAAGATCGTTTGGTATTCCAGAATCAACTTTAAGAAAAAATTTGATATTAGATCGTCCTCAGTGCCCACGACTAGGAAGAAAGTCCGTGTTTTCGCCAGAGATCGAGCTAGAGCTGAAACAATATATATTAAAACTTTGTACTTTGTTTTACGGCTAAACTCCAAAAGAACTGCGCAGGTTGGCTTTTAGATATGCTGAGAAGAAAAATATTTCTAACAATTTTAACAAGAATCTAGGGTTAGCCGGTAAAGACTGGTTATATTGTTTTTTGAAAAGACATCCCAGTGTGAGGCTTCGTCAACCACAGGGAACTAGTCTCAATAGAATTGCTGGTTTTTGTAAAGAAGAAGTGCAGTTGTTTTATTCAAACCTTGAAGCAGTGAAGCAGAAGCACAAATTCCCTGCCCACAGAATTTATAATCAGGACGAGACTGGCATTACCACTGTACAGAAAAAGTCCCCTAAGATATACGGACCAAAAGGGGTAAAAAGAGTGGGAGCTGTTAACTCGGCAGAGCGAGGAAGAAATATTACAGCCATTTTTACCATGAGCGCTTCTGGACACTTCCCTCCGCCTATTCTTGTCTACCCTCGCACCAGAATGTCACCTCTTCTTGGAAGAAATGGCCCTATCGGCGCTGTTTATCTCTGCTCAAAAAACGGATGGAGCAACTCTGATATATTCCTTCAGTGGCTCTCGCACTTTAAGAACCACGTTCACCCTACCGAGAACGACCCGGTTTTACTTGTTTTGGACAATCACTCTAGTCACATATCGATTGAAGTGTTTGAATTTTGTCGAAACAACTTCATTCATATGGTTTCCCTTCCACCACATACTTCCCATAGACTCCAACCACTGGACCTTACATTTTTTGGCCCATTGAAGAACGCTTTTTATAAAGAGTGTGATTTCCACGTGACATCTTCTGGCCACACAAAATTCCAAGAATACGATGTGGCGGAGCTTCTTAACAAATAATTTGTTAAAGCTGCTAGCATAAGCAATGCTGTTTCGGGGTTCAGAGTATCTGGGATTCATCCATTTCATCCAGAAAAATTCTCTGATAAAGATTTCGAGGCTGCAAGGGAAATTGTGGATCAGCAAATTTTAGTAGACGTAGATGTTTCTGCTATTCCTGAGACTCCTGATTCTGCCAAACGTCCTCCTGACACACCTCAAAACAACATAGATGAAAGCACTGAACCACCTGCAGCTTCCGAAGAAATTGGCACAGTCAACACAAACCTGTATGATAACCCTATCCCATCTACATCAAAAGATAATTCTTTTTTTGTTTTTGCTCAATCTATCACTAAAAACAATCCAAGATCTACGGAGGGAAAAGCTAGGCCTAAGCCTCGTGAAAAACAACACTCAGAAATATTGACAAGCACTCCAATCAAGGTAAAACTTGAAAATGCCAAAGAGAGACGAATCACAATGAAGAAAAGAAGAATCGAAAAGAAAGAAAACTCGTAGCACAGCGTTTAGGTTTTGAGGATAAAATTCAAAAAAAGAAAATGAAGATGGCCAAGAAAGAAAAAAAGCCTAGATCTACCAAATTGAAGAGGAAAATAAAAATAGAAGAAGAGTAATCTGACGAATGTGATAATAGGTCTATTGATTATAAAAATCTTTGTCAAGATGATGAATTTGATGATATTGAATTGAACTTGGGAACTACTGCTATAGAAAAGACCACTGACGAAATTTGCAATATTTGTGGAGACATCGGGAAAGACCGTGAATTATGGTTCAGATGTGTCTACTGTTCATCGTGGAGCCACGCTGAGTGTTCTGGTGCAGATTCAGCTGTCGATTATATCTGTGAATATTGTAAATATTAAATTTAAGATTTGACAAATGTAGGCCTATATTAAATTCATTTAACGTATTGTGCCTAAAACCCAACAATTTAATACTGCAAAGATTTTGTACTTTTATAAGCATATCAACTGTATTGTAAAATAAATGATTGACTAATAAGACTTGTTAAAATTCATTAATGTAACCTAACCCCTGTTGCGCACCATTACCCAACCATATGCGCATGATTACCCCACGGGGTGGGTAAATGTGCGCAAGTGCATGTTTTTATCTTATGCAACATATCTTGTTGTTGGTTTGTCATTTCCTGGTAACTTTTCTTCCTGGCAAACTACATTAACTAAAGAAGTGTTTTACGTAGTTATTATTAATTTTTATCTTAAAGTGTTATCTTGAGAACAGTCTATACTTAGGTGCGCACCATTCCCCCACTCTCCTCTACATTCAAAGGCTGTATTTAGTGTATGGATAAAAGGCTGTATATAACTACCACCGCGGTAATTTTTTATTATTTTTATTTGTAAAATTTTGTTTATTCTCACTCACTCTTGTGGCTTACTGTTATGTTTTTATTATATGTTTCTGATGTTTTTATCACATTATTTGTTGTGGTATTACGTGTACTCTAAATTATTTCATTGCCCCAAGTTTCGCAACTGATTTGTCTAAAGTCTAACCAATGTTAGTTTTACTCCTAGTGAAAACTTAAATTGGTATTCCCAAAGGGAGATAGACCTATAAATTCTCTTGTTTCTTATTTTCTCTTAAATAGTAATAGTTTAATAAAGTCAAAGTGTAAAGTAACACTGTTAATACTTTTAGTTTTAATTTATTTCTTATAACAAATTATATAGTAACTTATAGGTTATATAATATCTTCAAATAAGTACACTGCAAGTAGGTTTATTAATATATTAATAGGTTTATCTAGGTGAAAATAAACCTACTTGCAGTGTATTTATTTGAAGATATTACACAGCAGACCTGCAGGAAACTCAAAACGAGTTACTTACAAAGGATAATATAGCTAAATATCACTATACTATTGACGACTCGGAACACTAAGTTTTTTATAAGTAAAAATGTAAAGTTTTACCTTACAGCCTAAACCGGCTTTCACCTTTAGAAGGCTTCATCAGCTGTTCCGTGTCGTCAATTTGTTTAGTGTTCCGAGTCGTCAATACTATAGTAATATTTAGTTAAGTAACGGACACGTCATGGACAACGAAATCCAAGGATAATATAGATTCTTGGATTTCGTTGTCCATGACGTGTCCGTTACTTAACTAAATAGCACTATTACATTAACGACTCGGAACACTAGGTTTTTTATTAATAAAAGCATAAAGTTTTACCTTACAGCCTGAACCGGTTTTCTCCTTTAAAAGGCTTCTTCAGAGGCTGCCGCTGGTAGCGCTGTCCGTCTTGTTGTGGGCGACGGAATCGAGTTTCGAAAGATCGGTGCTGTGTGTGTGGGGTGAGATATGTTCGAATAATGCGTGCGATTTGAATTGTGTCTGTTCGTTTAAGATGTCGTTTTTATTTGTTTTTGTGTGTTTGTATATTTCCAATTGTTCTAGAGTGTCTAGTTTTCGGCCTTTTTTGTGTACGTGTGGAATGTTCATGTTATTGTCGATATTTTTATATATGTGTGGTTTGCTTCAATGAGGTGGTTTGCAAAGGTGGATTCTGTAGTGGAGTGGAGTGCCTTTGTGTGTTCAATGTATCTCTGTTTGAAGCTACGTCCTGTCTGGCCTATGTAGAATTTATTGCAATTTGAGCAATTTAGCTTGTAAACACCGAGTAGATCGAATTTGTTTTGTGCTTTGGGCATGCGGTTTGATAGTGTGTGTTCTGTTTTGTTAGTAGTTTTGTAAGCGATTCTGTATCCTGCTTTTTTGAATTTGTGGGCTATTTTTTCAGTTTGTTTGTTGATGTATGTTAGTGTTATGAATTTGTTGTTTTTTGTCTTTGTTTGTTGTTTGTTTTGTGTAGGAGTTTACTGACTATTGTTCTGTCATATCCGTTAGATTCTGCTAGATATTTTATCGTGTTTAGTTCGTCTTTGTAGTCTTTTTCATCTAAGGGGATGTCTAGACACTCTAGAACAATTGGAAATATACAAACACACGAAAACAAATAAAAACGACATTCTAAACGAACAGACACAATTCAAATCGCACGCATTATTCGAACATATCTCACCCCACACACACAGCATCGATCTTTCGAAATTCGATTCCGTCGCCCACAACAGGACGGACAGCGCTACCAGCGGCAACCTCTGAAGAAGCCTTTTAAAGGCGAAAACTGGTTCAGGCTGTAAGGTAAAACTTTATGCTTTACTTATAAAAAACTTAGTGTTCCGAGTCGTTAATACACTAGTGGTATTTAGTTAAGTAACGGACACGTCATGGACAACGAAATCCAAGAATGTAACTTCAATAAAATTTACTTTGTTCGTGTACATTAAAAGGGTGTATTTATTGGAAGTACAAAAATTAGTTTACATTTATCGCACATAATTACGGTACAGAGACGATTTTGGGAGGTTGTGGCTACGTTTAATTATTTAACTTAACCTTTTAGATTTTTAAAATTAATTAGGCTTAACAGACATTTCCTTATTTTCATACCTAGTATTTTAAAATAACAGTTTAGCCAACCTCTAACTCACATGCCTCGCTATACATCTGTCATGGTGGCGTATCCCCACTCTTATAACTTATGAATCTTATGGTACTACAACTACTCACAAAAGCAGTCAACATTGGACAGATCCTTTAACGATCCACAAACGGAAAAAATCCAATAACTCCGGGAGCGAATATCATCTTTGAACGGATTATGTTCGTTAAGCGATCATAACAGCCGTACCCACAGAGTACGAATTATACCGTACCGGGCCAGTAGTCCTCTTAGTCATTGCCAGCCAGTAGTGTAGTATACTTTTGTGAGTCGAAGGTAATTTGTTTACGTAATGACAACTGGACGTTAGGTTAAGGTGACAACGATAATAGTCATTGATAGGTAAGAAGAATGATTAGGGTTAATTTTATTAGTAAGATAAACCAGACACATTCAGAAAATTCAATTTAAATTTGGAAAGGTGTTTCTTATTTGTTGAACTTGTTTCAGAAAATTAGAAAAATTACACATATTCACCCGAAAATATCTTGAGTCCCAGTAGAAATATTGCCAAGGTCTCTTGATAACGTTTTAGTGTCTGAATTAATAATTTATAAATTTTTCAACTTTCACAGCAGCTTTTGTTGGCCTGCGTATGCTGTAAATGTATCGGTAACACAATTTGGGATAACACTGGATTCCTGGTGAATCTTAATATGCTACTTTTATATATGTGGATTTAACCACTATAATTGTATACACTGGTTATTTACGGAAAGTAATGTACTGAATATACTGAAAGTAATGGCATAGGCAAGTACTGTTATACAATGTAGCCTACTACCGTATCTAAAAATTAGTGTTTTATAATGAGAAAAATGCAAACATATTATTACTACATAAAATATGTGTATAGACATATAACCTCATGATAATAATCATTATATTGTACAACACATGTTGGCATCTTGTTTTTCATGATTGTTAAGAAAACATCAGAGGTACCCACAGCATGGTGCAATTGTGCATGTTGCACCAATGAAATTTGGGGGAGGGGATTTTTCAAGACGATTTTTGTATTTGGGGGGGGGGGCAATTTCCACGGTACTCAAATTTTTTCTTTTACTTTTAAATTCCCCCCACATATTTAAATTAATTTGTTTTAATTAATCTCTTCCCACAAGATAATTGATTCGTTTGCTAAAACAACCAACAATAGACAATCCCTATTGTTGAACAATTTACTATAGAACCAGTGTAAATTAAATCATTGTTCATATACGTCTCACTGTATATACGGAAAAAATAAATTATGTTTAAAAATTTAATAGGTTCTTATTTTACTACTAAACCTCCACTGCCATTAATAATTATCTTTTTCCTTTCATAATCCCTTGTTGGAAATAGAAGTTACATGAATTTAAGCCAGTTGTGTAACCAGGGGCTCAATTACCTCCTTTACAAGCATCTGAAATCAAACAAATCAGTGAAGAAAAAGAATGAAATTACAAAATCAAGTTAGATTATCTTGACACGGCTTAATGTACTACTAATTATATTATCCCAGGTTTGACTAGGCTTTTACATTTCTCATAATTTAGTTATTGATTAGGCATACTAGAAAACCTTTGGTATTGATAAAAAGAATAACATTAGTTTTTGGATTCCGATAATTGCTTAAATGACTTTATTTTTTCAAAAAATTTTGGATAAAGCCCCAAGATCCACTGTTTACTAGGGGTTATTCCATATCCCCGTATTGTGATCCTCCCCTAACCACGAAATCAAATGGGGGGATTCGGAATATTGGGGGGGGGATTGCACCATGGCCTTTGGGGGGCACCTATGGAAAACATTAATCAAAACAAATCTTCAGTGGCATAAGTAAAGGGCCTGAAAGTAGAAAGGTGGTCTTACCTAGAATAGTGGCCTACATAAGTTGTTAAGATTGAAATTTTAATACCTTTTTCTACTTCTTTTATAATTTTTCATTTCTTCTGAATACACAAAAAGTTAATGTTTCTATGCCGGTATTAATAAAATGTGCATAATAATCTCTGTTATACCTTCTTCAAAAGACAGGTGTGATGGATTGTAGAATTTGAATTTAACTGAGAGACTTTTGCAGGACAAAAAAATGCAACATTTGGGCTCCCAAACAATCGGAGGCAGTCGTCTTCAGGTTAATACATGAAAAGTAATAAATAATTTTCTATTAACGAACGATAGAGCGTCAACAAAATGATATACGGAATCAAATCAGACGCTAGTAATTAAATTTTACAGTTGTAAAGTAATAAAAATAAGAAAATAAAACAAATCGTGATTGTTGTACTGCATTTGCTTTTCCAGATTAATTAGTGTTAGCTTTCTCCGCTAGATGGAATAATATACTATTTTGAATGTTCATCACTACTTTGTTCACAGTACTTTATAATTATTTTGATGGTACTTTCTCTTGTGAACTTAAGGTACGATTTCGAACCACGCTCCCATGGCATCTTGCTGCCGCCGCCAAGGCCGCGCGCTGCCTTGGCGGCGAACGATCACTACTGCTCCAATGCATTTTAGTAGGGATACTTTTCGAACTCCGCCGCCGCCGCCTAAGCAGCGCTGCCAGTCAGTCCTCGCCGTCTTTGCAGCGGCGCTGCCGGGCGGCGTCAGGAGCGGTCTGGCAGCTTGGCGGCGTGCGGCACGTGCATTCAGTATGTCTTTTTTACCTTCTAGTGATGAAAAACTTGTGGATTAAGCTCTTAGAAAAGAGAGAAGATCAACGAGAAAAGGATATAAAGAATCTGACCAAATTCAATTCCGCGATAGAAACTTTCGGGGAACACGTTAAATCAGTGCTGAGTAGCCTACCTCCTTTACAAACAAAATCCGACATTTTCAAAATTTTAACAAAGTTTGAACTTCAAAATGCCGAAATCAATTCTTTATCTACTCAAGGGACTAAGGAATCGATGCCAATCAATTTGCCAGCGAGTACTGTATCATCACATGATAGCACCAGACATATTCTGGTGCAGATAAGGCTCTAAGTCTGGAGAATCTAACAAATATATACATTATTTAGACTATACACATTACAAAATGCAATAAACATATGAACCCTTGTATATTTTTTTAATAATAAAATTGATATTTAATTGTGTGCATTTTAACTGGATATGAATAGAAAGTGGAAAACGTGTGTTGTGTATGAAGATCATGCCAAACTCAAGTCCCTATTGTCAAATACCTTACAAACATACAGTGAAACTCGTGTCTCTGTTGTGTTTACTAAATTAAGGAACCTCTTCAAATTTGTGCAGTAATCACAGATAATTGCAGTCTCGTCCACCATCCATCCATCCATTCATCCAGGCCTACATACTTACTACACACAGAGTCGAATGAAAAGCTGCGTACGTATACTACCTACACATGTAGGCCTACATACTTGCATTAAGTTACTTGTCGAATATCGGTTTAAAAGTTTGCTTTTTTTAGGACGTTTATTTACCGTAGGGTTATGAAAAGTTTCTGTTGGACACTAATACACTGTCGTGCTTCATGTCTTCAGCAACCAAACTCATCACCATACCGACTGATTATAATTCAGTTTGCAGTATTGTCTAAATACGAGATCTTCATCCCGCTGAAATTTCCTTTCTACCAATATTTTAAAACATCCTTCTTCTTATTCACGACTTTTGAAGACATCTTTGGTGGCTTTCTTTTTCCGTTTGTGGATAAATAACGCTAGCATTAGCAAAGTGTCGTCGTCTTCTTCTTGCAGTAGGCCTACTTTCATTAATTGTAGTTTCTTAAAAGCAATGAATGAACCAAAGTATGTACTGGTACTGTATTAACGTCGGTATGAACTACTTAATAAGCGAAATATTAATGTAGTATCACCTTCCCTCAGACAGCGCTTCTCTCATACGACGTTTCAGGAGTGTTGTTCTCCTTCTTCAGTGAGGTTTGTGTAGGCTACAGAATGTGCCAAGTTGTCGGTAATTTGTAACGGTTTTTAGTTAACAAACCTCACTGAAGAAGGAGAACAACACTCCGAAACGTCGTATGAGAGAATTCAACAAGTAAGTTCACAAGTGAAAGAACCCTCAATATTAATAATTATAGATGGAATAAGCTTACTGTTGCAATCGTACACTACACAAAAGTGTATATTAGTAATGTATTAATATATGACTCTTGCATATATTTGACTTTTGCCGGCACAGTCACACATCAGAATTATATTATTGCTAGAAACATTTTTCGTAAAAAATATGACAATGAAACACAATTGCAATCGTCACCACAAACTATAACATACACACAAATTTTCACAATAAATCTAACTAAAATTATTATATTATGCGATATTCACTATATATCGATGCCAATAATCGCATAATCAAAATATCGAAAATGAGTGCGGCGGGTCACAGAGTACGAATTAGTGATGGGCTAAACCGTGAAATACTGGTAACTAGTTATCGGTTAACAGTTACCGAGTAATAACGTGTTACCGTAATACGTGATTTTAGTAACTAGTTACTCAGATTCTCGCTTTCACTTTCTTGAGCCAAAACGGTATTGTTCGCGCTCGAACGAAAATCGGAAACCAATATCCAAATCACTAGTTAATTGTTAACTAGTTCTTAACTAGTTCTGTTCTGTTCTAGTTCTAGTTCTGTTAACTAGTATATTAAAGTTCATCAAATTTTATGAACCATAATATGTTGGAACGTGGAACCTATAAAATTAAAAATTGACTATTGACGCATAAAACAAGGTTTATTAAATAAAAACTCCGATGTAACCTGCGATCACAATTAAAAAACATCAAAACATGGTATTAACATAAAAATGTACCTACATATAACATATAAATCACAGGTAAATTTTTTTATATATTATATACAACAAAAGTTTTTTTATGTGTTTTGGATCACAATTAAAAAACTTCAATACGAAAACGAAAAAATTCTTTAAAAAGTAGGTAACAAAATGTACCAAAATGAAAAATGTTAATATATAAAACAAAAAGCCTTTTTATCTGTTTTAGATCACAATAAAAAAAAGAATAATGATAATCACAGTCAATATTTGCAATCACAATTAAAAACATCAAAACATGGTATTAATATAAAAATGTACCTACATATAAAATATTACTTATCTACATATGAACTTTTTCTTGTGAAAACTTACTTTTTTCGTCGGACTGCAACAATATACACTCCGCATTTTCCACACACATACACACAGAAAACCACAGTTACACCAACATAGACACTAATCTCGAAATTTTACATTACTTACCTAAAGGTCGAAAACTCAACACAACTGAACAATACGAAATATATAAACACCACACAACACAACCAAACAACATACTCAACGATCAATTACAATATAAATCACATACACTTTTTGACACAATTTTACAAAAACAAACATCAAGTTGAATCCCTGCGCCAATCCCCTTCCTCCACACACCACCCCCACTACACCTTCCACACAAAAACCGTTACGAAATGATGGCAGTCTGACTAAAAGCTGAAGAAGGCGGATACGTACGCCGAAACGCGTCCGACGAAAAAAGTAAGTTTTCACAAGAAAAAGTTCATATGTAGATAAGTGTTAGTGCTGTGAAAGAAGAGATGAACAATCAAGACAACTATAAAATATTAATCACAGGTAAATTTTTTTATATATTATATACAACAAAACGTCTTTTAATATCTTTTGGATCACAATTAAAAAACTTCAATATGAAAACGAAAAAACTCTTTAAAAAGTAGGTAACAAAATGTACCAAAATATAAATTGTTAGCCTAATATTATAAAACAAAAAGCCTTTTTATCTGTTTTAGATCACAATAAAAAAAAGAATAATGATAATCACAGTCAATATTTGCGATCACAGTTAAAAACATCAAAACATGGTATTAATATAAAAATGTACCTACATATAAAATATTAATAACAGGTAAATTTTTTTATATATTATATACAACAAAACGTATTTTTATGGGTTTTGGATCACAATTAAAAAACCTCAATACTAAAAACGAAAAACTCTTAAAACGTAATATAAAATGTACCAAAATACAAAATATCTATATATAAAACAAACACATAAAACAAAAAGTATAAAATATTATTTAATGTTTTGATTAAGAAAAATCAGTTCCCCAACGTGTTTAGATGAGAGACGTGTCCTACGGTCACTAATAATCTGCCCAGTCTTTGAAAAAAGCCTTTCGCAAGGAACTGAAGAAGCCAAAACATTGAACCTTTGGTTCACCAGTTCCGAGATGGTTGGGAAAACATGGTGGTTTTGTTGCCACCAAATCAAAGGATTTTCTTTCCGTTTGAGATATGGCTCTTCTAGGTACCTGTCCAATTCCACGATGGCTTTGGATTTTGTTGTCCCTTTTGGCATGGCCTTAGTCACCAATTGGTCGAACTGGTCCCAAACGGATAAATCATCGGCCTCAAGTGTGGTGGTCTCAGGTAAGGTCTCTATTATCTCGGTCGACAATTCTCGTGACATTTCTTTTTTTGAAATAATTTTTTCAAGGTAGGAAATGACAAGCTTTTTTAGCTCATCAGCAGCCACAGGTGTTTCTCTAAACGGAAGGAGTTTATACCTAGGGTCCAAAAGAGTTGCAACACCGATAGTCTTACTGAATTCAATATTTTTTAATCTATCATGAAGCGATTTACGAAGACTTGCGACAACACTTTTCATGGCTGTATCAGTTATTCGGTTGTTCAACTTTTCTAAAACTTCATTTAGACCTTGAACGATAACTATAACTTCGCTCCCTGTAACATATTTTCCCCCGCACATCCGTTTTGAAATTTCTTCGAAGGGTTTTAAGATTTGACTCAAGTCTCTGCATCGACCCCATTCCTCCGTGGTCAACTGTTCAATATTTTTAGAATTCAATAGAGCTATAGCCATTTTAATGTTATCTCCAAGCTCTAAAAAACGTTGAAGCATATAGTAGGTTGAATTCCACCGCGTTTCAACGGATTGGAGTAATTTTAATGGTGTCTTGATTCCTGCGTTGGATTGGGTTTTTGTCAGTATTTCCGAGCTGGTTGTGCTCCTTTTAAAATGGCCAACGATAGATTTTATTTTTGATAATAGTTCTGACTGGGAATCCAATCCGTCATTGACAATTAGGTTAACTGTATGCGCGAAGCAGGGGAAGTGTTTCCACGAAATAACATCTTTTATCACACCAACAATATTACTTGCGTTGTCAGTCACACAAACAAGAACCTTGTCCTGAAGACCAAATTTCCTAACTATATTTTTAACAGCCACTGCTAAATGTGCACTGGTATGAGAACCCGAAAGTTTCTCACACGACAATAATATAGAGTGCATTTGAAACTCGTGGATAAAATGGGCAGTGGCTGCAATATAGGATTCAGTATTTTTTGACGTCCAGGTATCTGTTGTTAAACAAACGCTTTCAGCCAAACTCAGCAACTTTACGACTGATGTTAAAGTTTTGTCGAATTCGGCCGGTATGAGGCTTTGAGAAATATTTTTCCGATTTGGCAACTGGTATGAAGGGTTCAGCTCATGCACAAATTTCTTAAAGCCTTCGTCTTCAACTATAGAAAATGGCTGAAAATCTGTATAAAAAAGTTTAAGAAGGAGATTATCAAGCTCTTTTTTTATTATATATATAAACTTTCACAATTGAACTTACTTTCATTTATCTTTCCCAAACGTTTCGAGGTGATGTTCCTCTTCCTCAATGGGATTAAATACTGAATGTCATTTTAACAGTATAACGGTTATAGACTGGTGTGTGTGGTGGGGGTTGATGGTGGGAGGGAATTGGCGCTGAGGTTCAAATTGTGTGTTTGGATCAATGTATTTATAGTGTATGTGATCTATAATGTAATTGTTCATTTAATATGTTGTTTGGTTGTAGTGCGTGATGTCTGTATATTTCAAATTGTTCAGCTGTGTTAGTTTTCTACTTTCAGGTAAGTAGTGTAATATTTCCATGTTGTGTTCTGTGTTTGTGTAACTGTGGTTTTCGTTTTGTAAATGTGTGGCAAATGTGGAATGTATGTAGTTTGTGGTGAGGGGTTTTAAATGTTCTGAAAATCTGGAGGAAAAAGATCTTCCCGTCTGGCCGATGTAGAATTGGTGACACTCATTACAATTTAATTTATATACCCCTGTTTTGCTGTATGTGTCTGTGTTTTTGTTAGTATTATTTATGTGTTTCCTAATAGTGTTGTTGGTTCTGTAGGCTACTTTATAACTATGTTTTCTAAATGTGTTTGCAATTTTGTGCGTATTGGAATTGTAGTATGTAAGTGTTATGTATTTACTGGGTTGTGTGCTGTTGATCTGATGTGTTTTACTTTTTGTGTTTAGGAGGCGTTTGTGTAGTTTATTTATTAAATCGGGGTTGTATCCATTGTTGCCTGCTATATATTTGATTGTGTTTAATTCTTCTTGGTAGTCATGTGTGTTTAGGGGTATTGAAGTGAGCCTATGGAGCATGTAGTTGAAAGCTGCATGTTTGTGTTGAGTTGGGTGGTTGGATGAGTTATGTATGACCATGTCTGATGTGGTGGGTTTCCTGTATATTTTGTATGTGTGTGTGTTGTTTCTTTTGGTAATTGTAAGGTCTAAGAAGTTTATGCTATTATTTAGTTCTATTTCAAGCGTGAATTTTAATTTATGGTGTATAGTGTTAATGTATTTGTGGATTTTTTTCTTTCATTTATTTTTTTGGGGGGAGAAAATGAAAGAATTGACATTTGTGAAATAGGTTTTGGCACCTGAGTCGAGGTTTGTGAAGTAGACGGCCTTTGATGATCAGCAGGAGGTGGAGCAGGACTAGCTGCGGGCTGACTAGACGGCGTGTGCTGATCAGCAGAAGCAGCATAACTAAAATGGGGAAAGGCTCCCAGTGTCAGTGGTCGATGAATAATTTTTTTCTTTTGAGGTAGTGTCTTTTGTTGGCAAATTTACGGTGGGATGTTTTGACGCAAGGTGTTTTTTTAAGTTCGTCGGAGTGGTCTTATAACTGCAACACTGTCCACACAAATCAAATCGCGCAATCTTATTCGATTCGTCTGATACGGTAAAATAAGACCACAAATAACTTGTTCTCAGTCTTTTCGACATCTTAAAAACTCAAATATAAAAATATTTTATAAAATATAAAAATTAAATTAGATTAGACTAGAAATAAATAAACTAAACTAAAACTAGAAGTAAATAAAAAAACCCGTACCGGCTACACTTTATATAGAGTCAACAACTGATAGTAAACAAGCGTAAACTCACGCCACAACCAAACGACAAAACAAACGGGGAGGGAACTTTAACTGATGTTAATATTATGTACGTAATAGTGAACGGCGATCACGCTCCAAGTAGCCGGTCACAGAAACTGAAAATCACATTCGGAATAGGTAGAGGTGGGCTAAACTGTTATTTTAAAATACTAGGTATGAAAATACCGTTCCAAAAAATAACAGGTACAAATACCTGTTATTATATACTATATATACATAACCTATATTATCCTTTGTAAGTAACTCGTTTTGAGTTTCCTGCAGGTCTCCCATGTAATATCTTCAAATAAATACACTCCAAGTAGGTTTATTTTCACCTAGATAAACCTATTAATATATTAATAAACCTACTTGCTGTGTATTTATTTGAAGATATTATATAACCTATACTATATAATTTGTTATAAGAAATAAATTGAAACTAAAAGTATTAACAGTGTTACTTTGTTATAAGAAATAAATTGAAACTAAAAGTATTAACAGTGTTACTTTACACTGTGACTTTATTAAACTATTACTGTTTAAATGAAAATAAGAAACAAGAGAATTTATAGGCCTATCTCCCTTTGGAAATACCAATTCAAGTTTTCACTAGTAGTAAACAAACTAACATTGGTTAGACAAATCAGTTGCGAAACTCGGGGCAATTAAATAATTTAGAGTAGGCCTACACGTAATAACACGAAAAATAATGTGAAAAAACATCAGAAACGTATAATAAAAACATAACAGTAAACCACAAGAGTGAATGAGAATAAACAAAATTTTACAAATAAAAATAAAAAACAAATTGTAATAAAATAAATATAAATACATAAATAAAAACTTATAAATAATAAGCAACAACAAAAGTAAATTAAAGGCATTACAGATATTTAAGGAACAGAACTAGATAAAGTGCATAAATGTCCATTACAACAATCTCATCATTTACGTGAGATGTGTAGTGAAGTTAAAATCACATTAATAAAAAGTATAATATAGCTTATCAACATCAGCCGCTCTATAGGTTATAACCGGTTATAACTCAATATAATTAAATTCAACTATTTCACTAACGATCGGAACATAAAGTTTTTTTTGAGTAAAAACAAAGTTTTACCAACCGATTTTAGTTACAAGTTGGTGACTAGTATAATATATAATTATTAGCATATAATCTGTATTATATATCTGCATATCACACGAGAATAAATGTAACAGTAGGATAAATTATTTCCTTTATTAAAAACAGCTCCGTCTCTTTGCGCAGAATGAAGTATACAGGACGAAAAATTGGCTCATATTAGTTCTTACTCGAAATATGCTTGATACTACCTGTTCCTGAAATACTAGGTGTTACTAAAATACTACTGTTACTCTGGAACGCGTTGTTCCTTGTGTATCGGTGATACCACTAGTATTTGAAATACCTAGTATTTTAAATACGCGTTACTGGCTGTTCCTTGCGTTCCAGCGATATTTTTGTACGCCTAGTATTTGGCCTTGGTTACGTGATCTTGCGTACATTTTGTGTGTGTGTGTCTGTGTGGGTGCGTAGGGGGTGTGCCTCGACTTGGAACAGCGAGGGCGGCGTGTCTCGACTCGGAACAGCGTCACCGCGAATAACAGGTATTTCAACTTTTCAGTCACTGTTACATCCGTTCCACAAAAATATCGTTCCAAAATACCTATTACAGGTATATCGGCCCACCTCTTGTAGGAAAAGGCTGATGTACGGTAGTGATATATATTCGTACTCTGTGAGTGACTCTCAGTACACTTCCCGATGCCAGACCCTCTCCCTTGAAGGGAGCCCAATCGCTTGGCAACGTACTGTGAAGTACTTGGGCGTCACTCTTGATCGACGCCTACGCTTCAGAGCTCACGTATCCACAGTGCTCCAGCGCGCCCGAGGCGTCAAAGCCAAACTCTACCCATTCTTATCGCCTCGAGGGCCACTGCCTTTGCGCACGAAGCTCTCGATATATCTGCTCTTTTTACGAGCCGTCCTTATGTACGCAGCGCCTGCATTTTGGACCCAACTCGCCCCCGACGTCGTTAAACGCATGGAAGCCTTCCAAGCCCTTACCCTTCGCCTTATCTCCGGCTCTCCCTGGTTTGTAAAAAATGTTACTATCAGGCGAGGGCTGAAGGTTCCGTCGCTCGATGGATTTGCGCGAACTCTTACGTTCAACCTCTTCCATCGGGCATCCATTTCAGACTTTCCTCACCTCCAACACCTCGATAACGATGATGGACCACCACCAGTCAAACGCCGCCGCCCTCGAGCTCTGCTCGACGACCCACCGTAAATTTAAAATACCAACTTGCCCTCTCACCATCTGTCCACGCGCCGACCAATCGGATCTCACCACCATCCTTCCAGTCAAATCCGGTCCGTTGCAGGCCGACAGATTGGTCGAGCGTTGTGCCGGCTTTAGGTGTGCCTAGCGCCACCTTCAGTCGGCAACTTCGCCCCTCCAATCTCTCGCCTGCCTCGGTATCGCCATAAGGCAGTCTACCGGACTCTTACCGGGCTGGCGGAGGTGTATCGACCCGTTGTGGGCGTACAGATCCCGCCAATCCGTGCTAAGCGTTCGCGTAGACTTCCCTCTCAGGCCATTGGTGGATCGCGTCAGCGGTTCAGCCAATCACAGCCCGTCTCCTTCACCTCCGCCAAAATAAAAAAGGGGGTACCCATCCTCCAAGCACTCGACAAGCACCAGGCAGTCATCGGGCTTGCCCGGACGCTGCCGTCACCGGGGCACGCACTGTGCTGTGCCCTACATCAACTTGGAACTTGGAACTTGGATTCTCAGTAACGAGATATGCTGTAAACGCGTCGAAACGTTAGGGTAACAGAATACCTGGTAGATCTAAATATACTACTTTTATATACTGTATGTGGATTTAACCAGTATAATAGTATGTTAGAAATCTACTGAAAGTAATGGCACAGGCAAGTACTGTTAAACAACGTACAGGACAAATTCAAAAGTAATGTAATATTATTGTACCGTGCATAACCTACAACTGGACAAACATAACCTAACAACACTTCATTTATGGCGTAACTGCATACTTACACAAGGTGAACCAGTCCTCATCAGTTTATACAAAATCTCATTAGCAATTATAAAATGTAGTAAAAGTTGCAATGTGTGTGTGTGTGTGTGCGCGTGCGTGCGCACTTGCTAGTGACTTGAGTCTGCAGACTGACAGCGTGAAGCCACTCGGGCAACTTCGGTTACATTCGTTCTCATCTATGCCCGCCTATATTCTGTTGTCAGATGTGAGTTAGGTAAACGTTTGATTAAAGTTTTTGTATTTATTTTAGCACAATAATTTTATTTAAGTTCACGGCTTCAAATACGTAAACTCAAGAGTAAATTTTTCGAGTATTCAAGTATCTGTGTGTATTCGTGTAAAGTTTTATTCCGCGCCTGGCGGAAAAATTTAATCAAAATCAAAGGTCGCGAGAATCAAGCAGAGACGTACAAATTGATTCGAACGTTATTAGAAGAAAGAGACCAAGCTGCATTTGTCCGCATGCTTCCAGAAGGTATCGTTAAAATGAAAAGTGACACGGTCACAAAAGACTTTGTTTTGTATTTTGAACACGAATATAAAGATACTGTCAAGAGCTGGGCGTATTGCTTCCGTCTTCATGCAGGTCTAAACACCAGTATACCAGTATGCACCTGGAACGCATGCATGGTGTTCTAAAACATATTTATATGGGCGGGAAGAAACCCAAAAGACTTGACATTGCACTGCATACGTTAATGCGCTTCGTAAGAGACAAGCTTTACGACAGATTAATTTACCTAACCAGAGGCAAATTAAAGAGTAAGATTTCTGCCCTTCGTTACAGACACAAAGAGTCGCTAAAAATTTCTCCAAAGAAATTGTTTTTGATGGAACTCTGTGGAAATTGCAGTCGACAAGCAGAAACGAGATATACGAAATAGGAGAGAGACAACAACAACTGCACTGTAAATGCGACCTGCGGTGTACCGAGTGCAAAGTGTGTATTCACGCTTATGCGTGCAGCTGTCCCGACTTGGCCATAAAATTTAATATGTGCAAACATATCCATGCAGTCAGAAGGAAAATAAATGAGAGCTGTGAAGAACAAAAAAGTGATTCTGAAGGAGCTTTAATAATAGGAGAACATACCAACTTTGCAAAACAAGAGGCAATATTAAAGAAATTAATACATAAAGTGTCATACAAGTGGCTTGGTACTGTAAATAAAACTTAATATAATTAATACATACTTTACCCAATGAAGACATGGAGCAAAGTAGGGCTAAACTCAGACAGCATATTGAAACCGTTCTTGCTAAAATGGAATGTGCTGAAGACGTTGAAGTAATTAATAAGCTGCTTCAGCCTTTTATACTTACATTAGAGGCCAGGAAACTCAAAAGAGCTCTTCAGGAACCGTCGTGTTCAAAACAAATGAAGTTTGAACCACAACGACGACTCTTTTCAACTAAAGTGCCCAAAAAGAAGTCGTTATCAATATCAAAACCTAGCGTGAGCGAACAAGAAGCTATTGCTGCCTCCTTGTTGCTACAAATGAAGTTTGAACCACAACGACGACTTTTTTCAACTAAAGCGCCCAAAAAGAAGTCGTTATCAATATCGAAACCTAGCGTGAGCGAACAAGAAGCTATTGCTGCCTCCTTGTTGCTGCACTAGTAACTGTTTAAAGTTTTATAAACTCCTGTAAGTGTAATAACCAAGTGAACTTGAATATGTTTTGATGTTAAGAATTTTTCAAGTGTTGTTCTGTTTAATGAATGGAAGTGTAAAATAAAAATAACTTAAATTCCTTAAAAAAGTGCACATTACTAGAAAAAAAAAAACAGAACAGCTTAAAAATTTACTAGCTTACAAAACTACTAACAAAACAGAACACACACTATCAAAACGCATGCCCAAAGCACAAAACAAATTCGATCTACCCGGTGTATATAAACTAAATTGTTCAAATTGCAGTAAATTCTACATAGGCCAGACAGGACGTAGCTTCAAACAGAGATACATTGAACACACAAAAGCACTCCACACCACTACAGAATCTACCTTCGCAAACCACCTCATTGAAGCAAACCACACATATAAAAAGATCGACAATAACATGAACATACTACACGTACACACAAAAGGCCGAAAACTAGACACTCTAGAACAATTAGAAATATACAAACACACAAAAACAAATAAAAACGACATCCTAAACGAACAGACACAATTCAAATCGCACGCATTATTCGAACACATCTCACCACACACACACAGCTTCGATCTTTCGAAACATTATCTCGTCGCCAACAACAAGACGAACAATGCTACTAACGACAGCCTCTGATGAAGCCTTCTATAGGTGAAAGCCGGTTTAGGCTGTAAGGTAAAACTTTACGTTTTTACTTATAAAAAACTTAGTGTTCCGAGTCGTCAATATAATAGTGATATTTAGTTAAAATTTGTGTTATTTTTTACCGATCCTCACTAACCATCCACTAAAAAAAAAAAATTTTATAAACATAATGTTATTGTAACATTACATAATGTTGAACATCCGTATTTTGCTATTATTAAATTGTGAAAATTCAAGTATATTTTGTCTGAGAAATCATAATTTTATTTTTAATTCTGTAATATGTTTAATACAACTTCTGTATTGACAGTGGGAACAACACATTGGGAGTGCAGATGTGGTGATCTTTCATTTAGCCATTTGTAGATGACATTAAGACAAATATTTGTTATCCCATAATAAATATTATTATCCCAACAGAGCAAATATTTGAAGTATTTTAAACTTGGCAGATGTGTAAAACTTTTGTTGTAAATAACACTTTCCCATTAGTCTGCTTTGTAGTATTGCAACATATTCTCACAACTGTCAGTTTGATACTTACATTAAACAAAATATAGAGTATAACTTCCGCAAACAATTTAACTCAGGGGTTTTATACAAATTTTAGTATTCAGTTGATATCAGAGTTTTATTTCTTTCTCCAAAGAGTTCCGAGTCGTCAATTATAGCGATATTTAAAAAAAAACAGATTGAGCGAGTAGGAGACTACTGCTGCCTGTTAGTTATAGCGTTGACTATTTATTTTGAGAATTTAGGACTTCTGTGCAAAGTGTAAATCAAGTATTTCTAAAGCCTGCCGTCAGGCGTAAAAGATTATAATAGTTATGAAAGCTGTAAAATCGTACAGCCTTAAATCGTAATTTTGTAAAACAGTCAAGACTTAAATCGTAAAATCATCAACCCTGCATGTGACAAAGTTCTTCTACTGAACAAAAACTGGGTGGACAAAGGAATAAACGCTCTCTCATTACTGGACATACAAGCTGCTATAATTACGGTAAGTCTACATTACTGTATAATCGTAATAAATTAAGTGAGAATGTTTTGTAAGTTATCCTAATTTTTAATATTGCTGGAAAAGTTATTATAAATGATGTTTTATATTTTAATTAAGAAATTAATCTTAACGCAAATAAGAAAGCAGCTCATTTTCTTCAAACTTCAATTATTCACACACTGTCTGCTACTCAGACTTAGTTCACACTCTTGCGTATAGACCTATATTTGTCCCAACGGGGTTTTTACCAGTAGCTAATGTTCCTGTGATCTGATTGGTCATCGTTTTTGTTATCGTCTGCAACTGTAGAACGTTCAGTTCTGTGTTTACAGCAAAAAAATACGTTTAATATTAAAATGAATGTTGATTGTAAAGGTATAAAGGTAATTATATAATTCTCGAAGATAAATAATAAACACAATTGAGATAAAATTCATATCATATCATTTCTTACATTTATTACCCTGAATTGTATATTTTGTTTCAGCGTTTATCACTCCAGAATCAAAAATAATTGATTAAATTGACTCCAGATAAATACGAAAACAACCTGCGAAGTTAGCGCACAGGTAAAGAGGGGTTTTACCACAACTGATTACAGCAATATATATCAAACCCAACATTGTGAGTACAAAAAACAGAACTTAAAAACTGGCAAAACAGTATAAAATAAGTTTTCTTAATAAACTTTTATTTCATATACTAATGCGACGATGTAGTCAAAGGTTCATATTTATCTGGGGAGCCAGTGAAATTGTGTTTGTTTCTGGAAAGGTTAAAACAAAAACTACTTAAACTACAATTCAGGCTAATAAATGGAGCACAACGATATGGTTAAATTAATTCTATATTATGTTTTAATATTTAACTGTGACCACAATCAATATTCATTTTATATTCAATTCATCTGCTATGCACACAGGAAAACCCTGATTTGGATAAAAATACGTGGATTTCATTATACACGTAGGCCTAAGTGTGGTGTGCGGGTAGGGATGTCAATGTTGTACAATATATCGATATATCGGTTAACCGATATATCGTTAGTAATATATCGATGCCTTCGCTATATAGGTGAAAATATGTCGATATATCGACAATTACCGATATATCGATGATTTTTATAAACAATGACAATAATATCGGAATTATACCTATTATTTCTGCTTTTGAGTGGTTAATTTAATCGTAGTTCTTGTTCTAGGATTATGAAAGAGATATTTATGTTAAAATTAATTGGAAAAAGGATTTGTAAAAATAAATAAATGCTCCAAAATAATTGTTATTTAGAAAATTTACAATTAAAATAATTATTACATTGTCTACACCTACATTAGAATAATGCCCTTGTCAACATAGTATATCGTTTATTCGTTTTAATTTTAAATATTTTCAAATTCTTCTGGTAAAGACCCCAAAAACAATAATTTTCCCAACATTTTTGGGCTTAGCCTATTTCTGTTCAGAGTAGCCGTGGCCCCAGCTTTGGAAAATAGCCTCTCCGAAGGCACCAAAGTGGCCGGAATGGTAAAAACTTTTTCAGCCAGTTTAAACAGATTGGGATATACGTTTCATATCTTCCCAAATTATTAATGCTTAAGCTGGTTTAAGCTTGCGACTGACATATCCAAATATTGGGTAATTTCATCAGCCTTGTCTTTTTTTTTAGATTTGTGGGCGACATTTTTATGATGTGCCCACAAATCTATCGTGGCAGGTTCGGAGCTGCCGGCATCTGAATCAGAACTTGAGTGTGAGTAAGTTTCTTGAATTTTGCTAATTAAATTTCTTAAATGACTAAATAGTTTTTCTGTTGCCATCGGGTCCTTTAGGTGAATGTTTTTAAATCTTGGGTCCAACACTGTGGAAAAAGCCCACAAAAAATTGTTTTCCCCTTTAGAAAAACGTTTGTCCATTTCTTTTAATACATTGTTTTTCAAAGTTATACCAATGCTGCTGGTGACTATCATGTTGGCATAGATTTCCAATGAGCACTTCAGCATTGGTATAACTTTGCTTAAAGTGGTGTATTTCTCACCACTAAACTCAATAGTCATTTTCTCAATAGGTTGTAAAATCTTAATTATTTCTTTTAAGGTCTCTACCTCAACCGCGCTTGTCATAGTAGGCGAATCTACCAAGACAAGTGATGTGTGGCGAACTGCAGGGAGCATCTCCACAAATCTGCATAACATATAATATGTGGAGTTCCATCTGGTTTTAATATCAAGGATCATTTTCTTAATGTTTCCCTCCGGAACTTCCTCTTTCTTAAAATACTTTCGCAGTTGTCTTGATTGTTCATCTCTTCTTTCACAGCACTATCACTTTACTAAAAATGAACTTTATCTTGTGAAAAACTTACTTTTTTCGTCGGACGCGTTTCGGCTTAAGTATCCGCCTTCTTCAGCTTTTTGGTCAGACTGCCATCATTTCGTAACGGTTTTTGTGTGGAAGGTGTAGTGGGGGTGGTGTGTGGAGGAAGGGGATTGGTGCAGGGATTCAACTTGATGTTTGTTTTTTGTAAAATTGTGTCAAAAAGTGTATGTGATTTATATTGTAATTGATCGTTGAGTATGTTGTTTGGTTGGTTGTGTATATAAACACCACACAACACAACCAAACAACATACTCAACGATCAATTACAATATAAATCACATACACTTTTTGACACAATTTTACAAAAAACAAACATCAAGTTGAATCCCTGCACCAATCCCCTTCCTCCACACACCACCCCCACTACACCTTCCACACAAAAACCGTTACGAAATGATGGCAGTCTGACCAAAAAGCTGAAGAAGGCGGATACTTAAGCCGAAACGCGTCCGACGAAAAAAGTAAGTTTTTCACAAGATAAAGTTCATTTTTAGTAAAGTGATACTTTCGCAGCTCATCACTTGCCTTGGTAGATCGTTTAATCCAAACCACAATGGATCTGACTTTTGTAATTAAATCATCAAGCCCCTCAGTATTTTTCAACGCATTTTCACACACTAAATTTAACGTATGGGCAAAACATCTTATGTGGCAATCAGTGGAAAAAGTATCTGTTATTGCTTTGACAATATTGGCGCCATTGTCAGTAACAACAGCAACTATTTTGTCATTAGTGATTTCCCATTGATTTAAAAGGGATTGCAAACGTTCAGAAATAAATCTGGACGTGTGAGATTCCTCTAGATGAATTACTCCTAAAGCACACGCTAATACTTTGTGATTATAAATGAAATGAACCGTCACACCCAAAAAACTACGCATTTGAAAATCAGTCCATATGTCAGTCGTTAAAGATAAATGTCTGAGATTTTTTAATACATTTTTAAAAGCTAAGCTAACTACGTCATATTTTTTTCAATTAATATCTTAATTGTATTTCTTGTCGGCACCTTGTACCTTGGGGAAACAGTCTTCATTAATTTTAGAAAGCCACATCCTTCCACTGCTGAAAATGGCAGGTTGTCTTTGTATATAAATTGAAGTATGGCCTCAGTTATTTTGGTGTTCTGATATCCTCCTTCTGAAAGCAAAAAAAAAAAAAAAATCAATCAGTTCTACCTCATATACATACATAGCATAGGTATGCAATGAAAATAGAACAAGGAAACACAAACAGGTGAGTACATAATTATTAACCTGCAAATGAAGACGCTGACTTAAACAATTTGGCTATTGTCGGTTGAACTATTGATGTCGATGGCATTTTGGTTTTGCTGATGTTGCTGCTTTGAGTTTCTTGAGTTTGAGGTTCTTTGTGTTCGTCTTGAGACGTAGAGGTAGTAGTAGTAGAGGAGTCCAAACCCAAAGTGCTCGCGGTCGTGTCTAAAACGTCATCCTCTTTCTCCTTATCTTCGCGGGAAGAACTTGTACTCTAATAGCCAGAGAAACAGAAAAAGCATTAATTTTGTGAAATTAATTTTCATCATCATCAATATTATTATTTTGTTTTTACTAAAACTATGTTTCTATAGGAATTAGGAACTGTATCTGTATGTAGCCATGTAGGTTAGGTACAGACTACAGACCTACAGTATTATGTACACGGAAAAAAACCATAAATTTAACTGGGAGTTTAGGTCGTAATATTTACAAAGTCATTTTCCGTTAATTTATGAATATAATAGCTCTTGTGTTAAAGTCAAAAGTCAGGGATTATATTAATAAGATTATACTCAGCGTAAATAATAAACGGCGAACTAGTGTTTACAGTAACTACCTTATTTGGTAAACACAATAATAGTTGCATCGAATACGGAAATAAGGAAATGAAATAATAATGTAGGCCCTAAATACAAATTCAGGAAATAATGGGTTTATGAATTCAAATTAAATTATTCTCGAATATTCTGGCAATTTCTATGAATTTGTATTTTAGGCGATAATTTCAATAAAAAATTGTAATTCGCTAACATTTCTATAAAAAAGGTAATCACATACTTGCAATTTGCAATGTATAGTATTGTTTAATAACTTACCGGAAAACCTATTCTTGGTTTCTTGATTGCTTGCGGTAGGGAAGTGGGCGTTGAGGATGAAGATGTCGACTTCATCTCATTAAACAAAACGGGATGTTTTTGCTTTAAATGGGCGACCATATTAGTGGTATTCCCCGATGTTTTCAACTTTTTACCACACGTTTTGCAAATGGCAACGAGATTATCTACCCCACCAGACTTCTCAAAAAACATCCATACAACACTTTTCGGAGGCATTTTTAATGGATAAAACGCCGAAACTCGAAAGCCGGAATAAAGACGTTAACAGGTTAACACGTAAACAACGGACTAGAGCGTTGCGCGTGACGGTCGACGGACGAGTGACGGTGACGACTGACGACTGTGTGGTGTGAGTTGTGACCTGTAGACAGTGCCAGTGTAGGTGTGAGGCCGTAGAGTCCTGACCTAACGAAAGGCCTACGGCCACGAATCCGTGTGTTAACACTGTTAACGTGTTATTTTGTTAAGTTGATGCCTGAACCGATATATCGGTAAAATATATATCGATATATCGTACACACATATATCGATATATTCTAAAATATATCGATATATTTAAACATATTGATATATCGGTGCCATCCCTAAGTGCGGGTTGACGAGAGAGTAGACAATAGAGGCGGACGAACAGTAACGAAGTTGCCCGAGCGGCTTCACGCTGTCAGTCTCCAGACTCAAGTGCATAAGTGCATAGAAGTAATACTTTATTTTTCTCCCCATAACAAGGTTGTCTATTTAGTATCCTTGTCACAGTTTTTGTTGTTTAATGATGTAAATATTAACTAAGATATAATAGGCTTTACTCATGCGTTTAAGGGTTTACTAATACGACAGTGTAGGTTGTGATTTGACTTTTGCTTTCGAAAAATGTTGAGTTGAAATAACCTCACGTTACTGTTAGTTACATGTATAGATTGCAACACGTCTACAGTAGGTGAATATACATTTAGGCATGTGAATGTAAGTGAATGATCGTTTCTCAAAACTTGCCATTTGTGATAATGTTTTCATATTGTTTCAATACACATCAAAAATAAAAATGATGGTTACTCAAGTTAACAAATTGGAGACGAGAAATATATTGTTTACAATAATTATTATTACAAATGAATGAAAACAAGAAAATATATCATGCTCAGTATATTATTATTGAAACCATTTATTATATAATTTGTGTTGAACTGAATAATAAAAATAAACTTCCAATTTTTGTAGACTTCCAAAATCAAAGTACGGTACATTAGAAAACATTTAGCCAAATAACACTTTCAGATTCTGTACATAGTCATAGTTATTTTCAGTATATATTTCATGTATACCTACTTTTACTTGACGAAGTGTTTGTAATGTAAAGGCAGTGCAGTTCAGCTTGGTTAGGATCAAACTGTATCAGTAAATAAATAGTAATGGAGCCATGTTATGTTGTACATGAAATAGCTTTATAGTTTTTGAGGAGAATTTTATTTTTGGAAGGGGTTGTATATAATATTATTGGTTTGGTCAGTGTTGTATTGTATTAACGCAATTCATGGCATTTAATATTATTAAAATACACAGTGTAAACTAAAAATCTAATACACAAATGCACATGTTAACCAGCTACTAAATATCATAGTTTGGCCATACACAAACATTAATTATAAACAAACAGTTCAGTATAAACATAATTAAATCCGTAGTTTTTAGTGACCGTCAATCAATGAATTTTTTAGTGGATGGTTAGTGAGGATTGGTAAAAAATAACACAAATTTTAACTAAATATGTTTGACATTTCTTTTGTATTTCATACACAGGTCTGAAGATGACAATAATTATTGTCGAAACATCGACGCAAAATAGTTAAAATTTGTTCACAAGTTCACAACTTTGAAGGTTAGAAAGATTGTAGCTCACATAAATTTCAACAAAACATGCATAAACAATTCACTAACACCTAAATATGCCCAAATCAAAATTAAACATAACAACCAGGCCGCCCGAATAACACAAAACATCGCACAAAGAACATACATAAAAGAATCAATTAAACAACTATATAAGAAAAAAGATGCCCTTAATCGCAAAGCACTAACACTACACCTACATATCGCCAACACATACGGACACAATTACATGACTGAACTAATACATCACACAAATGAATGGACAAAAAACAAATACATAACATACAGACAAAACACGACAGAAAAATAAAAAACCTGACACCAATCAAAACAGATATAATTCCCTCGCACAAATTCTACCCACGTACAGTAAACCTCACGAACGTCACACTCACAAAAAACGAACAAACACTCCTTGATAAAGGCCTAAAACATAACATACATTACAAACATAACAACCAAACACTAACAAAGCTCATAATTGACACAGAAACAAATATACAAAACACAGCACCAGAACATCAAGACACATTAAGACATAATATAAACAACACAATAGGAGTACATAAGACACCAGACAACAACAACCACAACTCAGAAATACACACAGCCATCAAACTGAGGGAAAAGGCACACAAACACAACATCACATTTGTAAAAGCTGACAAAGGCAACATGACTGTAATTATCCCCACAGACAACCTACACAAAAAAGTACAAGACTTCATGGAACAGAACAACATCACAGAACTAAAACACGACCCCACCGACAGATACCAAAACTCAGTAAAACAAATAGTCAACAAAGCCAAACACATTATGACACATAAACAAAAGCCCTACATGAAACAAATCCGACCATCAGCACCTACACTCCAAGCGCTTCCCAAAATCCATAAAGAAGACATTCCGATCCGCCCCATTATCAACTACCGTAATGCCCCTGCACACAAACTGGCAAAATATCTAGACAAAATTATTAGACAACACACACAAATAGACAACAACATTGCAGTAAAAAACAACACTGACCTAGTAACAAAAATAAAAGACATACACATCCCCCATAACGCCACATTAGCCTCCTTTGACATTAAAAACCTGTACACAAACATCCCCATCTCTGAAACAATCACCATCCTACAAAACAAACTCAAACAGAACAACACACCAGACGAACTTATCAATGAAATAACAGAAACTCTGAACATTATCACAAAACAAAACTACTTTACTTATAACAATAAATACTACACACAGAACGATGGCCTACCCATGGGCTCCCCCATATCCAGCATTCTAGCAGAAGTCTTCCTCCAACACTTAGAAAAAACAAAAATACTCACAAACAATGACAGACACTCACATAAAATAATATACTGGCACAGATACGTTGATGACATTCTAATACTATACAGGGGAAACAAAAGACAATGTGAACAGTTACTAACGCACATAAACAAAATACATAAAGACATAACCTTCACTGCCGAATACGAACACAACAATACCATAAACTTCTTAGACCTCTCCATCACAAAACTAGAACACAGGCACAAATTCAGTATATACAGAAAACCAACTACAACTGACACACTAATACACAACACCTCCAATCACCCAATACAACACAAACTAGCTGCTTTTAGAACCATGATACATAGACTTAACAACATCCCCTTAGATGAAATAGACTACAAAGACGAACTAAACACGATAAAATATCTAGCAGAATCTAACGGTTATGACAGAACAATAGTCAGTAAACTCCTACACAAAACACAAAACAAACAACAGACAAAGACAGAAAACAACAAATTCATAACACTAACATACATCAACAAACAAACAGAAAAAATTGCCCACAAATTCAAAAAAGCAGGATACAGAATCGCTTACAAAACTACTAACAAAACAGAACACACACTATCAAAACGCACGCCCAAAGCACAAAACAAATTCGATCTACCCGGTGTATATAAACTAAATTGTTCAAATTGCAATAAATTCTACATAGGCCAGACAGGACGTAGCTTCAAACAGAGATACATTGAACACACAAAAGCACTCCACACCACTACAGAATCTACCTTCGCAAACCACCTCATTGAAGCAAACCACACATATAAAAAGATCGACAATAACATGAACATACTACACGTACACACAAAAGGCCGAAAACTAGACACTCTAGAACAATTAGAAATATACAAACACACAAAAACAAATAAAAACGACATCCTAAACGAACAGACACAATTCAAATCGCACGCATTATTCGAACACATCTCACCACACACACACAGCTTCGATCTTTCGAAACATTATCTCGTCGCCAACAACAAGACGAACAATGCTACTAACGACAGCCTCTGATGAAGCCTTCTATAGGTGAAAGCCGGTTTAGGCTGTAAGGTAAAACTTTACGTTTTTACTTATAAAAAACTTAGTGTTCCGAGTCGTCAATATAATAGTGATATTTAGTTAAAATTTGTGTTATTTTTTACCGATCCTCACTAACCATCCACTAAAAAAAAAAAATTTTATAAACATAATGTTATTGTAACATTACATAATGTTGAACATCCGTATTTTGCTATTATTAAATTGTGAAAATTCAAGTATATTTTGTCTGAGAAATCATAATTTTATTTTTAATTCTGTAATATGTTTAATACAACTTCTGTATTGACAGTGGGAACAACACATTGGGAGTGCAGATGTGGTGATCTTTCATTTAGCCATTTGTAGATGACATTAAGACAAATATTTGTTATCCCATAATAAATATTATTATCCCAACAGAGCAAATATTTGAAGTATTTTAAACTTGGCAGATGTGTAAAACTTTTGTTGTAAATAACACTTTCCCATTAGTCTGCTTTGTAGTATTGCAACATATTCTCACAACTGTCAGTTTGATACTTACATTAAACAAAATATAGAGTATAACTTCCGCAAACAATTTAACTCAGGGGTTTTATACAAATTTTAGTATTCAGTTGATATCAGAGTTTTATTTCTTTCTCCAAATAATTCTAAAATGATGTCAAGATTCTTAGCCTATAATTTTTGGTAAATAGGAATTAAAGTCTGTGTGAAAATATGGACAGACCGAAAAAAAATATGGACACATGTTGTGTGGTTTCCAAAAAAAGTGTACCTTTATGGGGTAAACATTTTTTCAGGAAACATCATTATAGTTAGCACTGTGTTTCAATACTCTTCTGTACATTGGTTCATCACAGTTACATATGCAGGTAGCATTAATGTGAGTTCTCCTGTATATAAGTTATCTCGAATCTCTTTTCAGCCAGAAAAACTTTATTGTATTAACATGAAACTCCTCACACAAACTAAAATAAGGTACCCGTAGTGGTGAAACTGAGGTTTGACAGTGTGAAGACATTGTTTATTTATAATGATATATGCATTAAATAGAAAACATTGTTCTTAATCAGACATTATTCTTTTGCTAACTTGTGTGTGATGCAGATTTAGTCTTATAACTACCAGTGTGTTTTCATTTGTTTCAGGTGTTAACAAGAGTAATTTATCAATTATAAACAAACGAACAAAAATGGAAAAGGTCAAATTTGAGGACAAGGTATACATTTTAAATGTAAAAACCATAGTTTTTACTATTCATATACGATTAACTTGTTACACGTCATATACACTTACCTTATACATCCACTTCTAAAGTGAAGTTGTCCACTCCACAAGTCTCCCTGATATTCTAATCAACTAATTTCTCCGTCTCTCTCTCTCTCTCTCTCCCCCCTCCCCCCTACAGCTGCCTTGGTATGCTCCAGAACACCTCACTGGAGTGTTACTCCAGTATTTGTTACTGGCCGCCCTACCCTTTCTTCATCAGTCACTTGTTCCCTCCCCTGGAGAAAACCATTTAATCCATTTGTACACCGCTGGTTTCTTCATAGCAATCTCAGCATACACCTCCACTAACATTTCCCGTATTTCACTTCCACTCTTGC
The DNA here is from genome assembly GCA_034769895.1 of Magicicada septendecula. Lineage (NCBI taxonomy): Eukaryota > Metazoa > Arthropoda > Insecta > Hemiptera > Cicadidae > Magicicada > Magicicada septendecula. The sequence goes on along the minus strand of CM068367.1, from coordinate 1,422,142,209 downwards.
CCTGTTTCACCAGAAATTTGATGTTTGTTGCTCTAATTCCAGCTTAGACATTTTCACGACTGCGCACAAGACACTGAAATGCCAAGATTATAAAATAAATCTTACAGAGCTGCTTGTATAGTGCTGTCCTCAGTGCTCGGTGGTGAGTTAGAGAACTTAATTGTCATACCTCGTACATTAGTTTCAGTATTGGACACAATATTGGTTTATATACTCTTACTTTTGTGTCCTGTCTCAGATATTTTTTAGCCAAACAGTATGAGGCAGGCACACAACATGAGCGTTCATGACTTGCATTGAACTTTCTATCCGACCACCCGCTCTTGTGACAACCACTCTCAGGTATTTTATTCTCCAGTTGTCTCACTCCCCACATCCACATTGTCAGTCTTTACTCATTAATCTTCAACTCTTCATTTTGTTAGTGTTTATTTTCTATTATGTGCTTCGAGTATGTGAACATGTGTGTACCAATAGTCTGCTGACTTGTGTTCTGCATGTCTTTTGTTTTTGAGTATTTGTACTCATTACATGCCCTCATACATGTTTGTTAATATTTCAGTGCAATTGTGTTATTTGTGCTGGCACTCTTAATGTGCATTGCAGTTTCCTTTTTCCTCCATTGTACAATTTCCACCCCATAAGTGCAGTTTCTCTACCAAAATTAAAACAAAAGTCATTTCCACAACACAACTGAGAGAATTTTATTATTTTCTTTCAATTTAGTTTTATTTTTACGATTTTGAAAAATCCCTTTTATAATAATTACTGTACTGCACAAATTTTTGAACCAGAATTTTGTAAAAAAAAAGACTTCTATGTGTTTTTCTTGTACAGTATATTGTAGTATATTTGTGTATATATTTTTGAATATATAATTTTTTAAATGATTAAAAATCGGGTAATATTTTTGAATGATTAAGTACTTAATGTGTTATGGCATAAGACACTTTTAGTAAGTGCCTTATGTAGTTTTATCCCCAGAAATTTCCCCCTCCACCAACTCCTTTCTGGGATAGGTGTAGCCAGGATTCCTGTGATGGCAGGCAGGAGGACGTATGTTGGGGGAGTCCAAAATTCGCCATTTGTTAGCCACTGTTAATGTTATTATAATAACCATTGGTGATACATTTGCATCCTTCAGAATTTATATACATAAGTCAGTACCTCAGTCACCCTCCATGCTAAGCCACTGCTCTCTAGATTACTTATGAATAACAGTCAATCAGGCACACAGTAGGCACGGTGCTTTTAACTGTAAAATTAACAAACTATTAATAGAAAAAGTATGTAACTAATTTTGTTTACTTTACAGTAGAGAATTAATCACATTTGACTTATTCAAATATCGTACTTGACTTTTACCTATCTTACTTCAATATCATTCAAATTCATATTACCTCATCATAACTAATAAACTTTAGTCTAACAATATGTTATTAAAATCTGTTTGAAACATTGTGTTTCTCAGGTAAGATTATTTATCCTTTCATGTACGTTTCAGGTATATACTAGGGCAATTTGAAATGTTTATGACCTGGTAATGAAAGACTTTCTTTCTGGAATCATTTTTATATTTCAACATAGTCTCCATCTAATTCAATATACTTGGTCCAGCGATGCTGCAGTGCTTTTATCCGATCGCAGAAGTTTGATTGTTCTAGGTCCTCAAAACAACGTTAACTGCCGCCCTCCCCCAGGGAAGTTTCGACATTTGGGAGTAGTTAAAAGTCGGATGGAGCTAAATCAAGCAAATAAGGCTGATACTACAGCAGATCGTACTTCAACTCGGCAATTTTTGCCATAAAAACATTGCTTGCATGAAGTCTTACATTATCCTGCTGCTATTTCTGTACTTAACCCGATATTTATTTCACAAATGTTTTTCATTTATTTGGTGTAAAAGGTTAGCATGGTGCCTCTTCATCATATGACCCTTTTGTGATAATCTATTAACAATACTCCCTTAGCATCACAGACAATCAAAGTCGGCTTTCCAGCAGATGAAATTGATTTTGCCTTTTTTGGAAACAGAGAACCACTGTACATACATTGTTTTGACTGGTGTTTTGTTTTGGAATGAAATGATGGACCCAGTTTGTATTACCCATTACAAGTCTACAAATAAACTGTAGTAAATGATCACCCAACATATCTTTCATCTCGTTAAAAATTTGTGTTAGTGTTAAACCTTTTTCTAACAAGAAATTTGATGGTGCATGATATTAGACCTTCCCTTTTTTAACAGTGCACTGAGGATAAATGACCTTGAGAGATGACTTTGTTTACACAACTGTTTGTTATTAACAACACAGCAGACCAACTAGATGATTTACATCTATTAATGGGGCAAATGTAGTGTCATAGTCCAGTGAAAAACAGAAACGCAAAAATACCTCTAGATTGTAGACCACGATCTTTTGAAATTCCCCTTGTATGAAGATCACTAGATGCAGAAATTTCTGTCTGGAAAAGGCAATAATGAAAGGTTTACGATTACACCTTTAACTTATCTCTCTTTTATCATAACATGTACTTGCTTTGATGTGGTTTTTAGGCTTTTCGTATCGTTATGCTTGTCTTTGTCTGTAGTGCTTACAGCGTCCCATAATATCAACAGTCAATTCCAGTCACTGCCTTCTCTATGGTACCTACCATTCACTGGGCTCCCATCACCAAAATCATTACTCCTGGCTGTCTCAACTAGTGACCCGCCACTCCATGGTCTTGTCTTCACAAACTGCTCCGTTCTCCCATTGTTTCCAGAACCTGTTAATTTTTTTAAGTTAGTTTGCCCATCCAGTATGTTGTTAATGTTCTTCAGCACATGTTAGCATATAGCAGCACAATTCAAATGCTTCTGTGGTTCTTTCTTTCACCTTTCCAAATTATCTAGATTCCACATCCAGCGTGTGTAGTGCGATGCTGCAGACATGTAACTTGAGGAATTTCTTCCTAATTCCTAGCCCAGTATTTGACAACAGCAAATTAGTTTCTCCGTTTGGCCTGTGCTGTGACACCACTTCCTCCAAGTTACCGGTTGCCAGTTTTAATATTTTCAGAATCTACTTTTGTTTCCAACTTCTGTTATTGTAATCATTTGTCTATAAAATTGAATGCTGTTTATAAATTTACCTTGTTTTCTACAAATAGAAGCCATATTATCAGTAAATCTTAACATTTTTATACTCTTTCCATGAGGTGTTTTCCAATCTTGAAAGTCTATTATTTCGTTTGCAGCGCATGTAAAGCATTCTCCTGTAATGGTAATAAATTTTTATAATTGTAAATTTAATTCTTTTTTATTTGTAGGATGTTTTAACGGATTTTATAAAGAAAGAAGTGGATGTAGAAGAAGAAGAGACTAAACAGGTAAAATATGCACAAACCTGATTATGTAACCCACAGCTAATGTGTTAGGTTGTTCAATGCCTTGTACCACTTGAGACTGAGATTAGGGTTACATTCATTTGTAGATATTTAATTTAAATATCAACAGAATACCAGTCTCACAGTATTGTAAGTGCAAAAACCAGATGTGATTAAGTGAAGTAAAATCACACACACACACACACACACACACACACATGTTGTGCAGAGTGCAGATATTTATTAGAAAAATTGATGGCTAATTGTATTTATTTCATATTTATTTGTAACACATTATGTACTTTGTAAGTCACAGAGAAGACAAATTAAATTTTATATTTTTTCAATTTGCAGTATATATTGCCACTTGTAAATTCTATCCTAAAAGAGGAACTATCTGTAAAGGAAGAACAATCTGTAAAAGAAGAACTGTCTTTAAAAGAAGAACTGTGTGTAAAAGAAGAACTATGTGTAAAAGAAGTACTCATCAAAGAACAGAATGAACAGTTTATTGGTCAGGTAGGCCTATAGTACATTTGATGCTGATGGATGTCAATTGAAGTCCTTTGAAAACTTCTGAGAATGCTGATGGACATCAATTGACGTCCTGAAGTTTCAGTGTGTTTTTCATGATGTCAGGCCTTGTAGTACCCAAATCATTCGCTAGATTGCATATGCGTTCACTTTCATAGGTACAGTTGACATGAAGTAACTCTACAAAACTTTTACCTACCACCTTACTTACCTTGTCATCTCACCTACCTTATTTATTCCCGGTATTCAGCCAACTCCAGCATCCTTTAAGCGAGGATTAAATGGCAAAAACAGACTGAGGTGGCGATTTAATAAATTGCACTAACACGTGGTCGTTGTGAAATAGACATTTTTTATTTTCATTTCTTTTATTTTTATAACTGCAAAAGTATTACCCCATTTATATTGGTAATGAACAAATCCTTACTGGACAGGCATAATTTGTTATATATCAAATAAAACTTACTTACTATTTAAAGACTAGCCAGTACTACACACACACACACACACACACACACACACACACACACACACACACACACACACACACACACACACACACACACACACACACACACACACACACACACACACACACACACACACACACACACACACACACACTTCCCCCATTTCTAGATTTGAGATCTCATTTTTTTGTTTTTAAAGTAATTTCCTGAAGGGTGATTGAATTAATTGTGGGCTGATCGATCTGTTTCTGTACTTAGCTGATTTTATTTACTCCTTGCGGCACATCCTTCCTCGTACGCACTTCATCCTGCACTGGATAAAACTGTCCGAAACTACTTTAAATGTTTAATTTATCTGTCACTCACTGTCGACACTTATTGGTACTGATTTTACTGTAGTTGAATTATATCTTTTTTGCTGTTTAGAATTAAAATAGGTTTTGTCCGCGGACTTAGATTATATGCAACCGGCCGGTTTAAGATGTTGTGCGGAACAAAACGATTTCGGTCTTGGTGCAACCAATATATTTGTGCGTCACGTGATACCCCCTCTTAGCTGAACGTTCCACGCTGGTAACTTTTTGAGGCTTGGTCATGTCCAACCGACATTCCATGTTACACAAACATGGGTTTGGCCCATGACGTTTTTCATGAAGTCAGTTGATAATTACAATATCGGTTCCACTTTGGCTAGACATAGCTAAAAATAGTTTTTGACTCACATACTTGTTGACAATTCCCGTCGAGATTTCTAACGTCGCATTTCGCCACTGTTTTCCACAACTGGTTTTATTTCTTAATTTTGACCTGATTAAAAACTGTGAACCCGTTTATACCTGTGACCCGGTTTGTACTGTCACAATGTAACATAGCGCAGCAAACTGTTAGATTAGTTGGCTAAACACCACATACGTGTCAAAATGCCAGACAAGCGTTTCTTGTAAAAAAATTACAAAAGTACACCTTTCCAAACCAATATATATTATAAACATTATGTAATGTATTGTTTAATCCATTTCTAGCAATTAAAAATAAAATTGCGAGTTTATAGTAACAACATGTGTTTTGGCCAATTTTTTTTAATTCCAAAAACATTACTTTTTTGAAAAGCAATTTCAGGGAAAAGAACCAACACAATGTCATACAGTGTACACCATTTTAAAGAAGACACTTAGATCTTCATAAAAACATAGGTACCGTAGCAAATTTTTTTACCATATAGTTAAGAAGATACAACATTTTAAATATATGCAAAAATGGCCCAGCATGGGCGAAGTACCACTATGTTAAGGGCCCAGCGTCAAAGTGTTATGTATGCTTTCCTTAGTTCACATGATTCAGCCAAAACATTTTGTATCAGTCACCATTTTGTAAGTTGCAAAGGTTGGCATTTTGTAACCCATTCATGTTGCTGGCAGCCAACACTACAGTGGGACCTTATCACCTTGAATTATTAGGCAATTATCTTCTTGCTAAATTGGTACATCTCTGTGTGCAGCTCTTCCAGACATCTCTGTCCTTTAGTAAAATTTACCTTTGTACTAAATCTAATTGTATTAAACTGGGTAAATACTCTGCCCTACAGACTTGAACTTTTGTAAGCAACTGGGTGGCTGCCATTAGTGAATGGATGACCCTGCCATCTTGGCAACACACTCCTTCCGACTTGAATCCTGTTGACTGTGCTCCGGTGCACTGTTCGTTGCGTGAAGCTGTTGTGGATCACTATTGTGAAGACCAGTGCAGTTGGCCATTATCTTCACTGCTGTCAGGCAAATTTATTAGCAACGGGTCACTCCATGTCAGTTCAACCAGGCTATCTCACCCACCATTTTAGATTTTAATGAAACTTAGCTTGTTTGTTCTACCTATAGAGGTAAGGAACCACACCAGATTTGAACACTATATTTTGCTTCGTTATCATGTTATGGCTATTCAAAGTTTTGAGGTTTTTCACATTTTGCTGTTTGGATCTCGCGAGACAAGAAGCGTCAGTAAATATAAAATAATTTGTAACTTGTTTATTTTACATCCAATCGTTGTGAAATTGTCAAGTTTTACTCTTTAAACTACAGGGATTCCAGAGAAAAATACAAAATCCTTCTAAGGTTAACCATTTTAGCAGAAAAAAAATCTTATTTTTGCATCTCTAAAAATTTTAAAAACGAAAACATGGTTTAGCGTTAAACTCAATATCTTAAGAAGGGAAAGGGATAATCCCAATTTTTTTCCTTCTAAATAATCCTAATGAAATGGGCTACAATATAAAAAAATAAAATGTTTGGGGTTTTCATCCCTTTGTATAGTTTTTTTTAACTAAATGTAAACGTTTTATAATAACTTATTGAGCCATTGTAAGACCTAGGCCATGGCCTATGTCAATTATTAAACTGCCACTTGCAATATTAGCAATAAGCAACAAGTAGAAATAAGTAATAAGCAATAAATAAATGAGTAGTAAGTAATTATTCAATTACAATTAATTCTTATTCTTCGTATTGTTTAAATTAGCAGCCATCCTTACTTTTCTTTTATAGAATTGCTAAACTGCTATAATTGTTTTTATTATTTAGACAAAGCTTTTCGTCATTACTGACATCTTCAGGTCTTAAACAACGAAGACCTGAAGATGTCTTACAACGAAGAAGGTTGTTTAAGACCTGAAGATGTCAGTAATGACGAAAAGCTTTGTCTAAATAATAAAAACAATTATAGCAGTTTAGCAATTCTATAAAAGAAAAAAAAAAAAAATTAATTCTTAATTAAATTAAAAAAGTAAGAATAAAAAAATCTTATTTGAACTAATTGAATTCAAAAACAAGAAAGCTGCAAGTAGAAACAGGCCCAGCTGGCAAAGTGTGCAGTCATGTTTGTTTGTGTGCAGACATGTCTGGACAGGCAGGTTTAATCAGACAATCTATTCTTTGCTTGCCTAGTCAGTCTGTTACTTGTGCTTCTTGAGGAAACAGCTTAGTGTATTACTGCTTAGTATTTTATTTATTAATTCTATGTGTGAGTGTATAGTGGTTACTGTGTGTTTTAATTACTTTATGGATTATTAACACTAGTAAACTGTAAGTAAGTGAACTTTCATAAGTATTTTAAAAGAAATAAACAATAACAATGAAAGTATATTTGCTAGAACATTTGTTTTAAATTACCATATGTATAAGAAATTTGAATTTGCTATTTCACTGTAATTTGAAATGGAAGATAAGTGCAGTGTAGGGATAATAACACAGACAGAATGTCACAAAATAAGTTATGTCACCAAAAAAGCAATAGAAAATGCATGTGAATTGTCTGAGGAAGAACTAAATTTACTACAGCTAAGAACTGAAGTACAGAATCTTACTACAGTTTGCCTTCACCATAAGAGTTTATTTTTAAAAAAGTATGAATTCCTACAAAAAACTTGTCGTGATCCTTACAAAAGGCACAAGAAACCTATAAACAAAACTTTAAGAATGGTAAGTTTAGAACAGAGCAGGGTATGTGTAAAGCAAAGGCTTAAAATTAAACCTGGAGAAAAATTATGTTCCTCTTGTCGTAAAATGTTATTTACTACTCCAGCTAATCATGGCAGCGATGAAGAAGACTTGCTGCTAAATGATGACGATGATTTTGAAGTTTATGAATTACAAAAACAAGATGCTATTGATTCTTTAAATGCTTCTTTAACAGATGTGGGGTGTTCACCTTTAAAGTTACATGCACTTAATGAGAGTTGTAAAATAAGCTATGCACAACAGAAAATTGAAAAATTACAACAAAATGTGAAAAATAAAATTGAATTTGTTCTTGATGTTGAAGTACTATCAGAAGGAATGAAATTAGAAAAAGAAATGGAACAAAAAGCTGCTGATATGGACTTGCTGGTAGAAAACATCAAAACCCAACTACCTCACCTGGCATCAAAGAAGAAAGTCCAGCTACTAACAATCCCAGCATCTCTTAACTGATCGAGAAAAAAAATTAAAGATACTTTTCAAGTTTCTGATTACTCTGTTCGGCAAGCCCAAAGTCTATTCAAAGAAAAAGGTTTTCTTGCTGAACCTGAACCAAAAAGAGGGAAGAAACTGAAGCCTGAAGTCATAACGTTGGTTGTAAATTTTTATCAAAGTGATGAACAGTCAAGGGTATTACCCGGTATGAAAGACGTAGTAAGTTTAGGGAAAAAACAATATGAGAAGAAACGGTTAATTTTGAGTAACCTCAATGAAATATACTCAAATTTTAAATGGGAGTATCCTGAAGTGAAAGTAGGTTTTTCAAAATTCTGCACGCTCCGCCCCAAATGGTGTGTTTTGGCAGGTGTCAGTGGAACCCACTCTGTCTGCGTCTGCACCATTCAGCAGAATGTCATATTGCTCATTCATGCAACAGAACTTGAAGAGGGATATAAAGAGCTCATAAATCTGCTGCTTTGTGAAAACCTAATCGTGAATGCATGCTCAGACACTGTGGCAACTGCCCCTCTAAAGATAATTTAACAGGCTTTCTACAAACAAAGTTTTGCGACTGTGATGAAGAGGACAGAATTGAATACAAACAATGGATTTCAACAGACAGGACACAAATGATCATGTAACTTTATTTATTTTGGTATTTTCTATTTTATTCAGATTACAACTCCCACTTACCTTTCAACTTGGATCTGGCCGGATCGAGTAGTGGAGGTACACCCATTTCGTTTGACGAACTATGACAGTACATAAAACGAACTAAGGTTTTGAAAGAAACTAACTCTCAATTTTTTGGAAGAGAAATTATTTTTGTTTAATAATCAAATAGTGCGATTTTATAACTTTGTTTTCCAAATAAATTGTCTTACATGTTTTTAAAGGTTGGGTAACTCTTGTTTATACATCTTATTTAATAGCCTTACCTAATATTACTTACGTCTAAGGAGATAGCCCAGCTGCTCACACACTCTCACATTCTTAAAAACAACCCCCGTTACCCTAATTGATTAATATAATGCATTGTATAAAATCCCCGCCTGCAACACGTTCGTCCGTGACCTCGTGGCCGCCCCGTGTTAAGTTTGTAATCGTCCCGAAAAATAAACAAAAAAAATAACAAATATGGATGTTGTTGTTCTGTAGTTATTCCCGCATCACTACCACTGTTTTAAAAAGATTAATTCACTTTTACTGCCACATTTTTTAAATTTTGAGAAGAGCTAACCCCTTCGAGATGCACCGGCCGGTACTCTTTGGGACGAACTGCTTTTCAACGGCCACTGCACTGCACTCGTCTATAACATAGTCAATTCCTCGGGTCCCGGTCGGTATTAACGATATGATTGAGTTAGGCGTATTTAGAACACCACCGACCGGGGCCTAAACCAAACGGTCATTGTCTGTAGCGGTGTTGGCGTCCTGTTGACTGTATGGCTGTGTGTAACAGGTACAACTACCTGTTCCTGCATGGAAGTTGTTCTTCCATGCCATGAGGTTTTCGTCGTCGCTCCTTGTTCCTGCTGTCGTGTAACCATTTTATGCGTGGCATAGAGCTGGTATATGTGGATGACCAGAGGCCGATATTGGACTTGGTTCCGCTGATGTCACCAACAGTAGGCGGAGTTAATGCGACTTCCGTGAGGTCTTATAGAAGACGACGAATATTTTTTTTTTACGCTCTCGCCATCTTGAGTTGTTTGTCAGAGCGTCACTTGGAGCGTGATTGAGCAGTTGCGTATGTGCGCTGCCACACACAGGTACAAAGTTCGAAGAATTTTGTGGAGGTGCAACTGCTCTGCCGCATTCCTCAACAACGACTGCGTCTTATTGCGTTGTTCCATTGTTCTGTTATACGGACAAATACGTTGCACAATACAATTACTTCACAATGTTTTATAAAGCTCCCGACCGAAAACGAAATGAATAAAAACATAAATATATGCTCCAAACGGTTAAAACAAAAACACCCAAAAATCGACCCGCTACAATACCCCCTCGATGAGAATTCTGCTGTCCATGACAGAAGAAATCTCATCGATAAACCCCGAGGAGGACCGGTGAGGAACTGGTGCCAACAACCCCCTGGTTCTTACTCTGCATGGGTACACGACCCCCCTGGCTCAGTGACCATGGACTCATCTGAACGAGATCACTGGACTTCTCCGTAAGAGATCCCAACACCGAGAAATCGATCAGACTCGCACCACGGCACACCTCGCCTTCTAACATGCTACCCCCAAAAATCCTCAATCCCTGGCTAAAATCGTTCCAGCTCCTCCGCCGATGTGGATCCCCTTTTTGCAAGCTGGGCTGCCTTTAGCAGATACTGGGCTCACACACACTAACATTACATATTATCATAACACATAAAAAAAAAATAAAACTTCTTTTAAAATTTACTAAAAATTTAAAAAATTCAAAATTCAAAAAAATCTTTTACCAAAAAATTCTCTTCCTCTTTTTTCTAATTTTTGTTTCAATGACTTAACCTAAACATTCCTATTAATACAAATACATCCTTACTCTAGCATGAGAACAATTTATAGCCTACCAATATAAAACAATACAATAAAAGAAACATCATTAATACATACACAACAAAATAATAATTATCTAACATATTCACTCGCTGGCAGGCGACAAATCAAGTTTTTTTTTTTTTCAAAAAAAAATTTAAAATTTTCAAAATTTTAAAATTCAAAAAAATTATTCATTAAATATTTATTAAAGTTATTTATTAAATAACATTTATTAAAATTATTCAAAGATTAGTTTGAATTAATCAAACAAACAAATTAAAATTGAATTCCTACTCTACAAGCTTAGTAGGTGTATGAACTCATCAGCTGATCATAACTAGGTCAAGTACAAAACCCTTGACCTACATATGTTATGTATGATTTCTGAAAACACCTTGAACATTTTCAATATCCTACCTTGAAATACAAAACATAATAACATAGAATATTTATAATAAACAAAATATTAATATAAATAATAATCAAATTGGCATTTAAATCATTTAAATTAAACACTTCTTGACTTTACATTATTTTCACTTCTATCAAAATTCTGACAAAATTCTGTCACTGGTTGAAAAAAATAAACACTTGCATATTCTTTATCATGAATCTCTACTTCTTTTCAACAATCTTACTTTAATATACTGTGGGTGATGTAAATTATTTATTCTCGTTTTTCTGTATTAGATTTCTATATATTTCTATACATATATAAACTTTCTCCCCCTGACTCTAATATTTATCAACTTCAATTATCATGACACCCATCTCTATCAAAAATATCTACTAATCAAAACACTCTAATCCACAACTTACCATTTAACTCAAAACGCCGCCTTCTCTACATATATAAAAAAAAATACTCTCTAACCCTTTGTACATAGGATACGTGTTTCCCCTTACCCAAAAACTCATTTCCCTTATTTGGCCCCCGGATTTTACCTAAGGCGGCCCCTCCTCACTAAAATCTATTCCTATCCCGTCCCAACCCTTGTTGCGGACTCCTACATGACACTACCCCCTAATACAAAATTGCCATCCCCAAAAAATCTCAATCTCATTACATTACTACAAATACACAAAATAACCTCATTAACTATAAACATAAATATAGATCATTCAAAACTCTACATAAAGTCTCCATTACCACTGTGTCAGCATTAACACTTCACCAACTCTGTTACATCACATCAATTCAAAACCAACATTACATTATATTCATCTATACTCTTCCAAATTCAACTTTTAATTCAACTTGGACAGGTCTGCATGTCCCATAAAACATTTATCACCCATGAATTATCTTTTATTAATTTGTATAAATTATTATTATTTCTCATATTCTTTTTGTCTTTACTTCAAAATGTCTGTAGTACACTAAACATTAATTATTTGTAACCTTTACAAACCACTATACCAGTGACATGGTATTGCTGATCAGCTGATATCCTAACATAATAAAAACACCATGAATACCATTCAAAATTGGACAATTACATGTAATACATTATCAACACTTACTTCTATTATGTTGATTGCCTGCCAGGCGGCTAATTATTGGCTTCGAGAAAAAAAAATACACATAATAAAAATACATTTTGTCAACAACTATATCTAACACACAACAATAAAATAATACACTTAAAATTATAGCATGAACACCTTGATTTACGAGTCTGAGCATATAATTATGTGGACAGAGCACAAGCATTTTTGATTGGACTAAACTTTGAATAAGCAAAACTTTTACGTCATAAAATTTTAAAATTCGTGACTCCTTTACGTCACCTCCCAGCCACACACTCTATTTCAGATTATGGAGGACTGTTTCGCCCTTTCGCTTCCACAGAGACTGTATATTTTGGAGCAGGGTTTTACCTCTCCGTGTCCCTGCTTCCGCTGTTAAGTTTAAATTGGTGAACATCATCATGTTCTCGTTAATAATCATGCACCCTTAAACGGATCTACCACCTGGCTCTGCTGTTCCTTCTCGAACAGAGTGGCAGCCGCTGTTCCATAGTTTGGTGATTCCCCTTTTTATTACCCCCCATCAATTTCAAAATACACCTTTACAACGATAACAGCTATGGCCAGTTATGGTCAGCGCGTAATCGTAATGTGCCCCAACCATAGCTGTTAAAGCTAAACCAATTCCACGGTCAGGGTTCGGTGAGGCCGTGACCTCCACGGTCAGGGTTCGGTGAGGCCGTGACCGCCCGAAAATTTGGGGAATCACAAGTAAAATATCTTTCGTAATATTAAATTTACGAATTTATATTTAAATGACAATATTAATTTAGATGGGGTTTTTAACCCACTTATATGGAAGCTTAACCATTGTTAACATAAAATATTAAATACAAAATCTACAACTTTCCCCCATAGCAGTTCCACACTACACTGTTATAATACATCACATAACACAATACACAAATAGCAATAAACCTGGATTATTAGCATACATCAAACAAACAATTCTCTTTTAAATAATTTATATAAAAATTTATAAACATTATTATTTAAAATGTTTCATTAACTCTTTTTATTTATCCTCATTATTTATTTATCCTGTGTTGCAATCAGATTTTCAACAATTCTAAATTTATTATTAATACATATTTTTAATCATTATGTTCCACAAAATAGACCATTTAACATTTATTTACTTATTAATTATTATTAAATCAAAATCTCACCAAACAATTTAATTACCTTATAAAATTCAAACACATAATATTCAATCACACTATCTACACATCTCCACTTATTTAATTCAATTTATTATTAAAATTAAATATTCCTTTGATTATTAAAATAACCTATCTCAATTATTATCAACATTCTACCAATCATTAACTATTGTCTTCATAATTATTTTGTTATTTAATTAGAGTGCAAAAATATTAATAATATTATTATTATTAATACAACATTTTCTAAAACATACACATTACTTATCTAACATTTCACAATACACAAATGAATTCAATATTATTTACAAAATATGCGTCAAAACTGTTCAAGTGTATCTCACTTCAGATGTCCAAATCAGCAAGGTCATTACCAAAAATTTATAAAATTCAAACAAGGTCTATACACTGATATTCTAGTTCAGCCACCATCGTCAAAAATTAATCTTGGTTCTATATAACACTGTTGCTTTTTATTTACAAACAAATGGTTACTTTGTGTGTCATAACCAGAACAACCAAATTCACTCATTTTACCAGAATACTCATTAAACCAGTCTACGTTAAGTATTTTTGTTAAGTCTCCGTCATTACATTCATTCACTATCGGTCTAATTATTTTTATCAAATCATTGTAATCATTATTATTCAAGTACACTTCTAAGCCCTCCTTCCATTCATCATACTTTCTATTCAAATTATACAATTCTGTTACATACCATTCTCTATTTACTTCTCTCCCTTCATAACACCACATCATACTCTCACAATTATTCCGGACAGAGGGTACACAATTACTCCACAAAAATAAACACCTCAATTCATCTACCAATACGGGACTCTTGCCCTTCAACCACAACACTTGTGGACTCAATAAATCATCATAAACATCATAAATAATAAAGGGAAAATTTGCCCTCTGTCCCCACTCTACTACAACATTATTTTTTCTCTCTCTCTCTAACTCACTGACACACATTACCATCTCATAATCACTACCTTCCACCAACTCATCAGTACTCTCATTCTTTATTTTTACCGTATCAGTCTCCGATACTAGTTCTTCAAATACATTACTATTATTCTCATTATTTTCAACATTATTATTTATTAACTCATTGCCTAACACAACACTGTCATTACAGCTTTCGTTTGTATTATTCTTACTCTGTTCTACTTTATTCGAACTAATTTTTGTCATTTCATTGTCATTTCCAAGACATACACTCTTGTCTTGTATGTTATTTATCAACTCGTCAAATTTTATATTTATATTTTGCTGAAGCTGAATATTCTGTTCTTCAAATTTTTTATTAAAATTGCTATTTTGAACGTCAAAACGACGGTCTATTTTGTCAAATTTTTCGTCATTAGAATTAAAACGTTTATTAAAGTCATTACTTAAAATCTCAAATTTTTCGTCATTAGAATTAAAACGACTTTCCAACTCACCTCTCATCTTTCGTAAAAAACTCAATATATCCGTATCATCGGACTGTTTACTTTTAGTTGTTAAAACTGGGGTTAGTTGAATCCCAGAATCAACATCTGTCTCGCTTAATTGTGCTTGAGCAGCAATTGGGGTAGAATGAATGATTACATTGCCCCCAACAGCTGTTTCTGTAACAGCGCTCGGCTCAGCTGTCCGCATATCACTTTCATTCAGTGACTGTGACTCAAGGTCACTTTCACTCATTATTGAATTTACTATACTGCTCTTCTCTGTGTTTTCAGACATTTTTTATTTAATCTATTTTGTCTTACGTAACAACTACCAATGATCAGTCTTTTTTCAAAACTGATATTACAACATCAATTTACTTTCTCCACCGTATTCCGTTCAATGTACTGTCACATGTAGGCCGTTGTAATAACTTTTTTGTTATCTTAAATCCTGGTCACGCGGCAACAATTGTAACTTTATTTATTTTGGTATTTTCTATTTTATTCAGATTACAACTCCCACTTACCTTTCAACTTGGATCTGGCCGGATCGAGTAGTGGAGGTACACCCATTTCGTTTGACGAACTATGACAGTACATAAAACGAACTAAGGTTTTGAAAGAAACTAACTCTCAATTTTTTGGAAGAGAAATTATTTTTGTTTAATAATCAAATAGTGCGATTTTATAACTTTGTTTTCGAAATAAATTGTCTTACATGTTTTTAAAGGTTGGGTAACTCTTGTTTATACATCTTATTTAATAGCCTTACCTAATATTACTTACGTCTAAGGAGATAGCCCAGCTGCTCACACACTCTCACATTCTTAAAAACAACCCCCGTTACCCTAATTGATTAATATAATGCATTGTATAAAATCCCCGCCTGCAACACGTTCGTCCGTGACCTCGTGGCCGCCCCGTGTTAAGTTTGTAATCGTCCCGAAAAATAAACAAAAAAAATAACAAATATGGATGTTGTTGTTCTGTAGTTATTCCCGCATCACTACCACTGTTTTAAAAAGATTAATTCACTTTTACTGCCACATTTTTTAAATTTTGAGAAGAGCTAACCCCTTCGAGATGCACCGGCCGGTACTCTTTGGGACGAACTGCTTTTCAACGGCCACTGCACTGCACTCGTCTATAACATAGTCAATTCCTCGGGTCCCGGTCGGTATTAACGATATGATTGAGTTAGGCGTATTTAGAACACCACCGACCGGGGCCTAAACCAAACGGTCATTGTCTGTAGCGGTGTTGGCGTCCTGTTGACTGTATGGCTGTGTGTAACAGGTACAACTACCTGTTCCTGCATGGAAGTTGTTCTTCCATGCCATGAGGTTTTCGTCGTCGCTCCTTGTTCCTGCTGTCGTGTAACCATTTTATGCGTGGCATAGAGCTGGTATATGTGGATGACCAGAGGCCGATATTGGACTTGGTTCCGCTGATGTCACCAACAGTAGGCGGAGTTAATGCGACTTCCGTGAGGTCTTATAGAAGACGACGAATATTTTTTTTTTACGCTCTCGCCATCTTGAGTTGTTTGTCAGAGCGTCACTTGGAGCGTGATTGAGCAGTTGCGTATGTGCGCTGCCACACACAGGTACAAAGTTCGAAGAATTTTGTGGAGGTGCAACTGCTCTGCCGCATTCCTCAACAACGACTGCGTCTTATTGCGTTGTTCCATTGTTCTGTTATACGGACAAATACGTTGCACAATACAATTACTTCACAATGTTTTATAAAGCTCCCGACCGAAAACGAAATGAATAAAAACATAAATATATGCCCCAAACGGTTAAAACAAAAACACCCAAAAATCGACCCGCTACAATCACATGTACAGCAAATGTTGACGAATTTATTGATGAACTCACTACCAAACTAGAAAAACTAGTTCCACATTCATACATTGCAAAGTGCCAATCAAAATATTTTAAAAGCCTCAAAGATTCCTCTGCATCAAATGTTGCTGTTATTTCAATGGATTTTAGCGAGAATTACTCTTTTACTATCCAGGATGAGGCTCAGGGGTACCACTGGACTTCAGACTCTTGTACAGTACATCCTCTTATTATAAACTTAAGTTGTGTTGCTGGTAAAAAAATATAGTTTCATCACACTGCATCATATCAGATGACTTGAAACATGATGTCTGTATGGTGTACAAAATACAGGAAAAAGTGTCAGAATTTGTCAAGGAAAACTTTCCCAATATTACAGAAATTCACTATTATAGTGACGGTTGTGCAGCACAATATAAAAACAAGTTCAATTTTATGAATCTTTCTCTGCATGAAAATGATTTCATGTTAAAAGCTCAGTGGTCATTCTTTCCTACAAGCCACGGAAAAATAGAATGTGATGGGATTGGAGGAACTGTAAAGCGACTAGTACGAAAAGAAAGTCTCCAAAGGCCTTTTCAGAACCAAATACTAACTCCACATGATTTCTTTCAGTTTTGTAAATTAAACATCAAAAAAGTTAACTTTCACTTCATTTCCAAAGATTCTGTAAATCTCATACGTTCTAAGCTTGAAGAATGCTTTCAAGACCTAACAACATTTCTGGGAACAAGAAGTTTCCATAACTTTAGGCCAAAAGATTGTTCTGGGACTTTGGAAGCCAGAAGGATGAGCAGTGATGAGAAGCCCAGTCTCATTTACAACTTAAGAGAAGAAGTGATATCAAATGTGAAAGAAGAAGACTTGTATCCCTCTTGTTACATTGCTTGCAAGTATGACAATCTCTGGTACTTTGGGATAATAACTGAAGTGAGTAAAGAAGAAGGTGATGTTACAGTTAAGTTTTTACATCCTGCAGGACCATCACCATCATTTTACTGGCCAACACGAGATGATGTCTGCCCGGTGCCAATTCCTCACGTCCTTGCAGTTGTTGAGTCCCCACACACCTTTACTGGAAGAACATACCAATTCTCAAAGGAGTGTATGAATTCTATTCAAAAAGTAATGTCAGAAACCTTTTAAGTGCTTGAAACTGAAAATGGACCAACATAGAGTGAAATACTATCTAAAATAAATCTGGTAAGTTTTCAGGCGTAAGTTCATAACTGCAGTGACTAAAGACATTTTTCTATAAATGTGTTAATAGCATTTTCAACTTTAAATCTGTCCGTGTCTATTTACTTATGTTTAAATATAATTCCTACCTGTCAAAAAATAAAGGTTTTTTAAAATAACAAAAATTATTTCCTTTGGAACACAAGTCAACAACCAAGGGGAGCTGTACACAATGCTTCGCTAAAATATTAAAAACGTTTACATTTAGTTAAAAAAAACTGTACAATGAATGAAAACCCCAAACATTTTATTTTTTTTGTATTGTAGCCCATTTCATTAGGATTATTTAGAAGGAAAAAAAATTGGGATTATCCCTTTCCCTTCTTAAGATATTGAGTTTAACGCTAAACCATGTTTTCGTTTTTAAAATTTTTAGAGATGCAAAAATAAGATTTTTTTCTGCTAAAATGGTTAACCTTAGAAGGATTTTGTATTTTTCTCTGGAATCCCTGTAGTTTAAAGAGTAAAACTTGACAATAACACAACGATTGGATGTAAAATAAACAAGTTATACAAATTATTACAAGTTACAAGAACCCCATTTTATATTTACTGACGCTTCTTGTCTCGCGAGATCCAAACAGCAAAATGTGAAAAACCTCAAAACTTTGAATAGCCATAACATGATAACGAAGTAAGGTATAGTGTTCAAATTTGGTGTGGTTCCTTACCTCTATAGGTAGAACAAACAAGCTAAGTTTCATTAAAATCTGAGATGGTGGGTGAGAAAATTGTTTTTTTGTGGTTGAATTGACATGGAATGACCCCAACCTAAAATTCAAATCTGACTCAGTCTTGTGCATCTGCGTTTTGTGCAGACATTTCCTCCTGGCCTCAATTTGGTGGGAGTCTTTAGTTAGTTTGTAAAATGTCACAAGTTACGATTGGGGACTATACTGTCATCACTTGCTCTCAGGCAACTGGCTTATAAATACAAATGCCAATACGTTGAGGCTTGTTACTTCTCTACAGAACTCTGAGAGTTTGTGGCTGGTTGTACAATTTGCCCAAGAATCAAATGGATTGCACCTTTTGTCGAAGAGTTCAATTTAATAAGATGTCTTTGTCAAAATAGTAATAGGACTGCACATAGTCCAGTTTTAGTGCCTATGGATTGTTGGTTTGTGATACTAAGTAGGCATAGTCATACTCCAGCGCTGCAATTATGTCCTTTGACAGGGGTACTTACCTTCTGTCCACTCAATCCCTCCACTTCCATTTGTTAGTGTACCTTTGTGACCTCATTGCTTGAAGGTATATGTCATACGTGTGTCTGCCATAACCACTGTGGAGATGTAATGTTTTCATTTAATTGGAGTTTTGTATTCTGTGTTTTATTTGGATCAGTTGGAGTAATTGATTTTTTTAATAATCCCCATCCCAGGTTTAATTTGCAGCTTTGGCTCTTATGGGAGCTGTCGCGCTCTGTTTACCCATATGTTTCTCCTATACTTCTGTCCTTTTCTGTCATTCCAATGTTGCCATTCCGTTGACAAACTTAATCAAAATAAATAAATTAAATAAAGCTGCCAGAAACTTACCTGCAATCTTTCTTTGCTTACTTACCTTTTATAAATTCCAATCAGAAGCCCAGAGTCGCCACGATGTTTTAGGCTCTACATCGAAACCTTAACACTCTACCTTAATAAAACAAAAGGGACAATTTTGCAATCTGACTACACCCCAATTCAGAAAATTCCCAGGAATGTTAGACGAATCTTTCAGCACAGAATACTAGGAAGTGGTAATGACGAAATAACTACACTAACACATGGTTATACAAAACGAGGGCTTTTAATTTCTTCTATTATTCGTGATTCTTCTGAATAAAATTATTACTCCATATTTTAGTGACTATTCATCTTTAACTCAAATATTACTGTTTTTTGTAAATAGAAATAACACAAACCATTTATTTCATATCTTATATCAATTTCAATATTTAATTTTAATAATATTAAGGCTAACCCAGCTTGCTATACTCTCGCATTCATTCTTTAAAACCCCATTTACTTCAAGCTCTCTATTATTAAACTGTTAATGAAATTATTAAAATATTAAAATTGTTGTTTGTTACTTATCCATCGTCGTGCAACACTGAATGTATGTCCAAAAGTTTAGTTTACCACACTTTAATTTTCTTCACTTCACTGCACTTACCATACTTTAATTTTCTTCACTTCACTGCACTAACTCCCTTCTGACATACCGTTCACTTGTTGTTACAGGTTTATTACTTTTTACATTTTAAAATAATTTACTTGGGGCCCACGAACCTTAGCGTGCATCCAGTCGACGCCGCGTCGGTAGGTCAACTGCCGTTTACATGCGGGCGGAAGTCACTGCCTTTCGGCTACCAAATTTTGCCGTCGTGAACAGCCTTCACGTGGCAAATTATTAGTAATGGCACCAGGAAAATGGGTTGTGAGTGCTCCCAAAGCGTTGAGGAAATCTTGAGGCCACTAGTTACGTCACTCAAAGGGGCGTATTCATAATTGTACTTCCGTCAGCACCCGACCGCATGGCGAACAAATTTTACAAAAAGCCATTTTGGTTCGGCTTGGTCCGAGCGTCGTCTGTGCGCCCCGCTGGTGTTCGCGTGTTTGTGTACGTCACACAGCACTGAAGTTCTTGGAATTATGCTGCGTTGTCGGACACGCACTGCATTCCATTGTTCTTCGTCTGAACCATACCGTTTTATGTAGTGGACTTTCTGCGTCGTTTACAAATGTGTTTACTGATATTGAATAAAATTTATATTATAATAAAATACCCCCTTTTGTCCCATTACAATACCCCTCCCAATGAGAGGTCTTTTGTCGAAACAGAAGAACTCTCATTGCTAAACCCGTAAGAGGATTGGAGAGGATATGGTGCCACCAACCCCCCATTAATTCTTAACGCATCATGGGTAAACTACCCCCTAGCTCGGCGACTGTGGCTGCACCTGAACGATATTACTGGACTTCTCTATTCGAGATCCCAACACCATAAAATCGAACAGACACGCACCACAGTGCACCTGACCTTCTATCATTCTACCCCCAAAATCAAAACCCTGGCCTCATGCCATGCCAAATCCTCAACCGATATATTCCCCCTTACATGCACACTGGGCTGCCTGTAGCAAGTACTGGGCGCGTACACATATTCATTAATACATCCTAACAAATTCCTTATTCAAAATTCATAAAATATTTATTTTTAAATTCAAAAATTCATTTATGTTTAAAACCAATTTGTTATATCTCCATTACTTCCTCAAAAAATCTTTTACATGAATCCATCAACTCTATTAATTTTCTTCACTACTACTACCAATCACAAAAAAAAAACAAATTGAACATCTCATTAAAACATGAACTCACTTATCCTAACATTTGTTTATAATATATATATATATATACTAAACAATATAATTCAATAAACACTAGTAACACACATAACAATAGTATACTTGAAACTCAAACATCACCTATATGGCAGGCGGAAAAATAATTTTTTTTTTGTTTTTTTTTTCAGAAAAATTTAAATTTACCAACACCTCTTTTATTAATTTCCAGAAAAACAAAAATATTTAATTCAATCAAGAAATAAAATGGCATCAATCAATTACTAGAAACTGGAAACTGGTCTTGTCTCTACCATCAACCATCAGCTGATCTCTCTGGGTCAAGTCAATGACCTTGACATACATATACTACACAAAGCTACACTGTAAAATACATGAAACATCTTCAAAATTTTTTTCCTTTGAACATAATACATCATAATAAAATAGAACATTCAAAATTAACCTGGTTATTATTATCTTACAATAAACAATAAAATTTACATTTAAATTCACCACAATTACACACTTTACAGCTTTAATTATTTTCAAATTCTATTACAATCTGTTACTTGTTTCAATTATTTTTATATTTTGACTACGACTTTCTTTCTCTAATATTTTCATTCTCAATTAGTTTGGGTGACTCAGTTATTCATAATAATTTGGTTTCCTAACTTGGCAATTATATATAATCTTACCCCCCTTCTGACTCTAATACTCACTTAACAGCTTTACCTAGTCTGACACCCATCTATCAAAACATCTACCAACCATTCTCTACCTTTAACTTATTACTGTAACTCATTTCGCATCATTCTACCCTTATAACAAAATACTCTCTACCCCTTTGTACTCAGGATGTGTTCCCCTCCCAATGCTCATTCCCTTATTTGGTTCCTGGACCCTCCCTAGGTAACCCTTTCCGGCGCCTATCGGTTCCCCTCCCGCCACAACGCTTTTCGTTGAGGACTCCTTATCACACCACCCCCTTACAAAATTACCACCAACTAATTACTCTCCCATTACCTCATTTTCATCTACAAAATATCTCCATTTATTTATTACCTCAATATATCACTCATTACTCGACATATTTTCCCCATAGCTACTGTGTCACTATTACTTCTCAAATTATACATTACGTTTATTCACAACAATCTTACTTTGTTCTACTCCCCTTTTAAACTTAACTTTGACT
Organism: Magicicada septendecula; assembly: GCA_034769895.1. Lineage (NCBI taxonomy): Eukaryota > Metazoa > Arthropoda > Insecta > Hemiptera > Cicadidae > Magicicada > Magicicada septendecula. The sequence continues at coordinate 1,422,119,598 of CM068367.1, read as the reverse complement.
GATTTAAATGTCCTAACGAAATAATACTCACCCAAATTCTAACATTTACCACCTTTTGCATTACAGTTATCCATTGACAATTCAAAACTATCTCAAATAACATCTCATCATGTAAATTAAAATCTCTTAGATACATTGAACCTTTTAACTTTTAAACATCAAACATTTTGCTTTATATAAATTGCATTAAAAAATTCATACTTACAGTACATCACTCAACACTATCATAGACAAACAAATATAAACATCGAACACCAATAGGTGTGAAGAAACAGGGAACACTCTGTACCTTCTGAAACATTTTAACAACCATGTTATTTCACAAACTAAATACAATTTAACATTTATTTATTTATTAATTATTATCAAATTTGAATCTCATAAAAATAATTTAAATTCATCATCAAAATTCAATGATATAACATTTTAAATCAACCAAAATATTTAAACATCTCAAATTACTTTAATTCCATCAAGTATTGAAAACACAACATTTTTAATTACCTTACTTCCAAACAATTACAATTCATTAATTACCAACTCATTATTTATTTTGTCTGATAAAATATTATTACTATAAAATCAATTTCTACTACATACACCTTGTTTACATTACATACTTGTTACAATACAAACACAATTAATTTCACTAAAATTTATTTACAATCTTTTGTCATTACTTTTCAGTTTACCACACCTCATTTCTAATTCAGCAAGGTCATAACCACAAATTAAAATATTTAAAATGTCCATACACTGATTTTTTAATCTACCCTCCATCGTCGTATAGATATCTAACACATTTAAAACATAAATCATTTTTATCGACCTTCCATTTATTATTATTATTATAATGACCATTATCAACATAATATTTGACACCATTATTACCTATTGATTCATAAAACCTGTCTACATTTGTGATTTCAATTCTGTCTCCGTAAGTATTTTTGTTCAACATAAAGTAATTTATTTTCTCATTATATTCCTCTACTACATTCATTAAAACCTCAGGTAAGTTATTATCATTTAGAAAGGTATCATCAACATATTCATTTATCTCTATTTCACAAGGTAAGTATTTTATATTGTTTATCTTCACCACTTCTAACCTCTCTCTCAATTCTTTATAATTTCTCTTTAACTGATATATTATTATCTCCCGATCTGCACACAACTCTCTCTCAAAATATCTTTCATCATCATAACACCTGTCACTACCCCCTTGAACTATCTCATTACGCAAAGGGCCACACAAACTTACTATATGTCTTGGCACTTCTAAGATCATCACAAAAAATAAAGGGACCATCTGAAGACACCTCTTCTTCCATACAACTACAGGAGGAAGCTCTGTCCTCATAAACAACCTGTGAAACCTCTGTTTCACCATAAACTAGGGGAAAACTTGCCCTTTGCCCATCTAAACTTTCATCTAAACTCTCTTCCCACTCTTTCTCTAATTCATCAACACTAATTACTACTCCGTTACTAACACCAACTAACTTTCTACTCTCATTATCACCACCACTATTACTCAAGATAGCTACACTATTTTGATTCACTAATATTTCAGTCTTGTTAACGTTATCATAACTAACATTCTTACTCACCTGGTTTATTGCCACCTGTTTTACCTTTAAACTGACCCCATTATGATTATAATTGTCACTATTAGTTCCACTTACCTTGTCAATTAGCACCTTGTTTGCACTTAAATTAACCTCTTTCTGATTACCATTTGTATTCACCTCCCCTACTTCGTTTTTTTATCTCCACTGTACTTAAACTAACACTGTTGTTTGTTAAAGTATCATCATTATTATTGCTTCCACTATCAGAACTACTCACCTGGTTTAGGTCACTTTCTTTATTCTTCTTTAATTTATCTGTCTCTAATTTCCCATTTTCATTTCGTTCTTTCATGTCATTAATCATTCCATCTAACATTGCGTTTTGTTTAACCAAACTTTGATGAATCTCCTTGAGCATGAAAATCACCATATCATTACTTACCTCATTACCCGCCACCTGATCGACTTTATTTCTGTTAAATTGGTTTGTCTCTTCACCACTTTCTGCTCCCATTATACTATCATCCTTAACATTAGGCCTATTCACTGTCTTATTTTCTACCCATATTACTTCAACTATCTTACCTTTATTATTTGTCACCTCACTATCAACACTAATATCATCACTATGCTTTTTAATTTTGGCAAATATTCCCTCTTCTTGTTCTTCCATCCGTGTTAAATTATCATCCAAATTACCCCACTCCTTGTCTGTCATTTCATCTACAACCCCTCTAAATTCGCTTTCCCATTCATCCCACGCGAAACCAATATCCTTATCTTGTACTTCGCCCATGTTCAAAAATTATTTATATAATACCCTTTGTATAACGCCAACTATAACCCTTCTAACACACCCTAATTATTCAGTTTAAATCAAAATACCCACACATAAACTAGTTATCCAAATATAAAAGTAAAGACAATAATTTCCCAAGCACGTTACGCTACCAACACATAACCTAATTTAACGTTTTTTTTTTTTGAAACTGGTCTAAAAGACCAACTATCAATTTACATGTAATGTTTGTTATAATTTTAAGTTACTTATACAGTCGCCCACTGGTGTACTATATATTACTTTCTAGATTTCTGCACACACACTGCACTACACTAATTCAAAAGTTTTAGTTCTCTTCAGCCTTCTCACTGTATTGGCGTTGTCAAGCAGTTGAATAGCTTCTACATTGATATGCTGGTGTAGTCTAGATTCGTGCTTAGCAGCAAACCTTTTAATTTCACTGGCGACATCAGGGATCCTAAGGTCTCGATGTAGATCACTATTTCTGATGTACCATGGAGCACTTACCAAGTTCCATAGCACTCTATTCTGGAAGGTTTGAATACATCTAATGTTTGTTTCTTTCACACAACCCCACAGTTGAATTCCATAAAGCCAAATTGGTTTCAGAATTTGGTTATATATCAGAATTTTGTTGTGTATTGACAACTGAGAATTTCGTTCCAAGAGCCAATACAGTTGTCTATATTTGAGACCAAGCTCCGTCCTTTTTTTCTGATGTGCTCCTTCCATCGTAGCTTTGTATCTAGGGTCATCCCCAAATATTTGGCAGTGTTTGCATATGGTACTATAACACCATTTAAGGTAACTGGAAGACTGTTCTCTATTCTTTTGTTTGTAAAATTGATATGGACTGATTTCAGTTCATTAAGCTTAATTTTCCATCTCCTAGTCCACTGCTGTACCTGATCACTAGCATCTTGAAGCATGTTGGTAGCTTCACCTAAGGTCGAACCAATCGCCATTATAGCTGTGTCATCAGCGAAAGTAGCAACAGACACATTCTCTGGCTGCGGCAGATCACATGTAAACAACAAGTAGAGGATGGGCCCCAAAACACTCCCTTGGGGCACACCTGCCCTCACGTCTCTTAGCTCAGAATAGTCATCTTCCTGTTTGACTCTAAATAATCTTTCCGATATATATGATTTTAACACGTCAACATATTGTTTTGGTAGCATTTTATTAAGTTTATGTATTAAACCTTTATGCCAAACTTTATCAAAGGCCTGAGCCACATCGAGGAAGATTGTCGAGCAAATTAGCTTTTTTTCTAGTGCTTTCTCTATTGTGTCTGTTATTCTATGTACTTGGTCTATTGTGGAATGTTTTTGTCTGAACCCGAATTGATGATTTGGTATCAGCTTTTTTCTCTCTATTACTCGATTTATCCTTTGCAACAGAAGTTTTTCAAAAAGCTTTGATATAGTTGGCAACAGTGATATGGGCCGATATGATTTGGCCTCATTTGGCGGTTTGCCTGGTTTACGTAGCATAATAACTTCTGCCACCTTCCAGACACTAGGAACATGCTTTAGCCTAAGTGCCGCATTGAATAAATATGTAAGCATAACAATCCCTTTCTTAGGTAACTGCTTTAAGATCTCACCTGTAATGAGGTCAAAGCCAGGTGATTTTCGGGGGTTCAAGTTTATCTTGATCTCCTTAGCGACCTCTTTTGGGGTGACCAGTTGAATGTCCTCCTCTTCATTATTTGTATCTTCATCTAGCTCTGTATCTGACTGGGTAATATTTGGCTTAAAAATGTCAGCTAGATGTTCAGCAAACGCTTCAGCTTTTTCTTTATTATCTCTAGCCCATGTACTGTCGCTTTTTCTAATAGGTGGTACTTGAGTGATCGACGTTTTAAGCTTCCTCGTTGCTTTCCACGAGTACTCTGTATCTGCATCTGCTGTTAGATTTTCCAAATAGGAAGCTATTGATGCTTCTTTTAACTTCTGTATTACACGCTTTAGTTGTTGCGATTTGTTGTTAAGTACAGTTTTATCATTTGGGTCACGAGTCTGTTGCCATTTCCTTCTAGCTCGCCTCTTTTCTTTGACAAGTTCCCTGATCTCTCTAGGATAGTGGTTACCAACAATTCCATGGGTGATTTCTCTCGTATTGTTCCAGGCTGTAGTTTGAATATTATAATTAAACTTCTCGGCTTCTATTTCTAATTGCTGCTTAGTTCTCAACTGGACATTTAGTTGTATCTTGCCTTCAAGTTCTAATTTGAAGCTTTCCCAATCAGTAGTTTTGTTAACTAGGCTTGGTTTGTTTACTTTTTTTATTATCCTTTCACTCAGCATCAGGATTACTGCTGAATGATCAGAGTCAAGATCAAAATTCTCCTCGATATCAATAAAGTTTTGTGAGACCCTCCTTGATATGAAGAAATCTAATAGATCTGGAATTTTATTAGGGTCTGTGGGCCAGTAAGTAGGTTTGCCTGTACTGTGGAAGCTACAACCTGTTTCTTGTATTGCTTTATTAAGCTCGCTACCTTTAGTTGTTGTTAATCTGGATCCCCAATCTACATGTTTAGCATTGTAGTCTCCGCCTACAATGAATCTCTCACCTAGGTGTAATATAAATTTCTTGTAATCTAACTCCTTTAGGTTGTGTCTTGGAGGACAGTATATCGCACCAACGATTAGTTTTTGCTTGGTGGATTTCATTCCAACTACAGTGAGTTGGATTTCTGCAGTCTGAAGGTGACACTCCTTATAGTGGTTAATCCTATTATTAATAATAATAGCACTTCCTCCTTTGGCTTTATTATTCAGATGAATTGCTTGATATACCTGGTATCCATTTATTTTTATGCATGACTGATTTGTTAAGTGTGTCTCTGATACTAGACATATATCAATGTCTTGTGCCTTGAGGAATAATTCTATTTCTTGCTTTCTGTTCTGGATACCATTGGCATTCCAGGTAGCTATCCTTAGGTCTTTCTGGTCCATTGATTAGTTCTCTGTGAGATTGTGCCCGGATTTCTGGCTTCTAATCTATCTAGTCTATCCATGACTATTTTCATCATGTCCATCATATTCTGCATCATTTGCACCATTGATGAATCATCATTTTGAACTAAAGTCTTGTTAGCTTTAACTGCTTGAGCAAAGGACATTTCACTATTGATTTTATTAGCTGTGAAAGTCCTTGGTTGGGGGTTTTTAGGTCGTCTCTCACTTATTAAATTATTGCGTCTTATTTGAAGTTCACGTGCAACCAAACAACCCCTGTAGCTAGCAGGATGTGCTTCTGCACAATTTGAACACTTTGGTAGCACATCTCGTTCTTGCTGGCAATCGATGGTCCTGTGATTGCCTGCACATTTAACACAGATAGGTCCATGTTGGCAATACTTATGAGTGTGACCATATCTTTGACACCTTTTACACTGTGGTATCAGTTTGTTACTCCTGAGAGCTTCAATTTTTATTTTCATATGACATAAATATTGAATATCAAATATTTTTTTTATATCCTCTGATCTGTCAAACGTTAGCGTAAATAATGGCAAATGTATGATTTTTTCCTTGCCGTCAACTTTAGTCTTTCTAATTTTATTAACTACTTCAAGGACTTTATATCCTCTATTCAATAACTCCTCTTTAATCTCTTCTGATTTGCATGTTGGATGCAAGTTATGTGCCATGACTCTTATTGGTCTGGTCTGTTTATTTTCATAAGTATGCCATTCCCACTTACTTTCTTTTAGGAGTTTTGTCAGTTCTCTATATTCCATTTCTGTGTCTACATTAATTTTCAGCTGATTGTTGTTCATCATGCTGGTGTTAAATTTCAGATCTTTTGATTTCAGTTTCTGACTTATTTCTATATAATTTTCCACATTTCTCAGTATCACTGGCGGTGGCTTAGCCGATTTTTTTACATTTTCTTTAGTCCTCTTACTTTTGTTTATTGGACTGGTTTTCGGTGTTTTTGGTGATTTCATAGTTTTCCTTTTACGTTTTTTATTCTTTTCCAGTATCCAAGCAGTTTTTTTGGCCACGATTTCTTCCTCTTCTTCCGAGTTGGCTGGACTATAGGATACCCTAGGCTGTAACTTCTTGATTTCTTCCTGTAGTCGTCCGATTTCGTTATAAGCAGAATTAAGCTGAGCCTGCAGTCTGCTTATTGTGTCCTCTGGGACTTCCAGTGTTGGTATCTGTGCGTTTTGTTTTTCCAAGCTACAGTTTATATTATTTGGCGGAGACCTTGCCACCAACGAACCTCTTCTAAACGGATCCTCACCAAGCAATAGCTGCCCCCCCCCCAGAATCCATGGGGCCGACCTCCGAAGAGGGTGGATTTACCAGGTTTTTACCTGATCTGCCACCTGGGGTAGTCATTCCTTTATTTGTTTTCTCCATTGCTTTAATGTTTATCCAATAAGTATAGAGTAATAGAAATATGAAACTGAAAGACCCCTAGCCCTCGGTAACCTAATAGCATCAGGGTCAGAAAGAACAAGAGTTGACCAAGAGAGGCCAGACAGAAAAGACAAAAGAGAAGGGGTCTTACTCAAAGTAAGTGGAAAAAGAGTAAGCCCAGCTAGAGGACCATGGGAGAGCCACCTCCCTTTCTACCAAGCGGTAGCCTCCACGGACCATTGCCCTGTTAGCCAGCTACAGAGTAATAGCTGTTGCCCGCTCCCCACGTGGCCAAGGTGTAGTAGGCTCGGACGTAGGGCTGGACTTTGGGGAGCAACGTAATTATATATGATAATTTTTTACAAATACGCCGTTACCAAATCCTACTTTCTGTGCTTAAAATAGGTCTACCTCGTATAAAATTATATCAGGATCCTGGCAGCGAGTCGCCAATTGTTGATAAACAAACTTAATCAAAATAAATAAATTAAATAAAGCTGCCAGAAACTTACCTGCAATCTTTCTTTGCTTACTTACCTTTTATAAATTCCAAGCAGTAGCCCAGAGTCGCCACGATGTTTTAGGCTCTATCTGACAAGGGACAATCTGACTACACCCCAATTCAGAAAATTCCCGGGAACGTTAGACGAATCTTTCAGCACAGAATACTAGGAAGTGGTAATGACGAAATAACTACACTAACACATGGTTATATAAAACAAGGCCTTGTAACGGTACAGAATTGTATGAAAAACAATTTTTTGAATCAAGTGTATTCCCTATGTAGCCAGCGTTCACCTTTTTGGAACCTCGATTTAGTCAACCACGCATGCAGTGTTTATTACAAAACAAAACGTCTGTGTTTTGTCTCCGCACTCAAACAGTCCAGACAGATTATGAAACAACGCAGTTTTGCGTCAGCCGGGAATCACGAAGAAAATAATGCCAAGTTATGAATTGCAGCAGGCGGCAACATGTTGCTAAACGCTATGCCTGTGTTATAGCACTCCTTTAAAAAGCACCAATTGGAGCGCAGATTGACGATCACGTGACCAGCCTAACATCCGTGCTTTACCGCCTTAGGGCTGTAATGAGTTCAGTTCCATTGCAACTCATGGTACCGCGGCCAGAAAAATCAGCATACAGTTTACTTTAAAAACAGTGGCCTCGGACGTGAAGGATAGGCTGTAAATAGTAGTCGGCCTATCCAGAAAAAATAATTAACAGTGAATAAATACTAGAGCGGCCATTAACCATCTAAGTATTCGAACAAGTAAACGTCAGCCGACTATATACATATATATTATAATGTGTATGGATAGTAAATCAAAGTAAATAAAATGTGATAAAAAGAAACTACAACTGAACTCAATAAACGAGTGTCGGGGTGCGTTAGAACGAAGAAAGTGATTAACCTGAGTTTGTGCAACCAAACATATGAACACGCAGCGGATGGGTAACTAAAACACTGAATATTTATATTAAAACCAATTTAAACTAAATGGTGATTGCTCATTATAAAAGAAGAATTTAAAATGTAACTTTATATAATAGAGATCTCTAAGGGAAAAGATATAAATTAAACAAGAAAAAAAAATAAAACGTATTGGTTCATTAAAAAATATAAATAATTTGTCGTAGTCTAAGAAATGTCGTATTAAGACCTGTTTATGTTACTAATGAAGATTATATTTAAATACCCTAAAAGAAATTACAACTTTTATTGACATCAAAGTAAAATGAAATAATTAATTTGTACAATAAACCAGACACTATTTGTTCATATATAAACTGCGTATTTATATTTGTACCGTCTATATCAAATAATCCTTTCTGCAGCTGTGTTCGTCTGTAAAACCTTGGAGAGGAACCCAAAGGTAAGAGTATTTGTATATTTGCATAGAACTTATATAGTTTCAGCCTTTTAATTTCTTCTATTATTCGTGATTCTTCTGAATAAAATTAGTACTCCATATTTTAGTGACTATTCATCTTTAACTCAAATATTACTGTTTTTTGTAAATAGAAATAACACAAACCATTTATTTCATATCTTATATCGATTTCAATATTTAATTTTAATAATATTAAGGCTAACCCAGCTTGCTATACTTGCTATTCATTCTTTAAAACCCCATTTACTTCGAACTCTCTATTATTAAACTGTTAATGAAATTATTAAAATAGTAAAATTGTTGTTTGTTACTTATCCGTCGTCGTGCAACACTGAATGTATGTCCAAAAGTTTAGTTTATCACACTTTAATTTTCTTCACTTCACTGCACTAACTCCCTTCTGACATACCGTTCACTTGTTACAGGTTTATTACTTTTTACATTTTAAAATAATTTACTTGGGGCCCACGAACCTTAGCGTGTGTCCAGTCGACGCCGTGTCGGTAGGTCAACTGCCGTTTACATGCGGGCGGAAGTCACTGCCTTTCGGCTACCAAATTTTGCCGTCGTTCACAGCCTTCACGTGGCAAATTGTTAGTAGTGGCACCGGGAAAATGGGTTGTGAGTGCTCCCAAAGCGTTGACAAAATCTTGAGGCCACTAGTTACGTCACTCAAAGGGGCGTATTCGTAATCGTACTTCCATCGGCACCCGACCGTATGGCGAACAAATTTTACAAAAAGCCATTTTGGTTTGGCTTGGTCCGAGCGTCGTCTGTGCGCCCCGCTGGTGTTCGCGTGTTTGTGTACGTCACACAGCACTGAAGTTCTTGGAATTATGCTGCGTTGTGGGACACGCACTGCATTCCATTGTCCTTCGTCTGAACCATACCGTTTTATGTAGTGGACTTTCTGCGTCGATTACAAATGTGTTTACCGATATTGAATAAAATTTATATAATAATAAAATACCCCCTTTTGTCCCATTACAATTCGTACTAAATGTGAAATAAAAATTTAAAGAGTTTTAAATTTTATTGATGTTCTACATGCTGTGCTGCACATTTCTGAATAAATTACATGTCTGTAACAGAATTACTTTCTTCATAAAAAAAAATATATTATCAATTTATGTTTACTTGTAGATGTTAGAGCAACTTTTCAATCAACCAGTGATTGTTACCCTATTATTAAATTTATGGAGTTAATTTTAACCACGTTTTATTTACAATAAATTTCCTTTATTATAAGCGCATTTATAAAAGCCAAAGCGCAATAAATAAAATTTTTACTGATTTTTTATCTCTATAATTAATTAATGTCGTCCGTGTGTTTTAAAATTTTCGGTCTCAGGAAATTTTTTATTTCTTGAGATAGACATATAGTATACTATAAGCGTAAAAGTTGTAGTAAATAGTCTAAAGTTAATTTTAATTCAAATTCTAAAGTTCAACTTAAGGTGCTTTGGACCATATATACAATTATTTGTAATCATTATAGCAGACGCTTCGGGAGACGCGCGACAAGTCTTGTCGCCACCTTATTCACGTTAACTCTTCTTGCTTATGGACTGTTTGCATTAGTAATAAAAACGTTTATACAAATTTCATATCCAGCTTACATATACAATTTCGTATCCTTGGGATACAGCTATTTTTCTTACCCAAGACGCTGACTAAAAACGTATGTTTCACAATTTACTAAACTGCTCATTCTGTGTGGTGGAACATACTTTAAGCTTAATCACAAACAAACAATACCTAACGCAAATGTTTAAATTTCTCTTTTTCATTAACACCTTCTTTTCATAGTATATATAAATTTACTATAAGAAAATATTGTGCCTTACAAATTGTTGTTTATTAGTAGTACAGTAATATGTGGATGTTGCACTATTATGGGTACTAAAGATTTTAATTTGGTTTTAAATGGCAATTACTAACATTACTTTTATATTTCACGCTCGCGTGTATGTGTGTGTGTGTGTGTGTGTGTGTGTGTGTGTGCGTGCGCACAGGATGCAACGTAAAAGATGTCCTCATTATACATACTCGAATTTATGCGTCAGTATAAGAAAAAAGTTCCTATTAACCTTAGGCTGAAAAAGTCTCACTTTCCTCCGTCTCTCCGCCATTTTGTGTTTTTAAAGAAAACTTTATATCTTAAAGAGGCGATAGATGTTAGGATGGGACGGAAATATTTTTATTTTTTTCGATTCGCTATACCGCGGAAAACTTGCCCCCAGGACACATAAGTAAAATAAATAAAAAATCTGTTAATATCTTCCGGTCATGCATCACCCCGAAAATAATAAAAACTGATGAATTTTAACAATTTTTCGTACTTAGAAAAACGAAACTTTTGTATGTAAGTCAAATGATAGACCTACAGCTTTAGATAAGTAAAGAATAGCGAAGGGAAGATAAATAAATTTAAAAAGCATAGATATTTCAACTTTTATTGGTCGCGCATTGCACCTGAAAAACACATTTTTAACATTAAATTGCAAATTTTACACTTTGACATAAAATAGTTAATGATAATTGTTACAAGCTATGGCATTATGTCAATAGCCTTTTACTCATTCTTTTTGGTACTAGCTATTTTAAACTCCGATTTGTGCAAAAAACGTGGCATGATGGATCGTGAAAGAACCATCGTTCTGATGAATCCATCTCTGGACTTGGCAACGTTTTTTTTTGTGACGCTTCTGTCACCACCTTCACACACTGCTCCACTGCTTGTGTATGACATGGAAACTTGTCAAAATTCCATTCAGCTCCTGTTCCTGATTTTATTACAGATGAATCTCCACAAAAGATTAAAGCCGTACTATCTACAAAGCGTAGGCTACAAGCCCTTGAAAATGTTGACTATGAACAGAGACGGGCATTTTGTTTACTTTTCTACACAAAATTGCAATTGATCGCCACTTATTTAGTCTCTCATATATTCACTGATGAAGAAGTCTTACATGAAATGAAATTATTAATGTCCATGATAATCATTACTGGGCAGAAAAACCCCATTACACAAGTTTTTAAATTTGTTAGAAGTTATTAATTCTAATTTCGTTAAAAACCAAGCCCTTATTTTGTTATAAACTACTATTAGTGAGGCAATTTTAAAATATCGGTATGGAGAACCATACATGACTTCCATGTTCTAAGATTTATATTTAAAATCATTTTCGCAATGAAATATTTCCATAAAAACTACTTCTTTGTACTTATTGCTTCAGCCTTAACTACAGTACTGTGGTCACTAATGTATACCACCTCACGTTATCGCACTTGATTTTTACTGATGATGGCAGTCGATGGCACTGCTGAAACGTCTGGTTTTGCAGAAAACATTGGACTACGGCCAAACAGCCCAGGAAGGAATTTTAACAACAAACTACTTCTTTCTTGCCAATAACGTGTAACAGTACAATTCTGACCCTATTATATTTTGGGGAATAATCGATATAAATTGTATTTTCATTTCCAAGTCACATATAAAAAATTGGTAAAGTTTTATTGAGCGTTTGCAACTGCGCAATTCGAGTGTACAGGATTGGTGTCAAGGTCGAGCGTATACGTCCAGAAACAGCAAAAACTATCGTCATACAAATGTGTCAACCAGCTGCGCACATGATTTCGTCAGCCAAAGGTATGCTACTACGCAATACATACTTTTGTGAACAAAGGATTGAGCGACGCAGTTTGTCCCCCACCTCTGAATTGCTGCGTAACAAACAAAGACGCCTCAGTCTCGACTCATCAGTGTAGCGTACCGGCCGGTATTTCTCCAAACGCTAATTCGATCTAAAATTTACACAACTAAGTGTCGTGGTACAATGTAAAACAGTGAAGTATTTATATAAAATAAATAACAGTGCAATGTAAAACATAAACAAACGTTTTTGTTAAAGTTTTTAACATCTTGGTGCGTTTTCAGCGATGGGACGTCTGCAGGACAATAATATCAGCTAAGTGACAAAATGTGGTCAATACAAAACAAATATTTTAATATTTCATTTAGAATTCAATAATAGTAAAAATGAGCTCAATTTGGGGAAAAGTAAAAGAAAATTGAACCAAGAATGCGAGCGTGAGTGAATGAGAGCATGTCCAACTACATTTAATAAGTGCTGGGTTGTGAAATCATTTATAATTATGATATCATAAAAAATATAATTGAATATGTTATTTTGGAGGGTTTATTAAATGTTTAAGGGAAATTTTTAAACTTATACAGTAGAACTGCGTCTCATGACGCAACGCCAAAAGGCATATAATAGCGTGCTTGTTTTCGCACGGTAGTCGCATGTTTTTGTAGTAATATGTTATTAAAACATAAAAAATATAATTAATATGTTATTTTGGAGGGCTTATGAAATGTTTAAGGGAAATTTTTAAACTAAATCAATGTAACTGCGTCTCATGACGCAACGCCAAAAGGCATATAATAGCGTGCTTGTTTTCGCACGATAGAGTCACATGTTTTATTATTAAAAGGTAATGTCATTTGGTAAACATTTAAAGCAAGAGTTATTATTTCAAATAACACATTCCGCTATCTTCGAGTTTCGCTTAACAGAATTCTGGACCTAAAAGTAAGTAATATTCTCGTATCATATCACAAGATGGCGCCTGGATCAAAAGTTGAATAAAATTATTGATATTACATATAAGATTTATTGGGCAGTAATAAAATAGTATAACAAACGTAGTACACATATAAATAATTATTCCCACCCCTTCAACTATAATTTTCATTTATGGAAAATTACCCCCACCCCGTTCAACTAGTCTCTTCATTTATAGATATTTCATCTACATTTCTATAGTGGATTATTATGATCTTATCAGGATACTTTATTTTATCAAAATTAAGTACTTTACTCTTGTTAAAACATAAAACGTTGCTGGTAAACTACCCTTTCCCCCTAACCGATCTTCACCAAAATCAATAGCCCTTGAGTCTTCTACAACTCAGGCACATATGTAAAAAATTATTTGATTCTGTTTGAATTTACGGCAGTTACCGTTCGTCATAAAAAAATACTCTCGTTAAAACATTAAGCGTTGCCAGTAAACTACCCCTTTCCCTTAACTGATCATCACGAAAAACAATAGGCCTTGCATCCTCTACAATTCATGGACGTATGCAGAAAATTATTTGATTCTGTTTGAATTTGCGGCTGTTATCGTTTGCCATAGAAAAAATTCTACACACAGATAGACACACAGACACTTTTCGAAAAATGACTTTATTCATGTTTTGAGGCTAGTACAATCAGGATCAGCCGTTATCTCGAACACGATTATTTTTGCCATGACCATACTTCCATTTCTTTATGGAACATGGAAGTAAAATTACCCTCGTTAAAACATAAAAGGTTGCAGGTAAACTACCGCTTTCTCTTAATTGATCTTCACCAAATTCAATAAGGCCTTGAGTTCTCTATAATTCAGGGATGTGTGCAAAAAATTATTTGATTCTGTGTGACTTTACGGCAGTTGTCGTTTGTCATAGAAAAAATTACCCTTGTTAAAACTTAATATGTTGCAGGTAAACTACCCCTTTCTCTTAACCGATTTTCACCAAAATCAATAGGCCTTGAGTAGTCTACAATTAAGGGACGTATGCAAAAAATTAGTTGAATCTGTTTGAACGTGCGGCAGTTATCGTTCGTTATAGAAAAAATTACCCTTGTTAAAACAAAACATTGTAGGTAAACTACCCCTTTCCCTTAACCGATCTTCACCAAAATCAATAGGCCTTGAGTTCTTTACAATTCACAGATGTATGCAAAAACTATTTGATTCTGTTCGAATGTGCGGCAGTTATGGTTCGTTATAGATAAAATTACACTTGTTAAAACATAAAACGTAGGTAAACTACCCCTTTCCTTAACCGATCTTCACCGAAAACAATAGGCCTTGAGTACTCTACAATTCAGGGGTGTATGCAAAAATTATTTGATTCTGTTTGAATTTGCGGCTGTTATAGTTTGCCATAGAAACAATTCTACACACAGACATCATTTCTCCATATTGGTATGGAGAAGCATACATGACTTCCATGTCTAAGATTTATATTTAAAATCATTTTTGAAATGAAATATTTCTATAGAAACTACTTCTTTCTACGTACTGCTTCAGCCTTAACCACAGTATTGTGGTCACTAACATATACCACCTCACGTTATCGCATTCAATTTTCACTGATGGTGGAAGTCGATGGCACTGCCGAAACGTCTGGTTTTGCAGACAACATCGGACTACAGCCAAACAGCCCGGGAAGGAATTTTAACAACATACTACTTCTTTGTTGCCGATAACGTAGTACACATATAAATATCGGTATGGAGAACCGTACATGACTTCCATGGGCTAAGATTTATACTTAAAATCATTTTTGATATGAAATATTTCCATAGAAACTACTTCTTTCTTCAGCCTTAACCACAGTACTGTGGTCACTAATGTATACCACCTCACGTTAGTGCAATCCGTTTTCACTGATGATGGCAGTCGATAGCACTGCTGAAACATCTGGTTTTGTAGAAAACATTGGATCAAGCCCGAACAGCCCAGGTAGGAGTTTTAACAACAAACTACTTCTTTGTTGCCGGTAACGTAGTACACATGACATAAATAAAAATTATCCCCACCCCCTTCAACTATCATTTTCATTTATAAAAAATTAACTCCACCCCATTCAACTATACTCTTCGTTTATAGATATTTCATCTAATTTTTACAGTGGATTATTATGATCTTATCAGGATACTTTATTTACCAAAATTAAGTACTTTACTATTGTTAAAACATAAAACGTTGCAGGTAAACTACCCTTTCCCCATAACCGATCTTCACCTAAATCAATAGGCCTTGAGTCCTCTACAACTCAGACACACATGTAAAAAATTATTTGGTTCTGTTTGAATTTATGGCAGTTATCGTTCGTCATGAAAAAATTTCTCTTGTTAAAACATAAAATGTTGCAGGTAAACTACCCCTTTGTCTTAACCGATCTTCACCAAAATCAAAAGGCCTTGGGCACTCTAAAATTCAGGGATGTATGCAAGAAATTATCTGATTCTGTTTGACTTTACAGCAGTTATCGTTCGTCATAGAAAAAATTACTCTTGTTAAAACATAAAACATTGTAGGTAAACTAGCCCTTTCCCTTAACTGATCTTCACCAAAAACAGTAGGCCTTGAGTACTCTTCAATTCAGGACTGTATGCAAAAATTATTTGATTCTGTTTGAATTTGTGGCTGTTATCGTTTGCCATAGAAAAAATTCTACACACACACACACACACACACACACACACACACACACACACACACACACACACACACACACACACATTTCGAAAAATGACTCCTTCATGTTTTGAGGGTAGTACAATCAGAATCAGCCATTATCTCAATCACGATTTTTTTTGCCATGACCATACTTCCATTTCATTATGGAACATGGAAGTAAAAGTAGTAATAACTTTAAATAAATATATTTATACTGAAGGAGCCGTAGTCCTAATTATGAAATTAGTAATATTTTTTAATTCATTAACTTCCATTAATGTAAACATATGTGCCTAACTTATAGCGATCGAAAATTTAAAAAATTTTAATTTTCCTTCTCGACCAGTTTGTTCACATGCAGCTGTGTCAACGACTCCGAGTAAAGGGCAATAAACAGAGATAATTGGTAAGACGATAACCCAACGCCAATATCAGACAATAGGGATGTGTTCAGCTCGACATAACAAAAGGGATGACAACTTGAGTTGACAGGAGAAAATCGACTGAAAATTATGACACCACAACAAACCGAACAATACTGAAAACCCGCTTGGGGTTTTGGGTAGGACACGAGATTACGACAAAAACGAGGAGAGGTCACAAAGGATTGAAGAAGCGAAGCACTCTAGAGAAACAATACGAGAAACAAACGATGAATAGAAGCAACGAAGTTGCACAGCGGGATGTAACATTTAAGTGACATGCTGAAATTTACAACGAGAAAGCGAGGTGGCTGCAGCAACTGACACTTGCCAGAAAGTTATTAATAGCTAGAAAAAAGTGTTACAAACATGAACAATACACCAGTATGTTAGGACAGACCTTGCTTAAGACGCAAGACAATACAGTGATTGACAGGCGTGCTACGACTTACATTTCTACGAACGAGAGCAGCGTCCGAACAGGCGGTTCTAAAGACATATCCAACCACCTATCAGAGTAGAGTATTTTACGAAGAGACCGAAGGAGAGGCAAATCAGAGGATAGAAAACTAGAGGACTTCGAGATAGTGGGAAAAGAATTTCGAGAGAGGGTAGTTGTTTGGCCTATCATGATGACCAAGCTTGAGGCATGGACAAGCTTGAGACCAAATTTTAGAAGGGAGAAGTTAATAAAAACTGATTGTCTACCACGGGACAGGAGGAGTCTTACAAAAATTTTCGAGCATTCTAATAATAATTGCGATCAGTGAACATTGATTGTGATCATTGTCTTATAATGTTGCGGACAGTTTCATAATTTTGTTAAGTGCAGTATTAGTATCGAGAGCAGTCACGTGAATTTTCGAACAGTGAATCAGTAAATCGATCTGTCGCAAAATCTTGAAGTGCGCGGTATGGAGAACTATAACGGACTTAGTAAGTTTAGCATTGAACTTTGTTGAACTTAGTAAAATTAAAATCGTTTCGTGACTTAGTGAAACAATATAACGAACACCAATATACGATGTGCATGAATAGACACATTAATGTTAATAATCTTCAATAATCAAGGCACACTTATTTAAAAGAACTATTCTACAACAACACACTATTACCTAGTGTGCACACATAAAGAACCATGTTGAACATTTGATATCAAACCAAACCTTAGTGCGAGTAAGCATTTACTACACAAACACAAAGTACACGCAACTGATTAATGATGGTTGTATTCGGGAACGAGCTGAATTGTATAGATTGTCGTTAATAATCATAACACACCTACACTATTCTCTCGACGACGCGTATGCATAAGTGAATAACCAGTGAAAGTGATATCATTATCCAATGAAATACTGTCAACAAAAATCGTCACCACATGGAAATTTAGCGCCGATGGAGTATAATGGATAAACAATTGTCAAGTAACACTTGTATGAGTTTAGTAGCATAATTATAACTACTGTCCTGTCTCTTTCAAAAGATCTATACCCTGAGAAACTACAGTAAATTTTGTTTAAGAAAAGGTTAATTTTAAAGTATAATCATGATCAATTAAAGTTAAACCATCTGGAGTGTAATGAACGCATTGAATTAAGTAATTATTATTTGATTTTGTTGAATGTAATATTTATGTATGTTTGTATGTCTTTTCAGCTAGTGATAAGATGGAACTTATTTTTGATATATATATATGTTTTTGTGTTGTGGAATGTAATTTACAGGTACCATAAATTTACATATGTGTCATTGAATACAATTATCTAAACGTATAATAAATTAGCGTTTAACCCACTCAGATGATGCGTTCATTATTATTACTTGAACCCTAATATAGAATCCGCAAATTATTCCAATTGAATTAAAACTATTCCAATTGAATAAAATTTACTGTGTATTGAGTGAAACACTTGATAATTATTGAATCACATTACACTAACGAGTATTAGAAAAGTTTGACAATCAATTTAACTCATTCATTCAATCCATATTAGCATAGATAACTAAAGTAATAGAGAAAATTTGATTATACACATTTATTGTAACGATAAAGGAATACCTCTATTACATTTTAATAAATGGCTTCCAATTGCGGGCCGTAAGAAAATACAATTCACTCATTAACACTTGATTAGATTAATCAATTAATTATGTTAATTTACACTCATAAAGTTTATTTATAGTTATAATTATTAAATGTAACCTGTACTCACCATGCGGTTCACATGTAGCTTCCGGTTTGCCACGTGGCTCTATCACCAACATTAGTTATTTTATCTGGGTCCAAGGTATCGTTCAGCGAGAGACAGAAACAGCTGGGATTGTCGAAATAAAAACTCACACACATGTATATTCAATCGAACTCTAGTTTTAATATTTTCAAATATTATGATCAGCGTTACACAATACTAAATCAAAATGGAGTCATATACTCCAATCAAAATGGCGGCTTTGCAGTTCCGCTCCACTAGTTATTAATTACTCTCATTATTTTTCTTTAATATGCAGTTAGACACAAAACATTTACTATACTGCAGTTGTAATTTAACTGATTTACTCAGTTTCATATAAAATTTAAAACATAAACCAATGCCTCGGTTTGATAAATGCCGGCATTCTCTCTCACTCCCTCTCTCGCACGCTCTCTCGTTACATATTTTATTCTTGATACATTCTATTTTGTTTGTGATAATTTCGAGCTTGAATTTTATAAGAGGATATTACTGTAAATTTTGACTTTCCTGAGTTGAGAAGTGTTGCGGTTCAGACGTTCTCCATGGCAGGCCTGGTGTTCGGCGTACTTAGATGGTCGGTGTACTCTCCAGTTTTGTCTGTCCTTTGTACACTGAGTTTACATTATACTGATCATTACTTTAACAGTACTGTCTACTTGTAGTTACATTTTATTGATGATTTAAAAACACTTTAGCTGGTGAAATACGCCAGCAAAATTTTAGCGTGTTAATGCCATGAAGATGTTCTGCAGACTGGGACGCCATACTTGCATAATTTCCACAGGTGGAAGGGATTATATCGTCATCGTCTATTGTCTTAAGCGGATGACGCCATTGTTTTGCGTCACAATTGGTACGTTTTACATGATTGATGACGTTCAACAGTGCCTTTTTAACTGGTTTGGTACAAATATGTGTGTAGAACCGCACATACTCCATGACCTTGACGACGACTTGTACAGACGAACTGCGTTGTTTTCTTATACATGGGAGGGGGGGAAGTTGACCTAACCATTTTACATATATTAAAATACAATAAATTTATTCTTTCTGTACCTATTAATCCTAAGACGGACTTTTGTACCATCACAATTAATTCACAAATTAATTAATTACACATAATTAACCTTGTAAACTTCATTAAGATATCTCTGTTACCCCTTGATATATAAAGTTTTCTTTAAAAAGTGGAAAATGGCAGCCAGACTGAAAATAATGTTTTCGGACCTGTGTGTATGCGAACTTTTTTCTTGTACGGACACAAAAAATTCGAATCTGTATAGTGAGGACACTTTTACGTTACACCCTTGCACGCGTGCGCGTGTGCGTATGTGTAATCCCATAGTATATAGTATAAATTGTATATTACTTTTAACATCACGTATTTTTTTTAAGAGTACAATATTTTGCAGGTTTACAATTCATAATTATTATTTTAGATGATTGCCTTTCCTGTAATACAAATGTTTCGTCCTTGCTTAGTTACGTGATAGTTTATATTGATTGTCTACACCGCTTGTTCATTAAATAATATAAACACACTTCCAATTATAGGTAAAGTAAAGCTTTATTTGGTAATTAATGTTATGTTATTTTTATACATAGAACTGAGCGATACTGATCACGTAAGTGTTAACATGTAAGTATTTACATCATAAGTAAAAAACTAATAAAACTGTACAATAATGTGTAGTCCTTCAATGATAAAATTCACTCCATGTAGCAATAAATCCACGTTGCTGTTCAGGAGAAATGCATTTCAAATGCCTTCAATGTGCCAAATACGCATTTCCACACACAAAACCCGGCAACAGTGTAGCCCATATAACCAATGATGTAAATTAAATGTGGGACAGCCATTAGTGATTATTTTTCTTGTTGTTGACATTGTTTATTTTATTTCGTATCCTGTTACAGTAAATTAGCCATCTGGGTTTTGGCCAGTGGGAGGAGCTTGTTCGTTATTTTGGGTCACATAAAATTTTGATGTAATCAATACCAATTGTGAAGTCAAAAATCGTTTTGTACATCATTGCACATCATTAGCTACTGTTTTATTTTCAGAGCATTTTCGGTTACATACAAGTGATGTTTGAGCAGTCAGTCATTTTAGCAATAACTGTACAATGCAAGTAAACCCTATATACAGTTAGTTTTAAGTAAATGTATTGGGAAAAATCAGGTTTTAAAATATTTTTATTTCCTCAACATTATTATGTTAACGATTGTTATTGTATCTTTTGTGCTACTGAAGATGTGTAAAATGGAAATTTAACTGTTGTTTTGTTTGAGAATATTTAAAAATTGTAAAAAAATTTACAATTAAGAAAATTTAAGGATATGCATGTAGTATGAAAATTAAAATGATAATGTGTTAGACTGATTATATACAAATACTTTGTGTGTGTATGTGAACAAAATTGATTCACTGTATATAATACTACTGACATGGATCACAAATTGTTACTGATAAAATGTTAAATTTTTAATTGATAGCCTAAACTAGTTTTTGCTTCACTAGAGCTTCATCAGATGCTGCCACTATGAGTGCTGTCCATCCTGCTTTGGTGATGGCACCGTTATTTGGATAATAATTTGTGATCCAAGTTAGTAGTGTTTTATATAGTTAACTAATAACAACGGACACGTCATGGACAACAAAATCCAGGAAAAAATTAATTCATAATTATTTAGATTCTCTACAAAGGAATATAAGAAAAATATAAGCAAACGTTTGATTTATGGGCCGTTAATACAATTTTTCATACATATTAAAAAATAGTAATAAAAGCCCTGAACCTATTGTTGTCATTGCCATCAATCATAAGTCATTAATATATAAAATACTTTCATTGTTCCTCAGTCCTCATGTTTTAAACTGGAAAATTCTGTTTTGCTAAAGACTTTAATCCTCCGTAGTGTAATACCTTGTTTTTTACCTCTCTGTCTATAACACCAATACTTTACCTGATGAACTACATATCTCTTCAGAAATCAGCACAAAAAACTCACAATAAAAAGTCGTGGCTTCATCAGGTAAATCACAAGCTTATTTTTTAAACAGCTATAATTCTGAGACATTATTGTCTCTCTTCCTTAGATAGCAACCCCATATGCCCACTTACATTGTGTGGAGACGCTACTTCACACGACTCATAAACGTTTGCCCTCTGTCCCTCACTTCCACCTAATTTGTCTTCACTCTCTTGCTCACACATTTGCCTGCTTAATGTACTTCATCAATAGTTTCTACCCAATAAAAGTTTAATCTTCTTCAATAATAACTTCGTATCACTCAGGTTGACCTGGTTATTTAATATACTGCCATTGTTTGTACTTTATACATTAATATCTCAATCTGGTCAGTTTTACCTGCTAATCCGTTGCCACGCTAATATATTTTAGTGACTGCATTTCTTTAAGTCACTAAGTTGTACTTCAGTTGTGTTTTGATAATACAAAACTGTTCATATGTAACACTGGTTTGTTGTTAAAACTGTACATTCAAGTTACCCAACACTGCACATAAAAAGTCCATTATCCCTTTACTTATTTGCCATGGTCACTTATTTTTTGTATACAGCCTATCACATATAACATCTGTAATTGTTCATACAATAAAAAGGCCTTGATACTAAATCACTTACCTTACATCTTCAGGAGATTCCGAAAAAATACTAAAGCCCTGGCAGGCATCACATTTTGACAGGTGGAATGTGGAAACCGCAACACTGAAAACAACTGAGAAATCACAAAACTTATGTTTGCTTTGTTCTTTTGTTTAGTACGCACTTTTTATTCAATTTATTATTCTGTTTAAACTGTTATTATTGGATGGCAACTGTTAATAATACTATCAAAACTTTCAGTCATATGTGACTGAGACACTACAGCTGGTATTCCACTCCACCTTTACATTTCTTTTACCGAGGCACAGCCTTAGTGATCTAGACACATTCACATTCACTCTCTCTGGTGTTCTGATTGCGACTATCGCTAATACACTTTAAAAACTCTTAATTACATTTTCTAGCTGTGACACTACTAACAGTGTTTTTCTCAGCTGTTTAAATCTTAGTACCAAAGCACAGCCTTTGTGATCCCGACGTGGTCGCTGGCGTCTGTTCTCTTTGTGTTTAACTGGTGACTGCCTACTGCATGGTTTGGCGTTACTCACTTCACTTCCACACTAAATTGGTTTTTTTCTAGCTCTCCTGTGAGAATATTGGCAGGTGTGACCTCCTTTTCGCCTGGTACGATACTACAAAGTGTGTGAAATGAGTTTTGAGCACGTACACCTGTAAAAAAATTATGCACTTCCCAGGCCAAAGTCACGTACAAAAATTCCACAACAAAATTCTAACAAAAAAAGCCCCCAAGAACAAACCCCAGTCACCATCTGTATGTGGAATCTTATCACTATCCCAGTTATTCACAATTTCAGAAATTTTCTCTTAAAACAAAATCCCTCCCCTACCTCCACTATCACAGGACTGGTTAGGTGTATCCACTGACCACAGAGTAGAATATGGTAGGGTGATATCTGAAATAATTCATAATTAATTATTCTACCAGACATTTTAGTACCGGTAGTTATAACTAGTTCAAGCAAATAAATTTTTTCAAGTTTCACTAATAAAAATATTTAAATCAATTATTAAACAAGATACAAACATGGAAGTTCATTGTTAATAAACATAACTGCAACAGTTTTAGTAGTATGTAACTTGATATATGATTATCACCAGTTAAATTCATAAATCCATAAAGTATTAAATATTAGAATTACCTTGGTTTCCTTCTTTGCTACTTCTTTGTGTTCTCAATATACACTACGCGTTTCGGGACTTAAAGTCCCATCATCAGGTGGATAAACTTTTCACTCATGTAGAGCACGTCACTAGATAAAATATATATAAAGGTCATGCACATCTCGCTACTCAGTCGATTTCCCCACTCACGTTATCTCACGATGCGCATCGCTACCAACCCCGCGAGCGACTGACAAATCTATTCGGCCTGTACCTATTTGTCGTGCTGTTTCAGCATGCGTATAGCAGTATCATACAGTTCGTTTGATTTGAACGACAGTTTCTCATTCAGAAGCTGATCATTGTGTGTTGTAGAGGCTCTGTAAATTTCAAACTCCTCCAGTGCGTCCATGAGTTTACCCTTTTTGCAGAAATGCAGTGGTTTGAAATTATTTCTAAAACTGGAATAGGCATGGTTGTGATCGATGATATGCATGCAAAGTTTGATTTGACGTTCCTGATGTTGCCCCTAGGCAGGTGTTCTTTATATGTGTCTAAACATTTTCTGCCTGTTTGTCCAATATAAAAACTATTACATACTTCACATTCTATTTTATACACTCCTGAAGAGCTTTCTACTGGTTTATTGGATTTTGGCCTTAAAGTTTTTAAAATTCTGTTATTCATCTTGAAGATACTGTATAGCCATACTTTCTAAAAACATTATAAATAGTATTGGGTAAAAGATTCGTATATTCAGTTGCTATGTATTTCTGAACCCTATTGTGTGTTTCATTGTTATTTCTATGCAGGTTCTTTTTTTGCTTTTTTACTAACCTATCCACAATCACGCTGTTATAACCGTTGGCCATCAATATGTACTTTATAGTACCAAGTTCCTCACGGTAGTCCTCCGGCTCCAATGGAATTTTCAATAGCCTGTTGACGAAGGAGTTAAAAGACGCCATTTTCTGAGCGAATGGATGAAATGAGGACGCATGGATAGTAATGTCCGTAGTGGTCGGCTTTCTGTAGATTTTAAATTTAAGGTGGTTATTTATGTTTTGTATCATCAGGTCAAGAAAATTTAAGCTATGTTCGTTCTCCAACTCGAGTGTAAACTTTATGTTTGGATGTATACTATTTATATATTTATTCAAAATTTCTGCCTGCCTACATGTGCCATCAAATACAAGAAATGTATCATCTACATACCGCGTGTATGAAATCATCTTTTTATAAAACCTATTCTTATGAGACAATACGCGTATTCATTTTCAAAGTGGTTAAGATAGAGGTCAGCCAAAAAACCACTAAGTGGCGAACCCATTGCAAGTCCATCGTCCTGGTCAAAAAACCTATTATCAAACGTAAAATAGTTCTGGCTTAGTATTACTCTTAATAGCGTGATAAGTTCCTGTACTTCTTGTTGATTCAAGCTGCCTGAGCTCTCCAGAATTTCCTTTACAATATTGATGGTTTGGGTAACTGGAACATTGGTGTAAAGGTTCACAATATCAAAGGACATCAGTTTATACTGTGGCAACATTCTTAATGATTTTACCCGATTCACAAATTCAGTATTATTCCTGATTATGTGGTTATTGTTTATTTTTATATTATTTTTAAAACCTGTAGAAGTTTTTTAGCCGCTTTATATCCGGGTGCTGTGGTAAAATTAACTATGGGTCGTATGGGCATATTCCCCTTATGTATTTTTGGCAGACCATTAAGCGCAGGGGTGCGAGTATGTATTTGTTTGAGTTGACGCATGGTACGTATATCAAACAGATTCATACATTTATTTATACTGTGGTTTATATCTTTAATATAGTCTGCGGTGGGGTCCTTCGTTAATGTGCGTATATTATTATCTTTGATAAATTCGTAAACTTTTGCTTTGTATTCATGTTGATCTAGAATTACAACTGTACTGCCTTTATCGGCTTTTGTTATTATGGCATTGTTATCTACAAGTGAAAGTTTACGAATTTATCAAGGTTAATAATATACGCACATTAACGAAGGACCCCATCGCAGACTATATTAAAGATATAAACCACAGTATAAATAAATGTACGAATCTGTTTGATATACGTACCCTGCGTCAACTCAAACAAATACATACTCGCGCCCCTGCTCTTAATGGTCTGCCAAAAATACATAAGGGGAATATGCCCATACGATGTAACCCTTCTTTACTATTTTTATGCTTTATAAAAAAAGTTTTTTTTTTTTTTTTTGAAGAGGGGCCACTAGTTATTTAAAACTAGGCCAAAGCCTAGAGAAGCCAAAATGCGCTGGGTCCAGTGGGACGGAACTTGCAATTAAACTCTCTGGTATAACCAACAACAATATCATTTATTGAGTATTTGTGTAATGTAGCATACAAGGTAACAATTGGTTTTCTTTTTGTTTTTATAAATGCAAATTTTCTTTGTATAAATCTTTCCCGCACATAACCCACAAAAGTAACACCTACATAAATCACATAAATAGCATATAAGGTAACAATTTGTTTCTTTTGTTTTTTTATAAATGCAAATATTTTTGTATAAATCTTCCCTGCACATAACCCACAAAAGTAACACCTACATAAATCACATAAATAGCATATAAGGTAACAATTTGTTTTCTTTTGTTTTTTATAAATGCAAATTTTTTTGTATAAATCTTCCCCGCACATAACCCACAAAAGTAACACATACATAATTGACATAAATACACATATAAATATAAATATATATCTTTATCACATCCACATTATCAATATCACTATATCAATAACCAACACCCTTATAATTTTAAAGCTTAGCCACCCGCCTATATACATTTTCTCGACAGACATATATCGCCCTCATCTAAAAGAAATAATTAATAATTAACTGGAAATTCAACCACCCTACCTCTACAGACATCCAAAAATGTAAAATATATCACTAGTGCTCCCACGAATCTGGGTTGGCCAAAATGGCAGATACAACTTTAAAGTGCTCTTAAACTTGGTAAAATTATAATCAATAAGTCAGAAAAATTATAACTGACAATAATAAATAGGAAAGAAGGTAAGCTACAATCTTTCCTTGACCTGAACTGTATTTGTGAATTTGGTGAGATAATAATTTATAAAATTTTTTTGTGTAAGAAATATAGTTTAGCGATAACCTTTAAAAATTTACAATAATTATATGCCCTAATACGTTATGTAACATTTTAAGAAAACTGAATTGACAATAATACATTTAAAGAACTTTTACAACTGTGAGGTGACATACTGGTATATAACCTTTTAAGAAAACTGAATTGGCCCGGCAGCCGACAAGTTCCTAAGCATGGAGCATGCATATGTCTGCATACAAACCTGCCTACATAGGATTGAACAGGGGGCCGGACTGTTACTGAATCAGAAAGCTTATTACCCTTACATAACCCCAAAACGTAATTTAAATATGTGATCTAACCTGACAGGAATTATAGCTGAACCCTACCAGCCGGTGGGGTTCATCCTGTCACCAACGGAACCCCCTTTACATATTTGAAATACCAGTCCCCTAATACTTGAACCACCCCCTTTTACTGAAAACGAGAAAGGAAAAAAAATGAATGAAATGTAATAAGCCTTGGAACATGCCAGCCCCCGGGCTTACACTTAATACAAAGTTAGTACATAATATACAAAATTCCCCCAAAATCCGCGCACAATTCTGTCCAGTTAAACTGGGGCCCAACTAAAACGTTTGAAAGATGAAAGAAATATGATAGTGTGTCACTCATACCCCACAAGTTTTATAAAGTGTTAACGGCACAAATCCAGGTGTCTGTGTAGATCAAAATAAAATAATAATAATTGGTTTGAGGTCACCTGGTGGTGTTTGAGTTCCTACTTCCAGTGCCTGTGGTATTGGTTTGACGTGGTCATCTCGCTATCCCCTCCGGCAGACGAAGTCGAGAGCCTTTGGTGACCGTTCAGGTGGAGATGTTCTTCCTGTGCCGACGTCCTCATCTAAGACTGGGAGCCCGCAGTTCTGTGCGAGTTTATCTACCCAACCTGGGTGATAGAATCTTTTCAAAAAATTGACTTCGCTCTGTCGAAGAGGTTTAGCTGTTCACGTAATGGCTACGGGCACAAGACAAAACACAACATTCGTTGGACACAATACCAATTCTGGATTTCAAGGAGAACACCAGAATGCGTGGCAGGTACCACGGCGAACTAAATTTCGCCGTTCCGTTAAACACCGAAACAGCTAAACAATTTCGCGTTATTTAATTTTATTTATATAATCTAATAAATAGATAATATAACATAATTTATTTTTCGTATATAATCGCCGGTTCGTAGACAACCGGCACAATGACCCATAGTTAATTTTACCACAGCACCCGGATATAAAGCGGCTAAAAAACTTCTACAGGTTTTAAAAAATAATATAAAAATAAACAATAACCACAGTATCAGGAATAATATTGAATTTGTGAATCGGGTAAAATCATTAAGAATGTTGCCACAGTATAAACTGATGTCCTTTGATATTGTGAACCTTTACACCAATGTTCCAGTTACCCAAACCATCAATATTGTACAGGAAATTCTGGAGAGTTCAGGCAGTTTGAATCAACAAGAAGTACAGGAACTTATCACGCTATTAAGAGTAATACTAAGCCAGAACTATTTACGTTTGATAATAGGTTTTTTGACCAGGACGATGGACTTGCAATGGGTTCGCCACTTAGTGGTTTTTTGGCTGACCTCTATCTTAACCACTTTGAAAATGAATACGCGTATTGTCTCATAAGAATAGGTTTTATAAAAAGATGATTTCATACACGCGATATGTAGATGATACAGTTCTTGTATTTGATGGCACATGTAGGCAGGCAGAAATTTTGAATAAATATATAAATAGTACACATCCAAACATAAAGTTTACACTCGAGTTGGAGAACGAACATAGCTTAAAATTTCTTGACCTGATGATACAAAACATAAATAACCACCTTAAATTTAAAATTACAGAAAGCCGACCATTACGGACATTACTATCCATGCATCCTCATTTCATCCATTCGCTCAGAAAATGGCGTCTTTTAACTCCTTCGTCAACAGGCTATTGAAAATTCCATTGGAGCTGGAGGACTACCGTGAGGAACTTAGTACTATAAAGTACATAGCGTTGGCCAACGGTTATAACAGTGTGATTGTGGATAGGTTAGTAAAAAAGCAAAAAAAGGACCTGCATAGAAATAACAATGAAACACACAACAGGGTTCAGAAATACATAGCAACTGAATATACGAATCATTTACCCAATACTATTTATAATGTTTTTAGAAAGTATGACTATACAGTATCTTTCAAGACGAATAACAGCATTTTAAAAACTTTAAGGCCAAAATCCAATAAACCAGTAGAAAGCTGTTGAGGAGTGTATAATATAGAATGTGAAGTATGTAATAGTTTTTACATTCGAGAAACAGGCAGAAAATATTTAGATAGATATAAAGAACACCTGCCTAGGGGCAACATCAGGAATGTCAAATCAAACTTTGCCATGCATATCATCGATCACAACCATGCCTATTCCAGTTTTAGAAATAATTTCAAACCACTGCATTTCTGCAAAAAGGGTAAACTAATGGACGCACTGGAGGAGTTTGAAATTTACAGAGCCTCTACAATACACAATGATCAGCTTCTGAATGAGAAACTGTCGTTCAAATCAAACTAACTGTAGTGATACTGCTATACGCATGTTGAAACAGCACGACAAATAGGTACAGGCCGAATAGATTTGTCAGTCGCTATCGGGGTCGGTAGCGATGCGCATCGTGAGATAACGCGAGTGGGGAAATCGACTGAGTAGCGAGATGTGCATGACCTTTATATATTTTATCTAGTGACGTGCTCTACATGAGTGAAAAGTTTATCCACCTGATGATGGGACTTTAAGTCCCGAAACGCGTAGTGTATATTGAGAACACAAAGAAGTAGCAAAGAAGGAAACCAAGGTAAATCTAATATTTAATTATATAGGCAACCTGGAGACCACAACAATTATGTATACCATAAAGTATTGCCTAATCATTTTCTTAAAGAAGAAATTTGTGGCTTCTATCAGTAAATTGGGAATTTATTGTCCCTTCAAATATAAAAAATTTCAGAAGTTTCAATAGAATTTTATATACGTTGATTGCCACCACTTTCCAGCAATAATAAAAGCTCTGATCGTTATTAGTACACAGCTCATCATAATGTTTAATCATCTTAATAGTCACATACATTATCTTTGACAAGACAGTTTTCAGTATGTAACGCAAGCAGTGCAAATAACGTTACTTTTGTTTTTGCAATAGTCACAAATATACAAAGGAAATCATACAAATATAATAATACAGACACTATACAAATTCTAAATTATACTATTACACAAAATCAGGAAAATCAGTAAATCGGGGATTTTCTGTTAGCAATTTGGCCTCATGTTAACACTTTCATGTTATGAATATTGTTTTCAAGTTTAGGCCTGTGTAACTCACACATTTAGTTAATTATTATACTTTTCTACCTTTAGTACTGTTGTACATATCTGTGGTTTCTCCTTACTTCACCACATTATATAACCACAGTTGACATGTCTTTACCATGTGTGACAGGCAACTCGCTCACTTTATCATGATGATAATATTTCTCTGCAGAACCTTGTTACATCTGGCTTTAAATGATTTTTGCTCAGTTTACAGCATACATGCATACCATTGTGATTACTTAAGGTCTGTTTCTATGGCACCTATCATTGATAATGTGCAATTCTAATATTATATCTACTATATTTAATTATACAATTCCCATGAAATAAATTGGCATCCCAATTATTGTATACCAACCCTATAGAAATCCCATACAATAAGTAGATATGCTGTCATTGACTCTTAGCACTGTTTGTACATCTGACCAAACTTTCTCTACCATACCAATGTGTGTGTGTGTATGTGTGTGATTTAAACTGTTCTACTAAATAAGGCAGTACTTGATTTGAAAAATATAGTAATCATTTCGTATTAGATAGGTGTTTTATAGTTTATAGTTTAAAAAAAGCACAGATGTGTATTCAGATGTAATAATAATTATAACTGTTAGTGCTTTGTTTGAAATTGAAAGAAAGACTAATATCAACTGATTGTTGGTAAACAATTTTTATTTTGTTTCAGCGGTTTTTTCAAGACATTAGTACCGTTGTGAAGGATGAAATTGATTTAGAAGTAGTGAAAATAGAAGAGAATGCACAAGAGGTAAGGTTTTTTTTAACATACAAACAATCTTCCTTCTGTAGACAAGTAAGATTCATTTGTAGTCTTCCGTCAAAGGCTGTCACTTAATTAGCAAATAATTTTTGAAATTGAACATTTGTAGTCAGTCGTTTGAAGTCAGCATTTGTGTAGTCATTTGAAGGTTAGATTGAGTCCTAAAAAAAAGATAAGACACCTGAAAATTCTTGCATGTGTTGTGTTATTTATTACTACTCTTAAATGAGAGATGCTCCATGATTCTGGCCAAAGACAACATGACTATATTTATTTACATAATTTTCTTGATTTAAATAATATTTAATTGTGCTTGTTTTGCTGAAAGACCAATAAAAAAGGTACTGGTTATCTCCAGCTGTAATATTATTTTTTATTACTTTACTTTAGTACTTACTATGCTTTTCGACGACTTTGAGACGCCATCGTTAATTATGGCCAACTGTGAAATACTTACCCGGGTTCGGTTAGGCGAACGGGAGAAGAGAATCAGGTTATTCAAAGAAAACAGATTGATTACCTTCATACAGATCTTATTCTTTTTATTCATCTATTCGATTTAAATTCATTTTAAATAAACAAACGAAAAACCCATTTAAATTCTTTTTAATCAATTTAATTAATTATATAATTACCTTATTATCCACTCTAGTGATACAAAGTTTCGTCAGTTATGACGCGTTTCGGGACTAAGTCCCATCCTCAGATAACACTTATTTCAATAAACTAATACAATAAAAATCGCAACCATGATACTGGTCAAGTCAATAAAATAAAATAAAACTACAAATCGCATGTGAAATATTATACAAACCACGGCCGGAGCTCCCGCATGCGTTCACCCACGATCATCACGCGACGGATTTTTTTTAATCCCATCATGAATAAAATATTCCTTCTTCCTCTCTTATTTTTGATACTATCTTTTAATGATAAAAAATACAATGATTACAATAGAAATATTTAAAACATAGAAATAGTTAAATTCATTTTTTACACAAACCAGCGCCTCTTACTTTGTTATATAATTGACACACGCACACCCACTCTCACATGGTACATATTTTAGATTTCCCCTTTGAGCTCATATTTAATTTTGAATGGTTTATTTTACTCTCCCCGTTTGTTACTTATCTGACATTTTAATCCAAAACTGTTCGGTCTTCTTAGGTATTTCCCGTCACTCCGCACATTTCTTACTTCACTGTTCTATGTTAAACAAAACTGTTACGTCATTTTATTATTAATTCAATACACCAAACTGCTTCCTTTTACCACATTTTTATATTTTTTACTTTCGGGCGCCCGATCATTTTTGTTCCACGGAACTGTTTCGGCTGTAGCACTGGGTATATTAAAACTGGGGCGAAAGCTGCCTGCGTCCGTCGCCGTGAGATGTTGTATGATGACTGGCTTTGTTAACTCAAGCGCAAATTGTTGATAGACTGCTGACACACCTTACATTCCTGTGACGTCAGTTGGGTTTGGCTGATGACGTCTTATGTTGCTTTGTCTACATGCAAATTTCAAATGTCAGATGGCTAAAAATAACTGCTTCTCGCCGTGAACTAGTCAACCTTGACTCCAATTTGCATACATTGTTTTACCCCAATAATATTTTCAAATACAAAATATGTTAAAAATTCCGAATGTTTCGGGATGGTCATATGTGTACCGTTACAATACCCCCTCAATGAGAGGTTTTATGCCGAAGCATAAAAACTCTCATTGACACTCACATACTTCCTAAAGGGATCAGTCAGGATATGTCACCACAACCCCTTATTATTACTAAAATCATGGGTAACTTACCCACCTGATCCAGTGATTGCGGCCGCACCTGAATGACCTTACTGGACTTCCCTTTCGAGAGCCCAACACCGCAAGGCCACACAGTCACTTGATGCCCCTGCTCTGACATGCAGGCCAGCACAGGACCGCCGCCACAGCATCACCAGACACTGAAACATTAAATCAAAAATATCAAATAGTGGCCTTGTATAACACCATATCCCCAACTGATCTGGTCCCCCTTAGCCATGCGCTGGTTTGCGTTAAGAAGCACTGGTTTTCTTAACTTCTAACATACATGTATGTGTATATATATATATATATATATATATATATATATATATAAATTGTATATATGAATCTACATATTACACTCAGAATCTTGACGGCTAATTTTAATATAAATAAGTCATGGTATGTATGTATGTTCCACATCTTCTCCTAAACCACTGGACCGATTTCAACCAAACTTGGCACAAATATTTTACGCAACGGGAGAACCAACATAGGACAGGTTTTTTTTTTTATACGATCGTTTGGGGGGTCCTTTGGGGTCTTAAAAAAACTATTAGATCTGGTTACCATGGCAACCCAATAGAATACATTCTGGTTGCCATAGCATCGGTGGAAGCCTCCCGCGTAGGGAATAGCGCGGGAGTCGTCCGACGGGCCTTCCCCGGAGTCCGTCCACAGAACCCGGGGGGTCTTAAGTCGGATCTCATGAAAAACAGCCGGGCCAGAGTCCCAGCGCCTCGCCCGGCATGTCGACGGCTTTCCCGGGCTTCGGAGAACCTTCCGTACCCCAGGGAGGTCTCTCACCAAGTCCTACCGTGGGAGTTCGACCGGCCTTAATGCCGGAAAAAGCAGGCGATGTCCCGGAATAGGTAGAAGCCTCCCGCATAGGGAATAGCGTGGCAGTCGTCCGACGGGCCTTCCTCGGAGTCCGTCCACGGAACCCCGGGAGTCTTAGATCGGATCTCATGAAAAATAGCTGGGCCAGAGCCCCAGCGCCTCGCCCGGCATGTCGACGGCTTTCCCGGGCTTTGGAGAAACTTCCTTACCCCGGGGAGTCTCTGACCAAGTCCTAGCACAGGAGTTCGACCGGCCTTAATGCCGGAAAAATCAGGCGGTGTCCTGGCATAGTTAGAAGCCTTCTGCGTAGGGAACAGCACGGGAATCGTCCGACGGGCCTTCTCCGGAGTCCGTCCACAGAACCCGGGGAGTCTTAGGTCGGATCTCGCGAAAGACGGCCGGGCGAGAGTCCCAGCTCCTCGCACAGCATGTTGACGGCTTTCCCGGGCTTCGGAGAACCTTCCGTACCCTGGGGAGGTCTCTGACAAAGTCCTAGCGTGGGAGTTCTACCGGCCTGGATGCCGGGAAAAACAGGCGGTGTCACGGCATAGATGGAAGCGTCCCGCAAAGGGAATAGCGCAGGAGTCGTCCGACAGGCCTTCCCAGGAGTCTGTCCACGGAACGCGGGGAGTCTTAGGTCAGATCCCGCGAAAGACGGCCGGGCCAGAGTCCACGGTTCTTATAAATAAAGATATAGGTTATGATATTGAAGGTGGTGTATGCATCTTAAGAAACATCTTAATAGTGCGTGAATTCAGAGTTGTTTCAATTTGAATTTAAAAGTGGATAAGTTAAGATGGAAGTAAGTTATAAGCGAGTATAAAAAACAACGTTTTGATAGTGAATGTATTCAGATCGTAGTGTTCAGACAATATAAATTTGCTTGCTTCAGTTTGAATTTAAAAATTGATAAGCTGAAATCTATGGAGGTACTGTATTGTTAGAATAAGATTAGGAGACACTAATTTAACAAATATCTTATTTCAACATTAACACAATGAATTATAAAACGACAGTTAAATACGCAGCGCGTGCAAGTACTGTAGACATTTTATTGAAAACTAATTTAGCTGTTCACCCTTTCCCAGAGTTAGAAATCGAGCAGGAGCATCACACGCAACAGTATTCTTCTCCAGATATAAGAATAAAGATTATGACATGTTCTTAAACAGGTGCACTACAGAGTATTCCTCAAGTGAGAATGCGAACGTAACAATATAAGGAATATTATACAATATAGAAGTAATATAATGTTAGAACAAGAAAAGGTGCGTATGAGCCTATGAATAAATTATGAACCCGAGCAACGCTGGGTAAATCGGCTAGTCTTAATATAAATAAAAGTCATTGTATGTATGTATGTTCCACATCTTCTCCTAAACCACTGGACCAATTTCAACCAAACTTGGCACAAATATTTTACGCAACGGGAGAACCAACATAGGACAGGTTTTTTTTTTATACGATCGTTTGGGGGGTCCTTTGGGGTCTTAAAAAAACTATTAGATCTGGTTACCATGGCAACCCAATAGAATACATTCTGGTTGCCATAGCATCGGTGGAAGCCTCCCGCGTAGGGAATAGCGCGGGAGTCGTCCGACGGGCCTTCCCCGGAGTCCGTCCACAGAACCCGGGGGGTCTTAAGTCGGATCTCATGAAAAACAGCCGGGCCAGAGTCCCAGCGCCTCGCCCGGCATGTCGACGGCTTTCCCGGGCTTCGGAGAACCTTCCGTACCCCAGGGAGGTCTCTCACCAAGTCCTACCGTGGGAGTTCGACCGGCCTTAATGCCGGAAAAAGCAGGCGATGTCCCGGAATAGGTAGAAGCCTCCCGCATAGGGAATAGCGTGGCAGTCGTCCGACGGGCCTTCCTCGGAGTCCGTCCACGGAACCCCGGGAGTCTTAGATCGGATCTCATGAAAAATAGCTGGGCCAGAGCCCCAGCGCCTCGCCCGGCATGTCGACGGCTTTCCCGGGCTTTGGAGAAACTTCCTTACCCCGGGGAGTCTCTGACCAAGTCCTAGCACAGGAGTTCGACCGGCCTTAATGCCGGAAAAATCAGGCGGTGTCCTGGCATAGTTAGAAGCCTTCTGCGTAGGGAACAGCACGGGAATCGTCCGACGGGCCTTCTCCGGAGTCCGTCCACAGAACCCGGGGAGTCTTAGGTCGGATCTCGCGAAAGACGGCCGGGCGAGAGTCCCAGCTCCTCGCACAGCATGTTGACGGCTTTCCCGGGCTTCGGAGAACCTTCCGTACCCTGGGGAGGTCTCTGACAAAGTCCTAGCGTGGGAGTTCTACCGGCCTGGATGCCGGGAAAAACAGGCGGTGTCACGGCATAGATGGAAGCGTCCCGCAAAGGGAATAGCGCAGGAGTCGTCCGACAGGCCTTCCCAGGAGTCTGTCCACGGAACGCGGGGAGTCTTAGGTCAGATCCCGCGAAAGACGGCCGGGCCAGAGTCCACGGTTCTTATAAATAAAGATATAGGTTATGATATTGAAGGTGGTGTATGCATCTTAAGAAACATCTTAATAGTGCGTGAATTCAGAGTTGTTTCAATTTGAATTTAAAAGTGGATAAGTTAAGATGGAAGTAAGTTATAAGCGAGTATAAAAAACAACGTTTTGATAGTGAATGTATTCAGATCGTAGTGTTCAGACAATATAAATTTGCTTGCTTCAGTTTGAATTTAAAAATTGATAAGCTGAAATCTATGGAGGTACTGTATTGTTAGAATAAGATTAGGAGACACTAATTTAACAAATATCTTATTTCAACATTAACACAATGAATTATAAAACGACAGTTAAATACGCAGCGCGTGCAAGTACTGTAGACATTTTATTGAAAACTAATTTAGCTGTTCACCCTTTCCCAGAGTTAGAAATCGAGCAGGAGCATCACACGCAACAGTATTCTTCTCCAGATATAAGAATAAAGATTATGACATGTTCTTAAACAGGTGCACTACAGAGTATTCCTCAAGTGAGAATGCGAACGTAACAATATAAGGAATATTATACAATATAGAAGTAATATAATGTTAGAACAAGAAAAGGTGCGTATGAGCCTATGAATAAATTATGAACCCGAGCAACGCTGGGTAAATCGGCTAGTCTTAATATAAATAAAAGTCATTGTATGTATGTATGTTCCACATCTTCTCCTAAACCACTGGACCGATTTCAACCAAACTTGGCACAAATATTTTACGCAACGGGAGAACCAACATAGGACAAGCGTTTTTTTTTTCGATACGATCCTTTGGGGGGTCCTTTGGGGTCTTAAAAACTATTAGATTTTGTTACCATGGCAACCCAATAGAATACATTCTGGTTGCCATAGCATCGGTGGATGCTTCCCGCGTAGGGAATAGCGCGGAGGTCGTCCTACGGGCCTTCCCCGGAGTCCGTCCACGGAACCCAGGGAGTCTTAGGTCGGATCTCGTGAAAACGGCTGGGCCAGAGTTCCAGCGCCTTGCCCGGCATGTCGATGGCTTTTCCGGGCTTCGGAGAACCTTTCGTACCCCGAGGAGGTCTCTGACAAAGTCCTAGCGGGGGAGTTCGACCGGCCTGGATGCCAGAAAAAGCAGGCGGTGTCCCAGCATAGTTAGAAGCCTCCCGCGTAGGGAATAGCGCAGGAGTCGTCTGACTGGCCTTCCCCGGAGTTCGTCCACGGAACGCGAGGAGTCTTAGGTCGGATCCCATGAAAGACGGCCGGGCAGAGTCCACGGTTCTTATAAATAAAGATATAGGTTATGATATCGTAGGTGGTGTATGCACCTTAAGAAACTTCTTATTATAGCCCAGTCAAAATAGGTTTTTAGCTAAAAATAATTTAAACAGTTTTGAAATTTGGCACACTTACTTAGAGGTGTCTAGTGAGGAATGACACAAAAGTCCTGATAAATCTGAAGTGAGCTCTAGCAGCAGTGACGGGAAACATGTCACTTTTTTCAGTTTTTCCTTTTTATCTCGAAAAGTGTTGGTCCTGGCAAAAATATAGTCATGTACAAAAATAACACTTATGAAATTTGCTACAAAATCGATCTTATAAATTTTTTTCGTATCTGTAATAGTTTTCTTGTAAAAGCGCGTCGAATTTCAGGTAAATGTTTCGCCCGCGGCGGGCCATCGCCACGCTAAAATAGTTCAAGCGCATAGTTCACAAATTATTCAATCTCCAATAACTTTTGTTGTAACGCACATATTTACATGGAACAAGTCTAAAATTAAAGAGCAAAGCCTACAGTTTTTGATTTAGTATATTAATGTTCATATAATTTGTTATTGTTAATTATAATAATACATATATATAAATTTACTAAAATGAAGAAAAAACCTTAAATGCAAATATTTATAATAATACTTAATAAAATATTGTTATATTGTAATAATTTGATAAGAACACCTTGTAGTATAAGATCATATTTTTAAAAAAATTTTCAAAGCAACCATTAAAAAAAATGTTACTTTAATTATCCAGAAATTTATGCACTTATAAAATTTTTTAAAAGTTCAAACTTAAAACGCGTGTATCTCTGCTAATTTTCAAGATATCAGTATTAAAGAAAAATCGATTTAAAGCTTATTTAATGTACTTTAAGGATGTAAAAATTATTTTTATTAATACATCATAGTTTATTACACTTATTTATTTGTAAAGCGGGCCCCAAAAGTTATCTTTTTTAAATGTTTTATTAATAACTTTTTCATGCATTAGTTTTATAAGTTTAAATTTTAGGATTAACTATTAAAGACTGTATACTATCGAGATATAGTAACATCAGGTGTCGCTGGGTAGGCTTCATCTGGAAGCAGTAAATCCAAATATTCTTGGTCTTCTTCCTCATCAATTATGATCTGTGTGGCATTCAAGCATTCGCCATGGCAAGAATGGCAGATGTTCGTACACCGTAGTGCAGCTTTACTACACCCACACCTGGGTCCACATCCAGTTTTGCATTTACAAAAAATGAGATTTAAGATCTCGTCAGGTGCGAACAGGTCTTTGGTTGTGACGGGAATGAGCCGATTATTTTCCTGCTTCCACCCCCAGCTTTCAGGTGATAATTGGTTTCCCATCCAAAATTGTACTTGGTGGTATACTCGATAGGAATGTTGTTTTGCTGCTCCTTCCATTGGCGGTAGTGCAGCAATGTCCAGTTTGACATTAGACACTGCTTGCGTGAACAAGTGATACCGATACAAGTTGAGGGATGTCTGTTTAGCAGGTGCTCCGTACAATTTTAGAAACATTCTGTTCCCTGCCTCTGCTACAGCCTCATGAGAAGAGCTTGGACTGTTGAAAACATCAGCAATACCTTGCAACTCTGCAGGATGTTTTCTGAACAAATAGACAGCCTTGATTTTACCTTTCCTGTATGATGCCGAAGTGGTGTCACCTCCACTAAATGCATGCAAGAAGAGAATGCTATTTGTCAGCCCCTCACTTTGCAAATCGTTGCTTGAATAAACTTTTCTTTCAACGTTGCCATGGCTTGGCTTGATTATCAGTATTTGTCGTTCAGGCGGGGTTAAAGCCATAAGTAGAACCATGAGATTAACATCTTCACCGATTATTGCAACATTGGCATTTTCCTCAGATTTTTCTATAGCAGTTTTAATAATTAATGTATCAGCATCGTCAGATGCTTCTCTAACTTCTATTCCCTGGTTTCTAAGTGCCACTGAATGAAAGGAAATAAGCCTTGACTTATTCTTTTTGTTGGAAAGAAAATCCACCTGTTTGACGGTGATCACTGTTTCCTCATCAAAATGTATGTCCACCGACTTCTTCAGGTTGTATCTTCGGCTTTGTTCAGCTCTCTTAGTACCGCACTTGGTGGAGGAGTAACCGTCAAACACCACAGTACAACTTTTGCCGAAGTAATGCTTGAGAAGGTAGTTGATGTAGCAGTGGCAAATTGTTGAAATTTTTGAATCTTTGGGCCACAATACCTTGTGCAGCAAGAAGCCACCATCCACAACAATATCGAAGTCACCACGAAATGAAAAACTTATTCACCACACACGAAAAACTTATTCACCATGTGTTTTACTCTATTTTCGTTTGTATAGCACGAATGCTCGACTACTGGAGACTCGACGCATGCGCGCTGCCGCCCGTTTAGTTGCGCGACTCGGCCGCAGCCGGCAGATGTTCGAGGTCAAGCAGCGTTATACTTACATTTCAAATCCATTGTATACAAAATGTATACACCCAGGTATAAATGTATTGCTATACCTCGATAGTAGCCTATAAAGTCTATAATAGTTAATCCTAAAATTTAAACTTATAAAACTAATGCATGAAAAAGTTATTAATAAAATATTTAAAAAAGGCAACTTTTGGGGCCCGCTTTACAAATAAATAAGTGTAATAAAACTATAATGTATCAATAAAAAATAATTTTTACATCCTTAAAGTACATTAAATAAGCTTTAAATCGATTTTTCTTTAATACTGATATCTTGAAAATTAGCCGAGATACATGCGTTTTAAGTTTGAACTTTTAAAAAGTTTTATAAGTGCATAAATTTCTGGATAATTACAGTAACATTTTTTTTAATGGTTGCTTTGAAAATTTTTAAAAAAATATGATCTTATACTACAAGGTGTTCTTATCAAATTGTTACAATATAACAATATTTTATTAAGTATTATTATAAATATTTGCATTTAAGGTTTTTTGTTCATTTTAGTAAATTTATATATATTGTAACTACAAGTTTTATGTTTTGTTTTTTGTAAAATAAGTACAACGTTTGTGTGTTGTTTGTGTGTTCGTCTCACACCTTGTCGTTACATCAATGGTTGCCGCTAACGAAGTCCGTAGCATTGTCACAATTATCAGTACAACCGAGTGGAAACCTTACCTGTAATTACATAGGGGTTTGTTAATCCCGGGTGGCGCCAAATTGTTTGTTGAAAACAATTAAATTTATGAGATAATATGTTAAAAAGGTGTTTTCAGCGATGGTGGCCGGGGCATTCGAATCGGTTTCCGCCTTTGTACAGCTTGCTGTATCGAACAGGTAGCAAAAGCGCTAGTCATCTATTCTGCAAAGTCGCTAACATACACATATATAATACAATTCCCTTGAAATAAAACAATGGTTACACTCTGTATTGTTTCTGTAATGGTTGTTTTGTAATTATGCAGTTTGACAATAATATTATTATTTGGTATTTAATAAATTTGCTTCGACATTAAACATGAAACACTTTCTCTCAGTTTGACGAATCGATATTGCAACGAGCTATTTGATGCAGTAATGGCTGCTGTTTATATTTTACACGTATACTCATTCAAAATCTGGAGTCCTTTTGATTACAAGGAAAATATTAAATATGATTACAATAAAAAAAGTACACTACCGTACATTATTAGTACTTAAATAATATAAAGTGTGGCTACAATTTGTTCTGCAGTGTAGTAATATGTGTTTCAAAAGTTCGCAATCTAGTGCGAGGTTATTTTTTAGTTAACAAGTTTTTCTATGTAAGTTTATTTTATTTAATCCTTGAAAGAAATTATTTTCAATTCATAGTGAGAGTTTGTATAGATTTGAGAAATATTAAAGTGCTTTTATTCCTGGAATTTGGGTATTTAAATGACACTTATCAGTTCAGAAGGTTTGTGATAGAGCGTTGTTCATTTGAAATGGAAAATTCATCAATTTTGAGTGATTTAGGCTGCTGGCGTCCTTTTCTGATTAGTCTTGGGAATTTCTTCTTTTAATTTTCATTTAAATTGTTCCTGGACATTAGTTAAATGTTATTACTCTTCATCTCCTCACTTATATATGTTTTTTACTTTTGATTAGTTTTTTAACATTTTAAAGTAAAATTTATGTCATACAAAATTTTGCGTCCCTGCTATATAAGCGTCACTATACAAGTAATGAGAATTAACGGAAAATTAGTAACCAACGGCTCGTTTCTATGGTTACCTATCACCTTTGATTGGCTAAGGCATGGTTTATTACCATTGTTATTATATTTGAATTTTTATTCAGAATTACTGTATATTTTCTGATTGATTTTATTCTTCTGTCTTCCTTACTGAGTATTAAATATTATCACTACTGTTTGTCTTTCCTTTCAAAGATTAAATTAATACCTCATAAGGTTGTGTTCTATTAGATATTAACTTTTGTACAATTATGTTAACATTTGTTAATTACATATTTCTTTTAATTTAAGTTCTTATTGTAACATTTTTCTTTTAAAATGATTTATACATTATTCTTGGCTAGTTACTCGCCTTAGATTTGTTAATTTCCTTGTGGATTTTATACAATTTGTAATTATTTGTTTTGACAGTTAAGCATTTCAGAGGCACTAGTAGCCATTGACCATATTTACTGAATTTATACAAATGATGTCTCATTTTATTCTAATGTGTTTTGTTTTGTATGGTTCTGTTATTTTCTATATTAACTGATTTTCTAGTGTAATTAGATTTGTATTGTCTTAACTTCTTAATTATCTATTTTGCCTTTGTTAACAATATGGCTACCACTCCCTATTCTTCATCAATTAAAAACATAATATCTAGGCGTATGCTCTGTACAATTTCTTCAGTCATATCCTATTCATAAATATAATTACACAATTATTCAACAATTATTAAGTAAAGTTTGTTTACAACTGATTTCATTAATTACTATTTTTTTGGGTGTTAAGCAATATCACACCTTTTGAATTTACTTAATTGATTTTCCCTTATAATCTGGGGTGTTTATTGATTACATTATTAACTTCTTATTCCCTAATTAAACTCTACCTTCAATCCATGTTAACACTAGCTGTTTATCTTTTCATGGGATTCTCCCCTTTAATTACAATCGTTTACAATTAAACTTAATTTTCTTAAAATCCTTTCTTAATTAACAATGTCATCATCACTTTCCAGTGTTCATTTCATATTACTAATTGTTTACATTTAATATTATCATAAACCATATATTTTTAATTACTAATTTGGTTCACTTTTAATCACGTAGTGTTTCCTCATCACTCTTCAGTGTTTATTCCACATTATGAAGTGCTTACATCTAATTCTATCATTAAAACCTTATTCTTAATTATTATTTGTTTTACCATTAATCAGTTATTGTTTATTATTGATTATTAAGCGTTTTATTACCATAAATATGGTTTTTAACTATTTTGGGGTTTTACACTTTCACTATTGCACTGTTGAAACTGTTTACATTAAGTGTTTCTTAGTGGGTAATCCCTATAATTACTTCTCTTTGTCACTTTACTTTCCCACTTTCTTTCTTTACAAATATTATACATAGTATTACTAAGGTTATATTTCTATAGAGTTTTATTACATCTAACTCTAATTCTTGGGTTAATGTACTTTTCTTTTTATTATATTACTTTACTGGGTTTTGGTTAAATCAGTTACATTAATTATTTAATTGATAATAATATTTATTTCTGATATTGGATAATCATTGGCTTTATTCCCAATATTATACTTGAGTGTACCATTTCTCCCTTACATATTTTATATTATTGGTTTGTTTCTTATCCCTTGGTTTCACTTTATTTCCTTTACACTTGATTAGTTTCATTTTCCTTTTTCTTCTTCTTCTCCTTCATTTTCCATTGGCTTCATTTTAATTTGGTTCTCCCCTTCTCGTTTGGTTTTATTTCATTTGGTTGTATGAATTCATTCACTTCCTTCAATTGGCTTTATTCTTATTTGGTTTCGGTTTTTCCCTTCTTCTTTGTTTTCCTGTTTGTTTGGTCAGTCACTTGGGTTAGGTCATGTCGTCGTTTGTCGTGTTATTGTCATTTTATTTTCATTAATTTAAACATTTTATTATTCCAGTTATTTTTTATATTGTATATTCATCTTTTTTCTCACTGGTATTGGGGTGGCTTATTTGTGTTGTAACAATATATATGTATTATTATAATTAACAATAACAAATTATATGAACATTAATATACTAAATCAAAAACTGTAGGCTTTGCTCTTTAATTTTATACTTGTTCCATGTAAATATTTGCGTTACAACAAAAGTTATTGGAGATTGAATAATTTGTGAACGATGCACTTGAACGGCGATGGCCCGCCGCGGGCGAAACATTTGCCTGAAATTCGACACGATTTTACGGGAAAACTATTACAGATACAAAAAAAATATATAAGATCGATTTTGTAGCAAATTTCGTAAGTGTTATTTTTATATACAACTATATTTTTGCCAGGACCAACACTTTCCGAGATAAAAAGGAATAAACTGCCCTTTCCCCATAACCGATCTTCACCAAAATCAACAGACATTGAGTTCTCTATAGCTCAGGCACATATGTAAAAAATTATTTGATTCTGTGTGAATTTACGGCAGTTATGGTTCGTCATATAAAATATCGGTATGGAGAACCATACATGACTTCCATATTCTAAGATTTATATTTAAAATCATTTTCAGCCAAACAGCCAGGCTGTGTCTTACCTGCCTTTTTATTGCTGTATTAAATGAAAAATATTATATTACATTAAAATGAAAAAATTATAATTTTATTGCCTGGCAACAAAATTATTTTATTTTTAACAATTACCATTGTTTCAAAAAGTTTAAATAAATTTTCAAGTACTTTACTCTTGTTAAAACGTAAAAGGTTGCAGGTAAACTACCCCTTCCCCTTAACCGATCTTCACCAAAATCGAAAGTCATTGAGACCTCTACAATTCAGGGACGTATGCAAAAAATTATTTGATTCTGTTTGAATTTGCGGCTGTTATCGTTTGCCATAGAAAATACGCTTGATAAAAAAACGTTGCAGGTAAACTACCCCTTTCCCTTAACCGATCTTCACCAAAAACAATAGGTCTTGAGTACTCTACAAATCAGGGCTGTATGCAAAACATTATTTGATTCTGTTTGAATTTGCGGCTGTTATCGTTTGCCATAGAAAATACCCTTGTTAAAAAAACGTTACAGGTAAACTACCCCTTTCCCTCAACCGATCTTCACCAAAAACAATAGGTCTTGAGAACTCTACAATTTAGGGCTGTATGCAAATAATGTTTTGATTCTGTTTGAATTTGCGGCTGTTATCGTTTGCCATAGGAAATACCCTTGTTAAAACATAAAACGTTACAGGTAAACTACCCCTTTCCCTTAACCGATCTTCACCAAAATCAACAGATCTTGAGAACTCTACAATTCAGGGCTGTATGCGAAACATTATTTGATTCTGTTTGAATTTGCGGCTGTTATCGTTTGCCAAACAAACAAAATTACCCTTGCTAAAAAAAAAC
The DNA here is from genome assembly GCA_034769895.1 of Magicicada septendecula. Lineage (NCBI taxonomy): Eukaryota > Metazoa > Arthropoda > Insecta > Hemiptera > Cicadidae > Magicicada > Magicicada septendecula. The sequence goes on along the minus strand of CM068367.1, from coordinate 1,422,074,996 downwards.
CATTGCAGGTAAACTACCCCTTTCCTTCAACCAATCTTCACCAAAAACAATAGGTCGCGAGTACTCTGCAAATCAGGGCTGCATGCAAAAAATTATTTGATTCTGTTTGAATTTGCGGCAGTTATCGTTTGCCATAGAAAAAAAATCTACAGACAGACAGACACACAGACAGACTTTTCGGAAAACGACTTTTTTTCATGTTTTGAGTGTAGTAGAATCAGAATCTGCAATAATCTCGAACACGATTTTTTTTTCCATCACCATACTTCCATTCCTTAAGGAATATGGAAGTAAAAACTGAAAAAAGTGACATGTTTCACGTCACTTCCGCTAGAGCTCACTTCCGATTTATCAGGACTTTTGTGTCATTCATCACTAGGTACTTCTAAATAAGCGTGCCAAGTTTCAAAACTGTTGGAATTATTTTTAGCTAAGGTCCTTTTTTGCCCTTCGTTGACTGGACTAATAGTGCGTGAATTCAGAGTTGTTTCAGTTTGAATTTAAAAGTGGATAAGTTAAGGTAGAAGTAAAGTTATAAGCGAGTATAAAAAACAACGTTTTGATAGCGAATGTATTCAGATCGCAGTGTTCAGACAATATAAATGCGCTTGCTTCAGTTTGAATTTAAAAATTGATAAGCTGAAATCTATAGAGGTATTGTATTGTTAGAATAAGTTTAGGAGACACTAATTTAACAGATACCTTATTTCACCATTAACACAATGAATTATAAAATGACAGTTAAATACTCAGCATGTGCAAGTACTGTAGACATTTTATTGAAAACTAATTTAGCTGTTCGCCCTCTCCCAGAGTTAGAAATCGAGCAGGAGCATCACGCGCAACAGAATTCTTCTCCAGATATAAGAATAAAGATTATGACATGTTCTTAAACAGGTGCGCTACAGAGTGTAGTGTAGTGTACAAATGTTTATAGGACCGCTAGCGAATTATATTACTTCTACAGAGTTGGCAAACAGCGGATATTCAGACGTGCAGCCAGGTGTCTAATGAAGCATATATAAGATCGGCGCTTAGAGCACGCTACCCATGAAATACATAGTTTGATTTTTTGTAGAATTTCTATTGCTAATTGTAAGAAATACAGTCAACATAAAGCAGAGTACAAGGAGTGATGCTTACGCATGATTTTACATACTGTGAATTACGACAATAGTTGCTTTGATGCCTGTCATTCTTTTAAACGGGAGAGTAATAAGTGGTATTGATCTGCTTTTACTATTAATCTCTGTACTATCATTAAGAGCCGTCACTCTAATTTATGCGAACTCGCAACTCGAAATCAAAGTGGCGGCCGTACTATTGCTCGTAAATAAAGATTGCATTGCATTGCATTGTGGATGCGGGGTGTCTTTGCACCCGTGGCTTATTTTCAGCATCTGGAGCGTGTCCAATGGCTGCCAGAAGTGAACATAGTGCTGGTACATTTTCGACTGGTAACCTAAAACTGGAAAGGGAAACCGCCAACCAGTTAACTGTGAAGGCGGGGGGGAGTATAACCTTTATTTTGATTTATGCACTGCCGCTGGTACCGATTCGAGCAACAGATGTTCCCGTTTCAAGTTCAGTCAGCAGACGCCCTGAGGGCGTCGGTCGCTCCCCGCGAGGCGGAGAGCCTCCGTGCCAATGATTGATGACAGCGACAAGCAGCCGACTCAGCGTGCTAGGAGGTGGTCAGGAAGGAGAGAAGGACAGTTTAAGTAAAAAAACTCTGGTCTAGGACTGATGATTACATTTTTAGTTTAACTTAAAGAGGGTGGCGTTATGGCGGGTCATCAAGAAGCGCCCGAGGGCGCTTGACCCGAATGGGCGGTGGTGGTTCTGATGCACTGATGGTTCGTAGGTATGGGAAGGTGGAGGTTGAGGCTATAGCAAACAGAGTTAGAGCCAGCGACCGGACAAAGGCAGTCAAGGTAGGAACATGGAGACCCCTTTGAAACACGTCGTTCCTTACAAACCAAGGGGACCCCGTCAAGGATCGGAGGGTCCACCAGCAGCCTACACCTGTTGGTGGTGGATAAAAGAGACCACCAAGCGGGAGCCGCATAGGTCAGTACAGACCTGAGAAAAAGCTGATAGATGGTAAACTTCGTGTGCATGGCCAGGCGGCTGCGACACGAGAGGAAAGGAGATAATTTGGCTCGGACGCCGCGAGCCTTGGCAAGGGTTTCCGTCACGTGGGTTTTCAAGCAAAGGCGACGATCTAGTCGAATGCCTAAATACTTCACCGATTCTTTGTAGGCGATGGGCCTCCCTCCCAGGGAGACGGGCTGGCATCGGGAGATGGACTTACGGGTGAAGCAGATCGCACCGGATTTCTCCGTGTTGATCGTCACCCGCCATTTCCTTAGCCAGTCCGGAAGCTGGTTCAACTGATGCTGCAGCTTTGTACTCGCAAATCGCGGGGACAGGGAGCTGCAGTGATACATAGCGTCGTCAGCGAACAAAGACAACGTGACTCCGGGCAATACAGGCAGGTTGTTCGTGTACACAAGGTACACAACGGGGCCAAGGACAGATCCCTGTGGTACGCTTGCGGCGACGGGTCGAACTGTAGAACAGGACCCGTCGACGCTCACCCTGAAGGTTCGGTCGCTGATACGACTGGAGGAAAAACACTATGGACAATGGTAGAGGGGAATTGGCAAGTTTGAAGAGAAGACCTTCATGCCAGACTTTATCGAAGGTGGAATTAATCACGTCGGGAGCCGTAGCCGCTCGCCTGTTGGTGGCGTCTGACAAGTGTGTAACAACGCGGACCAATTGAAGCATGGTCAAGTGCTCTCTGCGAAACCCGAACTGTTCGCTGCGGATGAAACCATCTAGCAGCGGCAAGATGCGAGCCAGCAGGAGACACTCGAACACCTTCGAGATAATTGGTAAGAGAGAGATTGGGAGATAGCTTTCAGGAAGCATTCGCGGCTTGCAAGGCTTCGGAATCTTTACGATATTGGCTGTTTTCCACAGGCGGGGAAAGTACTGTTGCCGGAGACAGTAGTTAAACAGCTCAAGAACAAGGTCAACGCCTGAGGCTGGTAGATTTTTTTTGTAGAGCAGCGGCCCCGATCTGGTCAGGACCGGGGGCGTGTCGGCGATTTAGTCGGCAGATAGATGAAACTAGTTCACCCCTGTCAAACGGGAGGGCTGGGACATCGAGAAAGCGAGAAAAATGTCCAGATCGGAAGTCACGGACTGCTGCCGAGTGGACAGGGTCCGAGACGCCTTGGTGAACATTAAATTGCATCTCCATGCAGTCGGCGAAGACCTCAGCCTTGCCTTCTGACGAAGATACAACCCTGTTCAGAGTTTCAAGCGGGTTGCGAGTTCTCTTCTCGCGGGTCAGTCTACTCGCTGCTCTCCAGACGGAGGCGTGGTCGACTTCAAGAGACTCAAGATATGAGTCCCATCGATCAGAGTTTACGTCCCGCAGTAGCTGCTGGACGTAAAGAGACTGGGCCTGAAAGCGCCTTTTGACGCCGGGGTCACGGGTTCTTTGCCATCTGCGGCGGAGCTTGCACCGTAACCAGATGGCGTGGAGAGCTTCCGGAGGTAGGGCCGAGCATATGGATGGTTCACCTCGAGAGCATAGGTGTGTCGATCCATGACACCTTGGACCAACTCCTGAAGATGAGTGGCTCGGAGATCCAAATCGTCACAAGTGACGATCGGGTCCGTGGGAAGTGATGGAAACCGCTGTGAGAACTCGTCATGGTAGGAGCGACAGTTGACTCTCCTAACAATCTGAGCGGGAGGTCGGGATGAGGCCGACATCTCACGGGCAGTTATAAAAAGGGGATTGTGATCGGATGAGAGATCTGACACTGACGAGACCTGGATGTGATGGGTCAAGTCCTTGGCTATGACAATGTCAAGGACGTCCGGTCGATGACCAGAAAAGAGGAAGTGAGTAGGGTCTTCTGGGCCGATGACTTGAGTACCGGGTCGTCGGAGACGATAGAGAGATTTTCCGTAGGCGTTGACTACTTTGCTGCTCCAAGAGGGATGCTTGACATTTAAGTCGGCGGCTACAATGGTTGGTAGGGGATGATCGAGGAGAGCGTCCCACTCCTCGGGCGGTGGAGGTATCTGCAGGCTGGGCCGGAGATACGCCGCAACAACGCGCAACTCCGATCCGCCTGCGTCTATCGCCACCGCACAACCTTCAACAAGAGATGTATCGAAAGGAGGTAGTGGCGTGTGGGATAATCCGCCTGTGGACTAAGACGGCTGTCCCCCCCCCCCCGAGGGGCGACAGCCAGGCCGCTGGGGACGATCCTGATGAAAACAGATGTAAGATGGCAGGTTGAAGGTATGGTAGCGAGCCAGATGAGTCTGGCAAAGGAGGACGACATCAGCTTCGTACTCCGTTACGAAAGTCATCAGTTCAGATCGTTGAGGGACTACCCCATGGGCATTCCACGCAACGATCCTAAGACTCCTAGCCATTCAAAGGAAGAAGAGGAAAGAGGGTAGACAAGGATTGAAACACCAGGGCGAGAACCGTGGTTGTATCTGGAGCAGAGCGTAAATAAAGAAGCCAAGTTTATATCAGCGATAATGTAAAATTACATTAATGTTTATTGAATTGCTATGTGCATTTGTTTGTTAGCATTGGCACACCATAATCGACGCTTAGCACTGTCTTCGTTTCAACATCAGTCTTTTTTTCTATTTCCCTAGAAAATGTATAGATATTGTTTAGCTACATTTATTTCTATGCTGCGTTGTGTCAGTGGTCTCTTTATACTTTAAAACCTGCACGATAAGAAATTTTTATTCCTCGTTTGTTTTGGCAAAGTAGAACCTTTATCAGCTTGTGTTGAAAAAAAAACATGACAGTGGTCACGTCACGTTACAGTGTTCAGTGTATTGTTTTGTGAGAGTGTCATAAGATTCAAGGTCAGTAGGCCCTATTGTAGTATCGCCTTCCGCTTTACTCACGTGCGTTACACTAAGAACACAAACAACAACATCAGCGCATTCTCGTACGATAGCCATAACGCACGCACACACACACACATACACACCATGCTACTACGAACAAAGAAAGAAAGAAATCATCTCTTTTCCTCTATTTTTTCTGTCTTTATATAATGTTTTTGTTGTTTTCAATTTTATAAGTAGGAGTTCGAGGAGCCTCAACAGTTTGAAAATTATTATCATCATTCATCGTGAATAGGCCTTATATAATTATCAAATAACAATAACAATACAATAAAATAAAAATAATTAGTAAAAACTTTACACGCGTAATCTTGGAACTACCGAATGTAACATGTACGTGGGTAATGTAGAAAAGACGGAAATGATTAAGGCAGTAGTAAGGTGAAACTCGAACGTGTCAATGGATGTGAAGTGTTTGCAAGAGACCTCCCCTCACCACCATTGCAAGCGCATACTGTATAACGCTCAATGATACTACTGTTACTGTCAGCTGTTACTACTGCATGACTTTGAAACTTATTACGGTTCTATCATTTTTTTAGTACATGTCATTTGTCGCACATTAGGTCGTCAATTGTTTTGTTCCGGTCTGTCTGATTTCATGGGTTTGACTTCTGTAGAATGCCAAATAGAAAGAAAGTTGTTTTGTCACTTAAAAATAAACTGGAAATTGTAAAGTGGTTAAAAAATTGTGAATCCAGTCGTGTTTTAGTTGATCGATACAATGTAGAGACCCCCACCATTTCAGATGTAATGAAAAATCCAGATTAGTTGATAATTAATGCTTGATGCCTTTACTTGGTGAAAATCCATTGTAAATTATAGTAAAAAATAAAACCATAAAATAGTTTTTGTGATTTCCACTCGTCACAAACGAGTCGAACTAATCGTCTGTCGTTGATTAGTTGATGCAATTTTGACAGTAAGGATGTAAGTGTACATCGAAAAATTATGGAAAAAACAAAATATGAGGCTGTGTTTTTACACGGTTCCTATAGTAACGAGCAAGCGGTGAAGTAGTATCTGACCCTCTATTATTCAAAAAAACTTTGGATTTTAACCAAAAACTTGGCGGAGACTCTTCTTTTATAGCAAGTGCTGGGTGGTTAGGCAAGTTTACTAAATGATACGGGGTTCGTGAGCTCGAAAGTCTCTTCTACTTCTTCACGTGTTACACTGTTTAGCCTATTCCGACTCCAAACTGGTAGGACCATCTCTTTTTGGGTCTTCCCAGGCTTCTCTTTCCTATAGGCTGATACAATAAGGCTATTTTGGGGAATCTGTCACTGGCCATTCTGCTAATGTGTTTTTTCCACCTTTCTCGATACTTATTGATAATTTCGTTTACTTCTTCAGCTTTCAGTTCCTCTCTTATCTGATTGTTTCTTGTCATATCTAATTTTGTGTATCTATGGAACGCAAAAATTTCATTTCTGTAGCCTGAATTCTTGATATTCGTCTAGCAGAAATTGTCCATGTTTCTGAGCCATAAGTAAGGGTAGAAAGTGCCATGGCTTTGTATAATTTTATTATGGACTCTTTCCTTGCCTTGTGTTTTAGAGCACGTCGCAGAGTTCCTGTTATCTGGTTAAATTTACACTGTTAAGACAAATTCTAACAATTCTGTCCAAAAACAAGTTGAAGAAAATCAATTCTGTTCTGCTCCGTTCTATTGTTAATGAATTTTAAGTAGGCTTCCTTCTTCTCTTTCACTAAAGATGTAATTTAAGAAACTAATAAGTCACTGTGAGGGCGGCAATTGTAATATTCATCAACTTCTTTCAATAATATTATTACATATATCTAACAAGATATATAAGACAAATACCATAATTTGGTATTACTGGTACTCACCAAATTCATTATTAGCCGGGCTCATCTTCTGCTTTTATACACTGTTTTATACCTAAGGGTTCCAGGGTTTCGGGTACAGGAAGATTTCGAAACACAGTGGACGACACAATTGATAACACAATATTCAGGAGGTTAACCATTAATTTTAATTTCACTCTACGTTCGTACATACAGAACCATGTGTTTACTATAATGACGTCAGGTGGCCTGACTCAAACAAAATGGCGGTTGCCTTTTTATATCTCTTGGTATTCTTTAATTGCTTTATTGTTGGATTAATATCAGTTTAACATTACTGCTGCAGCTTCAAATTATGAATGAATAGAGTTTAAATTTATTACACAAACCAATGCCCTCGGCATATGTTTTTTATGGCCATGCATCCACTCTCTCATTTGCACACTCAGTTTTAGACCTGTACATTCTTTAATTCACAATTGAATATTAATGAGCTCATAAGATAGAAAATAATAAAAGGAACTTCTCTGGTTAATCGGTGCTGATGTCCATCCGTTGATCGTGCTTGCTGCCCATGGTGATGGCCGGTGTTCGCCTTTTTTAGTCTGCCGTTTAATTAGGTTGATATTACACTGAATTTACATTTTAAGTAACTGTATGTTAACAAGTTATATGAGCCTTTCTTGCTCCACTATAATGGCCAACATTTTGCCAGTTGTATTTAAATTATTGTAAAATTTTGTGCACACAACGATACATCGCTGTGGCTGCTATGAAGAATGGCGTTGAAATGAGAACGAGGCAAATGTAAATTTGCGCTGGTGTGTGTGTAGTTCTTACGTCATCCCGCTTTGTCTTGCTGGACAACGCCGGGTTACACACATTGTACTCAGTGCATCATTGTTATTAGCGATGACGGAGCTGTGTTATAGCCCAATCATAATGCATATTGTTGTACTTCGTCATAAACACCGCCATGGTATATTTTGATGTTTTCACGTCCACCGGAGACCTTGGTGTTTTACTCTGGCCGAATTTGCGTTGTTCCTTTTTCCAGAGGGACAATGTACCTAACCATTCTGTCTGTTTAATAATTACATAATATAAACATTGAAAATACCCATAATTCCCATAATTCTGGTACTGAGTCAGTCTGTACTGTTACAAACCCCCTCAAGGAAAATTTTTTGTGTCGAAACACAAAAAATTTCCTTGACTCATTCACACTTTCCTAAAAGGATCAGTCTAGATATGTCACCACAACCCCCTGTAACGTTACAAAAAAATTTTATCATCACTTACCCTTGGTCCCATGATGTTGGTCGCACCCTCTGACCTTACTGGACTTCTCCTGAGAGATCCCTACACCATAAGGCCATGAGGCACTCTACACTCCTGTTCTGACGCTCCAGCCAGCCCAGGACTGCGGTCACAACACCACAAAACTCTGAAACATCCAATACAAAATTCAAAATAGTGGCATAATACACTTACATATCTACAACTGATATGTTCCCTTTTAGACGCATTGGTTTGTGTTTGGGGCATTGGTTTGTTTTTAATTCAACAGGTTCAACCTCACAACTACAAGACTTAGAATACCTTGATTTTTACCACCACCTAAATCAATTTCTTATTTGTAAGAAAATAACAACATATCTATAACTACACACATAACACAATATATCAATAATTCTTTAATATACCCCCAAAATACCTTCACCTAATTAATTCTACAAATTCAGATTACAACTATCATGGCAGACGCTTTTATTTAAATTCTATTGCTCAACTTAGATTCCCTTCTTCTATTTTGTACATGGCAGCTTACTATAATATTTTTATCAATCTTCATTTGTACCTTTAGATTTTCAACTTTAGAATATACTATCTCTTAACACTTGTTATCGTCATTACCCCTGTAACGACCTCCTAACCACACACTCTATTGCCCCCCAACATAATAAAACATCATAAAACATTGTACATTACATATTAACATTGTTACATTTACCTTACATTAAACAATTTAAATTTACATGATTTGTACCAAACTTTATAACATCAATTCTCAATTAACTTTTAATTATTTAACACTCATTAGATTCTATACAACAATTTCAAATTTATCCTTACCTTTCTGTTACATTACCTTCCTATCATGAATTCTCCTTTTCTAACCCTTCTATCCTTACTCGTTTGGGTGACTCTCTGTTATTCATTATTTTCTCTGTCTTATTTTGGCATCTGTCAACCTAACCTTACTACCCCTTTTTTCTACACTAGCCGCTTCTAACCATTAATATATTTTGACACCAATATCTCTTAATAACCCCCTTCACAAATCCCATTTAAAACCTCTGGCACCGCGCCTTTTTGTACTAGTATGTGTGTATTCCCTCTAACCAACTCATTCCCTTATCGGTTTCTGACCCTTTCAGATAACCCTTTCCGGCACACAACGATCTCTCCTGTCTCAACATCTCTCGTTGGACTCCTACACCAATACCCTTATTACAAAATATCACCATCAACAACAAATATAATTACCATCCACATTACTCACCTCTACATATAATTACTAACCACTGTGTCCCTAAAATATCTAACACCTCTTTATATTTTATCAGCATCTCAACACTTTATTTTTCCTAACTCCCATTAACTCTATTTGACTAACTTCAATGCCCTTATTTATCACTATCCCCAAACTCTTTATAACATTTCAACATTAATATACCATTAGAAATTCATCACTTATCTGCTAACAACACCTTTCCTATCCAAATACATAATCATCTACTAACCATTAGAATCTGAATTCTCATAATATCCTTTAAAATCATTATTAACTTCCTTCAATTATTTAAAATCGTACAATACATGTTTACATAAAAATTACATAAAATACACAACAGTAAAAATACACAAATACATAGACATCAATACACAAAAATATACAATTCACATAATCATGAAATCATTTGCCATAATCAGTCCTAGTCAGTCCATTTTTTAAAAACACTGTCCACACAATTAAATGTTCATAACACAATAGAAGGTCTACCCTCCATCGTTAAACAATAGTCTTATCTTCGGTCTGTACAATTTATTTTTTATTAAATACATTATATTAACATCATTAATATAATACACACTTAAATTCTTATATTTTATAAAACCATCATAATTAATAGGGTTATTCCCTATCAATTCAACATACAACTTGTCACGATCGGTTATGGTCCTGTCACCTTCAGTATAATTCGTCACAATCAGATAAGTTACTAAGTCATTATTTTCATTATCATCTCCTACTACTGCTATATCCGCTTCATTACAAGGTAAGTACTTATTATTTTTATTATATATCATCTCTACACCTAACCTTTTCATAAACTCTTCATAATTTTCTTTACTTTATATATCTCAATTTCTCTCTTTCTCTCTCTCTCAAAACATTTCTCACCATCATACCAAGCTACACACTCTCTCTCCATATATGCAGGGGACTCTACTACTTTATCACTGCACCACCTGTGAAGTGCACAAAAAAAACCAGGGACCACTTTATTTGTAGACCTTTTGTCTTCCAAATACGCATTGAAGGCACTCTCGTCCTTCCTAAACACACGTGAAGTCTTTACTTCACCCCCTACTACAACATTACGGGAAAAATTTACCCCCTGCAACCCCTTTATCTGTAAATTCTCTCTATACTTTCTCTCTAATTCATCAACACTTTTTATCACTTCATTATCAAATTCTACTCCCATTATACTTTTATCACCACTCTCAATACTCACACAATTATTTTCTAACACCACATTTGTAATTCTATTCTCATAATTCTCACCACTACTTACCTTGTCTTTATTTTCATTCAATTTATTTGATTCTCTACTATTCTCTACCCCCATTTTACTCTCGTAATTTTCATCTACTTGATTTAATTTGACATTCTGTAAAGTATTCTGCTTTTTTAGCTCATTCTCAAGGCTATCTAATTTTATATTAAGTGTACTGTTCATCTGATTTAATTTGTCTTCGAACTTACTGTTTTGTTGTTCGAATTTGTCATTGATTAATGTAAATAAATTTTCTAATGAAATTTTATTTTCAACTATTTTGGGTGTTGAGCTAATGTGTCTTTCCAGTAAAATGGATTCTGTCTCTGAATTTTCTATTTCTATGCTATTATTATTTTCTGCCATTTTGTATTTTAGTATTGTAAATGGTTATTTATCTTTATTTGTATTTGACTACGCAATATACTCAACTCGTATTTAACTATTTAACTTCAACAACATAACCTCTCATTCATTATATATCGTCTTCTGTGTTTCTCCATCTATCTGTTTTATATAAATTAATTTTATATAAAGTCCACTGTGAGGGCGTCCAATTGTAATATAACAAACTAATAAGTCACTGTGAGGGCGGCAATTGTAATATTCCTCACCTTCTTTCAATAATATTATTACATATATCTAACAAGATATATAAGACAAATACCATAATTTGGTATTACTGGTACTCACCAAATTCATTATTAGCCGGGCTCATCTTCTGCTTTTATACACTGTTTTATACCTAAGGGTTCCAGGGTTTCGGGTACAGGAAGATTTCGAAACACAGTGGACGACACAATTGATAACACAATATTCAGGAGGTTAACCATTAATTTTAATTTCACTCTACGTTCGTACATACAGAACCATGTGTTTACTATAATGACGTCAGGTGGCCTGACTCAAACAAAATGGCGGTTGCCTTTTTATATCTCTTGGTATTCTTTAATTGCTTTATTGTTGGATTAATATCAGTTTAACATTACTGCTGCAGCTTCAAATTATGAATGAATAGAGTTTAAATTTATTACACAAACCAATGCCCTCGGCATATGTTTTTTATGGCCATGCATCCACTCTCTCATTTGCACACTCAGTTTTAGACCTGTACATTCTTTAATTCACAATTGAATATTAATGAGCTCATAAGATAGAAAATAATAAAAGGAACTTCTCTGGTTAATCGGTGCTGATGTCCATCCGAAAATAATAAAAGGAACTTCTCTGGTTAATCGGTGCTGATGTCCATCCGTTGATCGTGCTTGCTGCCCATGGTGATGGCCGGTGTTCGCCTTTTTTAGTCTGCCGTTTAATTAGGTTGATATTACACTGAATTTACATTTTAAGTAACTGTATGTTAACAAGTTATATGAGCCTTTCTTGCTCCACTATAATGGCCAACATTTTGCCAGTTGTAGTTAAATTATTGTAAAATTTTGTGCACACAACGATACATCGCTGTGGCTGCTATGAAGAATGGCGTTGAAATGAGAACGAGGCAAATGTAAATTTGCGCTTGTGTGTGTGTAGTTCTTACGTCATCCCGCTTTGTCTTGCTGGACAACGCCGGGTTACACACATTGTACTCAGTGCGTCATTGTTATTAGCGATGACGGAGCTGTGTTATAGCCCAATCATAATGCATATTGTTGTACTTCGTCATAAACACCGCCATGGTATATTTTGATGTTTTCACGTCCACCGGAGAACTTGGTGTTTTACTCTGGCCGAATTTGCGCTGTTCCTTTTTCCAGAGGGACAATGTACCTAACCATTCTGTCTGTTTAATAATTACATAATATAAACATTGAAAATACCCATAATTCCCATAATTCTGGTACTGAGTCAGTCTGTACTGTTACAAAGAATACATTTTCCTATTAATATATTCTTTGTATAGGCCTACGAGAGGTTACGGCATAAACAGTTAAATTCTGAGACTTGTTCTACAATTTTACTATCCAAAACAATTTTTGATCTACCCGACTATGTTCCTTTAAAAGCCATACATTTTTTTTTGTCAGATATTTCCACATTAAATTCTTTCGCAGTTTTATTTAACTAGTGGAGCATCCTTTGCAGGTCATCTTCATTTGTGGCCAATAAAATCTGATCACCTGCAAACATCAGTCTTAAGCATTTTGCCCCCAACTATGATTCCTCCATTTACACTGTTAAGACAAACTCTAACAATTCAGTCCAAAAACAAGTTGAAGAGAATTAATTCTGTTCTGCTCCATTCTATTGTTAATTAATTTTAAGCAGGCTTCCTTCTTCTCTTTCACTAATGTTTATAATTCAGGATCCCATGTCTTAGACCACGCTTAGGATTTGATATTTTCTTTGCTCTCAACACTTCTCTTGCGGGGTTTTATACTACACCTTTTATACATTCCCACTCAGTCTCAATTTCAGGATTGTGGTCTATTTATATTCTTCTTTGATACAAATCTTTTATGGAGTCCTCTTTCCGGTTATCCTGCAATAACGAGGAAGTCATTTTTATTTACCTTATCAATTACTCTTTGCAGTTGTTGGTAGAATTCATCAGATTCTTTTGCCTTCCTTCCTCCAGTGCCCACCACTGTTAGACTCGCTCTTTCCACTCTTAATTTTACTGAAATTATTCTTTGGCTTATCTATTTATAGCATCTTAAGTCCTTTTAAATTCTTCATTTATTAAGTGGCCACTCCTGCTTGAGCTCCTCGCATATTTATGTTGACACCACTATATAACATTGTATAGTATTTTAAGTTTGTACTTCCTTTCTGTTTTTCTTTTTGGTTTCTGTTAATACTGATACATCCACTTTCCTTTCTTTTAGTTCTGCTTTTAATTCGTCTGTTTTAGGTATATTGTATATCTCTTGCGTTCCAGGCAGCATTTTTTTATTTTCCTAAAGGAAATAATTTTAAATAATTTTTAAATTAATTTTCCTAATGCCTTCTTCTTGTCCTTCTTCTTTGCCTGGTCGTTATCCGTAATATCCGTCTGGCTATTAATTTCCCTTTGGAGCTTGCGAGTAATATAAGTGTCCCTTGGATATACTACCAACATTTCGCAAGGCAAGCCGAGCGCGGGGCTGCCTAGTCAAGCCGAAAGTCAAGACGAAAAAATAACCGCAGATGTTGCAATTACGACTTCATTTGTCAACAAATTCGCAGAAATTCTTAAAGACGGCAAGTACAATTTAGACGTTCTGCACAACGTGGGCGAAGCGGGTCTTTTTCTGAAAATCCTATCATCTAAAACATTGGAATCTAAACGTGAACATTAGGGCCCAGGGTATAGCCTAAAGTAAGTAAGGACCGGGTCATTCTGATGGTTTGTGCATTGCCCAAGGAACACACAAAATCCCAAATGTTCCTAATGGGTAATTAAAAAAACCTCGATGTTTTAAAAATGCAAAAATCTTTTTAATTTACAAAATTCAGAAAAAGGAGTGGATGAACACCGAAGTGTTTGTCGACTGGTATGACAACACCTTAATACCCCAAGTGAAGAATTTCGCAAAAATGTCGGCAAAGAAAATGGAAAAGTGCTGTTGGTGATAGATAATGCACCGGCACATCCTTCCACGGAAATGTTGGAGCAAGAAAATGATTTATTCACTGTTGAATTCTGGCACCACCACTGGCTCCACTCAGCCGGTTGATCAAAGCGTTATTGCAGCTTTAAAGAAAGTTTACAGAAAGCAACATTTTACGTCGGCTGCTCTGCTGAAAACGATCATGTTGATAGTGTTTTGTCTTTTTTTTCTTTAAATTAATTTGAAAGATTGTTGCTACATGATCGTGGACGTGTTGTATTCAACTGAGACTTGCAATTTAAAACGAGATTGGAATAAATCGATAAAGAAGGAAAACAAATACGAAGAAAAACAAAAGGACAATGCTGCAGCACAAGAAGAGGAAGCAGGAAATGATATAGTAATAAGTAAAATTTCAGAGTTGCTGGTCGCTTCAAAAGTCAACTACTCAATCAATAAGTGTGATAATAATGATATCGTGAACTGGTTTGAATAGTGTGCCAACGATAGCGGTTTTCAAATGATGGCGGACGAAGATACCGTTCAGGCAATATTTAACGTAAACAACGAAAAAACAGGATGAAGAGGAAGAACCTGAAAATTCTGGAGCATCTCATGTGAAAGCCTTTGAGACCCTTAAGGTAGGATGTGAATGGTTTGAAAAGCTAAAGGAATCCAACGGCATCCAATTGTTGGAGATCAAAGAAATTCGCGATTTAGCGGAGGTAGTAAGAATTGTTTGCGCCAAAAGACAATTAACTTTTTCACGAGTCAAAATGTATAATGATACTGCCGCCACCGTTATTTACAGACTTTAAACCCAAAAATCGTTATAGTTATTATTATTATATTATTACCATAAAACATCTGTATTATTTTAATATGGTTTCCTTAAGAATACAAACAGCCTTCGAATGAATTAGTAGTACGAACACGTCAGCCTATCAACACGTTTGGTTTTTTAAAATTTATTTTATTTTTGCAAATTGTTTACAAAATAAACATTTGGCAAAATTGGTGACAATATATATATGACATGTAGAGGGTGGTCCAGTGATCACTCCTCCTTCAGCACTAATATTACATAAATCTAGCCGCAATGTCCACTTGTTTGTGGCATTTGAGTCTTCTTGTGTTGGTGCTTGCATCTTCCATGAGCTTTTGAGCTAGTTCATTGGGGTGCACTGCTAATCTCTTACTGTACTTAACGAAGAATCGTTTGATTTCATGTCGGACAGAAGTCACTTGGAGGTCGTTCTCGATGACATTTATTCAGTATGTACCAAGGAACGTTGACCATAGCTCGGAGCACCACATTCTGGAATTGTTGTAAAATCTCGATATTTGAAGTACTCGCTGTCCCCCACAGCTGGATGCCGTATGTCCAGATTGGCTTAAGTATGGCTTTGTAGATAAGGAGTTTGCTTTCCAGAGTTACAGGGGATCTCCTTCCGAGTAGCCAATACATTTGCCTGTACTGTAGTCTGAGCTGTTTGTTTTTGGTAATTATGTGCTTTCGCCAGGTAAGGCGGCGGTCCAGATATATACCGAGGTAATTTACATCTTCCTTTTGTGGTAGTTGGCAGTTATTGAGTGTTACCAGCAGGCAGCTGTCACGTCTCATAGTGAAGGTAACGTGAGATGATTTACTTCCATTTGCCTTTATCCGCCACTTCTTTAACCATTGAGTTCAGACATTGCATGAGTTCAGACGTTAGCTTTGTATATGTTTCAGCCAAAACAGTAGTACTTTTTGTAAACATTCACTGCTGTGTCATTAAAACATTAAGAATGTTGTTGGCGGGAATTTGATTAGTGAGAAATCTTATCTCTGTGCTGGAGACCTGTTGCTGAATATTGGTAGACACAACATATTATCGCTACACATTCTTATAAACAAATGCCTGTTTCGAATTACGTAGTACATGTTCTCTTGCGATTGCACGCAGTTGGGTAGCGTGCTCAGAGCGCCGATGCTGATAAGCCTGTGTTCTGTGCGCCGAGCTTATCTATGCATCATTAGACACCTGGCTTCATATCTGTATATCTGCTGTTCGCCAACTTCATAGCAAACACTAGCGGTCCAATGAAAATTTGTACAAGTCATTACTAAAATCATTATCACAGCACTAGTAAGGTCCCAGAACAAAATACATTTATTATTAAGTTAGTTAGATTCCAATATTAGACAATTTTTCATATTATCTAAAATATTACGAAAACCCAACTATTCTACCATTTTATTAGTTACATAACTGTAGAGCAGGCAATCATAAAACAAGTACTAAAATTTTTGGACTACTGCGTCAGTTTTTTTAGTTAAATATGTAACCATAATACCTAAATGACAAATAATTAGTCATAGCTTTGCAGTGTATGTATGTTTCCATCGATCTCTGTATCTAACATTATTCGCAAATATACATAAATGATAACAAAATATAAAGCTTTTTTGAAACATAGTTTACAAACTATTTGAAAGCGATCCAAAATTTGCAATGAGTGTTGGGACACATTATTTCTGTCACATTACAAAATACAGAAACTACAGATACAGATTTTGTATTTTCAATAAATTCCTCATAACTTCACCCCCAAATAAACTATAACAATTTTATAAAATGTTGAGTTTTATTTTAGGCCTTTGGTGCTTCCAGATTTAGGTCTTTGCTTTGATGTACCTTTGACTGATGTTTTTCCTTCGTACACAACCAGAACATAATACATTTATTTGAACGTTTCATCCTGTACTGATATCACTCGTGAAGAAATAGAGGATCATTCTTACTGACTTTCTTGGAAGTAATGACTCCAGTTAGATCAAAATTTACGACTTTAGTACTACTGTGTCACATCGATTGTCAAACCACAACTAAGGAAAAGTCAGCGTAACAAACTCATTTACGAGTCATATGGTCAACAAATTTAAGGTATGCGGCTATCTAGTATAGACTAGCAAGTTTTGCCTTCTTATCAAAAACCCACTTACGTTGTGCATCCCGTGTTTACACATAGGCCTATATACAGCTCAGGTCTCCGTCTCATAATAGTATTCTCCTTTATTATTTACAGTTGTATTTAACTTAATTAATTTCTTCTCAAATGTGTTCGTCCCAACCAAAAAAGCACTATTACAGGCATAATACAAAATTTTGAAATGAAATTTTGAAATGAAATTTTGCAGACTTCTGAAAAAGGTAAAGGAATAAGATAATCGTAGTCATCCGTTCCCTTTAAACAGCAGTAAACCTTAAGTATTCAACTCCTTTTAAGACTTCCGCGGAAATACGTTATTTTACTTCTCTTTGACCCGCATGCGCGCGCACACTCTCACACACACACACACATACACACACAAACGCATGTGTATATAGAGTCTGTTCTAGTATGTGTAGATGCGTGTGAAGCATTCGTATAGGCCTACCTGGCTGCTAAAACGTGAAGAACCCTAGATGAATATTATCTGTACCTACGATATGTGGAATATGCGTAATTGTGATTTGATTGTGTTGGGGGGGGGGATCTCTTGTGTTTTTGATAGGAGAGAGAGAGAGAGAGAGAGAGAGTATATGTATATGTATAGTTATGCCGCTTATCACCAAAGACATCACAACACAATTTTCAACCTTCCAAATCTGACACATTTTTCAAGTTTGACAACCAAAAAAAATATATATATAACAATCTACAACTCACCTTGATGACCGGCTCACTTGTCACTAGAACTAGGAGAGGCCTCCTAGTGGAAGAATGTTCACATGCTGGGTAACCATTAGGAAATTGGACGAATGAGGTGACCTCAATTTTAAAATTTCGAAAATAACAAATTTATTGATGCTATCATCTCTAGTTTTTGTTACAATGAGATTTCATAGAATTCAGGCTGTGAAGGTATTCGATTAGAAATATACAAGTATGTGAAATATTTACTATATTACATGACATTCAAAATTTAAAATTTCAAAATATTCAAAATTTAATATTTAAAAAGTATTCCATTAGAAATATATAAAATCTGTAAAATATCTACAATATATCACATTGTTTTTCTTACAATGATTCATAGTATCCAGGCTGAAAGTATTCTATTAAAATTATATAAAATATGTAAAATATTTGAAATCTCTTACATGGCATACAAAATCACCATTGACATGCACCAAGCCTCGACAGTACCTTTTTACCTTCACCATATAGAATTTCCTTATTCGGAAATAATTATATTGACATTAATAAGTACAAAGAGTAAATCCAATAAGTCTTTTCTCTTTCTCCTTTTTTTTTTTTTTTTTTTTTTTTTAGTCCCCCTCTGGTTGTACTATAAACACTTTCAATAATATAAACAATTTTATAAACCATTTAACAAGCAATTCTATCCTACAACAATTATTACAGCCACAACAATTTGAACAATCATATTACATAACAACATGCGCCCTCTGAAATCTAAATCAAAAGCCAGAAAGGAGAATCATATAATTAGGAAAATATAATGTAAACATAAGATAGGTGATTATATACTCTGTGTGGAATTCACAAGTGCATGTGCTCAATTTTCCTTAGACTTGTATAAACTGGTGTAGCACAAAGGCTTGCAGATTTCAGAGTGCACCATTATTTAAAAAAAACTATCAAATAATCAGGTACATATATCTCTCAGAAATGTAATATGTTGTGTGCATAGAATTATGAGTATATACATATACAACAGAATTTTCACAGTGACTGTACATTGATAGAGAATGAAAATAAATATGAGTATATACATCTACAAAAGAATTTTAACAGTCACTGTACAATGATAGAGAATTAAAATAAATATGAGCATATACATATACAAAAGAATTTGAACAGTGACTGTACATTGATAGAGAATTAAAAATAATACCAAATCCCAAAGTGGGAATTTCATCTTGTACAAAAGTTCAGTCCTATTTTATTAACAGGCGAAATACTTCTGAATTACAGTTCTAGTACAGGGCAATGTATTCTTACAATTGTAGGTGATCTGCAACTCTTTTCATAATCAGATTTATACGTTCCAATCAAAGGCAGCCACAATATAAGTTCAACACAGATTATATGAAAAAAGTATACTGGAATTTACATGCTTCCACAATTCACACACAAGACATTTATATGAACACACTGAATCATACAATGAGCAATTAAGGAACTCGGCTGAATTTTGCTTCACTAGGCCCTATGATCCCACTGGCCAATTCCTAACACATTTTCTTAAGTTTTTTTTTTTTTTTTTTTTTTTTTTTTTTTTTTTTTTTTTTTTTTTTGCACATAAGATGTTACTGTCGAACAAGAAACTAGTCACATAAGAAACTAGTAAAGTTCACCAGACTTTTCTGTTAAAAAAACTTGCGTTCAAGCATTTGCAGTGACTGCAGAAACCTGCATATTATATTCCCAGTATATAGTGAAGTAACAAAAAAAATCCAGGATTAAGCAACTATTGTTCCTTTTTTTTTTTTTTTTTTTTTTTTTTTTAACCAGCCAGGCCCCACTTGACTCCAAAACAAGCAGCGCGAAAGCGCATCCCAGGCAAAATTTAATAATTTTTATTTTTCCATACCTGTACAATTTTGCAAAGTGTCACTTCCAATTGAGTTCCTCAATTTACTCACACATAAATAACATCTCGGTCTTCACAGGATCATGGCTGCCGGCCCAGAGCCCATCGGCACACTTTTTATTTAGCCTGCCATAATTAATTTAACAAAACCCCGGCATAAAAACTAAAACAAAGACCTTTTCAAACGCTGACCTCTAAGACCGCACGTGGCGAGAACAGCTGACCAGGCCAACCCCCGGTATGTCACCACACAGCTGATCTTCTACCACCACTCGAGTCAAAAACGCTTCCCAAACTCAACGAAAAAAAAAAACCACAGCTCAACCTACCACTTGAGTCAAAACCAGCTACTATTCCACGACAAACACCGCTCCAAGCAGCGCGAACGCAAAGTACAGTTGACCGAAGTCTCAGACAGACAGCATACCCGATCCAACGACAGCAACCAATTCAATTATAACCAATTTGTAAGTTACCGTAACGTCTCATAGGTGGCGAGAGTATCCACGAGCGCAAACTACACAGATGAAAGGAGTCTATTACCCAGATTCACTCTAACAAACGTTCGGATGTCACCGTAACGCCTAGATATGGCACATAGTGAGAGGGAGGAAGAGTGTGAATGACAACGTCTGCATAATTTAACAATAGACTATATTACTCTGTCTAGACGATGTACTCTGTAAATATTATTGTAAAACAATAAATGAAATAATAAGTAATAACCATTGTCACATGATTAATTTGTTTACCATAATTTTGTGTTTGTAATTTTGTGTTCTGTTATTTTGTACCTAATTCTCAAAATTTATGGATAAGTGTGTTCAGTACTAGTAGTAATAATAACTTTTAATAATATACATTATTGAACATCTTACCATCTGCATTCAGCTATAACATATTTTTAGACATGTATTGCTATTTGCACCAGTTCCAATAAACATTCAATTATTACTGGATCTATAATTATTTATAAACGTAATTAAGGGATTATTATATTATCAATAATTTAAATTGTAATACTGTATTAATTAGGTTTTTGGAATATTGTAATTATGTCTACCTATTTAAGTAAAATAATATGTAAGAAATGTTATTATTTTGCCAACGTAAAACAAAACACACACACACACACACACACACACACACACACACACACACACAGAGAAATGTTTATAAACTCTCTACGTAAGCGTAAAATATGAAAGATGCGGATTGACAACTGCACCGAGTTTAAAACCAATTGAATATGTGTCATTATTAGCCTAATTACACATACCTACTTTGAAACTAACTAATACTAGATAATGTTTTAGTGGATGGTTAGTGAGGATCGGTCAGTAATACAATTTTTTAGTTATTTTGTGCCGACGTTTTGACAATATTTATTGTCATCTTCAGGACCTGTGTATGAAATACAATAGAAATATCAAACATAACGAAACAATTAAATATTTGGGTGAACGTGTTGGTGATGTGAGTGTGTGTGTGCGTATGTATGTATCATTTTATATATGAAGACTTATGATAGTTTGTTTACATCTTCAAATTATCTTTAAGAAAGCGAGAAAATTATAGTATGAGAGAACTTAATTTATACAGTATTACAATTTAAATTACTAAATGTAATGTTATTTTAATTAATTAAACAAACAGTAATCAACAATTGGATATTAGATTGGTACATAAATTGTTTATACGTACAACAGTCAACATTAGCAAAGTAATATATTACCTATAACTAAAACAGATTAGGGGATGTTCACTACATAATTATTAAAAGTTATTTTTACCATGTTTCACTCCCTACTGGTGTTAACAAACAATCATAATTTAGAAACATACAATTTACACAATACTGTAAAACAGTACGACTTGAATCAGATAGTTGACAAAGGTTAAAAACAAAAGTATCTGGTAAATTTTACTAACAGGTAAACTTGGATAATAATTGTAATCATATTGTAAAATATAGTCAAGAGTACTATAGAATAATGTAATTTATGTATGTGTCCACAATCACCCTTCTCTCTCTCACCCATGCTCCCCCTGCCAGTCCTTCTCACAGCCTCTCACTCTAACCTGAAATCGATCTATCACTCACTATCACCCCACTCTCTCTCTCTCTCTCTCTCTCTCTCTCTCTCTCTCTCTCTCTCTCTCTCTCTCTTCCTCTTCTACATCTCACTCACTGTCTCCCTTCTTCCCTCTCTCACTCTTCCACCCTTCGCTCCCCCCTCTCTCTCTCTCTGTCTCTCTCTCTCCCTCTCATTTGTCATTGTCCACGATTGGCACTCTAAAACACTCACCATTTTTATTGCACTATCATCCTCATATAAAATAGAGAATTATGCACACGATAACAGAAATGATTTACCAACTTGTATTAAAGGGTTACAGACTTTATAACACAACATTATAGATAACAGATCTATTATATGAAAATGGTTATTACTTAATATTTAAATTTTGGTCAATGTTATTTACCTGTAACTTGGTCTATACAGAGTACCATAGTCAATGTAGTTCGTATATATGTCGGTCATAATCTCTCTCACATCTCTCTCTCTCTCTCTCTCTCTCTCTCTCTCTCTCTCTCTCTCTCTCTCTCTCTCTCTCTCTCTCTCTCTCTCTCTCTCTCTCTCTCTCTCTCTCCCCCCCTCAGTCTTGTATCTTTCTGACTCATACAACACCTTATCACTCACGTTAACAACTCGGGCACTCTGTCTCTCTCTTACTCTATTCTAACAGATATATACCACAAATCTAACACTTAGACGTGTACACACACACACACACACACACACACACACACACACACACACACACAACCTCACAAGTCAACTACACATTCGAGAATCCATACATAAATATAACACTATTTTATTCTCTTATTTTTATCATCTAAGTGTAAATTATGCACAACGGAGATGCTCACTGTACTGAGTTTAAAACTGATCGAATAAGTGTCTATAAGAAATGTTATATGTTTCTTAGCTAATACTAAATAATATGATCAGTGAGACACTTACAATTGTTGCTGACGCCAAACACACAACTGTAAATTTTCCCTGACCAACACCTTATTATAAAGCAGAACAGACGACCCTTGTACATTTGTAGGAAATTAAGTAACATGTGTTCGGAAGACAGTTGAGAAAGGTTTGCACTAGGGGGAGTGTGACACTAATTAATATCTGAGGACAAGCTGGCCATTAAATGACCAACACATCCTGTAGGGAGACTACTGATTATTTCTTCAAAGTCATGTTTTGACGGTGTGTATAAGTTGAGCATAACTGGACGAGAGGTTTTGAGTATCAGTGCGAAAATTAATGGAGTGAGGGTCACTTTTAATTTGAATCAATTCCAGTACGCATCTTTTGAAATAATTATTTTCGTAATATTTAATTTGGGTGTTGTTGAAGTCAAATTCATGGCCGGTGTTTAAATGGTGAGATACTAAAGCGTTGGGGTTATCATTATGGGTTTTTTATGGCAATCATACCTATGTTGATAAATTCTCTTATGTAAATATTGGGACGTGATACCAGTGTATGTGGCTGGACAGTCTTTGCGTTGGATAGTGTATACGACATTAGATCGTTTGTCTTTGGATGTCGGGTCTTTGAGGCTTGAGAAGAGAAATCGAACAGTATGTTGGTTTTTGAATGCTAAAGTTTTTTGAATTTTTGATAGGCATTTTTTAAGTTTTTCAGAAAGCCCTTTAACATAAGTTGTAGAAAAGTACGAACCGGCGTTAGGCTCAGGTGTATTAGATTGGGCAGATGTAAAATTGGGGCTCAGCTGATTTGCGCGATGTTAATGAATTACCTGTTTGATTATGTGGTCTGGGTAACCATTGTTTTTGAAAATCTTAAATACTAATTCCTTTGTTTTTTTTTTGATGAAATGATTGATCACTTAGACCGGTGGCTCTCTTATATACCGAGTGGATTAAGTTAGTTTTTAGATGTATGGGATGGTTGGAATTAAAATGCAGATATCTACCGGAGTTCGTGGGTTTTATGAACCAATCAGTGACTATAGTACCATCTGTCTGTCTAATAACCTTGGTATCAAGAAATGAAATGGAACTATTCTGTTCGTGCTCTATTGTGAACTGTATTCGTTCAAAGCCCATTAGTTTGGAATTGAACAGAGATAAGATTGTGTACATATTGTGTTGTGGTCTCCAAGTTGCATATAACTAACTATATTTAATATTACCTTGTGTATCCAGGTACACTGGTGCTCCTCCTTGCAACTTCAATGTTTCTTTAAAAACTACGCGTTTCGGGACTCATGGTCCCATCATCAGGTATCCCATCATGGTCCAGACCACATAATCAACAGGTAATTCATAAACAGACAATAAAGACATTTTAGTACTGCAAGCAGGTAAATCTAACAAGACAGTTATCATGTATAAAACTGAGTATTTCAATAGAAGGAATTCATTAGTAGGTGATTGTAATACATATGTTAAGCTTAATAGGGACCCCACTACTTCTTTAAACAACTCAACTGTGACAATACTCAAAGAGGCTTTCAAAAACGGGCAAATTGACAACAATACCTATAAACGCTTAGTTCCACATGCCCCAACTCCACCTAAAATTTACGGCTTAGTAAAAACTCATAAACCTGACAACACTCTTAGACCTATTATCTCATTTATAAACTCCCCTACATATGAAACATCAAAATGGCTAGCAAATATTCTAAAAAATGCGTCTTCTGAAAAGTACAACATTAGTGATAGCTTTACCTTTGTTGAAACTATAAAGAAACACACAATCCCTCCCAGTCATGTTTTAATTTAACTAGACATTTCCTCCCTATTCACTAATGTAAATATCCAAACAGTGATCAACATTTTAAATAAAAATTGGAACTGCATCTCCACACATACAACATTAAATAAGGATAGTTTCCTCAAACGTCTGTTGCATTGTTGCAATAATGGTTATTTCACATTTCAGGGACAATTTTTTTAACAAACTTACGGCACTGCTATGGGTAGCAGTCTCGGGCCCATCTTAGCTGACATTACCATGAACCAGTTTCTTGACACAGTTATCTCTACGCTACCATTTAAACTCCCCTTCCTATATAAATACGTGGATGATATTATAACTTGTATTCCATATGACCAACACGACACAATCTTATCTCTGTTCAATTCCAAACTAATGGGCTTTGAACGAATACAGTTCACAATAGAGCACGAACAGAATAGTTCCATTTCATTTCTTGATACCAAAGTTATTAGACAGACAGATGGTACTATAGTCACTGATTGGTTCATAAAACCCACGAACTCCGGTAGATATCTGCATTTTAATTCCAACCATCCCATACATCTAAAAACTAACTTAATCCACTCGGTATATAAGAGAGCCACCGGTCTAAGTGATCAATCATTTCATTAAAAAAAAACAAAGGAATTAGTATTTAAGATTTTCAAAAACAATGGTTACCCAGACCACATAATCAAACAGGTAATTCATTAACATCGCGCAAATCAGCTGAGCCCCAATTTTACATCTGCCCAATCTAATACACCTGAGCCTAACGCCAGCTCGTACTTTTCTACAACTTATGTTAAAGGGCTTTCTGAAAAACTTAAAAAATGCCTATCAAAAATTTAAAAAACTTTAGCATTCAAAAACCAACATACTGTTCGATCTCTCTTCTCAAGCCTCAAAGACCCGACATCCAAAGACAAACAATCTAATGTCGTATACACTATCCAATGCAATATGCACTGTCCAGCCACATACACTGGTATTACGTCCCAATATTTACATAAGAGAATTTATCAACATAGGTATGATTGCCATAAAAAAAACCCATAATGATAACCCCAACGCTTTAGTATCTCACCATTTAAACACCGGTCATGAATTTGACTTCAACAACACCCAAATTAAATATTACGAAAATAATTATTTCAAAAGGTGCGTACTGGAATTGATTCAAATTAAAAGTGATCCTCACTCCATTAATTTTCGCACTGATACTCAAAACCTCTCGTCCAGTTATGCTCAACTTATACATACCGTCAAAACATGACTTTGAAGAAATAATCAGTAGTCTCCCTACAGGATGTGTTGGTCATTTAATGGCCAGCTTGTCCTCAGATATTAATTAGTGTCACACTCCCCCTAGTGCAAACCTTTCTCAACTGTCTTCCGAACACATGTTACTTAATTTCCTACAAATGTACAAGGGTCGTCTGTTCTGCTTTATAATAAGGTGTTGGTCAGGGAAAATTTACAGTTGTGTGTTTGGCGTCAGCAACAATTGTAAGTGTCTCACTGATCATATTATTTAGTATTAGCTAAGAAACATATAACATTTCTTATAGACACTTATTCGATCAGTTTTAAACTCAGTACAGTGGGCATCTCCGTTGTGCATAATTTACACTTAGATGATAAAAATAAGAGAATAAAATAGTGTTATATTTATGTATGGATTCTCGAATGTGTAGACTTGTGAGGTTTTGTGTGTGTGTGTGTGTGTGTGTGCTAGCATGTGTGTATGGTACACGTCTACATGTTAGATTTGTGGTATATATCTGTTAGAATAGAGTGAGCGAGAGACAGAGCGCCCGAGTTGTTAACGTGAGTGATAAGGTGCTGTATGAGTCAGAAAGATACAAGACGAGGGTAGAGAGAGAGAGAGAGAGATTATGACCGACATATATACGAACTACATTGACTATGGTACTCTGTATAGACCAAGTTCCAGGTAAATAACATTGACCAAAATGTAAATATTATACTACAATTTTTACAGGAGAGTGATTGACGTTTGTCTGCAAGTGAGGGGGGAAGTGGTGTTTAGAGCGGTCTGATTGGCCGAAACTCTACAGCACAGCGTTGTCAACTCGTACTTGTTGTTCCGCTGTTTGTGCGTTACCACGTGCGCGTAGTAAATTGAACAGCAGGCCTAGTGCGTTTACTACGGTTTGATGTGAGTGAAATTTAACAGTTTTAAAATTTACAGTATTATATTTTAGTGCATTTGCATGATTGAGTGATATTTTTTAAATTTAGTGTTTATTAGTCTAATATTCAGAAGTGATTTAGTGGTAAAATTTAAGTATTTAGTGGACTAAGTGATAGTGATTGTAAATATTATCCATTCAGCTATGTCCGACGCCAGTACGAGTGCTTCAGCTATACGCAAGACAAGAAAAAGGAAAGTATTTAATGGACAGGCAAGACAACTTATCTGTTCAGTACGTGAATATTTTGAAAAAGAAAAAGCAAACGGGGGGCCGTTAATTTCCTTTAATAAAGTTTTAGAGCGTACAGCTGCCGCATGCGAAGTAGGGAAGAATCTTATAGTACGAATAGGAAAAGAGAAAGACGATCTTCTTACTGATTTTAGTGATACAGAGCCCAAGTTTCATACACCTAATAAAAAAAGAAATATAGACAAAAAAGTTACGAAGTTAGATTCTTTCCAATAAAATGCAATTCGACAACATATTTATACCTACTATTGTAGAAAAGAGCACCCAACAATAAATAAACTTAGCAGCAGCTGATCTTTTTGCCGGTAGTAAATCATCTGTTAGGAAAGTATTGCAAAATATCGGTTTTAAGTTTACAAACATTTCAGGGAGAAAAGTTCTTATGGAAAGTGAAAGTGTAGTTGCTTTACGTTGTAGATTTCTACGAGAAATTCAAACTAAATCTATTGAAGACATAGTCTGGTTAGACGAAACATGGGTAAACATAGGTCACAGTTTACGAAAAGGCTGGACAGATGATACTGTGGAAGGAACAATGAAAATACCTTTAGGACGAGGTGAGTAGATATATTATTGTACACGCTGGGACATCAAAAGGTTTCATACCTAACTGTTTTTATGCCTTTAAGTCAAAGAAAACGAGTGACTTCCATGAAGAAATTAACTCTGAAAACTTTACCAAGTGGTTCACAGACTCGTTATTAAAAAACCTCACGCCGCCAATTGTTGTAATGGATAACGCCCCTTATCACTCGGTTATATACGACAAAGCACCAACATTAGCTACACGTAAAGAAGAAATTATTCACTGGCTTCATGAACATAACATTTCTACGACTGTTAGCATGAAAAAAGCAGAGCTATTGGAGCTGGTGTCAGGTTGTAAACCCCGCTTTCCGGAATACGTAATTGACAAAGTAGCGCAAGAACATGGCCATAAAGTAGTAAGATTACCACCGTATCATTGTCATTTTAACCCCATTGAGTTAATTCGGGCACAAGTAAAGGGATATGTAGCAAGAAATAATAAGACTTTTACAGGAACTGAAGTAGAAAAATTGATACGCGAGGGCATTACGAATGTTACTGCAGATGATTGGAGAAAAGCAGTGATGCATACAAAGAAAGTAATTGACGAAGCATGGAGCAACGAAGGCATATTAGAAGACGCCGTGGAACAACTGGTAATAAATTTGGGGACAGAATCCAGTGACTCTGGTAGCGACATAAGTGGTGTAACACCTTTAGATTAACGGGACAGGCAGAAAACTACAGACAGGTAATAATAATTTCATTTTCAGTTTTGTTTTTATGGTAAAAGTAATAAAAACAAAACATTGACTCTTATTTTGCTGTCTTATATTTTTTATTATTGTTAATTTTTACTTTATTTATACACTAAGTTGATTATTGCACATTTGCACATTGTCACATTTATCGTTAAATCAAAAAATTAAAGATTCTGAACATTTGAAGTTAATTTTAAAAAAACACTGAAGTTAATTAAGTTCTCGTTTATTATTCTCATAAGAATTCACATTTTTAGTTTATGCATTATCTGTAGTTACAACTGAATAAATATTAGTTTTTAACTAAATATAATTATTACACTACGACTCGGAACACAAAACTTTAAAAGGCGAGACTTCTGAAGAAGCCTTTAAAAGGCAAAAGCCGGTTCAGGTTGTAAGGTAAAACTTTTTCGTTTTTACCTATAAAAAGTTTTGTGTTCCGAGTCGTAGTGTAATAATTATATTTAGTTAATTAACGGACACTCATGGACAACGAAATCGAAGATTAGTTTTTAAGTAGGGGAATACATATTTAGTCTTCGTGTACTGGATTTGTTTTGTCTGCGAGAAGTATGTTTTGAGTGAATGCAGTAACGAAAGTTATGCTTGCGTGACATTCAACAGAAACACGTGGTTACGAAGTGGCAACATGGCGATGACATCATTGCAAACGTCAATCCCTCTCCTGTAAAAATTTTAGTATAAGTAATAACCATTTTCATATAATAGATCTGTTATCTATAATGTTGTGTTATAAAGTCTGTAACCCTTTAATACAAGTTGGTAAATCATTTCTGTTATGGTGTGCATAATTCTCTATTTTATATGAGGATGATAGTGTAATAAAAATGGTGAGTGTTTTAGAGTGCCAATCGTGGACAATGACAAATGAGAGGGAGAGAGAGAGAGAGAGAGACAGAGTGAGAGGGGGAGAGTGAATGAAGAGATATAATGAGAGAGAGAGTGAGAGAGAGAGAGAGAGAGAGAGAGCGAAGGATGGAAGAGTGAGAGAGGGAAGAAGGGAGACAGTGAGTGAGATGTAGAAGAGAGCGAGAGAGAGTGGGGTGATAGTGAGTGATAGATCGATTTCAGGTTAGAGTGAGAGGCTGTGAGAAGGACTGGCAGGGGGAGCATGGGTGAGAGAGAAGGGTGATTGTGGACACATACATAAATTACATTATTCTGTAGTACTCTTGACTATATTTTACAATATGATTACAATTATTATCCAAGTTTACCTGTTAGTAAAATTTACCAGATACTTTTGTTTTTGTTTTTAACCTTTGTCAACTATCTGATTTAAATCGTAATGTTTTACAGTATTGTGTAAATTGTATGTTTCTAAATTATGATTGTTTGTTAACACCAGTAGGGAGTGAAACATGGTAAAAATAACTTTTAATAATTACGTAGTGAACATCCCCTAATCTGTTTTAGTTATAGGTAATATATTACTTTGCTATATGTTGACTGTTGTAGGTATAAACAATTTATGTACCAATCTAGTATCCAATTGTTGTTTACTGTTTGTTTGATTAATTAAAATAACATTACATTTAGTAATTTAAATTGTAATACTGTATAAATTAAGTTCTCTCATACTATAATTTTCTCGCTTTCTTAAAGATAATTTGAAGATGTAAACATACTATCATAAGTCTTCACATATAAAATGATACATACATACGCACACACACACTCACATCACCAACACGTTCACCCAAATATTTAATTGTTTCGTTATGTTTGATATTTCTATTGTATTTCATACACAGGTCCTGAAGATGACAATAAATATTGTCGAAACGTCGACGCAAAATAACTAAAAAATTGTATTACTGACCGATCCTCACTAACCATCCACTAAAACATTCATTGATTGACGGTGTTAAATATGAAGTGATTTGAATTGTCGATTTACTGTTATAATTAATTCGCCAGGATGCAGAAATGATGAAGAGAGAGTGGACTGTAGTTAATACATTTATTGAAAATTATTCAGATTATTACAGCATTGAAATGGTTAGGTGTCAATTTTGAATATAAGATTGGCTAATGAGCGCATCGTAAATACAAGTCGTAAAATGTTACATTGAAGAATTAATTTAGTGAGAAAGCCTAGAAGGCCATATATAAAGTCTTGGGCCTAAGGCCTACATTAATTGTCGCGACAAAGAAGAAATGAATGTGACAGGATAGCAGCGAGCGCAAGGGCGACCGCCGCTAGTGAACGTATGTAACGCACTGTCCAGATGTACAGACATGAATTGAGCAAATTAAAAGCGCAGATTAGCCAACCTATGAATGCAAAAATTACCGCGCTACTGTTCATAACTGCCCGCAAAAAATCAATAGATTTTTTAAATACATTTTAGTAACTTATTATATAAAATACAGAGTTCTTAATAATGAAAGTTAATCGCAATAGGCTGCATTGAACCTTGAGTTGTAATCTTAGATAACAGTTGTGCATTAATTGTTTAGCGATAAGCTTGAATAAAGATAAGCATTTAGTAGGCCAAGGTTGGCGTGCAAAGTGATTTTATGCATGATTAAAAATGTAAGTGCTGGCAATATATTGCCCAAATATATTGTATGTGTACAATATTGAACGATATAAAACATGAAAGTACATAATTTGACAATGTTTAACAATGAATGATCGGAAACTCATCCCAAGATGGCCCGATAAATTGTAACCCTATGCAAGTCATAGATGGTTAACGTAAAATAGTTG
This sequence comes from Magicicada septendecula, assembly GCA_034769895.1. Taxonomy (NCBI): domain Eukaryota; kingdom Metazoa; phylum Arthropoda; class Insecta; order Hemiptera; family Cicadidae; genus Magicicada; species Magicicada septendecula. The sequence continues at coordinate 1,422,043,952 of CM068367.1, read as the reverse complement.
AGGCTAGTAGACCTGTACAGAGTATTGCATACAATGAACAAATAAATTGTCACAAATTATACATGTTTAGACGTAAATCTAGCATGCGTCATAAAGTTGAACGAGTCATGCTATACCTGAAGTTTCAGGAATTTACAATATATTGTTGTGTGAAAACAAGCTATAGATAGCTGACTGATTGCGAGCACATATGTAATGACATGTATGTCATAATTAAGCAGGAATAATAATTGTGCAATGCATAATCACAAAATACAAAATACCATATAAAAATACAATATAAAAATAAAATCTAGGCATGGCGTGGTTACAGACAGTAGACCCAAAAAACAATATGTTTTACATAAATGCAAGTTATATAATAAATACAATAAACACCAATTTAGTTAATTACAAATATGAATAAGCGCAATAGCATAAGTAACAAATACGACACTGTGGTTACAAATGTAATACATGAGTTGAACAATTGAGAAATACATTCATAGAACAATAAATCACACATTAACAACTGTGCAAAAAATGCATACATGGTTGTATAACTGCAGACCATGTGAATATTATGTAACAAATTTTTATAAAACAATACCACCGATAACATGACACATACCCAATACCAATCAAAATATAAATGTGTAGGACATAGTATGCCACACAAAATATTAACATATAAATACAAAATAGCAAATATACCACCATGAAACTATGATGAGTATAGAGATGATAGCACAGTGCATGGTTGTGAACTTACAAGTCACATGCAAATTTAGTATAGAAACACACAATGGTATAAATTGTCATGAAAATGTTGTGATGATACATATCATAATTAAGTTGACCAAATGGTCATATAATAAAGTAATAAAGCCAATGGCCGAGTAAAATAGCATTGTGCTAAATGATCATAATAACCTTGTGTCTAAGTCCCGTCCCGCGCTGGCAACAGACATAGCTTATGTACTGGTCTCCGCAAAACACCAGTAGGCGTGCGAATGTCTACGACTCTAATTAAGTTGTCTGGGCCGGGAAATGTGGCGGTAATTACACCAAATTTCCAGACTAATGGAGGTAGGTTGTCCTCAATAAGTAAAACTAGGTCCCCAATGGAAACATTATCCTTTGCGAATTTCCATTTGTGACGTTGTTGTAATTGGTGTAAATAGTCGCGAGACCAAGCCTTCCAAATGACTTGGACAAACTTCTGGAGAAGTTGCCAACATCCAAGACGAGAGATAGGAACATGAGATAAGTCTGGGTCCGGTATCGCCGTTAATGGTGCGCAAGTCAAAAAATGGCCAGGTGTAAGTGGCACCGGATCATTTACATCTGATGAGATGGCAAATAAAGGGCGAGAGTTTAGACATGCCTCTATCTGAGACAAAACTGTCATAAACTCCTCGAAGGTGAGTACAGACTTGCCTACCATGCGGCGCAAATGAAACTTTAAACTCTTTATGCCGCTCTCCCAAAGACCACCAAAATGAGGTGACGAGGGCGGAATAAATGACCATGAAATACCCTGAGAGGCCGTGAATGATTTGATTGATGAGGTGGCATCCTTATTATGCCAAGGATTGTAGAGGTCATGTAAAACATTGCGGGCCTTCCTAAAGTTTGTGCCATTATCAGAATATAACTGACTGGGTATGCCCCTGCGGGACATAAAACGACGTAAGGCAGCTATAAACGCATTGGCTGTAAGGTCGGAAACCAATTCCAAATGAATGGCCCTGGTTGCTAAGCAATGAACAAAGACACGTATGCCTTAGAGAGAGTTCTGGATTTCTGCCCGCCATGATGAATCATGAAGGGACCACCATAATCAACCGCGCAGAATAGAAACAGCCGCGATGGAGTTACTCTAGGAGATGGTAAAATACCAAGCCTCTGAACCTGCAGTTTGGCACTAAATCTGAGGCACTTGACACATCTACGAATAATGGAGCGAATGACTATCCTGGCATTAATAATCCACCAAACGCTGACGAAGTGCGTGATGCACGAGTTGAGAACCAGTGTGAAGTAGACGAATGTGTTTGCGTTCAATAATAAGGCGAGTAATATGAGCCGATGGATGCAAGACAATAGGATGCTTAGTGTCGTAAGGTAGTTGCGACTGCTGTAAGCGCCCGCCGATGCGTACTACACCAGACTCATCAAGAAACGGGTCCAGAGAAGACAACTTACTCTTAACAGAGACAGAAGACCCATTACGAAGGCAATTAATCTCAGCAGCGAAGTGGATCGACTGAGATTGTTTTACGAAAAAATTAAGAGTGGAATGAATTTCAACGGGGGTAAGAGCGCCCGATATTTTCTCAGCACTGGAGAGTCTAATATTTTTGATGAACCGAAAACAGTAAGCGTATACGCGTGTCAGACGGTGCAACGAAGAAAAGTCCTTAGAAAGGTCAATAGCCAGGGTAGACATTAGAGAAAGGTTGGGGGTTTGTTTCTCTTCCACAGTGACTTCAGAAGACGACGGATTAGAAGGTAAAAAGGGTGGAAAAGGATTGGACTCAGAAGATCGAGACAAACAAGCAGGACTGTGCCACCAAAGCGAACAATCGCGCAAAACGTCAGGGTGACACCCCCTAGAGATAATATCAGCAGGATTGTGTCTAGAATTGATGTGATGCCATGTATAGGCTTGCGTAAGACGCTGAATCTCGGCAACACGATTAGCGACGTAGGTTTTCCACCTCGTGGACTGGGCATGAATCCAGTAAAGAGACACCATGGAGTCAGAATATAAATGAACACTATTAATAAATGAATAAAGTGCAGGAACGACCTTAGATACGAGTCGCGATAACAACAAGCAAGCACAGAGTTCGATGCGAGGTAATGACACCTGTCATAGGGGAGCCACGCGAGATTTAGAACACAGGAGATGACAAGAGGCCGATGAATCTTGATAAATGACTAATATAAATACAGCTCCCAAATCCCTTTTCAGAAGCATCCGAAAAACCATGTAATTCAACTATACTTGCCTCAGACTTGCAACAAATAGAACGTGGGACAACAATTTTGCTAATCAGACACAATTTATCGCACAATGAATCCCAAGCCAAACGTAATTGCCCGGAGATCGGTTCATCCCAACCAGAGTTGCAAAGCCAGAGTTGCTGCATAAATTGTTTGTACAAGAAAACAATGGGACCAATCAGTCCAAGTGGATTGTATATGCCTGCGATAATCGATAGAATTCTCCTCTTGGAGATGCTTGATTCAGCGGGGAATGATTTAATGTCAAACAGGAATGAATCGGCAGTGTTATTCCAGAGAATGCCTAGGGTACGCACATTGCCCTGTTTGTTTAAGGGGAGTGATAAATTGTCATGACTTGAGACCACCCTGGGTTCATTAGATGCCCATTTATGCAGCGTGAGACCGTATTGACTCAACAACGTACCTAAGTCAGATTTCAACTTGGTTAGATCAGAGATGGTGTCTGCACCGGTTAGCAAATCGTCGACATAGAAATCATTTGTTATAGCTAACGCTGCATCAGGAAAAGAAGCTTCATGGTCCTTACCAATTTGAATAAGACAGCGAGTGGCCAAAAACGAAGCACTATCCGTGCCGTAGGTTACAGTTCGCAATGCAAAGTGTTTAAATTGTTCGAGGGGAGAATCACGCCACAGAATACGTTGATAGTGACAATCCTTTTCAGATACGAGAATTTGTCGATACATCTTCTCGATGTTGGCGATGAGAACATAGTTATGCATACGGAAACGTAAAAGAATAGAAAAAAGGTCATGTTGAACATTCGGGCCTACCAACAATATGTCATTGAGAGAAAGGCCATTGGTAGTTTTGGACGAACTGTCAAAAACGACGCGCAGTTTTGTGGTCGAGCTAGACTGCTTAAAAACGGCATGGTGAGGCAGATAGTAAGTATTTGACACCCCAGAATTGATAGAGCAATTATCGATAAGCGTCATGTGGCCAAGATCCTTATACTCATTAATAAAGTTTGCGTAATCGCGCACAAGCTTAGAATCATGCCTGAATCGGCGTTCTAAATTCAAAAATCTTGCTTCAGCATTGGTATAAGATTCCCCCAACTGGAGATGGTCGGACTTAAATGGTAGTGAAACAACGAACCTACCCTCTTGATTGCGATGAGTAGACCCCACAAAATGCTCCTCACAAGCTGACTCGTTATCAGATGTATTATCAGGGATAGTTTCTGCTTCCCAGAATTTTTCAAGAGACTGCAAAATTTGACCGTCGTTGTTCCTAGCTAGGAACGAAACAGCAGGACCCTTGTAGCGGCAGTGTTTGGGCAGATTGCCTGCAAGAATGTAGCCTAACTTTGTTTCCTGTATAATAGGAAAATGAGAACCGCGGACGTATTTGTTAGCTAAGATTAAATCTAGGTAGAATTGCGCCCCTAACAGTATGTCGATTTCGGATGATATGTTGAAATTTGGGTCAGCAAGAAAAACGTTATCTGGAATGTTAAATTGTTTTATGTCAAAAGATTGTGCTGGCAGTTTATGGGTTAATGCAGATAAGACAGCACATTTTGCCTCGAAGCTAAATCTTTGATAACGAGAAATAATGCATATAGACGCGAGATTAGTGGCATAACACGCGGTATTATTTATACCTGTAATCGGTATGTTGGATTTAGTCAAGTTAAGCCGTAATTTCTTGGCAAATGATTCCGTACAAAAATTTATTTGTGAACCCGCATCCAAAAGAACTCTTGCGGTTTGTCTGTTGCCAGCCTGGTCAATGACAAACACAATTGCTGTTGATAAAAGAATATTATTCGTGGATTGTAATTTGAGTGAACAATAATTACTGCTGCTGGCAGAGACTGGCTTCGGCACATTGTTTATGTGCAACAATGTATGGTGTCGTTTCGAGCAGATTTTACATGCCTGCTTAATCTTACAATTAGATACAAAATGATCTGATCTAAGACAATTGGTACAACATTTGTGATTTGATATAAATTGTCCTCGCTGAGCGGTGCTTAGTGCACGAAATTTATCACACATGTAAATTGGATGATTAGATTTACAGCACAAACATGAATAATTACTTGACGCTGAGTGATAACTCTTAAATGTAGTGCTGCCAGCAGCGCTTCGTGAATTATGTTTGTCAGATTTTTTGAATCTTAAGCTTACTTTGTTGAGTTGCTGTCCGGCATCGATAGGCAGTGTATTTTCTAACAACTGCCTACGTGCGTTTAAAAAGTGAGTAAAATCTTGAAAGTTGGGAAGGTTATCCGGGTCTATAGACTCCTTCCATAATTTAAACGTAGTGTGGTCAAGTTTTACTGATAATAATTGTATAGTGATAAGCTCGAATGAATTCACTGACAGTTGCATTGCCGCCAGTGAATTAACGGAAGACGTTATTGTATTTGTGAATTCTGCCAAACTTTGGACAGAGTATTTAATTGTTGACTTGACTTCAAGTAAATTTTGAATGTAGTACTTTGCTAGTATGAACTTGTTGTCATACCTTGTGGGCAGCAAACTCAACGCTATCGAGTAGTTTTCATTACAAATAGGTAGTGATTTAATTAAGTCTAACGGCTCATTTTTTAAAGAAGAATGCAAATAATGTAGTTTCTGCACTGACGTTAGATCGGATCTTGCATGTACCAAGTCCAAAAAAATTGAATAAAAATGCTGCCATTCCAAGATATTGCCTGTGAAGCAGGGCAGACTTATCGGTTTTAATTGCATATGGCCCGTTAATACGGGAGGTACAGTCTGAACATTAAAGGTATCAATTAATTGTAAAATATTAGCTTCTGTGGAATATAACATTTCTTCGACCTCAACTCGGTCTTCTTGAGCAGCATTTATGTCTTTGCAAATAAGTTCGATTTCGGACTGTACCTCATCGTATTTCGTTGCCAAGCTTTTCAAACTTTCAAGTCTGACTGTTAAAAAGTGTTGGGTATTAGAGTTTCTATCAAAGTTACTGACAGCTGATTGTATATGCACTATTGCGGACTTTAAGCCGCCTCTCTTTCTGACTAACACTTTGAGGCCTTCTTCAGCCATTGTACGCACCTTGAAATGATGTTAGTGAGGTGATACCTTGTGGGCGATGTCCTGAAGCGTCGAGGCCGTGGAGAAGATGGCAAACACACAGCTCGAAGAGATGACTGCTTTGACTGAAGTACTGAAGCTAGCAGGTGTAAGCTCTTGCAATGATGTCGTCAGGAGGCTCAAAGGCAACGAGCGAAATGCTGGTTGAATCACGCCACGGTCGTATCAGTGGATATGCTGAGTCGCCTGTGATGGCCAGAAATTGGGGCAGAAACATAATAAATAGGTGATTGATGTATCCGGGAATCCAGGTCCAGAGCGACCAAAAAAATGTTAAATATGAAGTGATTTGAATTGTCGATTTACTGTTGTAATTAATTCGCCAGGATGCAGAAATGATGACGAGAGAGTGGACTGTAGTTAATACATTTATTGAAAATTATTCAGATTATTACAGCATTGAAATGGTTAGGTGTCAATTTTGAATATAAGATTGGCTAATGATACAAGTCGTAAAATGTTACATTGAAGAATTAATTTAGTGAGAAAGCCTAGAAGGCCATATATAAAGTCTTGGGCCTAAGGCCTACATTAATTGTCGCGACAAAGAAGAAATGAACGTGTCAGGATAGCAGCGAGCGCAAGGGTGACCGCCGCTAGCCAACGTATGTAACGCACTGTCCAGATGTACAGACATGAATTGAGCAAATTAAAAGCGCAGATTAGCCAACCTATGAATGCAAAAATTACCGCGCTACTGTTCAGACGGTCACTAAAAATTTAAATAAATACTAGATAATATTATGACTGTCTACAACTGTAAGGTACCTACAATACACACCCTATTTATAAACATAAACCGGAACACATTTGTACAGCGTCCTTTTGACCTGTAAAGGTAATTAAAAGAACACATGTTTAGAAGGCAGTAGGGTGTTGGTTCTAGTTGGTAGTTATGTGTTTGACTTTTTCTGTATTGTCCGTACACAGGTCCTGATGAAGACAATAAATATTGTCAAAATGTCGATACAAACAATGTAAAATTTGTGTCATATTTATTGACCGACCCTCACCTTCCATCGTTAAAATTTATTGATCGACGGTCACTACTAAAATTAAGAATTTTATTATTATTTTGATTTTCATTTTTTAATATTTTTTATTAATTGTAAATCACACATAACTACAGAAATCACAGGTTTGTTCTCAAACTACAGGTGTGTGTGTGTGTGTGTGTGTGTGTGTGTGCGCGTGTGCGTGTCAATGAGAAATAAAATAACATATCAGCCGAAGTCAAGTATTTCAGGTCTACTTCTGTTTAAAGGTAACGGATGAATATTGCCTTACACATTTTTCAGAAGCCTGCAACTTTCACATTGCAATTTTTTATTATGCATGCAATGATGCCTTTGGACGTCGATCATTAGCGAATAATCCTATTTATTGTCCCAGGATTTCTCATTCGGTTGGGATGAACAAATCTGAGGAGAGAATAAAAGAAAGTAATTAAATACAACTGTAATTAAGAAAATGAAAATACGATTATGAGACGGAGAGCTGAGCTGCATATTTGTGTAAACACAGGATGTGCAATGTAAGCCAATTGACAAGGAAGACAAAACTCGCTAGTGAGATTATCTAGCCACATACCTTAAATCCGCTGACATACGATTCGTAGATGAGCTTGTTATTTGCACCTTTCCTTAGTTGTGGCTTGACAATCGTTGTGACACAGTAGTATTAAAGTCATGCATTTTGATGTAGAATTTTTCTGATAATATAAGACATTGTCTAATATTGAAATTTAACTAACTTAATAATAAATGTATTTCGTTCAAAACAGTTGGAGAGGTCTGCAGCTCCGGGAGATTACTAGTGGTGTGATAATTCCTTTTAGCAATGAATTGTATAAATTTTCATAGGACCGCTAATGTTGGCTACGGAGTTGAACAACAGATATGCAACCACGTGTTACCGCGTCTAATTATGCATAGATCGGCTCGGCGCACAGAACACGGGCTTATCAGTATCGGCGCTCAGAGCATGATTTCAGCGTTGGCGCTCAGAGCACAGAGCCCGCAGTTGTCCGACAATTATCTTATCTCTTCACACACACACACACACACACACCATTGTCCGGCAATTATCTTATCTCCCCCTTCACACACACACACACACACCACTGTTGACTTAAACATTGGCAACTGTTATGTGACCTTGCACACTTTTGTTGGCGGGAGTTTCATGGTCCATAAAGCTTGTCTCACAAAAAACAGTAGATACAACATATCACGGAACTGATTCATATAAACAACAGAAAAGACGGTGAGCAATATGCTTGCTTTTTAAATGGGATTATCCATACCTACTGCACTTGCAGGCTTAACAATAACGTTTTGCCTGAACTGTGCTCACATACTCTTTCAAATACTGTCTGTTTCTCTCTGTCAGTCTGTCTGTCTGTCTCTCTCTCTCTCTCTCTCTCTCTCACGCGCGCGCACACACAGAGGTGTAGCAAGGGGGCCAAGGGGGCAGCTGCCCGGGGCGGCATAGCCAGGAGGGCGGCAAAGTGAGCATACACTAAAAAAAAGTTATCAGTTTATAAAGCTACAAACAATTTGTTTCATTGATATGACTATTCCTTTCATAAAAGAAGCATAACCAGGCAGCTTCTCCGTTGTCATAAACCTCGCGTGGTAAACAGTATTAGTCTATTTATACTCAACTATCGTAATTACTGTTCATTATGCGGTAAACCGCACTTGTATGTATTTTTCCCCAACTAAAAAATCCCTTTTGGATTTTGTTGCACTTTATTTCCACACAAAAAATTATCAAAGAACCCATTTCAGTAGCGAAAATGTGTTTTCATCGTGACAAAATTTATATCCCCGTATTCAGGATTATGAAAATAGTCCTGCTCATCGCTCTGCGTTTTTAGATTGGAAGGAATTGGAAAGTTCTTTAAACAAAGGAGAACTTATTGATGATCTACCTTAGGAACAAATGAGTAAAGCAGCTAAGTCATGAAAAAAGTTCTCGAACAGGTCATTGCCGCAGTACAAACTTTTGCATAACAAAATCTGGCACTGAGAGGACATCGAGAGTCAGTTACTAACGATCCAAATCCTGGAAACTTTCTGGCTTTGCTAAAATACTTGACTAAATTTGTACCTTGTCATGAGATCTCATTTAGATTCAGTCTCTCGTAAATCTGGGTGTATATCGTATCTATCGCCAGCCATTCAAAATTCCTGTTAAAAGAAGGAGCACACAAATATATTATTACTGCATGTAAGAAGGCGAAGTACTTTAGTATTATATTTGACACAACACCAGATGCTTCACATGTAGAACAAATATCTTAGATTATAAGATTTGTTGAAATTAAACGCATTTCTGTTGATATCAAGGAAGCCTTCATAGATTTTATTCCTTTAGAAGTGAAAACAGCGGAGGGGATCACAGAAGCTATTACAAGTAAGCTTGGGAGAGGTGGATTGAATCTTAGCGGTTGCAGAGCTCAGTCTTATGACAATCAATCAACAATGGCTGGTATCCATTCAGGAGTTCAGAAGAGAATATTAGATTTCAATCCACTATCTATGTTTGTTCCTTGTGACAACCATTCACTTAACTTGGTTGGAGTTCACGCAGCTCATGAAAACGTTCAGGCAGTGACATTTTTTGGGACAGTAGAACGTCTATTCATCTTCTTTTCCTGTTCCACTCATAAACGGAGTGTTTTTAAAGACTTCGTAAATATTACTCTAAAAAGACATTGTGATACCAGGTGGAGTTCAAAAACTGATGCGGTGAAAGCAATATCCACTCAGCTGGATGAAGTGATCGCTGCGGTGGAGAAACTGATAAATACACCGACTGAAACAGTTGATACGAAGGAAGATGCACCATTAATAATTAATGTGATGGAAAACTTTAATTTTGTAACCTTGCTCTTTTTCTGGACAGATATTCTTTCTTCTATAGACACAATCCAGAAAATCTTGCAGACCAAAGGAACAAGCTTTATTCAAGCATTGACACTTCTGGAGACCCTAAAGGGCAAATTAAAAGTTTGGAGGAATGAGTCGTGTAACAATGTCATTACTAAGGCAGATCAGGTATGTAATGAATGGGGTACCAGTATCACATAAAGGATAAGAAGAAAGCGCAGGATACCAGGAGAGTATACAGACGATTCTGAATTAAATGCGAACTGTTCGGCAAGAAATGCGATGTTCTCTTATAAAAATTTTGTCTTGTTTGTTCATCATCTTTTTTCACAGCACTACACTTTATATAATAATGCAACTTTCTCTTGTGAACTTACTTGACTTTTTCCGTTGAACGCGTTTTGGCGTCGTGTTCGCCTTCGTCAGCTTAGAAACAGACTGCCAGTACTTTGTAACGGTTATTGTTTGGAAGGTATAGTGGGGGTGGTGTGTAGAGGAAGGGGATTGGCACGGGGATCCAAATTATTGTTTATTTTATGTATAATTGTGTCAAAAAGTGTATGCGATTTATATTGTAATTGGTCGTTAAGTATGTTGTTTGGTTGTGTTGTGTGGTGTTTGTATATTTCATATTGTTCTGCTGTGTTGAGTTTTCGACCTTTGGGTAAGTAGTGCAATATTTCAAGATTAGTATCTATGTTGGTGTAGCTATGGTTATGTGTGTGGCAAACGCAGAATGTATATTGTTGTGGGATAAGGCTTTTAAGTGTTCAGAGTAATGGGATGAAAAAGATCTTCCCGTCTGGCCTATGTAGAAACTATTGCAGTTATTACAATTTAATTTGTAAACACCTGTTCTATTGTATTTGTCTATGTCTGTGTTTGTATCGTTGATGTGTTTTTTGATGGTATTGTTAGTTCTGAATGCTATTTTGTACTTGTGTTTTCTGAATGTGTGGGCAAGTTTGTGTGTGTTGGAGTTATGGTATGCGAGTGTGATGTATTTATTGTATTGTGTGTTGATGGTATTTTGTGTTTTGTTGTTTTTGTTTTTGATGTGTTTGTGTAGTTTGTTTATTAAATTGGGGTTGTATCCGTTTTTCATTGCTATGTATTTGATTGTGTTGAGTTCGTCAGTATAATCTTGTTTACTTAAGGGTATTTTAGTTAGTCTATGGAGCATATGGTTGAAGGCCGCATGTTTATGTTGTGTTGGGTGGTTTGATGTGTTGTGTATAACCATGTCGGTTGTGGTAGGTTTCCTGTATATTTTGTATGTGTGTGTATTGTTAGTTTTGTTAATTGTTAGGTCTAGAAAATTTATAATTGACACAATTATACAAAAAACAAACAATAATTTGGATCCCCGCGCCAATCCCCTTCCTCTACACACCACCCCCACTATACCTTCCAAACAATAACCGTTACAAAGTACTGGCAGTCTGTTTCTAAGCTGACGAAGGCGAACACGACGCCGAAACGCGTTCAATGGAAAAAGTCTAAGTTCACAAGAGAAAGTTTCATTATTATATAAAATAAAAATTTTGGACAAACTGTCAGTTGAAATTTCAAGCCGTTTCCCTAACATAAAAGAGTTAAGAAAACGCTTTGGATTCCTCTGTAAATTTGAGGCGTACGTAAATTATGGGGATGTACATTTTAAAGAACAGCTTTCCCAAATCAGTATTAAGTGCACAGTGCTTGAAAAACTGTATCCACATGACCTAAACAGTGTAGAATTGTTCAGTGACTTAAAAAAAGTCATACTTTTATTAAAAAGGGCAACAGTTGATGGAGAATAAATAAACTTTACACCTCAGGGCCTGTTACAATACATTTCTTCAATGGGATTAGAAGCCTACAAAACACTAGCAACAGCGTTAAAACATTTTCGTACTTTACCAGTGTCTGCGGTTTCTTGCTAAAGATCGTATAGTAAACTTAAATTGATTAAATCGTACCTACAATCAACAATATCTCAAGACAGGGTATCAAATCTAGGAATACTTTCAATTGAAAACGACATTCCTTTGTCTTTAGATTATAGTGATTTAATAACCAACTATGAAGCAATTAAGACCAAGAAAGTTACATTTTGAAATATTTTGTTTTAAATATTTATTAAATATTAAAAACAAATATTAAGATTAAATGTTTATTAATAAAAGACAGAACCATTAACCTGTAATTGTAAGTATTTAAGTCTATTATTTTTAGTGTAGTTTTTTGTTTAACTTTATGTTGCTTTAGGATATTGTTTTGACGATGCGCTTTAGACCTACAATGAATTTGCATGTTTATTAGAACATTTTTAAGTTAAAAATTTTTTATTTTACTACATTTTGTAGTCTACATTTGTTACTAATAAATGTATACAAACTATCTATCAGTAATATTATAATATGTAATTTCTTAATTTTGACTTAACAAATATTCTTAAGACGTTTGCTGGACGTGTTTTCTTACAAAAATCTACACATTTGTATTTATTAAGTACTTTGTTCACTGGATTGGTCGTCATTTTTGCTCTTTTGTTCCCTTTTAATTATAAAGGAGAGGCAGCCGACGATCTCCTTGCCCCGGGCGCCATAAAGTCTAGCTACGCCACTGATGATACATTCAGGTAGGCCTATTATAAAAATTTATTTTTGAATGTAGCCTATCTTTTTTTGTGATGTATGCAAATAATGTACAGCATAGTGTTTTCTCATGTCTTTGGGCTTTCCCTATTTTTGTAATTCTCATATCAGCATTTTATATCATCCACATTGGCCCCAATTGACCCGCATAAGGGAGTTTTTGCAACGTATTTTAAGTGAGTTAGCTTCAATTCAATTAACATCTGTAGATTATACACAGCACAAAATTAGTATGTATAAAGCTAACAACTTATACTAAAACCTAATACTCATTTAATACACATTTAATAACTATTTAGGCGGTTACTATGCAAGAATGTCCACATTTTTTTGAAAATAAATAATTTTCTTTGTATCGATATCTCTATATATTATATAACAGAGGTATGAATAAAGCTGAGTTTGGTTAGTTTTTCCACATTCATGCCTGTTGCAACGTTCAACGGTGGTCCATAATGACTTGATCGATTGCGTATGTACCCCAATTACAGGATCTAAAAAATCCGGACCGCGAATGACCGTCCCGTACTACTACGGGATTATGGAGCACAGATTTAATGTGTAATAACGCTTTCAGTCTTGTAGCAGTATGGGGAGACATGTAAGTAGACCCCGAGCTTTAAATGGGCTGACTGGGCAAATGCCCAGGGTGCCTGGTCCAAGGGGGCGCCAAGGAACGAAAAACAATACGCGTTAGACAGTAGACAGTTGAGTGTTATTGTTAAAATTTTAGGAATGAAGGAAACTACGTTCAAATGCACGCCGGCACGCACCAAGGACTATGTAATGAATAATATTATATTACGCATAGTTTCCTCTGTGTGTGTGTGTGTGTGTGTGTGTGTGTGTGTGTGAGCGCGCGCGTGCTTGCGTGATGTTTGCCTCACGTATAGCCTTTTGATAAACGATCAGCGGCGGATGTCGCCTGATATCGTTACTCAATATCAGTAACTTGCAACTCTTATTGACAACAAACTTCTTCACACTGCGGTTAAAAAAAAAAAACAAAAACTTAATATAGTCACTTCCTCTTTCATGTTTCCTTTGAGTATACGCTTTCAATGTTATCACATTCACTTCGTTGTGCAAAAAAATGTGTTTTCTTAGTAGTGAAATATGTATAATTATGTATAATTTCAGTTATTACAACATAGATAAAAACTGTCAAATGTTTATCTTCATTATACTGTAGTTTGTTGTTTCCCTAGTGTAGTCTTTATAAATCACATACCGAACATTGGAGACGAAGGAAATCACCTTCCATTTCAGATAAAGCTATATAGCCTAACGGCTTTATTATATAGCCACATGCTTTCGCCGCTTCCGTAAACGCAAAAAAGTTCTAGTTATTTGATAAACACACCAGTGCAAACATTCCTAGTCGTCATTTGAAGGCAATCCCTGTATCTTTAGAGTAGGTCTAGTGTGTGTGAATGTGTTCAGAGTTAAAATAGGGAGGGGGCGGCAGTCATAAATACTGCACAGGGTGGCAGAAGCGCTGGGGCCGGCCCTGATGCCAACTGATGTGATCGTGTTCGATGAACTGGATTGTACTTAGTATTTGTGTATGTTTTTGTTTACGTACCGTATAGTCGTATTTTTTTTATTTGCCAGTAAAAATTAAAATCTGTTAATACACGACACACTATATTGCTATTAGCAGATTTGACAGTTTTCTTTTGTTAATGACTTGTGTTATTAACTCCAGTACTACAGTGTAAACTCGACCAAACTTCATTTGTGTTGTGTTTTGTGTTTGTCTTTTAGTGTTTAATAGTAGATGCTGAGATATTTTGGTCTCGATAAAACACAAAATGAATAAAAAACTAAGTGGTGCTGAGAACAGGAAACGTGTTTTGAAAAGACAAAACGAGGAGGCACATTTTTTAAAAAAGGTTCCCCAAATTGGGTTATTTTTCACCCCTACAACTCAGGACATCTCTCCAACTCAGCCGAGTACAAGTACAGCCACATCCACTGACGTTTTAGATGAAGACGAACCATCATCCACCAATAAAGAACAAGTAGACCCAACCGATCATTCAAGGCACGGCGAGGAAGACCTAAGCGACCATGATGCGGTAGGCTCAAATAAGCCAGTTACACCTTTGTTGAATAATCCGCAGATGTTGATGTTAATACCGAGCCTATTAGTCCAGTAACTGATATCTTGAATGAACAACAGTCAGATTTATCTGAAAGCAGCTCCCAAACGCTAGGCCAACTACCTAAAACATTTATTCTACAAGATCCTGCTACTTGGAATGTGGATTTATCTGTTCTTGTTGAGCATATTTTAGAAAATTCTCCCGAACAAGACTTAAATATGGATTTTTCAGGGTCTGAGCGCATTTAAAAAAATGATGTAAAGCGCACTTTATCAACTAATTTGTTTAAAGGCACGCTTCTGTACGGGGAAACCTTCGTAAGAAAGTGGCTGCTGTACTCCTAGTCTACAGGCAAGCTATTTTGTGTTCCTTGTTGCTTATTTCAACAAAATATTAACAAAACACAATTTTCTTCCGGGTTTAACGATTGGAAACATGGCAGCGAGTTGATCAAACAACACGAGCAGTCGCCTAACCACAGATGTAATATTGTTACTTACATAAGAAGGCGAAAAGAATCCATGAAAATAAAAACTTTTCTATCAAATCAGTATGAAGAAGAAGTAACATACTGGCGAAGTGTGTTATCAGGAATAGTTTCTGTTGTAAGATTTCTTTCATCTCGAGGCTTGCCATTTCAGGGAGACAATGAACGTATTGGGTCTACCTCAAATGGCCTTTATCTGGGATGTTTGGAATTGATTAGTGAATATGATCCTTTCCTTTCACAGCATCTTTCAAAATATGCTAATAAAGGTTCAGGTCATGTGTCTTACTTATCAGCCAAATCCTGTGATGAATTTATTCACATTATGCCAAGTTGTGTTCTAGAAACAATTTCACAAGAAGTAAAGGATGCCAATTACTACTCTTTCATTGTCGATTCGACTCCAGACTGCTCTCACACGGATCAATTAGCAGTAGTGCTTCGATACGTATCTTTGATGGAAGCAGAACCTAAAGAACGTTTATTTAAGCTCCTACCACGGGTTCGTCATTCATCTGACCAACTAGAAGAAGCTTTATTGAAATGTTTGACAGAAGGCTTAGAAATTAAAAACTGCAGGGGGCAAAGCTACGACAGCGCATCTAATATGTCAGGTCCCTACACAGGACTTCAATCCAGGATTAAGGGCACAATAAATTTGCAGACTATGTGCCATGTGCTGCACACTCGCTTAACCTTATAGGTTCTACAGCTGCCGAGTGTTGTACAGAAGTAGTAATATTTTTTCTTTTGTACAAGAACTTTACAACTTTTTCTCGGCATCTACATACAGGTGGGAGCATTTGAAAATGCATCTTGAGAAAAACAAAACCAGTGGTCAGATCTTTGTCGGATACCCGTTGGTCGTAAGGGCGGATGCAGTAAAAGCTCTAGTGAAAGGCTATAATGAAATACAAAGTTGCCTTCAAGAAATATCTGAAGACTCAGGTGTTAAACTTGCTGTGAGGTTGGAAGCTCAAGGCATTGAATTAAAATTCCAAAATTTCCTAACTATTTTCTTATCACTTTTTTGGAATGATATTTTAGAACGTGTTGATAAATGTAACAATAACTTGCAAAAACACACGCTTGATCTTTTAGCAGGTTCCAAACAACTACGAACCTTGGAAACTTTTATAAAAGATAAAAGGGAAGAGTTTAACACGTATGAAAAAATTGCTATATACATTTTAGATTGCAAAACACCCACCTACAACAGGAATAGAAGACGGAAAATATTTACAGATGAAACCTGTGGGGTTGAAAGCGATCTTGATGGAAGGACTGCATTTAGGGTTAACGTGTACAATACAATAAGTGATTCCCTACTAGTAAACTTAGCAAGGAGGAGAGAATCGTATGATGCTTTAGTGGATCGATTTGAAATATTGACACTTCTGTTATCAGAAACTTTAAATGAAGCGATAATAAAAGCAGCTACAAAGTTGACTCAGTTTTATGATGATGACATTAATGTAGATTTCCCAAATGAATGTTGCCACTTTAAAGCTTATATTGATTTGGAACAGATACAACGGATACCACAAATGTTTGCATGCATTAAACAGAACAACTTGGGTATCACATTTCCTAACTTGGAAATAGCCTTAAGGATCTTCCTCACCTTACCAATCACGAACTGTACTGCTGAAAGAGGATTTTCTGTACTGACAAGAGTGAAGAAATCGAAAAGGTAACTTCATAAGTAACACGTTATACGACACATTATATGCAGAATCTTATACAACCTCAGTTACGTTTAACTATTCCAGTGTAACAGTGTCGTAGTTAACATTAATTCGCCATATTCCCAAAAGATCCCAGTTCCATTGAATTTTTGCAAAATAAGCACGTTCGTTATCACAATTAGCAGTGCGATCGCGGTCATTCAACGATGTTACATACACAGGAGAATAATTCTGACAGATGGATGGCAGTGTACGAAATAAGATTGTCGCACGTAAATTGCATTGCGCAAGGGTACTTGGTCACAAAAATCGAAATTACTGTTTGATACAGTTAGGACTATAGTTTTTACCTACAGTTATCTGCAGGCCCGGGCTTAGGTTAATGGCGCCCTGGGCAAGACTTAACTCAGACGCCCCCCCCCACCACCCACACCAGATTTTAAGGAGAAAATAAAATCATCCAATTTTAATGACTAAAAATGTTTTATTTAATTCTATTAAATACATATTATTTCAATAGCCCAAAACAACTAACTGTCATATAGGCCTACCTTCAAAATATTTAAGAAATACAAAACTTTTAAATTAGGTTACAATTTTTTCCTAGCATTCAGTTTAGCAAAACTATTTCATTTAATTATGTAAAATTACAATAGTTGAAAAAAACACAAAATACTAGTAACACATCTTCAAGATTTTTTAGAAGCAAAAAAATGTTAAATGATTGTTTTTTCCTAGCTTTCAGCTTAGCAAATCTATCAATGATTTCTGTAAAATTTGTTTTCAAGGTGATGTCTCTCTCACAGCACATTAATACTAGAGTTGAGCTTTCTGTCTGAAAGGGTAGCAAACAAAGTTATTGTACTTCTAACCTAAAAAAACGTGTTTTTAGGTTAGAAGTACAATAACTTTGTTAAATGACTAATAAATGCATAAAAGTTAAAAACAAAACTTGTTGTAAAGAATTTAATTCTGAGAAAAATGGTGTAAATAAAGTCAATAAAAATCAACAAAAAATTCCAATTGTTTCCAATTTTTCAAAATTTGTTTTTAGGCAAAGATTTTTCTGTTTTACGTCGGATATCATGAAACTTATGGGAGATACAGTTCTGCGACCTGTTTTATTCGATTTTTCAGGTCAAAAACCATAAGAAACAACAGAATTTGCCCCTTCCCAGAATTTCAGAAAGTCTTCATTTACCCGGGGGAACCGAAACCCGGGCGAAATCTTTCGCTAGCCATAACTCGCTTACAAAGCGTTTCCGGACATATGAACTTTTTTCTTCTTTTACACTATAGAACCATTTCTCAAATTATTTCTCTCTCCTCCCGGGACACCCTGTATATACTTAACATAACATGAAACATTTCATCTTTTACTATCAACATTCTGTATGCAACTCTCTTGTTAATTCTTATTCAAAATTCAAAATATTTCCCTGATTCCAATCAGAATTTAAATAACCACTTCCCATTATAGCATTACAAATATCTGTCATTTCCTAAATTACATCTCAAAATAATTAAATTCATTCTTAAAATTCTTATATAAAATAAAAACCCATTTAATTCAACTACATCATAACAAATTACTTATTTATATCTTTCTCAAAATCTGTTAATCATCTCCACACTACTCCTCAAATCAACGTAAAAATCATTTAATTATATCATAAAATCAATTACACAATCTATATTATCAACATAATTCCCTTTAACCGGTTCATTTTATCCCATTTACAGTAATCATCAACTTCCTCCTTCCACACACACTATTTCCCCCCTGGACTGTAGCGCCCAGTTGCCTCCACAAGGACTGAGGTGGAAGGGATGAACACTTTTCTTTTCTTTCACCCCATCCTTGCTTTGGCGTTACATAAACTTTAGGGTACTAGTACCCCTACTAATAAACTTATTGATATGCCCCTAATCGGTCTACCACCCATACTTAGGTATGTAGCCGTGTTCCAAAACAAAATTTTTAGATTCCCCTTTGTTCCCCGTTAAATTTCTATGTTAAACCAATTTTAAAAACAACCAACCATGGTCAGTTTACAATAAGTCTGGCCACAACTGGTTGTCATCCAAAACCACGGTTTGGGCTGGTAAGGCCGGGACCGCCCGAAATGTGGGGAATCGCCTTTAAAACATATTATACATGTTTAGATTCCTAGACACTTACATAATCAACATAATACAACATAGTACACACTCAAATTGAACACTAACATCATTACATAGGAATAAACATCTCAACTCTAAATCTGCATAAAATTTATAAACATTACAACCTTGACTTTCTATTGAACCTTTTAATAATCAACCATTAATTATTTATCATATATTGTATAATTACATTTCATCAAATCAATTCAACTATTTTATCAAACATTTTAATTACTTCAATTATTAAAGTTGAATATACTTAACCTTACTACATAAGTACATTTAACATGAACACAAAAGTATATACGAACTGCATTATTATCTGTTATCGTTTACCACAAATCATTTCATAATTCAGTCCATTTCAAAACCCACTACTCACATAGTTAAATGTTCATGAACAATAAATATTTACCCTCCATCATCAAACAATAATCTTGTGTTACGTTTACACAATTCATTTTTAATTAAATACGTTTTGTTATTATTGTTATTATTATTATAACTTTAATATTTTATCCATTGTATCAAGATAGTATTTAACATTATTGCATACTATTAATTCATAAAACCTGTCAACATTCGGTATGGTCAGTTCTCCTTTAGTATTATCTGTTACGATTAAATACTTTATTCTTTCCTCAGTATAGTAATCATCTACTACCAGTAACCCCACTTTATGTACAGGTAAGTTATCAACATTATTATAGCCTGTTGCTGCACTAACTATATTGCAAAGTAAGAATTCAGTATCATTATCAACTCTCTCTATATCTACCATCCCTACTAATTGCCTATAACCTCTCTTTAACTTGAACAACTCTCTCTCTCTCTCTCTCTCTCTCTCTCAAAATACCTTTCATCATAACACCATTTCATTTTCTCTCTATCATTCCATGCAGAGGGTACTACTACATAAAAACACCTCCTGGCTCTTCCAGGACACCACAAAAACTCCAGGGACAATTTGAAGACACATCGTCTTCCACTAAGGGACTCTTGCCCTTCAAAAACACCAGTGAACACCTTGGTTTACAATAAACCCGGGGAAAATTTACCCTCAGTACTTTACTACTTACTGTGCTTTTCGACGACTTTGAGACGCCATCGTTAATTATGGCCAACTGTGAAATACTTACCCGGGTTCGGTTAGGCGAACGGGAGAACAGAATCAGGTTATTCAAAGAAAACAGATTGAGTACCTTCGTACATATCTTATTTTTTTTATTCGTCAATTGAATTTAAATCCATTTTAAATAAACAAACGAAAAAGCCATTTAAATTCTTTTCAATCCCATGATGAATAAAATATTCCTTCTTCCTCTCTTATTTTTGATACTATCTTTTAACGATAAAAAATACAATGATTACAATAGAAATATTAGAACATAGAAATAGTTAAATTCATTTTTTACACAAACCAGCGCCTCTTACTTTTGTTATATAATATGACACACGCACACCCACTCTCACATGGTACATATTTTAGATTTCCCCTTTGAGCTCATATTTAATTTTGAATGGTTTATTTTACTCTCCCCGTTTGTTACTTATCTGACATTTTAATCCAAAACTGTTCGGTCCCCTTATGTCACTCCGCACATTTCTTCCTTCACTGTTCTATGTTAAACAAAACTGTTACTTCATTTTATTATTAATTCAATACACCAAACTGCTTCCTTTTACCACATTTTTATATTTTTTACTTTCGGGTGACCGATCATTTTTGTTCCGCGGAACTTTTCGGCTGTAGCACTGGGTATATTAAAACTGGGGCAAAAGCTGCCTGCGTCCGTCACCGTGAGATTTTGTATGACGACTGGCTTTGTTAACTCAAGTGCAAATTGTTGATAGACTGCTGACACGCCTTACATTCCTGTGACATCAGTTGGGTTTGGCTGATGACGTCTTATGTTGCTTTGTCTACATGCAAATTTCAAATATCAGATGGCTAAAAATAACTGCTTCTCGCCGTGAACTAGTCAACCTTGACTCCAATTTGCGTACATTGTTTACCCCAATAATATTTTCAAATCCAAAATATGTTAAAAATTCCGAATGTTTCGGGATGGTCATATGTGTACTGTTACAATACCCCCTCAGTGAGAGGTTTTATGCCGAAGCATAAAAACTCTCATTGACACTCACATACTTCCTACAGGGATCAGTCAGAATATGTCAGTGAATGAGTTATGGGAAAATAAAGAGCTTTCTGTTAGAAAAGTGATTAAGGGAGGGGAGATAATCCTGTTAAATACTTCTGATTATTATGATAGTATAATAGGAGACATTGTAAAATTGAATGAATGTATTTCACTAAACAAAGGTCATACATCCCAAATAGAGAGGAAGGACTGAAAGTGTTTAGTTAAGTATAAGTAGTGTGTTCCTTGTAACATGGCTTATCATATAACATAAATTAATGCCTCATCATTTAATGTTCCACACATTTATGGATTATCTAAGGTGTACAAAGTAAATATCCCACTGAGACCAATAGCTTTTGGTTTGGTTCTGAACTTTCAAAATATTTGTTACCTATCATTACTCCCCTTGCTGAGAGTTACAGTTATATTGTCAAAGATTCAATGATAACATTATTAGGAATTCTGTTCTTGATAATGACATATTAGTAAGTTTTGGTCAATGTCTTTCCAAGCATGAAAACAAGTAAGTACTGTTCTTATATACTCAACACTCAGAATGCACCTGGTGGCATAGTGATTCAACTATTAATATTCTTTATTCATTCATTCTACCTCCATTCTGACTTCAGAGAAAAATTATAAAACAATTTGTGGGTCCCAGATTCAAGGTGGTGGCAAAAGAAGGCAATTGTTAAGTGGCGTATATGGAGGGCACATTGGATGGACGCCACAGTAAATGCAACTTTTGAAAGTTCTGGTGCTGGACTGAAAGTTAAGTGCGCGTGTGTGTGTTGTAATTATTCAATTAAATCAGGCATAGAAATAAAAGTAGAAAAGAAATGAAGGAATTAAGCCCCATTACTACATTCTTACTTACCTACTTACGGAAGATTCCCAAAAACACCAAAATCCGAGGGTCACCACTACATTTTTATAGGAGGAAACCGTATCACTTTACCCATGAAACCAATTTAAAACAAAAACTTTCCCTTGCAGAAGATCTAGCCCCGTTAGACGAACCGTTGGAACACAGATCATAGGTTAGGTGGATGACGTAAAAATAATTTAACACATATTTATCATAGTTTACCAAAATGTATTAATTGATGTCACTATTGTCGATTTGTTCATTAATATAGCTTCTACAAATGATGATAATTCAATGCGTGTTATATAATATATCGTCCTGTACAGGGTAACCTATTTAAACGGTTACTCTCTGTGGTGCAATCACTTTTACATGAGATAATTTTGGAAAACTACATTTGAATTATTAACAGCATGGTCTTAACTAAATACATATATTTTATCAAATTATAATATAAAAGCAATACAAAATCAGTACTTTAAGTCCGTCCAAAAGTCGAAAACTGGTAATGGTGAGTAACTTTGTAAAACTTGACTGATGTAATTACAGTACCTTATTGTAGGCCTACATCTTTTACACCCGCAGGCACCGAATTACCGTAATTATGATGCGAGCACTGTTTGGTGAGTGTATTCACCACTTTTTAAAACTGAAAAATTAATTTGTCCTAAGGCTTTCACGGCCGGTGTCAGTTGTATGATTAAAGTTATCTGGGTTGTGTGGCCGTGGTCCATGGTTTATTGCCAAACCAAACGTTTCAACAGTTCCAATGGCTGCCATCATCAGTGGAATTTAAAAAAATTCTGAACGTAGGGTGTTCACATCAAGCCCACAGCCCGGATAACTTTAAGCGTGAAAAATTAATTATTCATAATATTTTCACAATGAGCACAGCTTGCTTGAGTCACTGCCGTCTGTTCTACTTGGTGTGAAAACTGTGACTGCTTTGTATATGAGACGCGATCTGTTCTCTCCGATGTATTTTTCTGCGACTGGCTGATGCTGTCACTGAAGCGTCCTACCCCTACCTCTCTCCGTGCCCTGCATTAACCAGTTTGGTCTGCTTTCCTGGTGATGTTTAATAGTCCAGTTGGCTGATGCAATGATCCTTGGGCATGTGGAATTCATTCAGAAGTCACGTACACCAAATTCCATTCTCTCGCTTTCTGATCTCACTCGCACACGAAAATAGGTGTTTGTTACTTCAGGAAATGTAATTCATGAAATCAAGCATTACATCTTATTGGAAGAAAAGGCAATCATCAGATATTTGTATTTTCTGCAGGCGAGCATAGAGGCCATAAAAATTTACAAATATAAGATTAGTTCTAACAAAGGCGGTAGTTAGAAGTTGCTGGATGTTTGAAAACTGGTTTAAGTAATATGACAGGATCAGTGTAATAATAAAAAAAATTTGTGTTGTAACCATGATAAATGTTTTGTGTTCGAATTGTTTATGTGTAATATGTTCCACTTTTTATATATCATGTAATGATGTAGCTTTATATATGATGTCATATATCGTATATATAATGATGTAAGAGTTACTATTCTAATGATGATTTGTACTGCAATAAATTGTACTCTAAAGATATATAGACGGAACTTAATTTTTGCAAGCTGAAAGCAGATTCACAGATATTAGTTTCTAAGGTAAATTACTACTGATTAGAAGCAGTAATAACTGATGATTTATTATTAATGTTGTGTATTCATTTGTTTCAGTTATATTTATTTACACCCATGAATAAGATGATGTGTGAAAAAGTGGATTCTATTGAGGCATGTGAACTATATACAAGAAATTCCCTTCAAAATCAGTCTTTCTCGCCTACACCTATGCCGTTACAGCAGTGCACACCAGTTCACAAAAACAATAACCGTCAGTGTGATATTTGTACAAAGTCATTTACACGATCAGACAGTTTGGCACAACATAAGTTAGTACATTCTGGGATTAAGCAGTACCACTGCGATGTTTGTACAAAATCATTTACCCATGCCAGTTATTTGTCAAAACATAAGTTAATACATTCTGGGGTTAAGCCGTACCAATGCGATGTTTGTACAAAATCGTTTACAAGTTCAGGCGTTTTGTCAAAACATAAGTTAATACATTCTGGGATTAAGAAGTACCAGTGCGAAGTTTGTACAAAATCATTTACCCATGCCAACTATTTGGCACAACATAAGTTAGTACATTCTGGGGTTAAGCAGTACCAGTGCAGTGTTTGTACAAAATCATTTGCACGATCAGGCTATTTGGCACAACATAAGTTAATACATTCTGGGGTTAAACAGTACCAGTGCGATGTATGTACAAAATCGTTTACACAATCAGGCCATTTGGCACAACATAAGTTAATACATTCTGGTATTAAGCAGTACCAGTGCGATGTTTGTACAAAATCATTTACACGATTAGGCTATTTGGCACAACATAAGTTAATACATTCTTGGGTTAAGCAGTACCAGTGCGATGTTTGTACAAAATCGTTTACAATATCATGTGATTTGTTAAAACATAAGTTAATACATTCGGGGATTAAGTACCAGTGTGATATTTGTACAAAATCATTTACCCATGCCAACTATTTGTCAAAACATAAGTTAATCCATTCTGGGGTTAAGCAGTACCAGTGTGATATTTGTACCAAATCATTTACACGATCAGGCCGTTTGGCACAACATAAGTTCACACATTCTGGGATAAAGCAATACCAGTGCGAAGTTTGTACAGAATCATTTACCCATGCCAGCTATTTGTCAAAACATAAGTTAGTACATTCTGGGATTAAGCAGTACCAGTGCGACGTTTGTACAAAATCATTTACCCATGCCAGCTATTTGTCAAAACATAAGTTAGTACATTCTGGCATTAAGAAGTACCAGTGTGATATTTGTACAAAATCGTTTACAAGATCAGGCGAGTTGGCACAACATAAATTAATACATTCTGATATTAAGAAATACCAGTGCGAGGTTTGTACAAAGTCATTTACACAATCAGGCCCTTTGGCAAAACATAAGTTAATACATTCTGGGAATAAGCAGTACAAGTGCGATGTTTGTACAAAATCATTTACCCATGCCAGCTATTTG
The DNA here is from genome assembly GCA_034769895.1 of Magicicada septendecula. NCBI lineage: Eukaryota > Metazoa > Arthropoda > Insecta > Hemiptera > Cicadidae > Magicicada > Magicicada septendecula. The sequence continues at coordinate 1,422,018,759 of CM068367.1, read as the reverse complement.
TCAAAACATAAGTTAATACATTCTGGTGTTAAGCAGTATACGTGCGATGTTTGTACAAAATCATTTACACGATCAGACCATTTGGCACAACATAAGTTAATACATTCTGGGATAAAGCAGTACCAGTGCGATGTTTGTACAAAATCATTTACACAATCAGGCCATTTGGCACAACATAAGTTATTACATTCTGGGATTAAGCGGTACCATTGCGACGTTTGTACAAAATCATTTACCTATGCCAGCTATTTGTCAAAACATAAGTTAATACATTCTGGGATTAAGAAGTACCAGTGTGATATTTGTACAAAATCGTTTACACGATCAGGCCATTTGGCACAACATAAGAGTACATTCTGCATTAAGAAGCACTAGTGTGATATTTGTACAAAATCATTTACATAATCAAGCAGTTTGGCACACACCATAAGTTAATACATTCTTGGAGTACGCAGTACCAGTGCGATGTATATATAAAATCATTTACAGAAATAGACCATTTGTCACAACATAAGTTAGTACATTCTGGCATTAAGACTTACCAGTGCGATGTTCGTACAAAATCATTTATTCATGCCCGCTATTTGTCTAAACAAATTGATACATTCAGGCTTTGAGAATTAATTCAGGCACAATCAGACAGTTTGGCAAAACAAATTAACATATTCTGGAAATAAGCATTACCAGTGCGATGTTTGTACAAAAACGTTTACACAATCAGGCTATTTGGCCCAACATAAGTCACTACAATCTGGCATTAAGTACCAGTACAATGTATGTACAGAATCATTTACTCATGCCAGTTATTTGTCAAAACAAATTAATACATTTAGGCATTAAGAAATACCAGTGCGATGTTTGTACAAATTGATTTGCATGATCAGACAGTTGGCAAACAAATTAATAAAGTCTGGGAATAAGCAGTACCAGCGTGATATTTGTACAAAGTCATTTACATGATCTTTTAGTTTGACAAAAAATATATTAATATATTCAGGCAAAAAAATACCAGAGATGTTTGTAAAAAACAATTTATTAATGCCAACTCTTTATCAGCACAAAACATTCTGACACAAAGAAGTACCAGTGCGATGTGTGTACAAAATCAATTATTTGTCATTGCTCTTTGTCAAAACGCAAGGTAATACATTCTGGTATTAAGAAATACCAGTGCGATGATTGTACAAAATCATTTAATCATGCCAGCAATTTGTCACGATATAAATAATTACATTGTTGCAATAAGAAATAGCAGTGCAACTTTTGTACAAAATCATTTACTTGTGCAAGCTATTTGTCACAACACAAATCAAAATATTGTGCATTAACAAGTACTAGTATGACGTTTGGTCAAAAGCATTTACTCCATCACAACAAAAGTTAATGCATTCTGCCATTAAGAAGTACCAGTGCGATGACTGTACAAAGATGTTAACTGGGCAAGCTGTTTGTTTCAATGGAAGTCAGTACATTAAGAATTACTAATGTGTCATTATTACATAAACATTAAACTGTGGCATCCCCTTTGTGTCATGAATAATAAATACTACATTAAAAAAGCAGTGTGATATTTGTTACAAATTCTTTTCTGGCTTGATTTACCAGAGAAAATAATCTATTGATAATTTTTCTGAGATAAATTGATCTATTCTATTTCAGATGAATCAGTGTGAAAAAATATGTACAAAAGTGTTTAAATACCCAAGACGTTTAAAAAAAAATGAACAAGAAACTTACCATTCTAAAATGTGTAAAAAAAAAATCCTCACAAATAAGAATATTAACACAAATAGAATAATACATGCTCTAATAAGTGGTAGTGTAATACTTGGCACAGGAAAACATGTGATATTTGTAATAAAGTTTAACGTATGAGTTAAAATCATATGTTGCATTATAGTGGGAAATTGTTGATAAATGTTTTAGTCTGTAATTTGGTTTATCACAGCATGAATAAATTGATAGTTGTATTTTAACAGTATTGGTATGATATTTATAATAACACCTATATTTGCTGTTGTGGTTCACACCTTTGTTGTTGTTGGAAGAAATGTAGTGATTAGTGGATATAACACTAATCTGTATTTACAGTTTCAGTTTAAACATTCACATTTTACTAATCATCAATAATGTCTAGTCTTAGTGTATTGTACAGTCCTTCCAGTCTGACCAATTTTGCTTACTTCCTTGTACTGTATTTCCTAACATTTTTACATGTATTACATATGTAGTGAAAATTCAAACATTACTTCATTAAAATATAACATCAATATGTACATAAAGTTGCAAATAAAATAACACTATTTTTTTCATAACATCAAATTTTTATGAAAGAAAAGATAAGAACACCCAGGTTCTAGCGGCAGCAATTGGCATCGGTGTGGCACAATTGGAAACATTCTGGCATACATGAGGGCTTTACGTTAATTGCGTTTAATACTTTATTCACTGTATTTAGAAAATCAATGAACATATGCTAATGATAAATGTAAAACAAAACAGATCAGAAACCACACTGTAAACAAATTGTATCAGCTGTTAAAAGTCAATTATCTCTAGGAAAATTAAAACCAGAGTGCATTGTACACAATTGTATATTGATACAAAAGTATTTTGTGATGACTAAATCTGAGATTTACCTGTAATGTGACAGTAAAGCGAGCAAATACACAGCCTGCGGTATACTTGGGCTGCTACCACTAGGCAAAAGTATACTGCCCAACATTTATTTGGGCTTTGACTGCATAGCGTTAATGGAATCTTATAGTTAAATATATATGTAATGTATGAGTACTATATTTAGCTGTTGTGCCTTGGTTTTAAAGCAGTTTGGTGTGGGTGTGTGTGTCTTTACAACCTGAAATTGTTTGAGAAAATGATTTTTTTCTAGTTACTTATGTTCCATAGGCATGTTTAATAAAAAAATAAATAAATAAAAATTTTGAAAGTCTGATCTCTTAATGGTTTACAAACACCCTCACAGTCATGAGTGTCAGGTTCTACTTAGGTTTGTGTCACAAAAAATAATCATTATGTTTGTGTTGCTTAACCCTTCTGCTGCTACTAACATAAGTGATGTTACACCCCAGTGCTGGCCAAATTTTTGTGTTCACATGTGTTGCATATCTAAACTTTCCAAACTATATTTTAACTGATTCTTAAGCATTTTTACTTACCAATAATCAACCCTTGTTCATAAACAATGAGTCCACAATATTCTATGTATCATTCATCACTTTTGTCACTTAAAATCCTAATTTACTAACAAACTAATAAACTTAATGTTTCACTTCACTGTATTTATATTTCACAACATATACACTAATTCACACTTCTAAATTAAAAAGTTACGTTTATTATTATTAAATATATTGTTTTTGAATTCAGATTAGACAGATGCAGAAGCTAAATCGTTTATTTCATCTACACTCTGACATGGTTCACTCTCATCACCAAAATTGTCATCTGAAAAACTATCATTGAGAAGTACATCATCATGTGATTGATAAATAACATCTAAAATTTCTTTTTCAGAAAGGGTTAAACGATTAGACATACTCAAACAGTTATAAAAATGTAGGCCAAAAAAAATCTTGATACGCAGTAAATAGCAACAAAATACATGAAAAGCTACTAAAAAAAATTACAAATGAATTTATACATGCAGAAACTAAACACAAAATATGGTCTAAAACTTAACCAGTTAATACTTTACAAAAATAAATAAAATAGTTCAAAATAAAAAAATAAGGCATGCAAGGAAAACAAAGACACGCACTGAACTATAGGTGTTTATGCATGTGTAAGCATAAAGCAGACAACGAATAATATCGATGTAAGTTTATTTTTCAATACTGAAACAAATGTTCAATGTAGTACTAATAGTAGGCAACACATGGCAGCACAAATCAGAGAAATTGAGTTAATTTGGTAACACCAATAAAAGTGTTAGGTTTTATTAGGTTCTGGTTTATTTTGTGAAAGATAAATAAAAATAATAATAGAATTACAAATTATCAAATTTATTAGCAATAAGCTTACTGAAAAATATAAAAAAGATTAAGTGAGCAAAGTTTGGATCTCAAACCTATTTCTCTTTTGATGAAATAGCTTAAAACTTTAAATTTTAAACCACAGCAATCCCTAATAAATAAATATTTTTAAAAATTTGCCAGTACTTAGAATTTGACGTTTTCATGAACTCTAATCCACTAAGAAAATGGCTGGCAAACTGATCAGATGCTGACAGAGCTGCATCCTAATGGTCAAACGAACTACTACTACCCAAGAGACCATCATGAGCATGTGAAGCCAGTTTTACTACAGTGTTAAACCCTTAAAACATTTCTAGAAACAGCTGTTCAATCCTCATGATCGTGAGAGTCAGGTCGTAAAGGATAGATGGTGCTTGTATGAACACCCAGCAAGTGGTAATAGGAGAGTGGCCTGCTGATGATGCATAATCAGGTTCTGCTGCAATCCAAACTACTGTACAACTTGATATACAGTATCATAGAAAACAACTGAGGCACAGTGGCATTAATATGTTTCTTTAAGGTTTATTAACATTTACACTCGTATGTTGTACTCCTAGGAAGGAGACCTCAAATAGAACATATAATTAGTTGTTTTTGTATTGTGTATAGTATCTCACATGTTATTAGGTAGCCTCATATCTACCATCCGTATACACCGCAATAACCAACCAGTTATTCAGACTTGCTGATTATTCAGACTTTAAAATGTAAATTGTTTGTAACACATAGGTTTTCCTTTCTAAGATTTAATAAATTTTCATATTTGTTTCATTATTGCTTTCTATATAATACCAGGAAATCATTAAGCAACCAGGGAACTCAAACTAAACCTTTCAGTACCATGGGTCGATCATATCAGCCCTGCAATATATGCTGAAGGTGCCAGGGCCAATTCAATTTGCTGCCAAATTACTCAATGTTGTAGTTTCATTATTCACTAACAGAATGCATTCAGTTCTATACCACTAGAGTAAGGAGGCATTATTAGTTTACACTGAAAATTGTACCTTTTTATCCAAGAGGCTTTGGTTTAACATGAGACTGAATAGGCTGTTGCTTGTTTACATTTTTGTTTGTTGTGGTGGAAGTTATGTAACCAGTGACAGTGAAAATGATTTTGGTGACAGCAAGTTGCAAAACAGTAACAGTGATATTTATAACCTGTCAACACATGAGCTTTTGATACATTCTGCTGAAATTATTGAATAGAAGGAATTTGTAAGGACAGAAAACGATGTGAGTAATCATTTTTTTGATATTCATTAACTCTCATGAACAAAATGTGTTCCTTCAAATATCCAAGCCCCAATCGATTTCTTTAATTTGTTTTTTACAGCCCAATACTTTCCATAATATCAAGAGAAACAAACCAATATGTCAAACAGTTTCAAATAAAAAATGACTTCATTATTTATGACAACACTAGAAAAGATACAGCAGTACCAAAAATTACAGGCTTCATAGGCTGTCTCATTAACACCTGATTAGAAAACCTTCAATATATTCACATTGGTGTGCAGGCAGTAACTCATCAACACCATTGGTTTCATAAAATGTTTCCTAGAAACAGATTTAAATTATTATTAACATTTTTCCTTTAGTCAATGATGAAAAAATTTAGTCCTACTGGGCAACCAGGCATGTTCCAAGTTCAACCCCGTAATTCAACATGCTCATAATGTTTTCTGCCAATAATATTATGCTCCTCATCAACAGCTAAGTGACCAAAGTTCAATTTGAATAAAAATCACCAGTCTAATGCAATACCCAATAAACATAATCAGTGAGATATCAAACTATGGATGTTGTGACTCTCAAAATACTCTTTGGCATTTTATGTTTACTGTGGTGCACAGTATGATGGAGACTAAAATGAAATAAGAACTATGGACTCCCGCATACTATTGTCACTAAATTGTTAATAATAGAAAAATACACAAGTAAAAGACACCACATTTTCACTTGTGTCCTTGTAGCAAAACACCCATATGACAAACCTTTCTAACTGTTACCATTATAAAAAACAAAAAATATTGTTCTGCTCTGCTTACATCTACAAAATGTAAGTCTGTGCAACAAAATTTGTTCACAGTGATTGTACATTTCTGGCTGTGTTCTGAGAAAATGTCTCAACCCTAACTAGGTGTTGATGGAATAATACCTTATCACCTACGCTAAATTGTTTTTCACAAACGTTAAATCTACTGCTGCATGTAGTCTATTGCCTTTTGGTTCACTAACTGAATTTTATTTTTTGGATCAGGTTATTCTCACTTAGATCATTCTGTATCTCTTCTTATATCCAGTCCATTGGTAAGTGAATTTCTCGTCAAAGTAACAAATAATAACCACATGTCCCAACTTATTTGATCCTTATTGGTGTACTGGACTAAATCCTGCAATTATGGTTTGATGACTTTGTTCCATAATTCAATTGATTCTGGGTGATGGGCATTAGTTTGGATTTTATGAATAAATGAAATAACACAAGTGAAGTTCATTCCTTGGTGGTAAGTAACATTTTATAGATTCCATGTCTACAGATAATTTCTTCTATAAGTATTTTTGCTATAGTAATTCCTTTTTGGTCGGGTAAGAAAAAGGTTCAGGGTATTTGGAAAGATGGTCTTGGAATGTAAGGATGTATTGGTTTGGTTTTGACTGCATCATTGAATGAATTATTCTTCTTATTCATTAAAAATATTTTTGAATGTCTGTACTACACATTTCCTAACACTTGTGCATTCTTTCAGCACTTAATTCAGCCATCTTACTACCTATACCAGATTTGCACAGAGCTATAACAATGTATGCCCTATCATTTCTATTCTATCAACAAAATGCTGGATAGATTCACCGTATTTATGTTCCATACTAATCAATTTTCCTTCTAAAAAATAGTCACTTTGGTGTTTATCCAACATACATCTTATGAATTCTTTTTAACTGTTCCATGTACCTAACTGCTCTGTGGATGACAGCTCCTATCACACCCTCAATCTAATTTTAGCAATTTTTAAGTAATTCACTTGTTCTGCTGGCGTAACATTACATAAAACAAAATTAATACAGTCAATGTACGTTTCCAAATCTGAATTCCTGTCGTCGCCATCACTGGTATTAATTTTAAGGCACTATCTAAACTAATTCCATCATCATAATTAGTCCATACGGTTTTACTCTTTCAAACTATAGTCCTATGCTAACCTACTTTTGTCACTTACTTGTGTATCTTTGCTACTGGCCTTCAGATTGTCTTCTTTCTTCTTCACTTTTTCAGAATACCTTACATGTGTACCCAACACCTCACACAACAAATATGTTATAGCTTAATATAACACACGCAACTACTTCTCTCAAGTGGCTAAGGAAAAGCAATCCAATTGAAGGTGGTGCCCAAATGAACTAGAAGTTCAAGATACTCTAACTCATAAAAAAAAGACAAAACTTATAACGCTTATTCTCAAACAAAAGAAATTAAATTTAATTAACTATAATCTATACAATATTTAGTTAACTAAACGTCAAACAAGAGTCTAATCTTTATCTTACACTATGGCAGCTTGCCAAGCAAGGCAACCTGCAAAGAGAGTTCACTGGAACTGATAATTTTACAGTTCTTATGTTCAGCATTTATACTATGCTTGTTTACTACCCTTATTGCCAAAATAAGTGAGAAAGTATTTTGTGGGGAGTATGCCGTCTAACAGTAAACAATATTTTCATGAGTACTGTACTAAATGTATAAAGTGTTTCTATTTGAGTGGTTGAAAGCCGTACAGAATTAAGAACAAACATGGCTTGACTTAAATCCCCCTTACAATTAAATACAGTTGTTTTGATAGTTCTTTTTTCACAGAACTAAATTAATATAATATATTATTGAACTTTCACTTGTGAATCTTGTTTTTCTCCCATGCGCATTTTGGCGTGATGTGCGCCTTCATCAGCGGTATGAGTAGACTGCCAGTACTCGTAATGGTTTTATTTGGTAGGTTGAGTGGTGGTGGTGTGTGTTGGAAGGGATTGGTGCGGGGATCCGAATTATTGTTTTTTTATGTATAATTGTGTCAAAAAGTGTGTGGGATTTATAGTGTAATTGGTCGTTAAGTATGTTGTTTGGTTGTGTTGTGTAGTGTTTGTATATTTCATATTGTTCAGCTGTGTTAAGTTTTCGACTTTTGGGTAAGTAGTGTAATATCTCAAGATTAGTATCTATGTTGGTGTAGCTGTGGTTTTTTGTGTGTATGTGTGTGGCAAACGCGGAATGTATATTGTTGTTGGATAAAACTTTTAGGTGTTCAGAGTAACGAGATGAAAAACATCTTCCCGTCTGGCCTATATAGAAAATATTGCAATCATTACAGTTTAATTTGTAAACACCTGTTTTGTTGTATTTGTCTATGTCCGTGTTTGATGGTATTGTTTGTTCTGTATGCTATTTTGTACTTGTGTTTCCTGAATGTGTTGGCGATTTTGTGTGTGTTGGAGTTATGGTATGTGAGTGTGATGTATTTAGTTTGTTGTGTGTTGTTGGTATTTAGTGTTTTGTTGTTTTTGTTTATGATGTGTTTGTGTAGTTTGTTTATTAAATTAGGGCTGTAGCCATTTTTTATTGCTATATATTTGATTGTGTTTGGTTCATCATTATAATCCTGTTTACTTAATGGTATTTTTGTTAGTCTATGGAGCATATGGTTGAAGGCCGCATGTTGCGTTGGATGGTTTGTTGTGTTGTGTAAAACCATGTCAGTTGTGGTTGGTTTTCTGTATATTTTATACATGTGTGTATTGTTTGTTTTGTTAATTGTTAGGTCCAGAAAATTTATACTATTGTTTTGTTCTATTTCCAGTGTAAATTTTAGTTTGTGGTGTATTGTGTTTATGTATTTGTGGAAGTTTTCGACCTGCCTTGTATTGCCAGTGAATAAAAGTAATATATCATCCACATACCTGTGCCAATAAATGATTTTGTTGGTGTATTTGTTTTTGTTTATTATGTGGTTCTGTTCCATGTTGTGTATGAATATTTCAGCCAGTGTTCTTGATATGTGGGATCCCATCGGGAAACCACATACACGCAAACAGACGGTCACCCGACGGGTAAAAAAGATGTGCCATCCATGAAACAGTGGAGAGATTACCTTTAGCTTGAATAAAAGAAAGGGAAATGAAAAGAGTTGTAACTAGTATGACTGTCATTCAAGAGAAGGCTAGAGAAATTTTTGAAGAACTGAAGAAACGAAACAAACTCCACATTCATCACATGAGGAGATAGAAATAAAGGCTACAACTGGGTGGTTTGCAAAGTTTAGAAGGAGATCTGGCATTAAACATGTGGTAATGCACAGTGAGTCTGCTGGTGCAGATGAAGAAGCTGAGAAGTTCTGTCTCAAGTTTCAAGAATTCATTAACAAAGAAGGATATTGTCCACAACAAATTTATACAATTGAGATGAAATTGGTTTGTTTTGGAAGCACATGCTAAACCGTACCTACATCATGAAAGATAAGAAAAATATTCCTGGGCACAAACCCATGAAAGGCCGGTTATTTTTGGGAGCTAATGCTAGAGGTGATGTGTAGCTTAAACCACTTCTTGTCTATCACTCTGTGAATCCTAGAGCATTAAAAAAAATCCATAATTAAAGAAAGACTGGTGATGTGGTGATGGAATTAAAGGCATTGAGTCACACAGGTCCTTTTCAAAAAATGGTTATTAAAGTTTTTGCACCAAGCATGAAAGATTACCTTGAGACCAATGAATTGCCATTGAAAGCACTGTTTCTATTGGGCAGTGCACCAGGACACCCAAAAGACCTTGAAGATAATATGTTGGCAGACTTTCCCTGGCAGACATTCAGTTTCTGCCACCAAATACCAGTTTGTTGATTCAGCCAATGGAACAGGATGGTATTGCAGGTTTCAAGAAATTGTAGACTTGTGCTCTGTTTCGTCAATGTTTTGAAGCATATCAGTTCTTATCAACAATGACATTAAAAAAAATTTGATATTTTCGAAGCTACCTGGGTCTTTCAAAAGGCGTGGTCAGAAGTGCCAAGGACAGTTGAATTCTGCTTGGCAAAAGCTGTGACCATCCTCTATGTCCATGTCCAGTGACAATGTTATTAATCACTTCCAAAATATCCTGAAGTAGAGAGAAAAGCAGTCGACATTGGACAGATTCTTTAACGCCCCACAAACGGAAAATAGCATATCCTATGAAAATGCAAAACTGAGTATGTATGTATTATTGTTATTACATATAAGAAAATGAAGTAAGACATTATATAATGTTTTATTTTCTTTTATCCAGAAAGAATAATCAAATTTCCGTAAAACAATTCGATGGTCAGTTAACAAACAATTCAGGCAGCGAACATCGACTTTAAATGGATTATGTTTGTTAACCGATCACAACAGCTGTGTCAGTAGAGTGTACTTCTGTGAGGTAAGGTAATGTTTTTACTTAATGACAACTGGACGTTAAGTTACGGTGAAAATAACGATAATAGTCATTGATAATTTCATTAGTAAGATAACCAGACACATTAAGAAAATTTAATTTAAATTTGGAAAGGTGGTTCGTATTTGTTGACTAACTTATTTTACAAAATTAGAAAAATTGCACATCTTCACCAGAAAATATCGTGAGTCGCAGTACAAAATATTGCCAAGGTATCTTGTTTACTTTTTAGTGTCTGAATTAATAATTTATTAGTTTTTCAACTTTCACAGCAGCTTTTGCTGGCCTGCATATGCTGTAAACGCATCAAAACGTTAGGGTAACAGAATACCTGGTAGACCTAAATATACTACTTTTATATGCTGTATGTGGATTTAACCAGTATAATAGTATGTTAGAAATGTACTGAAAGTAATGGCACAGGCAAGTACTGTTAAAAAATGTACAGGACAAATTCAAAGTAATGTAATATTACTCGTACCGTGCATAACCTACAACTGGCCAAACATAACCTAACAACACTTCATTTATGGCATAACTGAATATTTACATAAGGTAAACCAGTCCTCATCAGTTTATATAAAAACGCATTAGAAATTATAAAATGTACTAAAACTTGCTATGTTTAATATGTGTGTGTGTGTGTGTGTGTGTGTGTGCACTTGCATAGTGCATATAAGTAATACTTTATTTCTCTCCCCATAGCAAGGTGGACTATTTAGTATTCTTGTCACAGTTCTTGTTGTTTAATGATGCAAATATTAACTAAGATATAATAGGCTTAACTCGTGCACTTAAGGGTTTACTAATACGACTGTGTAGGTTGTGATTTGACTTTTGCTTTGTGGCTAAATTGGATTTATATATATTTGGTTTTTTTTATACATTTAAATGCATGCAATAAATGTATGCAATAAACACAGGACATGAATTCCCAGACATAACCAATGTAACACTAATAAAACATATACCACACAAAGGCACCATAATGAACATTTGGGAAAATTTACAGATTTACAAACATAAAACACAAAACAAATTAATACCAGAACAAATACAAAACATGACACAATATTCAAAGCACTCAACATCGAAAATATACAAAATACAAAAACAGATACCACAACCACACACAATAATGCAACATTGAAGGACCAAAGACCAACAAACCACCTTAATAACATCCAGAAGCCAACACACAAATACTGCACCAGAAGCAAGATGGCGAAGGCTGAAGATGGGAGAACAGGATCTCCCGAAACATGTTCCTAAAGGAAAAAATATATCTTGAGGTAAATTAGTTATAAGTATTATAGTATTATATACATCAAGAAACGGACTGTAGCAGAAAGTGATTGAAATATATATATATATAGGTATTCTGTATGAATGATCATTATTAGCAGATGCAGTTATCAACAGTTTAGTTAAATAATGAAAGAATGAATCCTTATAAGTTTAAACGGAATATTAATTATACCAGTAAGTTATAATTAATTATTTGAAAGTATAAGTACAGCTTTAAACTATTAAATGTTTCTCATAAGTTACAACCTTAGATCTTACTTTAAATTCTGAACTCTTTCAGATTCCTTTTAAACATTACAAAACTCTAATCAGTCCTCAACATTGGGTATCAGATAATAATTACAATCAAATTATATGAAAAGGTTAACTGCAGCTTTCAGCAGATTACATTTTGCTCTCTCATTACAATATTGATTTTGAAAGTTAATTAAACTGTTAAGGAACCAAACACTGTACTTCTGATATGTTATAGCAATGTTTTTATAAAATTTAGAGTTTCATTTTAAATCAATCATCTGTGCACTGCTGCTCACTGACTTGCCATCGAAAACACTCTGCTTGAAATGTGGTTTGTATTGGAGGTCTTGAAGTCTCATTGCTCTACAGGTTCGGCGATGCTTCAGGATCTTAAGATGTAAGCTGGTTCACCTGACGGCTTCGGGGAGTGGCATTTTTCTTAGCTCGCTCTGTCCATGGTGACGGCTGGTCTTGTCACCATGATCGAAACTCCTCTCCCTTGTCTAAGGCGAGGACCCTGAAACTACTTTATCGGTTACTCCCACATAGTGAATAGGATGTTACATGAAACACGAGGCACCTCCCCTGGACCGTCAGATGTATTCTCTTGAAGTGTCGTTAGCGAAAAGAGAAAGAGAATTCGTTTCTTTTAACCGAAGTCATTTTGCAGAAAAAACAAGTACAGAATTGCTAATTGGCAGGGGTCACCTGACCAAACGGCCAGCTGAATTAATTCGTCACAGCGGTGATGCATGGCCTGACTAAATTGCGTCGCTACGGCTGGTTTACAGTAACATGTGGCTCTGAATGCAGCGGTCAAAGCAATTTAGGTTGCCTAGACTCACGTGGCGGCAATTCGAATTCAAAAATCTGCCGGGGCTCGTCTAGTCATGGCACAGTGATGTGACGCTTAAATCGCTTCTTGTCTATCACTCTGTGAATCCTAGATCATTAAAAAAATTCATAATTATAGAAAAACTGGTGATCTGGTGATGGAATGAAAGGCATAGAGTCACACAGGTCCTTTTCAAAAAATGGTTATTAAAGTTTTTGCACCAAACATGAAAGATTACCTTGAGACCAATGAATTGCCATTGAAAGCACTGTTTCTATTGGGCAGTGCACCAGGACACCCGAAAGACCTTGAAGATAATTTGTTGGCAGACTTTCCCTGGCAGACATTCAGTTTCTGCCGCCAAATACCAGTTTGTTGATTCAGCAAATGGAACAGGATGTTATTGCAGGTTTCAAGAAATTGTAGACTTGTGCTCTGTTTCATCAGTGTTTTGAAGCATGTCAGTTCTTATCAACTATGACATTAAAAAAAATTTGATATTCTCGAAGATTGGGGTCTTGCAAAATTCGTGGTCAGAAGTGCCAAGGACAGTTGAATTCTGCTTGGCAAAAGCTGTGACCATCCTCCATGTCCATGTCCAGTGACAATGTTATTAATCACTTCCGAAAAATTCTGAAGTAGAGAGAAAAGCAGTCGACATTGGACAGATTCTTTAACACCCCACAAATGGAAAAAAACATGTCCTATGAAAATGCAAAACTGTGTATGTATGTATTATTGTTATTACATATAAAAAAACAAAGTAAGAAATTATATAATGTTTTATTTATGTTTTTTTTATCCAGAAAGAATAATCAAATTTCCATAAAACAATTCGATGATCAGTTAACAAACAATTCGGGCAGTGAACATCGACTTTGAACGGATTATGTTTGTTAACCGATCACAACAGCCGTATCAGTAGTGTGTAGATATGGGCTTAGTTGCTCTTTTGTGAGAGCAGTGATTACAGATAGCAACTTTTAAAAGTATCAGTGATTTAATCACTGTGTGTCAGTTTTTAGGTAATAGTTTGAAAAATGACTTTCATTACAAAAAAAAATTAAGTTCAATTATTATTTTTTTTCCAATTACATGAATTTTAGACACATTGTTATAAAAATAAAATTGCAGATTATAAAAGAAAAAATAATTCATTTCCAAACATTGAAAAATTGGTAACACTTTTAAATAAAACGAAATACATATTTATTAGTTGCGTTAAAATAAATAAATATAAATAATTTAAAAAGTTAAAGTATTTGTCGTCTGTAATTTTAGTGAAATCAAAGTCATATTTATCTAAATAAGTTAACAAATTTTTTTTTATAACAACAAGAGTATGTTTAATAAATGCAAATTTTTTTTTATAAAAACAAAAATAAAGTAAGTAATAATTAACAATTATTAAAGTAATAATTTACAATTATTCGCAAAACATTGTTGTACAAATTACTGACTTTAAGAAAACAAAATATAATTATAATTTTTACTAATTAAAATGAAAATAAATACAGTACTTTTAATTGTAATAAAATATCAATCAAATAATAAATTCAATAAATAATCTCTTGACTCTAACTATTGGTAATTTTACTGAGATTATAGTCATATTTAACTAAATGAATTAACAATTTATTTTGATCAAAATAAAAATATAATAAACAAACAAAAGTTAATCTCAATATAAATAAATGAAATATAAAATCATCAGTTATTTTGAAAGAAATCAGTTCTAGTTAATGTTAATCATTGTACTTCAAAAATAACATCTTATTCACTTTACCATCAGATAATTTTGCACGACGTTCTGTAATCATCATACTAGCTTTGGAGAACAGTCTCTCGCAAGGTACACTCCTTGCCACCATAGAACACTTTGATTGCACTAATTCATTTAAATGTGGATATACATGCTTATTTTTTCTCCACCATGATAAAGGATCTTCCCGTCGATCTATTACCTTATCACTAAGATATTTTTGTACCTCTAAAATTGCAGATGCAGTCGAACTAGTCGAACTAGGTACTTACTCTCTCTTCCTCATAAGGCTGAACAACTTCCCTCCTTGACCCCAAATCACACACTCTCGATTTCTGTTTAGATTGAGTAACATTAAAAAATCCTTTATTTTATAAAGCGAAAAATTTGACAAAATAGATGAGAATTTTAAGAAACAGGAAGAGAACTCTAGGAAGCAAAATGAAACTTTGAGGGATAGTTTAAAACAAATTGAGAAAATAAACGAAGAAAATTTAAAACAATTTGAGGGTAAAATGGAGAGTTTCAACAAGGAATTAAGAGAAAATCTAGAAGGTAAAATTGAACTGGTCAATAATACGTTAAGCCAAAGAGTAGATGAATATAAGGAAGAGGCAGAGAAGAAATTAATAGAAACTAACCAAAGATTAGATAAAACTGAAGAGAAGATGGAACTAATTAAAACAGGAGTCGAGGCACGAATGGAAAAGGAAGAACAGAATAATCAAGTTCGTGTAATGGCCATACGACAAGAAAACAATGACCAGTTAGATAGTATCAAAAGCAGTCTAAACTGTAAATTTTCAGAGTTTCATAAAACAGTAGAGAATGTAAAAAATCAGTGTGATAGCCAAGCAGAGAAATTAGATAGTTTGCAACAAATACAAACCAATTTTCAATGTGATGTAGATAGAATAAGTGCTAGATCTGCATGCAGCAGTCCTCATGTTTATCAAGATAGTAAGGAAAGTGTAAACTTTCGGGATTATCGCAGAAACCCACTTGAATTTTTAGGGAGAGTAGACGAAATTTTGAACAGATCAAAGAAGAATCGATGGAATATGATAAAAGGTCTATTAGACGAATCGTTCAAAAATATCAATGATAATTGGTGGACAGCAATTAGGAACGAGGTGTGTGATTATGGGGGTTTCAAAACAATGTTCAAACTTAAGTACTGGTCAGAATCAGTACAAAACATTATTAGGGACGATATCTGTCATGGTAGGTATGACCGTACAGTGGGACAAACACCTACTGCTTACTTTTTGGGGAAGGTGTGTATAGCAAAGTATTTAGACCCTAAGATACCTTAAGAGTGTCTAGTGACCAAAATGGCGTATCATTTCGAAGAGAAGATCATTAGTGCCCGCTTAAGTGGACAAATAAAAACTATTGGAGGCATGGAAACGCTACTAGAAAATTATGAACAGGAATCTTATTATAGGAGAAGTAGATGGAGGTCAGGGAATACCGAGGAACGGAGGAATGAACCACCAAGAGAGAATCGGCCCAGAGTTAATTGTGTGCATGCTAATAACAATTATTTCAATAATAGACATCGAGGAAGATGGCCTAATAATAATAGACAGAATTACAGACATGATTCTTATCACCGAGACGAAGGTCCACGAAGGAATATGAACGCTGAGCAACCTAGATTCAGAGAGAGTGATGAAGAAAGGAGACCGATAAGCAATATTCAACATGATGAAAATGTTGAACCAAACAATAATCATGATGGAAATAGGGGAAACGGGTACCAGCAGTGAGAAGATGTGATTGCCCGTCACTGCTAGAAACAACAGGGCACAGAATTTACCATACACCCAATTATAATACTAAATTAAATCAACCAATAACCATTATCAGAAATAATTTTCTAAAAAATATACCGTCCAAGTTAATGGAAGAAAGAGCAATTAAAGAGTCATCACCAAACAATGACATAGTCTATATACAAATAAAATTAAATGGAGTGTCAGCAGAGGCCATGATTGATACAGGAGCCAATATTTCAATTATTGATCAATTAGAACTAGATCGTATTACTGAGTTAACTACTGAGAGAATACCTACTTTAACAATTTAACAATTGTTGGTGCTACCGGGAAACAAAATAAAACAATCAAAAGACAAGTGTCTTTGAATGTTACCACTAATGGAATAGGAATACCTATGGGATTTTTAGTAGCGAAAGGGCTACCGTTTAAGGTGTTAATAGGGTGTGATATGCTACGGCGACACACTGCAATTATAAATCTGGCCAGGGGTATAGTAACCTTGAGCACAGAAAATGGTGAGTTAACGGCTGAGATAATTGGTAGCCAAAGTGCCCCTCAGTGTCCGAGCTCATTTTTTGTTAGGGAGGATAATAGATTAACCCTAGGTAACAATATAGAAGTAACAGAATCAAAGATTTGGCAAGAGAAGATAGAAGAAATAATGGAGTTTCAGAATAGGCAGGCACCGGAAATAATTAGTGTAGAACAGAAACAACAACTTATAAAAATTTATAATAAATATAAATCAGTATTCTCAGAATCACCAGGAAAAGCAAAAAACTTCTTGTGTGAACTAAAGTTCAAGGAAAATGTAAATTTTAATAAACGATCGTACCCTATTGCTCAAGCTTTGAAAGAGGCAGCAAGGAAAGAAATTCAAAGAATGATATTAGAAGACATAATTGAAAGAAGTAGTTCTCCATATACCAGCCCATTGGTAGCTATACCGAAGAAAGATGGTCAAGTCAGACTATGTCTCGATGCTCGGGAGTTGAATAAAATGCTCATTAACGATCGCACGTCTCCAGGTGAGATTGAAGAGATAATGAAAAAATTCTATGAATGCAAGTACATGAGTACTTGGGATGCAGTCTGTGGATACTGGCAAATAGAGTTGCACCCTAACAGCAGACAATATGTTGCTTTCATATTCGAAGGACAAAATTATCATTTTAAGCGTTTGCCTTTTGGATTGGTAAATTCTGTGGCCGTGTTCATCCAGTGCATGGACCAAATTTTAGGTAAGGAAGTTGTAGATTTTACTACCATATATGTGGATGACATATTAATTACGTCTTGTACTTAGAGAGAGTAGAGTTCGACCAAGTGGAAATGCACAACAGAGTGTTGCATAAAGTGGAACTTCAACAAAAAAGGGATCAAGTAAAAAGGAGAAGATTGGATACATACCAGATGGGAGATAAGGTACTAATCAAAAATAGACAACTACCCAGTTCTATAGAGGGTATTGCTCGGAAGCTACTGTTACTTTATACTGGCCCTTACCTCATAACCCAGGTGAAGGGGAATAATACTTATGAAATTAAAACAATTAACAATAATAGAATAAAGGGAGTGTATAATCAGTCGGAAATGAAACACTATTATGAAGATAAAGCCAAGACTATTAGGAGAATTGAACCAATCAACAATTTATTTCTATAAACGAGTTAAACTAAAATAAATTTGTTCTTGTGGGGGTCTTTATGTAACGTTACATAACCCGGTCCCAATAAATTAAATCATGTAAGAACATAAAGGTCAGAAATGGGTAACCTATAACTAGCTCTAAATTAAAGTATATCACTAAACATGATAAACAATTCGAGTGATATACGGTGCAAAGTGAGTTATAGTGTACCCATTGAGGTAAAAAAGTGAAAGTGAAGATAACTTATTACAGAATTGTGCTGTAGGTTTGGGCATTATAAAACTATGAGAGTAGACTATAATACTACTAACTGATTTTGTATTTTATTTATTTATTGTAATATTTATATTGTATGGACAACCAATTGTTATACCTAAGTTAATGTTATATTTTTTCAAATATTTGTGTTATAATATAAGATAACCCAGGGTTCGTTTTAAAAAACATAAAAAATTTTAAATATAAAAGGATAATAAAAAATTAAAATAATACTATGAGGGAAATGGCAACAGGAAGTAGTGCAGTGTAAAAATACTATGGGTTACTAAGAGTGACGGAAATAACAAGTATTGTTAATAATAATTTGGAATAAAACCATAGAGTTGACAAAATGATGCTACTACAATTTGAATAAAATAACCTTTCTGGAACTTTGGAGGAGTGAAAATTAGTACAAAGTTAACAAGCAACATGACCACTATATAATCATCCATTATTTATCAAAATTAAATGGTTATACTCCTTAAAAAACAGTGAAAGAAAACCTTCTGATGATTCAACCTAGTTTCGCCATAGTTCAAGTTGACAATAGAATATGAGCCAGACGGTAATGAAATTATAACTCCAGACGGACCTCACCAGAGAAAAAGCTTCATTCCCGTAAGAACCATACGAAGAGAGGTAATATAAACATTTCGTTTAATAGTTAAAGAAGAAAAAACATTCCGAATGTTGGTATAGAACACGAAACTAGTCAAATTTAATCACATATTTTTAAAGTAAACAAACGCACGCTGCTCTCTTACGGACATTCCTGGAACTACATACTAAACGAAAAATAAACAAATTTATTTAATATTTTTTCGGTATTTGTAAAGCTTAGTAATTATCCATTTCTGACCATCCCATAACAAAAAGAACTTACCCTTAACCCTGGGGAATTATTAAGAATTATATATTAATTGATGTTTTGAAAATAGTGTAAAATTTGGTAAACAAAACCATATATGTTTTTTTCTTTAGACAATTCCATGTTTACTCGAAGTCGATATTATGTTTTATGTAAATAAAGATCAATTGTGATACTTGTATTTTGGTGGCAAGAAACAAAAACCAATAATATAAATAAATAATATTGTTGAAAAATGATATTGAATAATAAAGTGTGTTATAATTTTTGTAGTGGGTAGTTGTAATAGATTTCAGCACAAAAACAGAAGAGATCAACACATCGGATCAGATTTTGCTATAGTGTAGGCTGGTTGAACTAGGCATGGAAACTTGTCTCACAATCAGCTGATTTAAATCACAGCGAACAATTTGAAAAATCAGAAATCGTCTAAACCGAGTGTAAATAATTGGTACTTACTCTCTCTTCCTCATAAGGCTGAACAACTTCCCTCCTTGACCCCAAATCACACACTCTCGATTTCTGTTTAGATTGAGTAACATTAAAAAATCCTTTATTTATTTTTTAAAACGTCAGTTATTATAATTCATAAGTGGTGACTGCGGAGAGGCGGAAACTTTAGTATCTCAAACCGCGACGTTACAAGATTGGCGCATAACAACATTGGGAGCTTAATTAAATAAGACGAACACCCAATAAGCCACATACAAAGTTTTCGCTAAAACCTCTAGAAAAACCGCGACATTACAATATTCACAACCTCACAATAAATTTCAAACAATGTAAACTCATTTCGTGAAAAGGTAACTGGGTATATGTATATGTGTGACGACTACACATTTCTCAGAACAATTGTATCAACCGTTTACACCCCTTCAGACTTCAAATAATTATATCACCCCGAAATTGCATTGTAAGTTCTGCCACATGGTCAGCCATAGACCTTAAAAACCACGCTCTCAGCTAACATTTGTAATGTAAAAATTGAAAACTAGACCTAGAGGAAGCAAGAAATAACTGGAGCCCATTGTGACAGGACTTGCAATAAAACACTTGTTTAACAATAACAACTTTTATTGAATTTCCTCATATCAATATTATACAGTTTTAATACACCATCTGAGTATAGAATAATATTCAAATTCAAAACTGTGACGATTTCATTAATTAAAAAATAAAATAAATAATAAAATAGGAAATGTTAAAAGCTGAGAAATTTAAATTTTAATAAATCGCACATTTAAACTAATTTTTATCACTATCATAAATCATAATAATGTTTAATAAAGACTTTTAATAAAAAAAAAAGGAATGCGAGTGTACAGATAGGGAAACCCTTATTAATTAACCCTGCATAGACATGCGCTAACCAGAATTAACTTGAATACCGACCCATAAAAAAACTAATAATCCTTGTAAATTGATATTAAATAAATAAATAAACAAGACCACAGTAGTGTACTATAATAAATTCTGTAATAAAGAATATCTTTGGATAATTAAAAGGTCAAACGTTAACCCCTTAAATAGAGAATAAAGGTGGAACTATTTTGTTGCGACGCGTAAACTCCGCACGATTAACTGACCCGTCCTAACATAGTAATTCAATCGAGATGAAGCGCTTGCGTAGAAAACACACGCTTGAACCATGTCCCGGAGAACGACAAAATGTTTTTATTTAGAGGACAGATATAACAATGTGTAGCGAAAAGTAGTGGCAAATTAGTGTGTTAATAAGTTTAAATGTAAAAACCAAAAGGAATAAATGACTGTAAGGGATGACATCTCATTTGTATAATTTGTAAGATGTCTATGTTGTTTTAAAATAATATGGTACGAGCTACCTAAAGTGAGAACTTTTATAAACAATAATGTGACATGCGATTCTGCGACAAACAAGAACATTGACGGCACTTATACTACTAATGATGTTTAACTACTAGACTTCTGAGGACCTCAACGCTACTTCATTATGAACTAATCACTTCAGGAACTTCAACAGGGAAGTTAACTCCACTAAAGATCAACCGCTGACGAACACCACAAGGACCAAGGACCCGGACATCGAGTAAACTTCTGGATATCTCAGGTGACACAGAGACTTGTCCTCCGTGATTAATTAAAATTCTAACAAATGAATTGTTAAAGATAGTTTAAAGAAATATATATAGACTCTAATGATAATCACTCTATAAGATGTAGTATGTCTTAGGATTCAAAATATTTGTAGTACCAAGTAATGCTGATGTATATATATAAAGCTTCACTGATACAACATTTTTAGATTAAGTCCATTCTTCAAATGCCCCCCCCCCCAAAATAGTATGATAGAATATGAATAAGTGAGCTTAACTCACAAACAAGTTTAAGGTCCCGGATCCGTGGATAATGCTAGCACTTATAAATCCATATGTTTTGGCCCCTGTTATTTTTCACAAAATCTTTTATAAATTGTAATCTTTTATTAAGAAAACCTTATGTGGGAATATTTATGTAGAGCTGTTGTAGTAATGGTTTAATAAAGAGATGTCGTTACTTTACACTAAAACATTGAGTGAATAAATCATCAGACCCCCATGTAAAAGTTCCTTTAGTTATAACTACAGCTGGTTTAATTAATAATTAAAAGTTAATCACGAGTATGGCAGCCCGTGCAATTGATCTGAGGTAAGTATGCACAGGTTCCCGATGTTATAACGTAGGTGAGACGTTATAAAACCAGCTCTTAATTTTCCTTTTGTTTTAAATATATTCACATATACTATATAAATAGAATATGTGTTCATAATAACAGGTGGATCCTTTAGCAATTAATCATATAGTTCACAAATATAAGTGTGTAATCACAGGGCTGGTTCTAACCAAACCTTGATCATTATAATGTACAACAAATTACTGTTCATGGATATAATTTTATATTAGCAAATATATATATATTGTTACAACACAAATAAGCCACCCCAATACCAGGGATAAAAAAGATGAATTTGAATATAAAAAAATAATTCAAATAAATTAAAATGTTTAATATAAAGAAAATAAAAAGACAATGACACGACAAGCGACGACATGACCTAACCCAAGTGATTGACCCAACAAAAGGAAACAAAACAAGAAGGGAAGAACCAAACAAGAATAAAACCAAATAAGAAAGTGATTGATCCAACAAAAGGAAACAAAACAAGGAAGTGAATGACTCATGCAACATAATAAAATAAAACCAAAGAAGAAGGTGGAGAACCAAGATATAAATCAAATACACTGAAGGTGAAGAAGGAGAAAAAATGAAAAAGAAACAAAACTAAGATAAAGGGAAATAAATAAAAAGGAAATCAAATGATAAGACACAAACAAGTAATAAAGAATAAAAGCAGGAGAAATGGTACACT
Organism: Magicicada septendecula; assembly: GCA_034769895.1. Lineage (NCBI taxonomy): Eukaryota > Metazoa > Arthropoda > Insecta > Hemiptera > Cicadidae > Magicicada > Magicicada septendecula. The sequence goes on along the minus strand of CM068367.1, from coordinate 1,421,996,162 downwards.
CAAAGTAATATTGACAAGAAACCAATAACTAACCCAAGTAATAAATAAATATTATTATCAATTAAGTAATAAAGGTAAATGATAATTGATGAAACTCAATTAAAGAATGTTAAATATAAAAGCGAACTAACCCACAAATTAGAGTTAGATGTAATGATAAAATCAATAGAGACATAAAATTGTTAATATTATTAATGATATTTGTAATGAAAGAGATAGTACGGTAGTGAGAAAGTAATTATAGGGATTACCCATTTAGAAACACTTAAAACAAAAACATTTGAGAAGTGCAAAAGTGGAAGTGTAAAAACCCCAAAGTAAAGTGATAAAGCAAAAACACTAAATAAATTATAATAAACAATAAATAATTTAAAAGGGAAAGTGATGATTAAATAAGAATAATGTATAACAAAGAATGTTTGTATTGTGAAGAATAGTGAAGGATAAAAGCATAAACACTTAATAAATCAATAAGAAACACTAAAGGATTAACAGTGAAAAATATTAGTAATTATGAAAGCCGTTAAGAATAGTATTAAGTGTAAACAATTAATTAAGATGTAATGAACACTGAAAAGTGATGATAACAGTATTATTAAGAAAGAATATTATTGTTAAGTTTAATTGAATACAATTATAATTAAAAGGGAGAATCCCATGAAAGAGGAAACAGATAGTGTTATCATGGAGTGAAAGTAAAGATTATTTAAAAAAGTAAGAAGTTAAGACAAATCAATAAACACCCCGTGTTATAAGGGAAAATTATTTAAGTAAGTTCAAAAAGTGTGATGTTGTTTATCACCCAAAAAATAATATAAAATGAAATGAACTGTAAACAAATGTTATCTAATAATTGTTAAATAATTGTTTAAGCATATTTATGAATAGGATATGGCTGGAGAAATTATACAGACCGTAGGCCTAGATGTTGTATTTTATGTGATCAAAAATAGTAAATAATAGCCACCTTGTTATTATTAGCAAATGAAATAAGTAAGAAAGTAAAGCAATGTATGACTTAGAAAACGAGAGAACCAGATAGTAAATAATTAGCAATTCATGATGTATAAAATAATAAATTGTAACATACTAATCACAGAAAAACAGATCCAAAACACACCAACAAATAATACAACCAATTATAATAACAAAACTAAGCTCGTTAGGCTAAAATGAGATGTAATTTGTACGAAATAAGTAAATACCCATAATGGCTACTTAGACCTAGGAAATGCCTAACTGTCAAAACAAACAACTACAAATTGTAATAAATTAACAAAGGAAATAGCAAATCCAAGGCGAATAACTAACCAAGGATAATTTGTAAATTATATTAAAAGCAAAATATTAGAATAAGGACTTAAATTAAAAGAGAAATGTAATTAGCAAATATTAAAATAATTGTATAATTATAATACATAAAATAACCCAATCTTATGGGATATCAAAATAATCTTTGAAAGGTAATACAAATAATGGTGATAATAATTAATACTTAGGAAGGAAGATAGAAGAATAAAAGCAGTCAGAAGATATACAAGGATTTTGAAAAGAATTCAAATTTGATAACAATGGTTTTGTGTCAATCTAAGCCAATCAGATTTAATTAGTAACCTTGACAACCACCGTTAGTTACAAAATTTTGGTTAGATTTCTTTACTCGTAAAGTGACGCTCTTGCCGAACAGAAGCCAAATTGTGAACGGCCAAATTTTTAATTTAATATGTTGAAAAAGTAAACAAAATTCAAAACGATGAACCATTAAGAAGCAGACGAACGACCTGAACATTTAACTGATGCCAAGGACCATTTTACCAGGAAATTAAAAGAAAATATGACTACATCCAACATGAACAGGACGCAAGGTATACTTAAGCCCCAAATAAATTGATGACTAATGCAGCCCAAATAAATTTTTGACTGACAACTGTTTATACCAAGTCGCCTGATTTGATAAGTATATTTGAATTATCCGAATTCCAAAAATAAACTCACCTTAAATCTTTCTAAAAGTAATTTGGACTCTCACTATAAACCGAATATTCTCTTTCAAAGATTAAATAAGAAAAACAAAACACTGAAAATTGTTAACTTAGAATATAACCTGTTGATAGAATACAAACTTTATAAACACACTTAACTACACTACAGAACCAATTATAACCAAACACCTTATTATTTAAGTACAAAGTAATATAAGGTAATGTACTTTTAATTGTAATCATAAGGAATTGTTTTCTTATAATCAAAAGAACTCCAGATTTGAACGAGTACATTTGTAAACTAACTAAACAGCAGCCATGCTGGAATGAACAACTCGTTACAAAATCGATTTCGTCAAACCCAGAGAAAGACGTCTCAAAATTAATGTCGGTGCAAATTTATTAATCAACCAGCATAATTTTAATTGTCAAACTGAAATATTACAAATCAACCATTAAAATAACTAGTACAAAGTGTAACCATTGTTTTTATTTCATAGGGAGTGTATTGTATTACTTGTGTTTGTTAATGAAAGCTAGATTTGACGACCAGCGTTCACGTTGCAATTCGACAAACTACTTACTCGATTCAGGAGGCCGAACAGGCGGGAATTATTTGAATGCCCCGGCCGTCATCGCTGAGAACACCCTTTTAAAATATTATTTAATAAGTTTAATTGTTTTAAAAAACAATTTGGCGCCACCCGGGATTCACAAACCCCTATTTAAGAACAGGTAAGGTTACTACTGTGTTGTACTGGTAATTAACACACCGCTACGGACTTCGGTAGCGCAAGGATAGATGTAACAACACCAGTGCGAGACGAACGCACACTACATACAAAATATACTCGTCTTTTTACAGAGATGACAACAGTCTCTACGTTACAGATTGGCTCCCATCACGGGGCTTAAACGAGACGGACGTCCCACATCTCTTCGTTACAGATTGGCGACCAACTGGTGAGGCTAGAAAAGAAGACTAGCGGCGATTATGGGACATTCCATGGTTACGAGATATCAAACAAGGAAAGGAACTGAAGGTACCGACCAAGAAGAGATGGAAGAAATTGAAGAAATGATCGGGGAAATGTTCGAAGAGGATCCCCAAGAGGACCAACCGGAAAAAATCCAACCCAACCAGAACCGGAAGTAGAAGTAACAGTTGGTGACCAACCAGGCAAAACAAACGAAGAAGCGAAATTGGATAGCTTGATGAGGATGATGATGGAGCAATTTGAACAAAGAAGGCAAGACAAGGAAGAAACAAAGAAAGGAAGGCAGGGAATTCTTAAATGAAAAATTGGACAGAAACAGTGAATAATTGAAGAAACAAATCAGGGAGGACATAGAACTACTAAATAATAAGATGGAAAGCAACCATGAAGCCCTAAAAAGAATCATGAAACGTTAGAAAAGAAGAGTGAGTAGCTGAAGAGGCAAATAAAGAAAGATCTTGAGATATTAAACAACAAGATCGAGAACAAAAGTGAAACACTCCAAAGACAGTTGAAGGAAGACAGCGAGAAGACGAAGGAGGAATGGAGGCAACAGTTGGTGGAATGTAGAGAGGAGATAAAACAGACAATAACTGAGACAAACGAAACTATAGTACATGTCCGGGAGGGGTTGACTAACAAAATAAATAACGTCGAGGAGGAAGAAAAAATTAGATTTCAAGAACTGCAACAAATCACCACCGAAGAGTGCACAAAAAATAAACAGGAAGTGCTCCAGAAGCTGGAGGAGAGGCACAAAGAAATCCAAACTGATATCAGTGAACGTGTAGAACAAGTGTACACCACCATCAATAAGGTCGACGGACAAACTCAAGAGAATAAAGAGAAGATACAAGGAATCAGTCAGAGGGAAAAACAGATGCAGGAAGAACTAGATGCTTTGAGGGAGAAGCCTTGTAATAACACTCATATTATTACCAGCGAAAATAGAGAAGTGATAAACATTAGGAGTTACAGACATAACCCAATAGAATTCCTAAAGAGAATGGAAGAACTCATAGAGAAGAACCGGGAAACAAGATGGACGACAGTGAGGAGCCTCATCGACGAGATGTTTAAGGATACTAATGACAATTGGTGGACAGCCACTCGACCGGAGATCAGCTGTACGCAGGAATTCAAAGCACTATTCCAAGAAAAATACTGGTCCGAATCCACACAGAATGTAGTGAGGAACGACATTAGTAACGCACACTAACCTCTTACTTCTTAGGAAAAGTATGCCTAGCTAGGAATCTCGAGCCAAGAATACCGGAAGAATCCCTAGTAATACAGCTGGGTTATCACTATGAGTACGCAATCCAGAGGGCCAGGAGACAAGGACAGATTAAAACAATACAGGGAATGGCCAGTTTATTAGAAGACCATGAAAACGACGGGCAGTATAAAAGAAATCAAATGGTAAACCAAAAATACAACCAGTGGAACGATAATCAAAATGCACCTAATTACAACATGTCCTACAACAACACCCAAAACAATAACCGGAACAACTTGAACCGTAATCAGAACAACTATCAAGGGGACGAACCGTTCCACAGGAATCAACCAAATTACCATCCAAATAACCAGCCGATGAACAGAGACCACCAGAATTATAACCAGGGGAACCAGCCAAACAACAGAAATGCCCAAAACAACAATCCAACAAACAATAACTACAGGGAAGCAGAACAAAACCAACGCCCCAATGGCCACCCGAACAATAACAACTATTATGGCAACCGTTACGACCCGAATTACCAATACAACAGGGGAACCAGGAGTAACCAAAATAGAGGCGACATGCAACGCCAAGTTAATTTTATTAGTGGGAGGAGATAACATAACCATAGAAGATATTGTCTTAACACTCAGACAAACTCTTGGTACCACAACTCCAATTATAATAACCTCAATCCCCAGAAGGTAGAACAATGGAAGCGCCCAGAAACCAAATAAATGATCAACAAGCTGCGATCAGTGAAACAGCGAACCAGTCAAATAGTCTGGATAACAATACGCAGCAACCTTTAAACTAAAAAGGTCAGTGAGAAATCAAATAGACCCTTCACATGACCAATCACTAGGGTTGAAACGACGAACAACGACACTAAATAACAACAGAATAATAACCATAATATGAACAACTACCTCAAAAATATCAGAGAAGAACTTCTGGAGGAAGAGGCTAATCAGCTGCCAAAAACAAATAGTGAAATCATACACATAAAGGCTACCATCAACGGGACCATCACAATAATCATGATCGATACTGGATCAAATATCTCTTTAATAAACCAACCAGAATTAGAGCAAATACAAGCTAACTCAAAAATACCAATTCCCACTCTACCCATAAATAATATTATCATAATTGGTGCCACAGGCAAACAGAATAAGTCGATAAGAAAACAAGTTTCTTTAGAGCTAGACAGTCAGAACGCAACCATACCTATTGTTTTTCTTGTAGCAAATGGACTGCCATTTAACATGCTAATTGGATGCGATGTGTTGAGACAACATTCAGCAGTCATCAACCTGCAGAAGGGAGTAGTATGGCTGACTTCTGAAAGAGGAATATGGTCTGCAAGCATCATAAATTGTAACCCTACACCACTAGCTTTAAATCATGATCCTGGATTAAAAAGTTATTATTGCCAAACACATAAACCATCAATCATTATAGACGATGAAGAGGAAGATAGAGATTTGTGGAAAAGGAAAATAGAAGAAATCAGAACGTTCCAAAGAGAACGACCTCAATATGAAATAACTAAGAAACAGGCTGAAAAACTCATAGCTACCTATAACACATACCAGCACGTTTTCTCCAATACTCCAGGAAAGTTCAAGGGGTACCAATGCAAAATCAACTTTCGAGAACCAGTAGACTTCCATAGGAAATCCTACCCAATACCTTACTCTCTAAAAAATGAAGTCAGAACACAAATCAACAGAATGATGGAGGAGGACATCATTGAATACAGTCAATCTCCATACACAAGTCCTATAGTCGCCATACCTAAAAAGAATGGTAAGGTACGAATCTGCTTAGATGCCCGAGAGATCAACAAAATGATCATAAATGACAGAACTTCACCGGGAGAAATTGAAGAAATATTAAAAAGGTTTCATGGCACCAAATACATAAACACCTGGGATATTGTATGTAGGTACTGGCAGGTGGAGCTACACCCACACAGTAGGAAATACATGGCATTTATCTTTGACGGAAGAAATTACCAATTTAAGAGGTTACCTTTCGGCCTCATCAATTCCATCGCAGTGTTCGTCAAATGCATGGACCAAGTCTTAGGTCAAGAAGCACTGCAGTTCACAACAGTGTACGTGGACAACCTGCTAATAACATCTTCAGACTGGGACGAGCACTGTGAACGAGTCAAGCAAGTGTTAAAGAAGTTATCTGAAAATAACATTACGCTGAAATTGGATAAATCAAAGTTTGTAGCAAACAAAGTCAAATTCCTAGGATTCAACTTAACTGAACAGGGAATATCACCATCCCAAGAGAAAGTGGAAGCCATTCGGAAATTCCCCACACCTAAGAATAAGAAGCAGCTACAGTCCTTAGGTATATGTAACTATTACAGAAAGTTTCAAACTAATTATTCGTACCTTACAGCAAAATTGTCTAAACAACTGTCAGCCAAGGAAAAATGGACTTGGGGAACTGAGCAGGAAGAAGTGTTAAAACTGATCAAACTAAAATTTCTAGAAACGGTAATGCTACATCACCCCAATTTTGAACAACCCTTTTACCTGAATTGCGACGCCAGTGATGGCAGTCTAGGCGCCGAGTTATACCAAGAAGATGAGGAAGGACACCACCTGGTCATCAGCTTTGCCAGCAGGATACTAAACAGTTGCGAGTGTAACTACAACGTTACTGAAAAAGAACTACTCAGCATAGTATCCCCATGTGGAAAGTTTAGAACTTACATCTTGGGATATCCAATCACTGTCCGAAGCGACCATAAGTCCATATCATTCTTAAAACAGTGTAAATTAAGTCATGGGAGACTTACACGTTGGATACTCACTCTACAAGAGTACCATATTACGTGGGAGTATATTCCAGGCCGTACGAACGTTGCAGCAGATGTTTTGTCCAGAATAAATGTAGAAAACCAAACATTTGAAGGAGAAAAGGAGAAGATCGCCAAAGTATATTACATAATAAAGCATAGGAAGGACCTGGAAGATATAATAAGCGAAATAGTGGTACAGCAGAAATTAGATACAAAATTATTAAACATAAGAAGAAGACTATTAGAAGATGAAGAAATAATAAATACCCTATTATTGCATCCACAAAGATATACTATTTATCAAAACCAAAAAGAATCAAAGAACGTGGAGACTTGTAGTTCCAAATTCATTAGAAAACAAGATAATTAAAGATTACCATGTCCGATACGGACATATGGGAACATTAAAAATGGGAAAAGCATTGGAGGAGGAAATATTTATTAAAAATATAATGAGAAAAGTAAATCACAACATTAAAACCTGCACCATATGTCAGATGGTCAAAACAAATAACGAGAGAAAAGAGGGAACAATGATACCCATCACTTCAAACACCAAGCTAGAAAAAGTGTTTCTCGACATATGTGGACCATTCCCACATAGCGGAGGGAGACATAAATACAAGTTTATAGTAGTAATATTGGACCATTACACCAAGTACACAAAATTGTATGCAATAAACCGAGCAACTACGAAGAAAATATTGGACATAATAAAAAATAAATACCTCACAGAAATTGGGAAACCATACATGATTATAACAGACCACGGGACACAATTCAAAGGAAAGAAGTGGAGAGATGAATTATTAAAGGTAAACATAAAAATCTATAAAACATCCAAATACCACCCTAGCAGTAATCCCGCAGAAAGAGTGTTAAGAGAGGTGGGACGTATTCTAAGAACATACTGCTATGATAACCAAAAGGAATGGCAGAAATATTTAGCTTCAACCGAAGTTTTTTTGAAATATAACTTACCACCATTTTATTGAAAACACCCCATATTTAATGATGTTTGGAAGAAAACCCCATAGAGAGATACAAGAGTTAATAGATTTCCCAGTCAACCCAGAAGACCCGTACGATGAAAACAAATGTTATAGCCGAATCATGGAAAAAATCGAGAAGCAAAAAGCAAAGTATTCACAAAATCAACCTAAAATAATAAAATATAATGAAGGAGAAAGAGTATTAATAAAAAACCGTGAACTACCCAGTACACTTGAAGGGATAGCCAAAAAACTGTTATTATTATACATAGGACCTTATGTCATCATCAAAAACAATGGTAACAATACTTATGAAATAAGTAACATAACCACCAAAAAGATAAAAGGAGTGTATAATCAAGCTTCTATAAAAAGTTTTACGAGGAAAAATAAACCAAAATAAACAAATCAACAAATACCAAAATTATGTGAGCACAACTTACAGCAATATTTCGATGACTTATGAGGCCTAATATAAAATATTAAAAGAAGGAATAAGTTACAAAAATTCCTACAAAGTAAGATCAACTTACAATAAAATAAAAGTTGACATATGAAGTATAATATAAAAAATTATAATAAAGGAATAAGTTACAAAAATTCCTATAAAAAAGTAAGAACCAGAAACTTATGATAATATTTAAACAAAAAAAATACCAACAAAGGAATAAGTTACAAAAATTCCTATAAAGTAAGAAAAACAAACTTACAAAAAATTATTTAGAATAATATTTCAAACAAAATGAATTAAACAAAAATAAAATCAAGCACGAACTGCTAAGATAAATACCTGAAATTATAATGAATTCAATGTATTCAAAGAAAAAAAAAAACTGAACTGGTATGAGGAAGAAAAAGAAATAATGTATAAAGCAAATATGCAGAAAATGGCTAAAGCAGAATATGGACCAAGATAAAGAAAAAAGATGTCTAAGATAATTAAAATGATCAGAAGAAGAAAAGAAAAACGGACTAATAAAAAGTTAGAAATGATGAAATTAACAACTAAATAAATAAAAAACAACCAACTGTATGAGTAGATAACAGTATATAGCAAAGGCACAGCGGAAGGAAGAATGAGTAAAAGGTTAAAGTGATCTAAAAACAAACCACAAGGTGGACAATCCCAAAATATGTTATTATTAATTTAAGTCACAAGATGACAAAAAAGGTATTTAAGATTGACTGAGAATAAGTCCAGCAATAAAAAAAAACTGAGCAGAGATGATGTTCCTCTGGTCTCAGAAAAAATGAGTAGTGATGGAAGAAACCAGCTACTAAAAGTTAGGGAAAAAATTGTATAAAAGGGAGAACACACAAATGGAAATAAATAATAATAGATCTAAATAAAATGGAATGGATCAAGTAAGAATAGAAATAAGAAAGAAGAAACAAACAAGAAAGAAAAGGAAAAAATAATATATAACTGATAATTTCATAAAAAACTATGCTAGGGTTTTATAAAAATGATCGATTTTGAAGGAGAGGCATTATGTTACAACACAAATAAGCCACCCCAATACCAGGGATAAAAAAGATGAATCTGAATATAAAAAAATAATTCACATAAATTAAAATGTTTAATATAAAGAAAATAAAAAGACAGTGACACAACAAACGATGACATGACCTAACCCAAGTGATTGACCCAACAAAAGGAAACAAAACAAGGAAGTGAATGACTCATGCAACATAATAAAATAAAACCAAAGAAGAAGGTGGAGAACCAAGATATAAATCAAATACACTGAAGGTGAAGAAGGAGAAAAAATGAAAAAGAAACAAACCTAAGATAAAGGGAAATAAACAAAAAGGAAATCAAATCATAAGACACAAATAAGTAATAAAGAATAAAAGCAGGAGAAATGGTACACTCAAAGTAATATTGACAAGAAACCAATAACTAACCCAAGTAATAAATAAATATTATTATCAATTAAGTAATAAAGGTAAATGACAATTGATGAAACTCAATTAAAGAATGTTAAATATAAAAGCGACTAACCCACAAATTAGAGTTAGATGTAATGATAAAATCAATAGAGACATAAAATTGTTAATATTATTAATGATATTTGTAATGAAAGAGATAGTACGGTAGTGAGAAAGTAATTATAGGGATTACCCATTTAGAAACACTTAAAACAAAAACATTTGAGAAGTGCAAAAGTGGAAGTGTAAAAACCCCAAAGTAAAGTGATAAAGCAAAAACACTAAATAAATTATAATAAACAATAAATAATTTAAAAGGGAAAGTGATGATTAAATAAGAATAATGTATAACAAAGAATGTTTGTATTGTGAAGAATAGTGAAGGATAAAAGCATAAACACTTAATAAATCAATAAGAAACACTAAAGGATTAACAGTGAAAAATATTAGTAATTATGAAAGCCGTTAAGAATAGTATTAAGTGTAAACAATTAATTAAGATGTAATGAACACTGAAAAGTGATGATAACAGTATTATTAAGAAAGAATATTATTGTTAAGTTTAATTGAATACAATTATAATTAAAAGGGAGAATCCCATGAAAGAGGAAACAGATAGTGTTATCATGGAGTGAAAGTAAAGATTATTTAAAAAAGTAAGAAGTTAAGACAAATCAATAAACACCCCGTGTTATAAGGGAAAATTATTTAAGTAAGTTCAAAAAGTGTGATGTTGTTTATCACCCAAAAAATAATATAAAATGAAATGAACTGTAAACAAATGTTATCTAATAATTGTTAAATAATTGTTTAAGCATATTTATGAATAGGATATGGCTGGAGAAATTATACAGACCATAAGCCTAGATGTTGTATTTTGTGTGATCAAAAATAGTAAATAATAGCCACCTTGTTATTATTAGCAAATGAAATAAGTAAGAAAGTAAAGCAATGTATGACTTAGAAAACGAGAGAACCAGATAGTAAATAATTAGCAATTCATGATGTATAAAATAATAAATTGTAACATACTAATCACAGAAAAACAGATCCAAAACACACCAACAAATAATACAACCAATTATAATAACAAAACTAAGCTCGTTAGGCTAAAATGAGATGTAATTTGTACGAAATAAGTAAATACCCATAATGGCTACTTAGACCTAGGAAATGCCTAACTGTCAAAACAAACAACTACAAATTGTAATAAATTAACAAAGGAAATAGCAAATCCAAGGCGAATAACTAACCAAGGATAATTTGTAAATTATATTAAAAGCAAAATATTAGAATAAGGACTTAAATTAAAAGAGAAATGTAATTAGCAAATATTAAAATAATTGTATAATTATAATACATAAAATAACCCAATCTTATGGGATATCAAAATAATCTTTGAAAGGTAATACAAATAACGGTGATAATAATTAATACTTAGGAAGGAAGATAGAAGAATAAAAGCAGTCAGAAGATATACAAGGATTTTGAAAAGAATTCAAATTTGATAACAATGGTTTTGTGTCAATCTAAGCCAATCAGATTTAATTAGTAACCTTGACAACCACCGTTAGTTACAAAATTTCGGTTAGATTTCTTTACTCGTAAAGTGACGCTCTTGCCGAACAGAAGCCAAATTGTGAACGGCCAAATTTTTAATTTAATATGTTGAAAAAGTAAACAAAATTCAAAACGATGAACCATTAAGAAGCAGACGAACGACCTGAACATTTAACTGATGCCAAGGACCATTTTACCAGGAAATTAAAAGAAAATATGACTACATCCAACATGAACAGGACGCAAGATATACTTAAGCCCCAAATAAATTGATGACTAATGCAGCCCAAATAAATTTTTGACTGACAACTGTTTATACCAAGTCGCCTGATTTGATAAGTATATTTGAATTACCCGAATTCCAAAAATAAACTCACCTTAAATCTTTCTAAAAGTAATTTGGACTCTCACTATAAACCGAATATTCTCTTTCAAAGATTAAATAAGAAAAAACAAAACACTGAAAATTGTTAACTTAGAATATAACCTGTTGATAGAATACGAACTTTATAAACACACTTAACTACACTACAGAACCAATTATAACCAAACACCTTATTATTTAAGTACAAAGTAATATAAGGTAATGTACTTTTAATTGTAATCATAAGGAATTGTTTTCTTATAATCAAAAGAACTCCAGATTTGAACGAGTACATTTGTAAACTAACTAAACAGCAGCCATGCTGGAATGAACAACTCGTTACAAAATCGATTTCGTCAAACCCAGAGAAAGACGTCTCAAAATTAATGTCGGTGCAAATTTATTAATCAACCAGCATAATTTTAATTGTCAAACTGAAATATTACAAATCAACCATTAAAATAACTAGTACAAAGTGTAACCATTGTTTTTATTTCATAGGGAGTGTATTGTATTACTTGTGTTTGTTAACGAAAGCTAGATTTGACGACCAGCGTTCACGTTGCAATTCGACAAACTACTTACTCGATTCAGGAGGCCGAACAGGCGGGAATTATTTGAATGCCCCGGCCGTCATCGCTGAGAACACCCTTTTAAAATATTATTTAATAAGTTTAATTGCTTTAAAAAACAATTTGGCGCCACCCGGGATTCACAAACCCCTATTTAAGAACAGGTAAGGTTACTACTGTGTTGTACTGGTAATTAACACACCGCTACAGACTTCGGTAGCGCAAGGATAGATGTAACGACACCAGTGCGAGACGAACGCACACTACATACAAAATATACTCGTCTTTTTACAGTGACGATAACAGTCTCTACGTTACAGATTGGCTCCCATCGCGGGGCTTAAACGAGACGGACGTCCCATATCTCTTCATTACAATATTAATATATCTATAATATATAATAATATATATATATATATATATATTGTAATGCGACACAATAGTAGCCCTATCCCAAATCTTAAAACCACTCAATTCAGTAGGAAGAATCACCAATACTATCCAAATAAACCAAATAAAAATGAACAACCCTTAGTTACAGAAAAAAGACTGTACAATATAAATAATAAGAGAAAAAATACAATGCAAATAATATAAAATAACTAATTAAAATGTATTATAGTAAGTATAAAATATACATACAAACCTTTGTGTAAAAAAGTGAATGTGAAGGAGTGGGGAATAAAGTTAATGATCCGTAGAATTATTCAAATATGTTATAAATACAATAAGTGTCAGTGAAGTGGTGACAGCATAAGTGCAAGTTAATTACTTTTAAAAAAAGGAAAACCCATAAATAACACCAATAGTGAATTGTGGTGAAGGGTTTCATCTCAGTTTGAGATGTTAGTGAAGGCTTTGGTGTAGGTAGTTGTATTTGTCTTCTACACCAAAACCTATAGTTATTAAACATTTATAAACTACATTGTAAGTTAGTTTAAGTCTACTGGCAAAGTAAGAAAATTGTGTACTAGAAACCAGGACCTATGAACCAGTATCTATCCATTAAACAGTAATGCTTGATAAAATTGAAAGGATGGAAGAATGGTACACCAAGTAGTTTATGATTATTTGTCAATTTATAAATGTAGAATTTGGCCATGAAGGCAATACCTCGAAGGTAACATGTTAAAAAATGTTGTTCTAATTATATTATTTGTTAATTTATGATTGTAAACTTGTCCATGTAAACACTACTTTAAGTAATAAGTCAAAAGATTTCATTTTTAACTATTGTGAAAACATGTTAAGGGTCAAGACTCATGTAATACGATGTAACTCAGGAAAAAGGGTTCAAAACCAAAAACCTAGGTAATAATAAATGTAATTTAGAATATATTAATGAAATGCTATTGATGGCCTAGGCCACAAGTTCCATACAAAGGAAATAATGTCAGAAATGAGTAGATTAGTAAACCAATGTGATAAAACAGGAAAGGGACAAAATTTATATGATGAAGCTAATTGTTTTAACAGTAATATTACATATTAGATTAATTTAAGGAATTGCAAAGTGATATAACAAATGTATAACTAAAGTATAGGCCCAACATTAGAATTTTTGTAAGGTGAAAAACCACCATTTATAATTAACCAATGTAAGTAAATGAGGTAGCAAAATGTTCATAATGACATAAAGAAAAGCATAATGTAATTTAAATTTAAGAAAACTTAAAGCTGAAAAAGCAGTATTTTTCTTATAGGCAGATGAACATTTAAATCTTGTAAACTGACCACGTGACGTTATGAACTCTCTGTTTTGACCAATCACAGGCCAGTATTGTGAGGGCACAAAACTGTTGATGGAAAGTGTAGCATGACAGATAATGCCCATAGTTCTGAATGGTAGGAAGATCATAAAATACAATAAAAACATTTTAAATCCAAGAAAGCAATATAAAAAAAAATTAATTAAGAACCACCGTAAAGCACAATCATAGACTGAAGTAAAAGTTTCATTAAAACCAATATTACAATGAGTGATGAGTAATCGAAATAAACTTCAAAACTAAAAATAAAAAAAAAGGTAATACCTAGGTAGGATAGGAGTAAGTAAGAGAGAAACCCAAACAAGACAACATCCACAACAAGAAAAGGAAATACTTTATAAGAAACAAGGAGGATAGGAGAAATTAAAGAAGAAACCAGAACAAGACAACATCCACAAGAAGAAGGAGTGCTCTTATAAGAAACCAAAACAAAACCCCAAAAGAAAGTAATAAAAATAATAACAAATGAAAGTATAACAAGATCCCAAATTTAGAAAACAATGTAAAATAAATATAAGCCAAAAGTGTATAAAGTAGAATTGAAAGTGAACCAATGTGAATTAATTATATAATGCAAAAAACAAACCTTCATTATTCTATATAAATGGATGTCTTGATTTTAAAAAGACTAAAACTAATTAGAAATAAAATCAAAGAATAAAAAGGGGATCAGTGCAAGTTTTTGTGTTATATGAAATAAACCTGATGTGTCAATATTGAAGTTCACAAACTGAGTAAATTGTGAAATAATACAACTTTAAAGTGTTTATATTATGTCAATGAATAATCTTAAATAGAGTATTATCATGACAGATAATACAAGTGTTTCTAAATAATAACTGCCACTCTTTTTATACAACATTCATTAGAATGACAGTAAATAAAACAAGAGCAGGCCATATAAAAAGTGAAGTGACAAAAAAAAAAAAAAAAAAAAAAAAAAAAAAAAAAAGACTGAAAATAAAACTAGGTGTAAGAAATAGTGTAGATGATGGAAGGACAGATATGTTTTGTTTATTTAGAATAAGTTTAAATAGCTCAAGGATAAAATGTCTGAGAGTACAATCCTTTTAGTATAAAACTTTTATTGTGAAAATGTTTATTATGTTTTAAAAATAGTTAATCCAGATTAAAATGTCTGAGTTTGAAAGACTATTGTTAATTTCAATCATGTGTTATGAATTAATAGTATAAATTATATACTAAATGTTCTTTTATTAAAATAAGGAAAATCAATTATATTAGAATAAAAAGTCAGAGAGGGTATAAACAAAATGTATTATTTAAAAACTTTGTAAGTAAAAACTGTTAAAAATCTAGGCCAAATAGTAAAACTAAATAGCATTAAAATTTATGAAATAAGTACAGAAAAACAATTAAACTGATGGAATTTATATAAGGTAGTTCAGTCATAGAGTCATGTAACTGGAACTATAATTAAGAAAGATTTTGTAAAAATATAGTAAGAATTATTGTTAAAATGCAAATGTAAAAACTGAAAATTCAAAGAGGGGAGTCACAAATTAATGTATAATATTTTAAAAGATGACCAATTAATCAAATTGCAAGAAATTAAGTGAAGATAAACCTTTTATGTCAATCTGAGATTTAATACAATCATTAATATAACATGTAAAATGGCAAACATTTTGAGAAGAACAGGAAGTGAATTTTAAAACTTACAATTTTCAAAATGAAGTAAATATAGCATTTTAGATAAAAAAACCTAGTAAAACTATCTTATTTGGTATCAAATCAAGCAGAATGAACTGAAGAAGAAGATTAGGTATTTAATAGTTAATAAATTTAAATAATAACAAAAATATATTCAGTAGTATAATGTAAAAATTTCACATGTACAGGATGTAAAATAGTTTTGAAACAATGGATTGCTAATATTAATTTGGCTAAGACTTTAGGACAAGACGAAGGAAGTGAGTTAGTTCATTATTAGCCATTGTGAAGTACACTTGATACGAGGACTTACTCAAATATTAACCTATAGTGAAGACATCAATAGCGTATATTCGATAAGCGTAGTCTGATGCGAAAAACTTGAGTTTTGTAAAATTACATCTAAACCGTAAATTCAGTGAAACGGACACCTACAAACATTAAATTAATATAAACCAGAACAGAACAAAAGTGAATACACAATTTAAACGATTTAAACATTAATTCCACATCACGAAACAAGCAGCGCAATTCTCGACCTAATTGACAAAAGTGAAAAACAACTTAACACAACACATTTTATCGAAGTGGACCACTAACACTTAACCAGAACCACTCCACAATAACCAGAAGGAATAATCGCAGCTGCAGGAACGAGAAATCATAGGAAAAGCAGCCTTTATTGAAAGCAGAATCAGCGAGGTGTATTCGTCAGACATCTGAACTCGAAGCGGTCATCTTTGACTTCCCATAATTCAACGCGACACTGCCTGTACAACTGAACGGTTCGAAAATTTCTTTACTTACTACTGTATATTGAATGTTATAAATGTATTTTAATTAATAAGCTGATATATTGTAATGTTATACTTTCAATACTTTGCCCTTTTTCTCTGACTATCTATAAAATAACTGTTTAAAGAACCCAATAATAAATAATTGTACAATTATTTGACTCTCTCTGTTGATATATCCTGAGAGAGTCGATTAATCAATCAATAGAAAATCGATTATATTACCATTTGTTAATAAAATACCTTGAAGATAATAAAATTGAATATTGTTTATTCCTACATAATAACTAGCATAATATATAATTTTAATTGAGTAATAACTACCAGAATTTCACAACCACAAAGGAAGATAACCTGCATTAAAGGAAAGTTCACCAATCGATTGTCCCTGGAGACAATCCTATTAACTGTTAAAAGGAATTTTAAATACAGAAAAGGACATAATTCAATTAAAACAAATAACTAGAAGTTCGGAACACCACGAAACATTTTCATATAATTAATATTAAATTAATTTAAAAAAAAAAATAATAATAATAATAATAAATAAAATTTTTTTTTAAACAAACAAATACAAATTAACAAATCCATATAATTTATTACAAAAGGCAGGAATATAGAATTGTAGTATTGTATTGTTAACTATTGCAGAGAGCAGATGAGCTCTAATGAAGAAGTTTTTAATTAAATAATGGTAATGTTTTTTGGACCGTTGACGATGAAAAATTATAACTAATAGAAGCTATAAATACTGTGGAAGATTAGAAGATGAAAATATTTAAATTAAAACAACAAATAAATGCAGAACCTTTGAAAATCCTGATTGCCTACCATGAACACACTTTCATAACGCCTGTGAGTGATGCCAACTTTATCTATTAACCACACTACAGGTACGATTACACAACACTACCATAGACACTATCTACACTTACAGAAAAACACCAGGGATCATTTATTGAAGAAAAATCTTAAAAACTAAAACAGTGAACACTGAAACATTTATTTTAAAATAACTTGTGACAGCACGTGGCCAAACGTTTTCAGCGGCCATCTTGCCTTAGAGTCTGGTTGCCATAGCAACTAATAATAACGAAATATAGTATTAAGATTTTAAAATTTTACTTACCTTTGTAATGTATTGTATTTTTGCATGTATGCTCTGAATTCAATGACAGTCTAAAAGAACCCTTAAACCCTGAGATTTGATATATTATTATAAATAATTTGTTTATTGAAACTTGTTAGTGTAAAAGTCGAATTGAGCGCTAGAGTTGACCCGATCAATATTTGTTTCGACACAAGTCGACTGTTCATTTCTCTAAATAACTTAAACAAAAATAAATATAGTTATTTGGAATAAAAGGAGTTGTCATTGTAGAAGATTAGAAAGTTTACAGGACAATTACAGGTAGATCAACAGGAGAGCGAGCAGCGATCGGCCAAAGTATTTGAGAGAAGAACGGGGTGCTCGAGGACACAATCGATTGATGCAGCCGATCCGTATTTGACATAAGCGGAGTCAATTTACACTAAACTAAACTCACTTCAAAATAAATAAATAAACCAAAAAAACCCACATCAACACTGTTACATAACAGATTGGCGCCTACAACAGTGGGGTGTAATTAAATAAGACGCTTACACAATTGCTCACATCCTATCAAATAAGTAAATACACAGATATATTACAGATGGCTCCCATCGCGGGGCTTAAGAGAGAGTAACTCATGACATCATAAGCCCCATAACAATATCAACACTCGTAAAAACACTGTTACACTACAATATATAGGCCTATATATATATGTATATATATATATAGGTATTCTGTATGAATGATCATTATTAGCAGATGCAGTTATCAACAGTTTAGTTAAATAATGAAAGAATGAATCCTTATAATTTTTAAACGGAATATTAATTATACCAGTAAGTTATAATTAATTATTTGACAGTATAAGTACAGCTTTAAACTATTAAATGTTTCTCATAAGTTACAACCTTAGATCTTACTTTAAATTCTGAACTCTTTCAGATTCCTTTTAAACATTACAAAACTCTAATCAGTCCTCAACATTGGGTATCAGATAATAATTACAATCAAATTATATGAAAAGGTTAACTGCAGCTTTCAGCAGATTACATTTTGCTCTCTCATTACAATATTGATTTTGAAAGTTAATTAAACTGTTAAGGAACCAAACACTGTACTTCTGATATGTTATAGCAATGTTTTTATAAAATTTAGAGTTTCATTTTAAATCAATCATCTGTGCACTGCTGCTCACTGACTTGCCATCGAAAACACTCTGCTTGAAATGTGGTTTTTATTGGAGGTCTTGAAGTCTCATTGCTCTACAGGTTCGGCGATGCTTCAGGATCTTAAGATGTAAGCTGGTTCACCTGACGGCTTCGGGGAGTGGCATTTTTCTTAGCTCGCTCTGTCCATGGTGACGGCTGGTCTTGTCACCATGATCGAAACTCCTCTCCCTTGTCTAAGGCGAGGACCCTGAAACTACTTTATCGGTTACTCCCACATAGTGAATAGGATGTTACATGAAACACGAGGCACCTCCCCTGGACCGTCAGATGTATTCTCTTGAAGTGTCGTTAGCGAAAAGAGAAAGAGAATTCGTTTCTTTTAACCGAAGTC
Source organism: Magicicada septendecula (assembly GCA_034769895.1). Lineage (NCBI taxonomy): Eukaryota > Metazoa > Arthropoda > Insecta > Hemiptera > Cicadidae > Magicicada > Magicicada septendecula. The sequence continues at coordinate 1,421,976,817 of CM068367.1, read as the reverse complement.
ATTTTGCAGAAAAAACAAGTACAGAATTGCTAATTGGCAGGGGTCACCTGACCAAACGGCCAGCTGAATTAATTCGTCACAGCGGTGATGCATGGCCTGAATAAATTGCGTTGCTACGGCTAGTTTACAGTAACACGTGGCTCTGAATGCAGCGGTCAAAGCAATTTAGGTTGCCTAGACTCACGTGGCGGCAATTCGAATTCAAAAATCTGCCGGGGCTCGTCTAGTCACGGCACAGTGATGTGAAGCTTAAATCGCTTCTTGTCTATCACTCTGTGAATCCTAGATCATTAAAAAAATTCATAATTATAGAAAAACTGGTGATGTGGTGATGGAATGAAAGGCATAGAGTCACACTGGTCCTTTTCAAAAAATGGTTATTAAAGTTTTTGCACCAAGCATGAAAGATTACCTTGAGACCAACGAATTGCCATTGAAAGCACTGTTTCTATTGGGCAGTGCACCAGGACACCCGAAAGACCTTGAAGATAATTTGTTGGCAGGCTTTCCCTGGCAGACATTCAGTTTCTGCCGCCAAATACCAGTTTGTTGATTCAGCAAATGGAACAGGATGTTATTGCAGGTTTCAAGAAATTGTAGACTTGTGCTCTGTTTCATCAGTGTTTTGAAGCATGTCAGTTCTTATCAACTATGACATTAAAAAAAATTTGATATTCTCGAAGCTACCTGGGTCTTGCAAAATTCGTGGTCAGAAGTGCCAAGGACAGTTGAATTCTGCTTGGCAAAAGCTGTGACCATCCTCCATGTCCATGTCCAGTGACAATGTTCCGAAAAATTCTGAAGTAGAGAGAAAAGCAGTCGACATTGGACAGATTCTTTAACACCCCACAAATGGAAAAAAACATGTCCTATGAAAATGCAAAACTGTGTATGTATGTATTATTGTTATTACATATAAAAAAAACAAAGTAAGAAATTATATAATGTTTTATTTATGTTTTTTTTATCCAGAAAGAATAATCAAATTTCCATAAAACAATTCGATGATCAGTTAACAAACAATTCGGGCAGCGAACATCGACTTGAACGGATTATGTTTGTTAACCGATCACAACAGCCGTATCAGTAGTGTGTAGAGATGGGCTTAGTTGCTCTTTTGTGAGAGCAGTGATTACAGATAGCAACTTTTAAAAGTATCAGTGATTTAATCACTGTGTGTCAGTTTTTAGGCAATAGTTTGAAAAATGACTTTTCATTACAAAAAAAAATTAAGTTCAATTATTATTTTTTTCCAATTACATGAATTTTAGACACATTGTTATAAAAATAAAATTGCAGATTATAAAAGAAAAAAATAATTCATTTCCAAACATTGAAAAATTGGTAACACTTTTAAATAAAACGAAATACATATTTATTAGTTGCGTTAAAATAAATAAATATAAATAATTTAAAAAGTTAAAGTATTTGTCGTCTGTAATTTTAGTGAAATCAAAGTCATATTTATCTAAATAAGTTAACAAATTTTTTTTTATAACAACAAGAGTATGTTTAATAAATGCAAATTTTTTTTATAAAAACAAAAATAAAGTAAGATTACAATTATTCGCAAAACATTGTTGTACGAATTACTGACTTTAAGAAAACAAAATATAATTATAATTTTTACTAATTAAAATGAAAATAAATACTTTTAATTGTAATAAAATACCAATCAAATAATAAATTCAATAAATAATCTCTTGACTCTAACTATTGGTAATTTTACTGAGATTATAGTCATATTTAACTAAATGAATTAACAATTTATTTTGATCAAAATAAAAATATAATAAACAAACAAAAGTTAATCTCAATATAAATAAATTAAATATAAAATCATCAGTTATTTTGAAAGAAATCAGTTCTAGTTAATGTTAATCATTGTACTTCAAAAATAACATCTTACTCACTTTACCATCAGATAATTTTGCACGACGTTCTGTAATCATCATACTAGCTTTGGAGAACAGTCTCTCGCAAGGTACACTCGTTGCCACCATAGAACACTTTGATTGCACTAATTCATTTAAATGTGGATATACATGCTTATTTTTTCTCCACCATGATAAAGGATCTTCCCGTTGATCTATTACCTTACCACTAAGATATTTTTGTACCTCTAAAATTGCAGATGCAGTCGAACTAGTTGTAGGTTGTACTTTCGATACATTAGTTTTGAAGTCAGACCAATAAGAGTATGATACACTACCATTATTGCAATCTGGAGTTGAAGTATCGATTGGACCAGCCGACACTTTTTTGGAGTTTATAATACTAGTAACACATTCAGTAATGTGATTTTGCACCGCAGTTAAAGCAGATTTATCATCAAATACATGTTGTTTAAATCTAGGATCTAAAAAAGCACAAGATGCAATAGTTAAACTAAATTGTAAATTTTCATAACGTGTTTTTAATTGGTTTAGGAGATTTTCAGCAACAACTCGTATATGCTGAGCTTTTCCATCATCAATACATTTTTGTGTGGCACTTATGCAGTGGCGGATTACGATATTTCGGGCCTTAGGCAGAGATATATTGCGGGCCTAGCTGTTATACAATATGAAGAAAAAAATACTTTAAGTCAAAACTATATATTGAACCAATTTATGCTGTTTTACAAAGACGAGAACATCGAGCATAAAAACGATACATAGGATGCTTGTAATTGATGGAAGAATGGAGAAAATGTTTTAATAAAACATTTTTCTCGCTTCTCTTTTCACAAACTCTGAAATAATGTCTGAAAAATCTAACTTTCGTAGAAGACCCGACTCTATACTCATGATTGACAAGTGGTTAAGTTTCTCGTCCAGCATTTTCGACCGGAGAATATTCTTTATCCTTTTCAATGCTGAAAACGATCGCTCTCCGGAGCAGTTGCTCACCATCAAACACAAATACATACGAAGTGCATTTCCCAGATTCGGAAACACGTTCTGCAGGCTGTGCTCAGTTAGTGTTCGGTACAAGTAAGGTTCAATGCTGATGTCACCAAGAATTTTCAAGCTACTGCTCTTGATGTACTCGCGAAAGTGAATGACCTCTTCTGGAAAAGTTGCCTCTAGATCGTCTGGGTATGACTCTTGAAGTTGTTTTGCTTTTTCTCGAAGTTCGCTAGTATCAATATCCAGTAGATCATGCAAAAATCCAAACCTACTGCAGACAACAGTATACGCATCCAAGCGTCTTTTCAGTTCGCTATCAAGGCGATCTAAGACAGGAATAAAGACTTCAACTTTGAACCGCATTCGTGGTGATAAATTAGCAGCATCTGCTGCAGGTCCATCATGATGCGCTAACCGTGAACTACGACTGCATTTACGTTGAGTGCTTTCCTTGTACTCGTTGTAACGTGTCAATTTTGGGTCATTTTATTTTTTACAGAATGGGGTATTTACATTTTTATTTATTTCGTTTTTGTGCGGGACTTTATAGAATTATTGTGCAACGTAGTTCATTACAACAGAACACGTGTTGTGAAGCAGTTGGAAACAAAGCAGAGACGCAGTTTGTGTTGAGTAATTCGCTAAGGAATGCTCACCCCCTTTGAATTTCTCAGAACCCTGTATATGTGTGGTCATGTGCCTGTACGCAGTAACACAGGTATGTGCGCGGGGGACGCGAAGCGAAACAACCAATGCTATGAAAAAATGGCGCTGGAACGAACAGTTTGTAGTTCCTACCCGCCAACTACAGGAAATGCCGATAAACCCCGCCCACTGCTAGTGACGTCAATATAGCAGATGCAAATATCGTCCCCTGTTATCACGCATATAACTCTTGTATTCCATGCATAGAATGATTGCACCACAGCAAAACAGCTAGGAACGGCGACAAACTCAAACAAGCAGTGGTTACGAACTTCCTGCCGCTCAATCAGAGAAGCGGCCAGTCTTGCGCCATCAGTGTCGGCCGGCACAAGCCCAAGTTAGGCTCCGTAGAAAATTTTATACTTTTACCAGTAAAAGAGCTCAATAACAGTAAAAGTTTATGTGACCGCGGTCAAGAAAAAATATAGAACAGCATCAGACACTTTTTGGACATTTAACACGAAATTAGAAAAGAACAATGGGTGTGCGCGAAGACCACGTGGCCGGGGCTTATTTCTTCTACTAAAAGTGTAAGGGTTGGGGGGTTTTAAAAGGGTATGGGGTATTGAATAAATTAAAATTAATTTATGTGAGAATGGCAGGCTGGGCTATCTTATTAAAGTATGTAAGTAGTAGAAAGTAAGAATAGTAAGTAAGACGTAATGGTTGCACAACCTATAAAACTGTAATACCTTTAAAGTATGTAAAACCTATTTTTGGAGAAAAAGTAAAAAATTCAAATCTTTTAATTAATAAAAAAAATAATAATAATTTCTCTTCCATAAAATTGAGAGTTAAATCCTTTCAAGACCTTATTTCGTTTTGTGTACTGTCAGAGTTCGTCGAACGAAATGGGTTCGTCCCCACTATGCGATCCGGCCAGATCAAAGATGAAAGGTAAGTGGGAGTTTTAATCTGAAGAAATTAAATATCCAAAATTAATAAAGTTACATCGTTATTGTTAGTGGTTGACATACCTTTTTCTTCAAACTCGTCAAATGATTCTCTCAGTGATGCTACATACTCTTTCAAAGAATTCAGTAGCCTGACCGCTTCGTGTAGATCCATGCTTGTACTTTGTAGCTTTTTGGATGTTTTGTGAAACCTTTCTAACACTACAGACCACAACTCGAGCAGAATCCCGTTTTCAAGCCGATTCATTTTCTTCACAATACCGGAGGCATCAGATCGAGTTATTGGATCTTCATCCATATCTTCAGAAATACATGTGAGGGCAGTATGCATTTTGTTGAAGCTCAATAATTTCAAAGCAGTGGTTGCATCAGAGTGTGTTGTGGATAGACGTTTTACCACAGGTAGAGCAGTTCCTTGAAGCTCTTGCAGTAATATATTCCAACGGTGCGTTGATGCACTGAAAAACGTGTACAACCGTGTTATGAAGTCAAAGAATGCAGTAGCACTGGGAACGCACTTGACGGCAGATTGTCCGACCAGATTCAGTGAATGGCCGAAACATGGTATCCACTCTGCTAGTGGATTTCTCTCTCGAACAACGGCCTGTAGCCCCATGTATCTTCCCGACATGTTGCTCGCATTGTCATATGATTGTCCCCTGCAGTTTTCGATGGCAATTCCGGATTCCGATAGAAATCCGAGCAAACTTTTTGACAGGTCTTTCGCAGTATGTCCCTCCATATCCAGGAACTTGACGAAGCGTTCTACTGGTACAACATCAAGAACATATCTGAAAATTCATGTTAAGCGGTCAATGTGGGAAACACCTGGAGTGGAGTCGATTGACACAGAATAGTATTTTGCTTGTTTCAGTTCATCGATGATGCAATTCAAAACTTTTTTACGCATTATGTCTATCAATTCGTGACATATAGTAGACGAGAGGTAAGAAACCGATCCTGTGCCCTTTGCACCATACTTTTCAATATGAGTCGCGGGAAATGGGTCAAACTGTGCTAATAGTTCCAACGTTCCCAAGTAATTCCCATTATGTGCAGATCCAATAATTTCATCGTGTCCGCGAAAGGCTAGTCCTCGTTCGGCCAAAAACTTGATAACAGCCACAACTCTTTGTAGTACAGATTCGCCATATTTGCACTGTGTTTTATATTCTTCCGCAACTAAAGTGTCTATCCTGCCCTTTGAATGTGCACGTTTGATGCGGGCAAAAACGGCGTCTAGATGACTTGTGCTGTTTTCATGACGTGAAAATCGTACTGTAGCATTTTTCCAGTCAGAATATCCATCTTTTGAGAATGGAGTTTCTTTTGCAGAAAAAAGCTTACACGGAAAACAATAAACTCGACTAGTAGTAGGAGAATAGCAGAGCCATGATCTATGAACCCTTTCACCATTTGAGTGATGTCGTTCGAAATATGATCTATTGAAGAATCGTTTCCAATGTTCATCTGCTTGTTCAGAGTTCGAAAAATCACTATCAACGTGCTGACACTCTGCACTGCCTTTAGTTGAGAAGAAATCCTTCGAAGTGCTTTCCGAAACAGAATCTACTGGCCACAGACCTAAATCATTTGACTACAAATCACCCAGTGGTGGATCATGGATCATCTTCTTGTTGTTGATCACATTCCATAACGTCATGAACCTGTTCATCACGTTGCAGTATTTCAGGTTTAGATTCTTCTTGCTCTTGTTGATCTACGTCTGAAGCAGTTGATGTGCTAGCAGCTGTTTCAGACACAACAGAGGATTTGTCTCCTTTCGCAGAAAAGAATGTATGCAGCTTTGGAATTTTTTCTAACTCCTCCTCTTTTCGTTGTTGTCGCTCATCTCTCTCCTTCTTCTTGATATTTCCTGGCGTATGATGATATGCCATTGAAATACATTCAACGCATCTGAAAAAAAAAGTAAACAAAAGTAAAAGATACGTTTATTGTATACACGATAGAAGTTTGACAAATTTTATTATAAACATAATTCTTAAATTAATAGAATAATAAAAAGAATAAATTATTTCATATAGTAACAGCGACTTAGGAAAATTTCTTGCTTTGTCGACACGGATACCCGTCACGTTCGCCGCACGTTTATTTATGTCGTTACATATAAGGCCGAGTTATACATCAACAATGCGCGAGCGAAGAATTCTCTAATACTAGGAATTCAATGCGAACTTTTGTTTTGACGCGCTCGCCATATACTCGACGCTCGCCCGACAATCATTTGTCAAAATTTGCCAAAAACATGGCGTTTGGCTGTATCAAGGTTATGTAATCGTGCAACTAAGACATGAAGAATAATGCTTAAAAGCTACAGAACGCGATAGAGTACTTACGAAATTCACTTCTGCAACAAATTTGGCACTAGGTTCAAAACAACGTTACTTAAAAATCGATAATGCTCCACACAAAAACTTTAAAACATTTGCCAGCAACAGCTGTCTGCATTGTCACGCAAACCCATTCAGAAGGCTGTAATGGCCGCCCAGTTTATTTAGTATTTACCGCTGCCGCTGTCAGCAGCGCCCTTCTGCTAGAAATACAGTGTCCCCGTTTTATAGAAAGATAAATTCTTATCTTCAAGCAATAAAATGAGAAATAAAGAAAAAGGTCCCGAAAATAATACGCGCGACCTGAAATTACGGGCCTCCGCGCATGCCGGGCCTTAGGCAGCTGCCTATTCTGCCTAATGGGTAATCCGCCACTGCACTTATGGGCCCGGTGGATATTGGAATAATTTTGCTTGCGGTCACATAATTTTCGGCGCTCATTTCTCGTGTTGCCTCTTCGAGAGGACGTAATTAATTCCAAAGTTCTTCAGCAACACACCACTCTTCTTCAGTCAACATTTCAATACGAGGAACATCTAAGCTTACAAAAGTTATTCTAATAGTTTCTTTAAGTATTAGAAATCGTTCTATCATTAGATAAGTTGAGTTCCAACGAGTAGCAACATCATTTATTAATGATAAAGGCGTCTTATTACCTAATATAACTTGAGTATTTGATAGTTTCTCATTTGCCTGTGGACTTTTTTCATGTGGTTTACAATAGTTTTAATTTTTTGTATAGTAATTTTCACACTTTTATCATTAACACACTCGTCAGAATTATTTTTTTCTTCAGGATTATCCTTAATGCCAAGAGAATTTTTCACGCATAAATTTAATTTATGTGCGAAACAACCAAAATGTTTTTTTTTTCATTTCTACTTTTACAGCTTTAGTAATATTTGGAGCATTATCTGTTATAATTATCGAAACCTTATTACTAATTACCCATGATGAAATCACTTCATCTAGCTTTTTAGCGATGGTATCGTCTTTACTTTTTAGTGTCTGAATTAGTCATAATTTGGTAATTATGACTTTTCTAATCTAAGCTGATATTGCGGTGAAATATTTCTTTTTCTATTCTTCTATGTTATATAAACACGAGAAAAATAATTTTAAACGGCGGTCGAAGCTATTTACGAAGAAACAAAATAAAATAAGTACTCCCATAAGCGCGCATGGAAAGTGAATGAGCGCCATATTAACTGAGTAGTTAGTGAGATCACTGCATTAGGGCGACGGCGCACTAATGCACAGCAAATGACGAGTTATGACGTCATTATGTGGATTACCTATCGCTGCAGTTCATCAAGTTTACACGCCAAATAACACGCGTTTTTCTACTAGAATAAAATTAAAAAATTTTTAATATCATATGTCACAGTTAATGTGGCGTTTTTTGGCGTCTTATGGGAGTAATTATTTTTATTTTTTTTCGTAAATAGGTTCGACCGCCGTTTAAAATTATTTTTACCGTGTTTATATAACATAGAAAAATAGAAAAAGAAATATTTCACACACGCGCGCGCGCGCGCACTCACATGAAATTCATGCATATAATTATGAAAAGATGAAACTCTTATCTTAATGTGTCGGGGGATACAATTCGGCTGCGTCTCTGAAGAAGGCATGGAGGCGGAAACGGAAACCTTCCTGCAGCGGGTAGCGCCTCTTAAACATGAATTCCTCCAGGTATCCTATGAAATGATGTTTTCTCCGCCCGAATCGTGGGATACCATGGCGGACTTCTCTCCATGCCCTCTCAACGGTGTTTGTGTGAGCGCCGGTAGCGGGGTCCACGAGGTTTTGCTGGTGATTCACACGTTGGTGAACGAACCCCGCTTCTTCCAGGCAGTCATAAGCTTTCCAGCAGTCACTGATTATAGTGGTGCCTGGAAGAATCCACTCCTCAATTATGTTGAGGAGAGTAGCGGAATCCCGGCGCTCAACCGGTATCAAAAAACACTTTCCAGAACCGCGTTCCACTCCCCCGGACACCCACTGTCCTTCAATGAACCTGCCTCGATTATATTTCCGATGGCCAAATTTGGCTTCGTCGACTTCTACAGTCTTTCCAGGGCCCCGCAGCTTAGCTGAAGTGCACTGGGCGTCGAAAATAAAAACTTCTCGACAAAAACTGTACCAGTCGACGACGAAGTGGTCGCTCACATCATAGTTCCACATGAGAAGCTGTTGACGAGGCGGAGGGTTATGAAGGATGTGGCAGACCAGAAAAAAGTAGGTTGTGAGAGGATGGTGGGTCTTTGAAAGGAAACTACCTTCTCGTGCGGACCGCATGATGTTACATCTCCTCTACTTTTTTTAGCCACTACTTCTCGCAAATTTTGACACCGAAAATATAATGTCTGTCTATTCAGTTCTAATAGGGACAACTTATTGACCCTTTAATAACCTCGTGGGAAATTAAAAAGTCAATAATCTCCGACTCAGTCTTTCGAATGCATTCGTGTGACTTCCTACTGCACTGAATATCATGGCAGCCCATTGCAGTACCGTAATAATGTTAAATAATGTTATGTTTTATAATATGTTATTAAATAACCCTAAACAACAGAAATAATTAATAATAACACCACACAATAACACAAACGAAAACACTGAAATTCACAAAATAATTAAATACACGATAACCACAACCTTAAGCGTCGAGCGACAACATGCGAATAAGTGTTGTCGCCGTTTGGTTTCCAACGGACACACGCACACACATTACGAACCAATGACAATTGAGAATATGCAAAATTTTGAAATTAAGCCGCTATTTTTTTGTATCTACCAATCAGGCATCAGCTTTATAAGCGGTTTTAATAAATTCGCGGGTTATTTGCATCAGACATTCCCATTGATTGCGTCGCTGTGACGTCACCGTGGCGTTATAGTGGCAACATACAAAAAGTTTTAAAATCCCAAACAACTTTTGCCACAATATTTTTTAAATCCAATACACTTTTGCTTTAATGTAATTCAACTGCCTACAACGCAAAGCATTAAATTTCGGACTCGTGGGTGGGCGGCTCATCAGTTTCCTACAGTATCCACCGCCGAAAGTGATTTTGGGTAGCCGGCTCACCGCACATGCTTTAGTCTCCGGCGCCTCCGAGGTGGGCTCAACGCAAAGCTTTAAACCGCCGTTTGGGCTCAACGCAATTTAGAACATGTAAATTTTGTTTTGAAAAAGTCCAATAAACATTCATAGTAAATTCAAATCCCAATTGCACTTGATATTGACGAGCAGTATCATCTTTATTTGGCAGTCCACCAATGGGGAGCCCAAAATGTTACATTTTACCCAAATTATCCATATCAGCTTTAGGAGCCATTTTTACGATAACATCACGCAAAGTAGTATTAGCGTCAACATGATTTCCAGTCAAATTCGGATCGATGGCCGATGTTCCAAAAACATTGATGGTTAACGTTCGATGTTCGATGTTTTTACCATCGATGGTTCAGTTGCTATGTTTTCATACTGTCGATGGTTTCATTTCGAAGTTTTCCTTTGAACACTTTTTTTAATTTGTAATGAAGACTTTTTTAAGTTGATTGTTAAATTTAGTTTATTTTAAATCAAAAAATGTTTATATTAGATATTAATAGCTATGTAGTTTGCTCCCTAACCTAGGTAAACGATAAGATGAGCTACATAGTAGCGTAGTGACGTAATAATATGGTAAAACTAAACTAAACCATTTTATAGGAGACCATTGCATAGGTTTCAACAGTTTCAAAGTTAGCTTTAGCTTACATACATGACATACGTACGAAATAACGGTTTACTCTTTACGTTAGTTGTATTTGGTTTTCATTCAGATTTAGTTTTAGATTATTAACATAGTTTTAGATAAATTAGTTTTAGAAAAGTATTAACAGTGTTACTTTACACTGTGATTTTATTAAGATTTTACTGTTTAAAAGAAAATAAGAGAATTTATAGGCCTATCTCTCTTTGGGAATACTAATTTAAAAATGTTGAACAAAGTACGCGAGTCAAAGTCGAAAGACAAAGTACAAGCGAAGTTTGGCACTGAGGAGTTTTGTATCAAAATTACAGTTTGGTAATTCTCACTAAATGCTTTGAAAAACTACCGTTTGACAAATTAGTCTTTCGGACTCTAGCCTAAACAGTTGCAAAAAGTGTCACCTTTTGACAAAGGTTGCTTGACAAACACAAACTTATTCTTTGAGCATTACGCTTTGGTTATTTTTGCTTGTCTCTGTTTCGGCTTCAGTTCTCCTCTTCAGCTACGGAAGTTGTGATAGGAGTTTTCGCTGCCGACCACTACATTAAGACAGAGTGGAGAAGGTAAAATTTCTCTTTTGAGAATTACCAAACTAATTTAAACTTTCACTAGGAGTAAACAAACCTGACATAGATTTAAAGAGGTTTCTGTTTTTGTTAAAGTAGGTGGTTTTATGTATGTTTGTTCAAAACACTTTATAATCATTATAATAATAAATAATAATGAACAGATTTAGTTAATTATGAATATGAGTTAAATTATTTTAACGTCACCTCGCCTTTACCTAACCTGTTCTCAACGAGTTCGTCAACGGCCCTGGAACTTCTGATACGGGGAAGTTAGATGTATTTAAATTGTTTTCTCGGGTACAGTGTTGAGGTTTCCATATTCCGCCTGTCAAAATGTGGTGGTGACCCAAGGGCTTTTGGTTTTTCAGAATCTTCTGATAAGGTAAGTGAGTAAAGTATCGGGGTATATTATTCTTCTCTTTAATTATTTTTATTTATTATTCATCCCCAATTATTTGTAATATTACAAACATGTAAAAAGGATAGATTTTTATTTGAATTGCAACATTGGCATAAAAATATCGATGTTTTCAGTCTTAAAACATCGATGTTTTAATACCCATGTTTTTTTAACATCAATGTAATCTTCACGATGTTAAACATCAATGGTTTTCTGGCGATGCTCATCCCTATTTTGTACACTGTGTAGTTCTTACACACGGTGACGTCACGCGTCAACAACAGCTGGACCTCCTCTGCGTGAATATGTTCAAAAGTAAAAGGTTAGTGGTGCTATTGAGAATTGTGATGTTCATGATCCAAAACTATAGTGAAACAATTCGAAAAATAGTATACAGTGATATCAGTGAAGCCGTTATCGCATATAAACGACTGTGTAGCAAGATAGGTTAAATGTCATTTCTCACCGTCTACACAGTCAATATGGGGCTCATTCACCATGGCATGCGTTCTTATGGGAGTAATAATTTAATTTTTTTTCTCCGTAAATAGGTTTGACCGCCGCTTCAAATTATGTTTCTCGTGTTTATATAACATAGAAGAATAGAAAAAGAAATATTTCACCGCAATGTCAGCTTAGATTAGAAATGTCATATTTACACCCATTATTCTTCTTCTTACCTATCAATAACTACTATCGGTATTTTCACCTTAACCTAACGTTCAGTTGTCATTAACTAAACAAATTACCTAAAGCAGTAGAGTAACCTTGCAAATTACCTTCCACCTTCTGAAGTATACTACATTTACATTACTACTGCTGGTGAGTAAGCCTACTGCTCTTATGATCGATTAACGAACATAATCCGTTCAAAGTTCAAAGACGATGTTCGCTACGCGAATTGTTTGTTAAACCGATTATCGATTTACCACACATTTTTGTGGGAATTTGATTAATTCATTCTGGAGTCCAAAAACTATTAAATACCGGTATACATACCGGTATACGGTATATAATTTTTTACTACGTTTATTTATATGTAACAACAATAATACATACATACAGTCTTGCACTTTCATCGGTTATATTTTTTCCGTTTGTGGGGCGTTAAAGAATTTGTCCAATGTCGATTGCTTTTCTTTCTTCTTCAGGATTTTCCGGAACTGATTAATAGCATTGCCGTTCTAGAGATCCCCAAGCCTATTGACCTCAAACTGGTTTGGGTGCCATTCTAAGACCGTTGATCTGACATCCTTCCACTTCTTCAAGAGATCTTTAATAGTAGTTGTTGGCATTGGTCCTCTTTCGTCTTCTTCTTTTCTAGAAGAAAACACATCTCACTGAGTTTCTTGGTGTTCTTCATTCAAGAGTCCTTGGAGTTCTTCTGTAGTCAGATATTTTCATGTTCCACTATGAGACCTGCAATGTCATCTTCATTCACATCCAATTCTAGATCTCTAGCAGTTGTCACAATTTCATCCATAATTTCAGGAACATCATCTCTATCTCCCTGAATGCAGGATGGACACAGCTTTTGCCAAGTAGAATTCAACTGTCATTAAATGACTTCTGACCACCCCTTTAGAATTGCGTGGATAGCTTGAAATAGCAAATTTTTCTTTCCAAAACTTTTTTGATGTTGTTAAGGAGAACTGGCATGCTTCAAAACGCTGACAAAGCAGTGCACGAGTGTACAATTTCTTGAAACCTGCAATAACCTCCTGATCCACTTGCTGAATCATTGAAGTGGTATTTGGAGGCAGAAACTGAACTGTCAGACAAGGAAAGTCTTCCAGCAAATTATCTTCAAGGTCTTTTGGGTGTCCTGATGCATTGTCCAATACCAACAGTGCTTTCAATGGCAATTCATTGGTCTGAAGGTAATCCTTGATGCTTGGGGCATAGACTTTAAACAGCCATTCATTGAAAAGGACCTGCTTGACCCATTCCCTTTCATTCCATCTCCACATCACTGGGAATCTTTCTTTAACTGTGAAATTTGTTCTGAATGCTCTTGCGTTCTCAAAGTAATAGACATAGACAAGAAGCGGTTTAAGCTTCATATCACTACTAGCGTTAGCTCCCAAAAGTAACGCCAATTGGTCTTTCATAGGTTTATACTCAGGAATATTTTTCTTATCTTTCATTATGTAGGTATGGTTTGGCATGCACTTCCAAAATAAACCAGTTTCATCACAATTGAAAATTTGTTGTGGACAATATCCTTCTTTGTTAATGAATTCTTGAAATTTGAGACAGACTTCTTAGCTTCTTCTTTATCTGCATTAGCAGACTCACTGTTCATTACGACATGTTTAATGCCAGATCTTCTTCTAAACTTTGCAAACCACCCGGTGGTAGCCTTCACTTCTATCTCCTCATATGATGAATGTGGAGTTTGTTTCTTCACTTCTTCTGAAATTTATCTAGACCTCTCTTGAATGATAGTCATGTTAGTTACATCTCTTTTCATTTCCCTTTCTTTTATCCAAACTAAAAGTAATCTCTCAATTTTTTTCATGGGTGGCACATCTTTGTTTCTCAGATGTGATTTTCGTTACTGCTTCAGCTGCTTGAGTCTTCTTTGTTATATCTTTCTTAGTTAAGATTGTGCCTACTGTAGACCTGTTCAACCTATATTGCCACGCAACATACACATCTTCTACCCACTGTCTGCCTTGGGTAAAGATTCTGAACACCTAAAAGCTCTATCCAGCAACAACATACACTCCGCGTTCGCCACACACATACATACAAAAAACCACAGCTACACCAAAATCAAAAATAATCTTCAGATCCTACACTACTTGCCTAAAAGTCGAAACTCAACACAGCAGAACAATATGAAATATATAAACACTACACAACACAACCAAACAACATACTTAACGACCAATTACACTTTAAATCACACGCACTCTTTGACACAATTATACACAAAACATACAATAATTCGGAATCCCGCACCAACTCCCTTCCATGTCCACACCCCCACACACAACCTACCAACTAAAAAACCGTTACAAGTTCTGGTCATTCTTTATCACACCTCACTGAGGAAGGCGAACATCATGCCGAAACGCGTAAGGGAAAAAACAAAGTAAGTTTTCACAAGTGAAAGTTTAGCAATTAATATTAATAAATCAACTAGCGTATAAAAAGGTTATGTATACAACTGTCAAAGTCTCTTTCAGAAACCGTTCATAAATGGCAATAAAATACAGTTCTGTGAGGTGTTTGTTATCCAAACATAAAAGTCTTTCGCAAAAGTGTTCATTGTCTGATTTGTTCATAGTCCAAACTGTTCGTTAACCGATCACCCTCTGTACACCAATCTAGCACAGAGGTTAACAGTATGACAGTTTACAACAAATGTCACCTTCTTATATACAAGAAGTGGCAGACACCACCTGGCACCTAACTATTGTCCGCATAGTCTCCACACTGTCCAGCCCAAAGCCACTCAACTAACATTCAAGTATTTTTTGAATGGAACAAAACCATATATTTAGAATTTCACTGTCAACCTGACTAATACAATTATTAGTAGTAGTTATGAAAGCAAATCCCTTAATCTTTGTTCAAACCACTTCTTTTATTTACCAATAATTTTCACTTCGTTCCTTAAGATTTTGTGTTCACCTTTTACGCATGCTCAGCCAACCTTGATTGGAAAGAATTGTCTCCCTGAACATTCACTCTATGTTCATTCACAGAAACATGCAACCAGACGTTCATGTAAGTTTCTGATCTACAAGATTTTCTTCATCCTAATGAACTGCTTTTGAATTTAACCGAAAATAAGAATTACAAAACTCCATATTTTGGTCCTCACACAACTTCCCAAAGTTCTCCAACTATATTTTCTTCATCAACCATGTTCTTGGTGACAGCGCCATCGTTCGAAAGAGATTGATGTTGCGTGTGTGTGTCTGTATATTAGCGTAGGGGGCGTGCATCGACTCGGAACAGCGAGGGGGGCGTGTCTCGACTCGGAACAGCGTCGCCGCGAATAACAGGTATTTCAATTTTTCAGTCACTGTTACATCCGTTCCACAAAAATATCGTTCCAAAATACCTGTTATAGGTATATCGGCCCACCTCTCGGGACTAACTACTCAGTTAATAACTAATTCACTTTACATGCGTGCTTACGGGAGTATTTATTTTATTTTTTTCTCCGTAAATAGCTTCGAACGCCGTTTAAAATTATTTTTCTCGTGTTTAAATAACATAGAAGAATAGAAAAAGAAATATTTCACCGCAATATCAGCATTGATGAGAAATGTCATAATTACATGTCCGATGAAAATGCAAAACTGTGTATGTACTGTTATTACCTATGTTTTACTGTTATTACATATAAAAAAACGAAGTAAGAAATTATATAATGTTTTATTTATTTATTTTTTTTGTGTCCAGAAAGAATAATCAAATTTCCATAAAACAATTCGATGATCAGTTAACAAACAATTCGGGCATCGAACATCGACTTTGAAGGGATTATGTTTGTTAACCGATCACAACAGCCGTATCAGTAGCAGGGGGGCTTCCGGCTTCCCGCGCTAACCTAGCGATCAGCTGTTTTTGCCGCGTGACGACTGGTGGAAGAAATACGCGCGAGTCTTGATTTACCATGCAATCTTACCTGAGACAATGTCCTACTTAGCATCTCTCTGCTGTTTACACGAAATATTAACAATAATTGTAATGAGCTATTCATATAGAAAAAGGATTAAACAACAAGATTAAATGGTTTGCGGCAAAAAATAATGGTAAAATTTATTTCTACATTTAATAGAAAAGTAAGCAAGTCTGTCCACATATAACATTGACAAAATGGCACAAGATGTAAAATTAAGTCGGAAAGGAGGCGATATTATATATATATATCATTTTTTATTATTCGTTAATTTTATATTAATAGAATTATTTCGATTGTTATTAATTTACTTAGAAACCTCTGATGATACTGATATTTTTCAGTGAAACGTGCGTCAGGTGTTAAAAAGAATATACGAAATTATACTACTTGCAGAAGAAACAAATTGAAAACATCACAAATTTTATATATATATATAATATGCCTGCGTGGGTGGGTGCGCGTACGTGCACACGCGTGCGCGCATGAGTGCGTGTATAAACATTTCTATGTAGTATAATATATTTGAAACAAGCTTCCAATTATTATAATTATAATCAATATCATAATCATTTTCTTTATCTACATTTTCATTGTTATTTCATTGTTACTAGTTTCAGTTAAAAACTGAAGCTAGTACGTTTAGTTGTAAACATAAATACTTTTATCAACGAAATGAAAATGGTTATTTAGTTGATACATACCTTCATAGGTGACTTAAATTTTTGAAGACGAAGCTACCCAGAGCCGACTCTTTGTTGCTGCATACTTTTCAAGTGACTTGAGTTTGAGCTGTTTGTTCAGATGGCGGATTCTGATGAATTAGAGGTCTGTTTGCCAAGTGGAAGCAACCCATTTATTATGATTTTGATGTGACCATGACAGATGTATTGCTTAAAAGCATTATCAGTGCCGTTGAGAGCAGTAATATTCATGTAGCGGCTGTGACGTGTGATATGGGGGGAAAGAATTCAAAAGTCTGGAAGGAATTAGATGTAAACACAGAAAAAAATTTCTTCATTAACCCGACTACAAACGATAAGGTGTGGGTTTTCTGTGACGTACCTCATCTTTTGAAGCTGCTTAGAAATCATTTTCTAGACCATGGGTTGTTACTTTGCGACGGCACTGAGCTTAAAAAAGATACAATCGAAAATCTGTTACAGCAACAGAAAGGAGAATTGACGATTTTACCCAATATTAGTCAGATACACCTTAACGTAACTGGTCGATCTCGTCAAAATGTAAGATATGCTGCACAGTTGTTTTCTAATCGTACAGCAAAGGCGCTGAAGTATGTTGCAAATAAAGAGCGCGAAAGCAGCTTCATCAAACTGGTAAACGATGCATTTGCTGTTTTAAACTCAAGACTTCCAAAAGACCAGAAAACGCCCCTCAGAAGTGGGTACGGCATGAATTTAAGGAGCCAAGAAAATACTTTAAAAAGGTTTTTGGAAGTAATAACTAACATGCGAGTAGCAAGTAAAAAAAGTTTACTACCTTTTCAGAAAGGTTTCGTTATATCTTTAAATTCATTGTTCGGCCTTTATGAACAAATGACAATGATTCATGGGGTGACGTACATTTTGACCGCTAGATTCAATCAAGATTGCCTTGAAAACTTTTTTTCACGAATTCGGGGATTAGGCGTCTTTTATAATAATCCCTCTCCCTTTGAAGTGCGCAAAAGAATTCGGCTCTTACTTTTAACGGGTAGCACGGACGATATACCGTTATCTGGAAGTGCGTCTGTGGCTGAGGATGGTAGCATTCATTCCACCGAAGTTATGGAATCAAATGACTCTGACGAGGATTTCATCCAGTTTGTTACCAATGAACTATGCATAGACATAGTTGAACATACGTTAATACCAAGTTCTCCGAATAATGACACCGACGAAGCAGAATTGTTAAAAACAGAGGACTTGGCCCCGTCTGCAAGTGACAACGATGTTCCTCAAGATGCCTTAAAATATCTGGCCGGGTACATCGCATTCAAGTGCCGCTTCATTGATGAAAGTCTAGGTGTGAGAGGCGAAACATTGTGTCTTTCCGGGGAACATAGTCATGACTGGATATCGATTATATCAAAGGGGGGGGGGCTTACCCATCCGTCAGACGAGTGGTTACAAAAACTGATTCAGTTTGAGATAGTTTTTACTTCTTTCCACGGACGTACAGTATCAAAACAAGTGAAAGTTATCTCTTATTTGGCCACCTTACTCAAATCTAAATTTCCAGAGGTGGACGAGAAAGTCATTTGTCTGTACGTCAGGACAAGAACATTCATCAGAATCCGCCATCTGAACAAACAGCTCAAACTCAAGTCACTTGAAAAGTATGCAGCAACAAAGAGTCGGCTCTGGGTAGCTTCGTCTTCAAAAATTTAAGTCACCTATGAAGGTATGTATCAACTAAATAACCATTTTCATTTCGTTGATAAAAGTATTTATGTTTACAACTAAACGTACTAGCTTCAGTTTTTAACTGAAACTAGTAACAATGAAATAACAATGAAAATGTAGATAAAGAAAATGATTATGATATTGATTATAATTATAATAATTGGAAGCTTGTTTCAAATATATTATACTACATAGAAATGTTTATACACGCACTCATGCGTGCACGCGTGTGCACGTACGCGCACCCACTCACGCAGGCATATTATATATATATATATAAAATTTGTGATGTTTTCAATTTGTTTCTTCTGCAAGTAGTATAATTTCGTATATTCTTTTTAACACCTGACGCACGTTTCACTGAAAAATATCAGTATCATCAGAGGTTTCTAAGTAAATTAATAACAATCGAAATAATTCTATTAATATAAAATTAACGAATAATAAAAAATGATATATATATATATATATATATATATATATATAATATCGCCTCCTTTCCGACTTAATTTTACATCTTGTGCCATTTTGTCAATGTTATATGTAGACAGACTTGCTTACTTTTCTATTAAATGTAGAAATAAATTTTACCCTTATTTTTTGCCGCAAACCACTTAATCTTGTTGTTTAATCCTTTTTCTATATGAATAGCTCATTACAATTATTGTTAATATTTCGTGTAAACAGCAGAGAGATGCTAAGTAGGACATTGTCTCAGGTAAGATTGCATGGTAAATCAAGACTCGCGCGTATTTCTTCCACCAGTCACAGGAAGCAACCAATGGGAGCGTAATTGGCCGGAGTGGCCTACCTTATATTCTAGTTACATTGTATCCCTTGATTGTATCAATCAGTAGTTCGTACGTATTTCTGTGAGGTAAGGCAATATTTTTACTTAATGACAACTGGACGTTAAGTTAAGGTGAAAATAACTATAATAGTCATTGATAATTTCATTAGTAAGATAAAACAGAACATTAAGAAAATTTAATTTAAATCTGGAAAGGTGGTTCGTATTTGTTGACTAACTTATTTCACAAAATTAGAAAAATTGCACATCTTCACCAGACAAAACATTAGGGTAACAGAATACCTGGTAGATCTAAATATACTACTTTTATATACTGTATGTGGATTTAACCAGTATAATAGTATGTTACAAATCTGCTGAAAGTAATGGCACAGGCAAGTACTGTTAAACAACGTACAGGACAAATTCAAAAGTAATGTAATATTTTCGTACCGTGCATAACCTACAACTGGACAAACATAACCTAACAACACTTCATTTATGGCGTAACTGAATACTTACACAAGGTGAACCAGTCCCCATCAGTTTATACAAAATCTCATTAGCAATTATAAAATGTAGTAAAAGTTGCAGTGTGTGTGTGTGTGTGCACTTGCATAGTGCATAGAAGTAATACTTTATTTTTCTCCCCATAACAAGGTTGACTATTTAGTATCCTTGTCACAGTTTTTGTTGTTTAATGATGTAACTATTAACTAAGATATAATAGGCTTAACTCATGCGCTTACTAATACGACTGTGTAGGTTGTGATTTGACTTTTGTTTTCGAAACATGTTGAGTTGAAATAACCTCACGTTACTGTTAGTTACATGTATAGATTGCAACACGTCTACAGTAGGTGAATATACATTTAGGAATGTGAATGTAAGTGAATGATCGTTTCTCAAAACTTGCCATTTGTGATAATGTTTTCATATTGATTCAATACACATCAAAAATAAAAATGATGGTTACTCAAGTTAACAAATTGGAGACGAGAAATATATTGTTTACAATAATTATTATTACAAATGAAAACAAGAAAATAATATCATGCTCAGTATATTATTATTGAAACCATTTATTATATAATTTGTATTGAACTGAACAATAAAAATAAACTTCCAATTTTTGTAGACTTCCAAAATCAAAGTACATTAGAAAACATTTAGCCAAATAACACTTTCAGATTCTGTACATAGTCATAGTTATTTTCAGTATAATTATATTTCATGTATACCTACTTTTACTTGACGAAGTGTTTGTAATGTAAAGGCAGTGCAGTTCAGCTTGGTTAGGATCAAACTGTATCAGTAAATAAATAGTAATGGAGCCATGTTATGTTGTACATGAAATAGCTTTATAGTTTTTGAGGAGAATTTTATTTTTGGAAGGGGTTGTATATAATATTATTGGTTTGGTCAGTGTTGTATTGTATTAACGCAATTCATGGCATTTAATATTATTAAAATACACAATGTAAACTAAAAATCTAATACACAAATGCACATGTTAACCAGCTACTAAATATCATAGTTTGGCCATACACAAACATTAATTATAAACAATGAATTTTTTAGTGGATGGTTAGTGAGGATCGGTAAAAAATAACACAAATTTTAACTAAATTAAATATGTTTGACATTTCTTTTGTATTTCATACACAGGTCCTGAAGATGACAATAATTATTGTCAAAACATCGATGCAAAATAGTTAAAATTTGTGTTATTTTTTACCGATCCTCACTAACCATCCACTAAAAAAAAAATTATAAACATAATGTTATTGTAACATTACATAATGTTGAACATCTGTATTTTGCTATTATTAAATTGTGAAAATTCAGGTATGTTTTTCTGAGAAATCAATTTTATTTTTAATTCTGTAATATGTTTAATATAACTTCTGTATTGACAGTGGGAACACATTGGGAGTGCAGATGTGGTGTTCTTCCATTTAGCCATTTGTAGATGACATTAAGACGCCCCTCCCAACAGAGCAAATATTTGAAGTATTTTAAACTTGCCAGATGTGTAAAACTTTTGTTGTAAATAACACTTTCCCATTAGGCTGCTTGTAGTATTGCAACATATTCTCACAACTTGTATGATACTTGTATCAAAATATAGAGTATAACTTCTGCAAACAATTTAACTCAGGGGTTTTATAAAAATTTTAGTATTCAGTTGATATCAGAGTTTTATTTCTTTCTCCAAATAATTCTAAAATGATGTCAAGATTCTTAGCCTATAATTTTTGGTAAATAGGAATTAAAGTCTGTGTGAAAATATGAACAGACCGAAAAAAAAAAAATATGGACACATGTTGTGTGGTTTCCAAAAAAAGTGTACCTTTATGGGGTAAACATTTTTTCAGGAAACATCATTATAGTTAGCACTGTGTTTCAATACTCTTCTGTACATTGGTTCATCACAGTTACATATGCAGGTAGCATTAATGTGAGTTCACCTCTACATAAGTTATCTCGAATCTCTTTTCAGCCAGAAACACTTTATTGTATTAACATGAAACTCCTCACACAAACTAAAATAAGGTACCCGTAGTGGTGAAACTGAGGTTTGACAATGTGAAGACATTGTTTATTAATAATGATATATGCATTAAATAGAAAACATTGTTCTTAATCGGACATTATTCTTTTGCTAACTTGTGTGTGATGCAGATTTAGTCTTATAACTACCAGTGTGTTTTCATTTGTTTCAGGTGTTAACAAGAGTAATTTATCAATTATAAACAAACGAACAAAAATGGAAAAAGTCAAATTTGAGGACAAGGTATACATTTTAAATGTAAAAAACCATAGTTTTTACTATTCATATATGATTAACTTGTTACACGTCATATACACTTACCTTATACATCCACTTCTAAAGTGGAGTTGTCCACTCCACAAGTCTCCCTGATATTCTAAGCAACTATTCTCTCTCTCTCCTCTCTCTCTCTCTCTCTCTCTCTTCTCTCTCTCTCTCTCTCTTCTCTCTCTCTCTCTCTCTCTCTTCTCTCTCTTCTCTCTCTCCTCTCTCTCTCTCTCTCTCTCTCTCTCTCTCTCTCTCTCTCTCTCTCTCTCCCTCCCTCCCCCCCCCCAAAGCTGCCTTGGTATTGCTCCAGAACACCTCACTGGAGTGTTACTCCAGTATTTGTTACTGGCCGCCCTACCCTTTCTTCATCAGTCACTTGTTCCCTCCCCTGGATAAAACCATTTAATCCATTTGTACACCACTGGTTTCTTCATATGCAATCTCGGCATACACCTCCACTAACATTTCCCGTATTTCACTCCCACTCTTGCCCTGTTTCACCAGAAATTTGATGTTTGTTGCTCTAATTCCAGCTTAGACATTTTCACGACTGCGCACAAGACACTGAAATGCCAAGATTATAAAATAAATCTTACAGAACTGCTTGTATAGTGCTGTCCTCAGTGCCAAACGGTGGTGAGTTAGAGAACTTAATTGTCATACCTCGTATATTAGTTTCAGTATTGGACACAATATTGTTTTATATACTCTTACTTTTGTGTCCTGTCTCAGATATTTTTTAGCCAAACAGTATGAGGCAGGCAACACAACATGAGTGTTCATGACTTGCATTGAACTTTCTATCCAACCACCCGCTCTTGTGACAACCACTCTCAGGTATTTTATTCTCCAGTTGTCTCACTCCCCACATCCACATTGTCAGTCTTTACTCATTAATCTTCATTTTTGTTAGTGTTTATTTTCTATTATATGCTTCGGGTATGTGAACATGTGTGTACCAATAGTCTGGCTGACTTGTGTTCTGCGTGTCTTTTGTTTTTGAGTATTTGTACTCATTACATGCCCTCATACATGTTTGTTAATATTTCAGTGCAAATTGTGTTATTTGTGCTGGCACTCTTAATGTGCATTGGCAGTTTCCTTTTTCCTCCATTGTACAATTTCCACCCCATAAGTGCAGTTTCTCTACCAAAATTAAAACAAAAGTCATTTCCACAACACAACTGAGAGAATTTTATTATTTTCTTTCAATTTAGTTTTATTTTTACGATTTTGAAAAATCCTTTTTATTATAATTACTGTACTGCACAAATTTTTGAACCAGAATTTTGTAAAAAAAAAAGACTTCTATGTGTTTTTATTGTACAGTATGTTGTAGTATATTTGTGTATATATTTTTGAATATATAAATTTTTAAATGATTAAAAATCATTGGGTAATATTTTTGAATGATTAAGTACTTAATGTGTTATGGCATAAGATACTTTTAGTAAGTGTCTTATGTAGTTTTATCCCCAGAAATTTCCCCCTTCACCAACTCCTTTCTGGGATAGATGTAGCCAGGATTCCTGTGGTGTCAGGCAGGAGGACATATGTTGGGGGAGTCCAAAATTCAGCCATTTGTTAGTACCACTGTTAATGTTATTATAATAACCATTGGTGATACATTTGCATCCTCTTCAGAATTTATATACATAAGTCAGTAACTCAGTCACCCTCCATGCTAAGCACTGCTCTCTAGATTACTTATGAATAACAGTCAATCAGGCACACAGTAGGCACGGTGCTTTTAACTGTAAAATTAACAAACTATTAATAGAAAAAGTATGTAACTAATTTTGTTTACAGTAGAGAATTAATCACATTTGACTTATTCAAATATCGTTACTTGACTTTTACCTATCTTACTTCAATATCATTCAAATTCATATTACCTCATCATAACTAATAAACTTTTGTGTAACAATATGTTATTAAAATCTGTTTGAAAACATTGTGTTTCTCAGGTAAGATAATTTTATCCTTTCATGTATGTTTCAGGTATATACTAGGGCAATTTTAAATGTATTATGACCTGGTAATGAAAGACTTTCTTTCTGGAATCATTTTTATATTTCAACATAGTCTCCATCTAATTCAATATACTTGGTCCAGCGATGCTGCAGTGCTTTTATCCGATCGCAGAAGTTTGATTGTTCTAGGTCCTCAAAACAACGTTAACTGCCGCCCTCCCCCAGGAAGTTTCGACATTTGGGAGTAGTTAAAAGTCGGATGGAGCTAAATCAAGCAAATAAGGCTGATACTACAGCAGATCGTACTTCAACTCGGCAATTTTTGCCATAAAAACATTGCTTGCATGAAGTCTTACATTACCCTGCTGCTATTTATGTACTTAACCCGATATTTATTTCACAATGTTTTTCATTTATTTGGTGTAAAAAGGTTAGCATTGGTGCCTCTTCATCATTTGACCCTTTCGTGATAATCTATTAACAATACTCCCTTAGCATCTCAGACAATCAAAGTCGGCTTTCCAGCAGGTGAAATTGATTTAGCCTTTTTCGGAAACAGAGAACCACTGTACATACATTGTTTTGACTGGTGTTTGTGTTTTGGAATGAAATGATGGACCCAGTTTGTATTACCTATTACAAGTCTACGAATAAACTGTAGTAAATTGATCACCCAACATATCTTTCATCTCGTTAAAAATTTGTGTTAGTGTTAAACCTTTTTCTAACAAGAAATTTGATGGTGCATGACATTAGACCTTCCCTTTTTTAACAGCGCACCTGAGAAGAAATGTCCTTGAGAGATAACTTTGTTTACACAACTGTTTGTTATTAACAACACAGCAGACCAACTAGATGATTTACATCTATTCATCGGGCAAATGTAGTGTCATAGTCCAGTGAAAAACAGAAACGCAAAAATACCTCTAGATTGTAGACCACGATCTTTTGAAATTCCCCTTGTATGAAGATCACTAGATGCAGAAATTTCTGTTTGGAAAAGGCAATAATGAAAGGTTTAAGATTACACCTTTAACTTATCTCTCTTTTATCATAACATGTACTTGGTTTGATGTGGTTCTTAGGCTTTTCGTATCGTTATGCTCGTCTTTGTCTGTAGCGCTTACAGCGTCCCATAATGTCAACAGTCAATTCCAGTCTCTGCCTTCTCTATGGTACCTACCATTCACTAGGCTCCCATCACCAAAATCATTACTCCTGGCTGTCTCAACTAGTGACCCGCCACTCCATGGTCTTGTCTTCACAAACTGCTCCATTCTCCCATTGTTTCCAGAACCTGTTAATTTTTTTAAGTTAGTTTGCCCATCCAGTATGTTGTTAATGTTCTTCAGCACATGTTAGCATATAGCAGCACAATTCAAATGCTTCTGTGGTTCTTTCTTTCACCTTTCCAAATTATCTAGATTCCACATTCAGCGTGTGTAGAGCGATGCTGCAGACATGTAACTTGAGGAATTTCTTCCTGATTCCTAGCCCAGTATTTGACAACAGCAAATTAGTTTCTCCGTTTGGCCTGTGCTGTGACACCACTTCCTCCAAGTTACCGGTTGCCAGTTTTAATATTTTCAGTATCTACTTTCGTTTCCAACTTCTGTTATTGTAATCATTTGTCTATAAAATTGAATGCTGTTT
Source organism: Magicicada septendecula (assembly GCA_034769895.1). NCBI lineage: Eukaryota > Metazoa > Arthropoda > Insecta > Hemiptera > Cicadidae > Magicicada > Magicicada septendecula. The sequence goes on along the minus strand of CM068367.1, from coordinate 1,421,950,939 downwards.
ATAAATTTACCTTGTTTTCTACAAATAGAAGCCATATTATCAGTAAATCTTAACATTTTATACTTTTTCCATGAGGTATTATTCCAATCTTGAAAGTCTATTACGGTATTTAGTTTGCAGCGCATGTAAAGCATTCTCCTGTAATGGTAATACATTTTTATAACTGTAAATTTAATTCTTTTTTATTTGTAGGATGTTTTAACGGATTTTATAAAGAAAGAAGTGGATGTAGAAGAAGAAGAGACTAAACAGGTAAAATATGCACAAACCTGATTATGTAACCCACAGCTAATGTGTTAGGTTGTTCAATGCCTTGTACCACTTGAGACTGAGATTAGGGTTACATTCATTTGTAGATATTTAATTTAAATATCAACAGAATACCAGTCTCACAGTATTGTAAGTGCAAAAACCAGATGTGATTAAGTGAAGTAAAATCACACACACACACACACACACACATGTTGTGCAGAGTGCAGATATTTATTAGAAAAATTGATGGCTAATTGTATTTATTTCATATTTATTTGTAACACGTTATTATGTACTTTGTAAGTCACAGAGAAGACAAATTAAATTTTATATTTTTTCAATTTGCAGTATATATTGCCACTTGTAAATTCTATCCTAAAAGAGGAACTATCTGTAAAGGAAGAACAATCTGTAAAAGAAGAACTGTCTTTAAAAGAAGAACTGTGTGTAAAAGAAGTACTCATCAAAGAACAGAATGAACAGTTTATTGGTCAGGTAGGCCTATAGTACATTTGATGCTGATGGATGTCAGTTGAAGTCCTTTGAAAACTTCTGAGAATGCTGATGGACATCAATTGACGTCCTGAAGTTTCAGTGTGTTTTTCATGATGTCAGGCCTTGTAGTACCCAAATCATTCGCTAGATCGCATATGCGTTCACTTTCATAGGTACAGTTGACATGATGTAACTCTACAAAACTTTTACCTACCACCTTACTTACCTTGTCATCTCACCTACCTTATTTATTCCCGGTATTCAGCCAACTCCAGCATCCTTTAAGCGAGTATTAAATGGCAAAAACAGACTGAGGTAGCGATTTAATAAATTGCACTAATTTATAAATAATTGTGAAATAGACATTTTTTATTTTCATTTCTTTTATTTTTATAACTGCAAAAGTATTACCCCATTTATATTGGTAATGAACAAATCCTTACTGGACAGGCATAATTTGTTATATTTCAAATAAAACTTACCTACTATTTAAAGACTAGCCAGTACTAATCTCTCTCTCTCTCTCTCTCTCTCTCTCTCTCTCTCTCTCTCTCTCTCTCTCTCTCTCTCTCTCTCTCTCTCTCTCTCTCTCTCTCTCTCTCTCTCTCTCTCACACACACACACACACACACACACACACACACACACACACACACACACACACACACACACACACACACACACACACACTTCCCCCATTTCTAGATTTGAGATCTCATTTTTTTTGTTTTTTAAAGTAATTTCCTGAAGGATGGTTGAATTAATTGTGGGCTGATCGATCTGTTTCTGTACTTAGCTGATTTTATTTATTCCTTGCGGCACATCCTTCCTCGTACGCACTTCCTCCTGCACTCGATAAAACTGTCCGAAACTACTTTAAATGTTTAATTTATCTGTCACTCACTGTCGATACTTATTGGTACTGATTTTACTGTAGTTGAGTTATATCTTTTTTGCTGTTTAGAGTTAAAAGAGGTTTTGTCCGCGGACTTAGATTATATGCAACCGGCCGTTTTAAGATGTTGTGCGGAACAGAACGATTTCGGTCTTGGTGCGACCAATATATTTGTGCGTCACGTGATACCCCCTCTTAGCTGAACATTCGACGCTGGTAACTTTTTGAGGCTTGGTCATGTCCAACCCACATTCCATGTTACACAAACATGGGTTTGGCCCATGACGTTTTTCGTGACGTCAGTTGATAATTACAGTATCGGTTCCACTTTGGCTAGACATAGCTAAAAATAGTTTTTGATTCACATACTTGTTGATAATTCCTGTCGAGATTTCTAACGTCGCATTTCGCCACTGTTTTCCACAACTGGTTTTATTTCTTAATTTTCATCTGATTAAAAGCTTTGAACCCCTTTATACCTGTGACCCGGTTTGTACTGTCACAATGAAACATAGCGCAGCAAACTGTTAGATTAGTTGGCTAAACACCACATACGTGTCAAAATGCCAGACAAGCGTTTCTTGTAAACAAATTACAAAAGTATACCTTTCCAAACCAATATATATTATAAACATTATGTAATGTATTGTTTAATCCGTTTCTAACAATTAAAAATAAAATTGCGAGTTTATAGTAACAACATGTGTTTTGGCCAATTTTTTTTAATTCCAAAAACATTACTTTTTTGAAAAGCAATTTCAGGGAAAAGAACCAACACAATGTCATACAGTATACACCATTTTAAAGAAGACACTTAGATCTTCATAAAAACATAGGTAGCAAATTTTTTTACCATATAGTTAAGAAGATACAACATTTTAAATATATGCAAAAATGGCCCGGCATGGGCGAAGTACCACTATGTTAAGGGCCCAGCGTCAAAGTGTTATGTATGCTTTCCTTAGTTCACATGATTCAGCCAAAACATTTTGTATCAGTCACCATTTTGTAAGTTACAAAGGTTGGCATTTTGTAACCCATTCATGTTGCTGGCAGCCAACACTACAGTGGGACCTTATCACCTTGAATTATTAGGCAATTATCTTCTTGCTAAATTGGTACATCTCTGTGTGCAGCTCTTCCAAACATCTCTGTCCTTTAGTCAAATTTGCCTTTGTACTAAATCTAATTGTATTAAACTGGGTAAATACTCTGCCCTACAGACTTGAACTTTTGTAAGCAACTGGGTGGCTGCCATTAGTGAATGGATGACCCAGCCATCTTGGCAACACACTCCTTCCCACTTGAATCCTGTTGACTGTGGTCCGGTGCACTGGTCGTTGCGTGAAGCTGTTGTGGATCACTATTGTGAAGACCAGTCCAGTTGGGCATCATCTTCACTGCTGTCAGGGAATTTATTGGCAACCTAAAATTCAAATCTGACTCAGTCTTGTGCGTCTGCGTTTTGTGCAGACATTTCCTCCTGACCTCAATTTGGTGGGAGTCTTTAGTTAGTTTGTAAAATGTCACTAGTTACGATTGGGGACTATACTGTCATCACTTGCTCTCAGGCAACTGGCTTATAAATACAGATGCCAATACATTGAGGCTTGTTACTTCTCTACAGAACTCTGAGACATTGTGGCTGGTTGTACAATTTGCCCAAGAATCAAATGGATTGCACCTTTTGTTGAAGAGTTCAATTTAATAAGATGTCTTTGTCAAAATAGTAATAGGACTGCACATAGTCCAGTTTTAGTGCCTATGGATTGTTGGATTGTGATACTAAGTAGGCATAGTCATACTCCAGCGCTGCAATTATGTCCTTTAACAGGGGTACTTACCTTCTGACCACTCAATCCCTCCACTTCCATTTGTTAGTGTACCTTTGTGACCTCATTGCTTGAAGGTATATGTCATACATGTGTCTGCCATAACCACTGTGGAGATGTAATGTTTTCATTTAATTGGAGTTTTTTATTCTGTGTTTTATTTGGGTCAGTTGGAGTAATTGATTTTTTTAATAATCCCCATCCCAGGTTTAATTTGCAGCTTTGGCTCTTATGGGAGCTGTCGCGCTCTGTCTTACCCATATGTTTCTCCTATACTTCTGTCCTTTTCTGTCATTCCAATGTTGCCATTCGTACGAAATATGAAATAAAAATTGAAAGAGTTTTAAATTTTATTGATGTTCTACATGCTGTGCTGCACATTTCTGAATAAATTACATGTCTGTAACAGAATTACTTTCTTCATAAAAAAAATATTTTATCAATTATTTTACTTGTAGATGTTAGAGCAACTTTTCAATCAACCAGTGATTGTTTCCCTATTATTAAATTTATGGAGTTAATTTTAACCATGTTTTATTTACAATAAATTTCCTTTATTATAAGCGCATTTTAAAAGCCAAAGCGCAATAAATACAATTTTTACTGATTTTTTATCTCTATAATTAATTAATGTCGTCCGTGTGTTTTAAAATTTTTGGTCTGTGAGGAAATTTTTTATTTCTTGAGATAGACATATAGTATACTATAAGCATAAAAGTTGTAGTAAATAGTCTAAAGTTAATTTTAATTCAAATTCTAAAGTTCAACTTAAGGTGCTTTGGACCATATATACAATTATTTGTAATCATTATAGCAGACACTTCGGGAGACGCGCGCCAAGTCTTGTCGCCACCTTATTCACATTAACTCTTCTTGCTTATGGACTGTTTGCATTAGTAATAAAAACGTTTATACAAATTTCATATCCAGCTTACATATACAAATTTCGTATCCTTGGGATACAGCTATTTTTCTTACCCAAGACGCTGACTAAAAACGTACGTTTCACAATTTACTAAACTGCTCATTCTGTGTGGTGGAACATACTTTAAGCTTAATCACAAACAAACAATACCTAACGCAAATGTTTAAATTTCTCTTTTTCATTAACACCTTCTTTTCATAGTATATATAAATTTACTATAAGAAAATATTGTTCCTTACAAATTGTTGTTTATTAGTAGTACAGTAATATGTGGATGTTGCAATTATGTGTACTAAAGATTTTAATTTGGTTTTAAATGGCAATTCCTAACATTACTTTTATATTTCACGTGCGCGTGTATGTGTGTGTGTATGCACAGGATGCAACGTAAAATATGTCCTCATTATACATACTCGAATTTATGCGTCAGTATAAGAAAAAAGTTCCTATTAACCTTAGGCTGAAAAAGTCTCACTTTCCTTCGTCTCTCCAGCATTTTGTGTTTTTAAAGAAAACTTTATATCTAAAGAGGTGATAGATGTTAGGATGGGATGGAAATATTTTTATTTTTTTCGATTCGCTATACTGCGGAAAACTTGCCCCCCAGGACACATAAGTAAAATAAATAAAAAAGTCGGTTAATATCTTCCGGTCATGCATCGCCCCGAAAATAATAAAAACTGATGAATTTTAACAATTTTTTGTACGTAGAAAAACGAAACTTTTTCTATGTAAGTCAATTGGTAGACCTACAGCTTGAGATAAGTAAAGAATAGCAAAGGGAAGATAAATAAAATTAAAAAGCAGAGATATTTCAACTTTTATTGGTCGCGCATTGCACCTGAAAAACACATTTTTAACATTAAATTACAAATTTTACACTTTGACATAAAATAGTTAATGATAATTGTTACAAACTATGGCATTATGTCACTAGCCTTTTACTCATTCTTTTTGGTACTAGCTATTTTAAACTCCGATTTATGCAAAAAACGTGGCATGATGGATCGTGAAAGAACCATCGTTCTGATGAATCCATCTCTGGACTTGGCAACGTTTTTTTGTGACGCTTCTGTCACCACCTTCACACACCACTCCACTGCTTGTGTATGACATGGAAACTTGTCAAAATTCCATTCAGCTCCTGTTCCTGATTTTATTACAGATGAATCTCCACAAAAGATTAAAGCCGTACTATCTACAAAGCGTAGGCTACAAGCCCTTGAAAATGTTGACTATGAACAGAGACGGGCATTTTGTTTACTTTTCTACACAAAATTGCAATTTATCGCCACTTATTCAGTCTCTCATATATTCACTGATGAAGAAGTCTTACATGAAATGAAATTATTAATGTCCATGATAATCATTACTGGGCAGAAAAACCCCATTACACAAGTTTTTAAATTTGTTAGAAGTTATTAATTCTAATTTTGTTAAAAACCAAGCCCTTATTTTGTTATAAATTACTATTAGTGAGGCAATTTTAAAATATCGGTATGGAGAACCATACATGACTTCCATGTTCTAAAATTTATATTTAAAATCATTTTCGCAATGAAATATTTCCATAAAAACTACTTCTTTCTACTTATTGCTTCAGCCTTAACTACAGTACTGTGGTCACTAATGTATACCACCTCACGTTATCGCACTTGATTTTTACTGATGATGGCAGTTGATGGCACTGCCGAAACGTCTGGTTTTGCAGAAAACATTGGACTACGGCCAAACAGCCCAGGAAGGAATTTTAACAACAAACTACTCCTTTCTTGCCAATAACATAGTACACATAAATAATTATTCCCACCCCTTCAACTATAATTTTCATTTATGGAAAATTACCCCCACCCCGTTCAACTAGTCTCTTCATTTATAGATATTGTAACCCCTCTTTAACTTTGACTAGTAAAAAAAATTAATTTATTTTTTTTGAATTTTTTTTTTTTCTAAAGAGGGGCCACAAGATAATTAAAACTAGACCAAAGCCTAGAGAAGCCAAAAATGCGCTGGATCCAGTGAGACAGGACTTGCAATTAAAACTCACCAAATTAACAATCAATAAAATCCCTTTTTATTATTCTATCTCCTTTTAAAAAATATTAACAACAAAATCAATAAATATAACATTGAGATTCTATGTTCCACTTAAAAAATGTTAATTAAAAATAATTAATTCTCTTCACCAATATTAATTAAAAATTAATAGAGATAGAATCTATATACTCCTTAACAAAACTCTTTTGAAATTAATTATTATAAATCCTTATTCTCTCTTTCCAAATTGTCATCAGAAATTAAATGTATATATAAACCCTATGTTTTATATTTTCTTTTTATTAGCCCTATATCTAACCCCCCAAAAATACACACAAATGTACAATACATATAGAACCCCACAAAATACACACACGAATATACAATACATATACATGTTCCACAATACAGGACAATTATAACATATATCTCTTGCCACACCCTTTTCTACCCCATGAGGTACATCATTAATAATTTATGAAAATCCATATTAGGTTACAACTCTTAATATGTGCATAACACATTACATGTGTATCTGATTATATATGCAACACCAGTAGTCCCCAGGACATAATAAATTCAAAATTTGGCAAAGTGCCTGATACTATTATAAAATGCTGCCACACTGGGCACTTAGACTGGGAGAAGTAAAATTTAGAATACAGTGAACACCCCAGTGATCATAATTAATTAAAAGAATTTAAATATTGATAAATATTGTTAAGTTTTGAAAATAGTTATGTGTCATAAAGCTTATAACCCTTTTAAAAGTAATTTTGGCCTAAAGGCCGACATGTTCATAGGCATGACAGTGCATAACTCAACCTGTCCCAACAGCATGTTTAACTCTGCATGGAAATGCACCTCTACAGGATTAAACTGGTGACCCGACCTAACTAACAAAGAAACTACTATCCCTATATAATCCAAACTGAATTTAAAAATGAGAAATTAATACATAAAATGAAAACTAAAATGAACCGGTGAAATTACATGTTGATTGAATGAATTAGTGGCAGTAATGAAACCCTTATACTGGAAATAAAAAGGAAATTACACGTCTAAATGTTGAGCAGCCACAGAAGCATGTCAGCCCCTGAGCTCACAGATTATACGAACAAAATTACAAAATTTACAAGATATTCTCCCCCAAAGTCCACGCACTATTCTGTCGCGTAACCGGGGACCCGATTAAAATGTTTAAAACTTAAAGTCATTGTTGTTGAGGGACTCAATGTCCTCTGGTTCTAGTGAGTTACATCACACTGTGTAAGGAATATAAATGGATTGAGTTCACCTTATTTTTTCCATGGGTGTGACGTGGTGATCTTCTGGCCTACATGATAGGGTGTTTTGTGGTCAGACTTCGCTATTCTCCTCCGGCAGATGAAGTTGAGAGAGAGAATCTGGATGTTACAAGTTCAGGTTGGAGCTGGTTCCACGTCTTCAGCGGAGGACCCGCAGATCTGTTATTGCTTAGCCTGCCATAGGTAGAAGAATGGTGCAACAAGTTCTTCTCTGCCGGAGAAAAAAAAAGACGCAGCTAACAAGACGACGATCAGCGAGAGACAGCCTGTTAGAAAGCAAACTTGCTTTTGTTTGCTCGCCATCAGTATCCTCCACTAGAGTGCAGCACTTATCGGGCGCACTTAAATTATAACAGCAGCAGATAGTTTATCTCAGCTGCTACCGCTAAATACAGTACAGCATTTAACGTCTATTTTTGACGTTAAATACCGAACACGCGCCGAAACTATCCTAGACTCGGCACACCACCACCCCAAAAGGGCAACATAGTTGCCCCACAATTGAATCAACCGTAGCCACTTGGCTAGCCTATCATAACACGCAGGTCGCTTGACCGCCTTGGGACATCTCAGTGTACTTACCGCACTCAGGAGAACAGAGGCTTAGGGTGAAAACGAAGGAAGAGGAAAGAAGAAGTGTAGTGTGTATGCCTGTGTGCATGTGGGTGTATCGGTGCAAGTGTGGGGGTACTGCATGCTGACTTGATCAGGGTCAGCATACAGCAACAAGAGACAGGAGGAAAAAAGAAGAAAGACAAGAATCGGGCACACCCCCCTTGTTCTGACCTCCCAACTCACAAACTGAGACCCACAGACCGATACCTACTCAGGACAACTTCTATCCCCCCTTCCGAGGACCGAAAAACTCTCAACCATGATCATCCCCACGCGACCCTCTCCGCCATGCAAAACTCACGGGACCGCCCCTACATGTCACCCTCACTGGTGACCACCACCTACTTCTACTGGTCCCACTCACATACTCGTCCGAAAACCAAACAAGGTATCACACACCTTGGTATGTGAGTGACCGTACTACTCCTCTCTCGTCCACCTCTCGGACCGACCAGCCACATGCACCAACAAGGCATCTCCATCCTTGCCATATGGCTGGCCCACATCCCTACACTAGGGCGGACGGCCTCGCTTAGCCGGACAGAGAAAACCGCATAGAGGGCACACGAATATCAATCCCTTCATTTACTCTTTAAATACTGCGTAACTAGCAAGGGGGGTTTACTTCAGCACGGCATCGTCTAACAACCCACACTTAATCCAAAAATAACATACCATGGAAATCAACCGGGGAATGCGGCATGGCCCCGACCCTACAATAATCAACAACAAACTATAACAAAGAAAAATGAAAACCACAACCAACAATCTAACACTAACATCACTACACCAACCTAGTCACAACTCTTCCAACTAACTTCTTTTCTAACTCCTTTCCAATATTTATCTTTTTTCCTTTTCTAATTTTTATTTGTTTTTTTTTTATTTTATTTTTGTTTTCTAAGGGGAGGGGTAGGAAAATTGGGAAGATGAAAAGGGCAGGGATCATTGAAAGGTCAATAGCTAGGACTAAGGGTAAGGACATGGTTCCCTCCGAAAATAAGGATGGGTGGAGAAAACCAAGGTTCGCGGAGGCAGGGGCGCAACCGTGAAGTAGACGAACACCACTGGGACTGTGGGGAACATCTACCCGCTACCCGTTAACCGCTTCTTCTTACCTTTTTATGACGAACTTTAGGTACTCGTTCCTTTTGGATACCACTCTCTGAGAAACTATCTCGTGTTGAGCGGTAGTGATTTGTTTCTCCTGAATTAGAATCAAGGCAACTTACCTGACTACTGTTACCCCGATTTGGATTATCCTCAACCTCTAACTCCTCTGCTTCTACCTTCTTCTCTTCTACAATTTCCCCTTCTTCGTCCCCATGATCCAAATCTACCTCATGACACTGCACATCTTCATCCTCTAGTTGCTCACCTGGTCCGCCCGAAACTTCTTTCCATTCCTCGGAATCCTCAACACTTCTTACAGAAAGCGTCTGCACATCTTCACACACTACATCATTCTCACTCCCACACTCCACAACGCTGCCACCCTATTTCTCCTCAACTTCTACCTCATCTACTTCTACCACACTTGCGGCAAGGACATCCCCTTGTCCATCCGCAACCTCAGAAACACTTGCAGCCTCCCTAACACTTACACTTATACTCCCCTGCGTAGCATGTGCAAACCGCTCTTCTGCCTCTTCTTTTGATTCCTCGTCTTCACCACTCTCAGCAACTACGACTTCCTCAAACTTTCCCAACCTGGAATCCAGCTGTCCAGGTCCATGTGCAATGTCTAAATTACATTCTACTGACGATGGTAAAGCTCCACCATCAAGTGACTTCTCATCTCCCGGCGTAGGCGATGATGATGTTACTGGATCTGGATCCGTCATGAACCGAGATGGAGATACCGGAACAAATTCTGCGGCATCTGGATTCAACCATGACGTCCTCTCAGAGTCCTGTAATTCAATATCAACAGACGTGTTCTTGTCGTCTTGTATTGATCCACAGAAGTTACTTCGCTTTTCTTCTTTCTCCTCACCTTCTTCATCCACTAATCTATTAGGCACTGGTAATTCCTCTGGAAGCTTCAAAGGTTCTTTTTTCTCCCAATAGGAATAACGCCTTGCTACAGGCTCCCTACTTGCCGATGTTGGTTTACTAATGTAACTTCTTCTTTCCCTGTTAATTTCGTATTTATTTCCTTTCTCTGCTGTAACCGTTGCTACCGTCTTCTCACTTGTCACCCCCTTGTAGCCTCCATTACTTCCGGAATATTCAGTTTTTCTGACAGTCTCTTGTGTTCTTCTCCAACCGCCACATTTGTCCTTTTTAGCTCTTCCTAACGGACCGCTGGAGTATTGGACATCTGTAGCTTCTCTTCCCCGGGACTTGTCCCCTGCCCGGACAGTATTAGAAACCACACATAAACGGTATAGATCCGCGAAACAACGTGGACGGTCTGCGAATATCAAACGCGATCTCTCTTGGGGATTCAGTCCTTCCAGAATTGCTTGTATTACTTCCGTCTCGGGCAACCCTAATCTTAATACCCGGGCAGCTTTCCGTACATCTTGCACGAAGTCCCCCAACGCCTCTCCGTTGGCCTGTAAACGATAGAATAAATCCAGCTTAAGCTGGGAACGTCGTCAATGGGGTATGAAGAAATCCAACACTTCCCCATGAAAAGCGTCGACACTGCAGCCCCGACGCAGAGTGTTGGTGACCAACCCTGCCAACGAACCTTGGCAATACGGGTATATAAGGGACAAGACCTCCCCATCGGACACACCCGGATAATCTGCCAACTGCAGGACAAGATCCAAGAAAACCAGCAGCTGGTCCTCATCAAATTCATTCACCACCGAAAGTTTCTGGAGAACTCCTGAAAGGGGGTGGGGCAATTTCTGAAAGCATACCGCCGCCAGAATGGCACAATTCACAACACACAATCAACAAAACATAATCCCCGCAAAACACCTAACACACTACAAAAATAATGACAATAATAACACAGGAATCAGAAAAAACTCGAGTACTAAACTCTTCCTTCGAGCAGACTGCGGGTCCCCTACCGTTGCGAGGACCCAGCCCACTTACCTGAACTGCTCTCTCAACAACACTACACATTAAGGAACGCGACACCACACACTAACACACAACACGACAAAATCACCGACCAACGACAAATTCTCAAAAATATTTGTAATGACTTCGGCTCCCATATCTCGGAGGAGACCGACTGCTGATTGGGCCATACCACATAAATGAAACACCTCCCCTTTTATGGGCAAGGTAATACGCAAACCATATCTCCACCTAGGCACAGATCTGCGATAATACGTGTTTCCAAAGGAATGTCCCCATTTAAAATTTCACACCACGTGGCAACCTACCGTTCAACTATCCAAGGCGGGCAAGTTCATAGACATATAATTCACAAAACCTTAAACCTAACAAAACATAATCACCTGTAGATGTAGGGCCTTTTAGAGATTCTTCTAAGTTCCATTGGAACCCCCAAAAATGTTTCCTGAGTTTGCAAGCCCCGTCACACCCAAAGGACCAAGGGTTGACCCTAATCTTAACCACGCTCTGCTACCAAATGTAACCCCTCTTTAACTTCGACTAGTAAAAAAAATTAATTTATTTTTTTTTGAAAAAATAAAAAATTTTTTTTTTTTTTTCTAAAGAGGGGCCACAAGATAATTAAAACTAGACCAAAGCCTAGAGTAGCCAAAAATGCACTGGATCCAGTGAGACGCGACTTGCAATTAAAACTCACCAAATTAACAATCAATAAAATCCCTTTTTATTATTCTATCTCCTTTTAAAAAATATTAACAACAAAATCAATAAATATAACATTGAGATTCTATGTTCCACTTAAAAAATGTTAATTAAAAATAATTAATTCTCCTTAAGTAATGTTACCTGAAAATTATTAATAAATATAAAATTTATTTTCTATCTTCTCTTTAAAAATTAATTGAAAATTAATTGAGATAAATCTACATGCCCCTTAACAATGTTAATTAAAAATAATTAATTCTCTTCACCAATATTAATTAAAAATTAATAGAGATAGAATCTATATACTCCTTAACAAAACTCTTTTGAAATTAATTATTATAAATCCTTATTCTCTCTTTCCAAATTGTCATCAGAAATTAAATGTATATATAAACCCTATGTTTTATATTTTCTTTTTATTAGCCCTATATCTAACCCCCCAAAAATACACACAAATGTACAATACATATAGAACCCCACAAAATACACACACGAATATACAATACATATACATGTTCCACAATACAGGACAATTATAACATATATCTCTTGCCACACCCTTTTCTACCCCATGAGATACATCATTAATAATTTATGAAAATCCATATTAGGTTACAACTCTTAATATGTGCATAACACATTACATGTGTATCTGATTATATATGCAACACCAGTAGTCCCCAGGACATAATAAATTCAAAATTTGGCAAAGTGCCTGATACTATTATAAAATGCTGCCACACTGGGCACTTAGACTGGGAGAAGTAAAATTTAGAATACAGTGAACACCCCAGTGATCATAATTAATTAAAAGAATTTAAATATTGATAAATATTGTTAAGTTTTGAAAATAGTTATGTGTCATAAAGCTTATAACCCTTTTAAAAGTAATTTTGGCCTAAAGGCCGACATGTTCATAGGCATGACAGTGCATAACTCAACCTGTCCCAACAGCATGTTTAACTCTGCATGGAAATGCACCTCTACAGGATTAAACTGGTGACCCGACCTAACTAACAAAGAAACTACTATCCCTATATAATCCAAACTGAATTTAAAAATGAGAAATTAATACATAAAATGAAAACTAAAATGAACCGGTGAAATTACATGTTGATTGAATGAATTAGTGGCAGTAATGAAACCCTTATACTGGAAATAAAAAGGAAATTACACGTCTAAATGTTGAGCAGCCACAGAAGCATGTCAGCCCCTGAGCTCACAGATTATACGAACAAAATTACAAAATTTACAAGATATTCTCCCCCAAAGTCCACGCACTATTCTGTCGCGTAACCGGGGACCCGATTAAAATGTTTAAAACTTAAAGTCATTGTTGTTGAGGGACTCAATGTCCTCTGGTTCTAGTGAGTTACATCACACTGTGTAAGGAATATAAATGGATTGAGTTCACCTTATTTTTTCCATGGGTGTGACGTGGTGATCTTCTGGCCTACATGATAGGGTGTTTTGTGGTCAGACTTCGCTATTCTCCTCCAGCAGATGAAGTTGAGAGAGAGAATCTGGATGTTACAAGTTCAGGTTGGAGCTGGTTCCACGTCTTCAGCGGAGGACCCGCAGATCTGTTATTGCTTAGCCTGCCATAGGTAGAAGAATGGTGCAACAAGTTCTTCTCTGCCGGAGAAAAAAAAAAGACGCAGCTAACAAGATGACGATCAGCGAGAGACAGCCTGTTAGAAAGCAAACTTGCTTTTGTTTGCTCGCCATCAGTATCCTCCACTAGAGTGCAGCACTTATCGGGCGCACTTAAATTATAACAGCAGCAGATAGTTTATCTCAGCTGCTACCGCTAAATACAGTACAGCATTTAACATCTATTTTTGACGTTAAATACCGAACACGCGCCGAAACTATCCTAGACTCAGCACAATATTTCATCTACATTTCTGTAGTGGATTATTATGATCTTCTTATCAGGATACTTTATTTTATCAAAATTAAGTACTTTACTTTTGTTAAAACATAAAACGTTGCTGGTAAACTACCCTTTCCCCGTAACCGATCTTCACCAAAATCAATAGCCCTAGAGTCTTCTACAACTCAGGCACATTATAACAGCTGTATACTATCTTTTATAACTTCTGTATACTATCACCATTATAACCTCGGGAGCAGGGTTAATTGACGTTGGTCAATTAGACAGGCTGCCATAATATTCACTAAATGTTATATATTTAATTAAAATACAACGTCACAAAACACTTAATTGGAACCTGTGAATTAAGGAATATTAGGTTCGTATTGCCAAATTTATTCACTCATATTTACGTCCATGACATCTCTTAATTTACATACCTGGTAATTAGCATAACAGAAAATGAGTTACTGTCTTATTATTAAAAATCAATTAGGCTTGTGATTTGTTCAGGTATTAGTTTGTTTTCTGAACAAATACAAATCAATACAAAACATGACACAATATTCAAAGCACTCAACATTGAAAATACACAAAAACTAACACATACACCACAATCACACACAATAAAACCAACTTGAAATACCAGAAGCCAACAGGAAGCCACAATAATAATAGTCAACCAACAACACATATGTACTTCACCAGACAAAAAAACCGGAAGGCTGAGGATGGGTACAAGATAGTACCCGAAACATGTTCCAAATAGAAAAATAACATCTTGAGGTAAATTTATATATAAATATTAAATGTATTATATACATCACGAAACGGACTGTAGCAGAAAGTGATTGAAATATATGTGTATATGTATATATATATATATATATATATATTAATTTAGTCACTTTCTGCTACAGTCCATTTCTTGATGTATATAATACATTTAATATTTATAATTAAATTTACCTCAAGATGTTATTTTGAACACAGCTGAAAAAAAACATTTTGAACACCTAAATGCATACAAAAAACCAGAAATATATAAATCCAATTTAGCCACACATGCAATAAACACAGGACATGAATTCCCAGACATAACCAATGTAACACTAATAAAACATATACCACACAGAGGCACCATAATGAACATTTGGGAAAATTTACAAATATACAAACATAAAACAGAAAACAAACTAATACCTGAACAAATACAAATCAATACAAAACATGACACAATAGTCAAAGCACTCAACATTGAAAATACACAAAAAACTAACACATACACCACAATCACACACAATAAAACCAATTTGAAATACCAGAAGCCAACAGGAAGCCACAATAATAATAGTCAACCAACAACACATATGTACTTCACCAGACAAAAAAACCGGAAGGCTGAGGATGGGTACAAGATAGTACCCGAAACATGTCCCAAAAAAAGAAAAAAATAACATCTTGAGGTAAATTTAATTATAAATATTAAATGTAATGTATATATATATATATATATATTTCATTCACTTTCTGCTACAGTCCGTTTCTTGATGTATATAATACTATAATACTTATAACTATTTTACCTCAAGATGTATTTTTTCTTTAGGGACATGTTTCGGGAGAAGGTTGAAGATGGGAGAACAGGATCTCCTGAAACATGTCCCTAAAGAAAAAATACATCTTGAGGTAAAATAGTTATAAGTATTATAGTAATATATATATATATATATATACTTAACCTACTTTTCTTTTACTCTATTTCATTCAACTGATTAGTTAACTATAAAAAAAAAATAACTGCATAATGTATTCATTAATCAACTTGGTTAGTTATTTATAAAACTTTGGTAATTCATACCCTCGGATCCGAGATATCTCCTTTCTTTATATTAAAGTTGAACAATTTACTTTTGCTGCCATTTAAAGAATGGGCTTATTAATATTAGCATGTTATAGTCATTAAAACTAAATACATCATATTGTTTATCACAAAGTTACAATGGTAATTTACTTCGGCCAGTCTTTTGTATTATTATATTAATTTTATTTTCGTGTCAATTGTCTTTCATATTTTTATTAAGTAATTTCTGAACTACAGAAGTTTGACTTCTGTGTCACCTGTATGTAGCATCCTCGGCGAACCGGGGTTGCCTGTAGTAAACGGTGGCTATGCGGCTTCTGGTCTATCCTGAGGTCTGAAGAAGGTGTGATAATGGAAGGTGTTGTTGTCTCACTCTTTTTGCAAGGTTTATCAGATTCTGGTGCTGGCGGTGGTAGGAAACTTTCACTTGAACTCACTTACTTCGGTTTACCGCACTTTTACCTTATAATTAAACTGTTACATATACTGTGATCTCTATCACGTTGACGTGATATTAAATCAACTGCAGAGATGTCATAAACACACACACTTAAAACGCATCAAAGATGTTAAACGTATTGAAATTACTGATAATTATTGCTATCAACTTTACTAAGCAATAGCTTAAAGAAACTAAGAGAGTGAACAACATATTCTTTCATTCTCTGTAATTTTGTAGTTACTGCCTACATTTTCAACTGTACTGTTCTCACTGCGGAGTCTGATTTACAACTAATTTGGGGTGCGCACCGCTGGCTTAGCGATGTGCGTGTCCACGCATGTTGTTATTTACCGATGCGAGAAATAGTTCTTAATTTATTAATTATTATTTTTACTTATTTTAAATTGCTGGTTTATTACGTCTCTCTATAATTTATTACTCGCTGATGAAACAGGAGGTGGTTTACATATTTATTTGTTTAACATTATTTAGTTTTCTATTTATTTCATAGGGAGAGAAATTATGTAGTTTCATTTAGGATTATATTATTCTTACATCTTTTTTTATTTTGGCTATTTAACCCTATTAAATCATCACATTCTCCTCCACTTAAAGAAGACACTGGGTCGGTGACCGATGTGTATTCAACGGGGAAGTAGCTAAGAATTACAATGGGAATTTGGTACGAGCTTCCGTGTGAAACCCCCTTTCTCTCTTTTCGCGATTCACTCATGTGATAATCGAATCATTATCAATTCAATTTTTTTTTTATCTAAAAGATACAATACTATACTATCTCTAAAATTTATCTTAATTCTACTACTTAATACTACTACCGGTTTTTTCGTTTAGCTTTTTCTAACTCGTTTAGTGGAGTTATTCTACACAGAGTATGTTTTTCACACTTACTGCGTTTCCTTTCCTTTTTTAATTGTTCGTCGACAATTTTATTTTAGTACTGTATTCTTCTGTGGTAACGTTACCTTTATTTGTCAGTTGGCTTGACATATCGCTTTTAATTATCTTTGGTGAATAGGATCTAAGGTTGATCAGGCCTCATTCTTATTCATACCTTACGATTTTGTAATTAAGTATGATTTACAGTGACTTAATTACAATATAGGAAATATACTTCGTAGTACATTTATTGTTTTTTTTTACTTCATTTCTTTCTTTGCTCACTAGCAGAACAATTTCCGTGATAATATTTTATCTGGGAAACATGACTTCTTCGTACATAATTATCCGTAGTGGGGTCATACAGTGCTACGGTTACAGGCGTTAAATATTTGTGAATCCTGTAAGGGCCACACCATCGGTAAGATAGCTTGGAGGTGGTCTTATCAACTGCACTACTCGTCGGATGAGTTTGGTACATCACTAAGTCTCCGACTTGATACTTAATTTCTTTACTATCACGCTCGTGATATTTTCGCGATTTTCTTAAGTTTACTCTCAGATTTGCACGAGCTTCGTTCCATATTTTTGTTATATTTTTAACACTGATTTCGCGGGGTAGCAATTCATGTATTTTCCACTTTGTGGATAATGGGTGATTTCGTTTATATTTGTACAACAAATCAAAGGGTGTAGATTTTGTGTAATCATATATTAACACATTTATAATTATTTAAATTTTAACTTATTTTGGATGACTTACCTCCCAGTCCAAAGTTCTTCGCACGAACTGCGAAATACAAGCATGACTTGAAGGTTACATCAATAACGTACACTATGCTCATTTATATAATGAAACTCATATTTTATTTCACTTTGATATTACTTTAAACTTCGGTGCTATTTACCATTTCTCCCAACACTAGTACATTACTACTTCCTTCAATTGTGCATTAAAGCATTACTTACAAGCATTTATTGAAACATAAAACATTATTACCACACTTTTATTCTATATATTCTACTTGTTTAATTACTCAGTCTAAATAAGGTCAACCAGCTTGCTACTCTCTCACATTCATACGGTTTAATTCCCCATAATTTAATTTAGAGCTCTCTGTTATTGAAAGGTTAGTGAAATTATTAAAATAGTGAACTTGTGTTGATTACTTATCCATCGTCATCTCTCATAACCACGTGTGACGCCGCATGTATGTCCGAAAGTTTAGTTTACCACATTTCTTGATTTTGATTGGTGCACTACACTTGCTTCATTCAGATATACTGTTTTACTACTTTTATCATTTTCTATTAATACTTAAAAATTTACTTGTGGTCCACGAATCGTTGGCTGGTCCAGCCGGGCTGAAAGTTGTTAGGTGACTGGGCAGAACGTTACCCAAGTGCCCCACTCCACTGTGGCTCAAAACGGAAAATGCACAGCCTGCCTACGATAAATGTTCGTCAACTTACACAAAGTATGGTGTTATCCATGTGCATTAGGTATTGACGATATACCATTTTGACAAGGCCGTAGACTCAGATGGGCGGAGTCTTACCTTGACTTCCGTCATCTCAAACCACGTGGCGACTAAAATTTTATACTCTAGCCATTTTGGATGGCGTCGTTTCAGTCTGCGTAGCGTCATCTGCGCGCATAATGGTGTTGCGTGTACTCTGTGTGTAACACAACACTGGAATTCTCAGAATCGTATTGCGTTCTTACCACACCCGCTTGCAAAGCTATATCACTGTTCATTGTTTGACTGCTGTCGTATTTTACGTGGGCATTACCATTGAAAATTGAATAAATTTAATAAAATAAAAAACCTCCCATTCTGCCCCATTACAAGACCCCCCCAATGAGAGGTCTTCTGCTGAAACAGAAGAACTCTCATTGCTAAACCCCTAAGAGGATCGGTGAGGATATGGTGCCAACAATCCCCCGTTTACGTCTAAACACATCATGGGTAAAATACCCCCCTAGCTCGGCAACTATGGCCGCAACTGAACGAAATTACTGGACTTCTCTATTCGAGATCCCAACACCATAAAATCGGACAGACACTTACTATAGTAACCTAACCTCCTAACATTCCACCCCAAAATCAAAACCCTGGCCTTAGACCATACCAGATCCTCAAACCGATATGTTCCCCCTTACATGCATACTGGGTTGCCTTTAGCAAGTACTGGGTGCGTACACTTACTCATTATTACATTCTAAACAATCTCCATACTTTTAACTCATAAAATATTTTATCTTTCAAATTTCAATTTCTTTTCGCAAATTAACGTTACATTTTAAAATAAAAACACAGCAGCTAATCAAATTCAAATCCCTTAAATTTTGTTCAAAAATTAATCTAAGTTCAAAATCAAAATGTTATATTACCATTACATACCTGCCAACTTTTACGGTTTTTCCGTAAAATTTATGGAATAGCGTGTGTTTTACGGCTTGAGGATGAACTACGATATTTTACGATTTTACGTACGAAGACCTTATTTTCAAAATTCACGCCAGAACGAGCTTCCGCATGCTACCGGTACATGTTGTGTGACCATCGATATAATATATTATCTCGATGTGTGTGACCCGTGAGTATTCGATACATTGCATTTTCCGGTCGTTACAGTTTTCGACCATGAATACATTCCTATATGAATACAATGCTTTCCGGCTGAAATGCAGTCGTTCTATATCGATATATTTGAGTTGCGAGATCGACTAGTTGGTTTGCAAGCTGCTCCGATTGAAGCGTGGTTAAAGTATTCTTTGTTTTGCTGACTTGGCGTGGTTGGATGCAAGTTACGTAGCTGAGATTGTATATTATAGTTACGGAATAACGTGTGAATTGCGCTCGTTGCATTTTCTTCGTGTTTTACGCAACGTGTTGAAAGTCAAGGTTGTGCTGCAATTGTTTTTAAAGAAATCGTGAATTGTGCTCGTCGTTTGTTTATCTTCATTTTACTTGCACCATGTGTTTGGAAGCTGAGAATATGTTGTGTTGTAATTGTGGAAAGACCTTGTGAATTGTGCTCATCGTTTATTTTGCGTCGTATTTTTCTCAACGCATTGGGAAGTCGAGATTATGCTGCAAGTTTGAAAAAAACCTGAATTGTGCTTGTCGCTATTTTTGCTTCATTTTTGTCTTCACTTATTTCGATACAAAGGTTATGTTGTGAGTTGTGGGATAACGTGAGTTGTATTTGTCGCTTTATGACTGTGTTGTTTATCAGAAATCATGAGTGAATCCACGAAAAAACAGTATTTTCAGGTGTTCAGGGAATCCTATTCTTTGGAATTCCCATGCATCTTGAAATCCAGAAAAGGAGAAAAAAATTTGTGTTTTGTACCGTGTGTGCGTGTGATATTAATATAGCACATGGCGGCAAAAACGACATTACAAATCATATTAAGTGTGCTAAACATCTCAGTAATTTGAAGTCAAATGCAGAGAATCAGAAAATACATAGTTTCTTTACCAAAGCTGGAAATAGTAATTACGATGTTATTCAACCCGAGTGTTTGTTTACTTCTTTTCTAATAGAGCACAACATACCACTGGCTGCAGCTGATCATGCAGGAGCCTTGTTCAGAAGGATGTTCCCTACATCGGAAATTGTTAAAAAGTATGGCTGTGGTCGCACGAAAACAACGTGTGTTTTGAACAAAATGGCACGTTGTACAACCCAAGAAATTGTCACACGTCTACAGAATGGACCATTTTGTTTGTCCACAGATGGAAGCAATGACACTAGTTTGAAGCTGTATCCGATAGTGGTTACATTTTATGATACTGTGCAAGAAAATGTTACAAGTATTGTACTATCGGTACCAGCATTGGAAGGAGATTCGACTGGACGCAACATTGGTAAGCTGCTACTATCGCAATTGGAATTCCACAAAATACCAATTAAAAACTGTCTTGCATTCTGTTCGGACAATGCTCCTGTTATGATTGGACAGAAAAATGGAGTTCTTGCAGTTCTGAAAGAAGCTCATGCAGATATTTTTGGCATTGGTTGCAGCTGCCATCTCATTAATTTAGCTGCTGAGAAAGCTGCAGCAAGTTTACCACTCAGAATCGATGAGATTCTTGTTGACCTTTTCTATTACCTGGAGAAGAGTGCCAAGAGAAAAGAACGGCTTCAGAAATTTCAAAGTTTGCATGGAAAAGAAATACAGAAATTGTTGAAGCACGTGTGCACAAGATGGCTATCCTTAGGCAGGTGTTTAGACAGATTATTAGATCAGTGGGATCTCCTTCTTTCGTTTTTCAAGGATGAAGTAGTGAGTGCTCCAAACGTTTCTGCCAGTTTGTCATTCTTCACCATTCCTAAAGCAGGCCGCAGTAGATCTGATGACAACCAGAAAAAGAGACTTCTCGATTGCTCCTCCTCATCTGATGCCAAAAGAATGGCACGTTCTTCCAAATGTGACATGCCAGTTCTGCGAAACATGAATCGCACTACATCTCGCGAAGAAAAGCTGTTCATATTTCTTTCTTCAGGCCTTAACAAGGCTATTTGCACTTTTCTGCATGTGACTATCCCATCATTTGAAAGAGTTAATACAGTCCTTCAGAGTGCTTCCCCGCATATTCACATATTGTTCGACTTGATGATGGATCTGTTGAAACAGACACTCACTAAGTTTGTGAAACCAAGTGTAATTAAAGGCTCTGCATTGCTTGATGTCCAGTATCACTCTATCCAGAACCAGAAAGTTGACGAGGAATTGATTATTGGCATTCAAACCCAGAACTTGGTTAAGACACTGAAAGATGAAGACAAATCTCTATTTTTTTCGTCTGTCAGAAACTATTTCTGTACTGCCTGTGATTACATGGTCAATAAGTTCCCTTTCAGGAGTGATGTCCTGAAGCATGCACAGGTTGCAAAACTTGACAGCATCGAAGAAGCTCAGTTTTCTTCCGTTAATTTCTTTTTGGAGAAGTTTCCCATTATTCTGTTGCGGAAAGGAAATGAAACAAGAGATGATGCTGTCAATGAACTCCAAAGGCAGTTTCCAGATAGATTGCAGCCCTTCAGATAGATGACTTGTCTTCTGTTGAAGGTAAACAGGGTTCGATTGTTTCTAAATGGGCTCAGGTGTCAAACATCCTTGAAGCTGATGGACATCATAAATTCAACAGAATCTCTAGATTCATGTTGTCTATTCTTACAATACCGCATAGTAATGCAGAATGTGAGCGGATTTTTAGCCTAGTTAAGAAGAATAGGACTCAGTTCAGGTCATCTATGTCCAATGGAACTCTGGAAGCCATTTCCATTTTGAAGACGAACAGTTTTGAACCATGTCTTAAAAGCACTTTTTCTAAAGACTTTTTAAAGAAAGCTAAACAAGCTACAAGTTTATCCCTTAAATCGGACTTAAGGAAGTGCATGTGATTGTAAATAATATAAATAACCTCAGTGTACTGTATATAATTATCTTTTTGGTTTGAAGTGCAGCAAGATACTCTTTTCTGCAAAATTTTCTTCGGTTGTGTGCATAGCCTACGAATAACATTGGGTAAGTGGATTTCATTGATAAATTTTACAAGTACTTGTGGTCGTTTAATTCACGTTAAATATTTTGTCCTTTAGAATATTGTATTAATGCTATAGAACTCTAATTATCTGAAGTGAAAAATATGCATGCATTTTGTGTTATTAAACTGCATTTTGACGCGCGGGTTCTTGTGTGTTTCGACGCGCGGTTTCGGACGTATTTTGACGCGCGGGATTTTTACTGATTGGCCTTTTGGAAAGTTGGCAGGTATGCCATTACTTTCATAAAAATCCCAAAAATCTTTTACATGAATCTACCAATTTTCTTCACTACTACTAACAATCATAGTAAACACATAAATGGAACATCTTATTAAATCATAAATTCACTTATCCTAACATTTGTTTACACATATATACTAAACAATATAATTCAATAAACATACTATTAATACATATAAACAACAATATACTCGGAACCTCAAAACATCATCTATATGGCAGGCATAAAAAATACAATTTTTTTTTTTCAAAAAAATTTTAATTTCCCAAAATATTTATTTTATCAGTATCAAAAAAATAAAATTATTTAATCAAGTAACACAATTGCGTGAATTAATTACTAGAAACTGGTCCTGTCTCTAACATCAACCGTCAGCTGATCTCTCTGGGTCAGGTGAATTACCTTGACATATATACACTACACAAAGCTACACCATAAAATACATGAAACATGTTTGTAATTTTACATTCAAACATAATATAACATAATAAACATAGAACATTCAAAATTAGCATTGTTATCATTACCTCACAGTAAACAATAAAATTCACATTTAAATTGACCAAAATTTACACATTTTACAGCTTCAATTTGTTTTCAAATTCTACTAAATCTGTCACTTGTTTCAATTATTAGTATATTTTAACTATGATTCTCTCTTTAGCATTTTCATTCTCAATTAGTTTGGGTGACTTAATTATTCATAATAATTCAACTTATAAATGGGTGATTAAATATAACCTCAACCCCTTCTGACTCTAACACTTACTAACAGATTTAATTAGTCTGACACCCCTCTCTCAAAACATTTATCAATAATTCTCTAACTCCATTCACATCATTCTACCCTTATAACAAGATACCCTCTACCCTGTTTGTACTCAGGATGTGTGTTCCCTTCCTATGCTCATCCCCTTATTGGTTCCTGGACTCCCCCTAGGTAACCCCTCTGGCGCACATGCGGTTCACCTCCCACCACAACGCTTTTCGTTGAGGACTCCTTATCACACCACCCCCTTTACAAAATTCCCCCATCATCTAATTACTCTTCAATCCCATCACTTTCATGTACAAAATATCCCCATCTCTTTACTACCTAAATATATCACTCTACAACTATACATATCATTACTCTACATATATTCCCCTTTGCTACTGTGTCCCTACTAATACTCAATTTCTATCTTACTTTTATTCCCAAGAATATTATTCTCTCTAACACCCATTTGAAACTACCTTTGATTGACTCACATGCCCTACTTAAACAATTATTATCACCCAAATCCTATCTTTTACAACCCATTGAAAATTCATAACTATCTCAAATCCATTTCACCATTTAATTTAAAATCTCTTAAACACATTGAAAACTGATTATCCAAACCTTTAATTATATTCAAACATTTAATTACCTTGATAAAATTCTACAAATTTCTTATAAGTGACATACTACATATATAACCCCAGCAGTCAGCTGATGGCTCAATAACATGTGAATGACCTTTCTCTAGATACATTTCACAATTTATACAAAGTACACATGTTTATAATCCTTACCTCTAACATACTGTATACAACTAACACAAATACACAAAATTATATAGTTATCGTCATAAAATATTGGTGGATTTAGAATCCTTACCATTAAACCTAGTACTTAAAATCGTTTTGCTCTCATGTGTGAAATACATCACTAATCATTGAGTCATAGTTATAGCAACAGTTACTGAACAGCCCTCTGGGTTGTCAACCCCCAACTCTCTCTATAGAGCCGGTTAAATTGACCGCCCGCTGTTTACAGAGGTCGTCACCCTCTCACAGAATTTTCAGCTATCCTCCTACTACATCATTTTCTTAAAGTCCCCCTTTATACCCAGTTACAATTAGGTAACCACCCGCCGGATAAACCGGATCGAGCGTTTGCCTGGTTGCATAAACACTTTATTGTTTATGCCCCTGGCTTGTAACGGCCAGCTCCTTTTCCACACACACTATTGTTTCCTGGTGTTGGACTGTGGCGCCCATTTGCATCCCCAAGAACTGAAGTTTACATATATATAATGCCTATACCATTCTTGGTTCAGCGTTATATAAAATTCGGTATTACTGATGTCTGAGGACACCAGTAATCGTACTAAAATGATTCACACACCCTTAAAACGGCACTGTCACCCCCTTCGATGATAGCCGCTGTTCCATAGTTATGTAGTTTCCCCTGACTTACCCCCCGGTCAATTTCTATGTTCACCAATTTAGAATCTACTTACATAAATCCACGGTCATTGTTCGGTGAAGCCGTGACCGCCCGAAAATTGGGGAAACTACCAAAAGACATATAAGGCTCACACTAACACCGTTACTACAATTCACAGATGGTCAACTCTTATATGTTTGGTTATGTTATTAATTAAATTTTCATGTTTAACATCTCTTAGATTCATCTACACTTTTAACTTTTACACATCAAACATTTTATCTTATTTAAATTGCATTATAAAATTCATACTTACATTATATCACTCACATATTATCATAGACCAAAATATAAACAATTGTTTACCACCAAATCATATACACAACTCCATGTATCTTCTGAAACATTTTAACAACCATGTTACTCCACAACTAAATACATTTTACATTTATTCATTATCAAGTTTAAATCTCATAAAATCATTTAAATTCATCATCAAAATCTCTTTATACAACATTTTAAATCGATCAAAAATATTTAGACATTTCAAATTATTTGATTCAATCAATTACTTAAACCACAAATTGTTTTAATTACTTTACTCCAAAACAATTACAATTCATTTCTTACCTTCATAATTATTCTTGTTATTTATTTAGTCTGCCAAAATATTATTATTATTAAAACAATTTCTACTACATACACATTGTTTACATCAAATACATTTTACAACATAGACACAATTAATTTCACTATAAATTTATTTACAAATTCTTGTCATTATTTTTCTGTTTACCACACTTCATTTCATAATTTAGCAAGGTCATTACCATAAACTAAAATATTTAAAATGTCCACTCACTTATTTTTTTATTTTAACCACCATCATCATGTATTAGTCTTATATATTTATAGCACAAGTCATTCTTGTCAACATACACTACATGGTAATGATCATTATAATGACTACTTTCGTTAATTACATTAACACAATAATTAACTACATTTTTGTCTACCATTAATTTTCAAAACCCGTCTACATTGGTGATTTTAGTTCTGTCTCCATCAGTATTTTTGTTCAACATAAGGTAAGTTATTTTGTCATCATATTCCTCCACTACATTCATCACAACATCAAAATAATCATCCATCTCTATTTTACAAGGTAAGCATTTCATATTATTTATCTTCTCTCCTTCTAACCTCTCTATCAACTCTTTATAATTTCTCTTTAACTGATATAATTCTATCTCCCTATCTGCACACAACTCTCTCTCAAAACATCTTTCATCATCATCATAACACCTGTCACTACCCCCCTGAACCAACTCATTCCATGCAAAGGGCAACATAAAATCGTTAAAATACTTTCTGGCTTTACCAGATACAAATACCTCACTACAACAACTTAAAGGACCCTTTGGAGACACCATGTCTCCTACATAATCTTTGGAGGAACCTTTGTCCTCATAAAACACATGTGGAGTCTTTACTCCACTTATACTAGAGGGAAAATTTACCCTTTCCCCTCAATACTCACCTAACCCCTCTTCATACACTCTCTCTAACTGATAAACCTTTGTTTCTACTCCTTTACAACCCATTACTCTCTCACTCTCACTAACTATCTCTATATCATCACTAACTATTTTCAATGTATCACTCTCTGATACCATATTCTCAATCACATCCCCACAAATTCTCACCTCCACTTACCTCATTATATGTCATCTGACTGTCTTTATTTTCATCGAATTTATCGGACTTTTCACTAGTCTCTACCCCCCTTTTAATCTCATCATTTTCGTCTACTTTATTCTTTGTAAAGTTATTAATTGTGTCACCTATTCTGTTTATTTGTTTATCAAACACATGACCTATTGATTCTATTATCTCATCTTTCATATTATCAAAACATGTATTAATTTCATCTACTTGCTTACTAAAATTAAAATTCTGTTGCTTGATTTTGTCTCCGATCTCGTTGAATTTATCATTAAAATTGCTATTTTGAACGTCAAAACGACTATTTATAACATCAAATTTGCTATTCTGTACATCAAAACTACTCTTGACTTCGCTAACGTCACTGCTCAATTTATCAAATTTATTCTTTTGTTCATTCATATCCTTTGATATCGTTATTAACATATTCATTACATCATTATTAAATTGACTGTTACATTTTGTTGAGGTTGGGGTTACTTGAACCCCCGAATCCTCTGTAATATTTGTTTCGTCTGTAACACTTATTTCGACTATTTTATTGTCCTGACCCACGTTTGGAGTCGAATGGACTTCAAGACTATTCATAATAGCTGATTCATCAAGATTTGTAATTTCACTTATATCGTTTTCGTTATTACTACCTGCCATTTTCAAATTATAAATTTACTGATACTCATTTACTTACATACGAAACATCTGACACTTACCCTAACAACGATATACTATTTTGCGTCTGTTACATAATTTGTACGTATTTTTTCTTAACCTTCAAATCAAACTTGTATTCGCCTGTAGGTGCCGATTTATAATTATTTTACAAATCGAGTCTCTGTTCAAAGCGCCATTTGTGTAATCACACAGTATATTAACACATTTATAATTATTTAAATTTTAACTTATTTTGGATGACTTACCTCCCAGTCCAAAGTTCTTCGCACGAACTGCGAAATACAAGCATGACTTGAAGGTTACATCAATAACGTACACTACGCTCATTTATATAATGAAACTCATATTTTATTTCACTTTGATATTACTTTAAACTTCGGTGCTATTTACCATTTCTCCCAACACTAGTACATTACTACTTCCTTCAATTGTGCGTTAAAGCATTGCTTACAAGCATTTATTGAAACATAAAACATTATTACCACACTTTTATTCTATATATTCTACTTGTTTAATTACTCAATCTAACCCAGCATGCTACTCTCTCACATTCATACGGTTTAATTCCCCATAATTTAATTTAGAGCTCTCTGTTATTGAAAGGTTAGTGAAATTATTAAAATAGTGAACTTGTGTTGATTACTTATCCGTCGTCATCTCTCATAACCACGTGTGATGCCGCATGTATGTCCGTAAGTTTAGTTTACCACATTTCTTGATTTTGATTGGTGCACTACACTTGCTTCATTCAGATATACTGTTTTACTACTTTTATCATTTTCTATTAACACTTAAAAATTTACTTGTGGTCCACGAGTCGTTGGCTGGTCCGGCCGGGCTGAAAGTTGTTAGGTGACTGGGCAGAAAATTACCCAAGTGCCCCACTCCACTGTGGCTCAAAACGGAAAATGCACAGCCTGCCTACGATAAATGTTCGTCAACTTACACAAAGTACGGTGTTATCCATGTGCGTTAGGTATTGACGATATTCCATTTTGACAAGGCCGTAGACTCAGATGGGCGGAGTCTTACCTTGACTTCCGTCATCTCAAACCACGTGGCTACTAAAATTTTATACTCTAGCCATTTTGGATGGCGTCGTTTCAGTCTGCGTAGCGTCATCTGCGCGCATGATGGTGTTGTGCGTACTCTGTGCGTAACACAACACTGGAATTCTCAGAATCTATTGCGTTCTTACCACACCCGTTTGCAAAGCTATATCACTTATTTCTTTTATGAATTTGCTAACCGCTATAATTTTTTATTGTTCGACTAAGCTTTTCGTCATTACTGACATCTTCAGGTCTTAAACAACGTCTATCAACTGTACGTTGTAGGCTTTTATACTTTAGGCCCCTCCCCTTATGTCATCGCCCCTCCTATTGGTTCAGCTGCTACCGCTCTTCACGGGAACTTTGTCTACCTTTTTCCGTTAGGCATTTTTCTAACGTCCGTCAAATTGTTTTAAGAATCTCCCGTTAATTTCTTCATTCTTGACTTATAATTTTTTTTGTAACCTTTTACATTTCGTCATTTTTTTTTTAGTGTGTTATTCTTATTATTTTAATTTATTTTTGTTTATTGTTTAATATATAATAAAATATTTCTTCATTTGTAAAATCTACTTTTATATTCATTAATTTATTTTTATCTTCTTTTTTAACTTTAAGTATTTCTAGTTCTTCTATTAATTTTCTTTTTTGCGGATTGTTTTCTATTTTGATTATTTCCATATTTTCATTGGGATTTATGAATTTATGGCCTGATTCGTTGAAATGTCTTGCATATAGTGAGTTCGTTACTCTAACCCCTTCTCCTTTTGCGTGTTCATTCATTCTAATTTTAAATTTTCTTCCAGTTTCTCCCAGATATATCTTATTACATTCCCCACATTTTAATTTGTATACGCCGCTTTTTTCTGTTAATGGAATTTCTTCTGTTTTATCATTTTTTATATATTCGAATACATTTTTCGTTTTCTTTATTCCTATCTGTATTTCATATTTTTCGAAACATTTTTGTAACATTTTTGTTTGATATCCTATGTAGCTCCTTTATATTTCTTTTCTTCATTTGTTTTTTTCTATTTCTTTATTTTCCTCTATTTTCTTAACTATTCTATTAATTATTTTAGGGTTGTAATTATTATTTTTTGCTATTTGTTGTATTTTCTTTAATTCTTTTTGTTTGAGTTCTTCATTTTCTAGATAATTTATAGCTCTATAGCAAAATGAATTTAATGCTGCCATTTTATAATTGACTGGATGATATGATTCTTGTGGAATTATTAAATCTGAGTATGTTTCTTTCCTATATATATCGAATTTAAGTTTGTTATCTTCAATTTTTATATTGATATCCAGAAAATTAATTTCTAATCCTCCAATTTCTTCTTGAAATTTTATTGTTTTTTCTATGTTATTTAGTTGTTCCGTAAATTTTTTAAATTCATTTACTTCACCTTCCCAAACTATTAGTATGTCATCTACATACCTGATCCATTTTTTAATTCTTCTTTCTTTATCTATATCTTTTAAAATTTTGATTTCAAAGCTATTCATGAATATCTCTGCCATTAATGGTGAAAGCGGTGATCCCATTGGTAATCCATTTTCTTGTATGTAAAATTTGTTATTAAATCTGAAGTAGTTCTGGCTTAGGCATAATTCTAATCCTTCTATTATTTCGTTTTTCCATTCTACATTACTTAATTTGTTTTTTCTTTATTATTTCTACTGTTTTTGCTATTGGTATGTTGGTGTACATATCTTTTATATCTAATGACATTAATTTTGTCTTATTTGTTATGGTAATTTCTTTTAATCTTTCTATTACCTTTTTACTATTTTCTATGCTGTGGATTTCTTCTTTTTCATATGCCATTTTGATTCTTTTACTTATTTCTTTTGATATTTTGTATGTTGGCGAATTTATAAATGATACTATAGGTCTTAATGGCATTTCTTTTTTATGTAACTTAATTTGACATCTAAATTTTGGAGCTTCAGGATTATGTTCTATTTTTTGTTTCTTTTGCCATTCTGTTAAATATGTTGTCTTTTTTATCAATTTTTTTGTTTGTGCTTGAAATTTACTTGTGTAATCATATTTTATTTCTTTATATGGTCCTTTTTGTATAAATTGTTCTGCTTTTTCGATATAATCTCTTTTGTTCATTACCACTGCTGTGTTACCTTTATCGGCTTTTATAACTATCAAATTGTTCTCCGTGATTTTCTTTTTTAATTCTCTTATATTTCTTTTTATTTGTGTTTCCTTTTTATTTCTTACATTTTTGTTTTTCTTACATATTTTTTCTACTATTTCTTTTACTTCACTTCTTAATTGTTTTTTAGTTTCTTCATTTTTTATTTTATCGATTATTTCTTCACATTCTATTATTGTATTTTCTTTATCTATGTTTGTTTTTGTTGCATATTTTAAACTTTTCCCTAATAATTTATGTTCATTTTCTGTAAACTTTGTTTCTGTTAAATTTAATACTTTTTCAGCAAATTTTATTTCTTTATCTTTTTCTTTATTTTTATTTCTTGTTCCTTCTATTAATTCCTTGAGTTTCATAAAAAAGAAATGCCATTAAGACCTATAGTATCATTTATAAATTCACCAACATACAAAATATCAAAAGAAATAAGTAAAAGAATCAAAATGGCATATGAAAAAGAAGAAATCCACAGCATAGAAAATAGTAAAAAGGTAATAGAAAGATTAAAAGAAATTACCATAACAAATAAGACAAAATTAATGTCATTAGATATAAAAGATATGTACACCAACATACCAATAGCAAAAACAGTAGAAATAATAAAGAAAAAACAAATTAAGTAATGTAGAATGGAAAAACGAAATAATAGAAGGATTAGAATTATGCCTAAGCCAGAACTACTTCAGATTTAATAACAAATTTTACATACAAGAAAATGGATTACCAATGGGATCACCGCTTTCACCATTAATGGCAGAGATATTCATGAATAGCTTTGAAATCAAAATTTTAAAAGATATAGATAAAGAAAGAAGAATTAAAAAATGGATCAGGTATGTAGATGACATACTAATAGTTTGGGAAGGTGAAGTAAATGAATTTAAAAAAATTTACGGAACAACTAAATAACATAGAAAAAACAATAAAATTTCAAGAAGAAATTGGAGGATTAGAAATTAATTTTCTGGATATCAATATAAAAATTGAAGATAACAAACTTAAATTCGATATATATAGGAAAGAAACATACTCAGATTTAATAATTCCACAAGAATCATATCATCCAGTCAATTATAAAATGGCAGCATTAAATTCATTTTGCTATAGAGCTATAAATTATCTAGAAAATGAAGAACTCAAACAAAAAGAATTAAAGAAAATACAACAAATAGCAAAAAATAATAATTACAACCCTAAAATAATTAATAGAATAGTTAAGAAAATAGAGGAAAATAAAGAAATAGAAAAAAACAAATGAAGAAAAGAAATATAAAGGAGCTACATAGGATATCAAACAAAAATGTTACAAAAATGTTTCGAAAAATATGAAATACAGATAGGAATAAAGAAAACGAAAAATGTATTCGAATATATAAAAAATGATAAAACAGAAGAAATTCCATTAACAGAAAAAAGCGGCGTATACAAATTAAAATGTGGGGAATGTAATAAGATATATCTGGGAGAAACTGGAAGAAAATTTAAAATTAGAATGAATGAACACGCAAAAGGAGAAGGGGTTAGAGTAACGAACTCACTATATGCAAGACATTTCAACGAATCAGGCCATAAATTCATAAATCCCAATGAAAATATGGAAATAATCAAAATAGAAAACAATCCGCAAAAAAGAAAATTAATAGAAGAACTAGAAATACTTAAAGTTAAAAAAGAAGATAAAAATAAATTAATGAATATAAAAGTAGATTTTACAAATGAAGAAATATTTTATTATATATTAAACAATAAACAAAAATAAATTAAAATAATAAGAATAACACACTAAAAAAAAAAATGACGAAATGTAAAAGGTTACAAAAAAAATTATAAGTCAAGAATGAAGAAATTAACGGGAGATTCTTAAAACAATTTGACGGACGTTAGAAAAATGCCTAACGGAAAAAGGTAGACAAAGTTCCCGTGAAGAGCGGTAGCAGCTGAACCAATAGGAGGGGCGATGACATAAGGGGAGGGGCCTAAAGTATAAAAGCCTACAACGTACAGTTGATAGACGTTGTTTAAGACCTGAAGATGTCAGTAATGACGAAAAGCTTAGTCGAACAATAAAAAATTATAGCAGTTAGCAAATTCATAAAAGAAATAGTAAGGATGGCTGCTAATTTAAACAATACGAAGAATATATCACTGTTCATTGTTTGACTGCTGTCGTATTTTATGTGGGCATTACCATTGAAAATTGAATAAATTTAATAAAACAAAAACCTCCCATTCTGCCCCATTACAATTTATGTCCTTCGT
The DNA here is from genome assembly GCA_034769895.1 of Magicicada septendecula. Lineage (NCBI taxonomy): Eukaryota > Metazoa > Arthropoda > Insecta > Hemiptera > Cicadidae > Magicicada > Magicicada septendecula. The sequence continues at coordinate 1,421,917,876 of CM068367.1, read as the reverse complement.
GATATGCTGAGTTGAAAGCAAATTGGATCCAGGATAGGTTCTGGTCCCATGATGTCTGGTCATTTGCATGATAGGCTATTAAAGCTGATTTTAAGTTTCGCAAATACCTTTCAGCGATATTACCTTGTGGATGGTACTCTGTAACAGTTATGTGGTCTATGCCTAGTCTGAAACACATGTCCTTGAATTCTTTGGACTTAAACTGGGGTCCGTTATCTGACACTAGGTGTACTGGTGTACCAAAGACTTTAAATAATCTCTCTTGTAAAATTTTCACTGTGGTTGATACTAATGCTCGTCGCATGGGATACATCCAGACGAATTTGGTAAATGAATCTACGCAAATGAGTAGCATGGTGTTACCGGATTTTGAATGTGGATAAGGGCCAGGAAAGTCTATGTAAATTTTTGAAAAGGGTGTCGTGGGAGTCTCTGAGATTAATTTACCAATGTGGCTGTTTCTCGTGGGTTTGCTGAGTGCACACAATTTACACTCTTTTACGAACTTAGCTATCTCGCTGTTCGTATTTCCCCAATGATATTATTTTCTAATACGATGTATGGTTTTATTAATACCCATATGAGCTCCAATGTTGGATGCGTGGTAGTATTGCATAAGCATTGGTTTAATAATGTCCAGGGCAATTATTCTCAAGGATCTTCCATTTGCTAGTTTATAACATAATACTCTCTTACTCATTATATATTTATCTGAAGTATTTCCTTTATTGATCTGTTCTATTATTTTACTTAAGGAAGGATCTTGTTGTTGATACTGGGCTATGTCAGTAAATGCCATTGGGAATTCAGTTATTAGGGTATTTATTATTGATGTTTCACCTCTTTCATTATGTTCGGATTCCTTACTCGGCTGCTGGAACATACGGGATAGTGTATCGGCTACTACATTTTGGGTGCCACGAATGTGTTGTACTTTAAACTTGTAACAATTTAATCTCAATACCCATCTTCCGATACAACCTAACTGTTTAGGGTGATTTAATAACCATGATAAAGCTTGATTATCCGTTTCTAACAGAAATTCTTTATGTTCTAAAAATGGCTTGAATTTCTCGAATGCGAATACTACGGCTAAACATTCTAATTCGTATGCGGAGAATTTCTTTTCCTGATCAGTTAGGTTTCGCGAGGCATAACTGATCGGTAATCTAGAATTATCTACTTCCTGATATATGACTGCTCCTAGGGCTACACTTGAACTATCTGTCTGTACGGTAAATGGTTTCGTGAAATCGGCCAGTTGTAATACTGGAGGTTGTATTATACTTTCTTTCAGGTTGTCGAATGCTGTTTGATGGTGAGGGGTCCATTCAAATTTTACTCCTTTTCTTAACGCATTTAAGGGTGCTGCTATATCAGCTAGGTGTGGAATATACTTGTGGAAGTAATTTATCATTCCCAAAATTGGGCTATTCCTTTCGTATCACATGGTGGTAAAAATTCTCTGATTGCACGGGTGCGTTCTGGGTCTATGCTTACTTTTCCGTCGGCAGATACTATGTTACCTAAAAATGAGAATTGGTTAACGGCAAAATTTACTTTACTTGGGTTTACGGTTAATCCGGCTTTCTTTAGTCGGGATAAGATTTCGCGTAAATGATGAAGATGTTGTTCCATGGATTCGCTGTAAATTACTATGTCATCTAGGTAGTGGTATACGAATTTAAATTTTACGTCGTGGAATATTTTTTCTAACAATCGACTACAAACAGAACTTCCTTGGGAGATTCCAAAGGGTACTCTTGTAAATTGGTACAGGTTGAACGGGACTGCGAAGGCGGTTAGATGTTTGGATTCTTCCGATAATGGTATTTGGTGGAATGCTTGATTGAGATCCATTATGGTGAAAACTTTAGCTTTTGTAAAATAGTGGAAGGCGCTGTGGCTGTCGGGGAACGGTATGGACTCGAATTCTATCTTTTTATTTAATTTTCTATAGTCAACGACTAATCTATGTTTATCAGTGCCTTTGGGTACTAAGAACGCGGGTGATGAATATGGGGAAGTGGAAGGTTCTATAACTTGTTGTTCTAACAATTTATTGATTTGATTTCTCATGATTTCCATTTTTGGAGGAGATAACTTATATGGATGCAGTCGGATTACTTTATTATCGTTCAGGTTGATCTTGTACTCTATTAGATTCGTTAAACCTAACTTTGGGGTTAGAACGGTGGAAAATTCTTTTATTAGATTTTGTATTTTTTTTTATCTCTACTCTCTAAATGATCTAGTGCAGATTCGTGGTGTACTACTTGTGCGTTGCGGATGTTTCTGTACCTTTACTGTTATTTACTTCAAAGTCAAAATTATATTTTTGGGTACAGTCGAATGTAAAAATAATACTTCTTATCGTACATGTCAAGAATTATACCTGTTTTACTGATGAAGTCCGCTCCTAATATTAAGTTTGGTCCTAATTCTTCAGATACTAATACTGGAAAATACCCATGTTAAATTTTTAATTTTTAGTTTGATAGTAACGCTGAGTTTTATTGTTAATTTTTGGTTATTAGCGGTAGCGCATTTAATATTCACCGGTTGACTACGTTTAACAAGGTGGTGTTTGGGGATGTTTCGGCTAACTGTTGGTTAATTAAGCTCCATGTTGATCCGGAATCAATTAATCCTAGTGTTTTCGTAATGCCAAGGTCTACTTGTACAGTATATATGGTAATTGACACACTGGATTTGCATGTAGTAATTGAGTTGCATCTATTGACAAATCTTTCTACGTAGGGGTCTAATTTTTTTTATTATTATTTTTTTTTGGTTTTGTACTTCTCGGTTTTACCTACTCTTACGACGTGGCGGGAGACACAGGATTTCGGCACTCCCTGCCTTACATGTTTTTTGAATGAGAGGATTTATGGTAGTACTGTTTCTGTTTACAGTACCTACTAATGTGACCTTGTTTACCGCAGTTATAGCATCTTTTTTCTCTACTCACTGTGTCGCTCATATTCTGTTGCGATTTCAATTGATAATTTTGTGCAGGTTGGTTGTGTGAAGGTTTCGGAGTTCTAAAGTGTCGACTATCACGGTGTATTCTCAGTTCTGATACCAGGGGTGGTGTTTCGTTTCTGTGTTGTGTCTGAGGAATTAAAGCACGTCTGTTTTGGTCCGAATACCATACATTTGATGAATGGATACAGCATTGTTCTAATTCTGCAAAAGTGTTGGGTCTATTGATCAGTACTAATCGCGATCTCTCTTCTGGGGATAATCCTACCAGAATCGTTTCTACTAACTGTGGTTTGCTCAAATTTACCTTTAGTAATAATGAAGATTCTCTTATTTCTGAAATATAGTGCGTGAGTCTCTCGTGCGCTCCTTGTACTCTAAGTACTGTGTTCCGTTTCAATTCTTCATAAATTCCCGTTGGAATAAAATGTCTTAAGGCAGAATGTAGTTGGTCTACGGAATGCTGAAAATTCATTGACTCCTGTACACGGTCTTTTAATGGTGGTCTACATTTAGTCATAATGACTGGCAATATTTGGCTATCGCTCAGTTGCTGTAAGTCTTTTATTTGTAAAAGGTGTTTTATGAATGCTAACAGTTTGGTAATACTTAATCCATCGGTATATTGGATTTCTGATAAAATCTTTTCTACGGGATGAGTTATCTTTCCGTATAGGTTAGCACTAAAATTCATGTGAGATTGTATTCTCGGGTGTCTCGACACTGAATTAGTTATCGCAGAGGGTGGTAACACACGATTACTCATTAAATCATTATTATATGTGAGACTACACTGGGCATTTGGAGGTGAAGATTCCGCTGTTGGTGTGGTATTCACATTTCTATTAAGAGTCTGATCTGTATTCGGTTCTACACTTGATACTTGTGGAAATTCGAAAGTCACGGTAGTGGGTCTCTGTTCTATGGTGGGTGATTGAGATGGTGTGCTATTTAATCTAGAAAGAGATTCTTCTATTTCCTCCATTTTAAATAAGTCTGATTTATGACGTAGGTTTCTTATTATCGTTGGTAATTGCTGCAATGCTTCGTCAGCAAATTTTTGCACGTCACGGGGTGTTACAGTAGCTCCGGGCCAGTTTAGTAAATTATTTGTGCGACGGGTTAAATGCTCTATCCGTTGCGTGGTATGCAAGATTATGGCGGGTGATTTTTCGTCGTGGAGGGTTTGCGATATTGACGTCAATTCCCTATATTTTGCATAACACATTTCTACTTCGCTTTCAATTTCTATTTCGTTTAATCTATCTAACTGGGCAGGTATATTTTGCTTGTTTTCGCGTAACGTTTTGCGTAATTCTGCGACCGTTACGTTTGCATAAGGTAAACCGCGTAAAAGTGCTTCATAGCATAATTCGTCTTTTAATAACAAATCCGGGTTAAATTGAGACATTGTCTTAATATGCTAATTGTAGTAATCTACTTACACTAATCAACATCAGTTTGATTTTATTAATTATATCACTGTATATGACTATCTTTAGTTTTGTGGAATCAGATACCTTTCAATTCACAGAGAGAATAATAGCTCGTATGCAGATATAGAAGGGGATCTCACACAGAGTTCTACAGGATGTGATATGAAATACTATGACTACTGTTGTTGTTAGGCGATAACATTCCTATGCAAGGGGAGATATTACACGTTTGTATTCGACTATTGTCTAGATCAATGGTTGGTTTATTCACAGTTGTTGCACATACGCTTATAACAAAGGCCTAGTTTATACAGACAATCTGTGCACGCTTCAACATGGGTTTACAGAATTAAATTATCATTACATATATTATTTTTCTTAATAATAATTGCAAATCTTTTGTACTAATATATTATTGTTATTCTTGTTTTATTTACTCTTTTACTACTTTACTTTCTTATTATTCTTTCTTATAAAATTTATTTTTATTATTAAGCGTTTTATATGGCCTTTTTTTATTTCTTTATTGCAGTAACTCCAATTAGTCTTTTATTTATTAGCATAGCAGAGTGGTACGTCTTATAACGGCTGTATACTATCTTTTATAACTTCTGTATACTATCGCCATTATAACCTCGGGAGCCGGGTTAATTGACGTCGGTCAATTAAACAGGCTGCCATAATATTCACTAAATGTTATATATTTAATTAAAATACATTGTAACAAAACACTTAATTGGAACCTGTGAATTAAGGAATATTAGGTTCGTGTTGCCAAATTTATTCACACATATTTACGTCCATGACATCTCTTTATTTACATACCTGGTAATTAGCATAACAGAAAATGAGTTACTGTCTTATTATTAAAAATCAATTAGGCTTGTGATTTGTATTGTTAAAACATACACATATATATATATATATATTATAACTAATCAACTTCGTTAAGTTCGGGAAGCCCCAAGTTCTGGGCGACATTTATAACTTTACTATTATGGTGTGTGGGAACTGACCTACCTGCTGTGCGTTCTTGCGTCTTCTTCTTCCGACTAGGGCCGTAGGAATTTGTGATTTGAATTCGCAAGTAGATTAATTCAAAAGTACAAGCACAAAGTGTATCGTTATAATTATTGTGAATAGTTTTGTGATGTTGGTAGATTTTGGAGTACAGCAATAACAAAACAGTGTCAGGTATAAAATGGGGGTTTATTATTCTAATAGCACATAAAATGAAAAACTTATATCTAATGTAATTCTTACGTACTAAAGAGTAATGAGTACTTTGATCAATGTTTTCAGAATGAGTATTAGCTTTCAGAAGGAAAGCTTATAAATACGATTTTATATGAACTTGTTCCTTATTACTTTTCAAGTTAATTATTTAAATAATTTAATTAATGATTTTTTTTTCAAGACTTTAATATTGATTTTACTGCTTCAGAATGCTTTTAAAAATACTCCTAAATAAATTAGCCGTGAATCTTGTTCTACGTGCTTTTTATTTACCTTGTGATTGGTTTCACGTATACTGCAGTATAAGTTTCTTAAGTGATTTAATATTAAGATTTGTATAGCGCTTTTTATCTACTCTACTTCTTATCTATTTCTTCTTAATTAACTTATACTTGTTCTACAGATTATCACAATATTGAAGTTCTTATTAACTAAGAGTCTCTGTTTTTATAGGCATCTGAATGAAATTGACTTTACAATTGACTTTAACTAAAGAAAGAAAAATGATCTTTTTTATATAAAATGTATAAATGATTTTTTGACTTTCCTGGTACTGAAGTTCTGGATGATGTCCTCTGGGGTCCTTCGATGTCCTAGTCCAATCAGCTAGTGGCGATGATTTCCGCTGCGTCCTGGTTTCCAACGAAGAGTTCAGGGATCACCAACTTAGGTCCTTCAGCAACTGTTGATGGATTTAACGTCAGTGGTTTAACTGCTGCAACTGCTTCAGGCCCTCGGTCTGGATACTCTGCACTTGTGTGTGTGTACCTCGTCTCGGGTGTTGCTCTGCGTCGTCAGTTCTTCAGCTCGTACCACGATTTAGACGGCCTCGTTCTGTTGTAGTCTGGGCGTGACTTCTAGTAGTATATGGTCGATCTCTTATATGCGTACGCCAGCAGTGTGGTCGTATTGCGCTGTACGCTTATTTGTTGGTGAATAAGACTATCGCACGTAGATGCCTATCGTACGTGTGCGTATGTGTAATCCCATAGTATATAGTATAAATTGTATATTACTTTTAACATCACATATTTTTTTTAAGAGTACAATATTTTGCAGGTTTACAATTCATAATTATTATTTTAGATAATTGCCTTTCCTGTAATACAAATGTTTCGTCCTTGCTTAGTTACATGATAGTTTATATTGATTGTCTACACCGCTTGTTCATTAAATAATATAAACACACTTCCAATTATAGGTAAAGTAAAGCTTTATTTGGTAATTAATGTTATGTTATTTTCATACATAGAACTGAGCGATACTGATCACGTAACTGTTAACACGTAAGTATTTACATCATAAGTAAAACACTAATAAAACTGTACAATAATGTGTAGTCCTTCAATGATAAAATTCACTCCATGTAGCAATAAATCGACGTTGCTGTTCAGGAGAAATGCATTTCAAATGCCTTCAATGCGCCAAATACGCATTTCCACACACAAAACCCGGCAACAGTGTAGCCCATATAACCAATGATGTAAATTAAATGTGGGACAGCCATTAGTGATTATTTTTCTTGTTGTTGACATTGTTTATTTTATTTCATATCCTGTTACAGTAAATTAGCCATCTGGGTTTTGGCCAGTGGGAGGAGCTTGTTCGTTATTTTGGGTCACATAAAATTTTGATGTAATCAATACCAATTGTGAAGTCAAAACTCGTTTTGTACATCATTGCACATCATTAGCTACTGTTTTATTCTTAGAGCATTTTCGGTTACATTGAAGTGATGTTTGAGCAGTCAGTCATTTTAGCAATAACTGTACAATGCAAGTAAACCCTATATACAGTTAGTTTTAAGTAAATGTATTGGGAAAAAACAGGTTTTAAAATATTTTATTTCCTCAAAATTATTATGTTAACGATTGTTATTGTATCTTTTGTGCTACTGAAGATGTGTAAAATGGAAATTTAACTGTTGTTTTGTTTGAGAATATTTAAAAATTGTAAAAAATTTTACAATTAACAAAATTTAAGGACATGCATGTAGTATGAAAATTAAAATGATAATGTGTTAGGCTGATTATATACAAATACTTTGTGTGTGTATGTGAACAAAATTGATTCACTGTATATAATACTACTGACATGGATCACAAATTGTTATTGATAAAATGTTAAATTTTTAATTGATAGCCTAAACTAGTTTTTGCTTCACTAGAGCTTCATCAGATGCTGACACTATGAGTGCTGTCCATCCTGCTTTGGTGATGGCACCGTTATTTGGATAATAATTTGTGATCCAAGTTAGTAGTTTTTATATAGTTAACTAACAACAACGGACATGTCATGGACAACAAAATCCAGGAAAAAATTAATTCATAATTATTTAAATTCTCTACAAAGGAATATAAGAAAAATATAAGCAAACTTTTGATTTATGGGCCGTTAATACAATTTTTCATACATATTAAAAAATTGTAATAAAAGCCCTGAAAACTATTGTTGCCATTGCCATCAATCATAAGTCATTAATATATAAAATACTTTAATTGTTCCTCAGTCCTCATGTTTTAAACTGGAAAATTCTGTTTTGCCAAAGACTTTAATCCTCCTTAGTGTAATACCTTGTTGTTTACCTCTCTGTTTATAAAACCAATACTTTACCTGATGAACTACATATATCTTCAGAAATCAGCACGAAAAACTCACAATAAAAAGTCGTGGCTTCATCAGGTATATCACAAGCTTATTTTTTAATCAGCTATAATTCTGAGACATTATTGTCCCTCTTCCTTAGATAGCAACCCCATATGCCCACTTTCATTGTGTGGAGACCCTACTTCACACGACTCATAAATGTTTGCCCTCTGTCCCGAACTTCCACCTAATTTGTCTTCACTCTCTTGCTCACACATTTGCCTGCTTAATGTACTTCATCAATAGTTTCTACCCAATAAAAGTTTAATCTTCCTCAATAATAACTTTGTATCACTCAGGTTGACCTGGTTATTTAATATACTGCCATTGTTTGTACTTTATACATTAATATCTCAATCTGGTCAGTTTTACCTGCTAATCCGTTGCCACGCTAATATATTTTAGTGACTGCATTTCTTTAAGTCACTAAGTTGTACTTCAGTTGTGTTTTGATAATACAAAACTGTTCATATGTAACACTAGTTTGTTGTTAAAACAGCACATTCAAGTTACCCAACACTGCACATAAAAAGTTCATTATCCCTTTACTTATTTGCCATGGTCACTTATTTTTCGTATACAGCCTATGACATATAACATCTGTAATTGTTCATACAATAAAAAGGCCTTGATACTAAATCACTTACCTTACATCTTCAGGAGATTCCGAAAAAATACTAAAGCCCTGGCAGCCATCACATTTTGACAGGTGGAATGTGGAAACCACAACACTGAAAACAACTGAGAAATCACAAAACTTATGTTTGCTTTGTTCTTTTGTTTACTATGCACTTTTTATTCCATTTATTATTCTGTTTAAACTGTTATTATTGGATGGCAACTGTTAATAATACTATCAAAACTTTCAGTCATATGTGACTGAGACACTACAGCTGGTATTCCACTCCGCCTTTTACATTTCTTTTTCCGAGGCACAGCCTTAGTGATCTAGACACGTTCACTGGCATCTACTCTCTCTGGTGTTCTGATTGCGACTATCGCTAATACACTTTAAAAACTCTTAATTACATTTTCTAGCTGTGACACTACTGACAGTATCTTACTCAGCTGTTTATATCTTAGTACCAAAGCACAGCCTTTGTGATCCCGACGTGGTCGCTGGCGTCTGTTCTCTTTGATGTTTAACTGGCGACTGCCTACCGCATGGTTTGGCGTTACTCACTTCACTTCCACACTAAATTGGTTTTTTCCAGCTCTTCTGTGAGAATATTGGCAGGTGCGACCTCCTTTTCGCCTGGTATGATACTACAAAGTGTGTGAAAATGAGTTTTCAGCACGTACACCTGTCAAAAAATTATGCACTTCCCAGGCCAAAGTCACGTACAAAAATTCCACTAAAAAAAAATCTAAAAAAAAGCCCCCAAGAACAAATCACCAGTCACCAGCTGTATGTGGAAACTTATCACTATCCCAGTTATTCACAATTTCAGAAATTTTCTCTTAAAAGAAATCCCTCCCCTACCTCCACTACCACAGGACTGGTTATGTGTATGCACTGACCACAGAGTAGAATATGGTAGGGTGATATCTGAAATAATTCATAATTAATTATTCTACCAGACATTTTAGTACCAGTAGTTATAACTAGTTCAAGCAAATAAATTGTTTTAAGTTTCACTAATAAAAATATTTAAATCAATTATTAAACAAGATACAAACATGGAAATTCATTGTTAATAAACATAACTGCAACAATTTAAACATTTTATACGGTCCAAGTCACTTTATATAGTAATGATTTACCTTATTGAAACCGTCCAGTAACTTCAAATTGTAAATTTATGACGTGTTTCGAGTCATATGACCCTTCATCAGATATTATCACTCACAAGGAGATCATCAAATATTAAAATTCACAAAAACACAAAACACATATGTACAGTAATAAAACCTATACAAGCATCCAACACAGTGCACTGCGTGTGGCCCACTGGACTAATAACGCGTGTCACGCCGTGTGTTATCTCAAAATCGATTGTAGCGCCGTGTCATACAGCGGGTTTGATTTGAAATTTAATTTATTGTTAAGTATGCCATCATGAGTAACTGGGTTATTATGTCCACTATAAATTTCAAATTCTTCCCATGCATCCATATAACGACCTTTACTACAATAATGTAAGGGTATTAAATTCGTATTAAAATTCGTGTACGAATGGTTGCATGTAATTAAATGTCTTGTGAAATTAAATTTTATATTATCTATAGAAACACCTTTATTGATGAAATTATGTGGAGTGTGTTCCCGAAACCTTTTAATAAAAGGTCTCCCCGTTTGACCAATATAGAAACATTCACAATCATTACAAATCAATTTATAGTACAGGACGGGTGTGTGTATATATATACATATATATATATAGTCTGCGGTGGGGTCCTTCGTTAATGTGCGTATATTATTATCCTTGATAAATTCATAAACTTTCGCTTTGTATTCATGTTGATCTAGAATTACAACTGTACTGCCTTTATTGGCTTTTGTTATTATGGCATTGTTACAAGTAGACTATATTAAAGATATAAACCACAGTATAAATAAATGTACGAATCTGTTTGATATACGTACCATGCATCAACTCAAACAAATACATACTCACGCCCCTGCGCTTAATGGTCTGCCAAAAATACATAAGGAGAATATGCCCATATGACTCATAGTTAATTTTACCACAGCACCCGGATATAAAGTGGCTAAAAAACTTCTACAGGTTTTAAAAAATAATATAAAAATAAACAATAACGACAGTATCAGGAATAATATTGAATTTGTGAATCGGGTAAAATCATTAAGAATGTTGCCACAGTATAAACTGATGTCCTTTGATATTGTGAACCTTTACACCAATGTTCCAGTTACCCAAACCATCAATATTGTACAGGAAAATCTGGAGAGTTCAGGCAGCTTGAATCAACAAGAAGTACAAGAACTTATCACGCTATTAAGAGTAATACTAAGCCAGAACTATTTTACGTTTGATAATAGGTTTTTTGACCAGGACGATGGACTTGCAATGGGTTCACCACTTAGTGGTTTTTTGGCTGACCTCTATCTTAACCACTTTGAAAATGAATACGCATATTGTCTCATAAGAATAGGTTTTATAAAAAGATCATTTCATTCACGCGGTATGTAGATGATACATTTCTTATATTTGATGGCACATGTAGGCAGGCAGAAATTTTGAATAAATATATAAATAGTATACATCCAAACATAAAGTTTACACTCGAGTTGGAGACCGAACATAGCTTAAATTTTCTTGACCTGATGATACAAAACATAAATAACCACCTTAAATTTAAAATCTACAGAAAACCTACCACTACGGACATTACTATCCATGCGTCCTCATTTCATCCATTCACTCAGAAAATGGCGTCTTTTAACTCCTTCTTCAACAGGCTATTGAAAATTCCATTGGAGCTGGAGGACTACCGTGAGGAACTTAGTACTATAAAGTACATAGCGATGGCCAACATTTATAACAGCGTGATTGTGGATAGGTTAGTAAAAAAGCAAAAAAAACCTGCATAGAAATAACAATGAAACACACAATAGGGTTCAGAAATACATAGCAACTGAATATACGAATCTTTTACCCAATACTATTTATAATGTTTTTATTTCTTTTATGAATTTGCTAACTGCTATAATTTTTATTGTTCGACTAAGCTTTTCGTCATTACTGACATCTTCAGGTCTTAAACAACCTTGTTTAGCAAATTCATAAAAGAAATAGTAACGATGGCTGCTAATTTAAACAATACGAAGTATAATGTTTTTAGAAAGTATGACTATACAGTATCTTTCAAGACGAATAACAGCATTTTAAAAACTTTAAGGCCAAAATCCAATAAACCAGTAGAAAGCTGTTCAGGAGTGTATAAAATAGAATGTGAAGTATGTAATAGTTTTTACATTGGACAAACAGGCAGAAATTTTTTAGATAGATATAAAGAACACCTGCCTAGGGGCAACATCAGGAATGTCAGATCAAACTTTGCCATGCATATCATCGATCACAACCATGCCTATTCCAGTTTTAGAAATAATTTCAAACCACTGCATTTCTGCAAAAAGGGTAAACTCATGGATGCACTGGAGGAGTTTGAAATTTACAGAGCCTCTACAACACACAATGATCAGCTTCTGAACGAGAAACTGTCGTTGAAATCAAACGAACTGTATGATACTGCTATATGCGTGCTGAAACAGCTTGACAAATAGGTACAGGCCGAATAGATATGTCAGTCGCTCGTGGGGTCGGTAGCGATGCGCATCATGCGATAACGCGATTGGGAAAATCGACTGAGTAGCGAGATGTGCGTGACCTTTATATATTTTTTATCTAGTGACGTGCTCTACATGAGTGAAAAGTTTATCCACCTGATGATGGGACTTTAAGTCCCGAAACGCGTAGTGTATATTGAGAACACAAAGAAGTTGCAAAGAAGGAAACCAAGGTAATTCTAATATTTAATTATATAGGCAACCTGGAGACCACAACAATTATGTATATCATAAAGTATTGCCTAATCATTTTCTTCAACAAGAAATTTGTGGCTTCTATCAGTAAAATGGGAATTTATTGTCCCTTCAAACATAAAAAATTTCAGAAGTTTCAATAGAATTTTATATTGTAAAGAAAACAAGTTAATCAGTTGTTATGGGGTTTATAAGCTTATATGAGACTCCCGCGTATCAACGCCAAGCCCACGTTATGAGCGTCAATTTGTAAAGAAATAATTTACAATGTGTGTACTAGGGTTTAATCAAGCTGTTATTAATGAAAATATTTATTATTTTGTTATTAAAACTTTTAGGTAGACCATAACACGATTTTACCTTATTACTCAATGTTTACTCAATGTTACTTCTATATTTCGTGTATTTAATGAATAAATTGAGATATCTCTCCAACCCTAGTCAGTCCGTATTGTGTAAATCAATTCAAAATTGGTGCAGGAAACACGCTAGTTCGGTAATCTCACGCTCTACCAGCTGTCTACTATAAGCGCTGTTATTCGTAATTGACTTGCGCCTCTAGGTTAGCTTGCTCGCCAGATTTTAATCACCCTTTTTACCTGTAAATTACTACACACACAACATACAATGCCTATTCTACAATAATATAAAACATCATATACAAGAAGGATTCTTTATTTGTATTAACTTTCAATTCAATTTCTAACAGTGCTCTTCATGGTTACAATATAGTTAAATCGATTGTATAATTATGGATCGATTAGTTAGTTGACTATTACCTTTTTATTTTATACAAATTAAATATAATGTTAATTATCTCTTATCCCAGGGTACGTTTGATTCTTTGAACGATTAGTAAGGCCAGGTAATGCAAAATTAAGGTTACTTAGTATTACAAAAATATTATTAGTTCTTATTATATTAAAATTATGTCTTTACTAAAAATGAACTTTATCTTGTGAAAACTTACTTTTTTCGTCGGACGCGTTTCGGCGTACGTATCCGCCTTCTTCAGCTTTTAGTCAGACTGCCATCCTTTCGTAACGGTTTTTGTGTGGAAGGTGTAGTGGGGGTGGTGTGTGGAGGAAGGGGATTGGTGCAGGGATTCAACTTGATGTTTGTTTTTTGTAAAATTGTGTCAAAAAGTGTATGTGATTTATATTGTAATTGATCGTTGAGTATGTTGTTTGGTTGTGTTGTGTGGTGTTTATATATTTCGTATTGTTCAGTTGTGTTGAGTTTTCGACCTTTAGGTAAGTAATGTAAAATTTCGAGATTAGTGTCTATGTTGGTGTAACTGTGGTTTTCTGTGTGTATGTGTGTGGCAAAAGCGGAGTGAATATTGTTGTTGGTTAGAGCTTTTAAGTGTTCAGAATAACGGGATGAAAAAGATCTTCCTGTCTGGCCGATGTAGAAACTATTGCAGTCATTACAATTTAATTTGTAACACATGTTTTGTTATATTTGTCTATGTCTGTGTTTGTATTATTGATGTGTTTTGTAATGGTATTGGTTGTTCTGTATGCTATTTTGTATTTGTGTTTTCTGAATGTGTTGGTGATTTTGTGTGTGTAGGAGTTGTGGTATGTGAGTATGATGTATTTATTGTGTTGTGTGTTGATGGTATTTTGTGTTTTGTTGTTTTTGTTTTTGATGCGTTTGTGTAGTGTGTTTATTAAATTAGGGTTGTAACCGTTTTTGATTGCTATGTATTTTATTGTGTTGAGTTCGTCGGTGTTTATAAAATAAACAAGATTACAAATATAATAATACAGACACGATACAAATTCTAAATTATACTATTACACAAAATCAGGAAAATCAGTAAATCAGGGATTTTCTGTTAGCAATTTGTCCTCATGTTAACACTTTCATGTTATGAATATTGTTTTCAAGTTTAGGCCTGTGTAACTCACATTTAGTTAATTATTATACTTTTCTACCTTATATATATACCTTGTATTATTATACATTATATAACCACAGTTGACATGTCTTTACCATGTGTGACAGGCAACTCGCTCACTTTATCATGTTAATAATATTTCTCTGCAGAACCTTGTTACATCTGGCTTTAAATGGTTTTTGCTCAGTTTACAGCATTGTAAACATACAAAATAGATCGAAATATAATAAATAATAAAATTACTACTGCCAGAACTTACATGCTGTACAAATTTTCACCAGAAGCCCAGAGTCGCCACCTATATCTTTGAAGGACAGATATGGAGACCTTTACACTTTACCTTAAATAAAAACGGGACAATTTCGCCATCTGACTACCCCCAAAATAATTCAGAAGATACCCGGAACGTTTAGACGAATCTTGCAGCACAGAAATGAGAAAGTGGTAATGACGAAATAACTTAGACTAACACATGGTTATGCCGTAAACTAAATAGTTTTAATGACTCAAATCAATTTTCATTATTGTTACAAGAGCACTACAAAACCAATTTTGAAATATATTTTTTGTTACCGTATTTAACTATTCTTACTTCTAAGGCAGCCCATTCTGCTCACGCACGCTTTCACACTATTTTATACATTACCCTTATTTATTAAATTTTATACATTCCTTTATTGTTATATGAGATAACCGTCCACTAACGCGTTGCCGGCCGAACACGTGCTTTGTCCCGCAATTTCAATGTCCGTACTTTAACCCTTTATGATTCACCCCACATCACTGCACCAACTTATAACTGTGATATGTTTATTAATTTCTTGGGTCCCGGTCGGTATTAAAACGTTATTACACTGAATTATTCATATTTAAAAAGTTCTACCCGACCGGGCCCGCGTGGCACTAACAACGTCTGTAATCTGTTGTGCTTTCTCGTGGACTGCCTATAGCATGCGGGCGGATATTAATGCCTGCCGGCGAACGAATTTCGTCGTCGCTCATGGCCTGAGTTGTTGCAGTTTAGTGGCTATGCCCATGATACATAGCAGTATTCCCGTGTTGTTCTCCGACGATATTTAGATGCTCATGGCTCGACATCACTAAATAGGCGGCCCTTGATCTATACATCCGTCGCCTTAGTGAAGGAGGCGAACAGAAAATGTGCGCTTCACCATCTTTTCGGTTCCACCCAGGCGTCAGTCCGCGTGCCTTGTTGAGTAATGCGTATGGGCGCGCTGTCACACTCTTACAGAATTCGTGGAAATGAAGGCTTGGTGAATTCTTGCTTACAGATTGCACAACGTGATATTGCGTTATCTTTGTTAAAACTGTTCTTACCACGTGGTCTGTCACAATGAGAAACAAATCTTTACACATATTTTTATAAATTCCCGAAAAATGCAATAAATAAAAATACCCATAAATTTGGCCCGTTACAATACCCCCTCAATGAGAGGTCTTCTGTCGAAACAGAAGAAGTCTCATTGATAAAACCCCTAAGAGGACCGGTGAGGAACTGGTGCAAACAACCCCTTTTGTTCTTACACTTCATGGGTACACGACCCCCTGGCTCGGCAACTATGGACGCATCTGAACGAGATCACTGGACTTCTCTGTAGGAGATCCCAACACCGAAAAATCGAACAGACACGCACCACAGCGCACCTCACCTTCTATCATGCTACCCCAAAAATCCAAATCCCTGGCTTAGATCAGGCCAGATCCTCAACCGATATGTTTCCCCTTATATGCAAGCTGGGCTGCCTTTAGCAGATCTGGGCTCACACACACACCTATTCTACTTTGTAAAATGAAAGTATTCTTCGAAAATTTATTAAGCGAAAACCATTAGCTGCTTTCTTTGAAAATCAAAACACAAATTTTGCATCTATACTGAATAATTCTCTTCATTATTTTTTTTATATTTTTTTTGTTAAAAAATTAAATCCATTGAACATTTCTTAAAAATAGGAACATCCTTAACCTAACATGTGACTACACCTACATTCTAACAATACAATTCCATAAAATAATTCAATGATAATAAACACGATTAGTATACAAACAATAAAACAATCAGAATTTAAAAATATCCATTATCTGGCAGGCGCAAAATCAAAATTTTTTTTCAAAAATTTTAAATTCAAAATTTCAAAAAAAAATTTTTAATTCAAAAAATTTAAATTTCTTAAAATATTTTCTTTCCATATTGGAATCATTTCAAAATTGTTCAAATCAATTAAAAACAAAAGTTGGATTAACTTCCTTGCTAAACATGCCTAGTATATGACCTCACCCATCAGCTGATCAAAACTGGGTCAAGTCAAGAACCTTGACCTACATACGTTACACACAAGTTACACCTGAAAATACATTAAACATTTGTAACATTCTATCTTGAAACACAAAAATATAATAAAATAAAACATTTAAAAGAACAAAGTATTATTATAAACAACAAGCAAATTGATATTTAAATTACTCAAATACACACTTCATAATTGTTTTCAAATTCTATCAAAAATTTGTCACTGGTTTCAATCAAATTTTATATTTTTATTAGAAATCTCTTTCTTTATTATTCTCACTTTCCTTTACTTTGGGTGACTTAATTATCTATACTCATTTAATTTACTATTTGACATTTATACATTTATCATCTTTACCTCTCTCTGACTCTAACCACTAACAACTTTAACTAACAGGACACCCATCTCTATCAAAACATCTATCCAACAATCTCTAAACCCAGCTTATCATTAAACTCAAATCGCCACCTTCTCTCAATATATAAAAAAAATACTCTCTAACCCTTTGTACTTAGGATAAGTGTTCCCCCCCAAAAAGCTCATTTCCTTAATCTGGTCCCTGGATTCTACCTAAGGCAACCCCTTCCCGCCAAATCGGTCCCTTCCCGTCCCAACCCTTTTTGTTGCGGACTCCCACATTACACTATCCCCTCTTACAAAATTGCCATCCCCAAATCTCAAT
This sequence comes from Magicicada septendecula, assembly GCA_034769895.1. Classification (NCBI taxonomy): domain Eukaryota; kingdom Metazoa; phylum Arthropoda; class Insecta; order Hemiptera; family Cicadidae; genus Magicicada; species Magicicada septendecula. Next base: position 1,421,900,169 of record CM068367.1, on the reverse strand, counting down.
CTTATTACCTCACTTCAACTACAAAATAACATCATCATTTATAAACATCAATATATCAATCATTACTCTACATATATTCCCCATAACTACTGTGTCAACATCAATACTTCTCAATATCTATTACATTATCTCCCAACAACATTACATTACTTCGAAACAATATTTTCATCTCTACTACTTCAACTTTAACTTCAACTGGGACTGATCTATATGTCCTACAAAATATTAATCACCCAACATCTTTTATTATTTCTCATAAATCATTACTTTATTTCTCACTTATTTGAAATAGCATCTTTAGCACACTAAAACATTATATTTGACATTAACTACCTTGAACATTTATAAACAATTTTACAGTGACATTTTCCTACTGATCAGCTGATCTTCCTAACAAATTGAAAACACATTTCAAAATTATACACATTACATGAAATACATATGGTTATCAATCCTTACATCTACCACCATTGTTTCCCCTTTTTCTGACTCTGGTAATTTATGTTAACCGCCTGCCAGTCGGTTTAGTTATCTACTTAGTTTCAAAAATACACACGTTATATAAAACATATACTTTTTATCAATTCTTATACCTACCCTACTACAATAAAATACTACATTTAAAAAATATAGAATGAACACATTATACTGAATGTATGAGCACCTATTTATTTGAGCGGAATACAAGCATTTTTATTAGAGCAAAATTGATTTATCATTTTTTAATTTATAAAATTTAAGTACGTTGCTTATCTGAGCAACCCCCTGATCCACACACCCTATTGTAATTTATGTAGCACTGTAGCGCCCTTTCGCTTCCACAAAGACTGCATAGTTGGAGGAATTGGACATCTCCGTGTCTTTGCTTCGGCTTGACATTTTAAAGATTGCGGATATCGACATATCCTTGTTATATATTGAAAAACCCTTAAGACGGGTCTACCACCTGGCTATGCTGTCCCCACGCGGACAGAGTGGCAGCCGCTGTTCCATAGTTCCTGGATTTCCCCTAGTGTCACCCCCCATTTAATTTCTATTATCAACCAATTTCAAGTCAGCTATGGTCAAGGGACTTGATATGGCCATAGCTGACCGCTAGCCAAATCCACGATTAGTGCTGGTAAGGCAGTAATCGCCCGAAAAGTCGGGGAAATCAAACTTTCATTTCAGTGCCTCTTCTACTTGTCATTGTTATGTGCGGCACGAGCGTCTATCATGGTACAATTGTACAAAAAGGTGTGCCACACATTTTCGCCATGTTAGCCTCCGATGGAGGTAACACTCACGGTTACCCCCAACCCATCTCACTATCTACTGGGGCACAGGCCACCCCAGCAATAGCGCCTTAATAACTAAATAATAAAAATTTTTTATGTACAACATTCTAATGTAACATTTTCATCAATCATTAATCATTTAACTCATTCATCACCTTAAAATTTTCAAATTTATTATTTATTTTATATTACCTTTCAGTTATTATTAAAATTTTTTAATTATCATTTTTATTCAACACAATTGTTTCAAATCATCTCATTTTTTCATCTGAGTTACACCTGTAAACATTTTTATTATACTTGATTCGTACTATAGAATTTTTATACTTACAGTCTATTTAAACTGACATACACAAAATATATACACCCTACACCAATACTTTCACGTAACCTCTGAAACATTTAACAACAGGTTATTTCAAATCTAATAATTGAACAATTTATTACCAAATACATCTCTCGTAAAATAATTTAAATTCATTAAAGATTTCAATTATATAACATTCAAATCAATCAAAATATTTAAACACCTCAGATTATTTTAATTTCTTAAAAAAATTTAAATTAGTTATTGAAAATACAAGTTCCATTATTATCAAAACAATTACAATTCTTTAATTACTGTCTTCAAAATTAATGTTGTTATTTATTTAAATTGCAAAATATTAATATTATTATTTCAACAATTACCTGCATACGCATTGTTTACTTAACATTCTACCATACAACAATTAAATCTACTACATATTTATTTACAAATCTTATTCATTATTTATTCAGTTATATCATTTTTCAATGTCAAAATCAGCTGGGTCATCACCATATATTAACATACTTAAACTGTTCCTTCCCCGATTTCTTAATCTACCCTCCATCGTCATGTAATAGTCGTACCTTTTTATAACATTTCTCTTCCTTACTTATACTCAATGTGTTATTATTATTACTATTATAATAAACCATTACTTCTAAGTTCTCCATTATACCATTTATTATTTCATACAACTTGTCACTATCCATTAATTTTGTCCAGTCTCCGTTAGTAAATTTTCTCAATACCAAGTCAATTATTTTATTATCATAAATTAAATGGTTATTACTTAAACGTACTTCTAACCTTACCTTCCACTCATCATAATCTCTTCTTAAATTATATACTTCTATCTCTTTATCAACCCACAACTCTCCATCCAAATTTCTCTCATCATAATGCCACATCACCCTTTCTCTCTCATTCCAAGCAGAGGATACTAACTTAATTAAACATTTCCTAACAACAAAAAACTTCAAAAAACAATTATTCGTAGAACCCTTGTCTACACCATATATACGTGAAGATTTTTCTTCACCCCCTATAACACCTCGTAAAAAATTTACCCTCTGTTTCATCCCCATAATATAACTCTCTTTCCACTCATTATCTAATTCATCAATATCAATTACTACGCCTTTACAATCTATTACTTTCTCTCTCTCACTCACTATCTCTATCTCACCACTATTTAATACTTTACTCTCAACTATATCATTATTCTTATTCACCATTATTTCATCATTAGAATTAATTATATCAACATCACCACTTACCTCATAATTGTAATCACCATCATTATTTTCACTAGTTAACCCTACTTCTCCCACTATTTTGTCACTGTTATTTATTAATTCATTATCACTATCACTCACCTGGTTAATTATTTCTTCACTATCATTAACAACATTATTCTCACTTACCTGTTTTAATTCAACTTCTGTACTCTCTTTTAATTGATCTGTCTGTAGTTCCCGCGACCATTCCCTCAATATTTGGTTATTTTCGTCAAACCGTTTATTCATCCTATCAAAACCCTTATCTATTATTTTGTCCAACTCGTCAAAACGTTCATTCAAAAGATCAAATATGTCATTTAATGTATACTCCTTTTCTTCCACCCCTACACTGTCGTTATCATTAGGCCTATTCACAGTCTTATTTTCTACCAATGTTGCTTCAGCTATCTTACCTTTATCGTTGGTCATCTCACTATGTTTATTGATTTCTGCAAATATTCCTTCTTCTTGTTCTTCCATCCGCGTTAAATTGTTATCTAAATTACACCACTCCTCGTCCGTCATTTCGCCTACCACCTCTCTAAATTCATTCTCCCACTCATCCCACGCAACATCAATATCATTACCTTGTATTTTGGACATGTTTAAAGTTCATTTATATAACACTTTTTATATAAAAAACCCCTATTTTTCTACACTCAAAACACCTAACACAACTGTAAATCACAATAACATAAACATAACCTACTCACACGTGCGTAATTATATACGATAAATAATTTTTATAAATTCGTCATTACCACATCCTATTTTCTGTGCATTAAACTAGGTCTATCTCGTATAAATAAAATTAAACGAAAATCCTGGCAGCGTTGAGCCAATTGTAAACATACAAAATAGATCGAAATATGTTAAATAATAAAATTACTACTGCCAGAACTTACCTGCTGTATAAATTTTCACCAGAAGCCCAGAGTCGCCACCTATATCTTTGAAGGACAGATATGGAGACCTTTACACTTTACCTTAAATAAAAACGGGACAATTTCGCCATCTGACTACCCCCAAAATAATTCAGAAGATACCCGGAACGTTTAGACGAATCTTGCAGCACAGAAATGAGAAAGTGGTAATGACGAAATAACTTAGACTAACACATGGTTATGCCGTAAACTAAATAGTTTTAATGACTCAAATCAATTTTCATTATTGTTACAAGAGCACTACAAAACCAATTTTGAAATATATTTTTTGTTACCGTATTTAACTATTCTTACTTCTAAGGCAGCCCATTCTGCTCACGCACGCTTTCACACTATTTTATACATTACCCTTATTTATTAAATTTTATACATTCCTTTATTGTTATATGAGATAACCGTCCACTAACGCGTTGCCGGCCGAACACGTGCTTTGTCCCGCAATTTCAATGTCCATACTTTAACCCTTTATGATTCACCCCACATCACTGCACCAACTTATAACTGTGATATGTTTATTAATTTCTTGGGTCCCGGTCGGTATTAAAACGTTATTACACTGAATTATTCATATTTAAAAAGTTCTACCCGACCGGGCCCGCGTGGCACTAACAACGTCTGTAATCTGTTATGCTTTCTCGTGGACTGCCTATAGCATGCGGGCGGATATTAATGCCTGCCGGCGAACGAATTTCGTCGTCGCTCATGGCCTGAGTTGTTGCAGTTTAGTGGCTATGCCCATGATACATAGCAGTATTCCCGTGTTGTTCTCCGACGATATTTAGATGCTCATGGCTCGACGTCACTAAATAGGCGGCCATTGATCTATACATCCGTTGCCTTAGTGAAGGAGGCGAACAGAAAATGTGCGCTTCACCATCTTTTCGGTTCCACCCAGGCGTCAGTCCGCGTGCCTTGTTGAGTAATGCGTATGGGCGCGCTGTCACACTCTTACAGAATTCGTGGAAATGAAGGCTTGGTGAATTCTTGCTTACAGATTGCACAACGTGATATTGCGTTATCTTTGTTAAAACTGTTCTTACCACGTGGTCTGTCACAATGAGAAATAAATCTGTACACATATTTTTATAAATCCCCGAAAAATGCAATAAATAAAAATACCCATAAATTTGGCCCGTTACAGCATACATGCATACCATTGTGATTACTTAAGGTCTGTTTCTATGGCACATATCATTGATAATGTGCAATTCTAATATTATATCCTTTACTATATTTGATTATACAATTCCTGTGAAATAAATTGGCATCCCAATTATTGTATACCAACCCTATAGAAATCCCATACAATAAGTAGATATGCTGTCATTGACTCTTAGCGCTGTTTGTACATCTGACCAAACTTTCTCTACCATACCAATGTGTGTGATTTAAACTGTTCTACTAAATAAGGCAGTACTTGATTTGAAAAATATAGTAATCATTTCATATTAGATAGGTGTTTTATAGTATATAGTTTAAAAAAAGCACAGGTGTGTATTCAGATGTAATAATAATTATAACTGTTAGTGCTTTGTTTGAAATTGAAAGAAAGACTGATATCAACTGATTGTTGGTAAACAATTTTTATTTTGTTTCAGCGGTTTTTTCAAGACATTAGTACCGTTGTGAAGGATGAAATTGATTTAGAAGTAATGAAAATAGAAGAGAATGCACAAGAGGTAAAGTTTTTTTAACATACAAACAATCTTCCTTCTGTAGACAAGTAAGATTCATTTGTAGTCTTCCGTCAAAGGCTGTCACATAATTAGCAAATAATTTTTGAAATTGAACATTTGAAGTCAGCATTTGTGTAGTCATTTGAAGGCTAGATTGAGTCCTAAAAAAAAGATAAGACACCTGAAAATTCTTGCATGTGTTGTGTTATTTATTACTACTCTTAAATGAGAGATGTGCTCCATGATTCTGGCCAAAGACAACATGACTATATTTATTTACATAATTTTCTTGATTTAAATAATATTTAATTGTGCTTGTTTTGCTGAAAGACCAATAAAAAAGGTACTGGCTATCTCCAGCTGTAATATTATTTTTTATTGCTTTAATTTAGTACTTACTGTGCTTTTCGATGACTTTGAGTCGCCATCGTTAATTATGGCCAACTGTGAAATACTTACCCGGGTTCGGTTAGGCGAACGGGAGAACAGAATCAGGTTATTCAAAGAAAACAGATTGATTACCTTCATACATATCTTATTCCTTTTATTCATCAAGTCAATTTAAATTCATTTTAAATAAACAATCGAAAAACCCATTTAAATTCTTTTTAATCCCATCATGAATAAAATATTCCTTCTTCCTCTCTTATTTTTGATACTATCTTTTAACGATAAAAAATACAATGATTACAATAGAAATATTTAAAACAGAAATAGTTAAATTCTTTTTTTTACACAAACCAGTGCTTCTTACTTTTGTTATATAATTATGACACACGCACACCCACTCTCACATGGTACATATTTTAGATTTCCCCTATGAGCTCATTTAATTTTGAATGGTTTATTTTACTCTCCCCGTTTGTTACTTATCTGACATTTTAATCCAAAACTGTTCGGTCTCCTTAGGTATTTCCCGTCACTCTGCAGTTTTCTTCCTTCACTGTTCTATGTTAAACAAAACTGTTACTTCATTTTATTATTAATTCAATACACCAAACTGCTTCCTTTTACCACATTTTTATATTTTTTACTTTCGGGCGCCCGATCATTTTTGTTCCGCAGAACTTTTTCGGCTGTAGCACTGGATATATTAAAACTGGGGCGAAAGCTGCCTGCGTCCGTCGCACTGAGATGTTGTATGACGACTGGCTTTGTTAACTCAAGCGCAAATTGTTGATAGACTGCTGACACGCCTTACATTCCTGTGACGTCAGTTGGGTTTGGCTGATGACGTCTTATGTTGCTTTGTCTACGTACATGCAAATTTCAAATGTCAGATGGCTGAAAATAACTGCTTCTCGCCGTGAACTAGTCAACCTTGACTCCAATTTGCATACATTGTTTTACCCCAATAATATTTTCAAATACAAAATATGTTAAAAATTCCGAATATTTCGGGATGGTCATATGTGTACCGTTACAATACCCCCTCAATGAGAGGTTTTATGCCGAAGCATAAAAACTCTCATTGACACTCACATACTTCCTAAAGGGATCAGTCAGGATATGTCTCCACAACCCCTTATTTTTACTAAAATCATGGGTAACTTACCCAGCTGATCCAGTGATTGTGGCCGCACCTGAATGACCTTACTGGACTTCCCTTTCGAGAGCCCAACACTGAAAGGCCAGGCAGGCACTTGATGCCCCTGCTCTGACACGCAGGCCAGCACAGTACCGCCGCCACAGCATCACCAGACACTGAAACATTAAATCAAAAATATCAAATAGTGGCCTTTTATAACACCATATCCCCAACTGATCTGGTCCCCCGTAGCCATGCGCTGGTTTGCGTTAAGAAGCACTGGTTTTCTTAACTTCTAACATACATGTATATATATGTTTTATTAACATTTGTGCGTCCGTCTTAATAAATTTTATCATCGTTGTGGCGTCTGTTAGATTTTGACGTCCGTATATCGGACGCCAAAATGTAATCCCTTATAGAAAATGTGTTCTGTGGAATAAAAGTTTATAAGTTCCAAAAAAATCCTTTATGAGCACATCGTTAATGAAACATTTTAATTTTTTTAACTTTCAACTCATTATTTTGGCACCACGAATTTTTAAATTTTTACCTGCGGGTGCCAAATTGACAGACTTTTGAAAATTGATATTCAATATGTAGTTCATTTCATGGTTTGTCCACCACGTAGTACTACCATCGTCTGTATACACTCTGCGCGCCTTTTTTTCATTTAGTTTGCAATCATTATGGAATCCGTAGATTTGGCAACACTGTCATAGCATAAACGCACAGGTCAAATGACAAACGCAATCCAAGCCTGATGCAGACTGTGCTAAGTAGGTCAAAGATTATGTCCTTTTTTAATGATTCGCTTCGTTTTTCTGATATTCTCATGTTCACTTATCAGCTCATTTTCCCACTTAACCTCATTTTACTTTCTCCTACCTTCCGCACTTTTGATTTTATTCTCTTTATAAACCATTTGATATGTGCTTTACAATAGTTTTAGTTTTGAATCAACAGAGATTAAGTGTTCGGAGCGAAAACATTAAAAATTTGATTCTTCACAACAGTTTAATTTTTGTGTGAAGAAAGATAAAGTGTGTGCGTATGTGTGTGTGTGCGTATGTGTGTGTGCGTATGTGTGTGTGTGTGTGAGAGAGAGAGAGAGAGAGAGAGAGAGAGAGAGAGTGAGAGAGAGAGAGAATAACACTTATATTAGAAAGTTATATCTTTCTGTCGAAAGGTTAGAGAGAGGTAAAACAAAAGGATACATGGTGTGGGAAAGAGTGAGTGTGAGCGAGCAACAGGGAAGGAAAGAGAAAGAGTGAGTGAGAGGGGTTGGTGACAAGGTAAAAATATTAAAAATTTGATTGTCATTTGCAATTTAATTTCTATTAGAGTGAAACGGGGGAGAGAAAGAGAGAGAGAGAAAGAGAAAATAGAACGCGTAGTATGTGCATTATCGTTCCTACCGAGACGCCTGAGAAGGGGGAGGGGCTAGAGAATGAATATGCGACTATGCTACGTTTACACTGTGAGAAAATTTCAACAGGAAATACGTAAGCAGTGTCCAGTAGGTGTTTGCACTAAGACGCAGTTTCTACCGCGAGAGATAGTCCAAGTGTTCACTACGTGCTCGCGCGAGCTATTATTGTAATTTATTCCGACAGATGTATGAAACTCCGTTTACACTAGACTGTAAGTTTGGGCAAGTAGTCCTGTCGCAACTTTTCCCGCTGAGCACTCTTCAGAGAGGTGTCAGCCATGGCATGACGTTTATTAAAACAGTAAATTAAAAATAAATAACTATTGTATGTAGTACATACATATACTCACGTACATACATACTACAGTAGTGAGTAGAGTAATATTACAGTACTATACACTACTATGACACTAATATGTATGAAAATACTGTGTGTACAATTTACTACTAAATTGTAGTTACTACATATAACTTAACTTGGAAATGGCTTAGTGGCTAATTGGTTTGCGCCTACACTTCATACTAATGAATCTACTTATAATATCTTCATAAATTAGTTGTCTTAAAATCTCACTTTCAATGCTGAGCAAAGCCAAAACGTTGAGCCTGTCTTCTAACATGGAGGTTCGAAGCCTGTTTTTGATCAACTTCAATTTTGAAAATGACCTTTTTCCACTGCAGTTAGTGACCATAAGTGACAGGTGCATTCGTAGAGCGACCTCGATATTAGGAAAACAATCTTTGACGTTTCTTTCTAGGAGGAGTTTATACATCCACCTCAACTGACTAATGACTTTTTCATTTTCCTCATCATCTTTTTGAAACTCATGGTAAAAAGCCTTGAACTGAATCACTTCATTTCCCAATTGATCGTCTAAGTCATTGTTATATGTTTCTACTAAGTTTTGAGCTGCTGCAATTATCTCTTCATTAGTAAGTGTATCCAACTTGTTGAGAAACCCAAAACGGGTATCAACCAGTTTGTATGCCTCAAGCTCTGCCGCAATGAAGATTCAAATTGATCTATGACAGGAAGGAAACTCTGGGTTCGAAATTTTTCTGATGGGGTCAGCTTAACCTTCTGGTGCTTGGACTGGGACACAGTCAAGAGGTGCCAAACGCACGATTATTTTGCGGTTGCGCCGTGTTTCACTCTCATACTCAGTGCAATCAGTTAACTCAGCAGCTTTCACCTCATATTCTTCAAAGATATTCCGTTTTGTTCCTATGAAGCTTGTTAGTGATGTCAGTGCTGAGGCGGCTGTGTTCACATCCAATCTAGGGTTCTGCAGAGTTTCACTAGTTTTGTTTACTTGTCACAAGATATCATCCCAAAATACTGTGTACAGATTTACAGTCAAATAGATCACCGTCACGTGCTGTGGCGCCCATTTTTATGCAGTAATCTATATTACCTTGTGTCATAATATAACATCTTTACTTACGTTATAACATCGGGAACCCGTATTAATTGACTCTGGCCAACTATACAGGCTGCCGTCGTAGGGAGCTGAAAATTAATCAAATCGCCAAAAACATTAAATATAAAAGGAAACTGGGGAGGGGAGACTGCTGATTTATGCACTCAATTTAGCATGTACTAAAGATGACATCTCTTTATTTATGACTGTTGGATTATACATAACATATCAAAAATTTAACTTACTGTGAAATCGTAAGGGGTTTTCTACATTAAGATTTACAATACAGTTAGCGCATTTTACCTCGGATCCGAGTTTCTATATTGCAACGTATTTAAATGTTGCAAATAAAAAATTTATTTGTTTTTGCGGAGCCCCACGATCTTGAAGCGCCAAATATGTGCAACGTATTTATGTGTGTGAATTTTTATATGTACTTTAATTTGTATAGCCCCACGTTCTTTGGGAGCCAAATATGCAACAATACATATACATATACACAAATTTAGCGTGACCGGTCTCACGTTCAAGATTGACAAATTATGTAACAATATAACATTTAAATTGGGTTTCAGGTGTATCTGCAATAAGAACTCTGTGTAACTTGTAACGGTATTTCAAATTTATTTGATATTATTAAAAATTGTGCACATGGCACTGACTTTGATTTAAAACATTCGTTATTATTTGTTATTATGCCGTAAGGCTTATGCTATATACATCCTTACTGACTAAATATTCTATTCTACTAATTATTGTATTAAAGAAAAATCTCATTTTCAGACTACTCAGTCAATTAATGTGTTTCAAAATATCAATATTTAAATCTCTTTTTATATATTGTAATGTACTCAAAATATTAATAGTTATTGAATTTATCTTTTGTTTCTCAGTACTGTTTTATCTCAAATACTAATTGTTTTCATTTAAATGCTTTGTATTCATTTTATTTCATATTAATTTGAGCTCTTGTTACGTTAATCGTATTTCTAAAACATCTATAATTTTAATTCTACTTTACAAGAAACATTGGCTCTTACTTTTAAATAAAATAGAAATGTCTTTAATTGTCTTTGAGTTCATTGTACGATTAAGATATAAATAAGTTGGTTATCACCTTATTGTCGTCAATCATACTCGATCATTTTGATCCATCTGTAGTCATCCTCGTCTCACACTCCAGCGTCGGCTGTCTCTCTTCTCCTCTTGTCCTGTGTCGGCTGTCTCTCTTCTCCTCTTGTCCAGCGTCGAATCACTTCTTCTTGTCCAGCGTCGTATCACTCTCTGGTATTCTTCTCTTGTCCAGCGTCGTATCACTTCTTCTTGTCCAGCGTCGAATCACTCTCTGGAACTCTCCTCTTGTCCAGCGTCGTATCACTTCTTCTTGTCCAGCGTCGAATCACTCTCTGGAACTCTCCTCTTGTCCAGCATCGTATCACTCTCTGGAACTCTCCTCGTGCTGTTTCTGACGTCAATGGATCTTCTTATGTACTGCTGTTATTATTTAAAAATGACTGTATTTACAACTTAGTTACATAGTTGTATGTAACTGGAAAATTTGAACTATTTACAAAAAAAAAATAAATACGCCGTGCGGACAGGCATAAGCTCCCGCTGCACCGTGGATGATTTAAGAAAGAGAACCACTGTAGCTTGTGTGTCCTATTTATACCCATGTCTTGGTCGACACCTGCAGTGGTACGAAATCGACATGTCAGAAACTGTCTCTGGATTCAGTTCCCCCACTCTTTGTCAATTTCGCTATTTCTTATATTTCTGCAAATTGCAGAGTCCTGTAATACTCTTATACTTATCTTATAACTATTTTTACAACACATGTTCACTGTAATTTTGGACATTGCAACTTAACCCTTTCGATTTGTACACAGTTATTTCACTATTACACTCGTACGGTGTGGCACTTTCGCGTGGTTTTCGTACACAGTATTTAGTAAATTTTATTACATTTTATTGTGTTTTTGGATTTTAATTCTTAATTATAGTTTATGAATAATTACGGAAAAACAGTAATTGTGCAATTATTCATCTTGGGGTGGTAAACTCGCCTGCGTAGACCTGCGTTCACACACACTAGCAAAATACTGGTGTACACACTTTCAGTTACATTTGTGTGTGTGTGCACGTCGATTCAGGTCGAAACACCTGTTCATATTTTTGTCTGAGCCAAGCTTGCAATCCCTGACATGCTTATTTCTAATATATTATTAATTATTTACAGTTTATTAGGTATATTTAAATTTTTATATTCAATGCTCAGTACATCACTTATTTGTACTGTCGCATTATCCCTCTGCTTGGTAACAAAAAAAATTTAATAAATTTATTTATTATAATTTTTTTATTATTATATTTGCAAAAAAATGTAACAAATAATAAAGAATAATATTCGTCATTTCACCCTTAATTGGAGTGTATACAAATGTCTTACTTCCCCTCTTCGTACGCTCACTGCTCGTGACCTTGTAGTAGGGTGGCTTTAACAAACAGCTGATCTGACTGGTTTCATTGACCTCGTTGTTTTCATGTGTAGAACTTCCTAAATGACGTTGCGTGGAATTTACCAATTTCTTTCTTCTGTATCTCATCATATACGATGAAAGTGTGTTGTCCTACTCGCTGTCTTAACGTATACGGTCCATTATAAAGTCTGAAGAATTTCTTCGCCGTATTATCACTCCGTTTTCCCACTGGATTTGCTTTGAGTATCTTTAGAACAACTTTGGTTGTGGGTCGCATAATTGGGTACAGTCGGACTGCCTTGGAAAACACATCGATACATACCAATATGTGCTTCACACCTCGACTTGATCGTGGTAGTGGTCCCAGAAAATCCACTGCAATTAGCTCTCCCTCTGTATGCTCCTTTTGGATGCTCTTTCTTTCATATGTGTATAAATTCGGTCCTTAATTTTACATTATCTTACTCATACATTCATACCTTCGCTTCTAATCTTCCTTAACTCTTTTCTTAACATGACATTACTTTATCTAATACATTACTTATACAATACATTAACATTCATTACCTTTTATTACATTTCTTTAACATTACCTTTCTGATCGCTATTACTTTCCTGAAATACACTTCCGTAACAGAATACTCTTTTAGCTTTGTAGTGTGTCGCATGATCGGTTACAGAGGAACTGTCTTGGAAAAAAACGATATTTTTCTCGAAGTCCTTAATCCTAAGTAGTCTCTGCCCTTTTGACTTTTCACTCTTGCTTTCTTCTGTGTCCTTGTATCTCCATTAAGTGTTCTCTTGTCCAGTCGTTCTGACAATTATAGCAGTTATTGCTCATCTTAATCATTTCTTCATATTTATAACATATCAATAATAACATCTTTTACCATTACTTTCTTAAATATTTCTCTACAATAGCATTCCTTACCATCAATAATACATTTCTTAATTAACCCTTTGCTAACATATCCTTAATAAATAACATTTCTTAATTATACTCTCTTATATTATTACACATATTATTTCTTATTATTAATAATTAATAGTTATATTATTTTATTTTAAAAATAATTATTCATTCCATTCGGGTATTGAGTTCTGAGTTCAGTGTGTAGTTCGATCTTACACCCCTCATTATAATAATTACATTGTCCGTCGTCTACCGGACGTATATTGTTCCTTTGTAGCATAGTCGCCGTGCTTACCATTGTTCTCACCCTTGTGTAAACAACGTCCGCATTCCATTGTATTACTGCGACGTTTGTTTTTATCGTAGAAGTCACCTGTTCGTACGGCAAGAATTTGTTTCTTAGCTGTGATGAATAACTTCTCTCTCTTCTCTCCGCACGTTCCATAATTCTCTCGTCACTAATGCATTGCGTATGTTCAGTCTGCTTGAAGCCCATATAAACAACTGTCGACTGTTTTTTCATCCATTGTTTATGATAACCTCTGTAGTTTTTATAATTACAGTTATAATTCTCGTTATTATAATTATCGTGCGTATATCTAACATCATATTTACCACAATTTTGTGTAGTGTTTCGTCTAGACAATTTAATACGTTTCTTGTTATACCTACAGTGGTATTTATCTCCGTAAGTGTAGTGTCTTATGTGTTTCACATGTGTCATCTTGTGTGACTTACTATTGTGTGTGTGTTTCACACTTGGAATATCGCTATTAATAAGGTACGTTTTATTAACCTTAATTTGCTTCTCTTCCTTAATGTTAATTACTTTTTTATAATTATCGTTAGTAATTACGAACGTATTTTCTCTCTTATTTTTAATTCTTATGGTTTGTTTATATTCTACTGCCGCAATGTGCGTATTAGAATCATCAATTCTTTCTACTAATTCCTCTTTTGCTTTCCTTTCTTCTCTTAATTTTTCGGTCTGTTTTGTAAAAAATTCTGTTAACTCTTCTATTTGCGTTCTAATATTATTTTCTTTTACTTTTTCTGTTTGTTTGTTCCCTACTTCACCAAATACGGCTTGCATCATAGCTTGAAGTGCTTCTCCCATCCTTAAACTTCCTGATATTGCCATGGTGAATGATTATTAAAATATTTATTTAGTAGTAATTCTTTAACAATTATTATTGATAACCGTTCCCTACTTATTTATTTATTTCTTTATTTTTATTAATAGTTATTATTAATACTCATTACAGTTACACCTGTTACATAGACAAACAATATTATTTGTGGGCGCCAGCTGTGTGATTACACAACAATTAACATTACATTCAATTACTGTTTAATATAAATAATTATTACGTATAATACATTTTTTATTTAACACACTCTTATATTTTAGAGCAACCATTCAGCTACATAAAAAAATTTTAATAGTTAAATGATGGGGACCGGGCCATACGTTCATGGGCTACAATTTATGTAACAAATTTTTTGCACATAAATTTAGGCATGTTGTGCCCCACGTCCAGGGCGACAAATTATATAACAATATTTTTATATGTTGCAAATAAAAATTTATTTGTTTTTGCGGAGCCCCACGATCTTGGAGCGCCAAATATATGCAACGTATTTATGTGTGTGAATTTTTATATGTACTTTAATTTGTATAGCCCCACGTTCTTTGGGAGCCAAATATGCAACAATACATATACATATACACAAATTTAGCGTGACCGGTCTCACGTTCAAGATTGACAAATTATGTAACAATATAACATTTAAATTGGGTTTCAGGTGTATATGCAATAAGAACTCTATGTAACTTGTAACGGTATTTCAAATTTATTTGATATTATTAAAAATTGTGCACATGGCACTGACTTCGATTTAAAACATTCGTTATTATTTGTTATTATGCCGTAAGGCTTATGCTATATGCATCCTTACTGACTAAATATTCTATTCTACTAATTATTGTATTAAAGAAAAATCTCATTTTCAGACTACTCAGTCAATTAATGTGTTTCAAAATATCAATATTTAAATCTCTTTTTACATATTGTAATGTACTCAAAATATTAATAGTTATTGAATTTATCTTTTGTTTCTCAGTACTGTTTTATCTCAAATACTAATTGTTTTCATTTAAATGCTTTGTATTCATTTTATTTCATATTAATTTGAGCCCTTGTTATGTTAATCGTATTTCTAAAACATCTATGATTTTAATTCTACTTTACAAGAAACATTGGCTCTTACTTTTAAATAAAATGGAAATGTCTTTAATTGTCTTTGAGTTCATTGTACGATTAAGATATAAATAAGTTGGTTATCACCTTATTGTCGTCCATCATACTCGATCATTTTGATCCATCTGTAGTCGTCCTCGTCTCGCACTCCAGCGTCGGCTGTCTCTCTTCTCCTCTTGTCCAGCGTCGAATCACTTCTTCTTGTCCAGCGTCATATCACTCTCTGGAACTCTCCTCTTGTCCAGCGTCGTATCACTTCTTCTTGTCCAGCGTCGAATCACTCTCTGGAACTCTCCTCTTGTCCAGCGTCGTATCACTTCTTCTCCAGCGTCAAATCACTCTCTGGAACTCTCCTCTTGTCCAGCGTCGTATCACTCTCTGGAACTCTCCTCGTGCTGTTTCTGACGTCCGTGGATCTTCTTATGTAATTCTTCTTATGTACTGCTGTTATTATTTAAAAATGATTGTATTTACAACTTAGTTACATAGTTGTATGTAACTGGAAAATTTAAACTATTTACAACAACAAAAAATACGCCGTGCGGACGGGCGTAAGCTCCCGCTGCACCGTGGATAATTTAAGAAAGAGAACCACTGTAGCTTGTGTGTCCTATTTATACCCATGTCTTGGTCGACACCTGCAGTGGTATGAAATCGACATGTCAGAAACTGTCTCTGGATTCATTTCCCCCACTCTTTGTCAATTTCGCTATTTCTTATATTTCTGCAAATTGCAGAGTCCTGTAAGTATACTCTTATACTTATCTTATAACTATTTTTACAACATATGTTCACTGTAATTTTGGACATTGCAACTTAACCCTTTCGATTTTTTTACACAGTTATTTCACTATTACACTCGTACGGTGTGGCATTTTCGCGTGGTTTTCGTACACAGTATTTAGTAAATTTTATTACATTTTATTGTGTTTTTGAATTTTAATTCTTAATTATAGTTTATGAATAATTACGGAAAAACAGTAATTGTGCAATTATTCATCTTGGGGTGGTAAACTCGCCTGCATAGACCTGGGTTCACACACACTAGCAAAATACTGGTGTACACACTTTCAGTTACATTTGTGTGTGTGTGCACGTCGATTCAGGTCGAAACACCTGTTCATATTTTTGTCTGAGCCAAGCTTCCAATCCCTGACATGCTTATTTCTAATATATTATTAATTATTTACAGTTTATTAGGTATATTTAAATTTTTATATTCAATGCTCAGTACATCACTTATTTGTACTGTCGCAATATATTATTTAGGAATTTCAAGTTTACTCTACTCCATTACTGAATTACTTTATTACTCTTTATACCATTTGAGGAATGGTTTCATTTAGTAGTGCGATGTTCCAACGCTACATCACACGAGTTATTTTACAACTTATGGTTACTGAAATTACTTGTTACAACATTTATTCTTAAACTTTAGAGATTGTCATGTTATAGTCTTTTAGTTTACAATTACTTCTATTTAAAAATATATATATATCCACGGAAGACCAGCTTCCGTGCTACCTCTTAGTTAAGTGTTTTAGTCCATGTCGTCCACGCGTGATTCATCTGCACACTCTAGGTAGAGGGTTGTCATCATGGTCGTCTTCCTGGTGAAGGTCCTTGGAGTCAACTAATGGTAGAGAGAGTTACGATGTCATGAAGTCGTCCTGTTCCTTGGTGGTTTAACAAATACAGTTGAGGTCTTCGTCTTCACATTTTACATTTGGTAATAGAACGGTTGTATTTCACTTTACATATACAACCCTTTAAATATAGTTAAAATAACTTTAACTATCTTTCTAGATGTGAGATGTCACCTTTCGCACTTAATCTTCTACATTCTTCTTTACTGATACACACTACATACTCATTACATAACTCTTCACACGGTTATTTAACTTAATAACAAAATAATAAAACATATTTTGTTGTAGCGCTCCGTTCTGAGCTGCTTACTGGCCGAACGACACATCTCAAGTCTCTCTTACTATGTTAGGAAGGGTCAGTTAATCGCGCGGAGTTTACGCGTCGCAATAAAATAGTTCCACATTTATCCTCTATTTAAAGGGTTAAAGTTTGACCTTTTAATTATCCAACGCTATTCTTAATTACAGACTTTATTATAGTACACTACTGTGGTCTTGTTTATTTATTTAAATAATATCAAATTTACAAGTATTATTAGTTTGTTTAGGGGTCGGTATTCAAGTTAATTCCGGTTAGCGCATGTCTATGCAGGGTTAATTAACAAGGTTTTCCCTATCTGTACACTCGTATTCCTTTTTATTTTATTATTAAAACTCTTTATTAAATATTATTATAATTTTATGATAGCGATAAAATTTAGTTTAAATGTGCGATTTTATTAAAATTTAAAATTTCTCAGCTTTTACATTACCTATTTATTAATTATTTTATTTTTAATTAATGAAATCGTCACATACTCCGCCGCTTAAAAACAGACTCCGGCTTATTTGATCAGCAATGTACTGGGAGTATGCTTGTGGATTACCGTGTGAAATTTCTCTCGCTCGTTTCTCTGTACAAAATTATGAGCTGCATAAGTCACTCTCGACTTGTTTATTCTTACTATCAATATATATATATATATATATATATATATATATATACACACCATACCTTACAGACTAATTCTTATACTACATAAAATTCACACAGTATAAAATATATCGTAAACATACTAAAGTCTTCTTAAATCTACTACTTACGACTACTACCGGATTTTTCTTTAGTTTGTGAGTTACTCTTGTTATAGAATTACTCCTTAAGTAATTTATTACTTAATTATTACTCATTTTCGATGTCAGCTGACTTCTCACTTTGCTCTACTTTCGATGAATAGGATTCAAGGTTGATCAGGCCTCGTTCCTATTTATACGATTAGGTAGCCAATTGTTACTCAAGTACTCTTTAGCAGTTGAGTACAAAACACATACCTTTTTACTACATTTATTTTGCTTGCACTCTCCCATTTCCTTCTTTGTGATAACGTTTTATCTGCGAAATATGTGTTCTTCGTACATATTTTTGAGTAGAGGGTTCGTACAGAGCTACAGTTACTGGAGTTAAGTATTTGTGAATTTGATAAGGACCGCACCATCGGTATGATAGCTTGGAGGTTGTCTTATCGATAGCACTACTCGTATGGTGTGTTGTATACATTACTAAGTCAACGATTTGGTACTTTACTTCATTGTTATTATTATTTTGCTCGTGATATTTCCTTGATTTCGCTAAGTTTGCTCGTAAATTAGCGCGTGCTTCATTCCAGATTTTCTTTATATTTTTATCCCTAATTTCAAGGGGTAGCAACTCATGTATTTTCCACTTAGTGGATAATGGGTGGTTAGGTTTGTATTTGAACAATAATTCGAATGGGGTAGACTTATGTCCTTCATGATAGGCTGAATTAAAGGCGAATTGTATCCAGGATAGGTTCTGGTCCCAAGACGTATGGTCGTTTGCATGGTAGCCTATTAAAGCAGATTTTAGGTTTCGCAAATACCTTTCAGCTATATTACCTTGCGGACGATACTCTGTAGTGGTAATGTGGTCTATTCCCAATTTGAAACACATGTTCCTGAATTCCTTTGACTTAAACTGGGGTCCGTTATCCAACACTAGATGTACGGGAGTACCGAATTCTTTAAATAATCTATTCTGTAATATACTTACTGTGGTTGAAGCTAATGCTCGCCGCATGGGGTACATCCAGACAAATTTGCTGAAAGAATCTATGCAAATTAGTAGCATGGTATTTCCTGATTTAGAACGCGGGTAGGGTCCTGAAAAGTCTAAATAGATTTTGGAGAACGGGGTAGCAGGAATCTCTGAGATTAATTGACTTATTTGGCTGTTTCTCGCTGTTTTGCTGAGTGCACACAACTTACACCTTTTCACGAAATTAGCAATCTCACTGTTCATATTTTCCCAGTGATATTCTTTACGAATTCGATGTATGGTTTTATTTATTCCCATATGTGCTCCAATGGTGGAAGAGTGATAGTATTCCATCAGCATAGGTTTAATAATATCAGGGGCGATTATTCATAAATATTTTCTGTTCGCTATTCTATAACATAACACTCTCTTACTTAATATGTATTTTCCTGACTTATTTCCTTTGTCAAGTTGTTCTATAATTGGTCTTAAACGGGGGTCTTGTTGTTGATACTGGGCTAAGTCCGTAAATGCAAGAGGAAATTCGGTAATTAAAGTATTGATAATCGGCGTTTCTCTACTCTCCTTGTTTTCGTATGTTTTACTACTCGGCTGGAACATACGTGACAGTGTATCGGCAACTACGTTTTGGGTGCCTCTAATATGTTGTACTTTAAATTTAAAACAATTTAATCTTAATACCCATCTTCCAATACGACCTAACTGTTTTGGGTGATTTAGTAGCCAAGATAATGCTTGATTATCTGTTTCTAACAGAAACTCTTTATGTTCTAAAAAGGGTTTGAACTTCTCAAAAGCGAAAACGATAGCTAAATATTCTAATTCGTATGCAGAGTATTTCTTTTCTTGGTCTGTCAGGGTGCTTGAAGCGTAACTAATAGGTAGTCTAGAGTTATCTACTTCCTGATATATTACTGCACCTAGGGCTACACTTGAACTGTCTGTCTGCACTACAAACGGTTTTGTAAAATCGGCTAATTGTAGTACTGGGGGTGATATGATGCTTTCTTTTAGTTTCTCAAATGCAGTTTGGTGTTGCACATTCCACTCAAATTTAACTCCCTTCTTTCTTAAAGCATTCAGAGGTGCTGCAATTTCGGCTAGATGTGGGATAATTACTTGTGGAAATAATTTATCATTCCCAAAAATCGGGCTATTCCTTTCGTATCCCGGGGTGGTAAAAATTCTCTGATAGCACGGTTCGCTCGGGGTCTATGCTTACCTTTCCGTTGGCTTTTACGATGTGACCTAAAAATGAGAATTGTGTGACAGCAAAATTTACTTTACTGGGGTTTACGGTTAATCCAGCTTTCTCTAATCGGGATAGTACTTCACGTAGATGTTTAAGATGTTGGTCAATTGATTCGCTGTAGATAACAATGTCATCTAAGTAGTGATACACATATTTAAATTTTATATCATGAAATAATTTTTCTAATAATCTGCTACATACAGAACTACCTTGGGATATACCAAAGGGTACCCTCATAAATTGGTACAGGTTGAAAGGGACGGGCAAATGCGGTTAGACGTTTTGATTCTTCCGTGAACTTCCCTTTATCTCATTTCTTAAAGGCTACCTTAATTTTATTTCTTACTACTAATTTCGTAACCTCTCAACATCGTGGCCCGACTGATTACATTTTGCATACTCTAACTTTATTAGTTAGCTTTCTGCACTTTCTTTAACCCTTGTAAAGAACTCTTTCAGTGCGGCGCCATTGTGACTTTGTTACGTTTCTTATCTCTATCTCTTAATACTACTAAGGTAATCTAAAGTCGATCCCATACTCGACCTTAGATCCTTTCTTAATTCGAATTGCTTATCTACAGAGATAAGCGGAACTTCACGAAGGGGAATCTTTATTTACTTTTAAACAATCAGCTGTGACAAACTATGCAAGAGGGGACAAACACTTTTACAACACGTTAGTATAGTTTAAGATATTATTAAACTTTTTATTTAAAGGGCTTATCATTTACTTAAAAAATTTTATAATTTATATTTTTTTTATTTAGGGCACGTTTATATACTTCGATTTAATTTTACTTAGTTTAAAGGTTACCATTTTACTTAGTTACGGGGTAAGGGGTTGAACACTTTATTTAGCAATAGAGATAGTAGTTTTCGCACACTAAAACTTATTCTACTATTAGTATTAAATTCTATACTACTCTTTCTTGTTTTCACACATAAATGATTAAAGTTCACATTTAAAATTTACATTGGTAGTGAGAGAGATAAATTTCAGAGAAAGAGAAATCTCACACAGGCGTCAATATACATTCAACGAAGGGGGAATTCTCGGTTACTAAACACAGGATGATACACACTTCTTATAACAATAGAACAATCGAAGAGGGTTGCGTATTGTCTAACTCAACTTTGCGGGAGGTAACTATGACAGTTTCACACAGGCGTGGACAAGAATTTAACCGGTCAGATTTTGTTTACAAACCGACACGATGAATGAAATTTTTGACAAGCACGTACCTGATGTTTCGTATACCTGTTGCGCTAAGTTAACATTGTGTAAATTCCTATATCTAATTCACAATTAAAGTTACCTATTTACTATACCACTATAATAATAATTATCATTTTTATTTTATTTAAATTTTAGACATATTAAAGTACATGAGTGAATAGATCAACAGGGTGTCACAATATTACACAATTCCTTATTAAACAAAACAAGGTGGCGCATGTTAATAATAAAATTATTTACTTTTTTTTTTACAAAGCAGAGTGGCGCATTTTATAACATCTTTACTTACGTTATAACATCGGGAACCCGTATTAATTGACTCTGGCCAACTATACAGGCTGCCGTCGTTGTAGGGAGCTGAAAATTAATCAAATCACCAAAAACATTAAATATAAAAGGAAACTGGGGGGGGAGACTGCTGATTTATGCACTCAATTTCGCATGTACTAAAGATGACATCTCTTTATTTATGACTGTTAGATTATACATAACATATCAAAATTTAACTTACTGTGAAATCGTAAGGGGTTTTCTACATTAAGATTTACAATACAGTTAGCGCATTTTACCTCGGATCCGAGTTTCTATATATTACTTAGGAATTTCAAGTTTACTCTACTCCATTACTGAATTACTTTATTACTCTTTATACCATTTGAGGAATGGTTTCATTTAGTAGTGCGATGTTCCAACGCTACATCACACGAGTTATTTTACAACTTATGGTTACTGAAATTACTTGTTACAACATTTATTCTTAAACTTTAGAGATTGTCATTTTAAAGTCTTTTAGTTTACAATTACTTCTATTTAAAAAATATATATATATCCACGGAAGACCAGCTTCCGTGCTACCTCTTAGTTAAGTGTTTTAGTCCATGTCGTCCATGCGTGATTCTTCCGCACACTCTAGGTAGAGGGTTGTCATCGTGGTCGTCTTCCTGGTGAAGGTCCTTGGAGTCAACTAATGGTAGGGAGAGTTACGATGTCATGAAGTCGTCCTGTTCCTTGGTGGTTTAACAAATACAGTTGAGGTCTTCGTCTTCACATTTTACATTTGGTAATAGAACGGTTGTATTTCACTTTACATATACAACCCTTTAAATATAGTTAAAATAACTTTAACTATCTTTCTAGATGTGAGATGTCACCTTTCGCACTTAATCTTCTACATTCTTCTTTACTGATACACACTACATACTCGTTACATAACTCTTCACACGGTTATTTAACTTAATAACAAAATAATAAAACATATTTTGTTGTAGCGCTCCGTTCTGAGCTGCTTACTGGCCGAACGACACATCTCAAGTCTCTCTTACTATGTTAGGAAGGGTCAGTTAATCGCGCGGAGTTTACGCGTCGCAATAAAATAGTTCCACATTTATCCTCTATTTAAAGGGTTAAAGTTTGACCTTTTAATTATCCAACGCTATTCTTAATTACAGACTTTAGTATAGTACACTACTGTGGTCTTGTTTATTTATTTAAATAATATCAAATTTACAAGTTGTGATGGTACAATCATGGTACATTGTATAATTACATAAAATATGGTAACAAGATCATAAATATTGTATTTTCCTATTTTTTGACATACCCAACCCAACCTCAAACACCCTATATAGAATTTACGGTGAGTGGACTATATTACAGTATTTGCCAGGATTTGAACTAATTCATGACAAAAAACTGTGTCACATCACAAAAACAGTGTGCAGTTATTGAGATAAGCAGAGCCAAGCCTTCGTTACGTCAAGAGGCGGAGAATGTGTTGACAACTACAAACAGCGATGTCAACAATTTAGACAAAGGAATGTGACGTCAATACACCCCACTTCCGCAGATTTCAACCAGAAATTGCCGTCATTTCATCTGCAGCTCTGATTTGAGCCGGCCGGCCGCCCATTCACTTACGAGTGAATTTTAACTTTTTAGACCACTGTAGGTGGTTAATAAACAGTATAATATCTACTATCAAAATGTATTAAGGAAAGTAATAGTTCGGTTTGGTGTAGGCGTCCTCGACCGATTAAATCGTTCGTAAACAAGATCGACGTATAGAATCGGTCCCACGACGGTGGGTTACGTGGGTTGACCAAAGGTGTCCCGTCAAGCGCAGTAAAAATACGCCGATTGTGCCGATATACGAACGAGACGCAGTGCGAGGAAGCCAACACGGAAATTGGTGAGAGTGTTCCTTATATATTTTGAATCCTTTATTTCCCAATATATGTTATTGTAGAAATCAATCATTTAACAAATTATTCAAAATTTCAATCAAAATTTAAGGAGCTCCAAAATTTAAATAAGTTGTACCATGATAATGAAAGGGTGAGTGGTTGTGTGCGTGCATAATTATTCTAAGTGCTGGGTTGAGCACCACTACATAAATATAAATATATACATGTTATTATTGTATAATCATTTAAACATATAATCATTAAACTTAATCAAAGTTATTATTACACATTATGTTTTTGGAAGGGTTACAGTTGGTTTTAAAAAATGTTATGTAACAAAGTAAAGAATAAAAAGGGGTATTTCATTGGTAACAATTAGAACAGCTGTTTTGTTATTTCAAGCAATTTCCGTTTCCTATGACTTCGCGTAACGAACTTCTGGCCCATGACTTAGTTAATTGCATAGATGGCGTCTTAGTTTTTGTATACATAACCACATTTGTGAGATATAATATATCGTATCTATAAATTCAAAAATAACGTAACTGTACAAAGTATTATTAGTTTGTTTAAGGGGTCGGTATTCAAGTTAATTCCGGTTAGCGCATGTCTATGCAGGGTTAATTAACAAGGTTTTCCCTATCTGTACACTCGTATTCCTTTTTATTTTATTATTAAAACTCTTTATTAAATATTATTATAATTTTATGATAGCGATAAAATTTAGTTTAAATGTGCGATTTTATTAAAATTTAAAATTTCTCAGCTTTTACATTACCTATTTATTAATTATTTTATTTTTAATTAATGAAATCGTCACAATAAACTCCGGCCACAATCCAATGTCATTTTCCAAGCAAACATTTTCACTTAAAGCAGGTCCAAGAGAAACCCCCTCCAGTTCCCACGCGACGCCAAGCGATCGAGTTTCCTGAATGCTGACTCACTCATATCAGTTGACCACTGAAGAGTTCAGCCGAATTAGTCCACACAAAATAACTGCATCGATATCTTTTATGATTATATGAGGGCCCGCACCACGGTATTAAAACAAAGACATTTTTTATTTTAGTCTATTCAAAATTAAAATTTTTAAACAGTTTTTTTTTGTGGTGCGGGCCCATAGGCTGCAGCCTAGATAGCCTGCGCATAAATGCGGCCCTGACTCACAGGTTAATTTGCAAGCAGTACTACTTCACACTGAAAATAAATGGTCACCAATCCCTTCAGTTTATACTGCTTACATGTCGGAGTCATGTGATAGTATGAAACTTTTATTGAGCAGAATTCAGTATGACGGATATTCGTGGCATACCTACAGAGATGTGAAAGTAACGTAGTTTTACTCGATTGCAGCTTGGATTCACTAAATTCTGTTACCTTCTGTGCGAGCAGGTAAATTCTATGCAGGAATGAGAAAATTATTATATAAAAAAAGCCGTGATTAAAGACAGAGGCACTGAGTATAGGAGATCAGACCGTTGTAGGTCAAGAACTAGTAAAACCTGGAAAAGCTTAACGTCCACTACTACATATTAAGTAGGTTTAATGAAAATTATGTAAATGGAATGGATGTAATTTTGAAACTGTTAATTTCCTTCAAGTGTGTACTGAAGTAAAGAATGTTACAATTTATAAGTTGGTAATTACACCAGGTAGGCTTAAACAGGTAATACTAACAACCAGTAGCCTACTGATTCAAATGTGTGTGTGAAGAGGGCTTTTGAGTCGATAATAACGCTATTACCTGCTTGACACAGAAATTCGCATATGTCACCTGCAATTTGTATTATGCAAACGTTCAGAGGATGTAAATTTTTCAACAACATTGTTGGAGTGCCAACCTTCAGAATGAACTGTTGTGGCGGTTCGTACTTTTTAATGAATGTAGCTTTTTTGAATGAACCGTTCGTACTTTTTATTATCCCCAGAAAATTTTTCCAAACTTGTATCATTATTTTCCTTCACAGATTCGATTCTTTGGGAATAATCACTTGTAATTTTTATCAAGTAAACACTTGACGTTTTGCACAGATTTTAGCAATTAATACAGTTGTACTATTTACTATGTCCCAGTTTTTTGTCAATTTCTGTGAAGCTATCGTCATTAGGAACAGTAAGCTATCGTCACCGAGGTGCAGTAAGTTTGTAGAAAAATCACCATCTCCTCCTCCTTAATGGGCTCTCATATTGCTTTGCAAATTTAGTCTGAATAGCATTCCACATTGCCGATGACTTTAAACACACTTAGACAATATCATCGCGGGTTCCTCATGCAGTTACCGGTAATCTCTAGCGAGAGTCCTCTGAAATAACAAAAGTTACGCTATCCATTAATTTGTTACAATTTCTTAAGTCTTGGAGAGTTTGATTGACCGTTTCTATATAGTCCACAAATCGCCTTCGTTTTATCGTTCATGATTAGTTTCCGTTTTGATCGCTCTTTCTTTTGTCATGCCTCCTCTTCAATACGAATTGTTTTTTTAACAGGAGTCAGTGAGAATACTTGACTTTTTCTTCTTAGCGCATTTTTTTATTTTATTTTTGCAGTCGCTTTCGGATAAGGGTGAATTTATTCTGGTGTCAATTGTGCTAAGGTATTAGCAGATGTCTCGTTTATTCCCGACATGGGAGGTCCAGCTTCTGTGGTCTCTTGACAATCTTTTGTTGGTGTTAATCTTTCTTCATAATTACTTTTGTCTCCTATCTCTCTGTCAATTACAGGTGAACACAGAAACTCTTCGATACTGAATATATTTTAATTTAATGGCCAAATTCCAGTTGAACTAAAACCTGCTGTCAGTTAGATGGTGTTGCTGCCTTTGAAAGAGTATCTTTTGCTAGCCCAGGTATGTCATATATTGTCATGGTTTTACCTGGGTTTATTGTCATCCAGCTCTCAGCGGCTGCACCGAAACAGGCCATATAAACACTCTTGTCTAATGGCTGAAGTCAGATTGTAACGGGTATGAGGTATAAACTGTTTCATAAATAGTAAAAAAAGAGAGGCTGTAATTTATCTTGATGGATGTTTTACTCCAGTACAACCTGCTGGTCCATAAATAATCAAAGTGATCTCTACATAACACTCTGGGGATAATGATAAGTGGTGGTTTCCAGCTGCCATCTATGAAAATACCACTGGTTTCACCCTTTTCCAAAGGCATAACCCTACTGACTTGTTTATTTCCCTTCAAACTGACAACTTTGTTGGGACAGTGCACTGTTGTTACGCTGTCTGGTTTCCTTCACATTCCAAATATTGTGACAATAAAGATGAAGGCGACTTATCACAGAATTCGAATATTGAAGAAAGTTTTGTTATGTTTATTAAAACTAAATGTTATTGCAAAACTTGTTGCTTCAGCCTCTCTAAAAGACAACCTTGAATGTCGCTGCATGAAGCCAGTAAAACAATCTTTTACCGGCCCAGTTCACCAGAAAATCGACGTTATTTGCAAACACGTATTCGGAGGCTAACATACGAATATTCTTAGGGTACAAACCATAATAACTAACAGAATAGTGCAGATCATCATAACACAGAAATCTGATTTTTCTTTTTGTTCTTTCCTAAATACAAGTTGTGGAAAACGCTGAGTCTTTGTAGGGTTTGTGAGCTACATTGCCCCAGAAAGTTTTCACTTGTATGTTTGAACCAAATATGAAAAAAAGAAAACAGAACAAATTGTTTTACTTACATTGTACCAACATACCAATTTCCTTCTGGTGAAATTGAAGGTACACCTTTAATTTTAAAATTAGTGGCTGAAGTGTAGTGCTGCTGGCCACTCTACCTTTAGTGCGTGTGTCGAACACTCACTTTAGGCAACCTATTCTATCTCCTTAATTTCCTAGGCGGCATAAAAAGGAGCCATTATTACTATTATCATTTTAAAAATTTTAGTTTTTTAGGATTTAATAAACATGTAATCTTCATTATAGGATCACAAGTAACTGACACATAATTAATTCTGAGATCTGTTAGGGTATGAATTAGTTTTCTTTTAAGAGTTGTAGAGAAACATAACTTGCCCTCATGCTGCCACATTGCTTTTGTATTAGTATGATTCAATTGTACACTTACCATGGATCCAACAAAGTACATAGCTGTAAACACCCATAGCAAATTAGTGACAAAAAGGTTGCTTTACACGTTCTAAAATACAAACGGGAACAAACGACTCATTTTACTGTACACTGCTATAATCAGACTGGAGGAGCACATACTACAAGCTATAACAAACACGTTATACAGTTGCAGAGGTGCTGTGACTAAGGGACACTTGAAGAAGTACAAAGTATCAACTTATGTCTCTCTGCTCTCCCCTATATGGTAATACTGTCTTATAATGACTGTTAAACAAATCAAATGTATTGTATACCTTTATATGTGTATTTATACACAATATATCATAAAAGTTTTTTGTAGCAAAAATACCTTTATATGTGTATTTACACACAATATATCATAAAAGTTTTTTGTGACAAAAATATCTGTCAAATTTTTGTATGTTGTAATGGTACATATAACACTACCGACACCAGCGTACCACAAATAAGTTGAAAGCCACTACAATTAAGAATACCTACAAGGTCAAGCATACGATCATGGATAAAAAAGGAAGTATCATAAGCCAAAACCAAGTGAATTAAAATGAAGAAGGAATTACCAGTAAATGTGCAACTAAAGAAGATAAAGCAAGACTAACGACGAGACGACATACATAATTACCCAATAGATCAAACAGAGAGAAGGAAACCCATGAAAGACAAAATCAAGAAGAAACCTATTAACCGTGAGAAGGAAACCAGTGAAAACAACGCCATGAAGAAACATGAAGAGAGAGGAAGGAATCAGTGAAGAGAAGAAGAAAATATCCAGATCAAACACAAAAAAGGGAGATAACATGAATTATAATGAACTAACATATGCCAATAAAAGAATTATTATAAAAGAAGAAAGAATAAATGGAATAAACAACATGATTTAAACCCCTAAGCTGTAAAAAAAATTGGCACTGACCAAAACTTAAGTGAATACCTTCCTTGACAATGTAATACAAACAATAATCAATAAGAATGAATTATTGAACATTAAAAGTAACAAAGAGAATGAATAATAATAAGATAAGTTCTTAGCTAAATGATGTGTAGACATGAAAAGAGGACTATGTCCAAAACACCAATGACCAATTGTAAAGTGGAATTGATATTAGAAATAACCACTAATTACCAATAGTAAAGACTGTAAAAGATAAACAAAATGTGATCTAATAATAACCAATAGATATACCAGTACTACATAAAGTCAAATAAATCAAGTGTAATACAGAAATACAAAACCGACAATAATCCATTGTTGTATATTTAGAATGTAACATAACCTAATCTGGACAACTAGTTTTCACTAAAACTATAGAAAAATAAGGCCAAAGCAATGTTAAACTAAAACGTATTATAATGTGACATAAATAGATAATATAAGGAACGATTTTTTGCAAAACAGATAATGTAATAAGTAAATATAAAAGCTGTATTAATGTGATTTAATATAACTATATGCTTGCCGTAGTATGGATGCATGATGCAACAAAATTATCTTGTAAACTTATCATAAAATAGTAGGAACTCAACTAACAACATTGAATGAGGCAGAATACTATTCGAATAAGTAAATTCAAGGATTATAGCCACCCAAATACTAATAATAACAATAATAATAAATAAACCATGTTGACAGCTAGATGCAAGTAATCTTGGTAACTTTAAACCAAAGCAATTATCAGTATAAATGCAGAATGAACTACTGCACAATAATAACAGTGCTATCAAAACAATGATAAGAGATATTCAAGCAATAATGAGAATAATTTGATAGGATTACAACCCATATAAAAAGGTAACTTCCTAAAGTATAGTAAACTCACTTAACAAACTATAGTTAAGGTAATAAAACCATAAGATGAAGAAAAAGGACACTATCAGAAGTGACAATGACCAATGCAGTATGCATAGGCCATAATAAAATGTTATTAACTATTAATGTTAGTATAATAGTAAGTATCATGTACATGTTGTGTTTATGTTAGTTTCTATACAGGAAAGTACCGATCAACTCACCGCAGCTAATAATAGAAGAGTCGACGCAACTTCTTCAGAATCGAACTCAAGAAATGGAACAAAAAACGTTCTAAGCTATTTAAACAAAATTAATAAACGACATCAAAGAGTAAGTGAACCGATTTATTCATATCGGATTCAATAATAGATTGAATTGGGTAGAATAAATCAATAAACCAAAAATTAATAATAAAAACCAAAACGTTAAGAATAATAATAAAACAGTTGATATCGTCGTGCTAAAATGTTCATACACACTTTTTAAGAGAAAATTACTTGAAACTTCGAATCTAACAAGAAAAATATTGTGTCGAGTATTCATAATACAAACCCTTAGATATCAAATATGAAATGAAAATATAAGAACCAAGTTAAATGTATATTCTATAGCCGGCAGAATAAGGGAAGGACAAATAAAATAGAGGCAGGATATCAAGAGAATGGAAAACATGAGACTACCTAAACAAGTAATAAGATACAGACCTCAGGGAAGGCGAGATATAGGTAGGGCAAGGAAAAGAGATGCCTTCAGTGAAGGCAGAACAGGCTGTAATCCTATACCTTGACATGGAGAAGAAGATTCATAATACTTAATAGCACACTTAAGAACAAAATATTGGTATGGAGAATCATACACGAATTCCATGTTCTAAGAATTATATTTAAAATCATTTTCGAAATGAAATATTTCCATTGAAACTACTTCTTTCTACTTACTGCTTCAGCCACTTACTGTGGTCACTAACGTATACCACCTCACGTTATCGGGCTTGATTTTCACTGATGATGGAAGTCGATGGCACTGCCGAAACGTCTGGTTTTGCAGAAAACATTGGTCTATGGCCAAACAGGCCGGGAAGGAATTTTAAAAACAAACTGCTTCTTTGTTGCCAATAACATAGTACATATATAAAAAAATTATCAGGTAAACTATTATGTTACAACAAAATATGTTTCAGGTAAACTACCCTTTCCCCGTAACCGATCTTCACCAAAATCAATAGGCCTTGAGTCCTCTATAACTCAGGCACATATGTAAAAAAATACCTGATTCTGTTTGAATTTACGGCAGTTATCATTCGTCATGAAAAAATTTCTCTTGTTACAACATAAAATGTTGCAGGTAAACTACCCCTTTGTCTTAACCGATCTTCACAAAAAACAATAGGTCTTGAATACTCTACAACTCAGGGCTGTATGCAAAAAATTATTTGATTGTTTGAATTTGCGGCTCTTATCGTTTGCCATAAAAAATCTACAGACAGACACACAGACACTTCAAAAAATTACTTTTTTCATGTTTTGAGGGTAGTACAATCAGAATCTGCAAAAATCTCTAATACGATTTTTTTTGCCATCACCATACTTCCATTTCCTTATGGAACATGAAAGTAAAATCAAAGTAAAATTCTGATGGCAACAAAAATCAAATATTCTATCAAAAATTGGGGATATACATTTTTGGTAGGTATTTGGTAGGCCTACTTGCATTGCACAAGGAATGTGTTATGGCCACTAGGTTAGTGATAAAAAATGACTTTACAAGTACATTGATTTTTATTACAAAATTTATACAAAACAGTTTCAATTCTATGGTATCAATAATTCATAAATTTTAAGGATAATGAACAATTTATTTCTTCAGAGAAGATACATAAAAACATTGCAAAAATAATACATATCAGACAAATATTATTACAACAAAAATACCACACAGACATTTGGGCTTTGTTACTTTATCAGTAACTGTAAGATTACATTAATAAAGTACGTAGAATATTTATTTACAAGAACATAATTACAAAAAGTAAAAACACCTTTGATGAAATAAACATTTTATTTATTACATCAAACATAACTAAACTCAGATGACAATATAAATGAACTAAATATAGGTTTTTCTGCGAGGGAGTGTAGGATTGATTAGGAGTTCAATTAGTTCAAATTATTAAAAAAAAATAGCATAAACTATAAATAGAAAAACTAGACTGGTACGTTTACAACAAAATGAAATCTTCAAGTTACATTTTTAAAAACTACACCTTTTTAATATGGTGCATTAATATTTCACCTCTGTGTGTGTGTGTGTGTGTGTGTGTGTGTGTGTGTGTGTGTGTGTGTGTGTGTGTGTGTGTGTGTGTGTGTGTGTGTGTGTGCGAGAGAGAGAGAGAGAGAGAGAGGGAGAGAGTTAACTATGTAAGAATACAGCAGTTCTATAAGGAGAAATTTACCTCCAAACTTATAAATCTTGCACAACTATCTGGCGATATAAGAGGTTCTACAACAATGGACTCTGTAACAAAGAAAGAATTTTAGCTAACAGAAAAATAATTATCATTGCCAGTATCAACAAAAATGCAAATTACTAAATGAAATAATAGCAATTTTATGGGAAATAACGTTATTAAACTAATTATGTACTTTATTAAGAACTTTTGCTTTTCCAGCAGCTTCCAAAACTCTTTATATAAAAAATAATATAAACAAACTTATTTAGAGCTTCAAACAATACTTATCTTAAAATTATCGTATGATTATACTTTCCTATAGGAAGCCCCTGATTTGAAAGCATTGACAGCCTATAATACTACTAATTAAAAATGATTCCAACTACTATGTTACTAAATTTTCTCATTTAAAATGTAAATGGGACTGTTAATAACTTTATATTGTTGTCATTAACAAGACAAAACACAATCATTAATGGCTATTTTATCACAAACTTCAAAATCTCCTATAAAGCTTGCTCAATGAAATAGGACATTCCTGATGCAGAAAATTAACTTTGCCATAACACAAATTAAATAGGCTAACGCCCAAACAAAAAAAAATGCTTTGAAAACAAAATATTTCATTAATGAAATATGGTATGAATTCATTGTGCTACATTCAAAGCTGATTTTCTTAATTGATTTAAAGTATACAAGTCTAGTTTGTCAAGTAAAGATAATTTAGGTAAACCTAACACTACTTATGAAACAAACATTAAATCAAATATGCTAAGGTTACAAAATTCACAAATAGAAAAAAATAAAATTTGAAATTATCTATAGGCTAAATTGCTTTGATTATATTACCTTCTCCACTTGATATGTTTTCCACATCAATATCATCTGATGTCGATACTACTGATGGTGCAATAATAGTCATTTTTTCCCAGTCAATTCTGGAAAGTTCAGGAGAAACCTGAAAGATCATTACAAAACTCATAAATAATTTTTCACTAACTTAATAATTAAGAATATTAAGAGAATAATTTATTTTCTTAACCTAGCACAATATTTGTAGGTTAGCACTATGAATTTACAAAAAGTTAATGTATTTTGTGTAAATTTCTAAAAAAATTAAATTTACAGCATAATCTAGTAGTTATTTTATAGTAATCTATTTTAATTTAAATGAACTCAATTCTAAAAGTTAAAAACAAACTTACATACTGCAGATCCTCTTTTTGTATGACGACTGGCTTTGTTAATATTTAGAATTAATATTAGGCAATTACCTGTATTAACTTCCGTCTTGTGACTTCTTTAGTTTTTTCCTTAAAACAACGCGTTTCGAGAATAAATTCTCATCATCAGGTTTAAAAAACTATAAAAACATCAAATTCACCCAAAAGGGGGTCGTCAACTATTTAAAATACACAAACACAAAACACCACACATAACTAAACACCGACACAGTCAAAAAAACTAAAGAAGTCACAAGACGGAAGTTAATACAGGTAATTGCCTAATATTAATTCTAAATATTAGTAACGTGACTTGGAGACAATTAAAACAAAATGAATTAAAACAAAATGGCTTTGTTAACTCAAGCGCAAATTGTTGATAGACTGCTAACACGCCTTACATTCCTGTGACGTCAGTTGGGTTTGGCTGATGACGTCTTATGTTGCTTTGTCTACGTGCAAATTTCAAATGTCAGATGGCTAAAAATAACTGCTTCTCACCATGAACTAGTCAACCTTGACTCCAATTTGCATACATTGTTTACCCCAATAATATTTTCAAATGCAAAATATGTTAAAAATTCCGAATGTTTCGGGATGGTCATATGTGTACCGTTACAATACCCCCTCAATGAGAGGTTTTATGCCGAAGCATAAAAACTCTCATTGACACTCACATACTTCCTAAAGGGATCAGTCAGAATATGTCAGTGAAGGAGTTATGGGAAAACAAAGAGCTTTCTGTTAGAAAAGTGGTTAAGGGAGGGGAGATAATCCTGTTAAATACTTCTGATTATTATGATAGTATAATAGGAGACATTGTAAAATTGAATGAATGTATTTCACTAAACAAAAGTCATACGTCCCAAATAGAGAGGAAGGACTGAAAGTGTTTAGTTAAGTATAAGTAGTGTGTTCCTTGTAAAATGGCTTATCATATAACAAATTAACGCCTCATCATTTAATGTTCCACACATTTATGGATTATCTAAGGTGTACAAAGTAAATATCCCACTGACACCAATAGCTTTTGGTTTGGTTCTGAACTTTCAAAATATTTGTTACCTATCATTACTCCCCTTGCTGAGAGTTACAGTTACATTGTCAAAGATTCAATGATAACATTATTAGGAATTCTGTACTTGATAATGACATATTAGTAAGTTTTGGTCAATGTCTTTCCAAGCATGAAAACAAATAAGTACCGTTCTTATATACTCAACACTCAGAATGCACCTCGAAGCATAGTGATTCAACTATTAATATTCTTTATTCATTCATTCTACCTCCATTCTGACTTCAGACAAAAATTATAAAACAATTTGTGGGTCCCAGATTCAAGGTGGTGGCAAAAGAAGGCAATTGTTAAGTGGCGTATATGGAGGGCACATTGGATGGATGCCACAGTAAAAGCAACTTTTGAAAGTTCTGGTGCTGGACTGAAAGTTAAGTGCGCGTGTGTGTGTTGTAATTATTCAATTAAATCAGGCATAAAAATAAAAGTAGAAAAGAAATGAAGGAATTAAGCCCCATTACTACTTTCTTACTTACCTACTTATGGAAGATTCCCAAAAACACCAAAGTCCGAGGGTCACCACTACACTTTTATAGGAGGAAATGTGGAAACCATATCACTTTACCCATAAAACCAATTTAAAACAAAAACTTTCCCTCGCTGAAGATCTAGGCCCGTTAGACGAACCGTTGGAACAGATCATAGGTTAGGTGGATGACGTAAAAATAGTTTAACACATATTTATCTTAGTTTACCAAAATGTATTAATTGATGTCACTATTGTCGATTTGTTCATTAATATAGCTTCTACAAATGATGATAATTCAATGCATGTTATATACTATATCGTCCTGTACAGGGTAACCTATTTAAACGGTTACTCTCTGTGGTGCAATCACTTTTACATGAGATAATTTTGGAAAACTACATTTGAATTATTAACAGCATGGTCTTAACTAAATACATATAATTATTTTATCAAATTATAATATATAATCAATACAAAATCAGTACTTTAAGTCCATCCGAAAGTCGAAAACTGGTAATGGTGAGTAACTTTGTAAAACTTGACTGATGTAATTACAGTACCTTATTGTAGGCACCCGCCTACCAAGGTACCGTGTCTTTTACACCCGCGGGCACTGAATTACTGTAATTATGATGCGAGCACTGTTTGGTGAGTGTTTTCACCACTTTTTAAAACTGAAAAATTAATTTGTCCTAAGTCTTGCACGGCCGGTGTCAGTTGTATGATTAAAGTTATTTGGGTTGTGTGGCCGTGGTCCATGGTTTATTGCCAAACCAAACGTTTCAACAGTTCCAATGGCTGCCATCATCAGTGGAATTAAAAAAATCCTGAACGTAGGGTGTTCACGTCAGGCCCACAGCCCGGATAACTTAAAATTAATGGAAAATTAATTATTCATAATATTTTCACAATGAGCACAGCTTGCTTGAGTCACTGCCATCTGTTCTACTTGGTGTGAAAACTGACTGCTTTGTATATGAGACGTGGTCTGCTCTCTCCGATGTATTTTTCCGCGACTGGCTGATGCTATCACTGAAGCATCCTACCCCTACCTCTCTCCGTGTGCTGCGTTAACCAGTTTGGACAGCTTTCCTGGTGATGTTTAATAGTCCAGTTGACTGATGCAATGATCCTTGGGCATGTGGAATTCATTCAGAAGTCACGTACACCAAATTCCATTCTCTCGCTTTCTGATCTCACTCGCACATGAAAATAGGTGTTTACGTTACTTCAGGAAATGTAATTAATGAAATCAAGCATTACATCTTATTGGAAGAAAAGGCAATCATATCAAATATGTGTATTTTCTGCAGGCAAGCATAGAGGCCATAAAAATTTATAAATATAAGAATAGTTCTAACAAAGGCAGTAGTTGCTGTATGCTTGTGGGGTGGTTGCTGGATGTTTGAAAGCGGGTTTAAGTAATATGACAGGATCAGTGTAATAATAAAAAAAAATTTGTGTTGTAACCATGATAAATGTTTTGTGTTCAAATTGTTTATGTGTAATATGTTCCAGTTTTTATATATGATGTAATGATGTAGCTTTATATATGATGTCATATATCATATATATAATTATGTAAGAGTTACTATTCTAATGATGATTTGTACTGCAATAAATTGTACTCTAAAGATATATAGACGGAACTTAATTTTTGCAAGCTGAAAGCAGATTCACAGATATTAGTTTCTAAGGTAAATTTATACTGATTAGAAGCAGTAATAACAGATGATTTATTATTAATGTTTATTCATTTGTTTCAGTTATATTTATTTACACCCATTAATAAGATGATGTGTGAAAAAGTGGATTCTATTGAAGCATGTGAACTACATACAAGAGATTCCCTTCAAAATCAGTCTTTCTTGCATACACCTGTGCCATTACAGCAGTGCACACCAGTTCACAAAAACAATAACTGTCAGTGTGATATTTGTACAAAGTCATTTACACGATCAAACAGTTTGGCAAAACATAAGTTAATACATTCTAGGATTAAGCAGTACCAGTGCGATTTTTGTACAAAATCGTTTACACAATCAGGCCATTTGGCACAACATAAGTTAGTACATTCTGGGGTTAAGCAGTACCAGTGCGATGTTTGTACAAAATCGTTTACAAGATCAGGCGATTTGTCAAAACATAAGTTAATACATTCTGGGATTAAGAAGTACCAGTGTGATATTTGTACAAAATCATTTACCCATGCCAACTATTTGTCAGAACATAAGTTAATACATTCGGGGGTTAAGCAGTACCAGTGCAGTGTTTGTACAAAATCATTTGCACGATCAGGCTATTTGGCACAACATAAGTTAATCCATTCTGGGGTTAAGCAGTACCAGTGCGACATTTGTACAAAATCGTTTACACAATCAGGCCATTTGGCACAACATAAGTTAATACATTCTGGGATTAAGCAGTACCAGTGCGATGTTTGTACAAAATCATTTGCACGATCAGGCTATTTGGCACAACACAAGTTAATACATTCTGGGGTTAAGCAGTACCAGTGCGATGTTTGTACAAAATCGTTTACAAGATCAGGAGATTTGTCAAAACATAAGTTAATACATTCTGGGATTAAGAAGTACAAGTGTGATATTTGTACAAAATCATTTACCCACGACAACTATTTGTCAAAACATAAACTAATACATTCTGGGTTTAAGCAGTACCAGTGCGATGTTTGTACAAAATCGTTTACAAGATCAGGCGATTTGTCAAAACATAAGTTAATACATTCTGGTATTAAGAAGTACCAGTGTGATATTTGTACGAAATCATTTACCCATGACAACTATTTGTCAGAACATAAGTTGCTACATTCTGGGATAAAGCAGTATCAGTGCGGTGTTTGTACAAAAACATTTACACATTCAGGCCAATTGGCGCAACATATGTTAGTACATTCTGGGATTAAGCAGTACCAGTGCGACGTTTGTACAAAATTATTTACCCTTGCCAGCTATTTGTCAAAACATAAGTTAGTACATTCTGGCATTAAGAAGTACCAGTGTGATATTTGTACAAAATCGTTTACAAGAACACGCGAATTGGCACAACATAAATTAATACATTCTGATATTAAGAAATACCAGTGCAAGGTTTGTACAAAGTCATTTACACAATCATGCAATTTGTCAAAACATAAGTTAACACATTCTGGGATTAAGCAGTTCAAGTGCGATGTTTGTACAAAATCATTTACCCATGCCAGCTGTTTGTCAAAACATAAGTTAATACATTCTGGTGTTAAGCAGTACCAGTGTGATGTTTGTACAAAATTGTTTACAAGATCAGACCATTTGGCACAACATAAGTTCACACATTCTGGGATAAAGCAGTACCAGTGCGATGTTTGTACAAAATCATTTACACATTCAAGGCAATTGGCACAACATAAGTTGGTACATTCCAGGAATTAAGCAGTAGCAGTGCGACGTTTGTACAAAATCATTTACCCATGCCAGCTATTTGTCAAAACAAGTTGATACATTCTGGGATTAATAAGTACCAGTGTGATATTTGTACAAAATCATTTATACGATCAGGCCATTTGGCACAACATGAGAGTACATTCTGGCATTAAGAAGCTCTAGTGTGATGTTTGTACAATATTTCCATAATCAGGCAGTTTGCACACCATACGTTAATACTACTGGGATTACGCATATGAGTGTGATGTATGTAAAATATCATTTACAGAAATAGACCATTTGGCACAACAAGTTAGTACATTCTGGCATTAAGACCTACCAGTGCGATGTTTGTATAAAGTCATTTACATTTCAGACAGTTTGGCAAACAATACAGTCTGGGAATAAGCAGTACCAGTGCGATGTTTGTACAAAGTCATTTACATGATCAGGCAGTTTGGCAAAAAATATATTAATACATTCAGGCAAAAAAATACTAGAGATGTTGTAGAAAACAATTTATTAATGCCAACTCTTTATCAGCACAAATTAAAACATTCTGGCACAGAAGTACCAATGCGATGTGTGTACAAAATCAATTATTTGCCACAGCTCTTTGTCAGAACACAAGGTAATACATTCTGGTATTAAGAATTACCAGTGCGATGATTGTACAAAATCATTTAATCATGCCAGCAATTTGTCACGACTTAAATAATTACATTGTGGCATTAAGAAATAGCAGTGCGACTTTTGTACAAAATCATTTACGTGTGCAAGCTATTTGTCACCATGCAAATCAAAATATTGTGCATTAACAAGTACTAGTATGACGTTTGGTCAAAAGCATTTACTCCGTCACAACACAAGTTAATGCATTGTCATTAAGAAGTACCAGTGCGATGACTGTACAAAGACGTTAACTGGGCAAGCTGTTTGTTTCAATGGAAGTTTGTACATTAAGAATTACTAATGTGTCATTATTACATAAACATCAAACTGTGGCATCCCCTTTGTGTCATGAATAATAAATACTACATTAAAAAAGCAGTGTGATATTTGTTACAAATTCTTTTCTGGATTGATTTACCAGAGAAAATAATCCATTGATAATTTTTCTGAGATAAATTGATCTATTCTACTATTTCAGATGCATCAGTGTGAAAAAATATGTACAAAAGTGTTTAAATACCCAAGATGTTTAAAAAAAATGAACAACAAACTTACCATTCTAAAATGTGTAATAAAAATCCTCACAAATAAGAATATTAACACAAATAGAATAATACATGCTCTAATAAGTGGTAGTGTAATACTTGGCACAGGAAAACATGATATTTGTAATAAAGTTTAACGTATGAGTTAAAATCGTATGTTGCATTGTAGTGGGAAATTGTTGATAAATGTTTTAGTATGTAATTTGGATTATCACAGCATGAATAGATTGATAGTTGTATTTTAACAGTATTGGTATGATATTTCTAATAGCACCTATATTTGCTGGTGTGGTTCACACCTTTGTTGTTGTTGGAAGAAATGTAGTGATTAGTGGATATAACAGTAATCTGTATTTACAGTTTCAGTTTAAACATTCACATTTTCTAATCATCAACAATGTCCAGTCTTAGTGTATTGTACAGTCCTTTCAGTCTGACCAATTTTGCTTACTTCCTTGTACTGTATTTCTTAACATATTTTTACATGTATTACATATGTAATGAAAATTCAAACTTTACTTCATTACAATATAACATCAATATGCACATAAAGTTGCAAATAAAATAACACTATTTTTTTCATAACATCAAATTTTTATAAAAGAAAAAAAAGAACGCCCATGTTCTAGAGGCAATTGGCATCTGTGTGGCACAATTGGAAACATTCTGGCATACATGAGGGCTTTACGTTAATTGCGTTTAATACTTTATTCACTGTATTTAGAAAATTAATGAACATATGCTAATGATAAATGTAAAACAAAACAGATTAGAAACCACACTGTAAACAAATTGTATCAACTGTTAAAAGTCGATTATATCTAGGAAAATTAAAACCACAGTGCATTGTACACAATTGTATATTGATACAAAAGTATTTTGTGATGACTAAATCTGAGATTTACCTGTAATGTGACAGTAAAGCAAGCAAATACACAGCCTGAGGTATACTTGGGCTGCAGCCACTAGGCAAAAGTATACTGCCCAACATTTATTTGGGCTTTGACTGCATAGCGTTAATAGAATCTTATAGTTAAGGATATATGTAATCTATGAGTACTATATTTAGCTGTTGTGCCTTGATTTTAAAGCAGTTTGGTGTGTGTGTGTGTCTTTACAACCTGAAAATGTTTGAAAAAATGATTTTTTTCTAGTTGCTTATGTTCCATAGGCATGTTTAATAAAAAAAATAAATAAAAATTTTGAAAGTCTGATCTCTTAATGGTTTACAAACACCCTCACAGTCATGAGTGTCAGGTTCTACTTAGGTTTGTGTCACAAAAAATAATCATTATGTTTGTGTTGCTTAACCCTTCTGCTGCTACTAACATAAGTGATGTTACACCCCAGTGCTAGCCAAATTTTTGTGTTTACATGTGTTCCATAACTAAACTTTCCAAACTATATTTTAACTGATTTTTTAAGCATTTTTACTTACCAATAATCAACCCTTGTTCATAAACAATGAGCCCGCAATATTCTGTGTATCATTTATCACTTTTGTCACTTAAAATCCTAATTTAGTAACAAACTAATAAACTTAATGTTTCACTTTACTGTATTTATATTTCACAACATATACACTAATTCACACTTCTAAATTAAAAAGTTACATGTATTATTAAATATATTGTTTTTGAATTCAGATTAGACAGATGCAGAAGCTAAATCGTTTATTTCATCTACACTCTGACATGGTTCACTCTCGTCATCTGAAAAACTATCATTGAGAAGTACATCATCATGTGATTGATAAATAATATCTAAAATTTCTTTTTCAGAAAGGGTTAAACGATTACACATACTCAAACAGTTATAAAAATGTAGGCCAAAAAAAATCTTGAGATACGCAGTAAATAGTAACAAAATACATGAAAAACTACTAACAAAAATTACAAACGAATTTATACATGCAGAAACTAAACACTAAATATGGTCTAAAAATTAACCAGTTAATACTTTACAAAAATAACAACAAATAAAATAGTTCAAAATAAAAAAATAAGACATGCAAGGAAAACAAAGATGCACCGAACTATAGGTGTTTATACATGTGTAAGCATAAAGCAGACAACGAATAATATCGATGTTAGTTTATTTTTCAATACTGAAACAAATGTTCAATGTAGTACAAATAGTAGGCAACAGATGGCAGCACAAATCAGAGAAATTGAGTTAATTCGGTAACACCAATAAGGGCGCAAACTTCAAATCGAATATACTTGAGTGCAGCAGTAGTGGCGTGATTTGCGAATATCGAGGATACTCGATTGCAGCAGTAAAAGGGTTAGGTTTTATTAGGTTCTGGTTTATTTTGTGAAAGATAAATAAAAATAATAGAA
The DNA here is from genome assembly GCA_034769895.1 of Magicicada septendecula. Lineage (NCBI taxonomy): Eukaryota > Metazoa > Arthropoda > Insecta > Hemiptera > Cicadidae > Magicicada > Magicicada septendecula. The sequence goes on along the minus strand of CM068367.1, from coordinate 1,421,858,171 downwards.
TTACAAATTATCAAATTTATTAACAATAAGCTTTCTGAAAAATATAAAAAAGATTAAATGAGCAAAGTTTGTATCTCAAACCTATTTATCTTTTGATGAAATAGCTTAAAACAGTAATTTTAAACCACAGCAATCACTAATAAATAAATATTTTTAAAAATTTGTGAGTACTTAGAATTTGACGTTTTCATGAACTCTAACCCACTAAGAAGATGTCTGGTAAACTGATCAGATGCTGACAGAGCTGCATCCTAATGGTCAAACGAACTACTACTACCCAAGAGACCATCATGAGCATGTGAAGCCAGTTTTACTACAGTGTTAAACCCTTAAAACATTTCTAAAAACAGCTGTTGGACCCTCATGATCGTGAGAGTCAGGTCATAAGGGATAGATGGTGCTTGTATGAACATCCAGCAAGTGGTAATAGGAGAGTGGCCTGCTGATGATGCATAATCAGGTTCTGCTGCAATCCAAACTACTGTACAACTTGATATACAGTATCATAGAAAACAACTGAGGCACAGTGGCATTAACATGTTTCTTTAAGGTTTATTAACATTTACACTCGTATGTTGTACTCCTAGGAAGGAGACCTCAAATAGAACATATAATTAGTTGTTTTTGTATTGTGTACAGTATCTCACATGTTATTATGTAGCCTCATATCTACCATCTATATACACCGCAATAACCAACCAGTTATTCAGACTTGCTGATTATTCAGACTTTAAAATGTGAATTGTTTGTAACACAGGTTTACCTTTCCAAGATTTATTAAATTTTCATATTTGTTTCATTATTGCTTTCCATATAATACCAGGGAATCATTAAGCAACCAGGGAACTCAAACTAAACCTTTCAGTACCATGGGTCGATCATATCAGCCCTGCAATACATGTTGAAGGTGCCAGGGCCAATTCAATTTGCTGCCAAGTTACTCAATGTTGTAGTTTCGTTATTCACTAACAGATGGCATTCAGTTTTATACCACTAGAATGAGGGATTATTAGTTTACACTGAAAATTGTACCTTTATATCCAAGAGGCTTTGGTTTAACATGAGACTGAATAGGCTGTTGCTTGTTTACATTTTTGTTTGTTGTGGTGGAAGTTATGTAACCAGTGACAGTGAAAATGAGTTTGGTGACAGCAAATTGCAAAACAGTAACAGTGATATTTATACCCTGTCAACACATGAGCTTTTGATACATTCTGCTGAAATTATTGAATAGAAGGAATTTGTAAACACAGAAAAGGATGTGAGTAATATTTTTGATATTCATTAACTCTCATGAACAAAATGTGTTCCTTCAAATATCCAAGCCCCAATCGACTTCTTTAATTTGTTTTTTACAGCCCAGTACATTCCATAATATCAACAGAAACAAACCAATATGCCAAATAGTTTCAAATAAAAAATGACTCCATTATTTATGACAACACTAGTAAAGATACGGCAATACAAAAAATTACAGGCTTCATAGGCTGTCTCATTAACACCTGATTAGAAAACCTTCAATATATTCACATTGGTGTGCAGGCAGTAACTCATCAACACCATTGGTTTCGTAAAATGTTTCCTAGAAACAGATTTCAATTATTATTAACATTTTTCCTTTAGTCAATGATAAAAAAATTTAGTCCTACTGGCCAACCAGGCATGTTCCAAGTTCAACCCCATAATTCAACATGCTCATAATGTCTTCTGCAAATAATATTATGGTCCTCATCAACAGCTAAGTGTGGATGAAAGTTCGATTTGAATAAAAATCACACCAGTCTAATGCAATACCCAATAAACATAATCAGTGAGATATCAAACTATGGATGTTGTGACTCTCAAAATACTCTTTGGCATTTTATGTTTACTGTGGTGCACAGTATGATGGAGACTAAAATGAAATAAGAACTATGGACTCCCGCATACTATTGTCACTAAATTGTTAATAATAGAAAAGTACACAAGTAAAGGACACCACATTTTCACTTGTGTCCTTGTAGCAAACCTTTCTAACTGTTACTGTTATAAAAAACAAAAAATTTTGTTCTGCTCCGCTTACATCTACAAAATGTAAGTCTGTGCAACAAAATTTGTTCACAACGATTGTACATTTCAGGCTGCGTTCTGAGAAAATGTCTCGACCCTAACAAGGTGTTGATGGAATGATACCTTATCACCTACGCTAAATTGTTTTTCACAAACGTTAAATCTACTGCTGCATGTAGTCTATCGCCTTTTGGTTCACTAACTGAATTTTATTTTTTGGATCAGATCATCCTCACTTAGATCATGCTGTATTAATATCACTGGTATTAATTTTATGGCACTATCTAAACTAATTCCATCATCATAATTAGTCCATACGGTTTTACTCTTTCAAACTATAGTCCTACGCTAACCTACTTTTGTCACTTGCTTGTGTATCTTTGCTACTGGCCTTCAGATTGTCTTCTTTCTTCTTCACTTTTTCAGAATACCTTACATGTGTACCCAACACCTGACACAATAAATATGTTATAGCTTAATATAACACACGCAACTACTTCTCTCAAGTGGCTAAGGAAAACCAATCTGATTGAAGGTGGTACAGTGCCCAAATAAAGAACTAGAAGTTCAAGATACTATAACTCATAAAAAAAAGACAAAACTTATAACGCTTATTCTCAAACAAAAGAAATTAAATTCAATTAACTATAATCTATACAATATTTAGTTAACTAAACGTCAAACAAGAGTCTAACTCTTTATCTTACACTATGGCAGCTTGCCAAGCAAGGCAACCTGCAAAGAGAGTTCACTGGAACTGATAATTTTACAGTTCTTATGTTCAGCATTTATACTATGCTTGTTTACTACCCTTATTGCCAAAATAAGTGAGAAAGTATTTTTTGGGTAGTAGGCCGTCTAACAGTAAACAATATTTTCATGAGTACTGTACTAAATGTATAAAGTATTTCTGTTTGAGTGGTTGAAAGCCGTACAGAATTAAGAACAAACATGGCTTGACTTAAATCCCCCTTACAACTAAATACAGTTGTTTTGATAGTTCATCTTTTTTCACAGAACTAAATTAATATATATTATTGAACTTTCACTTGTGAAACTTGTTTTTCTCCCGTACACGTTTCGGCATGATGTGCACCTTCATCAGCGGTATGAGACAGACTGCCAGTACTCGTAACGGTTTTATTTGGTAGGTTGAGTGGGGGTGGTGTGTGGTGGAAGGGGATTGGCGCGGAGATCCGAATTATAGTTTGTTTTATGTATAATTGTGTCAAAAAGTGTGTTGGATTTATAGTGTAATTGGTCGTTAAGTATGTTGTTTGGTTGTGTTGTGTAGTGTTTGTATATTTCATATTGTTCTGCTGTGTTAAGTTTTCGACTTTTGGGTAAGTAATGTAATATCTCAAGATTAGTATCTATGTTGGTGTAGCTGTGGTTTTTTGTGTGTATGTGTGTGGCAAACGCGGAGTGTATATTGTTGTTGGATAAAACTTTTAGGTGTTCAGAGTAACGAGATGAAAAAGATCTTCCTGTCTGGCCTATATAGAAACTATTGCAATCATTACCGTTTAATTTGTAAACACCTGTTTTGTTTTATTTGTCTATGTCCGTGTTTGTATCATTGATGTGTTTTTTGATGGTATTGTTTGTTTTGTATGCTATTTTGTACTTGTGTTTCCTGAATGTGTTGGCGATTTTGTGTGTGTTGGAGTTATGGTATGTGAGTGTGATGTATTTAGTTTGTTGTGTGTTGTTGGTATTTAGTGTTTTGTTGTTTTTGTTTATGATGTGTTTGTGTAGATTGTTTATTAAATTAGGGTTGTAGCCGTTTTTTATTGCTGTATATTTGATTGTGTTTAGTTCATCATTATAATCCTGTTTACTTAGTGGTATTTTTGTTAGTCTATGGAGCATATGGTTGAAGGCCCCATGTTTGTGTTGCGTTGGATGGTTTGATGTGTTGTGTAAAACCATGTCAGTTGTTGTTGATTTTCTGTATATTTTATACATGTGTGTATTGTTTTTTTTGTTAATTGTTAGGTCCAGAAAATTTATACTATTGTTTTGTTCTATTTCCAGTGTAAATTTTAGTTTGTGGTGTATTGTGTTTATGTATTTGTGGAAGTTTTCGACCTGCCTTGTATTGCTATTGAATAAAAGTAATATATCATCCACATACCTGTGCCAATAAATGATTTTGTTGGTGTATTTGTTTTTGTTTATTATGTGGTTCTGTTCCATGTTGTGTATGAATATTTCAGCCAGTGTTCTTGATATGGGGGATCCCATCGGGAGACCACATACACACAAACAGATGGTCTCCCGATGGGCAAAAAAGATGTGCCATCCATGAAACAGTGGAGAGATTACCTTTAGTTTGGATAAAAGAAGGGAAATGAAAAGAGTTGTAACTAGTATGACTGTCATTCAAGAGAAGGCTAGAGAAATTTTTGAAGAACTGAAGAAACGAAACAAACTCCACATTCATCACATGAGGAGATAGAAATAAAGGCTACAACTGGGTGGTTTGCAAAGTTTAGAAGGAGATCTGGCATTAAACATGTGGTAATGCACAGTGGGTCTGCTGGTGCAGATGAAGAAGCTGAGAAGTTCTGTCTCAAGTTTCAAGAATTCATTAACAAAGCAGGATATTGTCCACAACAAATTTATACAATTGAGATGAAATTGGTTTGTTTTGGAAGCTCATGCTAAACTGTACCTACATCACGAAAGATAAAAAAAATATTCCTGGGCACAAACCCATGAAAGGCCAGTTATTTTTGGGAGCTAATGCTAGAGGTGATGTGTAGCTTAAACCGCTTCTTGTCTATCACTCTGTGAATCCTAGAGCATTAAAAAAAATCTATAATTAAAGAAAGACTGGTGATGGAATTAAAGGCATTGAGTCACACAGGTCCTTTTCAAAAAATGGTTATTAAAGTTTTTGCACCAAGCATGAAAGATTACCTTGAGACCAATGAATTGCCATTGAAAGCACTGTTTCTATGGGGCGTGCACCAGGACACCCGAAAGACCTTGAAGATAATTTGTTGGCAGACTTTCCCTGGCAGACATTCAGTTTCTGCCGCCAAATACCAGTTTGTTGATTCAGCCAATGGAACAGGATGTTATTGCAGGTTTCAAGAAATTGTAGACTTGTTGCTCTGTTTCGTCAGTGTTTTGAAGCATGTCAGTTCTTATCAACGATGACATTAAAAAAAATTTTATATTCTCGAAGTTACCTGGGTCTTTCAAAAGGTGTGGTCAGAAGTGCCAAGGACAGTTGAATTCTGCTTGGCAAAAGCTGTGACCATCCTCTATGTCCATGTCCAGTGACAATGTTATTAATCACTTCCAAAATATCCTGAAGTAGAGAGAAAAGCAGTCGACATTGGACAGATTCTTTAACGGCCCACAAACGGAAAATAACATATCCTATGAAAATGCAAAACTGAGTATGTATGTATTATTGTTATTACATATAAGAAAATGAAGTAAGACATTATATAATGTTTTATTTATTTTCTTTTATCCAGAAAGAATAATCAAATTTCCATAAAACAATTCGATGATCAGTTAACAAACAATTCAGGCAGCGAACATCGACTTTAAATGGATTATGTTTGTTAACCGATCACAACAGCTGTGTCAGTAGGGTGTACTTCTGTGAGGTAAGGTAATGTTTTTACTTAATGACAACTGGACGTTAAGTTAAGGTGAAAATAACGATAATAGTCATTGATAATTTCATTAGTAAGATAACCAGACACATTAAGAAAATTTAATTTAAATTTGGAAAGGTGGTTCGTATTTGTTGACTAACTTATTTTACAGAATTAGAAAAATTGCACATCTTCACCAGAAAATACCGTGAGTCGCAGTACAAAATATTGCCAAGGTATCTTGTTTACTTTTTAGTGTCTGAATTAATAATTTATTAGTTTTTCAACTTTCACAGCAGCTTTTGCTGGCCTGCATATGCTGTAAACGCATCAAAACGTTAGGGTAACACAGAATACCTGGTAGACCTAAATATACTACTTTTATATGCTGTATGTGGATTTAACCAGTATAATAGTATGTTAGAAATGTACTGAAAGTAATGGCACAGGCAAGTACTGTTAAACAACGTACAGGACAAATTCAAAAGTAATGTAATATTACTCGTACCGTGCATAACCTACAACTGGCCAAACATAACCTAACAACACTTCATTTATGGCATAACTGAATATTTACATAAGGTGAACCAGTCCTCATCAGTTTATATAAAAACGCATTGGAAATTATAAAATGTACTAAAAGTTGCTATGTTTAATGTGTGTGTGTGTGTGTGTGTGTGTGCACTTGCATAGTGCATATAAGTAATACAGTACTTTATTTCTCTCCCTATAGCAAGGTGGACTATTTAGTATTCTTGTCACAGTTCTTGTTGTTTAATGATGCAAATATTAACTAAGATATAATAGGCTTAACTCGTGCACTTAAGGGTTTACTAATACGACTGTGTAGGTTGTGATTTGACTTTTGCTTTCGAAAAATGTTGAGTTGAAATAACCATAGATAAATGACAAAAAGAATACAGTAACATTGAAACATACAACTATTCAACAGAAAATTGAATATTACTATTACTTAAATGTACAGATTGCAACACGTCTACAGTAGGTGAATATACAATTTAGGCATGTGAATGATCGTTTCTCAAAACTTGCCATTTGTGATAATGTTTTAATATTGATTCAATACACATTAAAAATAAAAATGGTGGTTACTCAAGTTAACAAATTGGAGACGAGAAACATACTGTTTACAATAATTATTATTGAAAATGAAAACAAGAAAATAATATCATGCTCAGTATATTATTATTGAAACCATTTATTATATAATTTGTACTGAACTGAAGAATAAAATAAATTTCCAATTTTTGTAGACTTCCAAAATGTACATTAGAAAACATTTAGCCAAATAACACTTTCAGATTCTGTACATAGTCATAGTTATTTTCAGTATATATTTCATGTATACCTACTTTTACTTGAAGTGTTTGTAATGTAAAGGCAGTGCAGTTCATCTTGGTTAGGATCAAACTGTATCATTAAAAAAATAGTAATGGAGCCATGTTATGTTTTACATGAAATAGCTTTATAGTTTTTGAGGAGAATTTTATTTTTGGAAGGGGTTGTATGAAATTTTATTGGTTTGGTCAGTGTTGTATTGTATTAACGCAATTCATGGCATTGAACCACCTACATATGAGTGTGTGTGACCCTACAAACTCGCACATGTTGCTCCCGGTTTACAATTTAATATAACATTTAGTATCATCGAACACTTGTAACCTTAAGACATGACATACACATAACAATTGCAACACACAAACACCCTAGCATTTTCATCAACAATTAATATTGTAACGTTACATAACCCGGTCCCAATAAATTAAATCATGTAAGAACATAAAGGTCAGAAATGGGTAACCTATAACTAGCTCTAAATTAAAGTATATCACTAAACATGATAAACAATTCGAGTGATATACGGTGCAAAGTGAGTTATAGTGTACCCATTGAGGTAAAAAAGTGAAAGTGAAGGTAACTTATTACAGAATTGTGCTGTAGGTTTGGGCATTATAAAACTATGAGAGTAGACTATAATACTACTAACTGATTTTGTATTTTATTTATTTATTGTAATATTTATATTGTATGGACAACCAATTGTTATACCTAAGTTAATGTTATATTTTTTCAAATATTTGTGTTATAATATAAGATAACCCAGGGTTCGTTTTAAAAAACACAAAATTTTAAATATAAAAGGATAATAAAAAATTAAAATAATACTATGAGGGAAATGGCAACAGGAAGTAGTGCAGTGTAAAAATACTATGGGTTACTAAGAGTGACGGAAATAACAAGTATTGTTAATAATAATTTGGAATAAAACCATAGAGTTGACAAAATGATGCTACTACAATTCGAATAAAATAACCTTTCTGGAACTTTGGAGGAGTGAAAATTAGTACAAAGTTAACAAGCAACATGACCACTATATAATCATCCATTATTTATCAAAATTAAATGGTTATACTCCTTAAAAAACAGTGAAAGAAAACCTTCTGATGATTCAACCTAGTTTCGCCATAGTTCAAGTTGACAATAGAATATGAGCCAGACGGTAATGAAATTATAACTCCAGACGGACCTCACCAGAGAAAAAGCTTCATTCCCGTAAGAACCATACGAAGAGAGGTAATATAAACATTTCGTTTAATAGTTAAAGAAGAAAAAACATTCCGAATGTTGGTATAGAACACGAAACTAGTCAAATTTAATCACATATTTTTAAAGTAAACAAACGCACGCTGCTCTCTTACGGACATTCCTGGAACTACATACTAAACGAAAAATAAACAAATTTATTTAATATTTTTTCGGTATTTGTAAAGCTTAGTAATTATCCATTTCTGACCATCCCATAACAAAAAGAACTTACCCTTAACCCTGGGGAATTATTAAGAATTATATATTAATTGATGTTTTGAAAATAGTGTAAAATTTGGTAAACAAAACCATATATGTTTTTTTCTTTAGACAATTCCATGTTTACTCGAAGTCGATATTATGTTTTATGTAAATAAAGATCAATTGTGATACTTGTATTTTGGTGGCAAGAAACAAAAACCAATAATATAAATAAATAATATTGTTGAAAAATGATATTGAATAATAAAGTGTGTTATAATTTTTGTAGTGGGTAGTTGTAATAGATTTCAGCACAAAAACAGAAGAGATCAACACATCGGATCAGATTTTGCTATAGTGTAGGCTGGTTGAACTAGGCGTGGAAACTTGTCTCACAATCAGCTGATTTAAATCACAGCGAACAATTTGAAAAATCAGAAATCGTCTAAACCGAGTGTAAATAATTGGTACTTACTCTCTCTTCCTCATAAGGCTGAACAACTTCCCTCCTTGACCCCAAATCACACACTCTCGATTTCTGTTTAGATTGAGTAACATTACAAAATCCTTTATTTTATAAAGCGAAAAATTTGACAAAATAGATGAGAATTTTAAGAAACAGGAAGAGAACTCTAGGAAGCAAAATGAAACTTTGAGGGATAGTTTAAAACAAATTGAGAAAATAAACGAAGAAAATTTAAAACAATTTGAGGGTAAAATGGAGAGTTTCAACAAGGAATTAAGAGAAAATCTAGAAGGTAAAATTGAACTGGTCAATAATACGTTAAGCCAAAGAGTAGATGAATATAAGGAAGAGGCAGAGAAGAAATTAATAGAAACTAACCAAAGATTAGATAAAACTGAAGAGAAGATGGAACTAATTAAAACAGGAGTCGAGGCACGAATGGAAAAGGAAGAACAGAATAATCAAGTTCGTGTAATGGCCATACGACAAGAAAACAATGACCAGTTAGATAGTATCAAAAGCAGTCTAAACTGTAAATTTTCAGAGTTTCATAAAACAGTAGAGAATGTAAAAAATCAGTGTGATAGCCAAGCAGAGAAATTAGATAGTTTGCAACAAATACAAACCAATTTTCAATGTGATGTAGATAGAATAAGTGCTAGATCTGCATGCAGCAGTCCTCATGTTTATCAAGATAGTAAGGAAAGTGTAAACTTTCGGGATTATCGCAGAAACCCACTTGAATTTTTAGGGAGAGTAGACGAAATTTTGAACAGATCAAAGAAGAATCGATGGAATATGATAAAAGGTCTATTAGACGAATCGTTCAAAAATATCAATGATAATTGGTGGACAGCAATTAGGAACGAGGTGTGTGATTATGGGGGTTTCAAAACAATGTTCAAACTTAAGTACTGGTCAGAATCAGTACAAAACATTATTAGGGACGATATCTGTCATGGTAGGTATGACCGTACAGTGGGACAAACACCTACTGCTTACTTTTTGGGGAAGGTGTGTATAGCAAAGTATTTAGACCCTAAGATACCTTAAGAGTGTCTAGTGACCAAAATGGCGTATCATTTCGAAGAGAAGATCATTAGTGCCCGCTTAAGTGGACAAATAAAAACTATTGGAGGCATGGAAACGCTACTAGAAAATTATGAACAGGAATCTTATTATAGGAGAAGTAGATGGAGGTCAGGGAATACCGAGGAACGGAGGAATGAACCACCAAGAGAGAATCGGCCCAGAGTTAATTGTGTGCATGCTAATAACAATTATTTCAATAATAGATATCGAGGAAGATGGCCTAATAATAATAGACAGAATTACAGACATGATTCTTATCACCGAGACGAAGGTCCACAAAGGAATATGAACGCTGAGCAACCTAGATTCAGAGAGAGTGATGAAGAAAGGAGACCGATAAGCAATATTCAACATGATGAAAATGTTGAACCAAACAATAATCATGATGGAAATAGGGGAAACGGGTACCAGCAGTGAGAAGATGTGATTGCCCGTCACTGCTAGAAACAACAGGGCACAGAATTTACCATACACCCAATTATAATACTAAATTAAATCAACCAATAACCATTATCAGAAATAATTTTCTAAAAAATATACCGTCCAAGTTAATGGAAGAAAGAGCAATTAAAGAGTCATCACCAAACAATGACATAGTCTATATACAAATAAAATTAAATGGAGTGTCAGCAGAGGCCATGATTGATACAGGAGCCAATATTTCAATTATTGATCAATTAGAACTAGATCGTATTACTGAGTTAACTACTGAGAGAATACCTACTTTAACAATTTAACAATTGTTGGTGCTACCGGGAAACAAAATAAAACAATCAAAAGACAAGTGTCTTTGAATGTTACCACTAATGGAATAGGAATACCTATGGGATTTTTAGTAGCGAAAGGGCTACCGTTTAAGGTGTTAATAGGGTGTGATATGCTACGGCGACACACTGCAATTATAAATCTGGCCAGGGGTATAGTAACCTTGAGCACAGAAAATGGTGAGTTAACGGCTGAGATAATTGGTAGCCAAAGTGCCCCTCAGTGTCCGAGCTCATTTTTTGTTAGGGAGGATAATAGATTAACCCTAGGTAACAATATAGAAGTAACAGAATCAAAGATTTGGCAAGAGAAGATAGAAGAAATAATGGAGTTTCAGAATAGGCAGGCACCGGAAATAATTAGTGTAGAACAGAAACAACAACTTATAAAAATTTATAATAAATATAAATCAGTATTCTCAGAATCACCAGGAAAAGCAAAAAACTTCTTGTGTGAACTAAAGTTCAAGGAAAATGTAAATTTTAATAAACGATCGTACCCTATTGCTCAAGCTTTGAAAGAGGCAGCAAGGAAAGAAATTCAAAGAATGATATTAGAAGACATAATTGAAAGAAGTAGTTCTCCATATACCAGCCCATTGGTAGCTATACCGAAGAAAGATGGTCAAGTCAGACTATGTCTCGATGCTCGGGAGTTGAATAAAATGCTCATTAACGATCGCACGTCTCCAGGTGAGATTGAAGAGATAATGAAAAAATTCTATGAATGCAAGTACATGAGTACTTGGGATGCAGTCTGTGGATACTGGCAAATAGAGTTGCACCCTAACAGCAGACAATATGTTGCTTTCATATTCGAAGGACAAAATTATCATTTTAAGCGTTTGCCTTTTGGATTGGTAAATTCTGTGGCCGTGTTCATCCAGTGCATGGACCAAATTTTAGGTAAGGAAGTTGTAGATTTTACTACCATATATGTGGATGACATATTAATTACGTCTTGTACTTAGAGAGAGTAGAGTTCGACCAAGTGGAAATGCACAACAGAGTGTTGCATAAAGTGGAACTTCAACAAAAAAGGGATCAAGTAAAAAGGAGAAGATTGGATACATACCAGATGGGAGATAAGGTACTAATCAAAAATAGACAACTACCCAGTTCTATAGAGGGTATTGCTCGGAAGCTACTGTTACTTTATACTGGCCCTTACCTCATAACCCAGGTGAAGGGGAATAATACTTATGAAATTAAAACAATTAACAATAATAGAATAAAGGGAGTGTATAATCAGTCGGAAATGAAACACTATTATGAAGATAAAGCCAAGACTATTAGGAGAATTGAACCAATCAACAATTTATTTCTATAAACGAGTTAAACTAAAATAAATTTGTTCTTGTGGGGGTCTTTATGTAACGTTACATAACCCGGTCCCAATAAATTAAATCATGTAAGAACATAAAGGTCAGAAATGGGTAACCTATAACTAGCTCTAAATTAAAGTATATCACTAAACATGATAAACAATTCGAGTGATATACGGTGCAAAGTGAGTTATAGTGTACCCATTGAGGTAAAAAAGTGAAAGTGAAGGTAACTTATTACAGAATTGTGCTGTAGGTTTGGGCATTATAAAACTATGAGAGTAGACTATAATACTACTAACTGATTTTGTATTTTATTTATTTATTGTAATATTTATATTGTATGGACAACCAATTGTTATACCTAAGTTAATGTTATATTTTTTCAAATATTTGTGTTATAATATAAGATAACCCAGGGTTCGTTTTAAAAAACATAAAAAATTTTAAATATAAAAGGATAATAAAAAATTAAAATAATACTATGAGGGAAATGGCAACAGGAAGTAGTGCAGTGTAAAAATACTATGGGTTACTAAGAGTGACGGAAATAACAAGTATTGTTAATAATAATTTGGAATAAAACCATAGAGTTGACAAAATGATGCTACTACAATTTGAATAAAATAACCTTTCTGGAACTTTGGAGGAGTGAAAATTAGTACAAAGTTAACAAGCAACATGACCACTATATAATCATCCATTATTTATCAAAATTAAATGGTTATACTCCTTAAAAAACAGTGAAAGAAAACCTTCTGATGATTCAACCTAGTTTCGCCATAGTTCAAGTTGACAATAGAATATGAGCCAGACGGTAATGAAATTATAACTCCAGACGGACCTCACCAGAGAAAAAGCTTCATTCCCGTAAGAACCATACGAAGAGAGGTAATATAAACATTTCGTTTAATAGTTAAAGAAGAAAAAACATTCCGAATGTTGGTATAGAACACGAAACTAGTCAAATTTAATCACATATTTTTAAAGTAAACAAACGCACGCTGCTCTCTTACGGACATTCCTGGAACTACATACTAAACGAAAAATAAACAAATTTATTTAATATTTTTTCGGTATTTGTAAAGCTTAGTAATTATCCATTTCTGACCATCCCATAACAAAAAGAACTTACCCTTAACCCTGGGGAATTATTAAGAATTATATATTAATTGATGTTTTGAAAATAGTGTAAAATTTGGTAAACAAAACCATATATGTTTTTTTCTTTAGACAATTCCATGTTTACTCGAAGTCGATATTATGTTTTATGTAAATAAAGATCAATTGTGATACTTGTATTTTGGTGGCAAGAAACAAAAACCAATAATATAAATAAATAATATTGTTGAAAAATGATACTGAATAATAAAGTGTGTTATAATTTTTGTAGTGGGTAGTTGTAATAGATTTCAGCACAAAAACAGAAGAGATCAACACATCGGATCAGATTTTGCTATAGTGTAGGCTGGTTGAACTAGGCGTGGAAACTTGTCTCACAATCAGCTGATTTAAATCACAGCGAACAATTTGAAAAATCAGAAATCGTCTAAACCGAGTGTAAATAATTGGTACTTACTCTCTCTTCCTCATAAGGCTGAACAACTTCCCTCCTTGACCCCAAATCACACACTCTCGATTTCTGTTTAGATTGAGTAACATTAAAAAATCCTTTATTTTATAAAGCGAAAAATTTGACAAAATAGATGAGAATTTTAAGAAACAGGAAGAGAACTCTAGGAAGCAAAATGAAACTTTGAGGGATAGTTTAAAACAAATTGAGAAAATAAACGAAGAAAATTTAAAACAATTTGAGGGTAAAATGGAGAGTTTCAACAAGGAATTAAGAGAAAATCTAGAAGGTAAAATTGAACTGGTCAATAATACGTTAAGCCAAAGAGTAGATGAATATAAGGAAGAGGCAGAGAAGAAATTAATAGAAACTAACCAAAGATTAGATAAAACTGAAGAGAAGATGGAACTAATTAAAACAGGAGTCGAGGCACGAATGGAAAAGGAAGAACAGAATAATCAAGTTCGTGTAATGGCCATACGACAAGAAAACAATGACCAGTTAGATAGTATCAAAAGCAGTCTAAACTGTAAATTTTCAGAGTTTCATAAAACAGTAGAGAATGTAAAAAATCAGTGTGATAGCCAAGCAGAGAAATTAGATAGTTTGCAACAAATACAAACCAATTTTCAATGTGATGTAGATAGAATAAGTGCTAGATCTGCATGCAGCAGTCCTCATGTTTATCAAGATAGTAAGGAAAGTGTAAACTTTCGGGATTATCGCAGAAACCCACTTGAATTTTTAGGGAGAGTAGACGAAATTTTGAACAGATCAAAGAAGAATCGATGGAATATGATAAAAGGTCTATTAGACGAATCGTTCAAAAATATCAATGATAATTGGTGGACAGCAATTAGGAACGAGGTGTGTGATTATGGGGGTTTCAAAACAATGTTCAAACTTAAGTACTGGTCAGAATCAGTACAAAACATTATTAGGGACGATATCTGTCATGGTAGGTATGACCGTACAGTGGGACAAACACCTACTGCTTACTTTTTGGGGAAGGTGTGTATAGCAAAGTATTTAGACCCTAAGATACCTTAAGAGTGTCTAGTGACCAAAATGGCGTATCATTTCGAAGAGAAGATCATTAGTGCCCGCTTAAGTGGACAAATAAAAACTATTGGAGGCATGGAAACGCTACTAGAAAATTATGAACAGGAATCTTATTATAGGAGAAGTAGATGGAGGTCAGGGAATACCGAGGAACGGAGGAATGAACCACCAAGAGAGAATCGGCCCAGAGTTAATTGTGTGCATGCTAATAACAATTATTTCAATAATAGATATCGAGGAAGATGGCCTAATAATAATAGACAGAATTACAGACATGATTCTTATCACCGAGACGAAGGTCCACAAAGGAATATGAACGCTGAGCAACCTAGATTCAGAGAGAGTGATGAAGAAAGGAGACCGATAAGCAATATTCAACATGATGAAAATGTTGAACCAAACAATAATCATGATGGAAATAGGGGAAACGGGTACCAGCAGTGAGAAGATGTGATTGCCCGTCACTGCTAGAAACAACAGGGCACAGAATTTACCATACACCCAATTATAATACTAAATTAAATCAACCAATAACCATTATCAGAAATAATTTTCTAAAAAATATACCGTCCAAGTTAATGGAAGAAAGAGCAATTAAAGAGTCATCACCAAACAATGACATAGTCTATATACAAATAAAATTAAATGGAGTGTCAGCAGAGGCCATGATTGATACAGGAGCCAATATTTCAATTATTGATCAATTAGAACTAGATCGTATTACTGAGTTAACTACTGAGAGAATACCTACTTTAACAATTTAACAATTGTTGGTGCTACCGGGAAACAAAATAAAACAATCAAAAGACAAGTGTCTTTGAATGTTACCACTAATGGAATAGGAATACCTATGGGATTTTTAGTAGCGAAAGGGCTACCGTTTAAGGTGTTAATAGGGTGTGATATGCTACGGCGACACACTGCAATTATAAATCTGGCCAGGGGTATAGTAACCCTGAGCACAGAAAATGGTGAGTTAACGGCTGAGATAATTGGTAGCCAAAGTGCCCCTCAGTGTCCGAGCTCATTTTTTGTTAGGGAGGATAATAGATTAACCCTAGGTAACAATATAGAAGTAACAGAATCAAAGATTTGGCAAGAGAAGATAGAAGAAATAATGGAGTTTCAGAATAGGCAGGCACCGGAAATAATTAGTGTAGAACAGAAACAACAACTTATAAAAATTTATAATAAATATAAATCAGTATTCTCAGAATCACCAGGAAAAGCAAAAAACTTCTTGTGTGAACTAAAGTTCAAGGAAAATGTAAATTTTAATAAACGATCGTACCCTATTGCTCAAGCTTTGAAAGAGGCAGCAAGGAAAGAAATTCAAAGAATGATATTAGAAGACATAATTGAAAGAAGTAGTTCTCCATATACCAGCCCATTGGTAGCTATACCGAAGAAAGATGGTCAAGTCAGACTATGTCTCGATGCTCGGGAGTTGAATAAAATGCTCATTAACGATCGCACGTCTCCAGGTGAGATTGAAGAGATAATGAAAAAATTCTATGAATGCAAGTACATGAGTACTTGGGATGCAGTCTGTGGATACTGGCAAATAGAGTTGCACCCTAACAGCAGACAATATGTTGCTTTCATATTCGAAGGACAAAATTATCATTTTAAGCGTTTGCCTTTTGGATTGGTAAATTCTGTGGCCGTGTTCATCCAGTGCATGGACCAAATTTTAGGTAAGGAAGTTGTAGATTTTACTACCATATATGTGGATGACATATTAATTACGTCTTGTACTTAGAGAGAGTAGAGTTCGACCAAGTGGAAATGCACAACAGAGTGTTGCATAAAGTGGAACTTCAACAAAAAAGGGATCAAGTAAAAAGGAGAAGATTGGATACATACCAGATGGGAGATAAGGTACTAATCAAAAATAGACAACTACCCAGTTCTATAGAGGGTATTGCTCGGAAGCTACTGTTACTTTATACTGGCCCTTACCTCATAACCCAGGTGAAGGGGAATAATACTTATGAAATTAAAACAATTAACAATAATAGAATAAAGGGAGTGTATAATCAGTCGGAAATGAAACACTATTATGAAGATAAAGCCAAGACTATTAGGAGAATTGAACCAATCAACAATTTATTTCTATAAACGAGTTAAACTAAAATAAATTTGTTCTTGTGGGGGTCTTTATGTAACGTTACATAACCCAGTCCCAATAAATTAAATCATGTAAGAACATAAAGGTCAGAAATGGGTAACCTATAACTAGCTCTAAATTAAAGTATATCACTAAACATGATAAACAATTCGAGTGATATACGGTGCAAAGTGAGTTATAGTGTACCCATTGAGGTAAAAAAGTGAAAGTGAAGGTAACTTATTACAGAATTGTGCTGTAGGTTTGGGCATTATAAAACTATGAGAGTAGACTATAATACTACTAACTGATTTTGTATTTTATTTATTTATTGTAATATTTATATTGTATGGACAACCAATTGTTATACCTAAGTTAATGTTATATTTTTTCAAATATTTGTGTTATAATATAAGATAACCCAGGGTTCGTTTTAAAAAACATAAAAAATTTTAAATATAAAAGGATAATAAAAAATTAAAATAATACTATGAGGGAAATGGCAACAGGAAGTAGTGCAGTGTAAAAATACTATGGGTTACTAAGAGTGACGGAAATAACAAGTATTGTTAATAATAATTTGGAATAAAACCATAGAGTTGACAAAATGATGCTACTACAATTTGAATAAAATAACCTTTCTGGAACTTTGGAGGAGTGAAAATTAGTACAAAGTTAACAAGCAACATGACCACTATATAATCATCCATTATTTATCAAAATTAAATGGTTATACTCCTTAAAAAACAGTGAAAGAAAACCTTCTGATGATTCAACCTAGTTTCGCCATAGTTCAAGTTGACAATAGAATATGAGCCAGACGGTAATGAAATTATAACTCCAGACGGACCTCACCAGAGAAAAAGCTTCATTCCCGTAAGAACCATACGAAGAGAGGTAATATAAACATTTCGTTTAATAGTTAAAGAAGAAAAAACATTCCGAATGTTGGTATAGAACACGAAACTAGTCAAATTTAATCACATATTTTTAAAGTAAACAAACGCACACTGCTCTCTTACGGACATTCCTGGAACTACATACTAAACGAAAAATAAACAAATTTATTTAATATTTTTTCGGTATTTGTAAAGCTTAGTAATTATCCATTTCTGACCATCCCATAACAAAAAGAACTTACCCTTAACCCTGGGGAATTATTAAGAATTATATATTAATTGATGTTTTGAAAATAGTGTAAAATTTGGTAAACAAAACCATATATGTTTTTTTCTTTAGACAATTCCATGTTTACTCGAAGTCGATATTATGTTTTATGTAAATAAAGATCAATTGTGATACTTGTATTTTGGTGGCAAGAAACAAAAACCAATAATATAAATAAATAATATTGTTGAAAAATGATACTGAATAATAAAGTGTGTTATAATTTTTGTAGTGGGTAGTTGTAATAGATTTCAGCACAAAAACAGAAGAGATCAACACATCGGATCAGATTTTGCTATAGTGTAGGCTGGTTGAACTAGGCGTGGAAACTTGTCTCACAATCAGCTGATTTAAATCACAGCGAACAATTTGAAAAATCAGAAATCGTCTAAACCGAGTGTAAATAATTGGTACTTACTCTCTCTTCCTCATAAGGCTGAACAACTTCCCTCCTTGACCCCAAATCACACACTCTCGATTTCTGTTTAGATTGAGTAACATTAAAAAATCCTTTATTTTATAAAGCGAAAAATTTGACAAAATAGATGAGAATTTTAAGAAACAGGAAGAGAACTCTAGGAAGCAAAATGAAACTTTGAGGGATAGTTTAAAACAAATTGAGAAAATAAACGAAGAAAATTTAAAACAATTTGAGGGTAAAATGGAGAGTTTCAACAAGGAATTAAGAGAAAATCTAGAAGGTAAAATTGAACTGGTCAATAATACGTTAAGCCAAAGAGTAGATGAATATAAGGAAGAGGCAGAGAAGAAATTAATAGAAACTAACCAAAGATTAGATAAAACTGAAGAGAAGATGGAACTAATTAAAACAGGAGTCGAGGCACGAATGGAAAAGGAAGAACAGAATAATCAAGTTCGTGTAATGGCCATACGACAAGAAAACAATGACCAGTTAGATAGTATCAAAAGCAGTCTAAACTGTAAATTTTCAGAGTTTCATAAAACAGTAGAGAATGTAAAAAATCAGTGTGATAGCCAAGCAGAGAAATTAGATAGTTTGCAACAAATACAAACCAATTTTCAATGTGATGTAGATAGAATAAGTGCTAGATCTGCATGCAGCAGTCCTCATGTTTATCAAGATAGTAAGGAAAGTGTAAACTTTCGGGATTATCGCAGAAACCCACTTGAATTTTTAGGGAGAGTAGACGAAATTTTGAACAGATCAAAGAAGAATCGATGGAATATGATAAAAGGTCTATTAGACGAATCGTTCAAAAATATCAATGATAATTGGTGGACAACAATTAGGAACGAGGTGTGTGATTATGGGGGTTTCAAAACAATGTTCAAACTTAAGTACTGGTCAGAATCAGTACAAAACATTATTAGGGACGATATCTGTCATGGTAGGTATGACCGTACAGTGGGACAAACACCTACTGCTTACTTTTTGGGGAAGGTGTGTATAGCAAAGTATTTAGACCCTAAGATACCTTAAGAGTGTCTAGTGACCAAAATGGCGTATCATTTCGAAGAGAAGATCATTAGTGCCCGCTTAAGTGGACAAATAAAAACTATTGGAGGCATGGAAACGCTACTAGAAAATTATGAACAGGAATCTTATTATAGGAGAAGTAGATGGAGGTCAGGGAATACCGAGGAACGGAGGAATGAACCACCAAGAGAGAATCGGCCCAGAGTTAATTGTGTGCATGCTAATAACAATTATTTCAATAATAGATATCGAGGAAGATGGCCTAATAATAATAGACAGAATTACAGACATGATTCTTATCACCGAGACGAAGGTCCACAAAGGAATATGAACGCTGAGCAACCTAGATTCAGAGAGAGTGATGAAGAAAGGAGACCGATAAGCAATATTCAACATGATGAAAATGTTGAACCAAACAATAATCATGATGGAAATAGGGGAAACGGGTACCAGCAGTGAGAAGATGTGATTGCCCGTCACTGCTAGAAACAACAGGGCACAGAATTTACCATACACCCAATTATAATACTAAATTAAATCAACCAATAACCATTATCAGAAATAATTTTCTAAAAAATATACCGTCCAAGTTAATGGAAGAAAGAGCAATTAAAGAGTCATCACCAAACAATGACATAGTCTATATACAAATAAAATTAAATGGAGTGTCAGCAGAGGCCATGATTGATACAGGAGCCAATATTTCAATTATTGATCAATTAGAACTAGATCGTATTACTGAGTTAACTACTGAGAGAATACCTACTTTAACAATTTAACAATTGTTGGTGCTACCGGGAAACAAAATAAAACAATCAAAAGACAAGTGTCTTTGAATGTTACCACTAATGGAATAGGAATACCTATGGGATTTTTAGTAGCGAAAGGGCTACCGTTTAAGGTGTTAATAGGGTGTGATATGCTACGGCGACACACTGCAATTATAAATCTGGCCAGGGGTATAGTAACCCTGAGCACAGAAAATGGTGAGTTAACGGCTGAGATAATTGGTAGCCAAAGTGCCCCTCAGTGTCCGAGCTCATTTTTTGTTAGGGAGGATAATAGATTAACCCTAGGTAACAATATAGAAGTAACAGAATCAAAGATTTGGCAAGAGAAGATAGAAGAAATAATGGAGTTTCAGAATAGGCAGGCACCGGAAATAATTAGTGTAGAACAGAAACAACAACTTATAAAAATTTATAATAAATATAAATCAGTATTCTCAGAATCACCAGGAAAAGCAAAAAACTTCTTGTGTGAACTAAAGTTCAAGGAAAATGTAAATTTTAATAAACGATCGTACCCTATTGCTCAAGCTTTGAAAGAGGCAGCAAGGAAAGAAATTCAAAGAATGATATTAGAAGACATAATTGAAAGAAGTAGTTCTCCATATACCAGCCCATTGGTAGCTATACCGAAGAAAGATGGTCAAGTCAGACTATGTCTCGATGCTCGGGAGTTGAATAAAATGCTCATTAACGATCGCACGTCTCCAGGTGAGATTGAAGAGATAATGAAAAAATTCTATGAATGCAAGTACATGAGTACTTGGGATGCAGTCTGTGGATACTGGCAAATAGAGTTGCACCCTAACAGCAGACAATATGTTGCTTTCATATTCGAAGGACAAAATTATCATTTTAAGCGTTTGCCTTTTGGATTGGTAAATTCTGTGGCCGTGTTCATCCAGTGCATGGACCAAATTTTAGGTAAGGAAGTTGTAGATTTTACTACCATATATGTGGATGACATATTAATTACGTCTTGTACTTAGAGAGAGTAGAGTTCGACCAAGTGGAAATGCACAACAGAGTGTTGCATAAAGTGGAACTTCAACAAAAAAGGGATCAAGTAAAAAGGAGAAGATTGGATACATACCAGATGGGAGATAAGGTACTAATCAAAAATAGACAACTACCCAGTTCTATAGAGGGTATTGCTCGGAAGCTACTGTTACTTTATACTGGCCCTTACCTCATAACCCAGGTGAAGGGGAATAATACTTATGAAATTAAAACAATTAACAATAATAGAATAAAGGGAGTGTATAATCAGTCGGAAATGAAACACTATTATGAAGATAAAGCCAAGACTATTAGGAGAATTGAACCAATCAACAATTTATTTCTATAAACGAGTTAAACTAAAATAAATTTGTTCTTGTGGGGGTCTTTATGTAACGTTACATAACCCGGTCCCAATAAATTAAATCATGTAAGAACATAAAGGTCAGAAATGGGTAACCTATAACTAGCTCTAAATTAAAGTATATCACTAAACATGATAAACAATTCGAGTGAAATACGGTGCAAAGTGAGTTATAGTGTACCCATTGAGGTAAAAAAGTGAAAGTGAAGGTAACTTATTACAGAATTGTGCTGTAGGTTTGGGCATTATAAAACTATGAGAGTAGACTATAATACTACTAACTGATTTTGTATTTTATTTATTTATTGTAATATTTATATTGTATGGACAACCAATTGTTATACCTAAGTTAATGTTATATTTTTTCAAATATTTGTGTTATAATATAAGATAACCCAGGGTTCGTTTTAAAAAACATAAAAAATTTTAAATATAAAAGGATAATAAAAAATTAAAATAATACTATGAGGGAAATGGCAACAGGAAGTAGTGCAGTGTAAAAATACTATGGGTTACTAAGAGTGACGGAAATAACAAGTATTGTTAATAATAATTTGGAATAAAACCATAGAGTTGACAAAATGATGCTACTACAATTTGAATAAAATAACCTTTCTGGAACTTTGGAGGAGTGAAAATTAGTACAAAGTTAACAACCAACATGACCACTATATAATCATCCATTATTTATCAAAATTAAATGGTTATACTCCTTAAAAAACAGTGAAAGAAAACCTTCTGATGATTCAACCTAGTTTCGCCATAGTTCAAGTTGACAATAGAATATGAGCCAGACGGTAATGAAATTATAACTCCAGACGGACCTCACCAGAGAAAAAGCTTCATTCACGTAAGAACCATACGAAGAGAGGTAATATAAACATTTCGTTTAATAGTTAAAGAAGAAAAAACATTCCGAATGTTGGTATAGAACACGAAACTAGTCAAATTTAATCACATATTTTTAAAGTAAACAAACGCACGCTGCTCTCTTACGGACATTCCTGGAACTACATACTAAACGAAAAATAAACAAATTTATTTAATATTTTTTCGGTATTTGTAAAGCTTAGTAATTATCCATTTCTGACCATCCCATAACAAAAAGAACTTACCCTTAACCCTGGGGAATTATTAAGAATTATATATTAATTGATGTTTTGAAAATAGTGTAAAATTTGGTAAACAAAACCATATATGTTTTTTTCTTTAGACAATTCCATGTTTACTCGAAGTCGATATTATGTTTTATGTAAATAAAGATCAATTGTGATACTTGTATTTTGGTGGCAAGAAACAAAAACCAATAATATAAATAAATAATATTGTTGAAAAATGATATTGAATAATAAAGTGTGTTATAATTTTTGTAGTGGGTAGTTGTAATAGATTTCAGCACAAAAACAGAAGAGATCAACACATCGGATCAGATTTTGCTATAGTGTAGGCTGGTTGAACTAGGCGTGGAAACTTGTCTCACAATCAGCTGATTTAAATCACAGCGAACAATTTGAAAAATCAGAAATCGTCTAAACCGAGTGTAAATAATTGGTACTTACTCTCTCTTCCTCATAAGGCTGAACAACTTCCCTCCTTGACCCCAAATCACACACTCTCGATTTCTGTTTAGATTGAGTAACATTAAAAAATCCTTTATTTTATAAAGCGAAAAATTTGACAAAATAGATGAGAATTTTAAGAAACAGGAAGAGAACTCTAGGAAGCAAAATGAAACTTTGAGGGATAGTTTAAAACAAATTGAGAAAATAAACGAAGAAAATTTTAAACAATTTGAGGGTAAAATGGAGAGTTTCAACAAGGAATTAAGAGAAAATCTAGAAGGTAAAATTGAACTGGTCAATAATACGTTAAGCCAAAGAGTAGATGAATATAAGGAAGAGGCAGAGAAGAAATTAATAGAAACTAACCAAAGATTAGATAAAACTGAAGAGAAGATGGAACTAATTAAAACAGGAGTCGAGGCACGAATGGAAAAGGAAGAACAGAATAATCAAGTTCGTGTAATGGCCATACGACAAGAAAACAATGACCAATAGATAGTATCAAAAGCAGTCTAAACTGTAAATTTTCAGAGTTTCATAAAACAGTAGAGAATGTAAAAAATCAGTGTGATAGCCAAGCAGAGAAATTAGATAGTTTGCAACAAATACAAACCAATTTTCAATGTGATGTAGATAGAATAAGTGCTAGATCTGCATGCAGCAGTCCTCATGTTTATCAAGATAGTAAGGAAAGTGTAAACTTTCGGGATTATCGCAGAAACCCACTTGAATTTTTAGGGAGAGTAGACGAAATTTTGAACAGATCAAAGAAGAATCGATGGAATATGATAAAAGGTCTATTAGACGAATCGTTCAAAAATATCAATGATAATTGGTGGACAGCAATTAGGAACGAGGTGTGTGATTATGGGGGTTTCAAAACAATGTTCAAACTTAAGTACTGGTCAGAATCAGTACAAAACATTATTAGGGACGATATCTGTCATGGTAGGTATGACCGTACAGTGGGACAAACACCTACTGCTTACTTTTTGGGGAAGGTGTGTATAGCAAAGTATTTAGACCCTAAGATACCTTAAGAGTGTCTAGTGACCAAAATGGCGTATCATTTCGAAGAGAAGATCATTAGTGCCCGCTTAAGTGGACAAATAAAAACTATTGGAGGCATGGAAACGCTACTAGAAAATTATGAACAGGAATCTTATTATAGGAGAAGTAGATGGAGGTCAGGGAATACCGAGGAACGGAGGAATGAACCACCAAGAGAGAATCGGCCCAGAGTTAATTGTGTGCATGCTAATAACAATTATTTCAATAATAGATATCGAGGAAGATGGCCTAATAATAATAGACAGAATTACAGACATGATTCTTATCACCGAGACGAAGGTCCACAAAGGAATATGAACGCTGAGCAACCTAGATTCAGAGAGAGTGATGAAGAAAGGAGACCGATAAGCAATATTCAACATGATGAAAATGTTGAACCAAACAATAATCATGATGGAAATAGGGGAAACGGGTACCAGCAGTGAGAAGATGTGATTGCCCGTCACTGCTAGAAACAACAGGGCACAGAATTTACCATACACCCAATTATAATACTAAATTAAATCAACCAATAACCATTATCAGAAATAATTTTCTAAAAAATATACCGTCCAAGTTAATGGAAGAAAGAGCAATTAAAGAGTCATCACCAAACAATGACATAGTCTATATACAAATAAAATTAAATGGAGTGTCAGCAGAGGCCATGATTGATACAGGAGCCAATATTTCAATTATTGATCAATTAGAACTAGATCGTATTACTGAGTTAACTACTGAGAGAATACCTACTTTAACAATTTAACAATTGTTGGTGCTACCGGGAAACAAAATAAAACAATCAAAAGACAAGTGTCTTTGAATGTTACCACTAATGGAATAGGAATACCTATGGGATTTTTAGTAGCGAAAGGGCTACCGTTTAAGGTGTTAATAGGGTGTGATATGCTACGGCGACACACTGCAATTATAAATCTGGCCAGGGGTATAGTAACCTTGAGCACAGAAAATGGTGAGTTAACGGCTGAGATAATTGGTAGCCAAAGTGCCCCTCAGTGTCCGAGCTCATTTTTTGTTAGGGAGGATAATAGATTAACCCTAGGTAACAATATAGAAGTAACAGAATCAAAGATTTGGCAAGAGAAGATAGAAGAAATAATGGAGTTTCAGAATAGGCAGGCACCGGAAATAATTAGTGTAGAACAGAAACAACAACTTATAAAAATTTATAATAAATATAAATCAGTATTCTCAGAATCACCAGGAAAAGCAAAAAACTTCTTGTGTGAACTAAAGTTCAAGGAAAATGTAAATTTTAATAAACGATCGTACCCTATTGCTCAAGCTTTGAAAGAGGCAGCAAGGAAAGAAATTCAAAGAATGATATTAGAAGACATAATTGAAAGAAGTAGTTCTCCATATACCAGCCCATTGGTAGCTATACCGAAGAAAGATGGTCAAGTCAGACTATGTCTCGATGCTCGGGAGTTGAATAAAATGCTCATTAACGATCGCACGTCTCCAGGTGAGATTGAAGAGATAATGAAAAAATTCTATGAATGCAAGTACATGAGTACTTGGGATGCAGTCTGTGGATACTGGCAAATAGAGTTGCACCCTAACAGCAGACAATATGTTGCTTTCATATTCGAAGGACAAAATTATCATTTTAAGCGTTTGCCTTTTGGATTGGTAAATTCTGTGGCCGTGTTCATCCAGTGCATGGACCAAATTTTAGGTAAGGAAGTTGTAGATTTTACTACCATATATGTGGATGACATATTAATTACGTCTTGTACTTAGAGAGAGTAGAGTTCGACCAAGTGGAAATGCACAACAGAGTGTTGCATAAAGTGGAACTTCAACAAAAAAGGGATCAAGTAAAAAGGAGAAGATTGGATACATACCAGATGGGAGATAAGGTACTAATCAAAAATAGACAACTACCCAGTTCTATAGAGGGTATTGCTCGGAAGCTACTGTTACTTTATACTGGCCCTTACCTCATAACCCAGGTGAAGGGGAATAATACTTATGAAATTAAAACAATTAACAATAATAGAATAAAGGGAGTGTATAATCAGTCGGAAATGAAACACTATTATGAAGATAAAGCCAAGACTATTAGGAGAATTGAACCAATCAACAATTTATTTCTATAAACGAGTTAAACTAAAATAAATTTGTTCTTGTGGGGGTCTTTATGTAACGTTACATAACCCGGTCCCAATAAATTAAATCATGTAAGAACATAAAGGTCAGAAATGGGTAACCTATAACTAGCTCTAAATTAAAGTATATCACTAAACATGATAAACAATTCGAGTGAAATACGGTGCAAAGTGAGTTATAGTGTACCCATTGAGGTAAAAAAGTGAAAGTGAAGGTAACTTATTACAGAATTGTGCTGTAGGTTTGGGCATTATAAAACTATGAGAGTAGACTATAATACTACTAACTGATTTTGTATTTTATTTATTTATTGTAATATTTATATTGTATGGACAACCAATTGTTATACCTAAGTTAATGTTATATTTTTTCAAATATTTGTGTTATAATATAAGATAACCTAGGGTTCGTTTTAAAAAACATAAAAAATTTTAAATATAAAAGGATAATAAAAAATTAAAATAATACTATGAGGGAAATGGCAACAGGAAGTAGTGCAGTGTAAAAATACTATGGGTTACTAAGAGTGACGGAAATAACAAGTATTGTTAATAATAATTTGGAATAAAACCATAGAGTTGACAAAATGATGCTACTACAATTTGAATAAAATAACCTTTCTGGAACTTTGGAGGAGTGAAAATTAGTACAAAGTTAACAACCAACATGACCACTATATAATCATCCATTATTTATCAAAATTAAATGGTTATACTCCTTAAAAAACAGTGAAAGAAAACCTTCTGATGATTCAACCTAGTTTCGCCATAGTTCAAGTTGACAATAGAATATGAGCCAGACGGTAATGAAATTATAACTCCAGACGGACCTCACCAGAGAAAAAGCTTCATTCACGTAAGAACCATACGAAGAGAGGTAATATAAACATTTCGTTTAATAGTTAAAGAAGAAAAAACATTCCGAATGTTGGTATAGAACACGAAACTAGTCAAATTTAATCACATATTTTTAAAGTAAACAAACGCACGCTGCTCTCTTACGGACATTCCTGGAACTACATACTAAACGAAAAATAAACAAATTTATTTAATATTTTTTCGGTATTTGTAAAGCTTAGTAATTATCCATTTCTGACCATCCCATAACAAAAAGAACTTACCCTTAACCCTGGGGAATTATTAAGAATTATATATTAATTGATGTTTTGAAAATAGTGTAAAATTTGGTAAACAAAACCATATATGTTTTTTTCTTTAGACAATTCCATGTTTACTCGAAGTCGATATTATGTTTTATGTAAATAAAGATCAATTGTGATACTTGTATTTTGGTGGCAAGAAACAAAAACCAATAATATAAATAAATAATATTGTTGAAAAATGATATTGAATAATAAAGTGTGTTATAATTTTTGTAGTGGGTAGTTGTAATAGATTTCAGCACAAAAACAGAAGAGATCAACACATCGGATCAGATTTTGCTATAGTGTAGGCTGGTTGAACTAGGCGTGGAAACTTGTCTCACAATCAGCTGATTTAAATCACAGCGAACAATTTGAAAAATCAGAAATCGTCTAAACCGAGTGTAAATAATTGGTACTTACTCTCTCTTCCTCATAAGGCTGAACAACTTCCCTCCTTGACCCCAAATCACACACTCTCGATTTCTGTTTAGATTGAGTAACATTAAAAAATCCTTTATTTATTTTTTAAAACGTCAGTTATTATAATTCATAAGTGGTGACTGCGGAGAGGCGGAAACTTTAGTATCTCAAACCGCGACGTTACAAGATTGGCGCATAACAACATTGGGAGCTTAATTAAATAAGACGAACACCCAATAAGCCACATACAAAGTTTTCGCTAAAACCTCTAGAAAAACCGCGACATTACAATATTCACAACCTCACAATAAATTTCAAACAATGTAAACTCATTTCGTGAAAAGGTAACTGGGTATATGTATATGTGTGACGACTACACATTTCTCAGAACAATTGTATCAACCGTTTACACCCCTTCAGACTTCAAATAATTATATCACCCCGAAATTGCATTGTAAGTTCTGCCACATGGTCAGCCATAGACCTTAAAAACCACGCTCTCAGCTAACATTTGTAATGTAAAAATTGAAAACTAGACCTAGAGGAAGCAAGAAATAACTGGAGCCCATTGTGACAGGACTTGCAATAAAACACTTGTTTAACAATAACAACTTTTATTGAATTTCCTCATATCAATATTATACAGTTTTAATACACCATCTGAGTATAGAATAATATTCAAATTCAAAACTGTGACGATTTCATTAATTAAAAAATAAAATAAATAATAAAATAGGAAATGTTTAAAGCTGAGAAATTTAAATTTTAATAAATCGCACATTTAAACTAATTTTTATCACTATCATAAATCATAATAATGTTTAATAAAGACTTTTAATAAAAAAAAAAGGAATGCGAGTGTACAGATAGGGAAACCCTTATTAATTAACCCTGCATAGACATGCGCTAACCAGAATTAACTTGAATACCGACCCATAAAAAAACTAATAATCCTTGTAAATTGATATTAAATAAATAAATAAACAAGACCACAGTAGTGTACTATAATAAATTCTGTAATAAAGAATATCTTTGGATAATTAAAAGGTCAAACGTTAACCCCTTAAATAGAGAATAAAGGTGGAACTATTTTGTTGCGACGCGTAAACTCCGCACGATTAACTGACCCGTCCTAACATAGTAATTCAATCGAGATGAAGCGCTTGCGTAGAAAACACACGCTTGAACCATGTCCTGGAGAACGACAAAATGTTTTTATTTAGAGGACAGATATAACAATGTGTAGCGAAAAGTAGTGGCAAATTAGTGTGTTAATAAGTTTAAATGTAAAAACCAAAAGGAATAAATAACTGTAAGGGATGACATCTCATTTGTATAATTTGTAAGATGTCTATGTTGTTTTAAAATAATATGGTACGAGCTACCTAAAGTGAGAACTTTTATAAACAATAATGTGACATGCGATTCTGCGACAAACAAGAACATTGACGGCACTTATACTACTAACGATGTTTAACTACTAGACTTCTGAGGACCTCAACGCTACTTCATTATGAACTAATCACTTCAGGAACTTCAACAGGGAAGTTAACTCCACTAAAGATCAACCGCTGACGAACACCACAAGGACCAAGGACCCGGACATCAAGTAAACTTCTGGATATCTCAGGTGACACAGAGACTTGTCCTCCGTGATTAATTAAAATTCTAACAAATGAATTGTTAAAGATAGTTTAAAGAAATATATATAGACTCTAATGATAATCACTCTATAAGATGTAGTATGTCTTAGGATTCAAAATATTTGTAGTACCAAGTAATGCTGATGTATATATATAAAGCTTCACTGATACAACATTTTTAGATTAAGTCCATTCTTCAAATGCCCCCCCCCCAAAATAGTATGATAGAATATGAATAAGTGAGCTTAACTCACAAACAAGTTTAAGGTCCCGGATCCGTGGATAATGCTAGCACTTATAAATCCATATGTTTTGGCCCCTGTTATTTTTCACAAAATCTTTTATAAATTGTAATCTTTTATTAAGAAAACCTTATGTGGGAATATTTATGTAGAGCTGTTGTAGTAATGGTTTAATAAAGAGATGTCGTTACTTTACACTAAAACATTGAGTGAATAAATCATCAGACCCCCATGTAAAAGTTCCTTTAGTTATAACTACAGCTGGTTTAATTAATAATTAAAAGTTAATCACGAGTATGGCAGCCCGTGCAATTGATCTGAGGTAAGTATGCACAGGTTCCCGATGTTATAACGTAGGTGAGACGTTATAAAACCAGCTCTTAATTTTCCTTTTGTTTTAAATATATTCACATATACTATATAAATAGAATATGTGTTCATAATAACAGGTGGATCCTTTAGCAATTAATCATATAGTTCACAAATATAAGTGTGTAATCACAGGGCTGGTTCTAACCAAACCTTGATCATTATAATGTACAACAAATTACTGTTCATGGATATAATTTTATATTAGCAAATATATATATATTGTTACAACACAAATAAGCCACCCCAATACCAGGGATAAAAAAGATGAATTTGAATATAAAAAAATAATTCAAATAAATTAAAATGTTTAATATAAAGAAAATAAAAAGACAATGACACGACAAGCGACGACATGACCTAACCCAAGTGATTGACCCAACAAAAGGAAACAAAACAAGAAGGGAAGAACCAAACAAGAATAAAACCAAATAAGAAAGTGATTGATCCAACAAAAGGAAACAAAACAAGGAAGTGAATGACTCATGCAACATAATAAAATAAAACCAAAGAAGAAGGTGGAGAACCAAGATATAAATCAAATACACTGAAGGTGAAGAAGGAGAAAAAATGAAAAAGAAACAAAACTAAGATAAAGGGAAATAAATAAAAAGGAAATCAAATGATAAGACACAAACAAGTAATAAAGAATAAAAGCAGGAGAAATGGTACACTCAAAGTAATATTGACAAGAAACCAATAACTAACCCAAGTAATAAATAAATATTATTATCAATTAAGTAATAAAGGTAAATGATAATTGATGAGACTCAATTAAAGAATGTTAAATATAAAAGCGAACTAACCCACAAATTAGAGTTAGATGTAATGATAAAATCAATAGAGACATAAAATTGTTAATATTATTAATGATATTTGTAATGAAAGAGATAGTACGGTAGTGAGAAAGTAATTATAGGGATTACCCATTTAGAAACACTTAAAACAAAAACATTTGAGAAGTGCAAAAGTGGAAGTGTAAAAACCCCAAAGTAAAGTGATAAAGCAAAAACACTAAATAAATTATAATAAACAATAAATAATTTAAAAGGGAAAGTGATGATTAAATAAGAATAATGTATAACAAAGAATGTTTGTATTGTGAAGAATAGTGAAGGATAAAAGCATAAACACTTAATAAATCAATAAGAAACACTAAAGGATTAACAGTGAAAAATATTAGTAATTATGAAAGCCGTTAAGAATAGTATTAAGTGTAAACAATTAATTAAGATGTAATGAACACTGAAAAGTGATGATAACAGTATTATTAAGAAAGAATATTATTGTTAAGTTTAATTGAATACAATTATAATTAAAAGGGAGAATCCCATGAAAGAGGAAACAGATAGTGTTATCATGGAGTGAAAGTAAAGATTATTTAAAAAAGTAAGAAGTTAAGACAAATCAATAAACACCCCGTGTTATAAGGGAAAATTATTTAAGCAAGTTCAAAAAGTGTGATGTTGTTTATCACCCAAAAAATAATATAAAATGAAATGAACTGTAAACAAATGTTATCTAATAATTGTTAAATAATTGTTTAAGCATATTTATGAATAGGATATGGCTGGAGAAATTATACAGACCGTAGGCCTAGATGTTGTATTTTATGTGATCAAAAATAGTAAATAATAGCCACCTTGTTATTATTAGCAAATGAAATAAGTAAGAAAGTAAAGCAATGTATGACTTAGAAAACGAGAGAACCAGATAGTAAATAATTAGCAATTCATGATGTATAAAATAATAAATTGTAACATACTAATCACAGAAAAACAGATCCAAAACACACCAACAAATAATACAACCAATTATAATAACAAAACTAAGCTCGTTAGGCTAAAATGAGATGTAATTTGTACGAAATAAGTAAATACCCATAATGGCTACTTAGACCTAGGAAATGCCTAACTGTCAAAACAAACAACTACAAATTGTAATAAATTAACAAAGGAAATAGCAAATCCAAGGCGAATAACTAACCAAGGATAATTTGTAAATTATATTAAAAGCAAAATATTAGAATAAGGACTTAAATTAAAAGAGAAATGTAATTAGCAAATATTAAAATAATTGTATAATTATAATACATAAAATAACCCAATCTTATGGGATATCAAAATAATCTTTGAAAGGTAATACAAATAATGGTGATAATAATTAATACTTAGGAAGGAAGATAGAAGAATAAAAGCAGTCAGAAGATATACAAGGATTTTGAAAAGAATTCAAATTTGATAACAATGGTTTTGTGTCAATCTAAGCCAATCAGATTTAATTAGTAACCTTGACAACCACCGTTAGTTACAAAATTTCGGTTAGATTTCTTTACTCGTAAAGTGACGCTCTTGCCGAACAGAAGCCAAATTGTGAACGGCCAAATTTTTAATTTAATATGTTGAAAAAGTAAACAAAATTCAAAACGATGAACCATTAAGAAGCAGACGAACGACCTGAACATTTAACTGATGCCAAGAACCATTTTACCAGGAAATTAAAAGAAAATATGACTACATCCAACATGAACAGGACGCAAGGTATACTTAAGCCCCAAATAAATTGATGACTAATGCAGCCCAAATAAATTTTTGACTGACAACTGTTTATACCAAGTCGCCTGATTTGATAAGTATATTTGAATTATCCGAATTCCAAAAATAAACTCACCTTAAATCTTTCTAAAAGTAATTTGGACTCTCACTATAAACCGAATATTCTCTTTCAAAGATTAAATAAGAAAAACAAAACACTGAAAATTGTTAACTTAGAATATAACCTGTTGATAGAATACAAACTTTATAAACACACTTAACTACACTACAGAACCAATTATAACCAAACACCTTATTATTTAAGTACAAAGTAATATAAGGTAATGTACTTTTAATTGTAATCATAAGGAATTGTTTTCTTATAATCAAAAGAACTCCAGATTTGAACGAGTACATTTGTAAACTAACTAAACAGCAGCCATGCTGGAATGAACAACTCGTTACAAAATCGATTTCGTCAAACCCAGAGAAAGACGTCTCAAAATTAATGTCGGTGCAAATTTATTAATCAACCAGCATAATTTTAATTGTCAAACTGAAATATTACAAATCAACCATTAAAATAACTAGTACAAAGTGTAACCATTGTTTTTATTTCATAGGGAGTGTATTGTATTACTTGTGTTTGTTAATGAAAGCTAGATTTGACGACCAGCGTTCACGTTGCAATTCGACAAACTACTTACTCGATTCAGGAGGCCGAACAGGCGGGAATTATTTGAATGCCCCGGCCGTCATCGCTGAGAACACCCTTTTAAAATATTATTTAATAAGTTTAATTGTTTTAAAAAACAATTTGGCGCCACCCGGGATTCACAAACCCCTATTTAAGAACAGGTAAGGTTACTACTGTGTTGTACTGGTAATTAACACACCGCTACGGACTTCGGTAGCGCAAGGATAGATGTAACAACACCAGTGCGAGACGAACGCACACTACATACAAAATATACTCGTCTTTTTACAGAGATGACAACAGTCTCTACGTTACAGATTGGCTCCCATCACGGGGCTTAAACGAGACGGACGTCCCACATCTCTTCGTTACAGATTGGCGACCAACTGGTGAGGCTAGAAAAGAAGACTAGCGGCGATTATGGGACATTCCATGGTTATGAGATATCAAACAAGGAAAGGAACTGAAGGTACCGACCAAGAAGAGATGGAAGAAATTGAAGAAATGATCGGGGAAATGTTCGAAGAGGATCCCCAAGAGGACCAACCGGAAAAAATCCAACCCAACCAGAACCGGAAGTAGAAGTAACAGTTGGTGACCAACCAGGCAAAACAAACGAAGAAGCGAAATTGGATAGCTTGATGAGGATGATGATGGAGCAATTTGAACAAAGAAGGCAAGACAAGGAAGAAACAAAGAAAGGAAGGCAGGGAATTCTTAAATGAAAAATTGGACAGAAAGAGTGAATAATTGAAGAAACAAATCAGGGAGGACATAGAACTACTAAATAATAAGATGGAAAGCAACCATGAAGCCCTAAAAAGAATCATGAAACGTTAGAAAAGAAGAGTGAGTAGCTGAAGAGGCAAATAAAGAAAGATCTTGAGATATTAAACAACAAGATCGAGAACAAAAGTGAAACACTCCAAAGACAGTTGAAGGAAGACAGCGAGAAGACGAAGGAGGAATGGAGGCAACAGTTGGTGGAATGTAGAGAGGAGATAAAACAGACAATAACCGAGACAAACGAAACTATAGTACATGTCCGGGAGGGGTTGACTAACAAAATAAATAACGTCGAGGAGGAAGAAAAAATTAGATTTCAAGAACTGCAACAAATCACCACCGAAGAGTGCACAAAAAATAAACAGGAAGTGCTCCAGAAGCTGGAGGAGAGGCACAAAGAAATCCAAACTGATATCAGTGAACGTGTAGAACAAGTGTACACCACCATCAATAAGGTCGACGGACAAACTCAAGAGAATAAAGAGAAGATACAAGGAATCAGTCAGAGGGAAAAACAGATGCAGGAAGAACTAGATGCTTTGAGGGAGAAGCCTTGTAATAACACTCATATTATTACCAGCGAAAATAGAGAAGTGATAAACATTAGGAGTTACAGACATAACCCAATAGAATTCCTAAAGAGAATGGAAGAACTCATAGAGAAGAACCGGGAAACAAGATGGACGACAGTGAGGAGCCTCATCGACGAGATGTTTAAGGATACTAATGACAATTGGTGGACAGCCACTCGACCGGAGATCAGCTGTACGCAGGAATTCAAAGCACTATTCCAAGAAAAATACTGGTCCGAATCCACACAGAATGTAGTGAGGAACGACATTAGTAACGCACACTAACCTCTTACTTCTTAGGAAAAGTATGCCTAGCTAGGAATCTCGAGCCAAGAATACCGGAAGAATCCCTAGTAATACAGCTGGGTTATCACTATGAGTACGCAATCCAGAGGGCCAGGAGACAAGGACAGATTAAAACAATACAGGGAATGGCCAGTTTATTAGAAGACCATGAAAACGACGGGCAGTATAAAAGAAATCAAATGGTAAACCAAAAATACAACCAGTGGAACGATAATCAAAATGCACCTAATTACAACATGTCCTACAACAACACCCAAAACAATAACCGGAACAACTTGAACCGTAATCAGAACAACTATCAAGGGGACGAACCGTTCCACAGGAATCAACCAAATTACCATCCAAATAACCAGCCGATGAACAGAGACCACCAGAATTATAACCAGGGGAACCAGCCAAACAACAGAAATGCCCAAAACAACAATCCAACAAACAATAACTACAGGGAAGCAGAACAAAACCAACGCCCCAATGGCCACCCGAACAATAACAACTATTATGGCAACCGTTACGACCCGAATTACCAATACAACAGGGGAACCAGGAGTAACCAAAATAGAGGCGACATGCAACGCCAAGTTAATTTTATTAGTGGGAGGAGATAACATAACCATAGAAGATATTGTCTTAACACTCAGACAAACTCTTGGTACCACAACTCCAATTATAATAACCTCAATCCCCAGAAGGTAGAACAATGGAAGCGCCCAGAAACCAAATAAATGATCAACAAGCTGCGATCAGTGAAACAGCGAACCAGTCAAATAGTCTGGATAACAATACGCAGCAACCTTTAAACTAAAAAGGTCAGTGAGAAATCAAATAGACCCTTCACATGACCAATCACTAGGGTTGAAACGACGAACAACGACACTAAATAACAACAGAATAATAACCATAATATGAACAACTACCTCAAAAATATCAGAGAAGAACTTCTGGAGGAAGAGGCTAATCAGCTGCCAAAAACAAATAGTGAAATCATACACATAAAGGCTACCATCAACGGGACCATCACAATAATCATGATCGATACTGGATCAAATATCTCTTTAATAAACCAACCAGAATTAGAGCAAATACAAGCTAACTCAAAAATACCAATTCCCACTCTACCCATAAATAATATTATCATAATTGGTGCCACAGGCAAACAGAATAAGTCGATAAGAAAACAAGTTTCTTTAGAGCTAGACAGTCAGAACGCAACCATACCTATTGTTTTTCTTGTAGCAAATGGACTGCCATTTAACATGCTAATTGGATGCGATGTGTTGAGACAACATTCAGCAGTCATCAACCTGCAGAAGGGAGTAGTATGGCTGACTTCTGAAAGAGGAATATGGTCTGCAAGCATCATAAATTGTAACCCTACACCACTAGCTTTAAATCATGATCCTGGATTAAAAAGTTATTATTGCCAAACACATAAACCATCAATCATTATAGACGATGAAGAGGAAGATAGAGATTTGTGGAAAAGGAAAATAGAAGAAATCAGAACGTTCCAAAGAGAACGACCTCAATATGAAATAACTAAGAAACAGGCTGAAAAACTCATAGCTACCTATAACACATACCAGCACGTTTTCTCCAATACTCCAGGAAAGTTCAAGGGGTACCAATGCAAAATCAACTTTCGAGAACCAGTAGACTTCCATAGGAAATCCTACCCAATACCTTACTCTCTAAAAAATGAAGTCAGAACACAAATCAACAGAATGATGGAGGAGGACATCATTGAATACAGTCAATCTCCATACACAAGTCCTATAGTCGCCATACCTAAAAAGAATGGTAAGGTACGAATCTGCTTAGATGCCCGAGAGATCAACAAAATGATCATAAATGACAGAACTTCACCGGGAGAAATTGAAGAAATATTAAAAAGGTTTCATGGCACCAAATACATAAACACCTGGGATATTGTATGTAGGTACTGGCAGGTGGAGCTACACCCACACAGTAGGAAATACATGGCATTTATCTTTGACGGAAGAAATTACCAATTTAAGAGGTTACCTTTCGGCCTCATCAATTCCATCGCAGTGTTCGTCAAATGCATGGACCAAGTCTTAGGTCAAGAAGCACTGCAGTTCACAACAGTGTACGTGGACAACCTGCTAATAACATCTTCAGACTGGGACGAGCACTGTGAACGAGTCAAGCAAGTGTTAAAGAAGTTATCTGAAAATAACATTACGCTGAAATTGGATAAATCAAAGTTTGTAGCAAACAAAGTCAAATTCCTAGGATTCAACTTAACTGAACAGGGAATATCACCATCCCAAGAGAAAGTGGAAGCCATTCGGAAATTCCCCACACCTAAGAATAAGAAGCAGCTACAGTCCTTAGGTATATGTAACTATTACAGAAAGTTTCAAACTAATTATTCGTACCTTACAGCAAAATTGTCTAAACAACTGTCAGCCAAGGAAAAATGGACTTGGGGAACTGAGCAGGAAGAAGTGTTAAAACTGATCAAACTAAAATTTCTAGAAACGGTAATGCTACATCACCCCAATTTTGAACAACCCTTTTACCTGAATTGCGACGCCAGTGATGGCAGTCTAGGCGCCGAGTTATACCAAGAAGATGAGGAAGGACACCACCTGGTCATCAGCTTTGCCAGCAGGATACTAAACAGTTGCGAGTGTAACTACAACGTTACTGAAAAAGAACTACTCAGCATAGTATCCGCATGTGGAAAGTTTAGAACTTACATCTTGGGATATCCAATCACTGTCCGAAGCGACCATAAGTCCATATCATTCTTAAAACAGTGTAAATTAAGTCATGGGAGACTTACACGTTGGATACTCACTCTACAAGAGTACCATATTACGTGGGAGTATATTCCAGGCCGTACGAACGTTGCAGCAGATGTTTTGTCCAGAATAAATGTAGAAAACCAAACATTTGAAGGAGAAAAGGAGAAGATCGCCAAAGTATATTACATAATAAAGCATAGGAAGGACCTGGAAGATATAATAAGCGAAATAGTGGTACAGCAGAAATTAGATACAAAATTATTAAACATAAGAAGAAGACTATTAGAAGATGAAGAAATAATAAATACCCTATTATTGCATCCACAAAGATATACTATTTATCAAAACCAAAAAGAATCAAAGAACGTGGAGACTTGTAGTTCCAAATTCATTAGAAAACAAGATAATTAAAGATTACCATGTCCGATACGGACATATGGGAACATTAAAAATGGGAAAAGCATTGGAGGAGGAAATATTTATTAAAAATATAATGAGAAAAGTAAATCACAACATTAAAACCTGCACCATATGTCAGATGGTCAAAACAAATAACGAGAGAAAAGAGGGAACAATGATACCCATCACTTCAAACACCAAGCTAGAAAAAGTGTTTCTCGACATATGTGGACCATTCCCACATAGCGGAGGGAGACATAAATACAAGTTTATAGTAGTAATATTGGACCATTACACCAAGTACACAAAATTGTATGCAATAAACCGAGCAACTACGAAGAAAATATTGGACATAATAAAAAATAAATACCTCACAGAAATTGGGAAACCATACATGATTATAACAGACCACGGGACACAATTCAAAGGAAAGAAGTGGAGAGATGAATTATTAAAGGTAAACATAAAAATCTATAAAACATCCAAATACCACCCTAGCAGTAATCCCGCAGAAAGAGTGTTAAGAGAGGTGGGACGTATTCTAAGAACATACTGCTATGATAACCAAAAGGAATGGCAGAAATATTTAGCTTCAACCGAAGTTTTTTTGAAATATAAGTTACCACCATTTTATTGAAAACACCCCATATTTAATGATGTTTGGAAGAAAACCCCATAGAGAGATACAAGAGTTAATAGATTTCCCAGTCAACCCAGAAGACCCGTACGATGAAAACAAATGTTATAGCCGAATCATGGAAAAAATCGAGAAGCAAAAAGCAAAGTATTCACAAAATCAACCTAAAATAATAAAATATAATGAAGGAGAAAGAGTATTAATAAAAAACCGTGAACTACCCAGTACACTTGAAGGGATAGCCAAAAAACTGTTATTATTATACATAGGACCTTATGTCATCATCAAAAACAATGGTAACAATACTTATGAAATAAGTAACATAACCACCAAAAAGATAAAAGGAGTGTATAATCAAGCTTCTATAAAAAGTTTTACGAGGAAAAATAAACCAAAATAAACAAATCAACAAATACCAAAATTATGTGAGCACAACTTACAGCAATATTTCGATGACTTATGAGGCCTAATATAAAATATTAAAAGAAGGAATAAGTTACAAAAATTCCTACAAAGTAAGATCAACTTACAATAAAATAAAAGTTGACATATGAAGTATAATATAAAAAATTATAATAAAGGAATAAGTTACAAAAATTCCTATAAAAAAGTAAGAACCAGAAACTTATGATAATATTTAAACAAAAAAAATACCAACAAAGGAATAAGTTACAAAAATTCCTATAAAGTAAGAAAAACAAACTTACAAAAAATTATTTAGAATAATATTTCAAACAAAATGAATTAAACAAAAATAAAATCAAGCATGAACTGCTAAGATAAATACCTGAAATTATAATGAATTCAATGTATTCAAAGAAAAAAAAAACTGAACTGGTATGAGGAAGAAAAAGAAATAATGTATAAAGCAAATATGCAGAAAATGGCTAAAGCAGAATATGGACCAAGATAAAGAAAAAAGATGTCTAAGATAATTAAAATGATCAGAAGAAGAAAAGAAAAACGGACTAATAAAAAGTTAGAAATGATGAAATTAACAACTAAATAAATAAAAAACAACCAACTGTATGAGTAGATAACAGTATATAGCAAAGGCACAGCGGAAGGAAGAATGAGTAAAAGGTTAAAGTGATCTAAAAACAAACCACAAGGTGGACAATCCCAAAATATGTTATTATTAATTTAAGTCACAAGATGACAAAAAAGGTATTTAAGACTGACTGAGAATAAGTCCAGCAATAAAAAAAAACTGAGCAGAGATGATGTTCCTCTGGTCTCAGAAAAAATGAGTAGTGATGGAAGAAACCAGCTACTAAAAGTTAGGGAAAAAATTGTATAAAAGGGAGAACACACAAATGGAAATAAATAATAATAGATCTAAATAAAATGGAATGGATCAAGTAAGAATAGAAATAAGAAAGAAGAAACAAACAAGAAAGAAAAGGAAAAAATAATATATAACTGATAATTTCATAAAAAACTATGCTAGGGTTTTATAAAAATGATCGATTTTGAAGGAGAGGCATTATGTTACAACACAAATAAGCCACCCCAATACCAGGGATAAAAAAGATGAATCTGAATATAAAAAAATAATTCACATAAATTAAAATGTTTAATATAAAGAAAATAAAAAGACAGTGACACAACAAACGATGACATGACCTAACCCAAGTGATTGACCCAACAAAAGGAAACAAAACAAGGAAGTGAATGACTCATGCAACATAATAAAATAAAACCAAAGAAGAAGGTGGAGAACCAAGATATAAATCAAATACACTGAAGGTGAAGAAGGAGAAAAAATGAAAAAGAAACAAACCTAAGATAAAGGGAAATAAACAAAAAGGAAATCAAATCATAAGACACAAATAAGTAATAAAGAATAAAAGCAGGAGAAATGGTACACTCAAAGTAATATTGACAAGAAACCAATAACTAACCCAAGTAATAAATAAATATTATTATCAATTAAGTAATAAAGGTAAATGACAATTGATGAAACTCAATTAAAGAATGTTAAATATAAAAGCGACTAACCCACAAATTAGAGTTAGATGTAATGATAAAATCAATAGAGACATAAAATTGTTAATATTATTAATGATATTTGTAATGAAAGAGATAGTACGGTAGTGAGAAAGTAATTATAGGGATTACCCATTTAGAAACACTTAAAACAAAAACATTTGAGAAGTGCAAAAGTGGAAGTGTAAAAACCCCAAAGTAAAGTGATAAAGCAAAAACACTAAATAAATTATAATAAACAATAAATAATTTAAAAGGGAAAGTGATGATTAAATAAGAATAATGTATAACAAAGAATGTTTGTATTGTGAAGAATAGTGAAGGATAAAAGCATAAACACTTAATAAATCAATAAGAAACACTAAAGGATTAACAGTGAAAAATATTAGTAATTATGAAAGCCGTTAAGAATAGTATTAAGTGTAAACAATTAATTAAGATGTAATGAACACTGAAAAGTGATGATAACAGTATTATTAAGAAAGAATATTATTGTTAAGTTTAATTGAATACAATTATAATTAAAAGGGAGAATCCCATGAAAGAGGAAACAGATAGTGTTATCATGGAGTGAAAGTAAAGATTATTTAAAAAAGTAAGAAGTTAAGACAAATCAATAAACACCCCGTGTTATAAGGGAAAATTATTTAAGTAAGTTCAAAAAGTGTGATGTTGTTTATCACCCAAAAAATAATATAAAATGAAATGAACTGTAAACAAATGTTATCTAATAATTGTTAAATAATTGTTTAAGCATATTTATGAATAGGATATGGCTGGAGAAATTATACAGACCATAGGCCTAGATGTTGTATTTTGTGTGATCAAAAATAGTAAATAATAGCCACCTTGTTATTATTAGCAAATGAAATAAGTAAGAAAGTAAAGCAATGTATGACTTAGAAAACGAGAGAACCAGATAGTAAATAATTAGCAATTCATGATGTATAAAATAATTGTAACATACTAATCACAGAAAAACAGATCCAAAACACACCAACAAATAATACAACCAATTATAATAACAAAACTAAGCTCGTTAGGCTAAAATGAGATGTAATTTGTACGAAATAAGTAAATACCCATAATGGCTACTTAGACCTAGGAAATGCCTAACTGTCAAAACAAACAACTACAAATTGTAATAAATTAACAAAGGAAATAGCAAATCCAAGGCGAATAACTAACCAAGGATAATTTGTAAATTATATTAAAAGCAAAATATTAGAATAAGGACTTAAATTAAAAGAGAAATGTAATTAGCAAATATTAAAATAATTGTATAATTATAATACATAAAATAACCCAATCTTATGGGATATCAAAATAATCTTTGAAAGGTAATACAAATAACGGTGATAATAATTAATACTTAGGAAGGAAGATAGAAGAATAAAAGCAGTCAGAAGATATACAAGGATTTTGAAAAGAATTCAAATTTGATAACAATGGTTTTGTGTCAATCTAAGCCAATCAGATTTAATTAGTAACCTTGACAACCACCGTTAGTTACAAAATTTCGGTTAGATTTCTTTACTCGTAAAGTGACGCTCTTGCCGAACAGAAGCCAAATTGTGAACGGCCAAATTTTTAATTTAATATGTTGAAAAAGTAAACAAAATTCAAAACGATGAACCATTAAGAAGCAGACGAACGACCTGAACATTTAACTGATGCCAAGGACCATTTTACCAGGAAATTAAAAGAAAATATGACTACATCCAACATGAACAGGACGCAAGATATACTTAAGCCCCAAATAAATTGATGACTAATGCAGCCCAAATAAATTTTTGACTGACAACTGTTTATACCAAGTCGCCTGATTTGATAAGTATATTTGAATTATCCGAATTCCAAAAATAAACTCACCTTAAATCTTTCTAAAAGTAATTTGGACTCTCACTATAAACCGAATATTCTCTTTCAAAGATTAAATAAGAAAAACAAAACACTGAAAATTGTTAACTTAGAATATAACCTGTTGATAGAATACAAACTTTATAAACACACTTAACTACACTACAGAACCAATTATAACCAAACACCTTATTATTTAAGTACAAAGTAATATAAGGTAATGTACTTTTAATTGTAATCATAAGGAATTGTTTTCTTATAATCAAAAGAACTCCAGATTTGAACGAGTACATTTGTAAACTAACTAAACAGCAGCCATGCTGGAATGAAC
This sequence comes from Magicicada septendecula, assembly GCA_034769895.1. Taxonomy (NCBI): domain Eukaryota; kingdom Metazoa; phylum Arthropoda; class Insecta; order Hemiptera; family Cicadidae; genus Magicicada; species Magicicada septendecula. The sequence continues at coordinate 1,421,815,080 of CM068367.1, read as the reverse complement.
AACTCGTTACAAAATCGATTTCGTCAAACCCAGAGAAAGACGTCTCAAAATTAATGTCGGTGCAAATTTATTAATCAACCAGCATAATTTTAATTGTCAAACTGAAATATTACAAATCAACCATTAAAATAACTAGTACAAAGTGTAACCATTGTTTTTATTTCATAGGGAGTGTATTGTATTACTTGTGTTTGTTAACGAAAGCTAGATTTGACGACCAGCGTTCACGTTGCAATTCGACAAACTACTTACTCGATTCAGGAGGCCGAACAGGCGGGAATTATTTGAATGCCCCGGCCGTCATCGCTGAGAACACCCTTTTAAAATATTATTTAATAAGTTTAATTGCTTTAAAAAACAATTTGGCGCCACCCGGGATTCACAAACCCCTATTTAAGAACAGGTAAGGTTACTACTGTGTTGTACTGGTAATTAACACACCGCTACAGACTTCGGTAGCGCAAGGATAGATGTAACGACACCAGTGCGAGACGAACGCACACTACATACAAAATATACTCGTCTTTTTACAGTGACGATAACAGTCTCTACGTTACAGATTGGCTCCCATCGCGGGGCTTAAACGAGACGGACGTCCCATATCTCTTCATTACAATATTAATATATCTATAATATATAATAATATATATATATATATATATTGTAATGCGACACAATAGTAGCCCTATCCCAAATCTTAAAACCACTCAATTCAGTAGGAAGAATCACCAATACTATCCAAATAAACCAAATAAAAATGAACAACCCTTAGTTACAGAAAAAAGACTGTACAATATAAATAATAAGAGAAAAAATACAATGCAAATAATATAAAATAACTAATTAAAATGTATTATAGTAAGTATAAAATATACATACAAACCTTTGTGTAAAAAAGTGAATGTGAAGGAGTGGGGAATAAAGTTAATGATCCGTAGAATTATTCAAATATGTTATAAATACAATAAGTGTCAGTGAAGTGGTGACAGCATAAGTGCAAGTTAATTACTTTTAAAAAAAGGAAAACCCATAAATAACACCAATAGTGAATTGTGGTGAAGGGTTTCATCTCAGTTTGAGATGTTAGTGAAGGCTTTGGTGTAGGTAGTTGTATTTGTCTTCTACACCAAAACCTATAGTTATTAAACATTTATAAACTACATTGTAAGTTAGTTTAAGTCTACTGGCAAAGTAAGAAAATTGTGTACTAGAAACCAGGACCTATGAACCAGTATCTATCCATTAAACAGTAATGCTTGATAAAATTGATAGGATGGAAGAATGGTACACCAAGTAGTTTATGATTATTTGTCAATTTATAAATGTAGAATTTGGCCATGAAGGCAATACCTCGAAGGTAACATGTTAAAAAATGTTGTTCTAATTATATTATTTGTTAATTTATGATTGTAAACTTGTCCATGTAAACACTACTTTAAGTAATAAGTCAAAAGATTTCATTTTTAACTATTGTGAAAACATGTTAAGGGTCAAGACTCATGTAATAAGATGTAACTCAGGAAAAAGGGTTCAAAACCAAAAACCTAGGTAATAATAAATGTAATTTAGAATATATTAATGAAATGCTATTGATGGCCTAGGCCACAAGTTCCATACAAAGGAAATAATGTCAGAAATGAGTAGATTAGTAAACCAATGTGATAAAACAGGAAAGGGACAAAATTTATATGATGAAGCTAATTGTTTTAACAGTAATATTACATATTAGATTAATTTAAGGAATTGCAAAGTGATATAACAAATGTATAACTAAAGTATAGGCCCAACATTAGAATTTTTGTAAGGTGAAAAACCACCCTTTATAATTAACCAATGTAAGTAAATGAGGTAGCAAAATGTTCATAATGACATAAAGAAAAGCATAATGTAATTTAAATTTAAGAAAACTTAAAGCTGAAAAAGCAGTATTTTTCTTATAGGCAGATGAACATTTAAATCTTGTAAACTGACCACGTGACGTTATGAACTCTCTGTTTTGACCAATCACAGGCCAGTATTGTGAGGGCACAAAACTGTTGATGGAAAGTGTAGCATGACAGATAATGCCCATAGTTCTGAATGGTAGGAAGATCATAAAATACAATAAAAACATTTTAAATCCAAGAAAGCAATATAAAAAAAAATTAATTAAGAACCACCGTAAAGCACAATCATAGACTGAAGTAAAAGTTTCATTAAAACCAATATTACAATGAGTGATGAGTAATCGAAATAAACTTCAAAACTAAAAATAAAAAAAAAGGTAATACCTAGGTAGGATAGGAGTAAGTAAGAGAGAAACCCAAACAAGACAACATCCACAACAAGAAAAGGAAATACTTTATAAGAAACAAGGAGGATAGGAGAAATTAAAGAAGAAACCAGAACAAGACAACATCCACAAGAAGAAGGAGTGCTCTTATAAGAAACCAAAACAAAACCCCAAAAGAAAGTAATAAAAATAATAACAAATGAAAGTATAACAAGATCCCAAATTTAGAAAACAATGTAAAATAAATATAAGCCAAAAGTGTATAAAGTAGAATTGAAAGTGAACCAATGTGAATTAATTATATAATGCAAAAAACAAACCTTCATTATTCTATATAAATGGATGTCTTGATTTTAAAAAGACTAAAACTAATTAGAAATAAAATCAAAGAATAAAAAGGGGATCAGTGCAAGTTTTTGTGTTATATGAAATAAACCTGATGTGTCAATATTGAAGTTCACAAACTGAGTAAATTGTGAAATAATACAACTTTAAAGTGTTTATATTATGTCAATGAATAATCTTAAATAGAGTATTATCATGACAGATAATACAAGTGTTTCTAAATAATAACTGCCACTCTTTTTATACAACATTCATTAGAATGACAGTAAATAAAACAAGAGCAGGCCATATAAAAAGTGAAGTGACAAAAAAAAAAAAAAAAAAAAAAAAAAAAAAGACTGAAAATAAAACTAGGTGTAAGAAATAGTGTAGATGATGGAAGGACAGATATGTTTTGTTTATTTAGAATAAGTTTAAATAGCTCAAGGATAAAATGTCTGAGAGTACAATCCTTTTAGTATAAAACTTTTATTGTGAAAATGTTTATTATGTTTTAAAAAAATAGTTAATCCAGATTAAAATGTCTGAGTTTGAAAGACTATTGTTAATTTCAATCATGTGTTATGAATTAATAGTATAAATTATATACTAAATGTTCTTTTATTAAAATAAGGAAAATCAATTATATTAGAATAAAAAGTCAGAGAGGGTATAAACAAAATGTATTATTTAAAAACTTTGTAAGTAAAAACTGTTAAAAATCTAGGCCAAATAGTAAAACTAAATAGCATTAAAATTGATGAAATAAGTACAGAAAAACAATTAAACTGATGGAATTTATATAAGGTAGTTCAGTCATAGAGTCATGTAACTGGAACTATAATTAAGAAAGATTTTGTAAAAATATAGTAAGAATTATTGTTAAAATGCAAATGTAAAAACTGAAAATTCAAAGAGGGGAGTCACAAATTAATGTATAATATTTTAAAAGATGACCAATTAATCAAATTGCAAGAAATTAAGGGAAGATAAACCTTTTATGTCAATCTGAGATTTAATACAATCATTAATATAACATGTAAAATGGCAAACATTTTGAGAAGAACAGGAAGTGAATTTTAAAACTTACAATTTTCAAAATGAAGTAAATATAGCATTTTAGATAAAAAAACTTAGTAAAACTATCTTATTTGGTATCAAATCAAGCAGAATGAACTGAAGAAGAAGATTAGGTATTTAATAGTTAATAAATTTAAATAATAACAAAAATATATTCAGTAGTATAATGTAAAAATTTCACATGTACAGGATGTAAAATAGTTTTGAAACAATGGATTGCTAATATTAATTTGGCTAAGACTTTAGGACAAGACGAAGGAAGTGAGTTAGTTCATTATTAGCCATTGTGAAGTACACTTGATACGAGGACTTACTCAAATATTAACCTATAGTGAAGACATCAATAGCGTATATTCGATAAGCGTAGTCTGATGCGAAAAACTTGAGTTTTGTAAAATTACATCTAAACCGTAAATTCAGTGAAACGGACACCTACAAACATTAAATTAATATAAACCAGAACAGAACAAAAGTGAATACACAATTTAAACGATTTAAACATTAATTCCACATCACGAAACAAGCAGCGCAATTCTCGACCTAATTGACAAAAGTGAAAAACAACTTAACACAACACATTTTATCGAAGTGGACCACTAACACTTAACCAGAACCACTCCACAATAACCAGAAGGAATAATCGCAGCTGCAGGAACGAGAAATCATAGGAAAAGCAGCCTTTATTGAAAGCAGAATCAGCGAGGTGTATTCGTCAGACATCTGAACTCGAAGCGGTCATCTTTGACTTCCCATAATTCAACGCGACACTGCCTGTACAACTGAACGGTTCGAAAATTTCTTTACTTACTACTGTATATTGAATGTTATAAATGTATTTTAATTAATAAGCTGATATATTGTAATGTTATACGTCAATACTTTGCCCTTTTTCTCTGACTATCTATAAAATAACTGTTTAAAGAACCCAATAATAAATAATTGTACAATTATTTGACTCTCTCTGTTGATATATCCTGAGAGAGTCGATTAATCAATCAATAGAAAATCGATTATATTACCATTTGTTAATAAAATACCTTGAAGATAATAAAATTGAATATTGTTTATTCCTACATAATAACTAGCATAATATATAATTTTAATTGAGTAATAACTACCAGAATTTCACAACCACAAAGGAAGATAACCTGCATTAAAGGAAAGTTCACCAATCGATTGTCCCTGGAGACAATCCTATTAACTGTTAAAAGGAATTTTAAATACAGAAAAGGACATAATTCAATTAAAACAAATAACTAGAAGTTCGGAACACCACGAAACATTTTCATATAATTAATATTAAATTAATTTAAAAAAAAAATAATAATAATAATAATAAATAAAATTTTTTTTTAAACAAACAAATACAAATTAACAAATCCATATAATTTATTACAAAAGGCAGGAATATAGAATTGTAGTATTGTATTGTTAACTATTGCAGAGAGCAGATGAGCTCTAATGAAGAAGTTTTTAATTAAATAATGGTAATGTTTTTTGGACCGTTGACGATGAAAAATTATAACTAATAGAAGCTATAAATACTGTGGAAGATTAGAAGATGAAAATATTTAAATTAAAACAACAAATAAATGCAGAACCTTTGAAAATCCTGATTGCCTACCATGAACACACTTTCATAACGCCTGTGAGTGATGCCAACTTTATCTATTAACCACACTACAGGTACGATTACACAACACTACCATAGACACTATCTACACTTACAGAAAAACACCAGGGATCATTTATTGAAGAAAAATCTTAAAAACTAAAACAGTGAACACTGAAACATTTATTTTAAAATAACTTGTGACAGCACGTGGCCAAACGTTTTCAGCGGCCATCTTGCCTTAGAGTCTGGTTGCCATAGCAACTAATAATAACGAAATATAGTATTAAGATTTTAAAATTTTACTTACCTTTGTAATGTATTGTATTTTTGCATGTATGCTCTGAATTCAATGACAGTCTAAAAGAACCCTTAAACCCTGAGATTTGATATATTATTATAAATAATTTGTTTATTGAAACTTGTTAGTGTAAAAGTCGAATTGAGCGCTAGAGTTGACCCGATCAATATTTGTTTCGACACAAGTCGACTGTTCATTTCTCTAAATAACTTAAACAAAAATAAATATAGTTATTTGGAATAAAAGGAGTTGTCATTGTAGAAGATTAGAAAGTTTACAGGACAATTACAGGTAGATCAACAGGAGAGCGAGCAGCGATCGGCCAAAGTATTTGAGAGAAGAACGGGGTGCTCGAGGACACAATCGATTGCGGCAGCCGATCCGTATTTGACATAAGCGGAGTCAATTTACACTAAACTAAACTCACTTCAAAATAAATAAATAAACCAAAAAAACCCACATCAACACTGTTACATAACAGATTGGCGCCTACAACAGTGGGGCGTAATTAAATAAGACGCTTACACAATTGCTCACATCCTATCAAATAAGTAAATACACAGATATATTACAGATGGCTCCCATCGCGGGGCTTAAGAGAGAGTAACTCATGACATCATAAGCCCCATAACAATATCAACACTCGTAAAAACACTGTTACACTACAATATATAGGCCTATATATATATGTATATATATATATAGGTATTCTGTATGAATGATCATTATTAGCAGATGCAGTTATCAACAGTTTAGTTAAATAATGAAAGAATGAATCCTTATAATTTTTAAACGGAATATTAATTATACCAGTAAGTTATAATTAATTATTTGACAGTATAAGTACAGCTTTAAACTATTAAATGTTTCTCATAAGTTACAACCTTAGATCTTACTTTAAATTCTGAACTCTTTCAGATTCCTTTTAAACATTACAAAACTCTAATCAGTCCTCAACATTGGGTATCAGATAATAATTACAATCAAATTATATGAAAAGGTTAACTGCAGCTTTCAGCAGATTACATTTTGCTCTCTCATTACAATATTGATTTTGAAAGTTAATTAAACTGTTAAGGAACCAAACACTGTACTTCTGATATGTTATAGCAATGTTTTTATAAAATTTAGAGTTTCATTTTAAATCAATCATCTGTGCACTGCTGCTCACTGACTTGCCATCGAAAACACTCTGCTTGAAATGTGGTTTGTATTGGAGGTCTTGAAGTCTCATTGCTCTACAGGTTCGGCGATGCTTCAGGATCTTAAGATGTAAGCTGGTTCACCTGACGGCTTCGGGGAGTGGCATTTTTCTTAGCTCGCTCTGTCCATGGTGACGGCTGGTCTTGTCACCATGATCGAAACTCCTCTCCCTTGTCTAAGGCGAGGACCCTGAAACTACTTTATCGGTTACTCCCACATAGTGAATAGGATGTTACATGAAACACGAGGCACCTCCCCTGGACCGTCAGATGTATTCTCTTGAAGTGTCGTTAGCGAAAAGAGAAAGAGAATTCGTTTCTTTTAACCGAAGTCATTTTGCAGAAAAAACAAGTACAGAATTGCTAATTGGCAGGGGTCACCTGACCAAACGGCCAGCTGAATTAATTCGTCACAGCGGTGATGCATGGCCTGAATAAATTGCGTTGCTACGGCTAGTTTACAGTAACACGTGGCTCTGAATGCAGCGGTCAAAGCAATTTAGGTTGCCTAGACTCACGTGGCGGCAATTCGAATTCAAAAATCTGCCGGGGCTCATCTAGTCACGGCACAGTGATGTGAAGCTTAAATCGCTTCTTGTCTATCACTCTGTGAATCCTAGATCATTAAAAAAATTCATAATTATAGAAAAACTGGTGATGTGGTGATGGAATGAAAGGCATAGAGTCACACTGGTCCTTTTCAAAAAATGGTTATTAAAGTTTTTGCACCAAGCATGAAAGATTACCTTGAGACCAACTAATTGCCATTGAAAGCACTGTTTCTATTGGGCAGTGCACCAGGACACCCGAAAGACCTTGAAGATAATTTGTTGGCAGACTTTCCCTGGCAGACATTCAGTTTCTGCCGCCAAATACCAGTTTGTTGATTCAGCAAATGGAACAGGATGTTATTGCAGGTTTCAAGAAATTGTAGACTTGTGCTCTGTTTCATCAGTGTTTTGAAGCATGTCAGTTCTTATCAACTATGACATTAAAAAAAATTTGATATTCTCGAAGCTACCTGGGTCTTGCAAAATTCGTGGTCAGAAGTGCCAAGGACAGTTGAATTCTGCTTGGCAAAAGCTGTGACCATCCTCCATGTCCATGTCCAGTGACAATGTTCCGAAAAATTCTGAAGTAGAGAGAAAAGCAGTCGACATTGGACAGATTCTTTAACACCCCACAAATGGAAAAAAACATGTCCTATGAAAATGCAAAACTGTGTATGTATGTATTATTGTTATTACATATAAAAAAAACAAAGTAAGAAATTATATAATGTTTTATTTATGTTTTTTTTATCCAGAAAGAATAATCAAATTTCCATAAAACAATTCGATGATCAGTTAACAAACAATTCGGGCAGCGAACATCGACTTTGAACGGATTATGTTTGTTAACCGATCACAACAGCCGTATCAGTAGTGTGTAGAGATGGGCTTAGTTGCTCTTTTGTGAGAGCAGTGATTACAGATAGCAACTTTTAAAAGTATCAGTGATTTAATCACTGTGTGTCAGTTTTTAGGCAATAGTTTGAAAAATGACTTTTCATTACAAAAAAAATTAAGTTCAATTATTATTTTTTTCCAATTACATGAATTTTAGACACATTGTTATAAAAATAAAATTGCAGATTATAAAAGAAAAAAATAATTCATTTCCAAACATTGAAAAATTGGTAACACTTTTAAATAAAACGAAATACATATTTATTAGTTGCGTTAAAATAAATAAATATAAATAATTTAAAAAGTTAAAGTATTTGTCGTCTGTAATTTTAGTGAAATCAAAGTCATATTTATCTAAATAAGTTAACAAATTTTTTTTTTATAACAACAAGAGTATGTTTAATAAATGCAAATTTTTTTTATAAAAACAAAAATAAAGTAAGATTACAATTATTCGCAAAACATTGTTGTACGAATTACTGACTTTAAGAAAACAAAATATAATTATAATTTTTACTAATTAAAATGAAAATAAATACTTTTAATTGTAATAAAATACCAATCAAATAATAAATTCAATAAATAATCTCTTGACTCTAACTATTGGTAATTTTACTGAGATTATAGTCATATTTAACTAAATGAATTAACAATTTATTTTGATCAAAATAAAAATATAATAAACAAACAAAAGTTAATCTCAATATAAATAAATTAAATATAAAATCATCAGTTATTTTGAAAGAAATCAGTTCTAGTTAATGTTAATCATTGTACTTCAAAAATAACATCTTACTCACTTTACCATCAGATAATTTTGCACGACGTTCTGTAATCATCATACTAGCTTTGGAGAACAGTCTCTCGCAAGGTACACTCGTTGCCACCATAGAACACTTTGATTGCACTAATTCATTTAAATGTGGATATACATGCTTATTTTTTCTCCACCATGATAAAGGATCTTCCCGTTGATCTATTACCTTACCACTAAGATATTTTTGTACCTCTAAAATTGCAGATGCAGTCGAACTAGTTGTAGGTTGTACTTTCGATACATTAGTTTTGAAGTCAGACCAATAAGAGTATGATACACTACCATTATTGCAATCTGGAGTTGAAGTATCGATTGGACCAGCCGACACTTTTTTGGAGTTTATAATACTAGTAACACATTCAGTAATGTGATTTTGCACCGCAGTTAAAGCAGATTTATCATCAAATACATGTTGTTTAAATCTAGGATCTAAAAAAGCACAAGATGCAATAGTTAAACTAAATTGTAAATTTTCATAACGTGTTTTTAATTGGTTTAGGAGATTTTCAGCAACAACTCGTATATGCTGAGCTTTTCCATCATCAATACATTTTTGTGTGGCACTTATGCAGTGGCGGATTACGATATTTCGGGCCTTAGGCAGAGATATATTGCGGGCCTAGCTGTTATACAATATGAAGAAAAAAATACTTTAAGTCAAAACTATATATTGAACCAATTTATGCTGTTTTACAAAGACGAGAACATCGAGCATAAAAACGATACATAGGATGCTTGTAATTGATGGAAGAATGGAGAAAATGTTTTAATAAAACATTTTTCTCGCTTCTCTTTTCACAAAGTCTGAAATAATGTCTGAAAAATCTAACTTTCGTAGAAGACCCGACTCTATACTCATGATTGACAAGTGGTTAAGTTTCTCGTCCAGCATTTTCGACCGGAGAACATTCTTTATCCTTTTCAATGCTGAAAACGATCGCTCTCCGGAGCAGTTGCTCACCATCAAACACAAATACATACGAAGTGCATTTCCCAGATTCGGAAACACGTCCTGCAGGCTGTGCTCAGTTAGTGTTCGGTACAAGTAAGGTTCAATGCTGATGTCACCAAGAATTTTCAAGCTACTGCTCTTGATGTACTCGCGAAAGTGAATGACCTCTTCTGGAAAAGTTGCCTCTAGATCGTCTGGGTATGACTCTTGAAGTTGTTTTGCTTTTTCTCGAAGTTCGCTAGTATCAATATCCAGTAGATCATGCAAAAATCCAAACCTACTGCAGACAACAGTATACGCATCCAAGCGTCTTTTCAGTTCGCTATCAAGGCGATCTAAGACAGGAATAAAGACTTCAACTTTGAACCGCATTCGTGGTGATAAATTAGCAGCATCTGCTGCAGGTCCATCATGATGCGCTAACCGTGAACTACGACTGCATTTACGTTGAGTGCTTTCCTTGTACTCGTTGTAACGTGTCAATTTTGGGTCATTTTATTTTTTACAGAATGGGGTATTTACATTTTTATTTATTTCGTTTTTGTGCGGGACTTTATAGAATTATTGTGCAACGTAGTTCATTACAACAGAACACGTGTTGTGAAGCAGTTGGAAACAAAGCAGAGACGCAGTTTGTGTTGAGTAATTCGCTAAGGAATGCTCACCCCCTTTGAATTTCTCAGAACTCTGTATATGTGTGGTCATGTGCCTGTACGCAGTAACACAGGTATGTGCGCGGGGGACGCGAAGCGAAACAACCAATGCTATGAAAAAATGGCGCTGGAACGAACAGTTTGTAGTTCCTACCCGCCAACTACAGGAAATGCCGATAAACCCCGCCCACTGCTAGTGACGTCAATATAGCAGATGCAAATATCGTCCCCTGTTACCACGCATATAACTCTTGTATTCCATGCATAGAATGATTGCACCACAGCAAAACAGCTAGGAACGGCGACAAACTCAAACAAGCAGTGGTTACGAACTTCCTGCCGCTCAATCAGAGAAGCGGCCAGTCTTGCGCCATCAGTGTCGGCCGGCACAAGCCCAAGTTAGGCTCCGTAGAAAAATTTATACTTTTACCAGTAAAAGAGCTCAATAACAGTAAAAGTTTATGTGACCGCGGTCAAGAAAAAATATAGAACAGCATCAGACACTTTTTGGACATTTAACACAAAATTAGAAAAGAACAGTGGGTGTGCGCGAAGACCACGTGGCCGGGGCTTATTTCTTCTACTAAAAGTGTAAGGGTTGGGGGGTTTTAAAAGGGTATGGGGTATTGAATAAATTAAAATTAATTTATGTGAGAATGGCAGGCTGGGCTATCTTATTAAAGTATGTAAGTAGTAGAAAGTAAGAATAGTAAGTAAGACGTAATGGTTGCACAACCTATAAAACTGTAATACCTTTAAAGTATGTAAAACCTATTTTTGGAGAAAAAGTAAAAAATTCAAATCTTTTAATTAATAAAAAAAAAAATAATAATTTCTCTTCCATAAAATTGAGAGTTAAATCCTTTCAAGACCTTATTTCGTTTTGTGTACTGTCAGAGTTCGTTGAACGAAATGGGTTCGTCCCCACTATGCGATCCGGCCAGATCAAAGATGAAAGGTAAGTGGGAGTTTTAATCTGAAGAAATTAAATATCCAAAATTAATAAAGTTACAATTGGTGCCGTGATTTCCAGGATGTAATATAACAGAAAAGGGTTGTATTACGCCGGCTTACATTTGACGGTACATAGCGAAATACGGTTGCGAAAGCAAAATTGATTTTGTATATGTTAAACATCAGTTTTGAAATAAGACCAATCATTGGCAGTTGTTACATAAGAAAAAATAGATCAAATAAAAATGTCTGAGAACACAGAGAAGAGCAGTGTGATAGATTCAGTTATGAGTGAGAGTGGCCTTGGTTCGATGAACCCGTCACCAAGTGTGAGCGAAGTAAGTCAGTCAAGGCCAACAGCTGAGTTGAGCGTGCAATCAGTAGTTAACGATGACCTAACCGGGTCAATTGTGGTCGATCACGCAGAAGCGAAATCTACCCCGATATTGATCAAATCAAATAAAACGAAAGAGAAAAAATTGTCATTGGATGACCTATTAGATTTTATGAAAGTCAATTTCGATAAACAAAATAACGACTTTGATAGACGTTTTGATAATAATGATAAAATTTTAAATAAGATGAAAAGTGACTTTAACAATAAATTAGATAATTAACTAATGATTTTAATGAACAGAAAATAAAATGCGAACAGCAGAATTTTCAAAACGAGATTAATTTTAATGAAATTAAACAACAGAATATTCAGTTTCAGCAGAATATAAATGTAAAATTTGATGAGTTGATAAATAATATACAAGACAAGAAGGAACGTCTAGAAGGTACCAATAAAATAAGAAATAATTTGAATAAAGTAGAACCGAGTAAGAGTAATACAAACGAAAGTTGTAATGGCAATGTTGTATTAGATAAAGAATTAATAAATAATAATGATGTTGTTGAAAATAATGAGAATAATAATGTCATTGAAAATGTAATATCTGAGAGTACTGAGGAGTTTGTAGGATGTGATTATGAGATGTTAATGTGTGTTAATGAGTTAGAGAGAGAGTGGAAAGAGAGTTATATTATAGGTATGAAACAGAGGGTAAATTGTTTACGAGGTAGAATGGGGGGGTTAAGGAAGACCTTCACGTATATATTGTGTAGACAAGTGTGCTACAAATAATTGTTTTTTGAAGTTTTTTGTTTTTCCTGGAGAAGTCGGGAAAGGTTTAGTTGAATTTGTACCCTCTGTGTCTAATAATGATGTTGAAGGTATGATTTGGTATTGTGATGAGAGAGAGTTAAACAGAGAAGTGTATGTGGAGAAAGTAACAGAATTATATAACTTAAATAGAAAGTATGGTGAATGGAAGGAAAGTTTAAAAGTATATTTGAATAACAATGATTTAATAAAAATAATTAACCCAATAGTGAATGAATTTAATGACGGAGACTTAACAAAAATACCTAATGTAGACCGGTTTAATGAGTATTTGAATAAGTTGAATGAGTTTAGTTTGTATGGTTACAACACACAAAACAGTCATTTGTGTGGTGATAAAAGTGAACAATGCTACATAAAACCAAGACTTATCTGGGACGATGGAGGTTAGACTGTAAAACAATAAAAGACAGCTATAAACATTATGTTTTATGGGTTTTGGACATGGCAAATTTGGACAATGAAGTGTGGGAAAACTGACCAGTTAATAACAAAAATTTGTAAATAAAATGTAGTAAATTTATTTGAGTGTATTGTAGGATGTTAAGTGAACAAGTGTGTGTAAATGTTGCAATAAAAATAATGATATTTGCAATTTAAAGAAATATCAGAATTAATTTTGAAAAACAGTAATTGACTAATAATAGTTGTTATGATGGTAATGCAATTTGTGTTGTTAATAATTAAATTAATTAAAACAATTTGATACCTGTTAAATATTTTGATTATTATTTGAATGTTAATTAATTAAATTTTTTTGATGAATATAAATTATTTTACGAGATTTGGAAATTTGGTGATTAAAGGATAAATTGTTTGATTTAACTAATATTTTGTGTTAAATGTTTCAGAGGTGAGGTGAAAGTATTGTGGTATGGGGATTATGTTTTGTATATATCATGTTAAATGGAATGTAAGTATAGAACTTTTACAATATGAATCATGCATAATAAAAATGTTTACAGGTAACTAACATTTTAATTCAGTAATAAGATGTTTATTTGAAATAATTGTGTTCAATAAAAATGATAATTAAAAAATGTTAATAATAACTGCAAAAATGATAAATAATAATTATTAATAATAAATTTTGGAAAATTTTAAGAAAGTCCAATGGAATAGAGTTATGAATGAGTTAAATGATTATTGATGGAAATATTATATGATAATGTATATAAAATTTTTTAATTAGTTAGCTATTAAGTTGCTATTGCGGGGGTGGCCTGTGCCCTCGTAGATAGCGAAATGGGTTGGGGGTAACAGAGAGTGTTACCTCCATCGGAGGCCAAAATGGCGAACATGTGCGACACACCTTTTTCGTGTAAATAAAATTTACACACTGATAGACGACCGTGTCGCACATACTAGTGATGAATGTAACAGGCAGTGAAATGCAAGTTAGATTTCCCCGACTTTTCAGGCGATTACTGCCTTACCAGCACTAATCGTGGATTTGGCTAGCGGCCAGCTATGGTCATATCAAGTCCCTTGACCATAGCTGACTTGAAATTGGTATATAGTAGAAATTCAATGGGGGGAGACAATTAGGGGAAATCTCCCGGAACTATGGAACAGCGGCTGCCACTCTGCCCGCTTGGGGGCAGCAAAGCCAGGTGGTAGACCCGCATTAAGGGCATGTAATTATAGACCAGAGCATGTTGATGTTCATAACCTTTTAAATGTAATAGCGGAAGCAAAGACACGGAGAGGTAAAACTACTCCAAAATATGCCGTCTTTGTGAAAGCGAAAAGGGCGATACAGTCCTCCATAACTTGAAATAGTGTGTGTGGACGGGAGGTGGCAGATGAGCTACGAATTTAAATTTTACGACATAAAAATTTTTTTGCTAATTTGAATTTTGATCCAATAAAACTGCTTGTGCTCTGTTAAATAATTAGCTGCTCAGACACTCAATATAAGGTGTTCATGCTATAATTTTATGTGTATTATTTTATTGTTGTACGTTAGATATAGGTGTTGATAAAATATGTGTTTTCATTATATGTGTAATTTTAAACTAAGCCAATGATTAAATCGTCTGGCAGGCGGTAACACAAAATGATCAGAATCATAGAGGGGAAACAATGAGATGAGAAGTAATGATAAATAAATATATATATATATATATTTCATATAATTTGTTCAAGTATGAGACGTGTTTTAATTGTGTTAGGGAGATCAGCTGATCAGCAATAACAGGTCACTGGTATATTGGTTTGTAAATGTTCTAAGTATTTGATGTTCAAGGTAATGTTTTAATGTATTGCAGACGTTTTAAAGTAATGATAAAAAATAATTTGATAAAGTGAGAGATAAAGTAAGAATTTGTGAAATCTAATAAAAGATAGTTTTTGGGTGATGAGTATTTTATGGGACATATAGATCTGTCCAAGTTGAAGTTAAGAAATAGTAGAGATGGAGATAATGTAATGTTGTTTTTGAGTTAATATATGTTGTAAATTTTGAGAAGTATTGATGTTGACACAGTAGTTGCGGAGAATTTATGTGGAGTATTGAGTGATATATTGTTGTTTATAATTAATGATGTTATTTTGTTGTATTTGTAGTAAGGTAATGAGATTGAGATTTTGGGGATGGCAAATTTGTAGTAGGGGGTAGTGTAATGTGGGAGTCCGCAACATAATGATAAGTTGGGACGGGAATTGGTATCGATTTTAGTGAGGAGGGGCCGCCTTAGGTAGAATCCAGGGGCCAAATAAGGGAATTGAGTTTTTTGGGGGAGGGGAAACACATATCCTATGTACAAAGGGTTAGGGAGTATTTTTTTATATATATAGAGAGAAGGTGGCGAATTGAGTTCCATGATAAGTTGGGGTTAGAGAGTGTTTTGGGATAGATATTTTGATAGAGATGGGTGTCAGGGTAGTTGAAGTTGTTAGTTGTTAGAGTCAGAGGGAGAAAGTTGATATATGTATAAACAGATCAAGTAGTAAATTAAATGAGAATAGATAATTTAAATCACCCACAGTAATAGGGAATGAGATTGTAAAATGAAGAAAGTTGTAGTTGAATGTATAAAATTTTTTATTTTGAAACCAGTGACAGAATTTTGATAGAATTTGAAAATGATGTAAAATTAAGAATTGTCTATTATGAATAATTTAAATGTCAAGTTGCTTATTGTTTATAATAACATTTTGTTAGTTTTAAATATTTTATTTTATTATGTTTTGTATTTCAAGTTAGGATATTACAGATGTCAAATGTGTTTCAGATAGAAATTGTGCATAACATATGTAGGTCAAGGGTCTTGGACTTGACCTAGTTTCGATCAGCTGATGAGGTCATATACATACTAAGCTTGTGCCGTAGGAAGTCAATTCAATTTGTTTATTTGATCAATTCAAACAAATTTTAAACAAATTATATATATAAAGGGAACATTTAAATAAAATTAAAATTTTTTTTCTTGAATTTTAAAATTTTTTGGGAAAATAGATTTTTGAAAAAAAAAAAAAATCTTGATTTTTCGCTTGCCAGCGAATGAATATTTTAAGTATTGATTATTTTATTATTTGTGGGTTAACCATGTTTATTTTATTGATTTATTTTGTATTGCATTGTACTGTTAGAATCTAAGTGATTACATGTTAGGTTAAGGATATGTTTTGATTAGGAGAAAGGTCTAAATTAAGTCATTTTAAATAAAACAGAAAAACAAGGAAGAGAATTTTTTTGTCAAGTATAGTATTTTGAATTTTGAATTTTTTTAATTTTTCGTAAATTTTAAAGAATTTGTCACAGGTAATATGTAATGTGAGTGTGTGTGAGCCCAGTATCTGCTAAAGGCAGTCCAGCTTGCATAAAAAGGGGAAACATATCGGTGGAGGATCTGGCATAATTTAAGCCGGGGATTGAGGATATTTGGGGATAGCATGCTAAAAGGCGAGGTGTGCTGTGGTACTTATCTGTTCGATTTTTCGGTGTTGGGATCTCTTACGGAGAAGTCCAGTGATCTCGTTCAGGTGAGTCCATAGTCGCTGAGCCAGGGGGGTCGCGTACCCATGTAGATTAAGAACAAGGGGGTTGTTGGCACCAGTTCCTCACCGGTCCTCTTCAAGGTTTATCAATGAGATTTCTTCTGTTATGGATAGCAGAATTCTCATTGAGGGGATATTGTAACGTGTCAATTTTGGGTCATTTTATTTTTTACAGAATGGGGTATTTACATTTTTATTTATTTCGTTTTTGTGCGGGACTTTATAGAATTATTGTGCAACGTAGTTCATTACAACAGAACACGTGTTGTGAAGCAGTTGGAAACAAAGCAGAGACGCAGTTTGTGTTGAGTAATTCGCTAAGGAATGCTCACCCCCTTTGAATTTCTCAGAACTCTGTATATGTGTGGTCATGTGCCTGTACGCAGTAACACAGGTATGTGCGCGGGGGACGCGAAGCGAAACAACCAATGCTATGAAAAAATGGCGCTGGAACGAACAGTTTGTAGTTCCTACCCGCCAACTACAGGAAATGCCGATAAACCCCGCCCACTGCTAGTGACGTCAATATAGCAGATGCAAATATCGTCCCCTGTTACCACGCATATAACTCTTGTATTCCATGCATAGAATGATTGCACCACAGCAAAACAGCTAGGAACGGCGACAAACTCAAACAAGCAGTGGTTACGAACTTCCTGCCGCTCAATCAGAGAAGCGGCCAGTCTTGCGCCATCAGTGTCGGCCGGCACAAGCCCAAGTTAGGCTCCGTAGAAAATTTTATACTTTTACCAGTAAAAGAGCTCAATAACAGTAAAAGTTTATGTGACCGCGGTCAAGAAAAAATATAGAACAGCATCAGACACTTTTTGGACATTTAACACGAAATTAGAAAAGAACAATGGGTGTGCGCGAAGACCACGTGGCCGGGGCTTATTTCTTCTACTAAAAGTGTAAGGGTTGGGGGGTTTTAAAAGGGTATGGGGTATTGAATAAATTAAAATTAATTTATGTGAGAATGGCAGGCTGGGCTATCTTATTAAAGTATGTAAGTAGTAGAAAGTAAGAATAGTAAGTAAGACGTAATGGTTGCACAACCTATAAAACTGTAATACCTTTAAAGTATGTAAAACCTATTTTTGGAGAAAAAGTAAAAAATTCAAATCTTTTAATTAATAAAAAAAATAATAATAATTTCTCTTCCATAAAATTGAGAGTTAAATCCTTTCAAGACCTTATTTCGTTTTGTGTACTGTCAGAGTTCGTCGAACGAAATGGGTTCGTCCCCACTATGCGATCCGGCCAGATCAAAGATGAAAGGTAAGTGGGAGTTTTAATCTGAAGAAATTAAATATCCAAAATTAATAAAGTTACAATTGGTGCCGTGATTTCCAGGATGTAATATAACAGAAAAGGGTTGTATTACGCCGGCTTACATTTGACGGTACATAGCGAAATACGGTTGCGAAAGCAAAATTGATTTTGTATATGTTAAACATCAGTTTTGAAATAAGACCAATCATTGGCAGTTGTTACATAAGAAAAAATAGATCAAATAAAAATGTCTGAGAACACAGAGAAGAGCAGTGTGATAGATTCAGTTATGAGTGAGAGTGGCCTTGGTTCGATGAACCCGTCACCAAGTGTGAGCGAAGTAAGTCAGTCAAGGCCAACAGCTGAGTTGAGCGTGCAATCAGTAGTTAACGATGACCTAACCGGGTCAATTGTGGTCGATCACGCAGAAGCGAAATCTACCCCGATATTGATCAAATCAAATAAAACGAAAGAGAAAAAATTGTCATTGGATGACCTATTAGATTTTATGAAAGTCAATTTCGATAAACAAAATAACGACTTTGATAGACGTTTTGATAATAATGATAAAATTTTAAATAAGATGAAAAGTGACTTTAACAATAAATTAGATAATTAACTAATGATTTTAATGAACAGAAAATAAAATGCGAACAGCAGAATTTTCAAAACGAGATTAATTTTAATGAAATTAAACAACAGAATATTCAGTTTCAGCAGAATATAAATGTAAAATTTGATGAGTTGATAAATAATATACAAGACAAGAAGGAACGTCTAGAAGGTACCAATAAAATAAGAAATAATTTGAATAAAGTAGAACCGAGTAAGAGTAATACAAACGAAAGTTGTAATGGCAATGTTGTATTAGATAAAGAATTAATAAATAATAATGATGTTGTTGAAAATAATGAGAATAATAATGTCATTGAAAATGTAATATCTGAGAGTACTGAGGAGTTTGTAGGATGTGATTATGAGATGTTAATGTGTGTTAATGAGTTAGAGAGAGAGTGGAAAGAGAGTTATATTATAGGTATGAAACAGAGGGTAAATTGTTTACGAGGTAGAATGGGGGGGTTAAGGAAGACCTTCACGTATATATTGTGTAGACAAGTGTGCTACAAATAATTGTTTTTTGAAGTTTTTTGTTTTTCCTGGAGAAGTCGGGAAAGGTTTAGTTGAATTTGTACCCTCTGTGTCTAATAATGATGTTGAAGGTATGATTTGGTATTGTGATGAGAGAGAGTTAAACAGAGAAGTGTATGTGGAGAAAGTAACAGAATTATATAACTTAAATAGAAAGTATGGTGAATGGAAGGAAAGTTTAAAAGTATATTTGAATAACAATGATTTAATAAAAATAATTAACCCGATAGTGAATGAATTTAATGACGGAGACTTAACAAAAATACCTAATGTAGACCGGTTTAATGAGTATTTGAATAAGTTGAATGAGTTTAGTTTGTATGGTTACAACACACAAAACAGTCATTTGTGTGGTGATAAAAGTGAACAATGCTACATAAAACCAAGACTTATCTGGGACGATGGAGGTTAGACTGTAAAACAATAAAAGACAGCTATAAACATTATGTTTTATGGGTTTTGGACATGGCAAATTTGGACAATGAAGTGTGGGAAAACTGACCAGTTAATAACAAAAATTTGTAAATAAAATGTAGTAAATTTATTTGAGTGTATTGTAGGATGTTAAGTGAACAAGTGTGTGTAAATGTTGCAATAAAAATAATGATATTTGCAATTTAAAGAAATATCAGAATTAATTTTGAAAAACAGTAATTGACTAATAATAGTTGTTATGATGGTAATGCAATTTGTGTTGTTAATAATTAAATTAATTAAAACAATTTGATACCTGTTAAATATTTTGATTATTATTTGAATGTTAATTAATTAAATTTTTTTGATGAATATAAATTATTTTACGAGATTTGGAAATTTGGTGATTAAAGGATAAATTGTTTGATTTAACTAATATTTTGTGTTAAATGTTTCAGAGGTGAGGTGAAAGTATTGTGGTATGGGGATTATGTTTTGTATATATCATGTTAAATGGAATGTAAGTATAGAACTTTTACAATATGAATCATGCATAATAAAAATGTTTACAGGTAACTAACATTTTAATTCAGTAATAAGATGTTTATTTGAAATAATTGTGTTCAATAAAAATGATAATTAAAAAATGTTAATAATAACTGCAAAAATGATAAATAATAATTATTAATAATAAATTTTGGAAAATTTTAAGAAAGTCCAATGGAATAGAGTTATGAATGAGTTAAATGATTATTGATGGAAATATTATATGATAATGTATATAAAATTTTTTAATTAGTTAGCTATTAAGTTGCTATTGCGGGGGTGGCCTGTGCCCTCGTAGATAGCGAAATGGGTTGGGGGTAACAGAGAGTGTTACCTCCATCGGAGGCCAAAATGGCGAACATGTGCGACACACCTTTTTCGTGTAAATAAAATTTACACACTGATAGACGACCGTGTCGCACATACTAGTGATGAATGTAACAGGCAGTGAAATGCAAGTTAGATTTCCCCGACTTTTCAGGCGATTACTGCCTTACCAGCACTAATCGTGGATTTGGCTAGCGGCCAGCTATGGTCATATCAAGTCCCTTGACCATAGCTGACTTGAAATTGGTATATAGTAGAAATTCAATGGGGGGAGACAATTAGGGGAAATCTCCCGGAACTATGGAACAGCGGCTGCCACTCTGCCCGCTTGGGGGCAGCAAAGCCAGGTGGTAGACCCGCATTAAGGGCATGTAATTATAGACCAGAGCATGTTGATGTTCATAACCTTTTAAATGTAATAGCGGAAGCAAAGACACGGAGAGGTAAAACTACTCCAAAATATGCCGTCTTTGTGAAAGCGAAAAGGGCGATACAGTCCTCCATAACTTGAAATAGTGTGTGTGGACGGGAGGTGGCAGATGAGCTACGAATTTAAATTTTACGACATAAAAATTTTTTTGCTAATTTGAATTTTGATCCAATAAAACTGCTTGTGCTCTGTTAAATAATTAGCTGCTCAGACACTCAATATAAGGTGTTCATGCTATAATTTTACGTGTATTATTTTATTGTTGTACGTTAGATATAGGTGTTGATAAAATATGTGTTTTCATTATATGTGTAATTTTAAACTAAGCCAATGATTAAATCGTCTGGCAGGCGGTAACACAAAATGATCAGAATCATAGAGGGGAAACAATGAGATGAGAAGTAATGATAAATAAATATATATATATTTCATATAATTTGTTCAAGTATGAGACGTGTTTTAATTGTGTTAGGGAGATCAGCTGATCAGCAATAACAGGTCACTGGTATATTGGTTTGTAAATGTTCTAAGTATTTGATGTTCAAGGTAATGTTTTAATGTATTGCAGACGTTTTAAAGTAATGATAAAAAATAATTTGATAAAGTGAGAGATAAAGTAAGAATTTGTGAAATCTAATAAAAGATAGTTTTTGGGTGATGAGTATTTTATGGGACATATAGATCTGTCCAAGTTGAAGTTGAGAAATAGTAGAGATGGAGATAATGTAATGTTGTTTTTGAGTTAATATATGTTGTAAATTTTGAGAAGTATTGATGTTGACACAGTAGTTGCGGAGAATTTATGTGGAGTATTGAGTGATATATTGTTGTTTATAATTAATGATGTTATTTTGTTGTATTTGTAGTAAGGTAATGAGATTGAGATTTTGGGGATGGCAAATTTGTAGTAGGGGGTAGTGTAATGTGGGAGTCCGCAACATAATGATAAGTTGGGACGGGAATTGGTATCGATTTTAGTGAGGAGGGGCCGCCTTAGGTAGAATCCAGGGGCCAAATAAGGGAATTGAGTTTTTTGGGGGAGGGGAAACACATATCCTATGTACAAAGGGTTAGGGAGTATTTTTTTATATATATAGAGAGAAGGTGGCGAATTGAGTTCCATGATAAGTTGGGGTTAGAGAGTGTTTTGGGATAGATATTTTGATAGAGATGGGTGTCAGGGTAGTTGAAGTTGTTAGTTGTTAGAGTCAGAGGGAGAAAGTTGATATATGTATAAACAGATCAAGTAGTAAATTAAATGAGAATAGATAATTTAAATCACCCACAGTAATAGGGAATGAGATTGTAAAATGAAGAAAGTTGTAGTTGAATGTATAAAATTTTTTATTTTGAAACCAGTGACAGAATTTTGATAGAATTTGAAAATGATGTAAAATTAAGAATTGTCTATTATGAATAATTTAAATGTCAAGTTGCTTATTGTTTATAATAACATTTTGTTAGTTTTAAATATTTTATTTTATTATGTTTTGTATTTCAAGTTAGGATATTACAGATGTCAAATGTGTTTCAGATAGAAATTGTGCATAACATATGTAGGTCAAGGGTCTTGGACTTGACCTAGTTTCGATCAGCTGATGAGGTCATATACATACTAAGCTTGTGCCGTAGGAAGTCAATTCAATTTGTTTATTTGATCAATTCAAACAAATTTTAAACAAATTATATATATAAAGGGAACATTTAAATAAAATTAAAATTTTTTTTCTTGAATTTTAAAATTTTTTGGGAAAATAGATTTTGAAAAAAAAAAAAAAAAATCTTGATTTTTCGCTTGCCAGCGAATGAATATTTTAAGTATTGATTATTTTATTATTTGTGGGTTAACCATGTTTATTTTATTGATTTATTTTGTATTGCATTGTACTGTTAGAATCTAAGTGATTACATGTTAGGTTAAGGATATGTTTTGATTAGGAGAAAGGTCTAAATTAAGTCATTTTAAATAAAACAGAAAAACAAGGAAGAGAATTTTTTTGTCAAGTATAGTATTTTGAATTTTGAATTTTTTTAATTTTTCGTAAATTTTAAAGAATTTGTCACAGGTAATATGTAATGTGAGTGTGTGTGAGCCCAGTATCTGCTAAAGGCAGTCCAGCTTGCATAAAAAGGGGAAACATATCGGTGGAGGATCTGGCATAAGCCGGGGATTGAGGATATTTGGGGATAGCATGCTAAAAGGCGAGGTGTGCTGTGGTACTTATCTGTTCGATTTTTCGGTGTTGGGATCTCTTACGGAGAAGTCCAGTGATCTCGTTCAGGTGAGTCCATAGTCGCTGAGCCAGGGGGGTCGCGTACCCATGTAGATTAAGAACAAGGGGGTTGTTGGCACCAGTTCCTCACCGGTCCTCTTCAAGGTTTATCAATGAGATTTCTTCTGTTATGGATAGCAGAATTCTCATTGAGGGGATATTGTAACGTGTCAATTTTGGGTCATTTTATTTTTTACAGAATGGGGTATTTACATTTTTATTTATTTCGTTTTTGTGCGGGACTTTATAGAATTATTGTGCAACGTAGTTCATTACAACAGAACACGTGTTGTGAAGCAGTTGGAAACAAAGCAGAGACGCAGTTTGTGTTGAGTAATTCGCTAAGGAATGCTCACCCCCTTTGAATTTCTCAGAACCCTGTATATGTGTGGTCATGTGCCTGTACGCAGTAACACAGGTATGTGCGCGGGGGACGCGAAGCGAAACAACCAATGCTATGAAAAAATGGCGCTGGAACGAACAGTTTGTAGTTCCTACCCGCCAACTACAGGAAATGCCGATAAACCCCGCCCACTGCTAGTGACGTCAATATAGCAGATGCAAATATCGTCCCCTGTTATCACGCATATAACTCTTGTATTCCATGCATAGAATGATTGCACCACAGCAAAACAGCTAGGAACGGCGACAAACTCAAACAAGCAGTGGTTACGAACTTCCTGCCGCTCAATCAGAGAAGCGGCCAGTCTTGCGCCATCAGTGTCGGCCGGCACAAGCCCAAGTTAGGCTCCGTAGAAAATTTTATACTTTTACCAGTAAAAGAGCTCAATAACAGTAAAAGTTTATGTGACCGCGGTCAAGAAAAAATATAGAACAGCATCAGACACTTTTTGGACATTTAACACGAAATTAGAAAAGAACAATGGGTGTGCGCGAAGACCACGTGGCCGGGGCTTATTTCTTCTACTAAAAGTGTAAGGGTTGGGGGGTTTTAAAAGGGTATGGGGTATTGAATAAATTAAAATTAATTTATGTGAGAATGGCAGGCTGGGCTATCTTATTAAAGTATGTAAGTAGTAGAAAGTAAGAATAGTAAGTAAGACGTAATGGTTGCACAACCTATAAAACTGTAATACCTTTAAAGTATGTAAAACCTATTTTTGGAGAAAAAGTAAAAAATTCAAATCTTTTAATTAATAAAAAAAATAATAATAATTTCTCTTCCATAAAATTGAGAGTTAAATCCTTTCAAGACCTTATTTCGTTTTGTGTACTGTCAGAGTTCGTCGAACGAAATGGGTTCGTCCCCACTATGCGATCCGGCCAGATCAAAGATGAAAGGTAAGTGGGAGTTTTAATCTGAAGAAATTAAATATCCAAAATTAATAAAGTTACAATTGGTGCCGTGATTTCCAGGATGTAATATAACAGAAAAGGGTTGTATTACGCCGGCTTACATTTGACGGTACATAGCGAAATACGGTTGCGAAAGCAAAATTGATTTTGTATATGTTAAACATCAGTTTTGAAATAAGACCAATCATTGGCAGTTGTTACATAAGAAAAAATAGATCAAATAAAAATGTCTGAGAACACAGAGAAGAGCAGTGTGATAGATTCAGTTATGAGTGAGAGTGGCCTTGGTTCGATGAACCCGTCACCAAGTGTGAGCGAAGTAAGTCAGTCAAGGCCAACAGCTGAGTTGAGCGTGCAATCAATAGTTAACGATGACCTAACCGGGTCAATTGTGGTCGATCACGCAGAAGCGAAATCTACCCCGATATTGATCAAATCAAATAAAACGAAAGAGAAAAAATTGTCATTGGATGACCTATTAGATTTTATGAAAGTCAATTTCGATAAACAAAATAACGACTTTGATAGACGTTTTGATAATAATGATAAAATAAAACGCACTTGACGGCAGATTGTCCGACCAGATTCAGTGAATGGCCGAAACATGGTATCCACTCTGCTAGTGGATTTCTCTCTCAAACAACGGCCTGTAGGCCCATGTATCTTCCCGACATGTTGCTCGCATTGTCATATGATTGTCCCCTGCAGTTTTCGATGGCAATTCCGGATTCCGATAGAAATCCGAGCAAACTTTTTGACAGCTCTTTCGCAGTATGTCCCTCCATATCCAGGAACTTGACGAAGCGTTCTACTTGTACAACATCAAGAACATATCTGAAAATTCATGTCAAGCGGTCAATGTGGGAGACATCTGGAGTGGAGTCGATTGACACAGAATAGTATTTTGCTTGTTTCAGTTCATCGATTATTATTATTATTATTATTATTTACCCATTATGTCTATCAATTCGTGACATATAGTGGACGAGAAGTAAGAAACCGATCCTCTGCCCTTTGCACCATACTTTTCAATATGAGTCGCGAGAAATGGGTCAAACTGTGCTAATAGTTACAACGTTCCAAAGTAATTCCCATTATGTGCAGATTCAATAATTTCATCGTGTCCGCGAAAGGCTAGTCCTCGTTCGGCCAAAAACTTGATAACAGCCACAACTCTTTGTAGTACAGATTCGCCATATTTGCACTGTGTTTTATATTCTTCCGCAACTAAAGTGTCTATTCCGCCCTTTGAATGTGCACGTTTGCTGCGAGCAAAAACGGCGTCTAGATGACTTGTGCTGTTTTCATGACGTGAAACTCGTACAGTAGCATTTTTACAGTCAGAATATCCATCTTTTGAGAATGGAGTTTCTTTTGCAGATAAAAGCTTACACGGAAAACAATAAACTCGACTAGTAGCAGGAGAATAGCAGAGCCATGATCTATGAACCCTTTCACCATTTGAGTGATGTCGTTCGAAATATGATCTATTGAAGAATCGTTTCCAATGTTCATCTGCTTGTTCAGAGTTCGAAAAATCACTATCAACGTGCTGACACTCTGCACTGCCTTTAGTTGAGAAGAAATCCTTCGAAGTGCTTTCCGAAACAGAATCTACTGGCCACAGACCTAAATCATTTGACTACAAATCACCCAGTGGTGGATCATGGATCATCTTCTTGTTGTTGATCACATTCCATAACGTCATGAACCTGTTCATCACGTTGCAGTATTTCAGGTTTAGATTCTTCTTGCTCTTGTTGATCTACGTCTAAAGCAGTTGATGTGCTAGCAGCTGTTTCAGACACAACAGAGGATTTGTCTCCTTTTGCAGAAAAGAATGTATGCAGCTTTGGAATTTTTTCTAACTCCTCCTCTTTTCGTCGTTGTCGCTCATCTCTCTCCTTCTTCTTGATATTTCCTGGCTTATGATGATATGCCATTGAAATACATTCAACGCATCTGAAAAAAAAAGTAAACAAAAGCAAAAGATACGTTTATTGTATACACGATAGAAGTTTGACAAATTTTATTATAAACATAATTCTTAAATTAATAGAATAATAAAAAGAATAAATTATTTCATATAGTAACAGCGACTTAGGAATATTTCTTGCTTTGTCGACACGGATACCCGTCACGTTCGCCGCACGTTTATTTATGTCGTTACATATAAGGCCGAGTTATACATCAACAATGCGCGAGCGAAGAATTCTCTAATACTAGGAATTCAATGCGAACTTTTGTTTTGACGCGCTCGCCGTATACTCGATGCTCGCCCGACAATCATTTGTCAAAATTTGCCAAAAACAAGGCGTTTGGCTGTATCAAGGTTATGTAATCGTGCAACTAAGACATGAAAAATAATGCTTAAAAGCTACAGAACGCGATAGAGTACTTACGAAATTCACTTCTGCAACAAATTTGGCACTAGGTTCAAAACAACGTTACTTAAAAATCGATAATGCTCCACACAAAAACTTTAAAACATTTGCCAGCAACAACTGTCTGCATTGTCACGCAAACCCACTCAGAAGGCTGTAATGGCGGCCCAGTTCATTTAGTATTTACCGCTGCCGCTGTCAGCAGCGCCCTTCTGCTAGAAATACAGTGTCCCCGTTTTATAGAAAGATAAATTCTTATCTTCAAGCAATAAAATGAGAAATAAAGAAAAAGGTCCCGAAAATAATACGCGCGACCTGAAATTACGGGCCTCCGCGCACGGCGGGCCTTAGGCAGCTGCCTATTCTGCCTAATGGGTATTCTGCCTAATTCTGCCTATTCTGCCTAATCCGCCACTGCACTTATGGGCCCGGTGGATATTGGAATAATTTTGCTTGCGGTCACATAATTTTCGGCGCTCATTTCTCGTGTTGCCTCTTCGAAAGGACGTAATTAATTCCAAAGTTCTTCAGCAACACACCACTCTTCTTCAGTCAACATTTCAATACGAGGAACATCTAAGCTTACAAAAGTTATTCTAATAGTTTCTTTAAGTATTAGAAATCGTTCTATCATTAGATAAGTTGAGTTCCAACGAGTAGCAACATCATTTATTAATGATAAAGGCGTCTTATTACCTAATATAACTTGAGTATTTGATAGTTTCTCATTTGCCTGTGGACTTTTTTCATGTGGTTTACAATAGTTTTAATTTTTTGTATAGTAATTTTCACATTTTTATCATTAACACACTCGTCAGAATTATTTTTTTCTTCAGGATTATCCTTAATGCCAAGAGAATTTTTCACGCATAAATTTAATTTATGTGCGAAACAACCAAAATGTTTTTTTTTTTCATTTCTACTTTTACAGCTTTAGTAATATTTGGAGCATTATCTGTTATAATTATCGAAACCTTATTACTAATTACCCATGATGAAATCACTTCATCTAGCTTTTTAGCGATGGTATCTTCTTTACTTTTTAGTGTCTGAATTAGTCATAATTTGGTAATTATGACTTTTCTAATCTAAGCTGATATTGCGGTGAAATATTTCTTTTTCTATTCTTCTATGTTATATAAACACGAGAAAAATAATTTTAAACGGCGGTCGAAGCTATTTACGAAGAAACAAAATAAAATAAGTACTCCCATAAGCGCGCATGGAAAGTGAATGAGCGCCATATTAACTGAGTAGTTAGTGAGATCACTGCATTAGGGCGACGGCGCACTAATGCACAGCAAATGACGAGTAATGACGTCATTATGTGGATTACCTATCGCTGCAGTTCATCAAGTTTACGCGCCAAATAACATGCGTTTTTCTACTAGAATAAAATTAATAAATTTTTAATATCATTTGTCACAGTTAATGTGGCGTTTTTTGGCGTCTTATGGGAGTAATTATTTTATTTTTTTTTCGTAAATAGGTTCGACCGCCGTTTAAAATTATTTTTCCCGTGTTTATATAACATAGAAGAATAGAAAAAGAAATATTTCACACACGCGCGCGCGCGCTCACATGAAATTCATGCATATAATTATGAAAAGATGAAACTCTTATCTTAATGTGTCGGGGGATACAACTCGGCTGCGTCTCTGAAGAAGGCATGGAGGCGGAAACGGAAACCTTCCTGCAGCGGGTAGCGCCTCTTAAACATGAATTCCTCCAGGTATCCTATGAAATGATGTTTTCTCCGCCCGAATCGTGGGATACCATGGCGGACTTCTCTCCATGCCCTCTCAACGGTGTTTGTGTGAGCGCCGGTAGCGGGGTCCACGAAGTTTTGCTGGTGATTCACACGTTGGTGAACGAACCCCGCTTCTTCCAGGCAGTCATAAGCTTTCCAGCAGTCACTGATTATAGTGGTGCCTGGAAGGATCCACTCCTCAATTATGTTGAGGAGAGTAGCGGAATCCCGGCGCTCAACCGGTATCAAAAAACACTTTCCAGAACCGCGTTCCACTCCCCCGGACACCCACTGTCCTTCAATGAACCTGCCTCGATTATATTTCCGATGGCCAAATTTGGCTTCGTCGACTTCTACAGTCTTTCCAGGGCCCCGCAGCTTAGCTGAAGTGCACTGGGCGTCGAAAATAAAAACTTCTCGACAAAAACTGTACCAGTCGACGACGAAGTGGTCGCTCACATCATAGTTCCACATGAGAAGCTGTTGACGAGGCGGAGGGTTATGAAGGATGTGGCAGACCAGAAAAAAGTAGGTTGTGAGAGGATGGTGGGTCTTTGAAAGGAAACTACCTTCTCGTGCGGACCGCATGATGTTACATCTCCTCTACTTTTTTTTAGCCACTACTTCTCGCAAATTTTGACACCGAAAATATAATGTCTGTCTATTCAGTTCTAATAGGGACAACTTATTGACCCTTTAATAACCTCGTGGGAAATTAAAAAGTCAATAATCTCCGACTCAGTCTTTCGAATGCATTCGTGTGACTTCCTACTGCACTGAATATAATGGCAGCCCATTGCAGTACCGTAATAATGTTAAATATGTTAAATAATGTTATGTTTTATAATATGTTATTAAATAATCCTAAACAACAGAAATAATTAATAATAACACCACACAATAACACAAACGAAAACACTGAAATTCACAAAATAATTAAATACACGATAACCACAACCTTAAGCGTCGAGCGACAACATGCGAATAAGTGTTGTCGCCGTTTGGTTTCCAACGGACACACGCACACACATTACGAACCAATGACAATTGAGAATATGCAAAATTTTGAAATTAAGCCGCTATTTTTTTGTATCTACCAATCAGGCATCAGCTTTATAAGCGGTTTTAATAAATTCGCGGGTTATTTGCATCAGACATTCCCATTGATTGCGTCGCTGTGACGTCACCGTGGCGTTATAGTGGCAACATACAAAAAGTTTTAAAATCCCAAACAACTTTTGCCACAATATTTTTTAAATCCAATACACTTTTGCTTTAATGTAATTCAACTGCCTACAACGCAAAGCATTAAATTTCGGACTCGTGGGTGGGCGGCTCATCAGTTTCCTACAGTATCCACCGCCGAAAGTGATTTTGGGTAGCCGGCTCACCGCACATGCTTTAGTCTCCGGCGCCTCCGAGGTGGGCTCAACGCAAAGCTTTAAACCGCCGTTTGGGCTCAACGCAATTTAGAACATGTAAATTTTGTTTTGAAAAAGTCCAATAAACATTCATAGTAAATTCAAATCCCAATTGCACTTGATATTGACGAGCAGTATCATCTTTATTTGGCAGTCCACCAATGGGGAGCCCAAAATGTTACATTTTACCCAAATTATCCATATCAGCTTTAGGAGCCATTTTTACGATAACATCACGCAAAGTAGTATTAGCGTCAACATGATTTCCAGTCAAATTCGGATCGATGGCCGATGTTCCAAAAACATCGATGGTTAACGTTCGATGTTCGATGTTTTTACCATCGATGGTTCAGTTGCGATGTTTTCATACTGTCGATGGTTTCATTTCGAAGTTTTCCTTTGAACACTTTTTTTAATTTGTAATGAAGACTTTTTTAAGTTGATTGTTAAATTTAGTTTATTTTAAATCAAAAAATTTTTATATTAGATATTAATAGCTACGTAGTTTGCTCCCTAACCTAGGTAAACGATAAGATGAGCTACATAGTAGCGTAGTGACGTAATAATATGGTAAAACTAAACTAAACCATTTTATAGGAGACCATTGCATAGGTTTCAACAGTTTCAAAGTTAGCTTTAGCTTACATACATGACATACGTACGAAATAACGGTTTACTCTTTACGTTAGTTGTATTTGGTTTTCATTCAGATTTAGTTTTAGATTATTAACATAGTTTTAGATAAATTAGTTTTAGAAAAGTATTAACAGTGTTACTTTACACTGTGATTTTATTAAGATTTTACTGTTTAAAAGAAAATAAGAGAATTTATAGGCCTATCTCTCTTTGGGAATACTAATTTAAAAATGTTGAACAAAGTACGCGAGTCAAAGTCGAAAGACAAAGTACAAGCGAAGTTTGGCACTGAGGAGTTTTGTATCAAAATTACAGTTTGGTAATTCTCACTAAATGCTTTGAAAAACTACCGTTTGACAAATTAGTCTTTCGGACTCTAAACAGTTGCAAAAAGTGTCACCTTTTGACAAAGGTTGCTTGACAAACACAAACTTATTCTTTGAGCATTACGCTTTGGTTATTTTTGCTTGTCTCTGTTTCGGCTTCAGTTCTCCTCTTCAGCTACGGAAGTTGTGATAGGAGTTTTCGCTGCCGACCACTACATTAAGACAGAGTGGAGAAGGTAAAATTTCTCTTTTGAGAATTACCAAACTAATTTAAACTTTCACTAGGAGTAAACAAACCTGACATAGATTTAAAGAGGTTTCTGTTTTTGTTAAAGTAGGTGGTTTTATGTATGTTTGTTCAAAACACTTTATAATCATTATAATAATAAATAATAATGAACAGATTTAGTTAATTATGAATATGAGTTAAATTATTTTAACGTCACCTCGCCTTTACCTAACCTGTTCTCAACGAGTTCGTCAACGGCCCTGGAACTTCTGATACGGGGAAGTTAGATGTATTTAAATTGTTTTCTCGGGTACAGTGTTGAGGTTTCCATATTCCGCCTGTCAAAATGTGGTGGTGACCCAAGGGCTTTTGGTTTTTCAGAATCTTCTGATAAGGTAAGTGAGTAAAGTATCGGGGTATATTATTCTTCTCTTTAATTATTTTTATTTATTATTCATCCCCAATTATTTGTAATATTACAAACATGTAAAAAGCAAAGATTTTTATTTGAATTGCAACATTGGCATAAAAATATCGATGTTTTCAGTCTTAAAACATCGATGTTTTAATACCCATGTTTTTTTAACATCAATGCAATCTTCATTGATGTTAAACATCAATGGTTTTCTGGCGATGCTCATCCCTATTTTGTACACTGTAGTTCTTACACACGGTGACGTCACGCGTCAACAACAGCTGGACCTCCTCTGCGTGAATATGTTCAAAAGTAAAAGGTTAGTGGTGCTATTGTGAATTGTGATGTTCATGATCCAAAACTATAGTGAAACAATTCGAAAAATAGTATACAGTGATATCAGTGAAGCCGTTATCGCATATAAACGACTGTGTAGCAAGATAGGTTAAATGTCATTTCTCACCGTCTACACAGTCAATATGGGGCTCATTCACCATGGCATGCGTTCTTATGGGAGTAATAATTTAATTTTTTTTCTCCGTAAATAGGTTTGACCGCCGCTTCAAATTATGTTTCTCGTGTTTATATAACATAGAAGAATAGAAAAAGAAATATTTCACCGCAATGTCAGCTTAGATTAGAAATGTCATATTTACACCCATTATTCTTCTTCTTACCTATCAATAACTACTATCGTTATTTTCACCTTAACCTAACGTTCAGTTGTCATTAACTAAACAAATTACCTAAAGCAGTAGAGTAACCTTGCAAATTACCTTCCACCTTCTGAAGTATACTACATTTACATTACTACTGCTGGTGAGTAAGCCTACTGCTCTTATGATCGATTAACGAACATAATCCGTTCAAAGTTCAAAGACGATGTTCGCTACGCGAATTGTTTGTTAAACCGATTATCGATTTACCACACATTTTTGTGGGAATTTGATTAATTCATTCTGGAGTCCAAAAACTATTAAATACCGGTATACGGTATATAATTTTTTACTACGTTTATTTATATGTAACAACAATAATACATACATACAGTCTTGCACTTTCATCGGTTATATTTTTTTCCGTTTGTGGGGCGTTAAAGAATCTGTCCAATGTCGATTGCTTTTCTCTCTTCTTCAGGATTTTCCGGAACTGATTAATAGCATTGCCGTTCTAGAGATCCCCAAGCCTATTGACCTCAAACTGGTTTGGGTGCCATTCTAAGACCGTTGATCTGACATCCTTCCACTTCTTCAAAAGATCTTTAATAGTAGTTGTTGGCATTGGTCCTCTTTCGTCTTCCTCTTTTCTAGAAGAAAACACATCTCACTGAGTTTCTTGGTGTTCTTCATTCAAGAGTCCTTGGAGTTCTTCTGTAGTCAGATATTTTCATGTTCCACTATGAGACCTGCAATGTCATCTTCATTCACATCCAATTCTAGATCTCTAGCAGTTGTCACAATTTCATCCATAATTTCAGGAACATAATCTCTGTCTCCCTGAATGCAGGATGGACACAGCTTTCGCCAAGTAGAATTCAACTGTCATTAAATGACTTCTGACCACGCCTTTAGAATTGCGTGGATAGCTTGAAATAGCAAATTTTTCTTTCCAAAACTTTTTTGATGTCGTTAAGGAGAACTGGCATGCTTCAAAACGCTGCCAAAGCAGTGCACGAGTGTACAATTTCTTTAAACCTGCAATAACCTCCTGATCCATTTGCTGAATCAATGAAGTGGTATTTGGAGGCAGAAACTGAACTGTCAGACAAGGAAAGTCTTCCAGAAAATATCTTCAAGGTCTTTTGGGTGTCCTGATGCATTGTCCAATACCAACAGTGCTTTCAATGGCAATTCATTGGTCTGAAGGTAATCCTTGATGCTTGGGGCATAGACTTTAAACAGCCATTCATTGAAAAGGACCTGCTTGACCCATTCCCTTTCATTCCATCTCCACATCACTGGGAATCTTTCTTTAACTGTGAAATTTGTTCTGAATGCTCTTGCGTTCTCAGAGTAATAGACATAGACAAGAAGCGGTTTAAGCTTCATATCACTACTAGCGTTAGCTCCCAAAAGTAACGCCAATTGGTCTTTCATAGGTTTATACTCAGGAATATTTTTCTTATCTTTCATTATGTAGGTATGGTTTGGCATGCGCTTCCAAAATAAACCAGTTTAATCACAATTGAAAATTTGCTGTGGACAATATCCTTCTTTGTTAATGAATTCTTGAAATTTGAGACAGACTTCTTAGCTTCTTCTTTATCTGCATTAGCAGACTCACTGTTCATTATAACATGTTTAATGCCAGATCTTCTTCTAAACTTTGCAAACCACCCGGTGGTAGCCTTCACTTCTATCTCCTCATATGATGAATGTGGAGTTTGTTTCTTCAGTTCTTCAAAAATTTATCTAGCCCTCTCTTGAATGATAGTCATGTTAGTTACATCTCTTTTCATTTCCTTTTCTTTTATCCAAATTAAAAGCAATCTCTCCATTTTTTTCATGGGTGGCACATCTTTGTTTCTCAGATGTGATTTTCGTTACTGCTTCAGCTGCTTGAGTCTTCTTTGTTATATCTTTCTTAGTTAAGATTGTGCCTACTGTAGACCTGTTCAACCTATATTGCCATGCAACATACACATCTTCTACCCACTGTCTGCCTTGGGTAAAGATTCTGAACACCTAAAAGCTTTATCCAGCAACAACATACACTCCGTGTTCGCCACACACATACATACAAAAAACCACAGCTACACCAACATAAAAAATAATCTTCAGATCCTACACTACTTGCCTAAAAGTCGAAACTCAACACAGCAGAACAATATGAAATATATAAACACTACACAACACAACCAAACAACATACTTAACGACCAATTACACTTTAAATCACACGCACTCTTTGACACAATTATACACAAAACGTACAATAATTCGGACTCCCGCACCAACTCCCTTCCACTTCCACACCCCCACACACAACCTACCAACTAAAAAACCGTTACAAGTTCCGGTCATTCTGTATCACACCTCACTGAGGAAGGCGAACATCACGCTGAAACGCGTACGGGAAAAACAAAGTAAGTTTTCACAAGTGGAAGTTTAGTAATTAATATTCATAAATCAACTAGCGTATAAAAAGGTTATGTATACAACTGTCAAAGTCTCTTTCAGAAACCATTCATAAATGGCAATAAAATACAGTTCTGTGAGGTGTTTGTTATCCAAACATAAAAGTCTTTCACAAAAGTGTTCGTTGTCTGATTTGTTCATAGTCCAAACTGTTCGTTAACCGATCACCCTCTG
This sequence comes from Magicicada septendecula, assembly GCA_034769895.1. Classification (NCBI taxonomy): domain Eukaryota; kingdom Metazoa; phylum Arthropoda; class Insecta; order Hemiptera; family Cicadidae; genus Magicicada; species Magicicada septendecula. Next base: position 1,421,780,096 of record CM068367.1, on the reverse strand, counting down.
TACACCAATCTAGCACAGAGGTTTAACAGTACGACAGTTTACACCAAATGTCACCTTCTTATATACAAGAAGTGGCAGACACCACCTGGCACCTAACTATTGTCCGCATAGTCTCCACACTGTCCAGCCCAAAGCCACTGAACTAACATTCAAGTATTTTTTGAATGGAACAAAACCATATATTTAGAATTTCACTGTCAACCTGACTAATACAATTATTAGTAGTAGTTATGAAAGCAAATCCCTTAATCTTTGTTCAAACCACTTCTTTTATTTACCAATAATTTTCACTTCGTTCCTTAAGATTTTGTGTTCACCTTTTACGCATGCTCAGCCAACCTTGATTGGAAAGAATTGTCTCCCTGAACATTCACTCTGTGTTCATTCACAGAAACATGCAACGTTCATGTAAGTTTCTGATCTACAAGATTTTCTTCATCCTAATGAACTGCTTTAGAATTTAACCTAAAATAAGAATTACAAAACTTCATATTTTGGTCCTCACACAACTTCCCAAAGTTCTCCAACTATATTTTCTTTATCAACCATGTTCTTGGTGACGGCGCCATTGTTCGAAAGAGATTGATGTTGTGTGTGTGTGTGTGTGTGTGTGAATATATTCATTTATGATGTTGTTTTTGTGTGTTTGTATATTTCTAGTTGTTCAAGAGTGTCTAGTTTTCGGCTTATTGTGTGTAAGTGTAGAATATCCATGTTGTTGTTTATACTTGTGTATGTGTGATTTGCTTCAATAAGGTGATTTGCAAAGGTCGATTTGGTGGTGGAGTGTTAGTATCTTTGTGTGTGTCCAATGTAGCCTATCTCTGTTTGAACCTACGTCTCTCTTCAAATTTTAAAGCACTTCTTTTTTGTTTATTTTTTAACGGCTGTGTAATAAATAAAAAACTCTGGTAATAATAAAAATTAACCTTGAAAATCAGTTTTATGATTTCAGTTTTCCGTAAACTCACACGAGTGGACTTACGAGTAGGTTTACCAACCAGTAACCCCACGTTGTGTAGTTTAACAATACAGAATTATTTTAGTTCATATTTTGTCAGGCAGATGGCGGAAGCTTCCAAACAGTTGGAGGTTTACCGTTAATTTTTTCTAGTAGATGGCGCCTAAATGCAGTCATGTCGTGTATTGGACTGCAACAAGTTTGCCCACGAGGGGATAGTTCGTGCCGTGTTATCAATGCATTTGTTAGTAGTTCGTGTATCAGTCGTACACCTTGAAGGAAAGTAATGTATTATTTTGTTAAAATTGTTATAAAAGAAATATTCAAAATGTTTTTATGTTGGCGCCAATTTCAAAGTAAGTACCCCACTACTCCATTAATTTTTAAATAAACTCTTTTGAAAGTGAACAATTTAAGTTTTATTCTTCGTATTGTTTAAATTAGCAGCCATCCTTACTATTTCTTTATGAATTTGCTAACTGCTACAATTTTTATTGTTCGATAAAGCTTTTCGTCATCACGAAGTGATGTTTTAAGACCTGATGATGTCAGTGATGACGAAAAGCTTTGTCGAACAATAAAAATTGTAGCAGTTAGCAAATTCATATAAGAAATAATTTAAGTTTTATTTAAATTAATTTTTAAGATTTTTGTACAATGAAATTGCTTACTTGCAAATCGAAATTATTATTTTTAACAAATTATGAAAATATTTGTTCTTGAAAAAATTGTAATAAGTACATTTTGTTTTGATGTTAACGTTTTCGCGGATGTTTAATAATTCTTGAACGTTGATTAACTAATTATTACCATATACCGTGAACCAGTTTTTGCTTATTACAACAAGCTTCGTTATTTTTACCAATAAAAAACTTAGTATTCCGAGTCGTTAGTATTTTACTTATAATTAGTTTAATAATTTCTTATTAATTATCCATGATTATTTGTACACATTTTGCATGTTTTTTTTTTTAATCAGAGCTTGGTACAGTGGAATGGTGGTGGAGCTAGATTTATTATCACGATCTAATGATACAGTTTGTCATTGATGTAGGAGCTAATTGCTTAAATTTAGGAATTTGTTTATGCTTGTTGAATATGTATGTTCATCATTTTTCTTTCCATAGAGCCTTAGAGAACAGTTTACCAGTATTTATTACAAGTTTTTGCGATTGTCATCTCTCATCCTAAATTCCACCTATTTTTGTCTAAACTAAACAATTCTGGTCCGCTACTCCACTTCCATGTTTTTCCCCCAGCATTCTTTGGTCTTTCTGTTTACCTCTGTTGTAGTTATTCAGCATCCCCACCGCGTATGTCGTTATTATTATTAATCCAAACAATAATGCGTCCGTGACGTATCGTATCGGGTTGGTAGTGTAATCTTCAGAGGTTTGTTTGTTGTTGTTCGAACGTCACACTCTCACCTTTTCTTTATGAAACTTATTCAGTACTCAGTCGGTTGACCTTTTTTGCTCAGTCAGCTACCTTGCGACTGGGTGAGCAGAGTCAGGAACCCAATTTTCTTCAAATCTGCCCTTTGTGCTTGGAACTTGACATACCAAGCATCGGTTTGGTCGAAGAGTACCGGCAGTTTTTGATTTTCTTCAGGAAGCTATCGTTCGCTGATGTAACCTGTACATAGTTAAAGAGACGGAGGCTGACACTTCGTGAGGGCACCCAAGAAATGTCTCTACGACAGGCCCCACACTAACATCGTCGGCGACATCATGCTTCCAGAGTACATGCCCTTTTGTTCTTTCAAGTAAACTAATTAATTAATAATTAAAGCACATCTGGAACTCCAAGTTTATAAAACTTTGACAGAAAATAAAATAAACCAAGTTTATTAATTTTTGTGACAAAAAAACTTTTGTTATAATTAATGAGTTCATGATAGCATGTATGTAATAGCTATTAACATTTTGTAAACTGACATTGATTGATGCACCGACATTAATTTTAGTCTGCCGGCTGGCTTAATTTTTTACACATAAAGAGGCAAATCTTTACCCTACTAAAATAAAGTAATGCTGATTCTGTTCACTAAAGCTTGGTACTAATCATTTTTTGTTATGCCTTATTTATTGCATTCAATGTAACATTACAGTTATTAGTGTCGAAGTAATTTTTGTGTTACGTCTGTTTGGGCCTTGCTGCTCATCGCACAATTTAATACACATAGCACATAACACCTCTTACTTAAAGAAGCCTGTTTTTTATTTTTTCTCATGACATCCGTTTTTCGTTAGACATCCTCTGAACGTGTATAATATTTCGTTTCCAAGTATATTTACGTTACTTCCATCCTGGCGGAAGTATCTTTACGTTCTTCACCCCCCCCCTAAATCTGCAATGCCTTTCACACCCAATAAATTCCTCTTCAGCTTGGATATTGAAGATATTTTATAATAATATTTTGTATTTACCTCTCACATCTATGCACTATAGGTGGGCCGATAAACCTATAACAGGTTTTTTGGAACGATTATTTTTGTGGAATGGATATAGCAGTGACTGAAAAGCTGAAATAGCTGTTCCAATTCAACGATAACTGAAAAGTAGCAATACCCGATCCGATTATTCGCGGCATCGGAGTTCCAACCGCGGGATCCCTACGCAACTAATGAATAAACGAGTACGAAGTCACAGTTATTGGTGCTGAATACTTGATTCTGCACATGTGCCGATTGCCATACAACTACGAAACGAAGCAAAACAGCGAGGTTCAGAATATCTCTATGCCAAAGAGACAAAGGTGTTGTTAATAAATAAAAAAAATTCATACAGATGTTACATTTATTCTCGTTGTTATGCAGATATAATATAATACAGATTATAATAACAAAATACATTATACTAGTCAATAATTTGGCAAATTTTGAAAAATCGAATTATATTGTGTTACAACCTACAGAGTGGCTGATACGCCATATAGTACTTTTTGTTAATGTTATTCCTAGACGATTTTAACTTTACTGCACATCTCACGTAAATGATGAGATTGTTGTAACTCTTGTGGCTTACTGTTGTGTTTTTACTATATGTTTCTGATGGTTTTTTTTTACATTATTTGTTGTGTTGTTATGTGAACTCTAAATTTCATTGCCTAAGTTTGGGAACTGATTTGTCTAACCAAAATGGAATCAATAATTTAATATTAAATGTATGTCAGTTTGTTTACTCCTAGTGAAAACTTAAATTAGTATTCCCAAAAGGAGACAAGCCTATAAATTCTCTTGTTTCTTATTTTCTTTTAAACAGTAACAGCTTAATAAAATCACAGTGTAAATTAACACTGTTAATGCTTTTAGTTCAATTTATTTCTTATAACAAATTATATAATACAGGTATATGTGTAATAGGTATATAATAACAGGTATTTGTGTTATTTTTCTGGAACAGTTTCGTTCATACCTGTTATTTTCAAATACTAGTTTAGCACACCTCTTTATGCACCTTACGTTCTTTTATCTATCTACTGATAGATACATAATATTTTCTATTATCTTCTCATGCAATCGTTATTTTTGTTAAGAAGTTTTGTTGAGAATGGTTCGTTGAGTTGTCTAATTTTCTATCAGATCATGACTTCATCAATTTTCGGTACAAAACACTTTTGAATACAAATTTATGTAAAAATATTTTTGTACGTCTTCCAGTTACTTTTTTTTTAATTTCACTAAGCGATGAGAGCCCCGTTAATTAAGTAACTGAACAATAAACGATTTTTTAAATTAAATTTATCAAATGAGTCGTTTAGTTTCGAAACCAGATACATAAAAAAAATGAAAATTTTCAGGAGAGCTAAAAAACTTTATTGCAGGATAGCTGGTTTAATAATTTTAATAAGAATGATCTGTTTTAGAGACTTGTGAAGTAGATAGGGACATGTAGAAGGTAATACAGTATAGGAAAATGCAAAAAAAATGTGAATTGAAAAAAGTGGATATATCTGGTTTTCAAACTAGATGACTCAAATATAAATTAAATACAATTAATACCAAGTGTTTCACTTATACTACTAAGTGTCATTCTTAATGGCTGTCTGCAAGATGCTTTATCATAGTACGGGAAAAGTTTTTGGTGTTTCATAAAATAAAACAATACGTGTTAACTGAAAACAGAATTGTTATTCAAAGTAGAAAGCATAAAAGCTTACGACTGACACAACAATAATCAATGACTTCTGTTAATATAAAAGTTTGTGTACAATATTGATAACACTGTGTTATGGTTGAAATATTGTATGTAATATTGCAACCACAAAGAAATACTTGACACTGGAAGTAAATACAATATAAACATCTACCAAATTACAAAACAATACACAGCAGCTTGAGGCAGTGACTGTCGGAGACCAAACCAGTGACATTTTGTTACAGCAAAGTTGTGGCAGCAGAAGATGGGTTGTAAATATAGCAAGATTGAAAGCTAAAGGCATATGCGCAGAAACCAGTTTCTTCATGGACGAGTCCACTTTGAAATTGTGAATGGCGGGAGGGTAGTACGTTGAAACGTCCCCGAATTTTTTTTCCAGGGGTCGTTTTAATTCTTAAAACTAGACTCGTGGAAGAAAAATTGTGGTGAGCCCATCGTGACAGGACTTGCAATAAAACACTTGCATAATGATAACAGCGTTTTATTAGTGTTCATATTATCCTGATATTTTTAATCCAGTGTACACAATTGAATTCTCAATGTTCATTTCATAGACATGTGTCTATCAAGTAGTATTAATCACAATTGGCAATATTATTAACAAACAACAAATTATTCAACACATTTAAGTACACTGTTCCAACATAAGCTGGCATTTCTATATATTAACATTTAAATACCACTATTACATTAACGACTCGGAACACAAAGTTTTTTATAAGTAAAAACATAAAGTTTTACCTTACAGGCTGAACCGGTTTTCGCCTTTAAAAGGCTTCTTCAGAGGCTGCCGCTGGTAGCGCTGTCCGCCCTGTTGTGGGCGACGGAATCGAATGTCGAAAGATTGATGCTGAGTGTGTGTGTGTGTGTGTGTGTGTGTGTGTGTGTGGTGTGAGATATGTTCGAATAATGCGTGCGATTTGAATTGTGTCTGTTCATTTAGGATGTCGTTTTTATTTGTTTTCGTGTGTTTGTATATTTCCAATTGTTCTAGAGTGTCTAGTTTTCGGCCTTTTGTGTGTACGTGTAGAATGTTCATGTTATTGTCAATGTTTTTATATGTGTGGTTTGCTTCAATGAGGTGGTTTGCAAAGGTGGATTCTGTAGTGGAGTGGAGTGCCTGTGTGTTCAATGTATCTCTGTTTGAAGCTACGTCCTGTCTGGCCAATGTAGAATTTGTTGCAATTTGAGCAATTTAGCTTGTAAACACCAGGTAGATCGAATTTGTTTTGTGCTTTGTGTGTGTGTTTGATAGTGTGTTCTGTTTTGTTAGAAGTTTTGTAAGCGATTCTGTATCCTGCTTTTTTGAATTTGTGGGCTATTTTTTCAGTTTGTTTGTTGATGTATGTTAGTGTTATGAATTTGTCAACGACGAAAGCATATGCGAAAGGTTCCGTATGAGGCAGTAGTGAGTAGTGTTCGCGTCGGACAGTAGCAGTAGGTTTACGTGGTACTTTCTACCGCGATGTTCAGTGATACGTAAAGGATATACCTCGCCTTCATAGCCAAAAACGTTAACGGATGGTTTCGTTTAATTTTTCAAAACGTTTTATCTTATTGACTGCAACGGGATAAGGTATGTCCTTCATGTTTATTTCTTCTTCGTACGGTAGGTAGTGGCTAACGCGATGCGGGTTACACGCGATCGGGTGTATACAGGCGAGCACAGACCACAAGAAACACTTTTCATCTTCTAAATTTTTCACATTAATAATTCCTTTCTTACTGTTTGACAATTTCGATGGTGTAGGTAGAAAGCTCGACCCGACAAGAGGATTGTATTTTGTAATATTTAGTTCCACCGACTCGACACCGTTTTCGACCCACCCGCTTCCGTCACGCGTGAATTTGTCAACGGATTCCATTATTTTCTCGCTAGCTATCGAATACTGTTCATCGATATCGTCATACTGTGACTTAAGTTCTGTACGTGATCTGAATACCGCATTACAATAAATATTTTTGGTGTTTATTAATTGTTTAAAAGATACACGAACTGCTAAATACCACTTTATATAATTATTTAATGCTACGGCTTCGCTACAAATCTTATCAACAACCCTGTGTTTGTAATCTAATAATACTGTTTTGTGTTTAGTGTATTGTCAAGTAACATAAATTTTATAGTAATTACATTACCATTGATAGCACGGTGTTCGCTGCAGCTGCTGCTGGCCATTGTGAAAGGACTGAGGCCGGCTTCGCGTCGTCGGTTCCCTATATAGACAGTTCGGTGACCGGTAATGCTGTTGCCGTGCTCCGCTCGCGAGGAGCAGCTGCGCGGGGTTGTCGTGACCGATGCGATGTGTGCTGGAGGTGCGGGGCAGAGGTGTGGGGTGCAGGCTAGGATGTCATCGTCCGGTCGTGATCGATGACGCGCATTGCGGAGGGCTGGGTGGGGTGGGGGTGCGGTGTAGGAAGCCGACGTCCGTGACCGTTGCGGTGCGGGGTAAAGGTGTGGGATGGTGGTGCGGGGTAGGGAGCTAGGTTGCAGCCGGTGTCCGTGACTGGAGGTAGGCGAGGTGCGGGGTACAGGATGCCGGCGACCTTGACCGAAGCGCGCTCATTGAGTCGCCTCCCCTGGGATGTAGGGTGCGGGGGGCTGGGTTGTACGACCGGTCGTGACCAAAAGCAGGAAACGTCGAACACCAAGCAGATGTGCGAGGTGTGGTGGCCTGTGGCGACGCGGGGCGGGGTAGGAAGCAAAGTTGTAGCCATGACCGTTGCGGTGCGGAGTGGTGGTGTGGGGTGGAGTTGCGGGGTAGGATGTCTTCGTCCGGTCATGTCCGAAAGCAGATGGTGGCCCGAGACGACGCGGGGTGGGGTGCGGGATAGGAAGCTAGGTTGTCGCCGATGGACTCGATGGGGTGCGGGGCGGGGTAAACCCGGTCGTTGCGGAGCGACAGACAAAGTAATTGAACAAAATATGTAGGTGAGGTGCGGGGTGGTGGTGAGGCTCTGGGTGCGTGGTAGGAAGCTGGGTTGCAGCCAACGTCTGTGTCGTTGTCCGGTCGTGACCAAAAGCAGATGGTGGCCCGAGACGATGCGGGGTGAGGTAGGAAGCAAAATTGTAGCCGTTACCGTTGCGGTGGAGGTGCGGGGTAGGGTGTCGTCGTCCGGTCGTGACCGAAGGAGATGACGCTTTAGAAGGAAGGAACGTGGTCGGGGGAACAGAATATGCCAGTGTTTCCCTGTGCAGTCATCAGTACTCGCCATGGAAGGAATCGTTGCGAACGCGAAGACAGTTGAAAATTTTTTTCCAAAAAGAGACTTGTCAAGTCTTTCTTTAGGAGTAAAGTATCATATAATTCATATGAAATTTGTGAAAACGAAACACAGTTGAATGCAGTTGTGGTAGATTTTACACAATGCTGACACCAATGTGAATATATTGAAGGTCAAATATATTGCAACTTACCGTCTGTGACTTTATGCAACGATGTCTTCAATCTAAAGTTGACATGTTTCTGGACACTTGTCCCATCCTCAGAACTTAAAAGTATGTTCTTATATCATCAAACGATATAGTAGTCAAATAATTAAAATCCAATTAAACAAAAACACAATACTTAATGTATAAAGTCGAGCGCGATGGTTAAACGGTGTATACCGTACAGTAGCTGATCACGCACTGAATCAAGACTGACTCTTTTCACGACAATAACGCAAAGCGGTGTCGTACAATATATTCGATTTAAAAAGCAGTTGATCGTTTAGGACACGCGGCTTGGTATCAGCATTGTTATAAGCTCTGTAAATTTTGAACTCCTCAAGGGTGTTCACATGTCGCCCTTTCTTGCATATGTGAAGAGGTATCAAGTTTGTTTTAAAATTAGTAATTGTAATTCTCTATGATGAGGTGTTTTGCAAATTTTCATCTAATGTGGTCCAAACTGTGAAATTGTGTAGGCGGTCTATGTTCTGTGAACCTTTTTAAAAAGCCACGGCCTGTCTGGCCTATATAAAAGGTGTCACAATCATCACATAACAATTTGTAAACACCTGTTTTGTGTTCGAGGTTGGTAGGTCCTTGTACGCGGAGGTTATTCAAAATGTGGTTAGTGGTCTTGTATGTGACGTTTATATTGCTATTTTTATTAAAAATTGACCCAAAAACTTAGGCATAAAGTATGTATATGGTGTTGTAATGTATTTGCGTGTTATACTCTCACGAGTTCTGTGTCCGTTAATATTTTTATGCCTTTTCTTATGTATTCTGAGGATATTATTCACCACCCAACATCGTAACCATTAGTGACTGCGATGTATTTAATGGTGTTCAATTCCTCATGGTATTCTTTATCACCAAGGGCCAGAGACAGAAATCGATTAATCATTCTGTGAAAGGCAGCCATTTTCTGGGATATTGGGTGAAAGGATAAATGTTAAAATGTAGTTTTTTAATATTGTTTTTAGCAACTGTTAAATCCAGAAAATTCAGTTTTCCATTGTCTTCATTTTCAAGTGTGAATTGTATATTATCATTGATACTATTTAAATAATTATATAACCTATCAATTTGCCTTTGTGTGCCCTTATATATTAAAAAGGTGTCATCAACATATCTACCATAAAACATTATGTTATCACTGTGTCCATTATTAGTAAGAATAAAGGAATTTTTGGAATTATTCAGGTATATATCTGCAAGGAGGCCAGAAAGTGGGGAACCCATTGCTAACCCCTCTTGTTGGCTGACTATATCATTTGATGATATAAGAACATACTTTTAAGTTCCGAGGATGGGACGTGTCCCGAAACATGTCAACTTTAGATTGAAGACATCGTTGCATAAAGTCACAGACAGTAAGTTATATATTTGATTGAACAACACGTGGCTTGGTACTAATTTCGGATTTATTCCTTTTAAATATATTGAAGGTTTCTAATCAGACCTGTGTTAATGAGACAGCCTATGAAGCCTGTAATTTTTTGCACTACCGTATTTTATTAGTGTTAATAAATAGTGGAGTCATTTTTTATTTGAAACTGTTCGGCATATTGGTTTGTTTCTGTTGATATTATGGAAACTATTGGGCTGTAAAAAACAAATTAAAGAAATTGTTTGGGACCTGGATATTTGAAGGAACACATTTTGTTCATGAGAGTTGATGAATATCAAAAATATGATCTGCCATCTGTTGTCTACTATTTATACTACATTGAACATTTGTTTCAGTATTGAAAAATAAACTAACATTGATATTATTCGTTGTCTGCTCTATGCTTACACGTACATAAACACCTATAGTTCAGAGTATGTCTTTCTTTTCCTTGTATATCTTATTTTTTTATTTTGAACTATTTTTGTTGTTATTTTTGTACAGTATTAACTGGTTAATTTTTAGATCATATTTAGTGTTTAGTTTCTGCGTGTATAAATTCGTTTGTAATTTTTGTTAGTAGCTTTTCATGTATTTTGTTGCTATTTACTGAGTACTCTCAAGATTTTTTTGTCCTACACTTTTATAACTGAATATGCCTAATTGTGTAACCCTTTCTAAAAAAGAAATTTTATCAATCACATGATGTACTTCTCAATGATAGTTTTTCAGATGACAATTTTGGTGACAAGAGTGAACCATGTCAGAGTGTAGATGAAATAAATGATTTGGCTTCTGCATATGTCTAATCTGAACTACACACAATATATTTAATAATAATACACATACCTTTTTAATTTAGAAGTGTGAATTAGTGTATATGTTGTGAAATATAAATACAGTGAAATGAAACGTTAAGTTTATTAGTTTATGTTAATAAATTAGGATTTTAAGGGGGCAAAAGGGTTAAGCATCACAAAAATGATTATTTTTTGTGACACAAACCTAAGTAGAACCTGACACTCATGACTGTGAGGGTGTTTGTAAACCATTAACAGATCAGACTTTCAAAATTTTTATGTATTTTTTTTTTATTAAACATGCCTATGGAACATAAGTAACTAGAAAAAAAATCATTTTTTCAAACAATTTCAGGTTGTAAAGACACACACACACACACACACACCAAACTGCTTTAAAATCAAGGCACAACAGCTGAATATAGTACTCATACATTACATATGTCCTTAACTATAGGATTCCATTAACGCTATGCAGTCAAAGCCCAAATAAATGTTGGGCAGTATACTTTTGCCTAGTGGCTGCAGCCCAAGTATACCTCGAGCTGTGTATTTGCTCGTTTTACTGTCACATTACAGGTAAAGCTTAGATTTAGTTATCACAAAATTCTGTTGTATCAATATACAATTGTGTACAATGCACTCTGGTTTTAATTTTCCTAAATATAATCGACTTTTAAACAGTTGTACAATTTGTTTACAGTACGGTTTCTAACCTGTTTTGTTTTACATTATCATATGTTCATTGTTTTTCTAAATACAGTGAATAAAGTATTAAACGCAATTAACATAAAGCCCTCATGTATGCCAGAAGTTTCCAATTGTGCCACACATTTGCCAATTGCCTCTAGAACCTGGGCGTTCTTTTTTTTCTTTTATAAAAATTTGATGTTATGAAAAAAATAGTGTTATTTTATTTGCAACTTTATGTACATATTAATGTTATATTTTAATGAAGTAATGTTTGAATTTTCATTTCATATGTAATACACATAAAAAAATGTTAATACAGCACAAGGAAGTAAGCATTTGGTCACATTGGTCAGACTGGAAGGACTGTACAGGTAACTATATGCTAAGACTGGACATTGTTGATGATTAGTAAAATGTGAATGTTTAAACTGAAACTGTAAATACAGATTACTGTTATATCCGCTAGTCACTACATTTCTTCCAACAACAAAGGTGTGAACCACAACAGCAAATATAGGTTTTATTATAAATATCATAACAGTACTGTTAAAATACAACTATAAGTTTATTCATGCTGTGATAAACCAAATTACAGACTAAAACATTTATCAACAATTTCCCACTATATGCAACATACTCGTATATGATTTTAACTCATACATTAAACTTTATTATAAATATCACATTTTCCTGTGCCAAGTATTACACTACCACTTTTTAGAGCATGAACTATTCTATTTGTGTTGATATTCTTATTTGCGAGGATTTTTTTACACATTTTAGAATGGTAAGTTTGTTGTTCATTGTTTTTAAAAACGTCTTAGGTATTAAAATATTTTTGTACATATTTTTTCACATTGCTGCATCTGAAATAGTAGAATAGATCAATGTATCTCAGAAAAATTATCAATGGATTATTTTCTCTCTGGTAAATCAATGCAGAAAAGAATTTGTAACAAATATCACATTGCTTTTTTTAATGTAGCATTTATTTATTATTCATGACATAATGGGGATATCACAGTTAATGTTTATGTACTACTGACAGATTAGTAATTCTTACTGTACTGACTTCTGTTGTAACAAACAGCTTGCCCGGTAAACATTTTTGTACAGACATCGCACGGTTACTTCTTATTGACAATGCATTAACTTGTGACATGATGGAAATGCTTTTGTCCAAAAGCAGTACTAGTACTTCTTAATGCACAATATTTTGATTTGTGTTAAGACAAATAGCTTGCACAAGTAAATGATTTTGTGCAAACATCGCATTGCTACTTAATGCCACAATGTATTTACGTCGTGACAAATTGCTGGCATGATTAAATGATTTTGTACAATCATCGAACTGGTAATTCTTAATACCAGAATATTGCCTTGTTTTGACACAGAGCTGCAACAAATAAATGATTTTGTACACACATCGCACTGGCACTTTGTGGCAGAATGTTTTATTTAAGTGCTGATAAAGTTGGCATAAGTTGTTTTTCATAAACATCACTCTGGTATTTACTTTTGCCTGATCATGTAAATGACTTTGTATAAACATCCCACTAGCACTGCTTAATCCCGGAATGTACTAACTTATGTTGTGCCAAATGGCCTGATCGTGTAAACGATTTTGTACAAACATCGCACTGATACTACATAATCCCAGAATATATTAACTTATGGTGTGCCAAACTGCCTTAACGTGTAAATGATATTGTACAAATATCATGCTAGTTCTTCTTAATGCCAGAATGTACTAACTTATGTTGTGCCAAATAAACTGATCGTGTAAATGATTTTGTACAAATATCACACTGATACTGCTTAATCCCAGAATGTATTACCTTATGTTGTGCCAAATGGCCTGATTGTGTAAATGGTTTTGAACAAACATCGCACTGGTACTTCTTTATCCCAGAATGTATTAACTTATGTTGTGCCAAACCGCTATATTGTGTAAATGATTCTGTGCAAACATCGCACTGGTACTGCTTAATCCTGGAATGTATTAACTTATGATTTGGCAAATATCTGGCATGGGTAAATGATTTTGTACAAACATCGCATTGGTACTGCTTAATCCCAGAATGTACTAACTTATGTTCTGCCAAATGGCCTGATTGTGTAAATGATTTTGTACAAACATCGCACTGGTACTGCTTAATCCCAGAGTGTATTAACTTATGTTTTGACAAATAGCTGGCATGGGTAAATGATTTTGTACAAACATCGCACTGGTACTGCTTAATCCCACAATGTACTAACTTATGTTGTGCCAAATGGCCTGATTGTGTAAATGATTTTGTACAAACATCACACTGGTACTGCTTAATCCCACAATGTACTAACTTATGTTTTGACAAATAGCGGGCATGGGTAAATGATTTTGTACAAACATCGCACTGGTACTGCTTAATCCCAGAATGTATTAACTTATGTATTGACAAATTGCTGGCATGGGTAAATGATTTTCTACAAACATCACAATGGTACTGCTTAATCCCAGAATGTACTAACTTATGTTGTGCCAAATGGCCTGATTGTGTAAATGATTTTGTACAAAAATCGCACTGGTACTGCTTAATCCCAGAATGTACTAACTTATGTTGTGCCAAATGTCCTGATTGTGTAAACGATTTTGTACATACATCGCACTGGTACTGCTTAATCCCAGAATGTATTAACTTATGTCGTGCCAAATGGTCTGATCGTATAAATGATTTTGTACAAACATCGCACTGGTACTGCTTAATCCCAGAATGTATTAACTTATGTTTGGCCAAACTGTCTGATCGTGAAAATGACTTTGTACAAATATCACACTGATGGTTATTTTTGTGAACTGGTTTGCACTGCTGTAGTGGCACAGGTGTAGGCGAGAAAACAGACTGATTCTGAAGGGAATTTCTTGTATATAGTTCACATGACTCAATAGAATCCACTTGTTCACACATCTTATTCATGGGTGTAAATAAATATAACTGAAACAAATGAATACACAACATTAATAATAAATCATCAGTTATTACTGCTTCTAATCAGTAGAAATTTACCTTAGAAACTAATATCTGTGAATCTGCTTTCAGCTTGCAAAAATTAAGTTCCGTTGTGACGATTTAAATTGACATTTTCAATAAAAAAAAAATTTTAATTGATTAAGGTTACGTACAATTGACCATTTAAATCTCACAATAATAATAATAAAAACATGTAGGTACTAAGTGTGAATGGAAGAAGTAATTAATAAGGGCAAAGTATCCATAAAGAAAAGGCATATGGTAAATAATTATTATGTTCGTATTTAACCCTTTGCTTGCTATCAAGCGCCTACCTGTTGATACCGGACTCGACATGTTTTCCGAGTCTACTGTAATTAAAAATAATAGAGTAAACTAATGTTAATAATTAAAGTATCTGTAGACAAAGATAGTAACTACAACAATTAATTTAAATGATGTATTTTTTATCTAGCGATAGTCAGTATAAATAAAAAAGTTTATTTAAAGAGAAACAGGAACTATATATGCTCGCGGAATAATGATAATAGTTTTTGTAACACAATACTCTATTTAAGAGACTTTCAGAGACGATTGATTTTATAAGAATATAAAAACTAAAATTTGAGAATTTAATTGTAACTATTCAATATCATTCAATTGTAACAGTTTAGATATTAACGTAACGTAGTGTTATTAATACCATTCTTCTAATGGAATATATATATAAAGCAAAAAGGTAAAAGTCTTGCAAGATAAAATTTTGAATTAAATATAATTAAAAGATTAGAGACTAAATACCAATGGTTACCCGGATCCGGGGGTATAGCTAGATAAATTTGTTGTGATCCCATATTCTAAATAAAGCATTTCACTTAAATTTAATAATTTAATTAATAATGTCATGGGATCTGTTCTTTGGAGTAAATGTTATATTTCAAATGTTTAATAAAGCAAGTCTTCTTGTTACAAACATATACTGAGTATATAAATCAACAGTTTCACCTTCCCTGATTCCTTCTATGTCTTACTGTGTGTTGTTCTGATTTAAATTTCAGCTCGTCTCGAATAAGGCAGCCTGAAATAATTGGCAGAACCAATTATTTTGGGTTCCCTCCGTTATAACTCAAAAGAAGAGGTTATAAGATGCGCAACTCTGCTAATTTGTTTAATTTTGCTACTAATAAAAAAAAAAAAATTTAGTGACTTGTGTTGTTAAACAGTAATTGTGTCCCTATTCATAAGCTGTTGATTTATTTACTCGTGTATTTTAATATGTGTCAGAAATTTAAATAAGATAAAATAATAATTAATATTATAGTAATATAGTATAGATAATTTTATTAGTAAATATGATATGTGTAAAGTAAGAGTAACATATAATCCAATGTAAACAAACCATGTAGGTATTTGTTAAAAGTCCCATTCATAAACGTACCCCATTCACGACAATCTCGGACATGTAAATTTCCTGTTGGCGATTGTTTAATATTATCGTAGTCGGTCTCCCCAGTTAGAGTGAGAACAATCGGTCACCCTTCTTGTGTGGTATATTGTTATTTGAAGCGTGTCTGTTCATGTGTTGATAACCGAAGGGGGAATCTTTTGCCGTAAGCATCTGTAAGACTGTGTGAGATTTCTCTCTCTCTTTCTATGTAAAATGACAACCTTTGTCATCTCATTTTAATTGTTTATTAATAAACGTGTAAGAATACGATTGATTCATATTGTTATGTTTGTGTAAAATGATATAGCGTTGTATAGTAGTAAATACTAATCGTAGAATAATTAGTTCTTGCCACTTTACGAAAATGGCTGAATTTAATCCTGATTTATTAGTAAAAGATAAGCTATGCTACGAAGCACTTTTACGAGGTCTAAAACACGTGAATGTAACCGTGTCTGAATTACGAAAATCATTACGCCAAACCGGATCAGAGACAACCTCGCAGTTAGATAAATTGCGTGAACTCGATTATGACGGCGAACGAGAAACCTGTTATGCGAAATATCGGGAACTGATAGTATTATCTCAGAACCTTAAGGACAAGAAATCACCCACGGAACTTTTGCGCGTTACGCAACGTATAGAACATTTAACCCGCCGATTAAATAATTTATTAAGCTGGCCCGACGTCACCGTAGTCCCCGCCGATGTGCAGAAATTTGCAGATGAGGCATTACGCCAATTACCTATAATTATTAACGACTTACGTCGAAAGTCGGATGAATCGAGAATGGAGGAAATTGAGCAAGACTTACAAAAATTATATATCTCCCCTGTTCAATCCCCTATTGTAGAAGAACCCCCACCACCTAAAGTTCAGCGTACTCGTAGTAGTCAAAATGCGACCACTAATTTTTCGGAGGAAATACAAAACGTAAATTTGAACGTTGACCTCTACGGAAAGATTTCCCACCCAGTAGAGAAAATAATTAATGAGATTCCTTACACCGATGGGTTAAGTATAACGATACTGTTAACTTTTATAAAATACATGCTGCAAATAAAAGATCTACAACAATTAAACGATCGGCAAATACTGCAAGTAATATTACCCAAATGTAAACCACCATTACAAGATCGTGTACTAGAAACATTAAACTCAAGTTTTTCAGTAGAAGATCTTCATACGAATGTAATCAAATATTTTATCCCCACTGGAATTTATGAGGATATCAAAAGAAGTACTGTACTTAGAGTACAAGGAGCTCGTGAAAGACTGGCCCACTATATTGCGGATATCCGAGAATCTTCACGTATACTACAAGTCGACTGGACTGAAAAACAATTGGTTGATACGATCCTAATAGGCTTGTCTCCAGATGAACGCTCCCGTTTAGCACTAATAAGTAGACCCCTTACGTTCGCGGACTTTGAACAATGTAGTATTCATTCTTCCAATGTTTGGTACGCAGATCAGCATAGACATGCATCGATATCCACTACACAACGTAGAAAAGAAATGCATGCCTTAGTATCTGATGCAAGAAGTATACAAGAAAGAAGACCATTTCGAAGATCAACCAATGGCCATGGTAAGTCCCAGGAGGCTCAACCACTCCAGGAAACCAGTAAGACACAACGTAAAGAATATGTGTGTTATAACTGCGGAAAATCTGGACATCTCAGTAGATACTGTAAACAAAAAAGGTATAATCAAAAAACTCATTATCCAAAAAACATGTAAGGCAGGGAGATCCAAAACCCTGTGTCTTCCGCAGCATCGTAAAAAAAGGTAAACCCCTGAGAATCAACAAAATAAAACAAAATAATAATAATAACAAAAGAAAACTAGACCCCTATGTAAAAAAATTTATAGATAAATGTAACACTATTAATAAGTGTAATTTCAGTAAGTGTCAATTACCTTATGTACAAGTTGACCTTGGTGTAACATCCACCCTTGGTTTAATTGATTCCGGATCAACGCGAAGTTTAATTAGTCATGACCTCGCCAATAAGTTATTTAAACATAATTTAGTCAAACGCAGTCAATCTGTAAACATTAAATGCTCAACCGCTAACAAACAAAACTTAATAATAAAACTTATCATCATGTGTAAAGTTAAAATAAAACATTTGACGTGGTATTTTCCAATGTTAGTAAGCGACAAATTAGGACCCGAGTTAATATTGGGAGCTGATTTTATCAGTAAAACAGGAATAATTCAAAATATTCATGATAAGAAATTTTACTTTGGATTCGATCGTTCACGGAAATATAACTTAGAGGATAATTCCAATAACAGAGAAAGTACTAGCACTACTTCTTCTCATCTAAAGCATCACGAATGTGAATTAGGTCATCTGGAAAGTAAAGATAGACGTAACATACAAAAGTTAATAAATCAATTCTCCAATGTGCTCACCCCAAAGTTAGGACTGACGGATCTGATAGAGTATAAAATAAATTTGAGCGATAATAAAGTAATACGTTTAGCCCCATACAAGTTATCACCTCCAAAAATGGAAGTAATGAGGAACCAAATTAATAAACTATTAGAACAAGGAGTCATCGAACCCTCTACTTCATCTTATTCATCCCCTGCGTTTTTAGTACCCAAAAGCAACGATAAACATAGATTAGTTGTAGACTATAGACAACTAAATAAACGGATAGAATTTGAATCCATTCCACTTCCCGACATCCACAGTGCTTTTCATTATTTTACGAAAGCAAAAATTTTTACCATTATGGATTTGAATCAGGCTTTTCATCAGATACCCCTTTCAGAAGAATCGAAACATCTCACCGCTTTTGCCGTCCCTTTCAACCTATACCAATTTACAAGGGTACCTTTTGGTATATCCCAAGGTAGTTCTGTATGTAGCAGATTGTTAGAAAAATTATTTCACGACATAAAGTTTAAATATGTGTACCACTACCTAGACGATATTGTTATTTACAGCGAGTCAATGGAACAACATCTTGCACATCTACGTGAAGTATTATCACGATTAGAGAAAGCTGGATTAACTGTAAACCCCAGTAAAGTAAATTTTGCTGTAACACAATTCTCCTTTTTAGGTCACATCGTAAAAGCCAACGGAAAGGTAAGCATAGACCCAGAGCAAACCCGTGCTATCAGAGAATTTTTACCACCGCGGGATGCGAAAGGAATTGCCCGATTTTTAGGAATGATAAATTATTTCCACAAGTATATCCCACATCTAGCCGAAATCGCAGCTCCACTAAATACTTTAAGAAAGAAGGGAGTAAAATTTGAATGGAATGAGCAACACCAAACCGCATTTGAGAAATTAAAGGAAAGCATCATATCACCCCCCGTACTACAATTAGCCGATTTTAGTAAACCGTTTGTTGTGCAAACCGACAGTTCAAGTGTAGCCCTAGGTGCAGTAATTTATCAAGAAGTAGATAACTCTCGATTACCAATTAGTTACGCTTCACGCACTTTGATGGACCAAGAAAAGAAATACTCCGCATACGAATTAGAATGCTTAGCTATCGTTTTTGCGTTTGAGAAGTTCAAACCATTTTTAGAACATAAAGAGTTTTTGCTAGAAACAGATAATCAAGCTTTATCCTGGCTACTAAACCACCCAAAACAATTAGGTCGAATCGGAAGATGGGTATTGAGATTAAATTGTTTTAAGTTCAAAGTACAACATATTAGAGGCACCCAAAACGTAGTTGCCGATACCCTGTCACGTATGTTCCAGCCTAGTAGTAATAATTACGAAAACAAGAGTAGAGAGACACCGATTATTAATGCGTTAATTACCGAATTTCCTCTTGCATTTACGGATTTAGCCCATTATCAACAACAAGACCCACGTTTGAGTCCGATCATCAAACAACTTGAAAAAGGAAACAAGTCTGAAAAATACATATTAAATAAGAAAGTATTATGTTGTAGAATAGCTAACGGAAAATATTTGCGAATTATCGCCCCGGATATTATTAAACCTATGCTAATGGAATATTATCACTCTTCCAACATTGGGGCACATATGGGAATAAATAAAACCATACATCGGATTCGGAGAGAATATCACTGGGAAAATATGAACAGTGAGATAGCTAACTTTGTAAAAAGGTGTAAGTTGTGTGCACTCAGCAAACCAGCGAGAAACAGCCAAATAAGTCAGTTAATATCTGAGATCCCTGCTACCCCATTTTCCAAAATTTATTTAGACTTTTCTGGACCCTACCCACGTTCCAAGTCAGGAAATACTATGTTACTAATTTGCGTAGATTCGTTTAGTAAGTTCGTCTGGATGTACCCCATGCGGCGAGCTTTAGCTACGACAACAGTAAGCATTTTACAGAATAGATTATTCAAAGATTTCGGTATTCCAGTCCATCTAGTGTCGGATAACGGACCACAGTTTAAGTCTAAGGAATTCAGGAACATGTGTTTTAAACTAGGTATAAACCACATTACCACTACAGAGTATCGTCCGCAAGGTAATATAGCTGAGAGGTATTTGCGAAACCTAAAATCTGCTTTAATTGCCTACCATGCTAACGACCATACTTCGTGGGATCAGAACCTATCCTGGATACAATTCGCCTTTAATTCGGCATATCATGAAGGACATAAGTCAACCCCATTCGAACTATTGTTCAAGTATAAACCTAATCACCCATTATCCACAAAGTGGAAAATACATGAATTGTTACCCCTTGAAATTAGGGATAAAAATATTAGAAAAATATGGAACGAAGCGCGCGCTAATTTACGAACAAACTTAGCGAAGTCAAGGAAATATTACGAGCAAAAGAATAAGAATAATAAAGTAAAATACCAAATCGGAGACTTAGTTATGTATAACACGCACCCAACAAGTAGTGCAGTCGATAAGACAACTTCCAAGCTATCTTACAGATGGTGCGGTCCTTATCAAATTCACAAATACTTAACTCCGGTAACTGTGACCCTGTACGAACCCTCTACTTAAAAATATGTGCGAAGGACACATATTTCACAGATAAAACGTTATCTTGAAGAAGAAAATAGTAGAGTGCCAGTTAATTAAATAAGTAAATGTGAAAACAATGTTTAGTACTCAACTGCAAAAGTACTTGAGTAACCTTTGGCTACCTTGTCGTATAAGTAGGTACGAGGCCTGATCAACCTTGAATCCTCTTCATCGAAAGTAGAGCAAAGCAAGAAGTCAGCTGACATCCAATAAAAGTAATGGAGTAATTAAAGAGTAAATTCTATAACGAAGAAAAACTCTCACGAAAGAAAAAGGCAAAATCCGGTAGTAGTAATAAGTAGTAGTGTTAAGGAAATTTAGAATGTTGAAAATACCTTATAATGTAAATTTTATGTAATAATAGAATTAGCGTGTAAAATATGAAGTATATGTATAGATGGTAAGAAACAGCAAGTCAAGAATGACTTATGCTGCTAGTAATTATATACAGCCAGAAACGGGTGAGAGAAATTTCATACGGAACTCCCTAAGCATACTCTCGGTACATAGCTGACCAAATTTTTAGGAGTCTGTGTTGGTAAGGAGGCGGAGTATGTGACGATTTAAATTGTGACATTTTCAATAAAAAAAAAATTTTAATTGATTAAGGTTACGTACAATTGACCATTTAAATCTCACAATAATAATAATAAAAACATGTAGGTACTAAGTGTGAATGGAAGAAGTAATTAATAAGGGCAAAGTATCCATAAAGAAAATGCATATGGTAAATAATTATTATGTTCGTATTTAACCCTTTGCTTGCTATCAAGCGCCTACCTGTTGATACCGGACTCGACATGTTTTCCGAGTCTACTGTAATTAAAAATAATAGAGTAAACTAATGTTAATAATTAAAGTATCTGTAGACACAGATAGTAACTAAAACAATTAATTTAAATGATGTATTTTTTATCTAGCGATAGTCAGTATAAATAAAGAAGTTTATTTAAAGAGAAACAGGAACTATATATGCTCGCGGAATAAACACCCCACTCTCTCTCGTCATGTACAAGGGTAGCGGATGAAAAATCGCTCTCTTGCGATGACGACTCCCAGCAGTGCAGACGCACGAGCAAAATGCTCTGTTCAAAAGTTATGCAATTTGTTGTTAGTGTGAATTAATTAATTATTATTTTGTATTTTACTAACTGTTACAAAAAGTGTAACATGTAACGTTAACAAAAAGAAAATTCCAAAACTTTGTAACAAGAAGAAAGATGTAACTACAAACGACGAGTGTTAATAAAGAAAAAAACGATGACTGCAATCTTCACCGATGGACGAATCTTTTCAACATCTGACCTGTGGTCATGGACCATCTAAATGAGAACTCCAGTATACCCTACCGATAATGCAGTTCGAGACATCTGAGAATCAACGAGTATCGGCGTAGAAGACTCTACCTATCCTGCAGACGTATTAAGCCATGAACAACAGAGACCAGACCAAGACGAGGACGACATTTTAGGACTCCCAAGACGGAACCACATGGAGGCGATTACTACATCCAAAAATAGAGGTGACTCGATAGCACGTCTATCGAGGAATAATGATAATAGTTTTTGTAACACAATACTCTATTTAAGAGACTTTCAGAGACGATTGATTTTATAAGAATATAAAAACTTAAATTTGAGAATTTAATTGTAACTATTCAATATCATTCAATTGTAACAGTTTAGATATTAACGTAACGTAGTGTTATTAATACCATTCTTCTAATGGAATATATATATAAAGCAAAAAGGTAAAAGTCTTGCAAAATAAAATTTTGAATTAAATATAATTAAAAGATTAGAGACTAAATACCAATAGTTACCCGGATCCGGGGGTATAGCTAGATAAATTTGTTGTGATCCCATATTCTAAATAAAGCATTTCACTTAAATTTAATAATTTAATTAATAATGTCATGGGATCTGTTCTTTGGAGTAAATGTTATATTTCAAATGTTTAATAAAGCAAGTCTTCTTGTTACAAACATATACTGAGTATATAAATCAACAGTTTCACCTTCCCTGATTCCTTCTATGTCTTACTGTGTGTTGTTCTGATTTAAATTTCAGCTCGTCTCGAATAAGGCAGCCTGAAATAATTGGCAGAACCAATTATTTTGGGTTCCCTCCGTTATAACTCAAAAGAAGAGGTTATACCGTCTATATATCTTTAGAGTGCAATTTATTGCAGTACAAATCATCATTAGAATAGTAACTCTTACATCATTATATATGATATATGACATCATATATAAAGCTACATCATTACATCATATATAAAAACAGGAACATATTACACATAAACAATTCGAACACAATACATTTATCATGGTTACAACACAATTTTTTTTATTATTATACTGATCCTATCATATTACTTAAACCAGTTTTCAAACATCCAGCAACTTCTAACTACGTCTCTGTTAGAACTATTCTTATATTAGTAAATTTTTATGGCCTCTATGCTTGCCTGCAGAAAATACTTAAAAATATTTGATATGATTGCCTTTTCTTCCAATAAGATGTAATGCTAGATTTCATTAATTACATTTCCTGAAGTAACGTAAAAACCTATTTTCATGTGCGAGTGAGATCAGAAAGCGAGAGAATGGAATTTTGTACGTGACTTTTGTTTGTCGCAGTTGGCAAGTGTGTGACTTTTGAACAAATTCCATTCGCTCATGGATCATTGCATCAGCCAACTGGACTATTAAACATCACCAGGAAAGCAGACCAAACTGGTTAACGCAGGACACGGAGAGAGGTAGGGGTAGGACGTTTCAGCCATAGCATCAGTCAGTCCTGGAAAAATACATCGGAGAGAGCAGACCGTGTCTCATATACAAAGCAGTCACAGTTTTCACACCAAGTAGAACAGACGGCAGTGACTCAAGCAAGCTGTGCTCATTGTGAAAATATTATGAATAAATAATTTTTCATGATTACAGTTATCCGGGCTGTGGGCCTGACGTGAACACCCTACATTCAGGATTTTTTTTAATTCCACTGACGATGGCAGCCATTGGAACTGTTGAAATGTTTGGTTTGGCAATAAACCATGGACCATGGCCACACAGCCCAGATAACTTTAATCATACAACTGATACCGGCCGTGAAAGCCTTAGGACAAATTAATTTTTCAGTTTTAAAAAGTGGTGAAAACACTGACCAAACAGTGCACGCATCATAATTACGGTAATTCGGTGCCCGCGGGCATAAAAGATGTAGGCCTACAATAAGGTACTGTAATTACATCAGTGAAGTTTTACAAAGTTACTCACCATTACCAGTTTTCGACTTTCGGACGGACTTAAAGTACTGATTTTGTATTGGTTTTATATTATAATTTGATAAAATAATTGTTTTAGTTAAGACCATGAAGTTAATAATTCAAATGTAGTTTTCCAAAATTATCTCATGTAAAAGTGATTACACCACAAAGAGTAACCGTTTAGATAGGTTACCCTATACAGGACGATATATTATATAACACCTATTGAATCATCATGATTTGTAGAAGCTATATTAATGAACAAATTGACAATAGTGACATCAATTAATACATTTTGGTAAACTATGATAAACATGTGTTAAATTATTTTTACGTCATCCACCTAACCTATGATCTGTGTTCCAACGGTTCGTCTAATGGGCCTAAATCTTCTGTGAGGGAGTTTTTGTTTTAAATTGGTTTCATGGGTAAAGTGATACGGTTTCCACATTTCCTCCTATAAAAATGTAGTGGTGACCCTAGGACTTTGGTGTTTTGGGGAATCTTCCGTAAGTAGGTAAGTAAGAAAGTAGTAACAGGGCTTAATTCCTTCATTTCTTTTCTACTTTGATTTTTATGCCTGATTTAATTGAATAATTAAAACACACACACTCATGCACGCGCGCATAACATTCAGTCCAGCACCAGAACTTGTAACGGTCCAAAATGTGGGTATTTTTATTTTATTTCATTTTCGGGGTTTCATAAAAATATATTGTAAAATTTAATCCCATTGTGACAGACCACGTGGGGAATGGAACAGTTTAGAACAAAGGCAAGACGTAATAGCATTGTGCAATCAGTTGAGGTATGTAGCCACCTCAAGTTTCCAAGAACTATGCGAGAATGTGACCGTGCGCTCGGACCCATCATATGAGCATGTGCGCGGGCGGGGACGTAAGCAGATCAACCGACGCTATCGAAAATGGTGCAGAGACGAAGTTTTGTGAGACCTACAATCCGTGCTGAAGGATATGAAAACTTAAGATCCGCCCATCTCGTGACGTTAGCCAGTGCCTCACTGAGATCGTATACTGTCGTCACCCCAACAACTACATGGATTGCATGGGACAAAACTACTGCGACGAAACAAAAGGCATTGGTTTCCACCAAAAGTATGAGATCACGTTAGCGGCACCAGCTACATTCGTTCTCCCAGTTCGTTAACTGATTGTTCCGGCGCCCGACCGAGCCAAGTAGGCTCTTTACAAAATTTCATATTGTACCAGAAAAAAGTGAAATAACAGTTAAAACCATGTGACCGCGGTCGATTAAAAAGAGGAGAACACGTCTATCTAATTTTCGGACACTAACAATAAATTTAAAAGAGTAATAATGAGTGCGCGCGAAAACCACGTTGCCGGCGGGTAGTATTCCAACAAATGTTTAAGGGCTTTGGGGTATTAAAAATGATCTGGGGTTTTTAAAAATTAAATTGTATGTATGTGAGAACGGCAGGCTGGGCTGTTTATGTTTGTATGTACTATAAATAAGGTAAGGTCGTTATTATGTTTTCTTAGTTATCATAATTTTCTAAAGTTGTAATTCAAAATTTAAAAAGCCAGGAGAGAGAGTAACAATTTTGTTCTGATGTTATACATGTCCAAAAGGTTTCACAATCATAAAACATAAAAACCATTATCTTTCAAATGATAGATTTTGTTAAGTAAATTTATTCAAAACCTTATTTCATTTGATGTGCTGTCAAGTTCGCTGTACGAACGGGGTTCGTCCCCACTATGCAATCCGGCCAGATCGTAAGTTGAAGGTAAGTGGGAGTTTGCATTCTCATTAATAAATAAAATTATAACCGAGGGTTACAATTGGTGCCGTGACCTTAAGATCATTTTATAATTAATGAAAACGTAGGAAACACTACAATTGTTGCCATGACAGCAGGATGTAATATAACAAAAAAGTTGTATTACGCCGGCCTACATTTTGACAGTACATTGAACGAAGTACGGTTGCGAAAGTAAAATTGCAGTTATGTAAACTTGTGTAATTATGGTATAAGGCTGATTTTATGTATGTCGTAATATAAGGTGTGAAAAGAGATAAATCATTGGTAGTTATTACGTAAGTAAAAATAAATCAAGTAAAATGTCTGAGAATACTAAAAGTAATATAACCAACGTAGAGATGAGTGAAAGTGACCTTGAATCGCAGTCGCTGAATGAAAGTGGTATGCTGACAGTTGGGCCGAGCGCTGTTACAGAAACAGCTGTCGGCGGTAATATAATCGTTCATTCCACTCCGATTGCGGCTCAAACACAATTAAGCGAAACAGATGTTGATTCTGGGATTCAGTTGACCAATAAAAATAAACAAGCCGATGAAATGGATATAATGAGTTTTTTTACGAAAGATGGACTGTAAATTTGAAAAGATGGACTGTAAATTGGATCAATTAACTAATGATTTTAATGAACAGAAAATAAAATGCGAACAGCAGAATATTCAAAACGAGATTAATTTTAAAGAAATTAAAGACCAGAATACTCAGTTTCAGCAGAGTATTAATGTAAAATTCGATAACCTGAGTAGTGTACTAGACAAACATATCGATGAACGTTGTGAAAGCATTAAATCACAGTTGACAGAGTCCATGACTGAGCAATTAGAGTGCCGTGTTTCTGATATAACCAATGATATAACTAATAAAGTAGAGAAACAGATCACGGAACAATATAGAGTAATAAATACAATTGTTGAGAAACAAATCAGTGCATGCAACACCAATACTGAATGTAAGGTTAGTTATGCCATGAATAAGATTGAAAATAATAACACTAAAATAAGTGAAATAGAAAATAATTGTAAGATTGAATTTAAGACCATACACAATACAATAAGTGACCTTGAATCTGATAGTAACCTTAAGTTAATGAACGTTGAGAAAAATAAATATCATGAATGTTAAAAATGAATTGAGCATGGCCATCAGCCAACAAGTAAACACTGTTACCGAGCGAGTAATTATGACTCGTGACGTAAGCAGTGAAGTTGAGTTAGAAACATTTAGCTGTGATAATAAAAGAGTGCATCCTATGCAGTTCATAAGTAGTGAGAGAGTTCAATAAATTCAATACTAATAGCTGGGAGGTACAATTATTGAAAATTCTAAAATGTTTCAAGGGTAGTTCGGAGATATGGGCAGAGGTACACAAAACGGAATGGGGGTGTTTTGAAAGTTTTGAGTCCGCATTCAGAAATAAATATTGGTCCGAAGAAGACCAAGAAGTGTTACGAAGTAGAATTATGGGAACCGGGAATTTTGGGGGGCCCAATAATAATATAACAGGGTATGTGATGAGAATATTTAATGAGGCGAAATACTTAGAACTGCCATTACCATTTAGATCCTTCGTGAGGCATATCAGTAAGCATTTGCCAAGGGAAGTACAAATAACTCTGATGACACGGGAGGTAGCCAATATTAGTGAATTAGAGAACATTTTAGATGTGTTTCAGAATATCCGGGACCAAGAAATGAGTCGCCGTCAGAATCAGCAGAATATGAAAATGGAGGTAATCAGGGACCGCCGAGGGGACCTACAAATGGACTGGCATACCCCAGACGAGAACAAAATAATCGAGGCCCAAAATGGACTTGTCCGGCATGTTCACAGGAGAATTATGCGACACAAAATTTTTGTTTTAGATGTAGGAGAGAGAGACCGGGTCAGCGACAGGGACAACAACCCACGCAGAACCACCAGGCATACCAACGAAGGGGAGAGGACCAAGGAGGAGCGCCGAGAGGCAACGCTCATGAACAGCAAGGAAACCAGCGGGGAAGAGGATACAACCCAGCAGTGGCGAGCACGTCTGCGGGAAACTAAGAGAGACAATGGAACACCGGACCCGACCGTTGTCGCCGGAAGTTTCTGGGGTCCAAATGAATGACAGATATTGAAACAACATTGTTATAACTGATTTATCTGAGGAATTATTGGAGGAAGAAGACTTCGAAGCAGTGAGACGGGAGAATGGACTGACTGAGGTGAAAATCAACATAGAAGGTAAGGAGATTAAAACTTTAATAGATACAGGTAGCGAAATCTCTGTTATTTCTGAACACGTACTAGACGAATTAAAAGAAATAAATAAAAATATTCCATTTTTGCCAGTAGCCGGGGTGACGACTGTAGGTATTACGGGAGTTAGGAGTAAAAGAGTCACCAAACAAGTTCATTTAAATATAATTAACGGAGTAGGGTACGATAATACATTTCTAGTCGTGCGGGGATTAAATCTTGAGGTTATATTGGGGAATGATTTTCTGATCAAACATAAGGCGGTGATTGATTTTCATAAACGGGTGTTAGAATTAAATAGTGAAGTAGAATCAGTTCGAGTTAATTTTGAGCGGGTGGTAGATGCAGTAAGAATTTCGGGGGTAAGGGTGATACATAATTGGGGTAATAAACAAGAAACAGAAGTCAGTATGAATGTATGTAGTGAGAGTCAAATAGAGGGTGATGAGAATGTAGATCAATTATGGGATGAGAGGGCACTTAAATTTTGTAGTGAGAGTGGCGTAATAGGGAGTTCTCAGCGTGAATCGTTGTGGCGGGTAGTAGAGAATTTTAGAGAAGTGTTTGCCGATATACCAGGGAGGGCAAGAAACTATGAATGTGAATTAAAGGTAAGGGAACACGCACCCTATGTACAAAGACGTTATCCGGTGCCATATGCAAAGAGAAGGGCGGTTCAGATTGAGTTAGAGAAAATGTTAGATGGAGACATAATTGAGCGATCCGTATCACCATATTCTAACCCTTTGGTAGTAGTGATTAAAAAAGATGGTAGAGTTAGGTTATGTTTAGATGCCCGCAAAATCAATCAAATAATCATTCCAGACCGGGAGTCCCCCGAAGCTATAGAAGAAATTTTTCAGAAGTTCAGTGGTGTGAAATATATGACCTCTTAGACCTAACCGCCGGGTATTGGCAAGTTCCGTTGGCAGCGAATAGTAGGAAATATACTGCTTTCTTATTCAATGGAAAAAATTATCAATTCAAAAGACTACCGTTCGGATTGAACACCAGTGTAGCCAGCTTTATCAAGTGTCTTGATGAGATTTTGCAACCTCATAATTTACATTTTTTTACTATATATGTTGATTATATTCTAATAGCTTCTAGAACATTTGAAGAGCATGTAGAACATTTAGAATATGTATTGGAGAAGTTATACCAGGGAGGTTTGACGGTGAATTGGGACAAATTAAAATTTTTACAAACTGAGATACATTTTTTAGGTTTCATCATAACACCTACAGGAATACGGGCTAATCCAGACAAAGTAGAATCCATCCTGACATTCCCGGAGCCTAAAAATATAAAACAATTACAAAGTTTTCTTGGTCTCTGTAATTTTTACAGGAAGTTCCAGCGAAACTACGCCCAGACGACGGCCCGACTCAGCGCAGTGCTGCAAAAGAACAAACAATGGAAGTGGGGCGATAACGAAAGAGCAGCGTTCAACGAAATCAAGAATACGTTCGCTGATATGATTTTAATGAACCATCCAAATTTTAATGATAATTTCTACTTACAGACAGACGCCAGCAATATAGCACTTGGAGCGGAACTGTACCAAGAGGACGAGGCGAAAGAACACAAAACCATTGCCTTCGCCAGCCGGACGTTGCTAGCCGCAGAGCGTAACTACACCACCACCGAGAAGGAGCTACTCAGTATAGTTTTTGCTGTGAAAAAGTTCCGTACGTATCTGCTGGGTAATAAAATGATCATCAGGACGGACCATAAAGCGCTGTCGTTCCTGAATACTTGTAAACTCACACACAGCCGGATAACCAGGTGGGTGTTAGCTCTTCAAGAGTATAATTTTTCGTGGGAATACATTAAGGGTGTAGAGAACAGGGTGCCAGACACACTATCATGAGTAGACACAGATAGAAATAGAACGGGTAGAGATATTAAAGAAATAGAGATTTATAGACTATCCCGGGAAGATAAACTTTTTGGGGAAGAATTGAAGGATATAAATGTAATGCAAAGAGCTGATAGTAAATTAAATAAGATAATCACTAGTGTAGAATCAGATGTAGACGAATTTGGGTATAAACAATATTTTCAAGTATTTCAAGGGAGTTTGTTTAAAAAAGTAGAGGGGAGAGAAAGGGATTGGAGGTTAGTTATACCTGAAGGGCTAGTAGAGAAAATAGTGTGGGACTGTCACCTTAGATACGGGCATTTTGGGGCAAGGAAGTGTGTGAATGTATTAAGGGAATCTTGTCTATTTAAAAATATGGAAAAACACGTCCGAAAAATACTTAGAGTTTGCGAGCTATGTCAGAAATCTAAAGTTGTAAATTATAGGTTAGAAGGAGAATTAAATTACATTAAGGTAGACAAACCATTTGATTTAGTAGCTGTAGATTTGTACGGCCCATTGCCAAAGGGTAGGGGTGGAGTGATGCATATTTTTGTTGTACTTGACACATTTTCTAAATATGTAAGGTTATATAGCGTGAAGCGAGCAACAAGTAAGGTGCTGAGTGAGAAGATCACACGTGACTACATGATCAACGTGGGAAAGCCGAAGGTGATATTATCCGACCATGGACCGCAGTTCATCAGTGGAAGATGGCGCCAGACTCTCGGATGGGAAGGTATCATCCCAAAGCACACCGCAGTGTATCATCCGCAGTCCAATCAGGCGGAGCGAGTCATGAGGGAGTTGGGAAGAATTTTCCGAACATACTGCCACGCCAAACACAGCGAGTGGCCATTATATGTTCAGAATTGAAAATTGGCTTAACTGCACCACCCACGAGTCGACGGGGTTCACACCTTATGAGTTAATCAGAGGGATGCGTCCACAGAGAATTTTGGAGCAATTAATTGAGTATCCACCAGAAACCAACACTATTGGTCGCGATGTAAAACTTAGGCTAGCAAATGAAAGTTTATTGACGAAGGGGGAGAAGAGAAAACAGCGGCATGATAGGAAAGGTAAGTGGACGCAGTACGAGGTTGGACAGCTGGTATTGGTACGACGACACGATTTATCGAGTGCTCACGATAAGGAGATCAAGAAATTTTTCTTACTCTACGAGGGGCCGTACGAGGTAATAGAGGTTAAAATGAAGAATTCATATGTGTTACAGAATAGAGAAACTAGGGAGATAGTGGGAACGCACAACGCTACAAATTTGAAATTATATTGGTCAGCATAAGGAGTTTATCAATGATTAATTGTATGAATGAAAGTTAATTGTTTTCTATATATTTTCAGAAGGGATCCTCCCCCATTTTCGGGCGGTCACGATCTTACCAGCCCTGGCCGTGGTATTCGGAACTTGGAGGCGGGCCATGGTTGGCGGATCTTCCTTCGGGTGGTGAAAACAACGATGGTCCGGCTCCACCAAAATTGGTTGAAATTAGAAAACTTGCAACATATTTGAATGGGGAGGGGGACCCCAAAGGTACGTGACACGCATTATTATTTTTAATACACTCCAGGTGCAGCGGTCTTGGTGTACCTGTCACGTGCCTGCACTGCCTTAGAGTGTTTGTACATAATGGAGGCTGCACCTAAATAAAAGGCAGTGCGTGCAAATTTAAGAATTTTTCAGTGTCAATGGCAAAATTAAAGTTGAGCCATTGACAGTAGTTTTGTTTAAGCCGAAATAAAGAGTTTTGCTGAGGGGCGGATTTGGCGATAGATTAGACGGCGGGTCTGAAGAAATGAGAGCGGTAAGGGAGTAGAGTTGAGTATAAGGGGAAGTAACTTCACAAAGTAGATCTAATTTGTCACCAAACTTGCCCCATAGCAAGAACACCCCCGTTTCAGGCGGGGATACTGACCACTATAATATTCATGGTTTTGGATAGGTAGAGTCAGCCTCCAATGTAAATATGAAAATTTTAGAAAAAAAAACCCAAAACATTTTGGATGTTTATAATTTTAAATTTGAATAAATTTTAGAATTAAGTGACCAAAAATAATTGTCAAGTTTTAGTATCAGTGAGCATGGGAACGTTTTGCAAAGTGTGAAATAAAAAATAAAAAAACTTGTCAATACAAGATGTGGGGATAATTTTGGGGGGTAGATTGGTGCTCAAAGAAGTGATAGAACAGTGGAGTGTGGAACTGCAATGGTAGAAAGTTTTAGTTCATTACTTTTAATAATTTAGTTAGTAAGGTGCTATCGCTGGGGTGGCCTGTGCCCCAGTGGATAGCGAAATGGGTTGGGGGTAACAGAGAGTGTTACCTCCATCGGAGGCCAAAACGGCGAAAATGTGCGGTACACCTTTTTCATACAAATTTAATTTGTACACTGATAGACGTTCGTGCCGCACATAACAAAGATTTTAATGTAGAACAGGCATTGAAATGCAAGTTAGATTTCCCTGACTTTTCGGGCGATTACTGCCTTACCAGCACTAATCGTGGCTTTGGCTAGCGGTTAGCTATGGTCATACCAAGTCCCTTGACCATAGCTGACTTGAAATTGGTTTATAATAGAAATTAAATGGGGGGTGATATTAGGGGAAATCCAGGAACTATGGAACAGCGGCTGCCACTCTGTCCGCGTGTGGACAGCATAGCCAGGTGCTAGACCCGTTTTAAGGGCGTTTCAGTAATAAACGAGGATATGTTGATATCCAAAACGTTGAAATGTAACTGCCGAAACAAAGACACGGAGATGTCAAATTCCTCCAAATATGCAGTCTTTGTGGAAGCGAAAAGGCGCTACAGTCTTACATAAATTGCAATAGCGTGTGTGGATGGGAGGTGGCTCAGATGAGCCACGAATTTAAATTTATATCATAAAAACTGCTAACTCTAATTTTTGCTCTAATAAAAATGTTTGTATTCCACTCAAATAACTAGATGCTTATACATTCACTATAAGGTGTTCATTCTATATTTTTAAATGTAGTATTTTATTGTAATAGGGTAGAAATAAGAATTGATAAAAGGTATATGTTTTATATAATTTGTGTATTTTTGAAACTAAGTAGATAACTAAACCGACTGGCAGGCGGTTAACATAAAATTACCAGAATCAGAAAAAGGGGAAACATTGATGGTAGATGTAAGTATTAATAAGCACATATATTTAATGTAATCTGCACAATTTTTTGAAAGGTGTCTTCACTTTATTAAGAATATCAACTGATCGGTAGTAAAGGGTTACTGTAAAATTGTTTATAGATGTTCAAGGTAATTAATGTCATATGTAATGTTTTAATGTGTTAAAGATATTGTTTTAAATAATGAGAAAAGTAAGTTAATAAAGTTGAGATGTTAAAATGAATTGTTAAAGCTAATAAAAGATAGTTTTTGGGGTGATGAATATTGGGACAAGTAGATCAGTCCAAGTCCAAGTCAAAGTTAAAGGGGTAGTAGAGAGAAAAATATTGTTTTGAGTTAATGTAATGTTGTTGTGAGTTAATGTAATAGAATTTGAGAAGTATTGATGTTGACACAGTAGTTATGGGGAATACCTGTAGAGTTTGGAGGGATATATTGATGTTTATAATTGATGATGTTCTTTTGTTGTAGTTGAAGTAAGGTAATAAGATTGAGATTATTGGGGATGGTAATTTTGTAACAAGGGGTAATGTAATGTGGGAGTCCGCAACATAAGGGTTGGGACGGGATGGGACCGATTTAGGGGGAAGGGGTCGCCTTAGGTAGAATCCAGGGACCAGATTAAGGAAATGAGCTTTTTGGGGGGGGAAACACTTATCCTAAGTACAAAGGGTTAGAGAGTATTATTTTTTATATGTATCGAAAGAAGGTGGCGAATTGAGTTTCATGGTAAGTTGGGGTTAGAGAGTGTTTTGATAGATATTTTGATAGAGATGGGTGTCCTGATAGTTACAGTTGTTAGTGGGTAGTAGAGTCAGAGTGAGAAAGATATTATATGTATAAATGCCAAGTGGCATATCAAGCTAAAATAAATTTAAATCACCTAAAGTAATGTAGAGGGAGAATAATAAAGAAAGAGATGTATAACCAGAATATAAAGATTTTAATTAAAACCAGTGACAAATTTTTGATAGAATGTGAAAATAATGTAAAGTTAGACAGTGTTTATGTTGAATAATTTAAATGTCAACTTGATTGTTATTTAGAATGATATTTTGTTATTTTAAATGTTTTATTTTGTCATATCTTGCGTTTCAAGACAGAATTTTACAGAAGCTTAATGTATTCACAGATGTAACTTATACATAACACATGTAGGTCAAGGTTGTGGACTTGACCTAGTTTTGATCAGCTGATAGTGAGGTCATATACTAGGCACGTTTAGCAAGGAAGTTAATCCAACTTTGGTTTTTAACTGATTTAAATAATTTCAATATGAAAAGAAAAATATTTTAAGAAAGTTAAATTTTTTGGAATTTAAAATTTTTTTTTGGAATTTTTGAATTTAAAATTTTCTTTGATAAAAAAATGTCTTAATTTTGCGCCTGCCAGATAATGGATATTTTTAAACTTTGATTATTTTATTGTTTGTGTACTAACCATGTTTATTATTATTGAATTATTTTATTGAATTGTATTGTTAGACTCTAGGTGTAATCACATGTTAGGTTAAGGACGTTTTTATTTTTAAGAAGTGTTCAATTGATATAATTTTTTGATAACAAAAACAAAAACCAATGAAGAGAATAATTCAAAATAGATACAAAATTTGTGATTTGATTTTAAATGAAAACCAGTGAGTTGTAATTTAAATAAATTTTTAAAGAATTTTTCAATTTTCAGTATGTAATGTGAGTGTGTGTGAGCCCAGTATCTGCTAAAGGCAGTCCAGCTTGCATATAAGGGGAAACATATCGGTTGAGGATCTGGCATGATCTAAGCCAGGGATTGAGGATTGTTGGGGTAGCATGTTAGGAGGTGAGGTGTGCTGGGGTGCGTGTCTGTTCGATTTTTCGGTTGGGATCTCTTACAGAGAAGTCCAGTGATCTCGTTCAGGTGCGTCCATAGTCACCGAGCCAGGGGGGTCGTGTACCCATGAAGAGTAAGAACAAAAGGGGGTTGTTGGCACCAGTTCCTCACCGGTCCTCTTAGGGGTTTTATCAATGAGATTTCTTCCGTTTTGGACAGAAGACTCCTCATTGAGGGGGTATTGTAACGGTCCAAAATGTGGGTATTTTTATTTTATTTCATTTTCGGGGTTTCATAAAAATATATTGTAAAATTTAATCCCATTGTGACAGACCACGTGGGGAATGGAACAGTTTAGAACAAAGGCAAGACGTAATAGCATTGTGCAATCAGTTGAGGTATGTAGCCACCTCAAGTTTCCAAGAACTATGCGAGAATGTGACCGTGCGCTCGGACCCATCACACGAGCATGTGCGCGGGCGGGGACGTAAGCAGATCAACCGACGCTATCGAAAATGGTGCAGAGACGAAGTTTTGTGAGACCTACAATCCGTGCTGAAGGATATGAAAACTTAAGATCCGCCCATCTCGTGACGTTAGCCAGTGCCTCATTGAGATCGTATACTGTCGTCACCCTGTGACGATTTAAATTGTAACAGTAATGGTAAAAATAAAAAAAATTTAAAAATTAAGTTTGTGACCAATTAAGCCACTTTAAATCTCACTATAATGCCTAAAACCCCTGTATGTACTCAGTATGAGAGGAAGAAGTAATTAAGAAGTACGAAGATACTTTAATAAAAAAGCATATTGTAAATAGTTATTATTGTCATATTTAACCCTTTGCTTGTTGTCAGGCGCTGACCTGTTAATTCCGGACTCGACATGTCTCCCGAGTCGTCTGTAATTTAGAATAAGATAAAAAACCTAATGTTAATAATTAAAAATCTGAAGACACAGATAGTCGCTAAAACAACTTATTTAAATTATGTATATTTATTTAGGTATAGTTTGTGTAAATAAAAATGTTAACTTAAAGAGAGATAGGGACTATATTCTCGCGCAATAGTGGCCCTACTCCCCCCTTGTTATGTACCAGTCGAAGCGAGCAGAAAACTCTCTCTCGCTATGTTGACTTCATGCAGTGCAGACGTAGGAGCGAAAGCTCTAACACAATGTTGCTAGTTCTTTTTGTTTTACTTAAATATTGTATACGAGAAATTACTGCTAAAAGCATGTGTTATGTATTAATCAGTATAGTTATGTGAAAACAAGAGACATAACTTATAACACGAAACATAAAAATGGTGTAAAACAAGATGACTGCTAACTTCAAGAACTAACTACACTTTCAACATCATTCCTGGAGATGTGAACTACCAGAACACTCGTAGACCCGACAGAATATGCAGATCAGGACATCCGAGAATCTACATGTACCTGCATCGTAGAAGGTTTAATCTACTCTGCGGACTTTTGACCCATTATTGACGAAGACCAGACCGAGATGATGACGGCGCTTTCAAGGATTCCCAAGACGGACACCCCAGGACGAGGTTTCTACATTCCATTCTAAAGGTGACTCGATAGCCTGTCAATCGAGGGTTACTAATATTTGTTAGACAACACACTTTAAAAGAGACTTTTCAGAGACTATTAATTTTGTAAACATTAAAAGAGTAAATCTAAGAGTTTTAATGTAACTACTCAAATATCATACGTTGTAACGGTTTAGATGTTAATGTATCGTAGTACAATTCCAAGTAATAATACCATTCTTCAAATGGTTAAATAAAAGGTCTTGCAAGCTAATATCATGAATTGAGTATAACTAAAAGTCTTAACTACTAAATACAGAAAGTTAACCCGGATCCGAGGTATAGCTAAATAGAATCAAGTTAGATCCCAAATTTTAAAGAAAGCTTTGAAATAATTTTAGTTTAATTAGTGATGTCATGGGATCTGTCAGTAAATGTTTTTAAATGTTAAATAAAGAGAAGTCGTCTTGTTACACACATATAATGAGTGCGTAAATCAATAAAATACCTTCCCTTGTTTCCTTACACAGTTAGCAAGTAAATTGTTAAGTTAATTAATTGTGGATACTTTTCGTTACAACGTAGGCAACCCATATAATTGACAGAGCTCAGTTAAGATGGGTTCCCTGGATTTGTAACGCGGCGAAACGTTACAACCCCAACAACTACATGGATTGCATGGGACGAAACTACTGCGACAAAACAAAAGGCATTGGTTTCCACCAAAAGTATGAGATCACGTTAGCGGCACCCGCTACATTCGTTCTCCCAGTTCGTTAACTGATTGTTCCGGCGCCGGACTGAGCCAAGTAGGCTCTTTACAAAATAGAGTAATAATGAGTGCGCGCGAAAACCACGTTGCCGGCGGGTAGTATTCCAACAAATGTTTAAGGGGTTTGGGATATTAAAAATGATCTGGGGTTTTTAAAAATTAAATTGTATGTATGTGAGAACGGCAGGCTGGGCTGTTTATGTTTGTATGTACTATAAATAAGGTAAGGTCGTTATTATGTTTTCTTAGTTATCATAATTTTCTAAAGTTGTAATTCAAAATTTAAAAAGCCAGGAGAGAGAGTAACAATTTTGTTCTGATGTTATACATGTCCAAAAGGTTTCACAATCATAAAAAATAAAAACCATTATCTTTCAAATGATAGATTTTGTTAAGTAAATTTATTCAAAACCTTATTTCATTTGATGTGCTGTCAAGTTCGCTGTACGAACGGGGTTCGTCCCCACTATGCGATCCGGCCAGATCGTAAGTTGAAGGTAAGTGGGAGTTTGCATTCTCATTAATAAATAAAATTATAACCGAGGGTTACAATTGGTGCCGTGACCTTAAGATCATTTTATAATTAATGAAAACGTAGGAAACACTACAATCTTTCAAAAGTTGCATTTACTGTGGCATCCATCCAATGTACCCTCCATATACGCCACTTAACAATTGCCTTCTTTTGCCACCACCTTGAATCTGGGACCCACAAATTGTTTTATAATTTTTGTGTGAAGTCAGAATGGAGGTAGAATGAATGAATAAAGAATATTAATAGTTGAATCACTATGCCACCAGGTGCATTCTGAGTGTTGAGTGTATAAGAACAATACTTGTTTTCATGCTTGGAAAGACACTGACCAAGACTTACTAATATGTCATTATCGAGCACAGAATTCCTAATAATGTTATCAAAATGCATTGAATCTTTGACAATGTAACTGTAACTGTCAGCAAGGGGAGTAATGATAGGTAACAAATATTTTGACAGTTCAGGACCACACCAAAAGCTATCGGTCTCAGTGGGATATTTACTTTGTACACCTTAGATAATCCATAAATATGTGGAACATTAATTAAATGATGAGGCATTAATCTATAATATATTTGCCAAAGCCCACTAACTGACTCATCACTGTATCTCAACAATGACAAGGCCTAGAAAGATGAAACTTTACATAGATATTCACTAGATACTGTAGATGTGCAATAAGACGGGGTTTGACAAAATTCAAAATTTTAGGGGGGTTTTGGAGGGGTCAAAGTGACCGAATATTCTCATAAGAAATACATGACAGTTAAAACGTGACAACTGTTAGGCAGCTTCTAGATGAGATAGAAACATGAAATTTGTTCTACAAGTTAACTTAACCCTCTTTTAAAGAACACAAAGTTCAATCTTAAATAATTTTAATTAAAACTACCCAAAAGAAATCTATAATATATTTGCTAAATACCACTTACTCACTTAGTCATCACTGTATCTCAAGAACAGGGCCTACAAAGAAAATATTTCCGAGTAAATTGATTCAAAGTTGTAAAAGGAGCGTAATAAATATATATAGAAAACATTTGTCGGTAGAAAACAATATTATACGATATATTAACTATTGTCTTAAATAAATATTAATTACTTATGAACACATGAATTTTATGCATTCCTGCGATAAGAACGTGTTCCCAGAAGTACTATCACACAATTTACATAACATATTTGTTTACGTTGCAATGTAGTCCATAAAGAGTTGTTATGTTTAGTCTGGTCTGGACACAACTCAGACACACTTGCGTCATGGGGTTCAGTCTAAAGGCCACTGATAACAGGCCAGAATGCTGCTTTGTTCAGTTCAGTTCAGTCGCTACACTGCCACTGCACACTCCTGCTACTTTGTTTAAGATGACTATTTTGTTAGTTTTAGTTTGAGCATTGGATATTCTTGATTTTTTTATTAGTTTGTATGTTATTTTTTAGTTTATTTGTCAAGTTTGCAAGTTTGACTATTTTTTCTTATTTTTGCAGTGTAGATTCCACTTTATTAAATAGGTTTTTGTTCTACCGCCGTTGTTGCTCTTACAGTTTTTGTTAAGAAGAGAATAATTTTGTTTTAGTTTGTTTTAAATAAGCTTTCTTTTCTACTTTTTCTATTTGTTTTATTAGTTTGTATCTTATTTTTTAGTTTATTTGTCAAGTTTGACTATTTTTCTTATTTTTGCAGTGTAGATTCCACTTTATTAAATAGGTTTTTGTTCTACCGCCGTTGTTGCTCTTACAGTTTTTGTTCCGAAGAGAATAATTTTGTTTTAGTTTGTTTTAAATAGGCTTTCTTTTCTACTTTTTACATTTGCTTTATTAGTTTGTATCTTATTTTTTAGTTTATTTGTCAAGTTTGAATATTTTTCTTATTTTTGCAGTGTAGGTTCCACTTTATTCAATAGGTTTTTGTTCTACCGCCGTTGTTGCTCTTACAGTTTTTGTTAAGAAGAGAATAATTTTGTTTTAGTTTGTTTTAAATAGGCTTTCTTTTCTGCTTTTTATATAAATTCTATATCCCTAATACATGATGGAACAAACTGAAGTTGATGGGATCATGGTACCTCACCGTATTGTGCCTGTGGATGCAGATGGGTCGTGCTTCTTTTACTCCCCGTCTTACCTCATGTACGGTACTGTCTCCCATGCGTCTCAAGTGCAAACAAGCGTTGTACAGTACATTTGTAACAACTGGCAACAGTTTAAGGAGCATACAATGATGGCGTGTGGTAACATTTATAGAAGTTTGGCTGAATACCGTGCTCACATGTCTCTGTACACCACATATGCCACCCACTGTGAAATTCACGCTGCTGCCGAAATATACCCTTACCATCTGGTGGTGTATCGTGATGGTGAGGTGATTGTACAGCCTGATGAGTATGAGGAGGGAAAGCCCATATTGCGATTCAAGTGTTCTGGACCCATGATGAATGCCCACTTTGAACCTCTTAGTCCTCAATACATTCCTCCTCATACATCAACTGTTGTTAACCGTCCCATCTGCACCTCGCTTGGTACTGAGAGCCTAGAAAAAAATCGTCGAGCAAACTGCCCAAGACCAATCCGAGGACGATATACCACTTATTTATTTGCTAAACTCTGCTAAACGTGATATCCAGAACCGTTGTGTGACGCCCCCTACTGACCTAATTTCGTCTTCCTCAGAGATCAGTGCTACAGTTGATTCGAGTGTTGGGAAGAAAAGAAGAAAAAATCGACGTTCAAGAGTTAATGACAGAATCAAAAGACACAAAAATAGGGAGTCCATCAGAAAATACAATAGCAAAAATCCTGAAGTTCATAGAGAGGCTGTTAAAAAATACAACAAGGCAAACCCTGACGTTAACAGGGGTTCAGTTTCTAGATACTCAAAGAAACATCCGGAAGTTAATCAGGAAGCTGTTCGAAGGTACACTGAGAAGAGGCAACTGATCCCATGGAAAACAAAGTCTTTATCAGAATTTAAATATGACCGTAGTACAGACTACAATAATGACAAGGTTGTTTCTCTTGGTCACCACATTGAATGCAAGTGGTGCCATGCAAAAAAGTGGAAAGAAGAGAGCCCTGGCTTATGCTGCAGCAATGGCAAGGTTCGTCTTCCTTCTACTCAACAGCTTCCTGAGCCACTCCATAGTCTTCTTACTTACAGTCACCGTCAGTCTCAGCATTTTTTAGCAAATACCAGAAAGTATAACGGATGTTTTCAAATGACTTCATTTGGAGCTAGAGGTGCACGAAGGAAATTTCATGCCAACTTTTAAGGTCCAAGGGCAGGTTTACCATAGAATAGGAAGTTTGTTACCTTCTCCCCAGCAAAACCCCTCTTTTTTACAAATTTATTTTGTTGGAAACGATGAAAAAGAAACAAATCAGATCCAACCTCTTTACTGTGGTTAAGCCTTGGTTAGTTGGCCAACTTCAAAAATGTCTGCATGATAACAATCTCTACATACGAGATTTTAAAACCGCAATGGAAAATGTTCTGGAGGGGCAGGAGTTCAAAGTTGTTATTCATGCAGACAGGAAGCCTGCAGTTGAACATAGGGGTCGTTACAACGCGCCAGCAACAAGCGAGGTAGCTTTGGTTATTGTGGGACAGGAGTTTGAAAAGAGAGGCATAATTCTTCACAGCAGAGACACAAAGTTGGTACGGATCAGCGAAACTCATCGTGCATACGACGCTCTGCAGTACCCTCTTATGTTCTGCCGTGAAGAAGACGGCTACTCTATCAATATTCCACAATATGATCCAATATCTAAAGCATCTCTCAAGAAAACAGTTTCCGCTTCAGACTTCTACGCTTACAGAACAATGGAAAGACAAGGTGAAGAAAGTTACCTATTGCTCTATCGTAGTCTTTTCAACCAGTTTTTGGTTGATATGTATGCCAAGATAGAGACAGAAAGGCTTAACTTTATAAGATTCAACCAGAGTAAGCTGCAAGCGGAAAACTATGTTATCTTGAAGACGCCATGTGTAAGGGGGATGCTAACGTTTCAGATATGGGAAAGAGGGTCGTGTTACCATCCAGTTTTACTGGTGGGCACCGCTATATGCACGAGAGAACTCAGGACGCCATGACATATGTTCGTCACTATGGTCGTCCTGATTTGTTTATCACATTTACATGTAACCCGAAATGGTCTGAAATTGGAGCTGCCTTAAGAGACAGACAAAAGCCTCAAGACAGACATGACATCATAGCTCGAGTGTTTCATTTGAAAGTTAAAAAACTTATTCATCTTTTAACTAAAGGTTCCATTTTCGGTCAAAGTAGGTGTTACATGTATACTGTGGAGTGGCAGAAGCGTGGCTTGCCTCGCGCACACATCTTGCTACGGCTGCAGGACAGGATCATGGCTGACCAAACTGACAGTGTCATAAGCGCAGAGGTACCTGACCCTGAACTTCATGAAAAAGTCGACAATGATTCATGGCTCTTGCGGAAGCTTAAACAGGAACTCGCCCTGCATGGTTAATGGCTCATGCTCCAAAAGATATCCACGTCCCTTATCTAAAGAAACCCAAACTGCTGACGATGGCTACCCCTAGTACCGTCGAAGGTCTCCTGCTGATGGTGGTTTTACAGTCAACATCAATGCAGTAGACCTAGACAGTCGGTGGGTGGTACCGTACAATCCTGTTCTGTCATGTACCTCTTTGGCACATATCAATGTCGAGTTGTGTAACTCTGTCAAATTGATAAAGTATATTTGCAAATACGTGAACAAGGGCAGTGATCAAGCAGCTTTTGTGTTGGAAAATGAGTGGGACGAAGTGTCCAAATATGAAGCAGGCCGTTACATAAGTAGTTCCGAAGCGGCATGGCGTATATTTTGCTTCCCAATCCATGAAAGATATCTTCCCGTAATGCATTTGGCTGTACACCTTGAAAATGGCCAGAGAATTTATTTTAATCCCGGAAACGTTCAAGACAAAGTTCAAAATCCACCCAAAACCACTCTACTGGCATTCTCTGAACTATGCAAATCAGACAATTTTGCCAGAACCATAATCTACAGTGAAGTCCCTGCTTACTACACCTGGAAAAACAATAAGTTTAGTCGGTGGAAACAAGGCAAAGCCGTTCCTGGACATCCAGGAGTGAAAAAAGATAAAGTGCTCGGTCGGGTTTATACTGTACACACTAACAATGCAGAATGTTACTACCTACGTCTTCTCCTTCATGAAGTTAAAGGGCCTACGAGTTTTAATGATCTTAAGAGGGTATCTGGCATAGTTCACTCCACTTATCAGTCTGCCTGCAGAGCGTTGGGTTTACTTCAAGATGACAATCATTGGGACATCACCTTGGAGGAAGCTGCTCTGTCGGAGTCACCACAGAAAATCAGACAACTGTTCGCTGTCATTTTGGTGTTTTGTCAAGCAGCGGATCCCTTAGTGCTGTGGGAGAAACACAGAGACAGTATGTCAGAGAACTTCAAGAGACAGATGGAGTATGAATGTCCGGGCTTAGAGCTTGAACTACGGAACAACATTTACAACAAATGCCTACATTCATTAGAAAACTTAGTCTCTTCAATGTCCAATCAATCCCTCCAACAACTCGGTCTTCCTTCTCCAAGTCAAGAGCCCAACAGTTCTGCAGTCAACCGCGAGTACCTGAAAGAACTCTCTTACAACACGGTCCATCTGAATTGGTTGCTGAAAACGTGCCTAAACTGAACGACGAGCAGAAAAATGTCTACAATGAAGTAATTGCAAGCATTGAATCAGAGGCTAGACGACTATTTTTCCTTGTCGCACCAGGTGGTACAGGGAAAACCTTTTTGATTAATTTAATATTAGCCACGGTAAGACTATCTGTGGCTTCGTCAGGTATAGCAGCAACGTTGTTGGATGGAGGGAGGACAGCTCATTCTGCCTTCAAACTGCCTCTCAACTTAAACCACTCTGAGACCCCATTTTGCAACATATCAAAACAAAGCGACACAGCGAAGGTACTTAAGGATTGTAAGTTGATAATTTGGGACGAGTGCACCATGGCTCACAAGGGAGGAATTGAAGCTTTGGATAGAACTCTGCAGGACATTAGAAGCAATAAAAACCTGATGGGTGGAGTCACACTTCTAATGGCCGGAGACTTCAGACAGACTTTACCTGTTGTACCTAGGGGAACTCGAGCAGATGAAGTTAAAGCCTGTCTAAAGAGTTTTGTCCTGTGGCCAAAAGTCCAAGTTCGTTCCTTGAGAGTCAACATGCGGGTGCATCTTAAAGGCAGACGAGTTTTCAAGTTTACTTTTACAGATCGGTAATGGAAATCTACCTGAAGAAAATGGCAAAGTCAATATTACAAAAGACTTATGTGAAGTTGTATGCGACTTGACAACGTTGGCTGAAAAAATTTACCCAGATTTAACTAATTTTTACTTGAAAGATGTATCTTGGCAGAAAGAGCTATCCTTACTCCAAAGAATGACACTGCTGCAAATATCAATAACACATTATTGGAAAAACTGCCAACTGAGATTATCCAGTACCAATCCGTGGACTGTGTGGTGGAAGTAGAAGATGCGGTCCATTACCCAGTAGAGTTCTTGCACACGCTTAATCCTCCAGGCATTCCACCGCACAATCTTTGCCTTAAAGTTGGAGCTCCAATAA
This sequence comes from Magicicada septendecula, assembly GCA_034769895.1. Classification (NCBI taxonomy): domain Eukaryota; kingdom Metazoa; phylum Arthropoda; class Insecta; order Hemiptera; family Cicadidae; genus Magicicada; species Magicicada septendecula. Next base: position 1,421,735,587 of record CM068367.1, on the reverse strand, counting down.
TGCTGCTACGAAACCTGGTACCGCCTAAGCTTTGTAACGGTACTAGGCTGCAGATTAAATCATTGCACAACAACGTCATAGAAGCAAGAATATTCACTGGATGTGGTCAGGGGGAAGCAGTTTCATTCCACGCATTCCCTTAATTCCATCGGATTACCATTTTCAGTTTAAAAGACTCCAGTCCCCTGTCAAGCTCTGCTTTGCTATGACAATAAATAAATCACAAGGGCAGTCTTTGAAAATGGCCGGTGTTGATCTGAGGGAAGACTGCTTCTCCCATGGCCAGTTGTATGTTGCTTGCTCACGAGTTAGCTCTTCTGAGAGTTTAACTATCCTTCAGCCACAGGGTCAAACAAAGAACGTTGTCTACAAGGAAGTTTTATAAGTGTCGTATTTTGTTTCACAAAACGATTTCAGTAGACTTAGTATTAGCACCCATTTATGCTTTTAAAAATTTGTAAATATTACATTTATACAATGTGCTTGGTTACCCAAGGTTAAAAAAAAAACCACCGAACCAATGTGTTTATTCAGTAAAAACCGTAGCGAAGCACGGGTATACAGCTAGTTTGTTATATGATAACCCATTTTACAAGGAACACACTACTTATACTAAACTAATCACTTTCAGTCCTTCCTCTCTATTTGGAAGGTACGATTTTTGTTTAGTGAAATACATTCATTCAATTTTACAATGTCTCCTATTATAATATCATAATAATCAGAAGTATTTAACAGGATTATCTCCCCTCCATTATCCACTTTTCTAATAGAAAAATTTGTTTTCCCATAACTCCTTCACTGCTTGCCACTCTTGTTTCATTATGTTTGTTTTTACACACTTATTTTTTCCTCAACCAGTGTTGACCCTGCAGGAAAATTCATCCCATTTGTCAGATATTTTGTTTTCATAACAATAATAAAACTCCCCCTATCTCTACTTCATTAGTTCTCTAATAGAGTGCACTCCCATTAACTGTTTCAAAGTACAATTCACCTAGTAATCAACAGTCATAATTAGAGCGTTTTCTTTCCTGTAGTGTAAGGCATATCGTGCAGTTCAGTTCTTTTTGGTTTATACACGCATACCGCAAGAATAGAAAGACTATTCACCGGTATTATTTTACTCCGCTTATTATAATATAAAACTCCGCTTATTTCATGTGTTTATTTTATGTGTTTAACGTTTATTGGAATATTATTGTTAAGTTTAGGACTGCCTAGAAAATCACCAAAGTGTTGCTTACAACGGGACATTTACAACGCACAAGGACAAGGTCAGTAAACGCTTAATATTTATGCATTGTTGATTACATGAGAATAAATCCTTTTAACTATTTAGTTTTACAATATACAGTCCACTGCTAATAAAATAAGAACCCCACATTTTTGGTCCGTCCAGCCCGGATAGCATCTTTCATTCAGAATCCAGCATGTTGGAAAGCAAGATTTTTATTAATTATTACGCTCTTTATTATTACGTTTATTGAATTATTGTAATGCTTAAATATTAAAAAAAAAAAAAAACAATTATTTACTACTGGCAAGTATTGCCAATACTCAGTGCTCTTTTCATTTTGTTATGATTATTTCATGTTTTTTCAGGCAAGCATAGTTCTGAAGTATAGTGTGTTTCTTCAAAACCGACCTCTGTATTAGTTTCTATAAAATACAGTAGCCATATTCCTTTATTACCATAGTACCATTATTACTGTCATCTACGCTATTGGTATTTTAGAGTGATAAAAAAAAAATAAATTAAAATTATTTGGACTGGAAATTACTGAACACTGGAAGAACATTGTGAATTACAACTTTTACTTAGAACTCTTTTGTTATTTACATCTGAGTCTGTTTTTTAAAGCGAGTGTATTAATAAATTACCAAAATGAGATTTTCTTCTTTTGTGAAGCAAAGTGAACTGATTGAGAGTAGGCTTCATAACATTAACAAGCAAATTGTTGCTCTTGAGATTATTGGTATAGGTAATTTAACTGAACAGCAAACACGAAAAGTTAGTTTGCTTAGTTCCACCGCAGAAAATAAATATGCTGAATTTGAAAGGCTTATAAATAAACTATTTAGTACAACACCTTTACCAGAAGATCTGGATAATGAACAGATTTCAAGATTCTATATCAGACTTAAATATAGCTATACAAAGTTCGTGTGCTCCTTTTGTACCATCGCTACCGCAGGAAACCTTGGATCAGTCTCACACTGGTGCATCACAACTAGTTGCGCCTACTCCCACCATAAATTTACCTCGCTTAAACTTGGGAACATTTTCTGGACAACCTGAGAAATGGGTAGCCTTTCACAGTCTGTTTGAAAATGCAGTGCACAAAAATGAAACCATTTCTAATGTGGAGAAATTTACATACTTGCTTTCTTGTTTGACTGATGAGCCGCTAAATTTAATTAAATCGTTGCCTGTCACTAATACAAACTATGCCATAGCCTGGCAAACTTTGCTAAAAAGATATCAAAATTCTAGATTGTTGATAACACTTCACATAAACAATATATTTGAGTTACCACAATTGCACAATCCTTCAGTTAAACAAATGAGGAATTTTCTGTCGACCTACAATGAAAATTATCAAGCGCTCAAAGCACTAGGACATGATATTGCTAGCGAAAGTTTGTTGTTGACCTCATATATTTTGCGTAGATTTGACACGGAATTCAGGACCAAACTTGAACGTTCTCGAGATAATTTACAAAATGTTCCTACCATTACAGAAGTAATTACATTCTTAGAAAATGAATGTTCTTGCAAAGAGGCAGCAGGTTTAACTAATATCATCTCAAAAAATGAACCTTCTCTTCAAACCTCTCAAAAAATCAGTGGCTTTAAAATGAATACAAACCAGTTTAAACCGCACAAAATAGCGATGGTCACTACTCACACTCAGCATTGTATCTTCTGTTCATCAAATTCACACAACATATATAGATGTGCAGATTTTTCCGCACTTACTGTACAAGACAGACAAGCTTTTGTTAAAAATAAGAACTTGTGTCAAAATTGTTTTGGAACACATAAGTTAGTCACCTGTAAGTCCGACCACACATGCAATGTATGTCATAGGCGTCACCATAGCCTACATTTTTTTGTTCAGAACCGCTCCGCACAACCGCAACAAAAATTGACTCAGTCAAATAGACCTACCTTGTGCCCTTCTGTTGAAATGACGATCCATAAGCAAAACCACTCTGCAGAGTGTCATCAGGATACTACCTTGATAGGTGTTTCTTGCAATCAGAATAACACTGTGTTACTCGCAACCGCTTTGGTGCATATCACATCTGCCAATGGAAATGCAGCAGTTGTACGAGCTGTGCTTGATAGTGCATCCCAAACAACAATTATTTCAGAAAGTTGTGCAAAGACTTTGTGTTTGTACCGCTCTCAAACAGATGTTCCAGAACTTAGTGGCATCTCTACCGCCCCAGTGAAAACAAAGGGACTTACCTTTGTGACATTGTCTTCGCTCAGTGGGAATATTTTAGCAAAATCTCATCCAGTCATGATTCTTAATAAAATATCATGCAATCTTCCTCGTGTTCACCCACCAGAAATTAAAGAGCGACTCAAAGGTTATATGCTAGCGGATCCCACTTTTGATGTTCCGGGTCCAGTTGACCTTCTGATTGGAGCAGATTTATTTGCATTGACTCTTAATGGCACCTTTATCAATCTCGGCAAGAATATGCCATACGCTGTCAATACAATCTTTGGCTATGTTGTGCTTGGTCCGACACCTGTTTCACTTAAGTCTAAGCCTTACTCAGGCTTAGTGACTCTTTTATCGACGAATGATCGTGATCTGCACGCAACATTGCAACGTTTTTGGTCCATAGAGGAACCACCTCACACTACAAAACTCACTCCACAAGATGAAAAATGTGAAGCTCACTTCGTCTCTACTCATAAGAGAGATGCCTCCGGCAGATATGTTTGTCACTTGCCTTTCAGCGGAAACCCTGCTCAACTAGGTGATTCTACAACTTTGGCAAAACGCCTGTTTAATACACTTGGACGCAAATTTGAATCTCAACCTGAGTTTAAACAGAAGTATGTCAATTTTATGAATGACTACTTAGCACGTGGGCACATGAAACTGTGCACATCTGTGCCATCTCTGAACAAGCCGCATTACTTTTTGCCACATCATGGCATTTTTAAAGATAGGAAAATCCGTGTTGTTTTCAATGCATCAGCACCATCTTCTTCAGGTGTCTCACTGAACCACATTCTACATCAGGCTCCAAAGTTGCACAATGACATTACTGATATAATTCTTCGCTTTCGTCAACATAAATTTTTCTCTTGTGATATCAAACAACTGTTTAGGCAGATATCCATCCATGAAGATGATCAGATCTTTCAGTTAATATACTGGAGAGAAGACACTTCAGTCCCCCTAAAGGTCTACCAATTGACTACTGTCACTTATGGTATGACGTCCTCGCCTTACCTTGCTAATAGAGTAGTACAACAGCTCATTATGAACGAAGGAAAAAATCATCCATTTGCTGCTGAAGCACTCCAACAGCAAATATATGTTGATGATGCTCTATTAGGGAGCAATTCTCTGGAAGAAGCTTCAAGAGGATGTTGTTTTACTTTTGAAAAAGGGTGGATTCGAACTGAGCAAGTGGTCTTCAAACCATCCTAAACTCTTAGAAAATGTCATGCAAGATAATCATGAGACATCCCTCATGTTACGCACTGTGACTGATCACTCTATTTGAATGATAAATATAAATATATTTGTAATAAGAAATATCCAGTAACCTATATTCATCTCTATTTACCTTACTTGAATGAAGCACGTGGGTCACGTACACCATAATTATTGTACTTACCATAATTTGTGAATCTGGTTGTTTCAATCTTGTTACTCTTATTTTTACCTAGGGTCCAAGGATTCGACTCAGCGAGATTGCTGACAGAGATGGTCACAGAAATGAGAATACGTTTATTGAAAACAGTTACCATCAATCCTAATTTATTCAGTAATTTTGGTTAAGCGTGTACACATAATAACATTTTAATATGGCGGCCATTACTTATATTGGCTCTTTGTTATAAAACTTCTTTATGTTCTATCAAACATTAATTCATCAAATTCTAATTATGTAATATGCATTAGTTTCATGGTTAATTGACCTGTATGCTATTTACTTATCACTACCGCAAACCAACCCCCATTTAGAAGTCGACATCTAACGTTCACGCACTTCTCTCGCTCTCTCATCCATACATACAATTTTTAATTTACTTTCATTTGTGTACACATATCGGCAATTTCGAATAAAAGAGCTCTTTAATTAAATTTTGGGTTTGTCACTTCCCTGGTTAAATAGTCTGGAAGTTCTCGTAGCGTCACATGTTGATTCCAAAAACGGAGAGGTTACATCTTTCTGAATACACTGATTCTACATTTACTTTTGAAAATATTACTTCACACTGTCTAGATTTTTTGTAGTTAACACTGGTTTACATTTTGATTACATTATTAATATTTTAAATCACTTAAACTGACTAATTCAGGCCAGCACAATTGTTAGCGTGTTATCGCCATGATGAATTTCTGCAGACTGGGTCAGACGTTGTATATCTAGTTTTCGTCTGTCTTTTACACTGAATTTACATGGTGGTTATTGTTATTTGTTCACTATTTACTTTTAATTACATCTTGTTAATTGAAATAAAACACTACTGACTATTTTCGGCCAGCACAATTTTAACGTGTTACTGCCATAGTGATGTTCTGCAGACTGGGGCGAAAATTATGCAAATTTTACGTATGTGTGTGTGAGTAAACGTCATCGTTCTTTGTCTCTTGTTATATAATCGCCTTGTTAGTTACGTATTTTAATCACGTCATTGTTGTTTTAATGACATTTGGCATTGTTGGCCAATGAAACGGGAGCATGTAGTGCCGTTACTGGCGGCTGTAACCATTATAAGTCTTTTTATCTGCACGTACACTGCTGTCCTTGAAATTATTTTGTTGTCTCGGAACTGCGTCGTTGTAAGCAAAAACCAAGGGAAATTGTATTACCCATAGAAATGACTTTAAAAACATCGAAATACCGAACTTTACTTTCATCAATTGCTCAGATCTATGACCCTTGTAGTTGGATATCCCCAATAGTTTTTTGGTCTAAAGTCTTAATGCAGCATGTATGGACCTTACGCTTAGATTGGGATTCTCCATTACCTGATCATATTTCCGAGAAGTGGTCACGATTCGTGAAAGAACTTCCAGAAATAGAAAAGCTAAGGATACCATGTTTCATATCCTTAGCAACTGCAGTCAATATCCAGCTTCATGGATTTTCAGATGGAAGTGAATCCGGATATGCAGCTTGTGTCTTCCTGCGCACAGAAGACGCAGAAGGAGATGTCAACATACGACTGCTGATCGCAAAATCAAGAGTAGCTCCACTGAAGCGTGTGACTATTCCCCGCTTGGAACTTTGTGGTGCGCACATGTTAGCCAAATTGCTACATTACTGTACAGAACAGCTCTCACAACATCACAAGATTGACAACATTTCAGCATGGTGCGACTCTACAGTAGTTCTATCTTGGATACGCATTCTATCTTTTCGTCTCAAGGTGTATGTTGCTAATCGTGTGGCACAAATACAAGACTTAGTTTCACCACACGTCTGGAAATATGTTTCAACTGTTGACAATCCTGCTGATTGTGCTTCTCGAGGCTTGACACCCACGGTTCTGATGAAACATAGTCAGTGGTGGCTAGGACCACCATGGCTTGCTAAATCAACGCAGACCTGGCCACAATCTATCCTTCATCCAATTTCGGAGGAGTCTATTCCCGAAATGAAACCAAATGTGCTTAATCTTATGATGACCACAAAAGAAGTCCCAACATTTGAATTTCTTACAAAGTTTTCTTCTTGGAAGACTCTTCTTCATGTAATGGCTTATGTCCTTCGCTTTATAACCCATTTGAAATTTAAAACCACCATAAGTGGATCATTTACAGTAACTGAATTAAATAACGCCTGTAACCGCATTTGCTGGCTCATTCAGAGACTTCACTTTGCAGAAGACATAGATCTACTCTCCAAGAAAAGGACATGCTCAAACCGCATCCAACGTCTAGCACCCTTTATTGATGATGCAGGAATAGTCCATGTCGGAGGTCGACTGAAGAACTCTGCGCTTACTTACAATGCCAAACATCCTATTCTTCTGCCAAAAAATCATGTCGCTATTCATTTACTCATCGATTACTATCATCGGATGTACCTGCACGCTGGTCCCCAGTTCCTCCAAGCAACACTATCTCAACGCTTTTGGATCCTCTCCGCCCGCAGTGTTATACGCTCAAGAATATTTAAATGCGTACGATGTTTTCGTACAAAATCAACAAACACGTCTCCGCTCATGGGTGATCTACCAGCCGGTCGTGTTACCCCTACTCGTTGTTTCAACACTTCTGGAGTTGATTATGCTGGCCCTTACACGGTCAAGTTTTTTACACTTCGCAGGATACAGCCTATAAAGGTGTACCTCTGCCTGTTCATCTGTTTTGCAACAAAAGCTGTACACTTGGAAGTGGTTACTGATTTAACTACAGACGCCTTCATTGCAGCCCTTACGAGATTCATCTCTAGGAGAGGTCTTATAGCAGACCTGTACTCTGATTGTGGGACTAACTTCATAGGAGCTGCTTCTTCGCTCAAAAGATGTTTTCAAGGTCTCATGAAGCAACCAGAGATGCAAGATTTTGCTACGAACAACAGTATCACATTCCATTTCATTCCTCCGCGTGCACCTCATCAAGGTGGACTTTGGGAACGTGCCATTAAAGGTGCAAAATATCATCTCACCAGAGTCATAGGTGAACACATTTTAACGTACGAAGAATTTACCACCTTAGTTGTGCATGTTGAAGCTATCCTTAATTCTAGGCCGATAGCTCCTCTCTCGAATGACCCTTCAGATCTTCAACCTCTTACACCAGGACATTTTCTAACTGGAGGACCTGTTAATGGCCTGATCGAACCTCAACTAACTAATGCACCACTTAATCATATAAAACGCTGGAAATTGGTTCAAGCCTTCACACAACATCTCTGGAAAAGATGGCAAATGGAGTACCTCCACACACTTCAAGAACGGTCCAAATGGATCGGACCTCAAGAAAATCTCAAAATAGGAGATTTAGTCGTTATTCATGAAACGAACCTGCCACCACTCAAGTGGAAGCTCAGGAGAGTCATCTCAGTATCTCCAGGGAATGATGGAGTGGTACGTGTTGTCAACATGCAGACTGCCGGTGGAACCTTGACCCGTCCTGTTAAGGTTTCCCGTCTTCCCATTTACTAAAATCCTTGACCAGTCAATTGGCTACTGCCCCTTATAATTTAGTTTTATTATACTCTTCCAAAGGATCAAATTTGTTCTTATTTTCTTTTAATGTTTCTTGTTGAACCAGTTGGTTCAAAGGGGCTGGTATGTCAGATATTTTGTTTTCATAACAATAATAAAACTCCCCCTATCTCTACTTCATTAGGTCTTTAATAGAGTGCACTCCCATTAACTGTTTCAAAGTACAATTCACCTAGTAATCAACAGTTATAATTAGAGCGTTTTCTTTCCTGTAGTGTAAGGCATATCGTGCAGTTCAGTTCTTTTTGGTTTATACACGCATACCGCAAGAATAGAAAGACTATTCACCGCTATTGTTATTTTACTCCGCTTATAATAATATAAAACTCCGCTTATTTCATGTGTTTAACATTTATTGGAATATTATTGTTAAGTTTAGGACTGCCTAGAAAATCACCAAAGTGTTGCTTACAACGGGACATTTACAACCCACAAGGACAAGGTCAGTAAACGCTTAATATTTATGCATTGTTGATTACATGAGAATAAATCCTTTTAACTATTTAGTTTTACAATTTACAGTCCACTGCTAATAAAAAAAGAACCCCACACCATTATTCCTCAGGTAAGTTTTGAATACATAGTTTGCACAAGTGAGGGTTAACTATGGGCCACGTGCTACAATAGTAACACTAATAGAGTATTAGAGATGAGCAATGTAGTTTACTGAAATGAACTGATCATATCTAGGTTGGTCATATCAGCCCGAACTAGCACAGTGAACTAGGTCACTGGGTTAATCTGTCAGACCTCTCTTTTGCTAAAATTTTTATAGATATTAAAAAAACAAAAACTTTGACTATAAAATATTCTTCCTCTTTCTGTTTATCATAAGATGCAGGCCAGGGATGAGATAACATCTCTGCACTTGAGTTAACTTCAAGGCGCATAAATCTTAGCTGGAGATAATCCGTAACTTTTTTATTGGTCTTTCAGCAAAACAAACAATTAAATATTATTTACATAAAGAAAATTATGTAAATAAATATAGTCATGTTGTCTTTGGCCATCTCTCATTTAAGAGTAGTAATAAATAACACAACACAGGCAAGAATTTTCAGGTGTCTATCTTTTTTTTAGGACTCAATCTAACCTTCAAATGACTGACTACAAATGTTCAATTTAAAAAATTATTTGCTAATTATGTGACAGCCTTTGACGGAAGACTACAAATGAATCTTACTTGTCTACAGAAGGAAGACTGTATGTTAAAAAAAACTTTACCTCTTGTGCATTCTCTTCTATTTTCACTTCTTTTAAATCAATTTCATCCTTCACAACGGTACTAATGTCTTGAAAAAACCGCTGAAACAAAATAAAAACTGTTTACCAACAATCAGTTGATATCAGTCTTTCTTTCAATTTCAAATAAAGCACTGTAGCGTAACAGTTATAATTACATCTGAATACACACCTGTGCTTTTTTAAACTACAAAACACCTATTGTAATATAACTTTTTATTAATAATTTAAAAAACTTAATTAATTTTACTTTTGATTCATTGTTTACTTTCTAAATAATTTCTTCGGGCGCCATCTTGCCTTATTAACTATTGCAAGAATATCTGTACTTACCATTTTTCGGGCCAGATTCTTTTCGGCGAACTAAAAAGAACAGAAATGGTTGTCGAAATAACGAAAAAACTTTATTTGTTCCCCATGATTTAAATTTTATTGGTTACTAAAGTATTTCAATTTCATCATAAACAAATTATTCTTTTCTCCCTCTTTACCCCGGTTAATACATTTAAAATACAATCATGTTAATGACAAAACTTGTTAATGAATAATAATTATTTCTACCTTGAATCTCTTGTATACGAATTTACCTACTCACAATACAATAACAAATTCTTAAAATAAATTTACTAGGGAAACACAAACCAGCCTTCTTTGTCTAAATTCTTTCTCACGCACACACACACACACACACAGAGTTACTTTATGACATTAGAGATCTCATTTTGTTTTTGTTTAAAAGTTTATTTCATCGTATTCAAAGTAGTTTTGAATAGCCCTTGTTAAAATTTATGTATACATTCGCTACTTAGCTGTTCAACTGAGTCTTAAAGGCGTCCCACTTTTTCGCGCACATTGTTAAGTTTTCAACTGGTAATTCCCGAAAAAACTGTTTTGTGTAATTAAAACTGTTAGTTATGTATGAATTTCTATTTTACGTCATCTTAAAAAACTGTTATTTACATTTTCTAGGTTGCGGGCGCCCGCGATTTACGTTCCGGAACTTTATATGTGACTGGCCGGCTCACTGAGTAATTTTATACTGGGACGAAACAAACGGCACTAGTTTGTGTAGTCGCCGTGGTTATATGACCAATTCTTATTGTTCTTAAGTTTGTATCCTTACGCCAGCATACTGTTTTTGTTTCATAACCGAATTCCACAGTTAGGCTAGGCTCTGACGTAAGATCGTCCGATGCTCAGTTACATAATTTGTTTACTGTTTTTGTAGGTCATTGTCTGACCTTGACGCAATTCTGCTGGTTGTTTTCTGCGTTAGATAAATTCTCGAACAATATTTTCAATCACTGCTGCCACTTTCACTACCAATGAATTTTACCCTTCTGTTCACGTTTTGTCCCAATTATCGTAAAAAATGTTATTTGCTTTTATGTCAAAAATACAATTTCTTTATATTACCCCAGGTAGGCCAAAATGTCCCGTTACACTATCTAATACGAAATTACTATATTTTTTCAAATCAAGTACTGCCTTATTTAGTAGAACAGTTTAAATCTCTCTCACACACACACACACACACACACACACACACACACATTGGTATGGTAGAGAAAGTTTGGTCAGATGTACAAACAGCGCTAAGAGTCAATGACAGCATATCTACTTATTGTATGGGATTTCTATAGGGTTGGTATACAATAATTGGGATGCCAATTTATTTCACGGGAATTGTATAATCAAATATAGTAAAGGATATAATATTAGAACTGCACATTATCAATGACATGTGCCATAGAAACAGACCTTAAGTAATCATAATGGTATGCATGTATGCTGTAAACTGAGCAAAAACCATTTAAAGCCATATGTAACAAGGTTCTGCGGAGAAATATTATCAACATGATAAAGTGAGCGAGTTGCCTGTCACACATGGTAAAGACATGTCAACTGTGGTTATATAATGTGGTGAAGTAAGGAGAAACCACAGATATGTACAACAGTACTAAAGGTAGAAAAGTATAATAATTAACTAAATGTGTGAGTTACAAAGGCCTAAACTTGAAAACAATTCATAACATGAAAGTGTTAACATGAGGATAAATTGCTAACAGAAAATCCTCAATTTACTGATTTTCCTGATTTTGTGTAATAGTATAATTTAGAATTTGTATCGTGTCTGTATTATTATATTTGTATGATTTCCTTTGTATACTTGTGACTATTGCAAAAACAAAAGTAACGTTATTTGCACTGCTTGCGTTACCTAGTGAAACCTGCCTTGTCAAAGATAATGTATGTGACTATTAAGATGATTAAACATTATGATGAGCTGTGTACTAATAATGATCAGAGCTTTTATTATTGCTGGAAAGTGGTGGCAATTGATGCATGTAAAATTCTATTGAAACTTCTGAGATTTTTTATATTTGAAGGGACAATAAATTCACATTTTACTGATAGAAGCCACAAATTTCTTGTTGAAGAAAATGATTAGGCAATACTTTATGGATTTATGAATTTGACTGGTGATAATCATATATCAAGTTATGTACTACTAAAACTGTTGCAGTTATGTTTATTAACAATGAATTTCCATGTTTGTGTTTTGTTTAATAATTGATTTAAATATTTTTATTAGTGAAACTTAAAAAAATGTATTTGCTTGAACTAGTTATAACTACTAAAATGTCTGCTACAATAATTAATTATGAATTATTTCAGATATCACCCTACCATATTCTACTCTGTAGTCAGTGGATATACCTAACCAGTCCTGTGGTAGCGGAGGTAGGGGAGGGATTTCTTTTAAGAGAAAATTTATGAAATTGTGAATAACTGGGATAGTGATAAGTTTCCATATACAGATGGTGACTGAGGATTTGTTCTTGGGGGGCTTTTTTGTTAGAATTTTTTTAGTGGAATTTTTGTACGTGACTTTGGCCTGGGAAGTGCATAATTTTTTGACAGGTGTACGTGCTCAAAACTCATTTTCACACACTTTGTTATATCGTACCAGGTGAAAAGGAGGTTGCACCTGCCAATATTCTCACAGGAGCTGGAAAAAACCAGTTTAGTGTGGAAGTGGAGTGAGTAACGCCAAACCATGCAGTAGACAGTCGCCAGTTAAACATCAAAGAGAACAGACGCCAGCAACCACGTCGGGATCACAAAGGCTGTGCTTTGGTACTATGATATAAACAGCTGAGTAAAATACTGTCAGTAGTGTCGCAGCTAGAAAATGTAATTAAGAGTTTTTAAAGTGTATTAGCGAAAGTCGCAATCAGAACACCAGAGAGAGTAGATGCCAGTGAATGTGTCTAGATCACTAAGGCTGTGCCTCGGTAAAAGAACTGTAAAAGGCGGAGTGGAATACTGGCTGTAGTGTCTCAGTCACATATGACTGAAAGTTTTGATAGTATTATTGACAGTTCCCATACAATAATAACAGTTTAAACAGAATAATAAATGGAATAAGAAGTGCGTAGTAAACAAAAGAATAAAGCAAACATAAGTTTTGTGATTTCTCAGTTTTCAGTGTTGCGGTTTCCACACATTCCACCTGTCAAAATGTGATGGCTGCCAGGGCTTTTAGTATTTTTTTGGAATCTCCTGAAGATGTAAGGTAAGTGATTTAGTATCAAGGCCTTTTTATTGTATGAACAATTACATATGTTATATGTGATAGGCTGTATACAAAAAATAAGTGAGCATGGCAAATAAGTAAAGGGATGACTTTTTATGTGCAGTGTTGGTTAACTTGAATGTGCTGTTTTAGCAACAAACTAGTGTTACATATGAACAGATTTGTATTATCAAAACACAACTGAAGTACAACTTAGTGACTTAAAGAAATGCAGTCACTAAAAAATATTAGCGTGGCAATGGATTAGCAGGTAAAACTGACCAGATTGAGATATTAATGTATAAAGTACTAACAACGGCAGGATATTAAATAACCAGGTCAATCTGAGTGATACAAAGTTATTATGGAGGAAGATAAAAATTTTTATTGGGTAGAAACTATTGATGAAGTACATTAAGCAGGCAAATGTGTGAGCAAAAGAGTGAAGACAAATCAGGTGGAAGTGAGGAACAGAGGGCAAACGTTTATGAGTCGTGTGAAGTAGGGTCTCTGTTGAGAATATACTAGAAAACTCTGCATTCAATTTTAAGTAAGTATACCTGTTATTGTAGAGTGAAAGTTTGTATTGTGCGGTGGGAGGTCTAGCTACCTGGGCGGGGCCTCAGCCCACACACATGCTTGTTTACTGTGAGAAGTCTACAAAAGTAATGTTCTGGAAGTTTTAAATAAAAGGAAAAATCTGGAAGCTTTTTTCTATATAAACAGAGATGCACTCGACCAGTTAGTTCAGTTTTAAATCTGCTTTTGTAATGTGTATTTCGTGTGTCCGTTTTATGTATACTTGCTACTAAACTGTTCTTCAATAAAGCGTGTGTTTGCTCCTGTACTCAAATTATTAATTATTTTTACCCATACCTCAACAGGTTATGGGCCCAGTGGCATTTTAAAATCGGAGTGCAGTGTGTAATTGGAGTGCAAGTATAAAATATTTGTGCAAAAATGGAACCGAATATAAAAATTGAAAAACTTCGAGACAAAGATAATTGGCATCAATGGCGCTTCGTAGTACGCACATTGATGGAAGAGGATGATGATGTGCTGGATGTTTGCGAAGGAAGATTAGCCGAGCCAGCTGCAGGTGCAGAAGATCGTGACGCGTTGTTGGAAAAGTTCAAGAAGGCGGACAAAATTGCCAGAAAGTTAATTGTTACGACAGTGGAGAGAAAGCCTCTCGAACTTATAATGGGTTGTTCTACTGCCAAGGAGATGTGGGACAAATTGAATACAGCATATGATCTAAAATCTGATGAAAATCTGTCGATGATTCAAAAACAATTTTTTGAGTTTAAGTGGACAGAGAGTGAAAGTGTTACGTATAATATTTCAAAAATAGAACAGTTGGCTAGAAAAATGAAAAATCTCGGGGGAAAAATTGAAAAGACTATGGTGATGACTCGTGTTTTAACATCTTTGCCACAAAAGTTTAATCATTTTCACAGTGCTTGGGATTCGATATCTGACGATAAGAAGAATCTCGAAAATTTGACTGAGCGCTTGATGGCAGAAGAATTTAGATTACAAGAGCAAAAGGAAGTACACGAAGAGACGACAGCGTTGCTAGCTAATCTGAAAATCGGTCATAAAGAACAGAAGAATGACTCTTATAAATATGAGAAGAATAATTTGAAACAAGAGCAGTGTTATAATTGTGGAAGACAAGGTCATTTAAAAAGGGACTGCTTCAGGTGTTATACGTGCAAAAGAAAAGGTCATAAAAGTAACAATTGCTTCATGAATAAGAATAATGGACAGCGAAGATGGTCGAATAATCAAGAAAGAAGTAACTCGTCTTCTGGACAGAAGAAATCAACATCGAGGATAGCACTAATAGGTGACAAAGGCAGCTGTGGCAATCGGGATGATCTCTGGATTGTGGATTTGGGTGCGACGGATCATATGTCGAAGCATCGAGAATGGTTTTCAACGTTCGAAGAATATACAACACCAGTCAGTGTAAGAATGGGCAACGGTATGACAATGTCTGCATATGGTAAAGGTAATATTGACTTTGAAACTTATAAAAATAGTGAACGAGTAGAAGGTACTATTGTGAAGCTACTTACCTTTTTGTATCACATAAAATTAACTAACAAATATTGTATATTTCTCGGGCGCCATCTTACCAACTGTAAGAAAATAATTTACCAAGGTTCGTTTCAGCGAACTAGGAGAACAGAATGTGGTTGCTGAAATAATAACAATCATTTATGTTCATCAATAATTAAACGTTATTATTACTTTATTATTATTCATATTTCATGTTAATAAAATCATACAGACAAAATTTGAATTAATAATTGACAAAACGTGAATAATAGTTGTTGATTACCTTGAATCTCTTTTAATTTACTTACTCGCATTACAATAACAGATTCTTGAAATACATTTTTAAGAATTATAATGGGAACGCAAACCAGCCTTCTTATTACTATAAACTATAGTAAAACTATATTCTCACACACACACACACACACACACACACAAAGCTACTTTAGAGATCTCATTTTAAATATTTTATACTTTATGATTATGAAATCAAAATTGATTTCCCCATTCCGCCAGTAATTTTGAAAAACCCTTATTAAAATCTCATTGATACATGGCTACTTAGCTGAATTTGAAGCCGATTATTATTCCTGAAACCGTCACATGGTTTTACGTGCGCACTTTACTTCACTCCATGATTATCGAACTGTTATTATATATATAAACTGTTAATTACACTTTTAATACGAAATTTTGATTTTAGTTCATGTTTTAAAATATAGTATTCACATTTTATGGTTTTGCGGGCGCGTCGGCGAACACACAATAACTTCGCCCGAAAAACCGGCGAGAGCCGGGCAGACGCGACAGTTTATTTTGCGTCTGGTCCGCTGAGATGTTAATTTCCGACTACTTTGTTCTGTTGTGTCACAATGTTGCTGGCGTGACACACCCTGCATTCATGTTATGTAATGCGCTGACGCAACACATCGCCTGATGTCTGGTTGTGTAACGTGTTTACGTTTTCCGGGTTCGTCATTGTCCTTGGTACAGTTGTTGGCTGTTATTGTCCACACCATATCATTAAATAATTGTCACAGTCAATGCTGCCACTGTTATTCTTGTTTTAAACAGGAAATTTCCCCAAGTCTATAATTTCTGTCCCTATTGCCAATTATGTTATTTATTATTTATTTATTTATTATTTATAAATAAAAAAAATACAAATTATGTCATTACCCCAGGTATGCCCAAAAATGCCCCGCTACAATACCCCCCCAATGAGATATTTTATGCCGAAGCATAAAAAATCTCATTGACACATTCATACTTGCTAGAGGGATCAGCCAGGATATGTCGCCACAACCCCCTGTATGGTTTACAAAAAAGAATAATCAACTCACCCTTGGTCCGGTGACTGTGACCGCATCTGCATGACAATACTGGACTTCTCTCTCGAGATCCCAACACCGTAGAGTCAGACAGATACTCAACGCCCCTGCTCTGACGCGCAGGCCAGCTCGGGTCCGCCGCCACAGCACCACCAAACACTGAAACAACAAATCAAAATATTAAATAGTGGCCTTATACAACACCATATCCCCAACTGATCTGTTCCCCCCTAGCGGTGCTGGTTTGCGCTAAGAAGCACTGGTTTTGTTTTTACTCACTTATTACTAACATGTATATATCAGAATACCTAACATAACTTAACATAAGAAAACACAGTACATTAATAATTCATTTTAAAATAAACAACTTACAATTAAAATGTTACACACTTTATATCATTAAATTGGCATATAAAATCAAAAAATTACTTTTAAACTTGATTTACTCTTATTAATTCGTTTCTCAAAATTACAAAAATTATTTTTTATTTTATTTTTTTTCAATTATGGCCATCATTATTCCATTTCATTACTTTGGGTGATTCTACGTTATTCATTATAATTTACTTTATCCACTTGGCATTTACTCATAATCTTACCCCTTTTATTACTCTAACGTTCCCTTACAAAATCTCTAACTAGTATGACACCCCTCTATCAAAATTTTACTAACCCTTCTCTACCTCTAACTACTTACTACTTTAACTCCAATCGCCACCTTCTACTCTTATATAAAAAAAAATATTCTCTAACCCTTTGTACATAGGATACGTGTTTCCCCCCCCCCAAAAAAGCTCAATTCCCGTTCTCTGGCCCCTGGATTTTTACCTACGGCGGCCCCTTCCCACTAAAACTATACCAAATCCCGTCCCAACCCTTATGTTGCGGACTCCCACATTACACTACCACTACTACAAAATTGCCATCCCCAAAAATCTCCATCTCATAACCTCACTACAATTACAACAAATTAACATCAACAAATAAACAACAATATATCACTCAAATCTCTACATAAATTCTCCATTTCTACTGTGTCTCCACTTATACTTCTCAAAATTCTATAACATACATTAACTCAAAACAACATTGCATTATTTTCATTTCCACTATTACTTTAACTCTTACTTCGATTTGGACAGATCTATGTCCCACAAAATTCAACTTGAATTGACTCAAACATTTTATTCAAACAATTACTATCACCCATTTCTATCTTTTACAACCCATTGAAAATTTTACCTATCACAACTATTTTTCATTTTATTTTAAAATCTATAAACACATTGAAAACATATTATTATATTTTTATAATACTTATTCCTAACATACTAATGCAATCAACACAATAAGACATAATAACACAATATAAGAAGTATTTAGTGCATCTATTTTTTAAATTCAAACAAAATTATTGAGTAGCAAATCATCATTATTAATTAAAATATATCAAATTTTTAATACGTTATCCCCTTGGATAACCTCCCAGCCACACACACTATTTCAATTATGTAAGACTGTGGCGCCTTTTCGCTTCCACAGAGACTGTATATTTTGGAGCAGGGTTTTTTACCTCTCCGTGTCTCTGCTTCCGCTGTTAAGTTAAAATTGGTGAACATCAACATGTTCTCGTTAATAATCATGCACCCTTAAACGGATCTACCACCTGGCTCTGCTGTTCCTTCTCGAACAGAGTGGCAGCCGCTGTTCCATAGTTTGGTGATTCCCCTTTTATTACCCCCCATCAATTTCAAAATACACCTTTACAACGATAACAGCTATGGCCAGTTATGGTCAGCGCGTAATCGTAATGTGCCCCAACCATAGCTGTTAAAGCTAAACCAATTCCACGGTCAGGGTTCGGTGAGGCCGTGACCGCCCGAAAAGTTGGGGAATCACAAGTAAAATATCTTTCGTAATATTACATTTACGAATTTATATTTAAATGACAATATTAATTTAGATGGGGTTTTAACCCACTTTATATGGAAGCTTAACCATTATTAACATAAAATATTAAATACAAAATCTACAACCTTCCCCCATAGCAGTTCCACACTACACTGTTATGTCACTTCACATAACACAATACAAGTCTATAATTTCTGTCCCTATTGCCAATTATGTTATTTATTATTTATTTATTATTTATAAATAAAAAAAATACAAATTATGTCATTACCCCAGGTATGCCCAAAAATGCCCCGCTACACTATCTATAATGTATTATATGTTCCTGATTCAATGTATAATCTCTTTTCTGTTAAATATGCGGGTAAAAGGGGTATAGATTATGAAATAACACATAATGCTACGAGATGTACTTTAAAGCATGGTAATGAAATTCTTGTAACTGGTTCCGAATATGAGCCTGGTAGTTTGCTAAAATTAGACATTCAAACTTTAATTCCAAAAGAATGTAACGTGGTAGAACAAAAGAGTAGATCGAGCATTTCCAACGGTAATGTTTTACAATTATGGCACGAAAGACTTTGCCATCAAAATGTAAAACATGTGAAGAATTTTTTGAAAAATCTAAATATAAAATTTACGGATGAAAATTTCTTTTGTGAAGGTTGCGCTTATGGCAAAAATCATAGTTTGCCTTTTCACAAAAAGATCGATCGTGCCACTAAAACTCGAGAAATAATTTATACTGACGTTTGTGGTCCTATGGAAGTAGAGTCTCTCGGTAGAAAGTTATATTTTGTTTCTTTTAAAGACGATTTTTCAAGTTATAGAGAAATTCATTTTATTCGAGAAAAATCTGAAGTAATAGAAAAACTAAAATCATTTTGTATCGGGGTTGAGAATCAATTTGCAACAAATATTAAATAAATTCATTCTGATGGTGGTAAAGAATACGATAATAAAGCTGTGATCTCTTTTTTAAATAGTAAAGGTATAAAATATTCAATTAATGTTCCATATACGCCCGAACAAAATTCAATTGCAGAGCACGATAACCGAATCATTGTAGCTCGATCAATGTTATATTCAAATTCAAACTTACCTCTATTCTTATGGGCAGAAGCAATGAATACTGCTGTACATGTAATTAATAGAACAGGCCCAACAAAACAAAATAATAAAACTCCTTATGAGTTATGGAATGGAAAAACAGCTACTGTTGATAGATTTAAAATATTTGGAACCATGTGTTATGTACATATATCAAAAGAAAAGCGTAAGAAACTTGATAAAAAATCGATGAGAGGTTATCTGGTCGGATATCATGAGGATTGTAAAGGTTATCGTGTATATGTTCCGGAAGTGCGAGATGTCATTATAAGTAGAGATGTACTTTTTAAACCTGAAAGAGTATTAGCTGATTCAATTATTTTGAATTCTTTGAACAATAATAATAAAGAAACTGAAGAAAATGAAATTATAACTCCTAAAAATAATGAACTTTTACTTAAAAATGAATCAAATGAGTTTGAAGAAAGAGAACCTTTACAATCTTCAAATAGCGATAACAATCAAACTGGACGACAATTGCGCGATAGAACAAAATTAAAACCTACAGAATATTATGGATGTCCGATCACGTTTATTGCTGAAAAGTTATCATCTAATTATAACGAAGCAATTACAAGTAAAGAAAAAGATAGTTGGCAAGCTGCAATGCAGGACGAAATGAACTCTTTGTATGAAAATAAGACATGGGTATTAGTAGAAAAGCCAAAAAATAAAAAGGTGATTAACAATCGTTGGGTTTTTGTGAAGAAGCTCAATCCAGATGGTACAGAACGTTATAAAGCGCGGTTGGTTATTAAAGGTTATTCGCAACAGAAAGATATAGATTATAAAGAAACTTTTAGTCCGGTTGTTCGCTTTGATACAATAAGATTGATACTTAGTATTTCTGCTCGTGAAAATTTACATATCGGTAAATTTGATATAAAAACGGCTTTTTTATACGGTGACTTAAAGGAAGATATATATATATGAAACAACCTGAAGGTTTTGATGATGGAAGCTCACGCGTATGTAAATTAATGAAAAGTTTATACGGCTTAAAACAAGCACCAAGATGCTGGACTGAGCACTTCACTAATTTTCTTGTAAATTTAGATTTTTGTCAAAGTACGGGTGACCCATGTTTATACATATATAACAATAATAATAATAATATCTTGTTAGCAATTTATGTTGATGATGGACTTATTGCAGCTTCAAATGAAAGTTTGATTGATAAATTGTTGAATGATTTGAGTAAAAAATTTTAAATTACTAGTACTAAAGAAGTTACTAATTATCTTGGAATGGAAATTTGTAGATTGAATGATGGGTCTGTTTTCATTCATCAAAGTACTTATATTAACAAAATCTTAGAAAAGTTTAATACGTCAGAAGCTAATATTGTATCCACGCCAACTGATTGTAATCATGATGAATATTTATCAAAAACTATTGTAAGTAATATACCTTATCGTGAAGCTGTCGGCAATTTGATGTTTTTGCAAATTGTAAGTCGTCCGGACATAAGTTTTGCTGTAAATGTTGTATCTAGAGTTTTAGACAAACCAAGTGTAGCTCATTGGTCAATTGTTAAACGAATTTTACGTTATCTAAAAGGTACGATTGATTTTGGATTACTATATTGTAAGGATGGCAACTTTAAAGCTTATAGTGATGCTGATTATGCTAGCGATACAGTTACACGTAAATCAACTTCTGGCGTAGCTTGTATGTATGCAAATGCTGCAATTATTTGGCGAAGTAAGAAGCAACAATCTGTATCATTATCAACAACCGAGTCAGAATTTGTAAGTGCAGCATTAGCAACAACTGAAATAATGTGGTTAAAGAAGTTATTTAATGAATGCGATTGTAAGACTGATAAATATGATTTATATATAGATAATATGAGTGCATTAAAACTTATAAGTAATCCTGAATTCCATCAAAGGACAAAACATATTGATGTGAAATATAATTATGTACGTGATTGTTTTCAAAATGGAGAAATTGATGTACATTATGTTAAAAGTGATGAACAAGTTGCTGATATACTTACGAAAGCTTTGTCAAAACAAAAATTTGTTTATTTAAGATCTAAACTTGGACTTAAGAGTAAAAATGAATTTTTTTAAAATTAATGTGATTGTGAGAATGTAGAGTTTTAGGGAGGGTGTTGAGAATATACTAGAAAACTCTGCATTCAATTTTAAGTAAGTATACCTGTTATTGTAGAGTGAAAGTTTGTATTGTGCGGTGGGAGGTCTAGCTACCTGGGCGGGGCCTCAGCCCACACACATGCTTGTTTACTGTGAGAAGTCTACAAAAGTAATGTTCTGGAAGTTTTAAATAAAAGGAAAAATCTGGAAGCTTTTTTCTATATAAACAGAGATGCACTTGACCAGTTAGTTCAGTTTTAAATCTGCTTTTGTAATGTGTATTTCGTGTGTCCGTTTTATGTTTACTTGCTACTAAACTGTTCTTCATAAAAGCGTGTGTTTGCTCCTGTACTCAAATTATTAATTATTTTTACCCATACCTCAACAGTCTCCACACAATGAAAGTGGGCATATGGGGTTGCCATGTAAGGAAGAGGGCCGATGTCTCATTATTATAGCTGTTTTAAAAATAAGCTTGTGATTTACCTGATGAGGCCACAACTTTTTATTATGAGTTTTTTGTGCCTATTTCTGAAGAGATATGTAGTTCACCAGGTAAAGTATTGGTGTTATAGACAGAGAGGTAAAAAACAAGGTATTACACTAAGGAGGATTAAAGTCTTTGGCAAAACAGAATTTTCCAGTTTAAAACATGAGGACTGAGGAACAGTGAAAGTATTTTATATATTAATGACTTATGATTGGTGGCAATGACAAAATAGGTTCAGGGCTTTTATTACAATTTTTTAATATGTATGAAAAATTCAATCACTTTCTGCTACATTTCGTTTCTTGATATATATAAAGAATTTAAAATTTATAATTATATTACCTCAAGATGTTTTTTTTTCTTATTTGGAACGTGTTTCGAGAGTTCCTGTTCTCTCATCTTCAGCCTTCGCCATCTTGTTTCTGATGAAGTATTTGTGTGTTGGCTGCTGGATGTTATTAAGGTGTTTGTTGGTCTTTGGTCTTTTAAAGTTGTATTATTGTGTGTGGTTGTGGTATATGTTTTTGTATTTTGTGTATTTTTGATGTTGAGTGCTTTGAATATTGTGTCATGTTTTGTATTCATTTGTATTTGTTCTGGTATTAGTTTGTTTTGTGTACCTTAATAACATCCAGCAGCCAACACACAAATACTTCACCAGAAACAAGATGGCGAAGGCTGAAGATGAGAGAACAGGAACTCTCGAAACATGTTCTAAATAAGGAAAAAAAACATCTTGAGGTAATATAATTATAAATTTTAAATAATGTATGAAAAATTGTATTAACGGCCCATAAATTAAAAGTTTGCTTATATTTTTCTTATATTCCTTTGTAGAGAATCTAAATAATGATGAAATCATTTTTTCCTGGATTTTGTTGTCCATGACGTGTCCGTTGTTATTAGTTAACTATATAAAACACTACTAACTTGGATCACAAATTATTATCCAAATAACGGTGCCATCACCAAAGCAGGATGGACAGCACTCATAGTGGCAGCATCTGATGAAGCTCTAGTGAAGCAAAAACTAGTTTAGGCTATCAATTAAAAATTTAACATTTTATCAACAACAATTTGTGATCCATGTCAGTAGTATTATATATAGTGAATCAATTTTGTTCACATACACACGCAAAGTATTTGCATATAATCAGCCTAACACATTATCATTTTAATTTTCATATTACATGCATATCCTTAAAGTTTCTTAATTGTAAAATTTTTTACAATTTTCAATTATTCTCAAACAAAACAACAGTTAAATTTCCATTTTACATATCTTCAATAACACAAAAGATACAATAACAATCGTTAACATAATAATGTTAAGGAAATAAAATATTTTAAAACCTGTTTTTTCCCAATACATTTACTTAAAACTAACTGTATATAGGGTTTACTTGCATTGTACAGTTATTGCTAAAATGACTGACTGCTCAAACATCACTTGAATGTAACCGAAAATGCTCTGAGAATAAAACAGAAGCTAATGATGTGCAATGATGTACAAAACGATTTTTGACTTCACAATTGGTATTGATTACATCAAAATTTTGTGACCCAAAATAACGAACAAGCCCCTCCCATTGGCTAAAACCCAGATGGCTAATTTACTGTAACAGGATACAAAATAAAATAAACAATGTCAACAACTAGAAAAATAATCACTAATGGCCGTCCCACATTTAATTTACATCATTGGTTATATTGGCTACACTGTTGCCGGGTTTTGTGTGTGGAAATGCGTATTCGGCACATTGAAGGCATTATTTGAAATGCATTTCTCCTGAACAGCGACATCGATTTACTGCTACATGGAGTGAATTTTATCATTGGAGGACTACACATAATTGTACAGTTTTATTAGTGATGATGTAAATACTTACGTGTTAACAGTTACGTGATCAGTAAATAACATGACGTTAATTACCAAATAAAGCTTTACTTTACCTATAATTGGAAGTGTGTTTATATTATTTAATGAACAAGCGGTGTAGACAATCAATATAAACTATCACGTAACTAAGCAAGGACGAAACATTTGTATTACAGGAAAGGCAATCATCTAAAATAATAATTATGAATTGTAAACCTGAAAAATATTGTACTATTAAAAAAAATACGTGATGTTAAAAGTAATATACAATTTATACTATATACTATGGGATTACACATACGCACACGCACGCGCGTGTGTGCAAGGGTGTAACGTATAAGGCGTCCTCACTATACAGATTCGAATTTTTTGTGTCCGTACAAGAAAAAAGTTCGCATACACACAGGTCCGAAAACCTTATTTTCAGTCTGGCTGCCATCTTGCACTTTTTAAAGAAAACTTTATATATCAAGGGGTAACAGAGATATCTTAATGAAGTTAGGCACATATGTTTACATTAATGGAAGTTAATGAATTAAAAAAATATTCCTAATTTCATAATTAGGACTACGGCTCCTTCAGTATAAGAAAAATGTATTTAAAGTTATTACTACTTTTACTTCCATGTTCCATAAGGAAATGGATGTACGGTCATGGCAAGAAAAATCGTGTTCAAAATAATGGCCGATTCTGATTGTACTACCCTGAAAACATGAAGAAAAGTCATTTTTTGAAAAGTGTCTGTGTGTGTGTCTGTCTGTCTGTAGATTTTTTCTATGACAAACGATAACAGCCACAAATTCAAACAGAATCAAATAATTTTTGCATACAGTCCTGAATTGAAGAGTACTCAAGGCCTACTGTTTTTGGTGAAGATCGGTTAAGGGAAAGCGTTGTTTACCTGAAACGTTTTGTTTTAACAACGGTAATTTTTTCTATGACGAACAATAACTGCCGCACATTCAAACAAACTCAAATAATTTTATGCATACATCCCTGAATTGTAGTCAAGACCTATTGATTTTGATGAAGATCGGTTAAAAGAAAGGGGTAGTTTACCCGCAACGTTTTATGTTTTAACAAGGGTAATTTTTTCTATGACAAACGATAACTGCCGCACAAACAAACAGAATCAAATAGTGTTTTGCATACACCTGTCAATTGTAGAGAACTCAAGGCCTATTGATTTTGGTGAATATCGGTTAAGGGAAAGGGGTAGTTTACCTACAACATTTTATGTTTTAACACGGGTAATTTTTTCTATAACGAACGATAACTGCCCCATATTCGAACAGAATCAAATAATTGTTTGCATACGTCCCTTAATTGTAGAGTACTCAAGGCCTATTGATTTTGGTGAAGATCGGTTAAGACAAAGGGGTAGTTTACCGCCAACAAATTAAGTTTTAACAAGGGTAATTTTTTTCTATGACAAACGATAACTGCCGTAAAGTCAAACAGAATCAAATAATTTTTTGCACACGTCCCTGAATTGTAGAGAACTCAAGGCCTTATTGAACTCAGTGAAGATCAGTTAAGAGAAAGTGGTAGTTTACCTGCA
Organism: Magicicada septendecula; assembly: GCA_034769895.1. Taxonomy (NCBI): domain Eukaryota; kingdom Metazoa; phylum Arthropoda; class Insecta; order Hemiptera; family Cicadidae; genus Magicicada; species Magicicada septendecula. Next base: position 1,421,709,871 of record CM068367.1, on the reverse strand, counting down.
AAGGTTTATGTTTTAACAAGGGTAATTTTTTTATGACGAACGGTAACTGCCGTAAATTCAAACAGAATCAAATAAGTTTTTACATATGTACCCGAGTTGTAGAAGACTCAAGGGCTATTGATTTTGGTGAAGATAGGTTATGGGGAAAGGGTAGTTTACCAGCAACGTTTTATGTTTTAACAAGAGTAAAGTACTTAATTTTGATAGATAAAGTATCCTGATAAGAAGATCATAATAATCCAGTATAGAAATGTAGATGAAATATCTATAAATGAAGAGACTAGTTGAATGGGGTGGGGGTAATTTTCCATAAATGAAAATTATAGTTGAAGGGGTGGGGATAATTATTTATATCTGTACTACGTTATCGGCAACAAAGAAGTAGTTTGTTGTTAAAATTCCTTCCTGGGCTGTTTGGCTGTAGTCCAATGTTTTCTGCAAAACCAGACGTTTCAGCAGTGCCATCGACTGCCATCATCAGTAAAAATCAAGTGCGATAACGTGAGGTGGTATACATTAGTGACCACAGTACTGTAGTTAAGGCTGAAGCAATAAGTAGAAAGAAGTAGTTTCTATGGAAATATTTCATTACAAAAATGATTTTAAATATAAATCTTAGAACATGGAAGTCATGTATGGTTCTCCATACCGATATTTTAAAATTGCCTCATTAATAGTAGTTTATAACAAAGTAAGGGCTTGGTTTTTAACGAAATTAGAATTAATAACTTCTAACAAATTTAAAAACACTTGTGTAATGGGATTTTTCTGCCCAGTAATGATTATCATGGACATTAATAATTTCATTTCATGTAAGACTTCTTCATCAGTGAATATATGAGAGACTGAATAAGTGGCGATCAATTGCAATTTTGTGTAGAAAAGTGAACAAAATGCCCGTCTCTGTTCATAGTCAACATTTTCAAGGGCTTGTAGCCTATGCTTTGTAGATAGTACGGCTTTAATCTTTTGTGGAGATTCATCTGTAATAAAATCAGGAACAGGAGCTGAATGGAATTTTGACAAGTTTCCATGTCATACACAAGCAGTGGAGTGGTGTGTGAAGATGGTGACAGAAGCATCACAAAAAAACGCTGCCAAGTCAAGAGATGGATTCATCAGAACTATGGTTCTTTCACGATCCATCATGCCACGTTTTTTGCACAAATCGGAGTTTAAAATAGCTAGTACCAAAAAGAATGAGTAAAAGGCTATTGACATAATACCATAGCTTGTAACAATTATCATTAACTATTTTATGTCAAAGTATAAAATTTGCAATTTAATGTTAAAAATGTGTTTTTCAGGTGCAATGCGCGACCAATAAAAGTTGAAATATCTATGCTTTTTAAATTTATTTATCTTCCCTTTGCTATTATTTACTTATCTAAAGCTGTAGGTCTACAATTTGACTTACATATGGTAAGTCAAATGGTAAATTAGAAAAAGTTTCGTTTTTCTAAGCACGAAAAAGTGTTAAAATTCATCATTTTTTATTATTTTTGGGGTGATGCATGACCGGAAGATATTAACCGATTTTTTATTTATTTTACTTATGTGTCCTGGGGACAAGTTTTCCGCGGTATAGCGAATCGACAAAAATAAAAATATTTCCGTCCCATCCTAACATCTATCGCCTCTTTAGATATAAAGTTTTCTTTAAAAACACAAAATGGCGGAGAGATGGAGGAAAGTGAGACTTCGTCAGCCTAAGGTTAATAGGAACTTTTTTCTTATACTGACGCATAAATTCGAGTATGTATAATGAGGACATCTTTTCGTTGCATCCTGTGCACACACACACACACACACACACACACACACACACACACACACACACACACGCACGCACGCACGCACGCGCAATGCTTTAGTAATATAATGTAAAATTTGAAATATAAAAGGAATGCTGGGAATTGCCATTTAAAACCAAATTAAAATCTTTAGTACACATAATATCGCAACATCCACATATTACTGTACTACTAATAAACAACAATTTGAAAGGCACAATATTTTCTTATAGTAAATTTATATATACTATGAAAAGAAGGTGTTAATGAAAAAGAGAAATTTAAACATTTGCGTTAGGTAATTTGTTTGTTTGTGATTAAGCTTAAAGTATGTTCCACCACACAGAATGAGCAGTTTAGTAAATTGTGAAACATACGTTTTTAGTCAGTGTTTTGGGTAAGAAAAATAGCTGTATCCTAAGGATACGAAATTTGTATATGTAAGCTGGATATGAAATTTGTACAAACGTTTTTATTACTAATGCAAACAGTCCATAAGCAAGAAGAGTTAACGTGAATAAGGTGGCGACAAGACTTAGCGCGCGTCTCCCGAAGCGTCTGCTATAATGATTACAAATAATTGTATATATGGTCCACACCACCTTAAGTTGTACATTAGAATTTGAATTAAAATTAACTTTAGACTATTTACTACAACTTTTATGCTTACAGTATACTATATGTCTATCTCAAGAAATAAAAAATTTCCTCACAGACCAAAAATTTTAATACACACACAGACGACATTAATTAATTAGAGATAAAAAATCAGTAAAAATTGTATTTATTGCACTTTGGCTTTTAAAATGCGCTTATAACAAAGGAAATTTATTGTAAATAAAACGCGGTTAAAATTGACTCCATAAATTTAATAATAGGGTAACGGTCACTGGTTGATTGAAACGTTGCTCTAACATCTACAAGTAAACATAAATTGATACAATATTTTTTTTATGAAGAAAGTAATTCTGTTACAGACATGTAATTTATTCAGAAATGTGCAGCACAGCATGTAGAACATCAATAAAATTTAAAACTCTTTAAAATTTTTACTTCACATTTAGTACGAATGGCAAGATTGGAATGACAGAAAAGGACAGAAGTATAGGAGAAACATATGGATAAGACAGAGCGCGACAGCTCCCATAAGAGCCAAAGCTGTAAATTAAACCTGCGATGGGGATTATTAAAAAAATCAATTACTCCAACCGACCCAAATAAAACACAGAATACAAAACCCCAATTAAATGAAAACATTACATCTCCACAGTGGTTATGGCAGACACACGTATGACATATACCTTCGAACAATGAGGTCACAAAGGTACACTAACAAATGGAAGTGGAGGGATTGAGTGGTCAGAAGGTAAGTACCCCTATCAAAGGACATAATTGCAGCGCTGGAGTATGACTATGCCTACTTAGTATCACAAATCAACAATCCATAGGCAGTAAAACTGGACTATGTGCAGTCCTATTACTATTTTGACAAAGACATCTTATTAAATTGAACTCTTCGACAAAGGTGCAATCCATTTGATTCTTGGGCAAATTTTACAACCAGCCACAATGTCTCAGAGTTCTGTAGAGAAGTAACAAGCCTCAACGTATTGGCATTTGTATTTATAAGCCAGTTGCCTGAGAGCAAGTGATGACAGTATAGTCCCCAATCGTAACTTGAGACATTTTACAAACTAACTAAAGACTCCTACCAAATTGAGGCCAGGAGGAAATGTCTGCACAAAACGCAGACGCACAAGACTGACAGTCAGATTTGAATTTTAGGTTGCCAATAAATTTGCCTGACAGCAGTGAAGATGATGCCCAACTGGACTGGTCTTCACAACAGTGACCCACAACAGCTTCACGCAAAGACCAGTACACCAGAGCACAGTCAACAGGATTCAAGTGGGAAGGAGTGTGTTGCCAAGATGGCAGGGTCATCCATTCACTAATGGCAGCCACCCAGTTGCTTACAAAAGTTCAAGTCAGTAGGGCAGAGTATTTACCCAGTATAATACAATTAGATTTAGTACAAAGGCAAATTTGACTAAAGGACAGAGATGTTCGGAAGAGCTGCACACAGAGATGTACCAACATAGCAAGAAGATAATTGCCTAATAATTCAAGGTGATAAGGTGGCACTGTAGTGTTGGCTGCCAGCAACATGAATAGGTTACAAAATGCCAACCTTTGTAACTTACAAAATGGTGACTGATACAAAATGTTTTGGCTGAATCATGTGAACTAAGGAAAGCATACATAACACTTTGACGCTGGGCCCTTAACATAGTGGTACTTCGCCCATGCCGGGCCATTTTTGCATATATTTAAAATGTTGTATCTTCTTAACGATATAGTAAAAAAAATATGCTACCCATGTTTTTATGAAGATCTAAATGGTGAAGATCTTCTTTAAAATGGTGTATAATACTGTATGGCATTGTGTTGGTTCTTTTCCCTGAAATTGCTTTTCAAAAAAGTGATGTTTTTGGAATTAAAACAAATTGGCCAAAACACATGTTGTTACTAGAAACTCGTAATTTTATTTTTAATTGTTGGAAACGGTTAAACAATACATTACATAATGTTTATAATATATATTGGTTTGGAAAGGTGTACTTTTGTAATTTTTTTACAAGAAACGCTGTCTAGCATTTTGACACGTATGTGGTGTTTAGCCAACTAATCTAACAGTTTTCTGCGCTATGCTTCATGTCAACTGTACCTATGAAAGTGAACGCATATGCGATATAGTGGATGATTTGGGTACTACAAGGTCTGACATCATGAAAAACACATTGAAACTTCAGGACGTCAATTGACGTCCATCAGCGTCAAATGTATTATACCTGATCAATAAACTGTTCATGCTGTTCTTTGATGAGTACTTCTTTTAGACATAGTTCTTCTTTTACACACAGTTCTTCTTTTACAGATTGTTCTTCCTCTACAGATAGTTCTTCTTTTAGGGTAGAATTTACAAGTGGCAATATATACTGCAAATTGAAAAATTTAAAAATTAATTTGTCTTCTCTGTGACTTACAGAGTACATAATAACGTGCTAAAAATAAATATGAAATAAATACAATTAGCCATCAATTTTTCTAATAAATATCTGCACTCTGCACAACATGTGTGTGTGTGTGTGTGTGTGTGTGTGTGTGTGTGTGTGTGTGTGTGTGTGTGTGTGTGTGTGTGATTTTACTTTACTAAATCACATCTGGTTTTTGTACTTACAATACTGTGAGACTGGTATTCTGTTGATATTTAAATTAAATATCTACAAATGAATGTAACCCTAATCTCAGTCTCAAGTGGTATTGAACAACCTAACACATTAGCTGTGGGTTACATAATCAGGTTTGTGCATATTTTACCTGTTTAGTCTCTTCTTCTTCTTCTACATCCACTTCTTTCTTTATAAAATCCGTTAAAACATCCTACAAATAAAAAAGAATTAAATTTACAATTATAAAAATTTATTACCATTACAGGAGAATACTTTACATGCGCTGCAAAGGAAATAATAGACTTTCAAGATTGGAATAACACCTCATGGAAAGAGTATAAAAATGTTAAGATTTACTGATAATACGGCTTCTATTTGTAGAAAACAAGGTAAATTTATAAACACCATTCAATTGTATAGACAAATGATGATTACAATAATAGAAGTTGGAAACAAAAGTAGAGATTCTGTAAATATTAAAACCGGCAACTTGGAGGAAGTGGTCACAGCACAGGCCAAACGGAGAAAATAATTTGCTGTTGTCAAATACTGGGCTAGGAATTAGGAAGAAATTCCTCAAGTTACATGTCTGCAGCATCGCACTATACACGCTGGATGTGGAATCTAGATAATTTGGAAAGGTGAAAGAAAGAACCACAGAAGCATTTGAATTGTGCTGCTATATGCTAACATGTGCTGAAGAACATTAACAACATACTGGATGGGCAAAGTAACTTCAAAAAATTAACAGGTTCTGGAAACAATGGGAGAACGGAGCGGTTTGTGAAGACACGGCCATGGAGTGGTGGGTCACTAGTTGAGACAGCCAGGAGTAATGATTCTGGTGATGGGAGCCCAGTGAATGGTAAGTACCATACAGGAAGGCAGAGACTGGAGTTGACTGTTGACATTATGGGACGCTGTAAGCACTACAGACAAAGACGAGCATAACGATATGAAAAGCCTAAGAACCACATCAAAGCAAGTACATGTTATGATAAAAGAGAGATAAGTTAAAGGTGTAATCGTAAACCTTTCATTATTGCCTTTTCCAGACAGAAATTTCTGCATCTAGTGATCTTCATACAAGGGGAATTTCAAAAGATCGTGGTCTATAATCTAGAGGTATTTTTGCGTTTCTGTTTTTCACTGGACTATGACACTACATTTGCCCCATAAATAGATGTAAAGAATCTAGTTGGTCTGCTGTGTTGTTAATAACAAACAGTTGTGTAAACAAAGTCATCTCTCAAGGTCATTTATCCTCAGTGTGCTGTTAAAAAAGGGAAGGTCTAACGTCATGCACCATCAAATTTCTTGTTAGAAAAAGGTTTAACACTAACACAATTTTTTAACGAGATGAAAGATATGTTGGGTGATCATTTACTACAGTTTATTTGTAGACTTGTAATGGGTAATACAAACTGGGTCCATCATTTCATTCCAAAACAAAACACCAGTCAAAACAATGTATGTACAGTGGTTCCTGTTTCCAAAACAGAGGGGTGACCACGTGGTCTCGTTTTATTGTTTTTCTGGTATTACATCGACAGATTCCAAGGCGGTGCTGACCCGCCTCACATTTCAAAGTGAAATAATCAAGGCTTGGCCCCTGACATTATATAGCGTGATTCAAATTGTACATAGTTCAGAGGTCAGATTAATAAAAATAATTATTGCTAAATAATAACCTGCCATTAATTCGTTAACCTAGCTTTGTTTGCTCATAGTAACAAAAAATACAGAATACCGTTAGCAGGGTGGTAAAAACAACCTTGAATTTACAAAAGAAATAGGCGGCGAAAGCGGTTTGAACAAGACAAAGTCAGCGTCATTTTTGCAAGTTAACGTACACGCAGGAAGAACTCGCATGCCCAATGTTATAGCCAACCAAAAATAGCGTCACTTGGAAGCGCGAACTATTATCAGCTGCTGAATGGGTGAATTCGAATTTACCAGCAAAAATTTGAACAGATAGCCAATTGGTTATTTTTTAGTTTGACAGTGGGAAGCGTAGTAGGATCAACCATATAAATATTACCCTCGTAGGAAGCGGAAGAGTCTTGTTTTGCATCTTAGAGTATTATTCTGGAGTGTCAGTCTCGGAGTCTTAGATATGAGTCGTAGAGTCTTAGATATCAATCAGAGGAGTTTCGTTGAATCAGTCGAAGGAGTAATATATGAGTTATTATTGTGACGATATTCTTGTTTAAGTGGACATGAAAGAATTAATAAATCAAGTTATTATTCAATAATTATATATCTACAATCTAACCGGAAATTGTTCAAGCTAATACGAAGAAGCAAGCGGTTCGCGAGTGACTAAACTTAATTTAGTGTGGCATCAAGAGAGAAGAAGTATATTTACTATGTGCACGTAATCTGAATTAAGTAAAGGCAGAAGTATACTTTATTATGGGTGCGTAATACGGAGTATATAGCCAAATTTAAGGTCGCAGTGCGCGAGCGTCAGTTGTTATCACGTACGAGTGAAACCAAAAGCAGAGCAAGTAGAGATAAAGCGTGATGTGTGGGAAGTGAGATACGAAGAATGCAGGAAATGGATAATCAAAATATCAAGTAACAAATTTAAATTTAATTGATTACTAAAGTAGATCCAATGTAACATAGTCGTCTATCCATGGTTCGCCCATTTCATTCTGAAACAATTCACGAGTATGTTGAGATGCTAATGGTATTCTATATCTTATGACACGGAAAGAAATAATTATTAAATATATATGTACTTTATAGATATTAATTCATAATTGTGAAAGGAGATAATCATTAAAAACATATATGTAATCTGTTAGGATAAACCGTAAATGTATTGCTCAAAGAATAATAGTTGCAAAGATTCAATTTGTTTCATACATCCTAATGTTGAACAATGATAAATTTATAAATGATTTAATACTTTGTTTCATAAATACGATATATTTAATTATAGTAAATGATTTAAGGAGTTATTTCTTTTGTAGAAAATACGTAATGAATGATGATGTTGTTTAGTGTATAAATTTTGAATATTATATTTCTATGTCTAGTGCTAAAATTTATGTATCAATATCTCTTGTTTGTGTAAATGTAATACAAATACAAATAAGTAATTAGCATCCCAACAGAAGCGTTATTATTTTAATAACCCCTGAGATCTTAAATATCTCTGGCGCCCAGCAATTTAAATAAAGTATTAATCATATTAGACGTGATAAAATAATTGATATTATCACGCAAGCGTTGTAACTATAATAAGGTAAAAGGCAAGTACGATATTTGAATGAATCAAATGTGATTAGTTCTCTACTGTAAACAAAATTAGTGACATACTTTTTCTATTAATAGTTTGTTAATTTTACAGTTAAAAGCACCGTGCCTACTGTGTGCCTGATTGACTGTTATTCATAAGTAATCTAGAGAGCAGTGGCTTAACATGGAGGGTGACTGAGTTACTGACTTATATATATATAAATTCTTAAGGATGCAAATGTATCACCAATGGTTATTATAATAACATTAACAGTGGCTAACAAATAGCGAATTTTGGACTCCCCCAACCCTCCTGCCTGCCACCACAGGAATCCTGGCTACACCTATCCCAGAACGGAGTTGGTGGAGGGGGAAATTTCTGGGGCTAAAACTACATAAGACACTTACTAAAAGTGTCTTATGCCATAACATATTAAGTACTTAATCATTCAAAAATATTACCCAATGATTTTTAATCATTTAAAAAATTATATATTCAAAAATATATACACAAATATACTACAATATACTGTACAATAAAAACACATAGAAGTCTTTTGTTTTTACAAAATTCTGGTTCAAAAATTTGTGCAGTACAGTAATTATTATAAAAAGGATTTTTCAAAAATCGTAAAAATAAAACTAAGATTGAAAGAAAATAATAAAATTCTCTCAGTGGTGTCATGGAAATGACTTTTGTTTTAATTCTGGTCGAGAAACTGCACTTATGGGGTGGAAATTGTACAATGGAGGAAAAAGAAAACTGCAATGCACATTAAGACTGCCAGCACAAATAACACAATTGCACTGAAATATTAACAACCATGTATGAGGGCATGTAACGAGTACAAATACTCAAAAACAAAAGACACGCAGAACACAAGTCAGCAGACTATTGGTACACACATGTTCACATACCCGAAGCATATAATAGAAAGTAAACACTAATACAATGAAGAGTTGAAGATTAATGAGTAAAGACTGACAATGTGGATGTGGGGAGTGAGACAACTGGAGAATAAAATACCTGAGAGTGGTTGTCACAAGAGCGGTTGTTCTGATAGAAAGTTCAATGCAAGTCATGAACACTCATGTTGTGTGCCTGCCTCATACTGTTTGGCTAAAAAATATCTGAGGCAGGACACAAAAGTAAGAGTATATAAACCAATATTGTGTCCAATACTGAAACTAATGTACGAGGTATGACAATTAAGTTCTCTAACTCACCACCGTTTGGCACCGAGGACAGCACTATACAAGCAGCTCAGTAAGATTTATTTTATAATCTTGGCATTTCAGTGTCTTGTGCGCAGTCGTGAAAATGTCTAAGCTGGAATTAGAGCAAAAAACATCAAAATTCTGGTGAAACAGGGCAAGAGTGGAAGTGCAATACGGGAAATGTTAGTGGAGGTGTATGCCGAGATTGCTATGAAGAAACCAGCAGTGTACAAATGGATTAAATGGTTTTCTGAGGGGAGGGAACAAGTGACTGATGAAGAAAGGGTAGGGCGGCCGGTAACAAATACTGGAGTAACACTCCAGTGAGGTGTTCTGGAGCATACCAAGGCAGCTTTACGGAGGAGAGAGGGGGAGGGAGGGGGAGGGGGAGGGAGAGAGAGAGAGAGAGAGAGAGATGGAGAAATTAGTTGATTAGAATATCAGGGAGACTTGTGGAGTGGACAACTCCACTTTAGAAGTGGATGTATAAGGTAAGTGTATATGACGTGTAACAAGTTAATCGTATATGAATAGTAAAAACTACGGTTTTTACATTTAAACCTTGTCCCCAAACAATTTATACCTTGTCCTCAAATTTGACCTTTTCCATTTTTGTTTGTTTGTTTGTTTATAATTGATAAATTACTCTTGTTAACACCTGAAACAAATGAAAACACACTGGTAGTTATAAGACTAAATCTGCATCACACACAAGTTAGCACAAGAATAACACTTATCTAAAAATGAAACTTTTACTTGTGAAACTTACTGTTTTTTATCTTCTCGTTGAACGCGTTTCAGCGTACGTATTCGCCTTCTTCAGCTTTGAGACAGACTGCCATCATTTTGTAACGGTTGTTGTGTGGTAGGTGTAGTGGGGTTGGTGCGTGGAGGAAGGGGATTGGCGCGGGGATTCAACTTAATGTTTGTTTTTTGTATAATTGTGTCAAAAAGTGTATGTGATTTATATTGTAATTGATCGTTAAGTATGTTGTTTGGTTTTGTTGTGTGGTGTTTATATATTTCGTATTGTTCAGTTGTGTTGAGTTTTCGACCTTTGGGTAAGTATGTAAAATTTCAAGATTAGTGTCTATGTTGGTGTAACTGGTTTTCTGTGTGTATGTGTGTGGCAAATGCGGAGTGTATATTGTTGTTGGTTAAAGCTTTTAAGTGTTCAGAATAACGGGATGAAAAAGATCTTCCCGTCTGGCCTATGTAGAAACTATTGCAACCATAGACTAACATTAGCTCCATAAGAACATTAACCATAGAGCATTATGCTCCATAGACTAACTAAAATACCCTTAAATAAACAAGATTACACCGACGAACTCAACACAATAAAATACATAGCAATCAAAAACGGTTACAACCCTAATTTAATAAACACACTACACAAACGCATCAAAAACAAAAACAACAAAACACAAAATACCATCAACACACAACACAATAAATACATCACACTCACATACCACAACTCCTACACACACAAAATCGCCAACACATTCAGAAAACACAAATACAAAATAGCATACAGAACAACCAATACCATCAAAAAACACATCAATAATACAAACACAGACATAGACAAATATAACAAAACAGGTGTATACAAATTAAATTGTAATGACTGCAATAGTTTCTACACAGGCCAGACGGGAAGATCTTTTTCATCCCGTTATTCTGAACACTTAAAAGCTTTAACCAACAACAATATACACTCCGCATTTGCCACACACATACACACAGAAAACCACAGTTACACCAACATAGACACTAATCTTGAAATTTTACATTACTTACCCAAAGGTCGAAAACTCAACACAACTGAACAATACGAAATATATAAACACCACACAACACAACCAAACAACATACTTAACGATCAATTACAATATAAATCACATACACTTTTTGACACAATTATACAAAAAACAAACATTAAGTTGAATCCCCGCGCCAATCCCCTTCCTCCACGCACCAACCCCACCACACCTACCACACAACAACCGTTACAAAATGATGGCAGTCTGTCTCAAAGCTGAAGAAGGCGAATACGTACGCTGAAACGCGTTCAATGAGAAGATAAAAAACAGTAAGTTTCACAAGTAAAAGTTTCATTTTTAGATAAGTGTTAGTGCTGTGAAAGAAGAGATGAATAATCAAGACAACTACAAGAATAACGTCCGATTAAGAACAATGTTTTCTATTTAATGCATATATCATTATTAATAAACATGTTTTCTATTTAATGCATATATCATTATTAATAAACAATGTCTTCACATTGTCAAACCTCAGTTTCACCACTACGGGTACCTTATTTTAGTTTGTGTGAGGAGTTTCATGTTAATACAATAAAGTGTTTCTGGCTGAAAAGACATTCGAGATAACTTATGTAAAGGAGAACTCATATTAATGCTACCTGCATATGCAACTGGGATGAACCAATGTACAGAAGAGTATTGAAACACAGTGCTAACTATAATGTTTCCTGAAAAAATGTTTACCCCATAAAGGTACACTTTTCTTGGAAACCACACGTGTCCATTTTTTTTTTTTTGGTCGTCCATATTTTCACACAGACTTTAATTCCTATTTACCAAAAATTATTGGCTAAGAATCTTGACATCATTTTAGAATTATTTGGAGAAAGAAATAAAACTCTGATATCAACTGAATACTAAAATTTTTATAAAACCCCTGAGTTAAATTGTTTGCAGAAGTTATACTCTATATTTTGATACAAGTATCATACAAGTTGTGAGAATATGTTGCAATACTACAAGCAGCCTAATGGGAAAGTGTTATTTACAACAAAAGTTTTACACATCTGGCAAGTTTAAAATACTTCAAATAGCCTATATTTGCTCTGTTGGGAGGGGTGTCTTAATGTCAGCTACAAATGGCTACATGAAAGAACACCACATCTGAACTCCCACTGTGTTCCCACTGTCAATACAGAAGTTATATTAAACATATTATAGAATTAAAAATAAAATTATGATTTCTCAGAAAAATATACCTGAATTTTCACAATTTAATATAGCAAAATACGGGTGTTCAACATTATGTAATGTTACAATAACATTATGTTTATACTGAACTGTTAGTTTATAATTAATGTTTGTGTATGGCCAAACTATGATATTTAGTAGCTGGTTAACATGTCCATTTGTGTATTAGATTTTTAGTTTACACTGTGTATTTTAATAATATTAAATGCCATGAATTGCGTTAATACAATACAGCACTGACCAAACCAATAATATTATATACAACCCGTACCAAAAATAAAATTCTCCTCAAAAACTATAAAGCTATTTCATGTAAAACATAACATGGCTCCATTACTATTTATTTACTGATACAGTTTGATCCTAACCAAGCTGAACTGCACTGTCTTTACATTACAAACACTTCTTCAAGTAAAAGTAGGTATACATGAAATATATAGGCCTACTGAAAATAACTATGACTATGTACAGAATCTGAAAGTGTTATTTGGCTAAATGTTTTCTAATGTACTTTGATTTTGGAAGTCTACAAAAATTGGAAGTTCATTTTATTCTTCAGTTCAATACAAATTATATAATAATATACTGAGCATGATAGTATTTTCTTGTTTTCATTTGCAATAATGATTATTGTAAACAATATATATCTTGTCTCCAATTTGTTAACTTGAGTAACCACCATTTTTATTTTTTGATGTGTATTGAATCAATATGAAAACATTATCACAAACAGCAAGTTTAGAGAAATAATCATTCACTTACATTCACATGCCTAAATGTATATTCACCTACTTTAGACGCGTTGCAATCTATACATGTAACTAACAGTAATATTCAATTTTCTGTTGAATAGTTGTATGTTTCAATGTTATTGTATTCTTGTTGTCATTTATCTATGGTTATTTCAACTCAACATTTTTCGAAAGCAAAAGTCAAATCACAACCTACACAGTCGTATTAGTAAACCCTTAAGCGCATGAGTTAAGCCAATTATATCTTAGTTAATATTTACATCAACAACAAAAACTGTGACAAGGATACTAAATAGTCAACCTTGCTATGGGGAGAGAAATAAAGTATTACTTCTATGCACTATGCAAGTGCTCTCTCTCTCTCTCACACACACACACACACACACACACACACACACACACACACACACACACACACACACACACACACACACACACATATTAAACATAGAAACTTTTACTACATTTTTAATTTCTAATGCGATTTTTTATAAACTGATTAGGACTGGTTCACCTTATGTAAGTATTCAGTTACGCCATAAATGAAGTGTTGTTAGGTTATGTTTGTCCAGTTGTAGGTTATGCACGGTACAATAATATTACATTACTTTTGAATTTGTCCTGTACGTTGTTTAACAGTACTTGCCTGTGCCATTACTTTCAGTAGATTTCTAACATACTATTATACTGGTTAAATCCACATATATAAAAGTAGTATATTTAGATCTATCAGGTATTCTGTTACCCTAACGTTTTGATGCGTTTACAGCATATGCAGGCCAGCAAAAGCTGTGAAAGTTGAAAATCTAATATATTATTAATTCAGACACTAAAAAGTAAACAAGATACCTTGGCAAAATTTTGTACTGCGACTCACGATATTTTCTGGTGATGTGCAATTTTTCTAATTTTGTGAAATAAGTTAGTCAACAAATACGAACCACCTTTCCAAATTTAAATTAAATAATTTTCTTAATGTGTCTGGTTTATCTTATTAATGAAATTATCAATGACTATTATCGTTATTTTCACCTTAACTTAACGTCCAGTTGACATTAAGTTAGAAAATTACCTTAACTCACAGAAGTACTACACACTACTGATACGGCTGTTGTGATCGGTTAACAAACATAATCCGTTCAAAGTCGATGTTCGCTGCCCGAATTGTTTGTTAACTGATCATCGAATTGTTTTATGGAAATTTGATTATTCTTTACAAATTCTATTTATTATTATTCTATACAAACAAACAAAATAAATAAAACATTATATAAATTCTTACTTCGTTTTTTTATATGTAATAACAATAATACATACATACAGTTTTGCATTTTCATAGGACGTTTTTTTTTTCGTTTGTGGGGCGTTAAAGAATCTGTCCACTGTCGACTGCTTTTCTCTTTATTTCAGGATTTTTCGGAAGTGATTAATAACATTGTCACTGGACATGGACATGGAGAATGGTCACAGCTTTTGCCAAGCAGAATTCAACTGTCCTTGGCACTTCTAACCACGCCTTTTGAAAGACCCAGGTAGCTTCGAGAATATCAAAATGTTTTTAATGTCATCGTTGATAAGAACTGACATGCTTCAAAACACTGACGAAACAGAGCACAAGTCTACAATTTCTTGAAACCTGGAATAACATCCTGTTCCATTGGCTGAATCAACAAACTTGTATTTGGCGGCAGAAACTGAATGTCTGCCAGGGAAAGTCTGCCAGCAAATTATCTTCAAGGTCTTTTGGGTGTCCTGGTGCACTGCCCAATAGAAACAGTGCTTTCAGTGGCAATTCATTGGTCTCAAGGTAATCTTTCATGCTTGGTGCAAAAACTTTAATAACCATTTTTTGAAAAGGACCTGTGTGACTCAATGCCTTTCATTCCATCACCAGTCTTTCTTTAATGCTCTAGGATTCACAGAGTGATAGACAAGAAGCGGTTTAAGCTACACATCACCTCTAGCATTAGCTCCCAAAAATAACTAGTCTTTCATGGGTTTGTGCCCAGGAATATTTTTTTTATCTTTCGTGATGTAGGTATGGTTTAGCATGTGCTTCCAAAATAAACCAATTTCATCACAGTTGTATAAATTTGTTGTGAACAATATCCTTCTTTGTTAAATGAATTCTTGAAACTTGAGACAGAACTTCTCAGGTTCTTCATCTGCACCAGCAGACTCACTGTGCATTACAACATGTTTAATGCCAGATCTCCTTCTAAACCACGAGTTGTATCTTTCATTTGTAACTCCTCATGTGATGAATGTGGAGTTTGTTTCTTCAGTTCTTCAAAAATTTCTCTAGCCTTCTCTTGAATGACAGTCATGGTAGTTACAACTCTCTTCATTTCCCTTTCTTTTATCCAAACTAAAGGTAATCTCTAAACTGTTTCATGGATGGCACATCTCTGTTCCTCAGATGTGATTTTTGTTACTGCTTCAACTGCTTTAGTCTTCCTCGTTATATCTTTCTTAGTCAAGATTGTGTCTACTGTAGACCTGTTCAAGCTATACTGCCTAGCAACATCACTCATCTTCTGCCCACTCTCTATCTTGGCTGTCATCTCTTTCTTGGTTTCTATGGTGAGCACATTACTTGACACTCCACTCTTTTTAGGCCCCATAATATTATCATTTGATTTTAATAAAAAGTTCAGAAAAGCACTTACAAAAATTCAGAGAACACAAATCAACTAGCACACGAAAAGCTTGGATATACAACTGTCAGAGTCTCTTCCAGAAACCATACATAAATGGCAATAAAATATAGTTCTGTGAGGTGTTTGTTATCCAAACATAAAAGTCTTTCGCAAAAGTGTTGGTTGTCTGATTTGTTCATAGTCCGAACTGTTCGTTAACTGATCACCCACTGTACACCAGTACAGCACAAACGTCAATTTAACAGTACAACAGTTTATACCAAATGTCACCTTCTTATACACAAGAAGTGGCAGACACCATCTGGCACCTAACTAATTTCCACACAGTCTCCACACTGCCCAGAACAAAGCCACCCATAGTTATATAATACACATTTTTATATAGTTTACACTATACTGGGAATTTCATATTGTTTTACTGTCCATCATACACTAAAGCTTATTGTGTGGTAGATTTATTTATAATCACCTTTGTCCTATACACATTTCTTATATATGTTTAAACTGACATTAGTTTAAGTGACAAGTAGTTGACTTGTAATTTTCTTCGCACAAAAGTGTATTGTATACAATTCTATAATTAGCCAGTAATGGTACTTTTTGTTACCAACAGTAGAACACACACCATTGTCAAACCTCTTACCTGGGTCTTTCCAGTGCACTCTTGGTCATAAACTACCTCCAACTATCCCCCGCCTAACAGACATTTCAAATCTATCAGTTCAACTCTAATTATCTTTAGAACTATACCAAACGTTTATTTATTCAAGTATTAATAAAATATTCTACCAAATGCCAAGAGACCGTTCGATCAGTGTAATATTCTTTGCACCAAACACAGAGTCAGAAGTTATTCTAACAGACAATAATTTACCTAACGTTTGGTGAGAGTGACACCACCACACAAAATGTACACACCCCATCTTGATAATTTTTTCTGGCACACAATGACCATAAGGGATGATTATGTTGCACTTACTTCCATCTCGTGATTATTACTCTTGTAATGTCACCAACACTTTTTAATGAACTTTTTTGAATAGCCATTAGCCTGGAAATAATTGAAAATGTTGTTAACCTCATCATTCCAATTGAACCCAGAGGAGTGAAGGTTAACTTGGATTATTTCCCTTTTTACGTTACCCATGTGGAAAGTCTAAGAATCTATTGGTCCTATATGAGTTGCTTTCCAGAGTACTGCTGATGTATATGTCCTCCTGACTAATGGATACATCAAGGAATGGTATTTTTTAGATTTATTTATAACAAAATAGATAGTACCTTAGAGTACATAAGTAACTTAAAATACTTTATGTGAATACTTTAAAAAAACTGTCTATCATTTAATTCATAGAGTATTTATTATTATTATTATTTCAGTTGTTATATTTTAATTAGTATTTACCCTGAGGACAGCTGGCAAAATGCCTGTTGCCTGTCACTGAATGTGCTGCATCTCTTTCATTCTGAGTATGCCACCTCACTAAAAATGTATGTGTTATGGAGTTTATGCTTGCTACAGCATACAAATACACAGATATTATGAACTTAATTTTTTGCTGACCACCACGTTATAGCAGTAAAGCATTATTTCTAAATTTTCTGAATCAGCTAGTTTTGCTTGTTTTCTTACAAAATAAAGTAAGCATGACCTATTTCTATTGCCCCTAGCCACCCCTCTCGCATACCACATATACCTGTAAACACCACAAAATTTATCACAAAACCCCCAAAACCCCTCAATCAGGTGTGAAGTACAAAAACAAACAGCAATGAGCCTTGTCAAGATGGAAGCTCATTGACAAACAACAATCATGCAGCAATTACAAATTTGAAAAGGGAAATTATGAACAAAGTGAAGATAAGAAAGCTGCAGTATCTGGGACATCTCATGAGAAATGAACACAGATGTTACTTATTGCAGTCCATACTACAGGGTAAAGTACTTGGTAAGATAGGAGTTGGACGACCGAGATTGTCATGGCTGAGAAATTTAAGGACCTGGTTAGACATGAATACAAGTGACTTATTCCATGCAGCAGTACAGAAAGTTAAAATAGTCTGTATGATATCCAACATTCGAAACGGATAGCAACTATCAGAAGAAGATGAATGCTAATTACGAATCACACTCGTCTTCTACAAAGTGTCCACTGTTAACCGTTGTATCCCAGTTCTGACACCACTGTTCATGCAGACATTGTCGATGAAGTGATTCTTGGCACGGACATTATGAATGCCTACGGATTCGTTGTGGACTTAAGAGAGACTGTCCTGAAGGTTGGCAAAGAGAAGATAAAGCTTTGCATGGCTAAAATGACAGGGTCTACCAACCATTCGATTAAGCGAGTGGCATTAGTCGAAGAAAAAGTCAACAAGTCTGGTCAAGAGGAACCCTCCCTGTTGCAAGCGGAAATGGAGGAAGAACTAGCAGAGGAAGTACAAATAAGTAAAACGACAAAAGAAGTAATTGGAAAGCCAACTACGGGTGTCGAGACAAAACTCTTGCTTGTTCCTGAGCTGATAGAAGCGCCCGAGGGCAAAGTGGCTGAAGATGAGGTTACGCAAGAGGCTGTTGATGAGAACCAAACAGACTGGGACCAACGTATACCACTATTCCTTATGTCGTATAGGTCATCAGTACACGACACAACCGGCATGATTCCAGCAAAATTAGTGTTTGGGCGGGAGATTCGTCTTCCTGGGGACTTGATGTTTGGATCGCCTGAGACTCGGTCCCAAGAGCCAAAGAACTATTCCTCGCAATTAGAAAACCAACTGCAAGAAATGAATCGCTTGGTAAGAGGACGGCTGAAGATTGCCAGTGATAAAATGAAAACTTGGTATGACATTCGCAGTAATAGTGTGGGTTTCCAAGAAGATCAGGTCTAGTTGTTCAATCCAAAGCGCCATCGTGGTCGCTCACCTAAGCTTCAGTCTAACTGGAAAGGACCCTATACTGTGAAAAAAAGAATTAATGATGTTGTTTATCGGTTCAACAGGAAGGACAGGGAAAGTTCAAGGTCGTCCACCTAGATCACCTGGCTAAGTACAACTTTAGAGATGGTTTGCCAGTCTGGGACGAACAGGCTTAAGGAGGAGGCAGTGTTACGACGTCATAGAACAATCTACGTGTTTATCGAACATTCCAGAGAGATCCAGAGTGTAAGCGTGTGGCATAAGCGTGTAAGCTTGTAGACGCATCTATGAGAAAGTTCTCGATGCCGCTAGCCGTGCACCCTGTGTCAAGGCCGCAGTTAATTACGTAGTTCATACGCACGCTACGACACAATTAGGAATCGTCTAGATATTCGACTAGCTATAAATACGGGTACTCAACGACGTTCAGTTGAGTATTAGTGCGATATATTTACAGAGCGGTTCGAGTCATTACTGTGTACGTTCAAGTAGTTATTAGTGAAGTGTTGCGTTTTATATTCGGACTGTATAATTGTAATACAATCGAGTTTTAATATTAGTGGATATTTTGTTGCGTGTGAACAATTTTCATTTGATTTGTTGTAGACACTGTGTTGTTAATTACGAACTGTTTAACTGTAAAAATTAAAGGTGTGATTAGTGACTTAATTGTTGTCTTGTACTTATTTTGTTTCCACTGTACCTACGACGATCGGATCACACGAGACTGAATTCGAAGAACCGAAGAATTATCTTTGGCAAGGACGTCCACCTATACTGCCTGGTCGAGTATTACTTCAGAGACAGTTTGCCAGTTCGGGACGAATTTTAAATTATTAAATATTATTTTGTTGTATGTATGCTAATCATTAACTTATTGTTATTGTAATTCTAAAAGTAAATATAATATTCTAATTTGATATTATTATATATAAAAAACTTTCACCAATGAACTTACTTTTGTTCCCACTATCACAAACGTTTCAAGGTGTTGTGCCTCTTCCTCAGTGTGATTAAATACTGATAATATGTATTTAATCACACTGAGGAAGAGGCACAACACCTTGAAACGTTTGTGATAGTGAGAACAAAACTAAGTTCATTGGTGAAAGTTTTTTATATATAATAATATTAAAAAAGTGAACAAAGAGGATGAATCAACAAGATATTTCTAATTTGATGTACGAATATATTTAGCTGTAAGGGAAGTAAAGCCATGTTTGTTCTTAATTCTGTACGGCTTTCAACCACTCAAATAGAAACACTTTATACATCTAGTACAGTACTCATGAAAATATTATGACAACACAACACAAAACACTAAACACACACACACACACACACACACACACACACACAGCACATTTCCACTAACACAGTACATGGATCACCATAAATAATAATGCACAGTTTTTTTAAACTAAACCCTTAACCTTACTAAATACAATTGATAACAACCAAACTTAACCATCTACCAAAATATAATATGAATGTCCGTTGTCTGTGTAATATATGACTTGCCCCGCCTATCATGATCCTGTGATTCGTTGCAGGATTAACTCCCTCCCGCATAAAAAAAAAAAAAAAATTTTTTTTTTTTTTTTTTTTAGTTAACAAAAAATAAAAATTTTTTTTTTTAATATAACCACAACAACTTCCTAATCCTGAAATAATAATAATACCCTCAAACTAAAATCAAATAAACATCCACAATTAATACTAACATTACCAACTGTCACTTTGACAGAAGCATCAATTCACAAGACACGTGGTAACCTTCAAACCAAAACAAACACACATGTTCTTGACACACAGATAACGAAATCTTATGCAGGATCATAGCGTACACAGACAACATTCCTTATCTAAACTAGATTATTGTTCACTCTCAGAGTCATCTTACATACAACATTTAAACCTGACTTGACATATTTAACATCACTACACATTCTTACCCCTATATCCTGACATTAATTTCTGAGTTTACGGATCCTTTGTATAATACTTCCTCAATGAGGACGCATGGAATTTACCAATCGCACGGTTGGTATTTGGGTTGGTTAAGATAAAGGTATTTTTCCCA
This sequence comes from Magicicada septendecula, assembly GCA_034769895.1. Classification (NCBI taxonomy): domain Eukaryota; kingdom Metazoa; phylum Arthropoda; class Insecta; order Hemiptera; family Cicadidae; genus Magicicada; species Magicicada septendecula. Next base: position 1,421,688,944 of record CM068367.1, on the reverse strand, counting down.
ACTTGCTCCGACAGGGTATACGGACCATTATACAGCCTAAAAAACTTCGCGGCTGTGTTGTCCTCCCTTCTTCCAACATTTAATGCTCGTAAAAGCACACTCTCTCCAGTCTTGAACTTGACTAGTTTATGTTCCGCATTAAATTTCTCCGTGCGCTCCTCGGCGCACTTTTTAATGCGTCTTCTAGCCTCGATTTTCTTTATCTCAACTGGTATAGGCATATTATGTGTCGCTATCCTTTCAATGTGTTTACCCCAGACCCGGCCTGGCATTTCTCCGGTTTGGAGTTCATTCGGAGTATACCCAGTAGTAGAATTATAATTTCCATTTATGGCATACTCAAAAAATTCTAGGAATTCCGGCCACTTACTCTGGTTAGTATTACAGTACGTACGGAACAACCGTCCCAACTCCTTGTTGACCCGCTCGGCCAAGTTACCTTGCGGTCTCCGGATCGCTGTCAAGACCGTCTGGACCCCGTGTTTCTCAAGCTCGGAGTGCCACTTGGTGTTCGTAAATTGCTTACCTTGATCTGAGAGTATCTTCCTTACGGAACCATTTTTCGGCATGTATTTATTTAGCATAATGTTTATGACAGCCGACGTAGTAGGTCTACCAATAGCATATAGGCTAACATGTTTGGTAAAGGCATCCGTAACAACCACCAGGTTCTTCATTCCACGTGCCGCCCGAGGAAGTGGACCCAAAAAATCAATGCATACAAGGTCATTTTTATTACGGACGACAATGTTACCCATTTCAACCTGTGTATGTTGGTTCGGATATTTCGCTGTTTGGCAGATGTGGCATGAGCGGAGTATGGCCTTTATTTTCCTGGTCATATTTAGCCACACAAAATCCTCCCGCATTGCCAGGTAACATTTATAAGGCCCCGCATGAGCCAGACTCTCATGACACATCCAGGTGAGGTCTTCCACCATGGCGTCCGGTACCATAATCTTCCATCCGCCATTGATAATTTTATACACTACGTCTTTATATATTCTGTACTTAGGGTTTTCTTGTATCCGGATAGCGTCACATATCCGCTTCAACTTTGTGTCACGCTGCTGTTCCATACCAATATTTCTTAGCTTATTTTTGAGACTGTCTTCTAATTTATATTTGACAGCTAGAATTTGAACCTCCTGGTTATTAGACGCATGACGTTCTTCCACCATTGGAGGGTATCGGCTTAACGTGTCAGCTGCTTGGTTCTCGCTTGCCTTACAGTACTTAATGGTAAAGTCGTACTCTTGGATGGCCATGATCCAACGGGATATGCGAGCGTTCGCTAACTTGCAGCGCAACATGAACGATAAGGCCTGGTTGTCCGAAAGGATTTCGAAGTGTTGTCCAACCAGGTAATAACGAAATTTACTAATGCAGTACACAATAGCCAATATTTCTTTCTCCGATGTGAAATAGTTACGTTCGGCCCCTTTTAGTGACCTACTACTGTGCGCAATTATTTTGTTTTCGCCCTTCTCATTCCGTTGGTAGAGTACCCCTCCAATGGCATAATCAGAAGCATCGCAATTCAGGACATATGTGCCCCTTTTCTCAGGATGAAACACGTGCAGGTTTCTACTATACAAATTTTTAGTCGCGTCGAAAGCATGCTGATGACGCTCCTCCCATCTCCATTTATTACTCCTACGAAGTAGTTCTAACAACGGCTCAATTGTCCCAGAATATTCTGGAGTAAAACGTCTGAAGTAACCAGTCAATCCGAGGAACGCTCTGATATCCCTGGGTTTTGTGGGTTTCGGGAACTCCATGATCGCATGTATTTTTTCCGGGTCCGTTGTTATACCTTCCGCTGAGATAATATGACCCAAAAATTTAATTTGCGATTTCCCGAATTCACACTTTTCAAGATTGAGAGTCAGGTTAGCGGCTTGCAATTTCTGAAATACAATCTTGAGATGTTCAAGATGTTCTTCAAATGATTTGGATATGACCAAAATATCATCAACAAATATGCTGACGAAGTCCTCCACCTCGGGTCCCAGAGCTAACTCCAAACATCTGACCATGGCCGCTAAACTGGTAACCAAACCAAATGGAACTACTTTAAACTGATAGCATTTATTTCGATATAGAAATGCTGTGTATCTTCTCGACTCCTTGGCAAGGGGAATCTGCCAGAATCCACTTTTGAGATCAAGGCGAGACATGTATTTAACCCCTTGACATTTTATGAATAAGTTCTCCGCATTCGGAGCACAGTCGTAGCATTTTTTTGTAATAGAATTTAGATTTCTCATGTCGAGACATAATCGAATGTCGTTATTTTTCTTTTTAACAACAACCATAGGATTTAAAAAATTGCTATCAGTTCGTTCAATCACACCATTCTGAAGCATACTCTTAACTTCGGCATCAACCTGTTGTTGATAGTGAAGGGGGATGGGGTACGTCTTCCGTACAAATTTATTTTCATCCGTGACCTGAATACTGTGTTCATAAACATTCGTGACGGTAGGATTTTTGGAAAACACAGATTCAAATTTATCAAGCATACTTTGCAGCTTATCTTGCTCATTGCTCGTTATCTGCCTGCTGTGAGTCCGCAGATTATGTGTTATCTTATCGGCAAGTTGAACCGCTGGGCGAGTTATAGTAATAGGTTCACAATCAGACCCCGTCTTACCCCTCCTGCGTCCTAACCTGATATTGTGTTTACTATTATTTACTGTACATTCTAGTAATTTATTTGGAAAATCAATGGTCGCGTGCAGTTTATTTAATGTGTCCACTCCCAAAATAACATTATACACGAGTTTCTTGACCATAAGCACAGTGACCTCTATTTCCATTCCCTGAATGGATACTGTTATCATAGCTTGACGGTCAACCCTCTGAGATTCACCCGTCGCTGATTTTATGATTTTGTGGGCTGCTGGCAGAATCGGGATTTTTTTAAAATGTTTCCTGTGCCTCTCTAGGAATCGCTCATCCATTAACGAAATTTCTGCGCCGCTGTCAAATAAAACTTCGCCGACACATCCGTTAATTTTCGCGTTGACAATGAGGTCAGTGTCATTTTCAACGCTAATACCTTTCTCATTTTCCTTACTATGGTTATTGCAAATTAAACTATCTCTAATTACGGCAGGATATAGGCCGGACACTACAAAGTTTTTCTTATAATTAACATCTTTCACGTTTGATTTATTGAACTGCTTTTTATATTTACACCGGGCTTTTGAAACTTCATTCCTACCTTTACGTGTATTAGTTATTCTGTTGCACGGACTCACGCCGTGCAGCCTTACACGTTTTTTGACTGTTCTATATCGGAATCCTCTTCCTCTACTACTGCTACTTTATTGGCACTAAATTTTTGATTGGTATTTCTATTCGACATCTTAGGTCTTTGTTGTTGTTGCGACTGTGTTTGCTTAGTTTGATTTTGATATTGAAAACTTTTATGCGGTGTTTCATTACTGTTACCATTGGTAATCGGGTTGTCGATACCTTCCCATTTTGCAAGTAATGTGAGTAGCTCATTCCACGACTTAACTCCTTGCGTAAGGACGGCCACCTGTATCCCGCGTCCAAAGTGGTGCGCAAGTTTACTTACCATGTCAGGTTCGGTTAAGCTAGGCTCAAGATATCTAGCTCTGGATATCAACTGCATCACATATTCATCTTTAGGACCTCTGGTATTGGAATATTTTCCAAACTCCAGCTGCGTACGTATCTTCCGCTGGATCTCCTCATTCCAGTATCTAGCTCTGAAATGTCTTACCAGGTCTTCCAACGTGTTGATTTTATCCTGGACGATACTAAACCACTCCGCAGCGGTACCCTTAAGTCGCCGCACTATGAAATTAATTCTATCCGCTTCACTTAAGGTATCACCAATTTGCTCCAGATCCCGCTGGCAACTTTGAATGAAATCCATGGGGTTTTCATTCTGCCGTCCATAAAATCTTTGCTGTGAATTAACGTCATCCAAAGTCTTATATACATACGTAGTACAGTTTAGTGGTGACGAGGTACTTTGCAATCGTGACACTTGCTGTTGCAGCTCTTGAATCCGCACGTCTTGCTCGGCCATTAATTCACTCACCGTGGATCTGTGTTGTATTACCTGCTCCTCCATTCCAGCGAGTTTCTCACCATACTCATTAAGTCGTGACTTATTAACCTCCAAACTCGCCTCTATATCAGCTTTCATAGCTTCCACGGTCTCGCTAATACGCTTTTCTGCCGCTTCTATCATTTGTTTGCTTTGTTTAGATTGCTCCTGCACAGCCGCGTATAATTTCTTGTTCTCATCATGGAGTGACTTGTTTTGTTTCCCGGCTTCTATTTTACCAGATTTAATTTCTTCTTTACTGGCTTTCTGCTCTTCTTTAATTGCTTTCATTTCTTCTAATAAGGCCGCTAAAGCATTCTTGATTTCAGCAGTATCCGCCATAATGATTAAAATTTAATTTAAAATTTTAGTAAATTTAAATTTATTGATTTATACGCAAAGCAAGTTATTATTATCACAACAAGATTAGAACATATGGTAACCAGTTTATATGCACACAGAAAGCAGTTCAAAACATCAACATGTAAATACCTTATCTAACATACAACAACTAATAATCTACCTCCAATATACTGATAAAATCTGTTCATATATGATATACAAGAGAATATGCACTAATGAAAAATTATACCCTCAGATTTTCATATGAACAATACACATACAATTTTTATGTTAATTATATTTATACGTCGGATTTTTCCAACAAATTTTATATTCATAGACAAATATGTAATAGCGTAAATTTACCGCTATTTAACGAGCCCTACGTTGCTAAGCGCCAAAATATCTCTATGCGACAACACAAATTACTAAACTATTGGCGCATAGGATATGATAGTATGTGTAATTCAAATTACAAGTCTATATTGGAGGGTTTAAGATTATTTATTGTACAAACACAAGTTATAGTTTATATGGTATATTTGAAATGTACAGAATGTAATGTTTGATATAGAGTCTTTCTTTTAAAGTGTTAAATAATGTTCATACGCAAGACGTGATACGTTACATAAGAAGACTCCCACGATGATGTTGTTGAAGAGAAGGGCCGGTCTTTGCGGTATAGATGGATCGTCAGGTGTGGCTTACAAATGACAGACGTTTCACCAGAAACGTTTACAGCTGGGCTGGCATCCTGTAACAGCTTGGCTGATGTCCTGTAATAGCTGGGCTGGTCCTATAACAGCTGGGCTGATGTCCTATAACAGCTGGGCTGATGTCCTGTAACAGCTGGGCTGATGTCCTGTAACAGCTTGGCTGATGTCCTGTAACAGCTGGGCTGGTCCTATAACAGCTGGGCTGATGTCCTGTAACAGCTGGGCTGATGTCCTGTAACAGCTGAGCTGATGTCCTGTAACAGCTGGGCTGATGTCCTGTAACACCCACGATGAATCCGACACTTCGCACACAACGGTACTACGGATTTTATTACTCGCCAAACTTATATAGAGTTTAAGACCAAGTAATATCTCAGGTGACAGTGAGTTTAATCAATAACGGTATATTGAGCTTATACCTCTCCAGCTTCTTCAAGTGTTCTCGCGAATACGAAGGTCTACCGCGATCAGCAGACCACCCTATGAGGAAATCTTGCACTAGCACGGAAACGTCTTGATGGAACTATTGCGTAACAATTTATACTACTGTCACTGCGGAAAATCTCGCACAGTGATACAGTTACACTCACTTCTTACACACGTAATACTACAATATTAATATCGTGTGTAAAGATATAAATCAATTGTTATGCGTCACACGCGTTACTATCCCGAAAAGTCTTAACAGATCCTTGCAAGCGGTAGAGTCTTGTACAAGGATTGTATGTACCGTTCACGGTAGCAGCAGTGAAGAACTGCTTGTAAATTTTCGCACAATGCGTTAAAACATTGGTGTGTGCAAATGTACCACACACACAGTTCTGAGTCTTCCCGTTTCACTAACGACGAATAGTTTTACAACACCTTGCAAGCGGTAGAATTCTTGTACAAGGAGTGCACGACCCGTTCGTGGTAGATGGCGTAGAAGAACTGCCTGTGTAACGACAGGCTTAAGAAAATTTCCAACCACCAGTCCGCATTCTATTGGTGGATGGAAGTCACATGGTTAGTAAAAGTGACAATGCACTTTTCATGCATCAGAGTGCATTTACCTTGTAACAGCATGCATAGCGGTAATCAGACTACTCGTATCTCATGCATGCTGCCTACATATTAATAATATACATGAACGTAAACAATAGTCCGACAGGTATAGGGATTGTAGTGATACACACGTCTCAGTTCAGTTAATGGCCACACAACGATAATACTTCACGCGCCACCCGGGAAACGTTTACCCTCGCGCACGCGCGCACATTTCCACTAACACAGTACATGGATCACCATAAATAATAATGCACAGTTTTTTTAAACTAAACCCTTAACCTTACTAAATACAATTGATAACAACCAAACTTAACCATCTACCAAAATATAATATGAATGTCCGTTGTCTGTGTAATATATGACTTGCCCCGCCTATCATGATCCTGTGATTCGTTGCAGTTTACTGTTAGATGGCCTACTGCCCCAAAATATACTTTCTCACTTATTTTGGCAATAAGGGTAGTAAACAAGCATAGTATAAATGCTGAACATAAGAACTGTAAAATTATCAGTTCCAGTGAACTCTCTTTGCAGGTTGCCTTGCTTGGCAACCTGCCATAGTGTACGATAAAGAGTTAGACTCTTGTTTGACGTTTAGTTAACTAAATATTGTATAGATTATAGTTAATTGAATTTAATTTTGTTTAAGAATAAGCATTATAAGTTTTGTCTAATTTTTATGAGTTAGAGTATCTTGAACTTCTAGTTCTTTATTTGGGCACTGTACCACCTTCAATCAGATTGCTTTTCCTTAGCCACTTGAGAGAAGTAGTTGTGTGTGTTATATTCATCTATAACATATTTATTGTGTCAGGTGTTGGGTACACATGTAAGGTATTCTGAAAAAGTGAAGAAGAAAGAAGACAATCTGAAGGCCAGTAGCAAAGATACACAAGTAAGTGACAAAATTAGGTTAGCATAGGACTATAGTTTGAAAGAGTAAAACCCGTATGGACTAATTATGATGATGGAATTAGTTTAGATAGCGCCTTAAAATTAATACCAGTGATGGCGATGACAGGAATTCAGATATGCAAGCCTACATTGACTATTAATTTTGTTTTATGTAATGTTACGCCAGCAGAACAAGTGAATTACTTAAAAATTGCTAAAATTAGATTGAGGGGTGTGATAGGAGCTGCCATCCACAGATCAGAGTTAGGTACATGGAACAGTTAAAAAGAATTCATAAGAAGTATGTTGGATAAACACCAAAGTGACTCTTTTTTAGAGGAAAAATATATTAGTATGGAACAGAAATACAGTAAATCTATCCAGCATTTTGCTGATAGAATAGAAATGATAGGGCATATAAATTGTTATAGCTCTGTCCAAATCCGGTATAGATAGTAAGATGGCTGAATTAAGTGCTGAAAGAATGCACAAAAATGTTAGGAAATGTGTAGTAGAGACATTCAAAAATATTTTTAATGAATAAGAAGAATAATTCATTCAATGATGCAGTCAAAACCAAACCAATACATCCTTACATTCCAAGACCATCTTTCCAAATACCCTGAACCTTTTCCTTACCCGACCAAAAAGGAATTACTATAGCAAAAATACTTATAGAAGAATACTGTAACCTCTCTATGCTTTTGGTATTTATTTTATTTCTTTTTAAATTTCTATCTCCTTGCTTGTTGGTTTTGAAAGAGAGGTTACAAGTTATTTAGAACTAGGCAGGAGCCTAGAGAAGCAAAATTATGCTGGGTCCAGTATGACGGGACTTGCAATGAACTCAGCCATAATATAACAATAACAGATTTATTATATCTCTGGAATTCATACAGGTGTACAAGATAAATATATGTATCTATAAAAAAAAACTACCAAAAGGTACATCATGGCAAGCATGTATAAATTAAGTGTACATCAGCATAAGTGTGCATAAGGGTGCACAAAGTAAATGTATATTGTAATAAAACATATTTACATAAATAATTATTGATGTGTGTTGATAATATACTTATTATGGAGTATGTGACTCCGATGTAATCAAGCCCCTCTGTTTGGACTAGCCAATTTGTAATAAAATAAATAAGATTGATGTGTGAATCTGTAAGTTGTAAGGTGTTTAATTGGTGTGTAATTGGTGTGGCTCTCGACGTCTTACTGGCCTGAAACACTTCCTTAAGTTTCCCAGCTGGTCGAGTCCCAATGGTAGCAAGACCGGTCGAGTAGCGTAAAGTTGATGAAGAAATATATATGCTTGGCTTCGCCGAACGTTTCAAAACAAAATTTATTGTTTTGAAGGAAATTTAAAAAAAAATTATGTTTATAAAAAAAAAATTATTTAATTTTATTAATTAATTAATTAGGATCAATTAATTAATATAGGGCTGTGAAGTTTTAAACAGTGTAATGCTCTTCTGAAAATTTTTATTAAAGTTTTAGTATAATTTAAATAATCTATCACCACTCATAAGACTGTCTGTAAACCAATCGATATTTGTTTACTTTTCTATTTTTTAGGTTATCTTCACTTACGGGTGGTAAAATCCTTGTAGATTATCAATTAGAATTATATTATTGGTAATTAGTATTATTGAAGAAATAAAGAACTATTAAGTATTGAAAAGTATTAATATTTTATTAAGTAATAGCAATATTGACTCTTATCGATTAGTATCGATTCTCAGGATATCGAAAAAAGTTACAAGTATATGATATAAAAATTATATAGGGTTCTTTAAACAGCCAGTTATTACCAAAGTCAGAGAAATCGGGCTAATATTTAAAAAGTATAACGTTACAATCAAATTAATAGTTATTAATAAACACAGACATTGAATAATAATTTGTAAATATAATAATTGTTTTCACCCAACAGCTGTTGAACTAAGAGGAGGCACTGGAATTGTCAAAGAAAGATGGCTGCCGTCAAGTCGATCAAAATGTTGCTCGTTCCTGCCGTGTTCCAAATAATGTATTTTGACGCAATATTTCTGTTCTCGTGTCCGCAAATCTCTTGTTATATGTTGTGTAGTGACTGGTGTAGTGATTCTGGGTTGTATTTAGTGTATCTGTATAATTATTAGTTCAAACACTTTCTCCGATTCCGTCACTAATTTGGTTTAATGTATTATACAGTTTTCTAGTGTTTTATGGTGTTTTTCGGAGTAGATTTATATTGTTCTGTGTTATGGAGTGTTACTTGATCGTTTCTGTTATAATATGATAGTTTCAGAAGTATTCCACAAGTCACTCGCGATTTCACAATAACGTACTATACATTCGCTTGGTATGTCTATTATAGGTTGACCAAATGTATGTCATGTTAACCGTTCAAAAACCAATAATTAACTAACTGTTTCCTCCAGTTTCAATTAAACTCTTAGCCCATATAATATTATCCTTAACATTGTTCAAATATTTTTCACATCCTGTATGCACTTTTACATTTTCACTATATGAATGCCTATACTTTGGTTATTTGTCAATTTTATTCACTAGATTTGATTTAAATTAATCTTTCAGTTCATTCTGGTTATTTTCAGATTAAATAATGCCATTTTATAGTGTTTTCTGTCCAAAAAATAGTAATTTTACTTTCAGTTTGGGTATACTCTGATAAGTAAAACATTTCCAAAATTTACTTCCTGTTATAATGTAAATTCAGCCATTTTATCAGTTATATTTAATATTAATAATCCTATATTGTATTAAAAGGTTCCTATTCCCTTATTTTCTGGTAATTAATTGAATTAGTTGTATTCTGAAACATTATTCTGAAATATATGACTCCCATGTCTAAATTTCTGAGTTTAGTTTTTTTCATTTTTATTTATAATTCTGAATATAATTTATTAAAATCTCTCTAAATGGTATGTGCAATTATATGGCATGATCTCAAGTTTATTTTGTCTAAACCCCTTTTGTTTATTTGCATTTAAATGAGCAATTTCTCTGTTTTGATGAAGTTTGGTTTCCATTCTTTTGGCCTATGATTTTTTAACAATTTTTCTTACAAAATAATTTACAAACAATATATGATGTGTGATACCCTCTCTGACTTTTACAAATAGTATTATAAATTAAACATGCTTTCAAATTACACAAAAACAACTAGTATTGGCCACAATACAAACAATAGTTAACACAAAATAAAGAACATTTTTTTTTTTAAATAAATGGTTGTCTTCAAATCAGACATTTTGCAACAAAATTCCCATTTCCAACATGGAAATATGGTTTACAACAAAGGTTTTGTACTAACTAACATCTTAATTACTCTCTACTATTTACAAGTGGTAACTATTTTTATAGTTCTGATGTTAGTTGTTTCAGACCCAAACAAATGGCCTTATATCTAAAACATTTTTAAACATTCTTGTACTATATACATTAAAACCTTATATCTATATTCTTATTTCTAACTATTATTATAAGTAGGATTCTACAGTTTTTATACAGTCTTTTATACCTTGTCTTTGGGGAATTGTACCCTGTCATTAACAAATAAATAGTATGAACCGTTCACAAAGCACTATGAAATCTGTTTTTCTTTTTTCATGTAAAACAAAAATGTTATTTTAAACAGATTCATGTCTTATGAACAACATATTGTCACCGTACATATTTTAAGTCATTGAAAAATGCATATTTCATTGCATCCAATGTTTGTGATTGCCAAGAATGAAACACAAGGTTCATTTTTTATAATACCCAAAACTATCACTGGTTCACTTTCACTTATATATTATGTTAATGCTAAATGGTCGTATAGTCTTATTAACATAATAAATTGGTTAGCGTTTTTTCAATGGAGATTTGTTCCATGGGTACTATATTATTGTTTCATCTTAGTTCACAGGAAACTTTTACTTTGTTCACTTCTCTCTCTTAAATTTATATACATGTGGTTTTTATTTCGTTATACTTTTGTTTTTAGATATATATTTTGGGGATATAGGGATTTGGGTGTCTTTTATAAGAGCATGACGTCTTCTTCAGGATGCTGCCCTCTTCTTCTTTCTTCAGTCTTCTTTTCTCCTGCCTTCTGGGACTGGTATCTTCTCCATCTGTTCTTGATGCCATTGGGTTTCTTGGGATCTTCTCCATCTTCTTCTTTAATTCAGAAATACACAACCTGTATTGGTTGATCTTGGCTTATTTTAGGGTTTCTATTCTATTTATTCTCCCTCGTTGTGGGTTTGGTCATATTGTGTACTGCTTTGTTATTTACTATTTTACCTTCCTGGGTTATACCTTGAAAACCTTTGGTTATGAGACTGGTTTTGGATGACTCATCACTAGTAACTCTTTTTATTTTAACTTGTATTTTCTTTATAATAATGATTTCTTTCCACAGTTGCTATGAATTAATCTATTTATATTAAACTTAATGCTTTCTTCCAAATTTAAATATTATAACTTCATTATTCTAATGATCAATTGCCATTCAATATTATGCTTATATCTGTCACGCTACAGATTGCTCTCCTCCAGAAGTAATTATTTCAGACATGTTTATGGATGAAATAATTTCTTATGATAATTTCATCATTTCTTATAATTCATTTTCTTCTCCATTTTTATATCGACTTTTTTATATTAGAGTTTTATTAATTTTATATATATAATTATTTGTTTTACTACTGATCCTTTTCGGATAGTTAGTGTCTTCTGAGATATATTATAATTGTAATACATTTTCTTTCTATATCAACTTCGTGTTGTATCCTTGGGATATTAATTCCCTAACATTCCCTATCACGTGGGCTGGGGCAGATCAGAGGGGCACTGTACGCTACTTCTCTGCTGGCCATACACCACTTCTATAAATTGAGTACAGGGGCATATCCATCCCTGCTCAAAAAACATAATGCTGCTGGAATTATCTTCAGTCAGACATCGAATAAATAAATAAAAAGTAGTCTCATTTTCGACTAATAAAAATATCTTTGGATTCTCCACTTCGTAGTCTCTCAGATTATCTCACATTTTCTATCTTAATAAATCTTCATAATCATTATTATACTCATTACATATATATTTTTCCAAAACTCTTAACTTGTCTGATATATTTAATTTAATTATGGTTGAAAACCTTTCTTTTAATAATTCTGGTTACTGTTTACAGTGTAACTCTCTTTCTTCTTCATCTGAATTCTCTTTATACTTTCTTCTGGTTATTCATAGTATTAGCATGGTCTCTATATATAGTCTTTCTTATTCATTATTTGAATGGTCTTATTATATTATATTTAATTTTTTAACATTGTATCTTTACATTAGATATACAGGTTGTTATATTGATCATTTTATTTAAACATTTTGGTTGTTTCCTTTCTCTTAGAAAGTTATTAATCCACCTTCGCATTCATTAACATTAATTCATTTATATCATATTTCATGTGGTATTTCTTCTCTTTGTATTTCATATAGGTCTTATTATTATCATTTGTTCAAAATCATCTTCTCCATCTGTTTGGTATGAGTTGTTCTTCTTCGCTCTTAATTAACTGTTTTCATTATCGTTTCATAGGTAATTAGTCTCTTTGCTTCCAAATTTTTTTTTTTCTTCTCTGGCATATTACACTCTTTTTTGTTATTCTTCTCTACTCCTTCAAATGCTATTGTGAATGTCTAGCATTTATTCTGGATTAACGTTAATTCTCTTTTCTGAATTAATCACTTTATTTTCTTCTCAATTCAATTATAATTGACACATAATTATTTTTTGGAACTTGGTTAGTTTTAATGTAAAATTCAAACTATTCTTTTTATTTAATTGAAAAATATTTCTCATAAATCCTTGTAATATGTTGATCTTATCTTGTTTCAAAGTTCTGACGTTCTATCAACATTCAAATTCTGTTTAATTCATTTACTCCCAGAATTGTTTCATTCAGAATTGTTTATAGTACTGTGATTTTACTATTATTTCTGCATGTTTTGGTATTTCTCCAAATTCAAATTCTTCTTAATTATTTACCATAAAGTTTTCTCATAAACTTAGTTATAGTAAGTTAGTCTTACTTTATTCTTAAATTTTTTGTATATTAACTTCAAAATTCCTTTCTTCTTAATTCTTCCAAAATGTTTTTCTCAAAATTCAGTGGTAGTAAGCTGTGCTTGCTTAATTTTACATTTTTTAAATTAAGTTCAAAATTCTCTCTCTTTCTCTTTCTTCCATAAAGTTTTGTTCTAAATTATCAGGTTGTAGGTTGTTCTTACTTATTTTTGAATTTTTTCAAATTATTAAATTAAAATTTCTTCTTCTTTTAATTCTCCAGAATGTTCATCTCAAAATATTAGGTTGTAAGATGTACTTACATTATTTTAAAATTTTTATAAATTAATTAAAAAATTCTTTTAATTCTCCAGAATGTTCTTCTCAAAATATTAGGTTGTAAGATGTACTTACATTATTTTTGAATTTTTAAAATTAAAAATTCAAAATTCTATAACTCACAACTCATTCTTCATAATATTTCTTCATAGAAGCTTGATTGTACACTCCTTTGATCTTTCCTGAAACGATTTCCTTCAACTCATATGTATTGTTATGCTTATCATTTACCACAACATATGGTCCGGTGTAAAGTAATAATAATTTTTTGGTTATGCCTTCTAAGGTGCTAGGCAGCTCTCTATTTTTTAGGAGGACTTTCTCACCCTCTTTATATGTTACAATTCGCCCTATTGCCTTCTGGTATTTGGCTTGCCGTTTTTCCTGATCTTCTGCTACCTTATTGTAAAACTTCAACTGGTTGAATTTCCTATTGTTGTTCGTTGGAAATTCAATGATTTGTTCAATGTCTCGGGGAGTCGGCTTCTCATACATGGCTGAGTACGGTGGAATTCCTATAGCTGGATGGTGGGCGTAATTTAGGAATGTTTCTGTCGCTGCTAGGTACTCTTGCCACTTTTTCTGTTGGTTGTGACAGTACGTGCGCAATATCCTACCCACTTCTCTTAGTACTCTCTCAGCCGGATTGCTACTTGGGTGGTAGACTGATGTCTTATATGTTTTGACCCCAAGTGCTAATAAAGTGTCTCGCCATCTCCTCCCCTTAAACTGTGTACCATGGTCGGTAATAATAGAAAATGGTCTACCGATCTCTGGGATATACAAATCAATAATCACCGCCAAAACCTTTGCTGTCGTTGCCCGATTAACCGGATATAGCTTTATATACTTGGTGTAGTGATCCATTATGATTACCAAGTATTTATATCTGTGTCGACCACCGCTACGGGGAAATGGCCCGCATATATCCAAAAACACTTTTTCCAGTTTTGCGTTGGACGTTATCGGTATCATGATACCCTCTGTCTTTTCATTGTTTACTTTTGCACATTGGCAGATCTTACAGGACTTTATGTATGTTCTCACCTTGCGGTTGATATTCTTGATCTTACAATTTTCCTCTAGAGCTTGTATCACTTTTAACGCTCCCATGTGACCATATCTGACATGGTAATCGATGATGACATCCTTTTCGATTTGGTGTGGGATTATCACCTTCCATGTCTCATCGTCCAATGCGGTTTTTATGAATAAAATTCCCTTGTTAAGGTGGTAATATTTAGAAATGGTTTCATCATTGGCTTCCAAACGACTCACAATGTTTTTCAGCTTAGGATCAGACTGCTGATGGATTCTGATGTTTATTAACAAAGCTTGTAAATCGGCTTTGGTCGTGAATATGTTATAAATTTTAACTAAGCTCTCCTTCTCTCCCTCGAAAGTCTGATCTTCCAGATTTATACGTGACAACACATCCGCTACCACGTTCTTCTTTCCTGGAATGTATTCCCATTTCAGGTCATATTCTTGTAGGGCGAGTACCCACCTAGCCAATCGGCCGTGACTCAATTTGCACCTACGAAGGAACGAGATGGATTTATGATCAGTTCGTACCGTGACTTGATATCCGAGAATGTACGTCCGGAACTTGCTGCATGCGAACACCACGCTCAACAATTCCTTTTCTGTCACACTGTAGTTCTTTTCGCACTGGTTCAATGTGCGACTAGCGAAGCTTATTACCAGATGTTGTCCCTCTTCATCTTCCTGGTATAATGTCGTTCCTAAGCTTAGATCGCTAGCGTCACAGTTTAGAAAGAACGGTTTCTTAAAATCTGGGTGACGAAGTATCACACTCTCCAGAAACTTCTCTTTTATCAATCGGAAGGTAATATCTTGATCTTCACCCCAAGTCCATTTGTTTTTGGCAGATAACTGTGGTTGAAACTTGGCTGTCAACTCGGAATATCGGCTCTGAAACTTCCTGAATAGTTACAGAGTCCGAGGAAAGATTGCAATTGTTTCCTGTTTCTTGGTTGCGGGAACCTCTGAATTGCCTCCACTTTTTCTGCTGATGGGGTAATACCTCGGTCGTCTAGGTTGAAGCCTAAGAATTGTACCTCGCGCGCTATGAACTTGGATTTCTCCAACTTCAGTGTTATGTTGTTCTGCGCTAGTTTGTTTAGTACAAATTCCACTCTGTAACAGTGCTCCTCCCAAGTTCCGGATGTGATTAGTAAATCGTCAACATAGACGGTGGTAAATTGGAGCGCTTCTGGCCCCAAAATCTGGTCCATGCATGCCACGAATATGGCGACAGAATTGACAAGTCCGAAAGGCAGTCTCTTGAACTGGTAATTGCGCCCTTCGAAAATGAACGCTACGTATTGGCGGCTTTGTGGATGCAGCTCTACCTGCCAATAACCACAGACCGTATCCCAGGTGCTAATAAATCTAGTACCATGAAAACGCTTTAAGATTTCTTCTATTTCACCGGGAGAAGTTCTGTCATTCACAATTGTCTTATTCAACTCACGCGCATCTAAACAGAGCCGGACTTGTCCGTCTTTCTTCGGAACAGCAATAATTGGACTAGTGTAAGGTGATTGACTAATCTCAATTATATCATTATCTATCATCTTGTTTATCTCTGTTCTCACGGCTTCTTTGAGCGACTGCGCTATTGGATATGACCTCCGGTTAAACTCTACGTTCTCTTTAAAACGAAGTTGGCACTGGTAGTTTTTTACCTTCCCTGGTTCATCAGAAAACACCGCCTTGTATTTCTCATATATAGCGATTAGACGATCAGCCAGATGTGTTGGTATTTTCTTGTTATCGCTTCCGCACTGGAAATTCCGTATTTCTTGGATCTTAACTGACCATAAATCCTCTCCTCCATGATTGTATATTATGGGTTTAGAAAGAGGGCTGTTTCTAATAACATTTATTTTACGAAGTTGTTGATGTATAGGGCTGGGAAGTATAGTTGTGCTTCCTACCAGATCTGCGGTCCATGTTACTCCGTCTGGGAAAAGTGATACTCTATTTAAATTAAGATCGATTACTGCCGAATATCTACGAAGAATATCGCAACCGACTAAGATGTCAAATGGTAATCCGGTGGCGATTAAAAATTCCATGTCCAAAGCTATATCACGGCTAACGACACTTAAGGAAACTTGCTTCCTAATGGTTTTATTCTGGCGGCCAGTTGCACCTACCAACACAATGTTGTTGACTGGTAACATTGGCAAAGTTTTTCCACATGTACATTGTATTCTCTCCAACTCATTGGAGTTTATTATTGAAATATTAGCTCCTGTGTCTATCATTATTTTAGCGGGAACTCCTTCCACCTCCGCTGTTATATAAATTATCTCATTATTAGTGTTGCTGAGACTCTTCTCGTTCTCTTCCAAAAGTTCAGTTCGTATGTCTTTCAAATAATGGTTACTGATAATAGTGAAGTTTTTATCATTGTTTGCTTGTTGCAAATCATCCTTTTCTAACCCAGGAAGTATAAGCAGTAACGGGTCATCGTTGTTGATTACTGCCTCCTCTCGTTTAAAGCATTTTGGTCATTGTTTAAGTTATTGTTGACCGAGGCATCGTTCGGGAAACTCTGGTTTGTTTCCTGACGTTCTGTACCCTGGTTGATGTTTAACGCCCTGTTCGGTTGTCTGCCAAGATCTTCCAGGCTGGTACTTCGTCTTTCCTGTTCGTATCTTGGGCCGTCTCGTTCCGCACTCCGCCATCTTCGGTCAGCGCCGTGGAAGCTGCTCCTCCTCGGTTGATATCTCCTGGGTCCGCGATCTTCTGCTCTTATAAAATTTACCCTAGGGCGCGACACTCGGTTATTACTATTGCTATTATTATTATTATTAATATTATCATTATAGTAATTTCGGTTAGGTGGGTAAGGCCTGTTACCATTATTGTTGGGATATGGATTTCTCTGACTGTATGGAACATTATTATTTTGTTGATAAAAGTGGTTTCGATTATTTGGGTAGGGGTTGTTATTTCTCACGCCGTTAAAATTTCCGTTAAACTGGTTATTACGCGGCTGGTTGTTAGGGCCGTCGTAATTACTGGGCTGGTTCCGGTTATTTGTATGGTTATTGCCGTTATTGGGGTAAGTAGTCGGCCTTGCTTCTGGTCTCTCATTTCTCTTCCTGCTCTGCCGATAATACTCTTCATTCTCGTATCCCTCCAATAACTCAGTCATTCCCTGGATCGTCTTGATCTGACTACCTCTCCGGGCCCTGATAATGTCCTCATCATAGTGATAAGATATCTTATTCACTAAACATTCTTCTGGGATTGCTGGCTCAAGGTGCTTTGCCATACACACCTTCCCCAAGAAATATGCCGTCATACTGCTACCTAATTGTGACCTGTATCTTCCGTTACAAATATTGTCACGTATCAAGTTCTGGGTAGTCTCAGACCAGTATTTTGTTTTAAACATTTTCCGGAACTGTTGGTAGTCGGAAATTTCACTCCGGTTGGCCATCCACCAATTATCTGTTATGTCTCGGAAAGACTCGTCGAATATCTCCCTGCTATGGCTCCATTGGGTAATTTTATGCTTGGTCAAATATTCTTCTACCCTGGCCAGGAACTCCATCGGCTTTCGTTTGTATTGCCGGAAGTTGAGCCACTCTCGGCTTTCGTTGACGGGCAATCCGGTGAAATGAGTCGGTCTGTTTCTAATCGCTTCCATCTCCTCTTGGCTTTGTCGCACCTGACCGGTGATATTGGCCATGGTCTCTTGTATATCGTTACATCGTTCTGTGACCTGGTTTCGTACTTTTCCGAATTCTTCTTGATTTTCCTTTCTCTGTTCTTCTACCTTCCTACGACTATGTTCTTCGATATTTGTGAACTTGATGTTTACCACTTCTTTAAACTCATTCACCTCCTTTTCGGTCTGGTTGCACTTTCCATCAATCTCCCGAATCTGTCGATTGACCATTATATTTTCTTCTTCCATCTTCTTATTCATCGCTTTTTTGTTAACAGTGATTTCTTTATTCAGTTCTTCTCGCAACAATTCCATCCTTTCGTCCAGTTTGTCCAAATTCTCCTGATTTACCTCCCTTAACTCTTCTCTTAGAATTTGATTGTCCTCTCTCAATTCTTCCAATTTCTCCCCCATCTTCTCTTCCAACTTCTTGTTGTCTTCCTTCAATTCTTCCTTCAACTGTCGGTTGTTCTTCTCTATCTTCTTCCTGGTTTCATCGATTTTCTGATTGGTGTTCTCAATTTTATTAATCAATTCTTCTTTAGTTGACTTGAATTCTTCCTTGAATGATTGGTTGTCTTCCTTCAATTCTTCTAACTTCTTCCCCATCTCTTCTTCCATCTTCTTGTTATCTTCCTTCAAATTTTCTATGTTCTTGTTCATCCCAGTCAACTCTTCTTTTGTGGATTGATTATCCTTCTTCAATTCTTCTATCTTCTCTTCCAGCTTCTTATTTGTTGTTTCGATTTTATTTCCTAAATCTTCTTTCAAAGACTGGCTATCTTCTTTCCTTTCCTTATTACTTTCGTCTATCTTCTTGTCCATTTTCTTACTCAAGTCTTCCTTCAATTCTTCCAACTTTTTATTTAATGTTATATTGTCTTCCTTCCTTTCCTTACGATTTTCTTCTTTTGTTGTTTGGTTGTCCTTCTTCCTGTTCTCGTCCATTGTCTTGAACATTTCCATTATTTTCTCCATCCTTACGTCTTCCATTGTTTTGGGTTTCTCCTGGATATTAACCTCTCCTGTCTGTGTGGGTATCTCCGGTTGTTCAGTTTGTTTGGACAACACCGATTGTAATACTTCTTCCACCTCTACTGGCGTTGCCTCTTTGTTGTCCATATCGTTTTCTATTTCTTTTTCGGCCTCCGCCGCCCGTTTCTTAGATGTCGCACGTCGTTGCATTTTCCCTTGAAATTCTCTGGCTTTGTAGCTGTTGCCTAGCTCCAACTAGTGATTGGGCAGAATATATTGGCCTTCCAATCGCTAATTAAAGCCCCTAAAGTTGTGCGCCAATTTGTAATAAAACATATTTACATAAATAATTATTGATGTGTGTTGATAATATACTTATTATGGAGTATGTGACTCCGATGTAATCAAGCCCCTCTGTTTGGACTAGCCAATTTGTAATAAAATAAATAAGATTGATGTGTGAATCTGTAAGTTGTAAGGTGTTTAATTGGTGTGGCTCTCGACGTCTTACTGGCCTGAAACACTTCCTTAAGTTTCCCAGCTGGTCGAGTCCCAATGGTAGCAAGACCGGTCGAGTAGCGTAAAGTTGATGAAGAAATATATATGCTTGGCTTCGCCGAACGTTTCAAAACAAAATTTATTGTTTTGAAGGAAATTTAAAAAAAAATTATGTTTATAAAAAAAAATTATTTAATTTTATTAATTAATTAATTAGGATCAATTAATTAATATAGGGCTGTGAAGTTTTAAACAGTGTAATGCTCTTCTGAAAATTTTTATTAAAGTTTTAGTATAATTTAAATAATCTATCACCACTCATAAGACTGTCTGTAAACCAATCGATATTTGTTTACTTTTCTATTTTTTAGGTTATCTTCACTTACGGGTGGTAAAATCCTTGTAGATTATCAATTAGAATTATATTATTGGTAATTAGTATTATTGAAGAAATAAAGAACTATTAAGTATTGAAAAGTATTAATATTTTATTAAGTAATAGCAATATTGACTCTTATCGATTAGTATCGATTCTCAGGATATCGAAAAAAGTTACAAGTATATGATATAAAAATTATATAGGGTTCTTTAAACAGCCAGTTATTACCAAAGTCAGAGAAATCGGGCTAATATTTAAAAAGTATAACGTTACAATCAAATTAATAGTTATTAATAAACACAGACATTGAATAATAATTTGTAAATATAATAATTGTTTTCACCCAACAGCTGTTGAACTAAGAGGAGGCACTGGAATTGTCAAAGAAAGATGGCTGCCGTCAAGTCGATCAAAATGTTGCTCGTTCCTGCCGTGTTCCAAATAATGTATTTTGACGCAATATTTCTGTTCTCGTGTCCGCAAATCTCTTGTTATATGTTGTGTAGTGACTGGTGTAGTGATTCTGGGTTGTATTTAGTGTATCTGTATAATTATTAGTTCAAACACTTTCTCCGATTCCGTCACTAATTTGGTTTAATGTATTATACAGTTTTCTAGTGTTTTATGGTGTTTTTCGGAGTAGATTTATATTGTTCTGTGTTATGGAGTGTTACTTGATCGTTTCTGTTATAATATGATAGTTTCAGAAGTATTCCACAAGTCACTCGCGATTTCACAATAACGTACTATACATTCGCTTGGTATGTCTATTATAGGTTGACCAAATGTATGTCATGTTAACCGTTCAAAAACCAATAATTAACTAACTGTTTCCTCCAGTTTCAATTAAACTCTTAGCCCATATAATATTATCCTTAACATTGTTCAAATATTTTTCACATCCTGTATGCACTTTTACATTTTCACTATATGAATGCCTATACTTTGGTTATTTGTCAATTTTATTCACTAGATTTGATTTAAATTAATCTTTCAGTTCATTCTGGTTATTTTCAGATTAAATAATGCCATTTTATAGTGTTTTCTGTCCAAAAAATAGTAATTTTACTTTCAGTTTGGGTATACTCTGATAAGTAAAACATTTCCAAAATTTACTTCCTGTTATAATGTAAATTCAGCCATTTTATCAGTTATATTTAATATTAATAATCCTATATTGTATTAAAAGGTTCCTATTCCCTTATTTTCTGGTAATTAATTGAATTAGTTGTATTCTGAAACATTATTCTGAAATATATGACTCCCATGTCTAAATTTCTGAGTTTAGTTTTTTTCATTTTTATTTATAATTCTGAATATAATTTATTAAAATCTCTCTAAATGGTATGTGCAATTATATGGCATGATCTCAAGTTTATTTTGTCTAAACCCCTTTTGTTTATTTGCATTTAAATGAGCAATTTCTCTGTTTTGATGAAGTTTGGTTTCCATTCTTTTGGCCTATGATTTTTTAACAATTTTTCTTACAAAATAATTTACAAACAATATATGATGTGTGATACCCTCTCTGACTTTTACAAATAGTATTATAAATTAAACATGCTTTCAAATTACACAAAAACAACTAGTATTGGCCACAATACAAACAATAGTTAACACAAAATAAAGAACATTTTTTTTTTTAAATAAATGGTTGTCTTCAAATCAGACATTTTGCAACAAAATTCCCATTTCCAACATGGAAATATGGTTTACAACAAAGGTTTTGTACTAACTAACATCTTAATTACTCTCTACTATTTACAAGTGGTAACTATTTTTATAGTTCTGATGTTAGTTGTTTCAGACCCAAACAAATGGCCTTATATCTAAAACATTTTTAAACATTCTTGTACTATATACATTAAAACCTTATATCTATATTCTTATTTCTAACTATTATTATAAGTAGGATTCTACAGTTTTTATACAGTCTTTTATACCTTGTCTTTGGGGAATTGTACCCTGTCATTAACAAATAAATAGTATGAACCGTTCACAAAGCACTATGAAATCTGTTTTTCTTTTTTCATGTAAAACAAAAATGTTATTTTAAACAGATTCATGTCTTATGAACAACATATTGTCACCGTACATATTTTAAGTCATTGAAAAATGCATATTTCATTGCATCCAATGTTTGTGATTGCCAAGAATGAAACACAAGGTTCATTTTTTATAATACCCAAAACTATCACTGGTTCACTTTCACTTATATATTATGTTAATGCTAAATGGTCGTATAGTCTTATTAACATAATAAATTGGTTAGCGTTTTTTCAATGGAGATTTGTTCCATGGGTACTATATTATTGTTTCATCTTAGTTCACAGGAAACTTTTACTTTGTTCACTTCTCTCTCTTAAATTTATATACATGTGGTTTTTATTTCGTTATACTTTTGTTTTTAGATATATATTTTGGGGATATAGGGATTTGGGTGTCTTTTATAAGAGCATGACGTCTTCTTCAGGATGCTGCCCTCTTCTTCTTTCTTCAGTCTTCTTTTCTCCTGCCTTCTGGGACTGGTATCTTCTCCATCTGTTCTTGATGCCATTGGGTTTCTTGGGATCTTCTCCATCTTCTTCTTTAATTCAGAAATACACAACCTGTATTGGTTGATCTTGGCTTATTTTAGGGTTTCTATTCTATTTATTCTCCCTCGTTGTGGGTTTGGTCATATTGTGTACTGCTTTGTTATTTACTATTTTACCTTCCTGGGTTATACCTTGAAAACCTTTGGTTATGAGACTGGTTTTGGATGACTCATCACTAGTAACTCTTTTTATTTTAACTTGTATTTTCTTTATAATAATGATTTCTTTCCACAGTTGCTATGAATTAATCTATTTATATTAAACTTAATGCTTTCTTCCAAATTTAAATATTATAACTTCATTATTCTAATGATCAATTGCCATTCAATATTATGCTTATATCTGTCACGCTACAATATACATATATATAATATAAAAATGTTACATCACAACAAGCATACATAAATCCAGTGTGCATCAGAACAAGTGTATATAATTGCATATAAGGTAATGTAGATATATATATAAAATATGAAATGCACAACGTAAATGTAAAATTTTCTCCATCGTGTGGCTAGCTAGACACATAACAACACACACAGAACACAAGGTACACAGACTCACAATCATTTATTTTCAACACGCATGCCCCTGTAATACACCCACCCACCGGGTAAAGCAACTATCATCTTATACCCCGGCAGTGATAAAATATACGCCCGTCGGCAGCCCGTTCAGTAGGATAACATAAACGCCATACCCCTTTAAAGACGAATAATTCATGAAGCATAAATGAAACCGGACCACCCATTTGTCTAGCATACCGTTTATCAATGACCCATGATGAGTGTGTGAACCTTAGTTCCGTTCGCAGCATTAAGTAATATTAACAAAACTCATCACCTACTTTCAGACAGTGTTCATAAAATTCTAGACAGTAGTGACTTCACAAAATTCCAAAAGGAATTAAATCCTTATGTACCTTAATAGACAGAAATTAATTACTTGAGGCTTTACAATTTCAGAAGATTTTGACAATATATATATATTTAATTTACCCAAAAAAGGAAAATGATGAAAACCAGTGTTATATTCAAAATTAAACAGCAAGTTCTATACGTGGGAAGTCAACCCATATGTGTATGCCAGTTAAGAAAACAATCAGTTTAGCCCTTGTGCAAGGGGCAAATCAGCTAAAATAATTCAATAACATTAGTAAATGGTTTCTATTAGCCTCAGATAACTGTAGAAAATAATTAAAAAAAGAATACAATAAGGTGGTTGAGCTCTGGCATCTGTGGGAGCGCGCCCACATGTAGTTGACAGAACTTGACAGGACATCAGCCTGTCTGATAATGCCCCAGCGCGTGTCCAAGAAACTAAGTGCCCTTTTGTAAACCCTTAAAACTTTCCAAAAAAAACTTCAGGAAAGCCCCCAACCCTTAAATGTGAAACCACAGTCAATATAATTTTTTTTTATACACCACTGTTCCAGCCGGAACAGGGCTACAGGGCCGTAACCTAAATTTGTGTAATGAGTAAAGGCGAAAAGAGATACAACTGTAAAATGGTACAAGAGTGAAATGGCTGGCGCGCTCCCGCAGTGCAGCACGCACTTACAGTCATAGCATTTAGTGTTATAGAAAAGGGTTATAAAAAGTTCAGTAATTTTTTATCGAGAGTGTTCAGAGTCATGATCACAGTTCACTTCCCAATAGACAGTCTGGACACGTGGTCCCCTGGCTTCTAAGTTATTCACATAAAACAGGCACACTGCCGGTTCGGCCCCCAAAAAAGAAAAAGCATAAATGTCACCTCATAAGTGCTGGCGAGTGCAACATAGTGATTCCGTCTCCATCTCCCTCTTCGTAGGCGGTCTTGACATGGTTCACAGCTTGGGTAGATGTTCAGCCCACCGCAGACCAGGAAACCGGCTTAGTGCGAGAACCCTAAGAAATCAAGTAAATTAGAGAACGTCTATAAAAAGGGTACACCCGAGTGGAGGTAATTAACCTCTTAAAGGGCCGCCAGCTAACTCTCACTAAAAGGCACAATATTCAACAATTAAAGTTTTCACAACTTGATTAAATGGTCTAAATTCAGTCAATGAATAAGTAAGTTTGAGCCATGAACAGACTTAATTAAATAGTGGCTTAATATAAGTGAACTGTACTCAGTCAACATGCTTCGACAAAATCTTGCAGGTTAAGATGGCACGTGCAGAGCCGTAATAATTATTTGACCAAAAAAAATTTGATAGCAAGTCACCCACAGCATTGAGAAGGTATTACAATCAATTAAATTTCATACACAGAAGCCCTCACTCTCCATTCTCTCTTGTGAAGTTAATTAACAAACTCTGCGACAGTATCTCACATGCACAAACACCGCCCACGACTTGACTGAGCACCAAGTTTTTAGTCATCAATTTTTAATGGAGAGTACTTTTACTATGACAATGACTCTTGAAAAACTTCTCGCACTATTACAGAAAATAATAAAGCATGGCTATATAAAGGGCATTACGTACAACAGTAATGAATGAGCTTTTCTTACATAACTTTGTCAGGTCGCACACACATAGTATTACATATCTTATACGGTAGTATTTAGTTATTAATTATTCAAACAAAATTATTATTTATAAAGCCGACTAAATACAAAGACAAACTTACCGGGAGCCAATTTACGCTTAGCAAAGCATAAGAAGAAGTTACTGCGTAGAACGATACGAAGAGAGGAGATGGGGGACAATTCTTCTAACAGAGGCAAGCGTAGACTCCCGGACACCGGCACACAATCATAGCTGCACATAGTAGAGCTGCGCGCGCAACGGCACACAATGCCGCTCCCCCTTCACACCGCCGGACAAAGGTCGCGAGTGCTTCACGTTATGTTACAATAAAATGACTGTTCTAAAATATTTTGTAATGGCCGGCTCCGCGCCGGCACACCCCCACCCCGAAAGGGCAACCCGGTTGCCCCACAAAACTCGGGAAAGTACCCTGCAGTGTACTCCCAACTGAAAAATCCGGTGGACATCGTGGGTAAGGTGGCCCGATGGCATTTGCTCTCAGGAACACCACCAATCCCCATGCGACCCTCTCCGCCATGCCAACCCCACGGGACCGCCCCAACACGTCACCCTCTCCGGTGACCACCAATTACTCCCACCGGTCCCACTCACATATTCGTCATACGACCAAACAAGGTATCTCCCACCTTGATATGTGAGTGACCGTACTACTCCCGTCCGTCTCTCGGACCGACCAGCCACATGCACCCACAAGGCATCTCCAACCTTGCCATATGGCTGGCCCACTTCCCTACACAA
Organism: Magicicada septendecula; assembly: GCA_034769895.1. Lineage (NCBI taxonomy): Eukaryota > Metazoa > Arthropoda > Insecta > Hemiptera > Cicadidae > Magicicada > Magicicada septendecula. The sequence goes on along the minus strand of CM068367.1, from coordinate 1,421,663,018 downwards.
GGGCGGACGGCCCCGCTTAGCCAGACCGAGAGGACCGCATCAAGGGCACACGAACATTAGTCTCATCATTTACTCATTCAAATACACCATGACTCGAGGGGGTTTTACTTTTCCACAGCACCGTCTACACAACTTTCTCTCGCAACAAAAATAACACCAGGAAAACCGGAGAATGCGGCATGGCTCGGACCCTATAATGAACAACATCAACCTCAACCACTACTAACAACTAACAACAGCACACCATCACTCCATCTAACTTCTAAACAGGGGAAACTGACGATCTCAACGACCACAAGCTAAGTCTCTCTCTAACTCCGTTTGATAGATTTTTTTTTTTTTTTTTTTTTTTTACTAAGGGGAGTGGTAGGAAAATAGGGAAGATGAAATGGGGCAAGGATCATTAAAGGGCAATAGCTAGGACTGAGGGTAAGGACCTGGCTACCTCCGGAAATAAGGAAGAATGGAGGAAACCAAGGCTCGCGTGGGCAGGGGCGCAACCCTGAAATAGATGACCACCACTGGGAATGTGGGGGAACATCTACCCGCTACCCGTTAACCTCTGCTTCTTACCTTTCTATGCCGCACTTTAGGTATTCGCTCCTTTCGGACACCAATCTCTAAGAAATTATCTCGTGTTGAGCTGTACTGACTGGTTACTTCGGGATCAGAATCAAAGCAACTTACCTCACTACTTTCACTCCGCTTTGGGTTATGCTCATCGTCTAACTCCTCTACTACAATTTCTTCCTTTTCTATAACTTCCCCTTCTTCATCCACATAATCCAAATCAACTTCCTGACACTGCACCTCCTCAGCCTCTTCCCGTTGCTCCTCTGATCCATCTTCTTCATCACACGCATCGCCAGCTCCTTCACGAACTTCTTGACTAACCTCTTCTCTGATCTCATTTTCCTCAACACATTTATCATCAACATCATCGCCACTACCACCATCTGAACACTGCACATCCTCGTCCTCCTCTAGTTGCTCACCTGGTCCACCTGAAACTTCCTCCCGTTCCTCGGAATCCTCAACACTACTTACAGAAGGCGTCTGCACATCTTCACACCCTACTTCACTCTCACTCACAAACTCTACAACGCTGCCACCCAATTTCTCCTCAACTTCTACCTCATCTACTTCCACTACACTTGCGGCATGGACATCCCCTTGTCCATCCACAACCTCAGAAACACTTGCAGCCCGGACATCCCTGTGTCCATCTGCAACTTCAGACTCTACAGTCTCCCTAACACCTACAACTATACTCACCTGCGCAGCATCTGCAGACCGCTCTTCTGGCTCTTCTGTCGATTCCACTCCTTGACCACTCTCAGCAACCACAATGTCCTCAACATCTTCCACCCTGGAATCCAGCTGTCCAGGCTCATGTGCAATGACTTCTCATATTCCTGCGTAGACGATGACGATATTACCAGATCTGGATCTGTCACGAACCAAGATGTAAATACCGGAACAAATTCTGCGGCCTCTGGATTCAACCATGACGTCCTCTTCGAGTCCGGTAATTCAGTATTAACTGACGCGCTCTTATCCTCCTGCATTGTTCCCACGGAATCATACCGCTCTTCCACTTCTGCTTCCTTTTCTTCATCAACTACTCTCTTGGGCACTTGTAATTCCTCTGGAACCTTTAAAGTTTCCTTTTTCTCCGAATAGGGATAACGCCTTGGTACCGGCTCCCTACTTGCCGCTGTCTGTTCCCTAACATGATTTCCTTTTCCCCTGTTACCTTCATGTTTCCTTGTTTTCTGTGCTGTAGCTGTTGTTACCGTCTTCGCACTTGCCACCCCCTTGTAGCCTCCATCACTTCCGGAATATTCAGGCCTTCTAACAGTCTCTTGTGTCTTCCTCCAACCTCCATGTTTGTCCCTTTTGGCTCTTCCTGATGAACCACTGGAGGATTGGACATCTGTGGCATCTCTTCCTCGGGACTCGTCAGCCGCCTGGACCATCCTTGAAAACACACACAGCTGTTCAAGATCCGCAAGACAACGTGGACGGTCCGCGAATGCCAAACGAGATCTCTCCTGGGGAGTCAGTCCTTCCAGAATCGCTTGTATAACTTCCGTCTCTGACAACCCCAATCTTAACACCCGGGCAGCTTTCCGTATATCGCGTACGAAGTCTCCTAACGCCTCCCCGTAGGCCTGTGGGCGATAGAATCTTTCCAACTCAAGCTTGAAACGTCGTCGATTGGGTAGGAAGAAGTTCAACACCTCCCCATGGAAAGCATCAACACTGTCACCCCGACGCAGAGCCTTGGTGACCAAATTAGCCAACGTACTCCGGCAATACGGGTATATAAGAAACAAGACCTCCCCATCGGACACCCCTGGGAAATCTGCCACCTGCAGGACCAGGTCCAAGAAAACCAACAGCTGGTCCTCATCAAATCCATCCACCACCGGAAATTTCTGGAGAACGCCTGTAAGAGGGTGGGGCAACTCCTGATAGCATACCGCCGCCAGAATTGCACAATGCAAAACAAACAATCATAAAACAAATTCCCACTAAACACCTAACACAAACATAACCTACAAAAACATATTAACAAAATCGGAAAAACTCAAGTACTGTCCTTCCTTTGAGTAGACCCCCGGGTTCTCTAGCGCTGCGGAAACCTGGCCTATACTGAACCATGCACTCCACGACGGAAGGAGACAAGAGACAAACAACAATACAACACACACATAACAGCAAACAGCAACTCGACACACACGCCGTACCAACACATAATTCATAACAACCAACTAACCATCAACTACAAGTCCTAATTCGGGAATGCAAAATCATTCGACATCAACCGGACACAAATCGGTTCCGGTACCGATTTCCGATCGGGCCATACCGCATCCCATCAATATACCACGTTAAATACCGACCCTAATGAACCTTCCATATTCCAGGCCACGCTTGAGACTCCCGGCCATACAAGCTATCAAAATTTTTAAACACCATTAACCGCCTCAGTGGTGCGACCCGACTCACAAATTAAACAACTTATAACTAGCCTACACGGGCCTATATCAACTAAGTTACAATAATTGCATTAATATTTCTGAGTCCGCAAGCCCCGTCACACACCAGGACCCAAGGGTTCAGGCCTAGAATGAACCACGCTCTGCTACCATTTGTAACCTCTCTATGCTTTTGGTATTTATTTTATTTCTTTTTAAATTTCTATCTCCTTGCTTGTTGGTTTTGAAAGAGAGGTTACAAGTTATTTAGAACTAGGCAGGAGCCTAGAGAAGCAAAATTATGCTGGGTCCAGTATGACGGGACTTGCAATGAACTCAGCCATAATATAACAATAACAGATTTATTATATCTCTGGAATTCATACAGGTGTACAAGATAAATATATGTATCTATAAAAAAAAACTACCAAAAGGTACATCATGGCAAGCATGTATAAATTAAGAGTACATCAGCATAAGTGTGCATAAGGGTGCACAAAGTAAATGTATATACATATATATAATATAAAAATGTTACATCACAACAAGCATACATAAATCCAGTGTGCATCAGAACAAGTGTATATAATTGCATATAAGGTAATGTAGATATATATATAAAATATGAAATGCACAACGTAAATGTAAAATTTTCTCCATCGTGTGGCTAGCTAGACACATAACAACACACACAGAACACAAGGTACACAGACTCACAATCATTTATTTTCAACACGCATGCCCCTGTAATGCACCCACCCACCGGGTAAAGCAACTATCATCTTATACCCCGGCAGTGATAAAATATACGCCCGTCGGCAACCCGTTCAGTAGGATAACATAAACGCCATACCCCTTTAAAGACGAATAATTCATGAAGCATAAATGAAACCGGACCACCCATTTGTCTAGCATACCGTTTATCAATGACCCATGATGAGTGTGTGAACCTTAGTTCCGTTCGCAGCATTAAGTAATATTAACAAAACTCATCACCTACTTTCAGACAGTGTTCATAAAATTCTAGACAGTAGTGACTTCACAAAATTCCAAAAGGAATTAAATCCTTATGTACCTTAATAGACAGAAATTAATTACTTGAGGCTTTACAATTTCAGAAGATTTTGACAATATATATATATTTAATTTACCCAAAAAAGGAAAATGATGAAAACCAGTGTTATATTCAAAATTAAACAGCAAGTTCTATACGTGGGAAGTCAACCCATATGTGTATGCCAGTTAAGAAAACAATCAGTTTAGCCCTTGTGCAAGGGGCAAATCAGCTAAAATAATTCAATAACATTAGTAAATGGTTTCTATTAGCCTCAGATAACTGTAGAAAATAATTAAAAAAAGAATACAATAAGGTGGTTGAGCTCTGGCATCTGTGGGAGCGCGCCCACATGTAGTTGACAGAACTTGACAGGACATCAGCCTGTCTGATAATGCCCCAGCGCGTGTCCAAGAAACTAAGTGCCCTTTTGTAAACCCTTAAAACTTTCCAAAAAAAACTTCAGGAAAGCCCCCAACCCTTAAATGTGAAACCACAGTCAATATAATTTTTTTTTATACACCACTGTTCCAGCCGGAACAGGGCTACAGGGCCGTAACCTAAATTTGTGTAATGAGTAAAGGCGAAAAGAGATACAACTTGTAGCGGGTCAAAATTTTGGGTATTTTTATTTTAACCGTATGGGGCATTTATATATTTTTATTCATTTCGTTTTCGGTCGGGATCCTTATAAAATATTGCGAAATAACTGTATTATTGTGCAACGTATTTGTCCGTATAACAGACCAGTGTTGAGAAACAGTTGGAAACAAAGCGAAACGCAATCAGTGTCGAGGAATGCGGCAGAGAATTCGCGCCACCTTAAAATTCGCAGAAATCTGTACTGGTGTGGCAGTGCACACACGTCACTACTCGCGCATGAGCGCCTACCCAAGCGATGTTGAAAAACCAAGATGGCTAGAGAGAATAATATTCATCGCCTTCTCCAAAACTTTGCGGAAGTGCTGTTTTAAGTCCCACCCACTTTTATGACATTAGCCAGTGCCTGGTTGAAATCGTCTGCTATCGTAATTCCAACAACTACATGACTAGCATGAGTCGAAACTGTGACGACTACATACAAGGCATTGATGTCCGTCGTCTTGACTAAAATGCTCCTGGAGTGGGGAACTGAGAGACGTAGTCAGTCTTTGGTCGACTCTCGCCTGCGCAGGCCGCCCGTCAACCGGGCTCAGAAATAAAACTTTTCTAAAATGACATCCAGTGCAATAGTAGAAAAATTTGGTATGACCACGGTCCAGTAAAAAGAATAAAGAACGTAACTGTGCAATTTTCGGACAATAATAAGAAGTTTTACCGGAACAATGAGTGCGTGTGAGAAGACCGCGTGGCTGACAAGGGGAAATATCATTAAAAAATGTTTAAGGGGAAATAAATTGTGTGTGTGTGTTTGAGTGGGTATTTAAATATGCAGGCTGGGCTCTGTCTGTATGTGTATATGAATCTAAGGTAAGCTAGTAGAATAAGATAGTATATGTAACGAATCACCAGACAAAGAAAAATTATGAAGCTATTTTATATACAAAAACATGGTAAAAAATTTGTTGAAATTTGAATGATTTAAAAAATAAAATTAAAAGTTAAATTCTCTTCTAAAATGAGTTGTGTCAGTACTTTGCATAACCTATAGACCATGTTTGTATCTAGGTACATGTGATCGAATCCTGTGACCCTGTAAGAGTTATCGTAACGGTAAGTAACAACTAATTTGAAATTTAATAATAATAATAATAAATGTGATCGATCAGTACGTCACAATTGGCGCCACGGAACAGGCACGAATTGAATTAATTATAATTAATTAATTGAATTCCGCATCGACAGAGATACAAGCGTGGTCTGGGTTAGCTTAGCAACCTGACAATATATTACAAAATTTAAGTATTTATTTAATTAATTATTCTATTTAAGCAATTTATATAATTTAATTTACATCAACAATACAAAATGTCAGATAACGAGAATAAAATATATGAAAATAGCGTCGAAAATTTCGACGACTCAAACGTTAGTAACTATGAAACACATGCGACTCTGTGATGGTACAATCATGGTACATTTTATAATTACCTAAAATATGGTAACGAGATCATAAATATTGTATTTTCCTATTTTTTGACATACCCAACCCAACCTCAAACACCCGATATCGAATTTACAGTGAGTGGACTATATTACAGTATTTGCCAGGATTTGAACTAATTCATGACAAAAAACGGTGTCACATCACAAAAACAGTGTGCAGTTATTGAGATAAGCAAGCCAAGCCTTTATTACGTCATAGGCGGAGAATGTGTTGACAACGACAAAACGGTGATGTCAACAACTTAGACAAAGAAAATGTGACGTCAGTACACCACACTTCCGCAGAATTCAACTAGGAATTGCCGTCATTCTGTTGCAACAACTGATCAGCACCGGCCGGTTGCACATTCACTTACGAGTGAATTTTAACTTTTTAGACCACTAAAGGTGGTTAATAAACAGTATAATATCTACAATCAAAATGTATTAAGGAGAGTTATAGTTCGGTTTGGTGTAGGCGTCCTCGACCGATTAAATCGTTCGTAAAAAAGATCGACGTATAGAATCGGTCCCATGACGGTGGGTTACGTGGGTTGACACAAAGGTGTCCCGTCAAGCGCCGTGAAAATATACCGATTGTGCCGATGTACGAACGAGACTAGCAGTGCGAGGAAGCCAACACGAAATGGGTGAGATCGTTCCTTAATTCCTGATTTCATAATTTCCCAATATCATTTTTTGGTTAAAAAATAATTTAAAATTTCAATCTAATAAAAGGAGCTCCAAAAGTTAGAAAAGTTATAAATGTTTGTACCATGAGAATGAAAGGGTGAGTGGTTGTGTGCGTGCGTAATTATTTCTAAGTGCTGGGTTGAGCAACACCTATAAAAATATATATATATATATAGATGTAATTTTGTCATATACATATTGTACTTATAGAAGTTGCAACACATATAAATAATTTTGTCATATACTTATGATATTTACCGAAGGTATTATTACACTATGTATTTATTTTGGAAGGGTTAAAGATAGGGTTGAAAACAAGTATGTACAACGTATAAATAATAAAAAGGGTATTTCATTGGTAAAAATCAGAACAGCTGTTTTTATTTCAAGCAATTTCTATTCCCGACTGACTTCGCGTAACGAAATTCTGGCCCATGACTTAGGTAGTAAAAGATGGCGTCCTAGTTTTTGTATACATAACCACATTTGTGAGATATAATATATCGTACTTATAAATTCAAAAATAACGTAGGTATACAGATGTCGCCCGTAAGAACAGGGACCCTATGTAATATTATGTATATATATTATTACATGGGATACGCCTAGAAAGAACACGGAAAAAAAAAATTGCTTGAGGTAACAGACAAAATTTTATAACTAGTAAACATAACCCCACAATTAGGTTAGACAATTGTATGCATGCGTGCATTACACAATTGCCAAAATGAGTACAAGTGACGATAGTGACATAAAACCAGTACCACTGACATAACTTTAACTGGTGAAATGGATATGCAAATAAATCCCATTAGTCAGACTGACGGGGCAAATACGCCTGTGTCTGCCGAAATAACGCAAACTGACACATCCATTTCAACTAATTTAGACAGTAAGTCAGATGAAACTAATGCAATGATGCAACTTTTATTAAATAAATTTGACAGTTTTGATAAAAAACTAGACGAACAGAAAATTGATTCTGATATTAAATTCAATGAATTAAAGAATGAAATAAAAGGGCAAAACTTTCACTTAGAAGAACGAATTAATATAGTAGAAACACGTTGTGATAACATACAGAAAAATACACTAGCCATTGTTGATGACAAATTCAATAGTACCATTAGTGATTTAGACACTAAAATCGATCTAGTTTGTGGCACAGTAAATAACACGATTAAAAGTCAATTAGAGACAAGCAGTACAGAAATACAACAGAAATGTTTACATTTTGTAGAAAGTCAAGTAGAAGTTAAAACCAATGTGTTGCAAAATCATTTAGAAAACATTGAAATAAACGTGATAGATATTACTAAAAATTTAGAAGCTATAGATAGTGCTATGACTGAACATGAGAAAAATACCAAGAGTAGATTTAATTTGTTACAAAGTAAGATTAAAGAAATTGATGACTTAACTGTACAAAATCGTATGGATGTGCATGATAAATATGATATGATTGCAAATAATTTGACCAGTGTAAAAAACGAATTACGGGGAGAAATAAATAAAAATGTTTCAAGCATAACTGATAGAGTAGTAGTAACTAGAGATTTCTATAATGAAATAGAACTAGAGAATTTTAGCCATGAAAACAGAGTAATACATCCCATGCGATTCCTTAATCAGACTAGGGATTATAATCAGTTTAGTAGTAGTAGCTGGGAAGTGAAATTAAATAAAATTATTAAATGTTTCAAGGGTAACTCAGTCATATGGGCTGAAGCTCATAGGTTAGAATGGGATTGCTATAATACTTTTGAAAAAGCTTTTAAGGGTAAATATTGGACAGAAGAAGAGCAGGAGACTTTAAGAAGCCGTATTATGGGAACGGGTAATTTCATGGGACGTAACGTTAGTAATAATAACATTACTATTTATGTAACAAAATTGTACAACGAAGCTAAATATTTAGAGCCTCCTATACCATTTAAGTCATTTGTTAGGTATGTTAGTAAGCACTTACCTAGAGAAGTGCAGGTCACTCTGATGACTAAAGAAATAGAAAATCTTGATGAACTGGAAAGGGTATTAGATATACTACAAAGTATAAATGATCGTGAAATGGGTAGACGCCCTATACAACCAAATACGTATAACCATAACAATAATAACAATGAGTTTAATCGGCCAAGGCCTTATTTTAATCATACTGGCAATAAATATAATGTTAGAAATGATTTACAGACACCAGGCGGTTGGAGTTGTTCTAGTTGCAGGAAGGAGAATCGGGGTCACATGCAGCATTGTTATTTCTGTAAAGCACCAAGAAATAACCAAGTAAAGCAATTCATACCTGCGAACAGAGGAGCCCCGAGTAACAGAGGAGCACCGTACCACCATCAGGGACCAACACGCGGACACCCTGTGCCATCAACAAGTCATAATAGGACACAGCCGGAAAACTGAAGTCAACAGTGGTAAGTAGGACCCGACCACTGTTCAGGGAAACTCATGAGGTCCGACCCATCGAGAACTTAAAATCCAACGTTATAAAAGCAGACATCGTTGCAGATTTATTGGAGGAGGAGTGTAACACGACATTGGAGGTGAGAGCTGGACTCACGGAAATACAGGTAACAATAGATAATAGAAACTTCAAAACACTTGTCGATACAGGGAGCGAAATTTCAGTAATAGCCGAGAACATTTTAAGTGAATTGAAAGATTTGAATAAGAATATTCCAGTTTTACCCGTAGCAGGGGTTACAGTAATAGGAGTCACGGGGGTACGTAGTAAAAGGGTGACAAAACAGATACATTTAAGTTTCTCAATTGGAGATATGAATTTTGATAATACATTTTTGGTAGTCAAGGGGTTAAGTTTAGACATCATTTTGGGAAATGATTTTTTACAAAGAAATAAAGCTGTAATAAATTTTAAAGAAAAAGTGTTGGAGTTAGATGGGGGTGATCGGTCTGTGAAAATTAATTTTGAAAATGTTATAAATAAAGTCAGAACAACTGGTGTGAAAATGTTACAGAAACAAGTAGTTGAGAATCACTTAGATACTAAAGTAAATTTTTGTATAGAGGGTGAGTATTTAGAAGATGTTGATAATGAACTGAGTAATATTAATAATGAAGTATGGGAGATAAGGGCGGATGAATTCTGTAGTGGGGGTGAGGTGATAAGGAGTGGCCAACGTATAGCGTTATGGCAGGTAATAGAGCAGTTTAAGGGAGTGTTTGCCGATATTCCAGGAAGGGCAAAATATTATGAATGTATGTTACAGATAAAGGAACACACACCATTCATGCAGCGGAGCTATCCAGTGCCTTACTCTAAAAGACGAGCGGTGCAAGAGGAGTTGGATAAAATGTTAGATAATGGGATCATCGAGAGGTCAGTGTCTCACTACTCAAATCCGTTAGTGGTGGTAATTAAGAAGGAAGGAGGAGTAAGATTATGCCTAGACGCAAGGAAAATTAACCAAATTATTATACCAGACCGAGAATCACCAGAATCTATAAATGAGATCTTTCAAAAGTTTAGTGGCGTAAGATTTATGACGTCCTTAGATCTGACTGCGGGATATTGGCAGGTACCTTTAGCCGAGGTAAGTAGGCAATACACAGCATTTTTATTTAATGGAAAAAATTATCAGTTTAAGCGACTACCATTTGGGCTAAATACCAGCGTAGCTAGTTTCATTAAATGTTTGGATAGGATTTTGAGACCAAAAGATTTAGATTTTCTCACAGTTTATGTAGATGATATTTTAATAGCTTCACGTACATTTGAAGACCATTTAGAACATTTAAAATATGTTTTAGGAAAATTAGAAGCGGGAGGATTAACCATAAATTGGGATAAGTCCAAATTTCTACAAACGAAGATTAATTTTTTAGGATTCATTATTACCTCGGAAGGAATTTCCGCAAACCCGGACAAGGTCGAATCTATTATGCGTTTCCCTGAACCGCGAAACATCAAACAACTTCAGAGTTTTCTTGGGCTGTGCAACTTTTATAGGAAATTTCAGAGGAACTACGCCTACCTAACCGCAAAGTTAAGTGCGGTATTACAGAAGAACCGACAATGGAAATGGGGAGAAGTGGAGCGTGGAGCCTTTGAAGAAATAAAACGAAAATTTAGTGACATGATTATGATGAACCACCCGGATTTTGATAAAATATTTTATTTACAGACAGACGCCAGCAATGTAGCTGTGGGAGCAGAGCTGTATCAGGAGGATGAGGAGAAGGAACATAAGACAATTGCGTTCGCTAGTCGATCCTTACTACCGGCTGAAAAGAATTACACTACCACAGAGAAGGAATTGCTCAGTATTGTGTTTGCAGTTGGTAAATTCAGAACGTACATCTTAGGAAACAAAACGATCATTAGAACTGATCATAAAGCATTGTCATTCCTCAACACTTGTAAACTTGCTCATAGTCGATTAACCAGGTGGGTACTTGTTTTACAGGAGTACAACTTCGAGTGGGAGTACATTAAAGGAACAGAAAATAAGGTACCCGACACTCTATCAAGAGTAGATTGTGAAAATAACAAAACAGGTAGGGACTTAAAAGAAATTGAAATTTTTCAGATTAACAGAGAAGACAGAATCTTTGGAGAGGAGCTGAAGGATATTAACACCATGCAGAGAGCAGATGGTAAGTCTGGAAAAATAATACACAGTTTAGAAACGGAATTGGCTGAGTCTGAGTACAATCAATATTTTAAAATCTACAAAGGGTTATTGTTTAAGAAGGTAGTAGGGGGTGAGCGTGACTGGAAATTAGTGATACCAGCAGTGTTGGAAGAGAAAATTATTTGGGATTGTCATATACGATATGGTCATTTTGGGGCTAAAAAGTGTGTCAATGTTTTAAAAGAATCATGTATTTTCAGAAATATGGAGAGGCGAGTGAGACAGTTGCTGAGGAGTTGTGATTTGTGTCAAAAGTCGAAGGTGGTTAACTACAGAGTAGAAGGTGAGTTAAATTATATTAAGGTAGATCGACCTTTTGATTTAGTTGCTGTGGATTTGTTTGGACCATTGCCGAAGGGTAGAGGCGGAGTAGTATATATATTTGTATTGCTTGACACTTTCTCAAAATATGTAAAATTGTATAGCGTAAAAAGAGCTACCAGTAAGGTATTGAGTGAAAAAATAACCAAAGACTATATGATTAACGTGGGTAAGCCAAAAGTAATTTTATCAGACCAGGGCCGCAGTTCATCAGCGGAAGATGGCGTCAGACCTTAGGATGGGAAGGCATCCTCACGAAACATACGGCTGTGTATCATCCCCAGTCCAACCAGGCTGAGCGTGTAATGAGAGAAATAGGCAGGATCTTCAGAGCCTATTGTCACGCTAAACACAGCGAGTGGCCGTTGTATGTACGAAAGGTGGAAACTTGGCTGAACAGTACCACCCACGAGTCTACTGGCTATACACCTTATGAATTAGTTAGGGGAACACGCCCCCCAAGAATCTTAGAACAATTATTCGACTATCCACCTGAAGGTAGAACAACTGATATAAACATTAAAATCCGGTTGGCGAATGAACACTTAGTTAGTAAGGGTGAACAGAGAAAACGTAGACACGACGCAAGAGGTAAGTGGATTAAGTATAATGTAGGACAAATGGTATTAGTTAAAAGACATGACTTATCGAGTGCACAAGACAAAGAAATTAAGAAATTCTTTCTCTTATACGAAGGGCCATATGAGGTCATAGAAGTTAAGATGCAAAATTCTTATGTATTACAGAACAACGTAACTGGAGAGATAGTAGGAACACACAATGCTACAAATTTAAAGTTGTACTGGTCGACTTAGTTATTTTATATTGATGTTTTATATTTGGAGTATATGAGTATTAATTTAGTTATTGGTTTACAGAAGGGACTCTCCCCCATTTTCGGGCGATCACAGACTCACCACCTCTGATCGTGGATTGTGGAGTTTGGGAGGTGGACCATGGTTGGCGGAACTGACGTAAGGAAGTGAAAGCAACGATGGTCTTCCTCCACACAAAATTGGTAGAAATTTGAAAATTTAATCTTATTATTGAACGGGGAGGGGGACCCCTAATTCTTGGGATATATATAAAAAAAAAAAAAAAAAAAAATTTTGGCATTGATCCCTTGAATCTTGTTTTATTCTAAAATTTTATAGAATAGAAAAGTTGAAAATTGTGTAACTTAAGAGGTTAACTCATTAAGGAGTTGTATATTTTTTTTTTATGTAACTAAGTATATCAGAAGATCCATTGTTTTCCTGGAGCGTTAGAAAAGTGATGTTTTGGACTTGGAAAGTGTCTACAAATTTATTAATGTAACTAATGACAAAATTAACATTTTTTAAATGATATTTCAATTTTGATTTTTGTTGTAAAGTTAAAAGGACATAGTGCTACTATGGTAAATTTTAATTTAAATACAACTTTTAAGGAAATTATACAAATGTTACTGCATATCTTAGATATGATTAAATATGATTGAGTATTTAAAATGTATTAACTGTATTATTAATATATCAGTGTTAATTATTAATGTAATATGTATTTATTTGAAAACTTTTTAACATGATTTTATAATATGTGTAGGAAGAAAAAAAAAAAAAAAAAATTTTTAAATGGTGCTGTTAATAATATTTATCAGCCAGATGATTAACTGTTAATAATAATAATAATAATAATTTTTTTTGTTTTATCATGCACTAAGAGTATTCAATAAATAAATATATAGAGTTATTAATTCTTTTATAATTTGTTTTTCTCCAGATTTGGGAGATTATAATGTGTAATTTTCTTATTATATTTTCAATTATATCTTATTCAATTTTGGTATAATATTCTTTTTAATTCTTGAAGATTATAATAGATAATCTTATAATTTTATTAAGCATATTAAAATATATTAAGCCAACCCAGTGCTTATTGGCACAAACCAGCACTTAGCTAAGGGGAACCAGATCAGTTGAGGATGTAGTGATTTACTAAGCCACTATTTTAATATTTATTATATATTGTTTCAGTGTTTGGTGGTGTGACAGCGGTCCTGAGCTGGCCAACGCGTCAGAGCAGGGGCGTTAAGAGCCTAAGTGGCCTTATGGTGTTGGGATCTCGCATGAGAAGTCCAGTAAGGTCATCTAGGTACGGTCCTCATCACCAGACCAAGGGTGAGTTGTTGTTATTTTTTATGTAAAATTGTAAGGGGGTTGTGGCGACTTGTCCTGACTGATCCCTTTAGGAAGTATGAAAGGGTCAATGAAAGTTTGTGTGCTTCGTCACACCATCTTTCATTGAGGGGGTTTTGTGATGGTACAATCATGGTACATTTTATAATTACCTAAAATATGGTAACGAGATCATAAATATTGTATTTTCCTATTTTTTGACATACCCAACCCAACCTCAAACACCCGATATCGAATTTACAGTGAGTGGACTATATTACAGTATTTGCCAGGATTTGAACTAATTCATGACAAAAAACGGTGTCACATCACAAAAACAGTGTGCAGTTATTGAGATAAGCAAGCCAAGCCTTTATTACGTCATAGGCGGAGAATGTGTTGACAACGACAAAATGGCGATGTCAACAACTTAGACAAAGAAAATGTGACGTCAGTACACCACACTTCCGCAGAATTCAACTAGGAATTGCCGTCATTCTGTTGCAACAACTGATCAGCACCGGCCGGTGCACATTCACTTACGAGTGAATTTTAACTTTTTAGACCACTGTAGGTGGTTAATAAACAGTATAATATCTACAATCAAAATGTATTAAGGAGAGTTATAGTTCGGTTTGGTGTAGGCGTCCTCGACCGATTAAATCGTTCGTAAAAAAGATCGACGTATAGAATCGGTCCCACGACGGTGGGTTACGTGGGTTGACACAAAGGTGTCCCGTCAAGCGCCGTGAAAATATACCGATTGTGCCGATGTACGAACGAGACTAGCAGTGCGAGGAAGCCAACACGAAATGGGTGAGATCGTTCCTTAATTCCTGATTTCATAATTTCCCAATATCATTTTTTGGTTAAAAAATAATTTAAAATTTCAATCTAATAAAAGGAGCTCCAAAAGTTAGAAAAGTTATAAATGTTTGTACCATGAGAATGAAAGGGTGAGTGGTTGTGTGCGTGCGTAATTATTTCTAAGTGATGGGTTGAGCAACACCTATAAAAATATATATATATAGATGTAATTTGTCATATACATATTGTACTTATAGAAGTTGCAACACATATAAATAATTTTGTCATATACTTATGATATTTACCGAAGGTATTATTACACTATGTATTTATTTTGGAAGGGTTAAAGATAGGGTTGAAAACAAGTATGTAAAACGTATAAATAATAAAAAGGGTATTTCATTGGTAAAAATCAGAACAGCTGTTTTTATTTCAAGCAATTTCTATTCCCGACTGACTTCGCGTAACGAAATTCTGGCCCATGACTTAGGTAGTAAAAGATGGCGTCCTAGTTTTTGTATACATAACCACATTTGTGAGATATAATATATCGTACTTATAAATTCAAAAATAACGTAGGTATACAACTCCAAGTGCGAGTCAGAATGAAATAGAAATAAGTGAAACAGAGTCAAGAATTATGGATGAAGGAATTCATTCAACCCCAGTTCAAAATAAAAACTCTGATAACAATAATATGATGAAATATTTATGTAACATGCAAGCGATGTTAGAGTTAAAATTCAGTGAACAGAAGAGTGATTCTGACGCTAAATGCAATGTATTAAAAAATGATTCTGACGCTAAATTCAATATATTAAAAAACCAGAATAATGAATTAAAAAACGAGATTCAAGAATTAAATAAAGGTTTAGAAAAGAATAACAAAATAATAAGAACTAATTTGAATAAGTTAGAACAGAGTGTTGAGCGAATGGAAGTAGTTGTGATGAATCTAGGGAAAAATAATACAAATGAAACTTGTAATGACAAATACAAAAATGTAATGCCAGATAAAGAGTTAACAAATAAGGACAATAATGGCGAAAATAATGTACGTAATACCGAGAATATTCATGTGTTTGAAGAGTTAGTATCAGAGACTGATACAGTAAAAATAAATAATGAGAGTATTAATGAAAGTGTAGAATGTAGTGATTATGAGATGTTAAGGTGTGTCAGTGAGTTAGAGAGAGAGAGGAGAAATAATGTTGTAGTAGAGTGGGGACAGAGGGCAAATTTTCCCTTTAATTATGATGATTTAATGTATTCACAAGTGCTGTTTTTGAAGGGCAAGAGTCCCGTGTTAGTAGAAGATTTGAGTTGTTTATTTTATTCGTATAAGTTTATACCCTCTGTCTGGAGTAATATTGAAGATATGAGATGGTGTTATGATGAGAGAGATTTAAATAGAGAATTGTGTGTTGAGAGAGAGATAGAAGTATATAATTTAAAGAGAGATTATGGTGAGTTGAAAGAAATATTAGAAGAGTATTTAAATAAGAATGATTTGATTTTTAATACAAAAGTAACTGACCCGATATTGAAGAAAAATACTAACGGAGACTTAACAGATATACTTAATGTTGACTTGTTGCAAGATTATTTTGGTAAGACGGATGACTTTGATTTTTGGGTTTATGACACACAAAGTATCAGTATGTGTGTTAACGAAATCGAAAAGTGTTATGTAGAACCAAGGTTACTTTGGAACGATGGAGGCTAAACTATAAACAATCAATGGACAATTTTATATATATTGTTTTATGGTTTTGTGACCTCGCAACCTTTGAACATTGAAGTGTGATATGACTAAATATATAAGGATGCAGATTTGTAAATAAATGTTTAGTAAGTTTATTTGTGTGTATTGTAGAATGTTAAGTAAACAATGTGTGTGTAGATGATTGTTGTAATAATAATATTAATATTTGCAATTTAAATAAATAACCGAATTAATTTTGATAACAGTAATTGGCTAATTGTAAATGTTTAATTAATTTAATTAAAATAATTTGAAATGTTTTAAATATTTGGATTAATTCAAAGATTATATAATTGAATTTTCTGATGAATTTAAATGGTTTAACGAGAAGTGAAGTTGGTAATTAAATGATGAATTGTTGATTTGAAATAACTTTCTGTTAAATGTTTCAGAGGTTACTTGGAGTAGTGGTGTATGGTGTATATAGTTGTGTATGTCAGTATATGAATTATGGACTGTAAGTATAAAATTTTTATGATACAAGTCAAATATAATAAAATGTACACCAATGTTTAACTTAATGGAACGAATTTTAACTTCAATAATGAAAATAACTTGAGATAATGATTTAAAGGGTAATAATAACTGAGATATGATGAAAAATAAATATTAATAATGAATTTGAAAATTTTAAGTAATCTAATTGTAGAAAGTTATGAAGGATGATTAATGATTGATGATGGATGAAAATGTCACATTAGAATGTGGTATATAAAAAATTCTAGTGATTAGTAAGTTATTAAGTGGCTATTAAGGGGGTGGCCTGTGCTCTCTTAGATAGCGAAATGGGTTGGGGGTAGCAGTGAGTGTTACCTCCATCGGAGGCCAAAAGGGCGATAAATGTGCGGCACACCTTATCAGTGTAGATTAAAGTGTACACACTGCCAACTACCGTGTCGCACATAGTAGTGATGTGTAACAGGCAGTTAAATAAAAGTTTAGATTTCCTCGACTTTTCGGGCGGTTACTGCCTTACCAGCACTAACCGTGGTTTTGGCTAGCGGCCAGCTATGGTCATATCAAGTCCCTTGACCATAGCTGACTTGAAATTGGTACAGATTTGAAATTCAATGGGGGGACATTAGAGGAAATCTCCGGTACTATGGAACAGCGGCTGCCACTCTGCCCGCTTGGGGGTAGCAAGACCGGTGGCAGAACCGTTTTAAGGGTGTATGATTATAGAACAAGAACATGATGATGTTCACTACTTTAAACTTAACAGCGGAAGCAGAGACACGGAGAGGTAAAAAACCTGCTCCAAAATATACCGTCTCTGTGGAAGCGAAAAGGCGAGACAGTCTTACATAATCTGAAATAGTGTGTGTGGCTGGGAGGTGACGCAAAGGAGTCACGAATTTAAAAGTTTATGACAAAAGTTTTTTTTTTCTCAAAGTTTGATCAAATAAAACTGCTTGTGTTCTGTTCAGGTAACTAGCTGCTTAGATATTTAAAAATAAGGTGTTCATGCTATAATTTTAAGTGTATTATTTTATTGTTGTCTGTTAGATAAGCATTGATAAGAATATGTAATTTTATTATGTGTGTATTTTTTTTTAAGCCAATAAGTAAATCGTCTGGCAGGCTAACATAAATAACCAGAATCAGAGAAATGGGAAACAATGAGGTGAGAAGGGAGAATAAATAAAAATAAATATGTATATTCCATGTAATTTGTTCAATTTTAAGATATATTTTCATTGTGTTAGGAGGATCAGCTGATCAGCAATAACGTCACTGGTATATTGGTTTGTAAATGTTACAAGTGATTAATGCTTAATGTACTACAGATATTTTGAAGTAAAGATAAAAAGAATATGAGAAATAAAATAACAATAATTTATGCAAATTAATAAAAGATAATTCATGGGTGATAAATGTTTTATGGGACACGTAGACCTGTCCAACTTGAATTAAAAGTTGAATGTGAAATGATAGAGATGAATATGATGTAATGTTGTTTTTGAGTTAATGTAATGTAATAGAATCTTGAGAAGTATTAATGTTGACACAGTGGTAATGGAGACTTTATGTAGATTTTGAGTGACATATTTATGTTTATAATTAATGAGGTTATTTTGTGTATTTGTAGTAATGTAATGAGATTGAGAATTTTGGGGATGGCAATTTTGTATTAAGGGGTAGTGTATTTGGGGAGTCCGCAACAAGGGTTGGGACGGGATAGGGATAGATTTTAGTAGGGAAGGGGCCGCCTTAGGTAGAATCCGGGCCGCCAAATAAGGGAATTGAGTTTTTGGGTAGGGGAAACACGTATCCTATATACAAAGGGTTAGAGAGTATTTTATAATAGGAGAAGGCGGCGAATTGTGTTAAATGATAAGTTGGGGTTTAGAGTGTCTTGATTAGTAGATATTTTGGTAGAGATGGGTGTCATGATAATTGAAGTTGATTAATATTAGAGCCATAGGGAGAGGTAAAGTTTATATATGTATACAGATCTAATACAGAAAAACGAGAATAAATAATTTACATCACCCACAGTAAAGTGTAGCGAGATTGTTAAATGAAGAGTAAGATTGTTAAGCAAAAAGAGAGAAATTTATGATAAATGACATAAAAGCTTTTATTTTAAACCAGTGACAGAATTTTGATAAAATTTGAAAATAATGTAAAGTCAAGAATTGTTTATTTTAAATAATGTAAATGCCAATTTGATTATCATTAATATTAACATTTTGTAATTTTAAATATTTTTTGTTATTATGTTTGTATTTCAAGGTGGAATATTACAGATGTTCAATGTGTTTTTAGAACTTATATATAACATATGTAGGTCAAGGATTTTGGACTTGACCTAATTACGATCAGCTGATGAGGTCATACACCTACTAAGCTTGTATAGTAGGAAGCCAATTTTAATTTGTTTGTTTAATTAATTCAAACCTATACTTGAATAATTTTAATAAATATGTTATTTAATAAATAAATTTAATAAAATTTTTTTAATGAATAAATTTAAATTTTTTGAATTTTAAAATTTTGAAAATTTTAATTCTTTTGAGAGAAAAAAAAAAAAACTTGATTTTTCGCCTGCCAGCGAATGGATATTTTAGATGATGATTCTTTTATTATGTGTGTATTAACCATGTTTCTTTTATTGTGTTGCATTATATGGGTAGACTATAAGTGGTTATCCTGTTAGAGTAAGGATGTGTTTGTATTAATAGAAATGTCTAGGTTAAGTCATGTTAAAGAAAAAAAAAAAAAAGAAAAAAGAGGAAGAGAATTTTTTGATAAAAAACTAATTTTTTTTGAATTTTGAATTTTTTTAAATTTTTGAAAAATTTTAAAAGAAAGTTTTATTTTTAATGTGTTATGGTAATATGTAATGTAAGTGTGTGTGAGCCCAGTATCTGCTAAAGGCAGCCCAGCTTGCAAAAAGGGGATCCATATCGGCGGAGGAGCTGGAATAATTTTAGCCAGGGATTGAGGATTTTGGGGGGTAGCATGTTAAAGGGCGAGGTGCGCCGTGGTGCGAGTCTGTTCGATTTCTCGGTGTTGGGATCTCTTACGGAGAAGTCCAGTGATCTCGTTCAGATGAGTCCATGGTCGCTGAGCCAGGGGGGTCGTGTACCCATGAGATTAAGAACCAGGGGGTTGTTGGCACCAGTTCCTCACCGGTCCTCTTCGAGGTTATCGATGAGATTTCTTCTGTCGTGAACAGCAGAATTCTCATCGAGGGGGTATTGTAGCGGGTCAAAATTTTGGGTATTTTTATTTTAACCGTATGGGGCATTTATATATTTTTATTCATTTCGTTTTCGGTCGGGATCCTTATAAAATATTGCGAAATAACTGTATTATTGTGCAACGTATTTGTCCGTATAACAGACCAGTGTTGAGAAACAGTTGGAAACAAAGCGAAACGCAATCAGTGTCGAGGAATGCGGCAGAGAATTCGCGCCACCTTAAAATTCGCAGAAATCTGTACTGGTGTGGCAGTGCACACACGTCACTACTCGCGCATGAGCGCCTACCCAAGCGATGTTGAAAAACCAAGATGGCTAGAGAGAATAATATTCATCGCCTTCTCCAAAACTTTGCGGAAGTGCTGTTTTAAGTCCCACCCACTTTTATGACATTAGCCAGTGCCTGGTTGAAATCGTCTGCTATCGTCATTCCAACAACTACATGACTAGCATGAGTCGAAACTGTGACGACTACATACAAGGCATTGATGTCCGTCGTCTTGACTAAAATGCTCCTGGAGTGGGGAACTGAGAGACGCAGTCAGTCTTTGGTCGACTCTCGCCTGCGCAGGCCGCCCGTCAACCGGGCTCAGAAATAAAACTTTTCTAAAATGACATCCAGTGCAATAGTAGAAAAATTTGGTATGACCGCGGTCCAGTAAAAAGAATAAAGAACGTAACTGTGCAATTTTCGGACAATAATAAGAAGTTTTACCGGAACAATGAGTGCGTGTGAGAAGACCGCGTGGCTGACAAGGGGAAATATCATTTAAAAAATGTTTAAGGGGAAATAAATTGTGTGTGTGTGTTTGAGTGGGTATTTAAATATGCAGGCTGGGCTCTGTCTGTATGTGTATATGAATCTAAGGTAAGCTAGTAGAATAAGATAGTATATGTAACGAATCACCAGACAAAGAAAAATTATGAAGCTATTTTATATACAAAAACATGGTAAAAAATTTGTTGAAATTTGAATGATTTAAAAAATAAAATTAAAAGTTAAATTCTCTTCTAAAATGAGTTGTGTCAGTACTTTGCATAACCTATAGACCATGTTTGTATCTAGGTACATGTGATCGAATCCTGTGACCCTGTAAGAGTTATCGTAACGGTAAGTAACAACTAATTTGAAATTTAATAATAATAATAATAAATGTGATCGATCAGTACGTCACAAACTGTAAAATGGTACAAGAGTGAAATGGCTGGCGCGCTCCCGCAGTGCAGCACGCACTTACAGTCATAGCATTTAGTGTTATAGAAAAGGGTTATAAAAAGTTCAGTAATTTTTTATCGAGAGTGTTCAGAGTCATGATCACAGTTCACTTCCCAATAGACAGTCTGGACACGTGGTCCCCTGGCTTCTAAGTTATTCACATAAAACAGGCACACTGCCGGTTCGGCCCCCAAAAAAGAAAAAGCATAAATGTCACCTCATAAGTGCTGGCGAGTGCAACATAGTGATTCCGTCTCCATCTCCCTCTTCGTAGGCGGTCTTGACATGGTTCACAGCTTGGGCAGATGTTCAGCCCACCGCAGACCAGGAAACCGGCTTAGTGCGAGAACCCTAAGAAATCAAGTAAATTAGAGAACGTCTATAAAAAGGGTACACCCGAGTGGAGGTAATTAACCTCTTAAAGGGCCGCCAGCTAACTCTCACTAAAAGGCACAATATTCAACAATTAAAGTTTTCACAACTTGATTAAATGGTCTAAATTCAGTCAATGAATAAGTAAGTTTGAGCCATGAACAGACTTAATTAAATAGTGGCTTAATATAAGTGAACTGTACTCAGTCAACATGCTTCGACAAAATCTTGCAGGTTAAGATGGCACGTGCAGAGCCGTAATAATTATTTGACCAAAAAAAATTTGATAGCAAGTCACCCACAGCATTGAGAAGGTATTACAATCAATTAAATTTCATACACAGAAGTCCTCACTCTCCATTCTCTCTTGTGAAGTTAATTAACAAACTCTGCGACAGTATCTCACATGCACAAACACCGCCCACGACTTGACTGAGCACCAAGTTTTTAGTCATCAATTTTTAATGGAGAGTACTTTTACTATGACAATGACTCTTGAAAAACTTCTCGCACTATTACAGAAAATAATAAAGCATGGCTATATAAAGGGCATTACGTACAACAGTAATGAATGAGCTTTTCTTACATAACTTTGTCAGGTCGCACACACATAGTATTACATATCTTATACGGTAGTATTTAGTTATTAATTATTCAAACAAAATTATTATTTATAAAGCCGACTAAATACAAAGACAAACTTACCGGGAGCCAATTTACGCTTAGCAAAGCATAAGAAGAAGTTACTGCGTAGAACGATACGAAGAGAGGAGATGGGGGACAATTCTTCTAGCAGAGGCAAGCGTAGACTCCCGGACACCGGCACACAATCGTAGCTGCACATAGTAGAGCTGCGCGCGCAACGGCACACAATGCCGCTCCCCCTTCACACCGCCGGACAAAGGTCGCGAGTGCTTCACGTTATGTTACAATAAAATGACTGTTCTAAAATATTTTGTAACGGCCGGCTCCGCGCCGGCACAATACTTATACTATATGACTACCAGTACGATACGGGGTATGGTTATGATCGGTTAACGAACATAATCCGTTCAAAGACAATGTTCACTACACAAATTATTTGTTAACCATCATCGAATTGTTTTATGGGAATTTGATTAATTCATTCTAGAGATCCAAAAAAATAGATAAAACAATTTCTTACCAAGTTTTTTTATATGTAATAACAATAATATATATACATACCGTACACAGTCTTGCATTTTCATCGGTCATCTTTTTTCCGTTTGTGGGGCATTAAAGAATCTGTCCAATGTCGATTGCTTTTCTCTCTACTTCAAGATTTTTTGGAAGTGATTAATAACAATGTCGCTGTAGAGATCCCGGAGCCTATTGACCACAAACTGGTTTGGGTGCCATTCTAAGACCGTTGTTCTGACATCCTCCCACTGCCTTCATATTTTTCAGAAGAAAACACGTATCTCGGAGTTTCTTGGTGTTCTTCATTCAAGAGTTCTTGGATTTTTTGTGTCGTCAGATCATTTTCATGTTCCATTATGTGCTCTTCAATGTCATCCTGATTCACCTCAAATTCCAGATCTCTAGCAGTTGTCACAATTTCAGGGACATCAACTCTGTCTTCCTAAATGGAGGATGGATACAGCGTTTGCCAAGCTGAATTCAAGTGTCGTTGAGTGACTTCTGACCACGCCTTTTGAATGACCTGGATAGCTTCAAGAATATCAATTTTTTTAATGTCATCGTTGAGGAGAACTGGCATGCTTCAAAACATTGACAAAACTGAGCACAGTGTATGATTTATTGAAACCCGCAGTAACCTTCTGATCCATTGTCTAATCAACAAAGTGGTATTTGGTGACAGAAATTGAACCGTCTCCCAGGGAAAGTCTTCCAGCAAATTATTTTGAAGGTCTTTTGAGTGTTCTGGTGCATTGTCAAATGGAAACAGTGCTTACAATGGCAATTCATTGTTCTGAAGGTAATCCCTGATCCTTGGTGCACAAACTTGAAATAGCCATTTATTTAAACGTACCTGCGTGACTCAAGCCTTTCATTTCATCTCCACATCACTGGCAGTCTTTCTTTAATTATGGATTGTTTTTAATGCTCTAGGATTCTCAGAGTGATAGAGAAGAAGCGGATTAAGCTACACATCACCACTAGCGTTAGCTCCCAAAAGTAACGTCAATTGGTCTTTCATGGGTTTATGCCCAGGAATATTTTTCTTATCTTTCGTGATGTAGGTACGGTTCAGCGTGTGCTTCCAAAATAAACCAATTTCATCACAATTGTATAAATTTGTTGTGAACAATATCCTTCTTTGTTAATGAATTCTTTAAATTTCAACAGAACTTCTCAACTTCTTCATCTGCACCAGCAGACTCACTGCGCATTACCACATGTTTAATGCCAGATCTCCTTCTAAACCACCGAGTTGTATCTTTCATTTCTAACTCCTCATGTGATGAATGTGGAGTTTGTTACTTCAGTTTTTCAAAAATTTCTCTAGCCTTCTCTTGAATGACAGTCATGGTAGTTACAACTCTTTTCAATTCCCTTTCTTTTATCCAAACTAAAAGTAATCTCTCCATTGTTTCATGGATGGCACATCTTTGTTTATCAGATGTGATTTTCGTTACTGCTTCAGTCTTCTTCGTTATATCTTTATTAGTTATGATTGTGTCTACTGTAGACTTGTTCAAGCCATACTGCCTAGCAACATCACACATCTGCCCACCCTCTAACTTGGCTATCATCTCTTGCTTGGTTTCTATGGTGAGCATATTTCTTGACACTCAACTCTTTTTAGGCCCCATATTATTATCATTTTTTTGTAATAAAAAGTTCAGAAAAGCACTTACAAAAATTCAGATAACACAGATCAACTAGCACACAAAAACGTTAATACAACTGTCAGTCTCTTCCATAAACCATACATAAATGGCAATAAAATACACTTCTGTGAGGTGTTTGTTATCCGAATGTAAGTCTTTTGCAAAATTGTACGTTGTCTGATTTGTTCATAGTCCGAACTGTTCGTTAACTGAACACCAGTACAGCACAAACGTCAATTTAGCAGTACAACAGTTTACACCAAAATTAAATTTGTTTACATTTAAATAAATAAAAAAGTTTACACCTTCTTATATACAAGAAGTAGCAGACACCACCTGGCACCTAATTTCCACATAGTCTCCACACTGCCCGGAACAAAGCCACCCATAGTTATATAATAGACCTACACATTTTTATATAGTTTACATTATACTGGGAATTACATATTGTTTTACTGTCAATCAGACACAAAAACTTATTGTATGGTAGGTCTATTTATAATCACCTTTGTCCTATACACATTTCATATATAATTAGACTGACATTAGTTTAAGTGACAAGTAGTTGGAATTTTCTTCACACAAAAGTGTATTGTATACAATTCTATAATTAGCCAGTAATGGTACTTTTTGTTACCAACAGTAGAACACACACCATTATCAAACCTCTTACCTGGTTCTTTCCAGTGCACTCTTGGTCATAAATTACCTCCAACTATCCCCCACCTAACAGACATTTCAAATCTGTCAGTTCAACTCTAACCTCAGGAGATACCGTAGCTAGTGGAACAATTGTCAGGAACATAAAAATTATCTTTAGAACTATAGCAAGTGTTTATTTATTCAATTCAAGTATTAATAAAATATTCTACCAAATGCCAAGAGACCGTTCGATCAGTGTTATACTCTTTGTCAGAAGTTATTCTAACAGACAATAATTTACCTAACGTTTGGTGAGAGTGACACCACCACACAAAATGTACACACCCCATCTTGATAATTTTTTTCTGGCACACAATGATCATAAGGGATGAATATGTTGCACTTACTTCCATCTTGTGATTATTACTCTTGTAATGTCACGAACACATTTTAATGAACTTTTATGAATACCCATTAGCCTGGAAATAATTAAAAATGTTGTTAACCTCATCATTCCAATTGAACCTAGAGGAGTGAAGGTTAACTTGGATTATTTCCCTTTTTACGTTACCCGTGTGGAAAGTCTAAGAATCTATTGGTCCTATATGACTTGCTTTCCAGAGTACTGCTGATGTGTATGTCCTCCTGACTAACGGATACATCAAGGAATGGTATTTTTTAGATTTATTTATAACAAAATAGATAGTACCTTAGAGTATATAAGTAACTTAAAATACTTTATGTGAATACTTTAAAAAACTGTATCACTCAATTCATAGAGCATTTATAATTATTATTTTAGTTGTAATATTTTAATTAGTATTTAGCCTGAGGACAGCTGGCAAAATGCCTGTTGCCTGCCAACTGCCTGTCACTGAATGTGCTGCATCTCCTTCATTCTGAGTATGCCCCCTCACTAAAAATGTATGTGTTATGGAGTTTAATTTAAAGTTTTCTACAGCATACAAATACAGATATTATGAACTTAATTTTTTGCTGACCACCACAGTTATAGCAGTACAGCATTATTTCTAAATTTTCTGAATCAGCTAGTTTTGCTTGTTTTCTTACAAAATAAATTAAGCATGACCTATTTCTATTGCCCCTAGCCGCCCCTGTCTCATATCACATATAGCTGTAAACACCACAAAATTTATCAATGATGATAAACAAAATTTTAAGAGACAAGCTGCTCACAGATTTTATTGATTTAACGAGACACTTTGGTGAGCAAACCTCATCAGTAAACTCAAAATGTTTGGAGTGAGAGGACGCTTTTTACGCTGATATACAAGATATCTCACTAAGAAATGGGTGAAGGCACAATGGTAAGACACAGAATCAAGGTACAATCACTCTAAGCTGGTGCTCCCTCAAGGAAAGACAGAAGAAAATTGAGGGAATTTAAGTTAGTATGTTTGCTGACAACATCAAGATTTGAACATCATCAAGCAAAAGAATAAACATCAAAAGGCAGATATCAAAAGGACAGTAAATGCTGCTCTAAATGATCTTAATACATGGTACAGTGGAGTCGCGATTAACAGAGCTTCTGTGATATCCGAGCCTAAAGCAAGAAATAATGGTAAAACAGTTGTTGAAATTCTGAAACAAATAACCTAAAAGATGTGATTTATTGGCTGGCGGAATCATGGGACGATGTGAAAGAATCTACTGTCCTGAAAAGCTATAAAAACATTTTGCCAAAAAGGG
The DNA here is from genome assembly GCA_034769895.1 of Magicicada septendecula. Taxonomy (NCBI): domain Eukaryota; kingdom Metazoa; phylum Arthropoda; class Insecta; order Hemiptera; family Cicadidae; genus Magicicada; species Magicicada septendecula. The sequence continues at coordinate 1,421,636,023 of CM068367.1, read as the reverse complement.
AAAATACAAACAACGGTGAAGACAATGAAGATGATGTAGAACTAGCGGAACTTTTAAATCAGCTACCAGTTACTGAGGCAGTAACGAATCAAGACGTTAACAACTCGATGAATGACGAAGAACTATGTGAACTATCCGAAGAGGTCATTATAAATCTGATTACTCAAAATAAAAACAGCGATGATGAAGAAGACGACACTACTACTGTGAACAAAATGATAAGCCACGCTGACGGCTTAAGTGCAATCGAGAGGGCATTGTTGTACGCCGAGCAACAAGAAGACACGTCACCAGCTGACATTCTGGTTCTGCGGCATCTGAGCAATATTGCGGCAAAGAAGACAGACAAGTGCTATCAAGCAAAAAACTGTTAAGACTTTTTAAAGAAATTATGAGATTTATTTGTTTAAGATTTTAATCTGATGAGAGTTGTACTGTTACTGTTTTTGCCGCTTAGTGTAATTAACAAAGGATTACATAATTCATAGAATCGGCTGTTTCTTATTTTTCTTTTTTTTCCAATTACAGTAGAGTCTCGGTTATCCGCCGCCCAAGCGGCGTAAAAAAACGTAAACATAAAAATTATTTTCTTTAATTACTGCAACGAAAATAGTGTGCCAATAGTTTGCGGGCGTGAGTGTACGTGCTCTCTTTGTGATTGCTCCTGACTGTACCGCAGGAATTTGGCCTACTGCCCATCGCCTATTATAGCCTAGCTGTGACTCATGTGTCATTCACCCCACCCCACCCCCAACATCCAACGCTATCGCTCACATGCTCATCGCTTAGTAGACTGCAGTTTCTTGTTGTGTGCTGTAGTGAGCAGTGAGGCTATTTTTACGCGGTGTGTCCGTGAGTGACTAGTGCAGTTTTGGTGAAAGTGTCGTAGTGTAGTCTTGTTAATAGTGTTGCGATTATGGCTACGAAAAGGAAGAAAATTGTTTTATCAATAAAAGACAAGCTTGAGGCATTAAAAAGACTGGATAAAAGGGAAACGCTGCAGAAGGTGGCTGACCACTATGGCGTCGGTCATCGCACAGTTGGAGATTGGAAGAAGAGACGATTACAATTAGAAAAATGGTGTTCCTCACGAGTTACTGAGACTGCTTTTAAAGATAGAAAAACTATGAAAAAGTGTTTATGAAAAAGTTAGCGAAGCGTTGTACATTTGGTTTACACAGTTCAGGGAGAAAGGGGTGCCTATTTCGGGACCTATCTTAAAAGAAAAGGCGTTGCAGTTTCAAAAAGAATTTAACGAAGGTGATGCAGATTTTACAGCAAGCGTTGGCTGGCTTGATAGATGGAAGAAGCGTTATGGAATCTGTCAGTTGAATATTTGCGGCGAGAAACTGTCATCAAACTTTCAAGAAATGGAGCAGTTTAAGAAAAAATTTAAAGACTTTGTTGAAACAGAAAGCTTAACAGGAGATCAAGTATTTAATTGTGATGAAACACGCCTTAATTTCAAAATGTTACCGAGTGAGAGCCTTGCAGCTAGAACTGAAGCTGCAGCCCCTGGCTATAAACATAGTAAAGAGTGACTATTTTAGCATGCAGTAATGCCACAGCAAACCATAAAATGGACCTGGCAATGATTGGAAAGTCCAAAAACCCTAGGGCTTTTAAAACCATTTCAAAACATGCTCTTCCAGTAAAATATTTCAATCAAAAAAGTGCATGGATGACTAGTGAAATTTTTAAGGAATGGTTTCTTAAAGAGTTTGTTCCTTCTACAGAGAAGTTTTTAAAAGACAACAACCTACCCAGAAAAGCAGTTTTACTGCTAGACAATGCCCCAACTCACCCTGATCCAGACGAACTTAGAGATGGGGACATAAAGGCTATGATTTTGCCACCTAATGTGACTGCCATTTGTCAGCCTATGGACCAGGGTGTTTTGGAAACACTTAAACGAAACTATCGAAGAAAGCTTCTGTCAACAGTCATACAAGAAATTGAAGATGGGCAAAACTTGATTAAGAAGTTGAAAAGTATAAATTTGAAGGATGTCGCTTATTGGGTCGCAAGGGCCTGGGCCGACGTCGGGGCACAAACAATTGCGAAGTCGTGGCATAAGCTGTTGGGCGAGGACGAAAATATGGCTGAAAGCATGCTGGATGAACTTCATGAAAGTATTTTGCCCTTGGTGCAATGTATCTCTGGATGTGAGGATTCATCGTTAGATGAAATAAGGAATTGGCTTTCAGGAGACGACCAATATGAAATAACTGACGAAGAAATTGTAACACTTGTTAATAGCGATGATGTTGTTGAAGATCAAGACTCTGAAACTGTTGAGCCCCAAAAGATCACACACAAAGAAGGGGTTAAAGCTCTTGAAGCAGCCATTCAGTATGTTGAGCAGCAAGAGGAAGTATGTCGACATAATGATGCTCCAAAGATAGCGAGACTTGGCAGCAAAGAAGCGGGAATCATCAGGGAGGCAGTCGAAGATCACTAATTTTTTTCACTCATCATGAACTGAATTCTCACTTCCAACATTTCTGACGGTGTAAGTCAATTTTATTACATACACAGTCTGATTCTATATTTATTTTTAGTAAATTTTTCTTGTTAAACTTGAAGCGTGCAGTACTAAAGTAGGCGTAATTGTTTTCTCTTTTTTTGTAAGTGTATAACTTTAATATTGTTGTTTGTTCTCTAAAATGTTTTACTATAATTTTGTAATATAATTGTACAGTACTGTATTGTTTTCTCTATTGATTTGTTGTAAAACGTGATGTTTATTAATTACATTGACAAAATTACAACGTAATTTTATGATTAATTTGCGTTTTATTTAACTCTACCTATTATCCGCCATTCCAGCTTATCCGCCCTTCCGCCAGCCCGTTTATGGCGGATAACCGGGACTCTACTGTATTAAATATTTTTGTGGCAAAGTTTCACTTACAATATGAAGCAATTACATGTATTACAGCAAATAGGTGCAAAAGAAAAAAAGAGCTTATACTAATGAAATTTTTCTTTGAACCTACCGTTTTTTCCGAGTTTTTGATTATCTGAGGAGGTCTCAGTCCACATTACCTCAGTTAATCGCGACTCCACTGTACTTAGAAAACAACATAAGTATCAGCAATCAAAAACTCTCCCTCCAACACAACAGTTCAGACTTCCAATTAAAAGTAGAAAACGATTTACTCAATAAGAACCACATAACTAAGTATTTAGACATTGTGGTAGTAACAAGCTAAGTTAGGAAAGCTAAGTTGAAAGACAAACAAACAAACAAACAAACAAATCAGACTTGTGAAGAGATTGGTAGGAGCCTTTGGTGATGGTGAGGGGGAGGGGGAGGGGGGTAGTTATCTCGAACACCTATGTCAACAAACCTATCATTGAATATGGAAGTGAGTTCCAACAAGACACAACTGGAACTCCTGGAAAGAACAAAGTCTAGTGTATTGAGACTAATATGGGGAGGGGGGGGAGTAAGGACAACACCAGACACTGCCCTTCAACAAAACACACAAGACCTCCCAATGGCTGAATTAAGTGCTGAAAGAAGAATGCACAAAAGTTTTAGGAAATGTGTAGTACAGACATTCAAAAATATTTTTACTGAATAAGAAGAAGAATTCATTCAATGATCCAGTCAAAACCAAACCAATATATCCTTACATTCCAAGACCATCTTTCCAAATACCCTGAACCTTTTTCTTACCCAACCAAAAAAGAATTACTATAGCAAAAATACTTATAGAAGAAATTATCTGTAGACACGGAACCTATAAAATGTTACTTACCACCAAGGAATGAACTTCACTTGTGTGTTATTTCAGTTATCCATAAAATCCAAACTAATGCCTATCACCCAGAATCAATGGAATTATGGAACAAAGTCCTCAAATCATAATTGCAGGCTTGAGTCCAGTACACCAATAAGGATCAAATAAGTTGGGACAAGTGGTTATTATTTGTTACCTTGATGAGAAATTCACTTACCTACCAATGGGCTGGATATGAGAAGAGATACAGCAAGATCTAAGCGAGGATGACCTGATCCAAAAAATAAAATGGAGAATTCAGTTAGTGAACCAAAAGGCGATAGACTACATGCAGCAGTAGATTTAACGTTTGCAAAAAACAATTTAGCGTAGGTGATAAGGTATCATTCCATCAACCACTAGTTAGGATCGAGACATTTTCTCAGAACGCAGCCAGAAATGTACAATCACTGTGAACAAATTTTGTTGCACAGACTTAAATTTTGTAGATGTAAGTGGAGCAGAACAATATTTTTTGTTTTTTATAACGGTAACAGTTAGAAAGGTTTGTCATAAAGGTGTTTTGCTACAAGGACACAAGTGAAAAGGTGGTGTCCTTAACTTGTGTACTTTTCTATTATTAACAATTTAGTAACAAAAGTATGAGGGAGTCCATAGTTTTTATTTCACTGTAGTCTCCATCATAATGTGCACCACAGTAAACATAAAATGCCAAACAGTATTTTGAGTCACAGCATCCATAGTTTGATATCTCACTGATTGTTTATTGGGTATTGCATTAGACTGGTGTGATTTTTATTCAAATCGAACTTTCATCCACACTTAGCTGTTGATGAGGACCATAATATTATTGGCAGAACACATTATGAGCATGTTGAATTACGGGGTTGAACTTGGAACACGTATCACAGCCTGGTTGCCCAGTAGGACTAAATTTTTTTCATCATTGACTAAAGGAAAAATGTTAATAATAATTGAAATCTGTTTCTAGGAAACATTTTATGAAACCAATGGTGTTGATAAGTTACTGCCTGCACACCAATGTGAATATATTGAAGGTTTTCTAATCAGACCTGCGTTAATGAGACAGCCTATGAAGCCTGTAATTTTTTGTACTGCCGTATCTTATTAGTGTTGTCATAAATAATGGAGTCATTTTTTATTTGAAACTGTTTGGAATATTGGTTTGTTTCTGTTGATATTATGGAAAGTATTGGGCTGTAAAAAACAAATTAAAGAAATCGATTGGGGCTTGGATATTTGAAGGAACACATTTTGTTCATGAGAATTAATGAATATCAAAAATATGATTACTCTCATCCTTTTCTGTGCTTACAAATTCCTTCTATTCAATAATTTCAGCAGAATGTATCAAAAGCTCATGCGTTGACAGGTTATAAATATCATATATAATTACCTTAATATCCACTTTAGTGATACACAGTTTCGTCACTGATGACGCGTTTCGGGACTAAGTCCCATCCTCAGATACATAATTAATAAACTAAAATATTAAAATCACGACCATGATACTGGTCAAGTCAAAAATAAATAAAATAAATTATAAATCGCATGTAATAAGTTTTGCTAACCACGGCTGGAGCTCCCGCATGCGTTCACCCGCAACCGCGATTGTCCCGCGACTGGTCAAAGATTAAGACAAACTGATTGCAGTGTCGAACAGGTAATTTGACGCAAAATTTACCTGGTCATTTAATAAACTGTTTTTGGTGTTACTATCTTTTAAAGCTTTATAAATTTCAAATTCCTCCAGACTATCCATCCGTCTACCCTTTTTACAAATATGCAACGCTGTTAAATTTTCTTCGAAGTTCGTATATTTATGTCCGCTTGATATTAAATGTTGTGCAAAGTTGGACTTATTATTACTTGGCTTAGGAATATGTTCTAAAAATCTTTTATAAAAACATCTGCCAGATTGACCGATATAGAACCCATCACAATCATCACATTTTATTTTATATACACCACATTGCTTTTTTAATGGTAATTTGTTTTTGTTTTTGAAATAATTTCCTAAATTATTATTTGTTTTAAATGATAAAATATAGTTATTATCTTTAAGAACGGGTCTTAAAATATTTGGCATAATACCTGTGAAATTAGCCGAAAGATATTTATAATTTTTGTTACTTGCTTTTATAGAGTTTGAATTTTTATTTTCTAAACGTTTCCTATGCCTATTTATTATTTTGTCAACTATTGTAGATTTATACCCGTTATTTATTGCTATTTGTTTGATAGTGCTTACCTCATTTAAGTAGTCCTCCTTTTCGAGGGGAACATTTAAAAGTCTGCTGACAAGACTGTTAAACACTGCCACTTTTTGTGTAACGGGATGATATGAATCAGTGTATTACTGTGTCAGTACTAGTGTGTTTTCTAAAGATTTTGTATTTTAAATTATTCCCGTTGTGTAATACAGTGAGGTCTAAAAAATTGATACTTTTGTTGTTTTCGATCTCCATAGTAAATTTTAATTTATGAATTTTGTTTAGGTAATTTTTAAATAATTCTATTTGTCTGGCATTCCCGTTAAAAATAATAAAGGTATCATCTACATATCTGGAGTAATGGATGATTTTACTGGAGAAATAATTATCTTTTAAAATTTTTATATTTTCTAAATGGTTTAGATATAGGTCCGCCAGGATGCCAGAAAGTGGAGATCCCATGCCAAGTCCTTCATTCTGTTTATAATATGCATTTTCAAATGAAAAATAGTTTTGATGAAGAATGGTTTTTAGTATCATCATCAGTTGGTTAACTTTCTGTATTTCTAAAGAACCTTTATTCATTAAATTATGCCTGAGTAAAGTTAAAGTTTCATCAATAGGCACATTAGTGTATAAATCTACTATGTCGAATGATACTAGTTTGTAGTTTGGTTGAATTGTAACGTGGTTTATATTTTTGATAAAATCCTTATAGCTTTTAACACTCCGATTATTTTCTAAGTTGGTGTGCTCTCTGATGATTTTTACTAAGGTTTTAGCTATTTTATAACCGGGGGCAGTTGTAAAATTAACTAATGGTCTAATTGGAGTGTTCTGTTTATGTACTTTCGGAAGACCCCTTAAACAAGGCGCACTAGCATTTATTGGTTTTAGTGAGGATTGTGTGCGTTTATCAAATAGTTGCGTGCATTTATTTATTGTTTTATTCAGTTCTAAAGTGTACTTCTTAGTGGGGTCGGATGTCAACTTAGTAATATTGTTGTCATTTATAAAGTTGTGTACTTTTTGTGTGTATTCGTCAAGTTTCAGCAAGGCTATAGAATTTCTACCTTGGTTATGTAAATATTATTATTTCCATATAATATTATTATTAAATTATAAATGTCACTGTTACTGTTTTGCAATTTGCTGTCACCAAAATCATTTTCACTGTTACTGGTTACATAACTTCCACTCTCACTTGAGTTAATAAATCGTTCTATTTCCCTTTCTAATACAAACACTCATATTTGAATAAACATGAAATTACTGAACACAACACGACAGCACACATGAGACCACAACAAACAAAAATGTAAACAAGCAACAGCCTATTCAGTCTCATGTTAAACCAAAGCCTCTTGGATAAAAAGGTACAATTTTTACAGTGTAAACTAATAATGCCTCATTCTAGTGGTATAAAACTGAATGCCATCTGTTAGTGAATAACAAAACTACAATATTGAGTAACTTGGCAGCAAACTGAATAATTGGCCTGGCACCTTCAGCATGTATTGCAGGGCTGATATGATCGACCCATGGTACTGAAAGGTTTAGTTTGAGTTCCCTGGTATTATATGGAAAGCAATAATGCAACAAAATAACCTACATGTGTTACAAACAATTCATATTTTAAAGTCTGAATAATCAGCAAGTCTGAATAACTGGTTGGTTATTGCGGTGTATACAGATGGTAGATATCAGGCTACCTAATAACATGTGAGATAGAGGTGGGCTAAACTGTTATTTTAAAATACTAGGTATGAAAATACCATTCCAAAAAAATAACAGGTACAAATACCTGTTATTATATACTATATATACATAACCTATATTATCTTTTGTAAGTAGGGTTGCCAACCATACTTTATAATAAAGTATCCTACTTTATTTTTGGTGAATATACTTTATACTTTTGCATAAAAATAAAGTATGTGAAAATACTTTATTTTGAGTCTTTACTGTAATGCATGAAACGAAACACTCTCATACGTAATTTCCGAACGATTTATCGATGCCTAAGATAAAACAGAACGGAACACACACGATTAACAATGATTATTTATTATTCTTCGTATTGTTTAAATTAGCAGCCATCCTTACTTTTCTTTTATAAAATTGCTAAACTGCTATAATTGTTTTTATTATTTAGACAAAGCTTTTCGTCATTACTGACATCTTCAGGTCTTAAACAACCCAGTATTATTATTGAACGAAACGGCAGATGGCAGTCCATATCGGTTTCCTTTCTAGATCATTATTTATACGTTATTGTAAAAAAGATTAAATATTAAAATGGATGATTTATATTCCGAGTCAATAAAACTTAAAGAAATCCAAAGACAATCAACAAATAATGACAAAGAATTTTCAGAAAAAAATACTGCTGAAAAGTGGCAATATATACTTAAGAATGCGTGTGATAACTTAGCAAATATAAAAAAAATTATTTCTTATCTGCTCTCTGTTCCCGCAACCTCATCTTTCTCTGAAAGAGTTTTCTCGGTGATGAATGTAAAGTGGCGAGAAGAGAGAAACAGTGTCCATAAATTTAATAAAAAATGAGTTATTTATTTATTTAAATCTAGATTTAGATTGATTAGATTAAATACTAGCTATCAAACTCTCAAAGATAACCAAAAGTTGTTAGCTTGTGCTAAAAGCACAAAAAAATATGTATTTAAGGCAATAAAAACTTAAATTTAAATAATACTTTTTTTTCTTAAATACTTTTTTTCCTCTTCCAACAGACAAGTTACGTTATTTTCCTCAAAAAAAGTTGGCAACCCTATTTGTAAGTAACTCGTTTTGAGTTTCCTGCAGGTCTCCTATGTAATATCTTCAAATAAATACACTGCAAGTAGGTTTATTTTCACCTAGATAAACCTATTAATATATTAATAAACCTACTTGCAGTGTATTTATTTGAAGACATTATATAACCTATACTATATAATTTGTTATAAGAAATAAATTGAAACTAAAAGTATTAACAGTGTTACTTTACACTGCGACTTTATTAAACTATTACTATTTAAAAGAAAATAAGAAACAACAGAATTTATAGGCCTATCTCCCTTTGGTAATACCAATTTAAGTTTTCACTAGGAGTAATACTAACATTGGTTAGACTTAAAACAAATCAGTTGCGAAACTCGGGGCAATGCAATAATTTAGAGTACACGTTATACCACAACAAATAATGTGATAAAAACATCAGAAACATATAATAAAAACATAACAGTAAGCCACAAGAGTGAATGAGAATAAACAAAATTTTACAAATAAAAATAATAAAAACAACTGTAATAAAAAAAATAAATAAATAAAAACTTATAAATAATAAGCAACAACAAAAGTAAATTAAATGCATTACATACCTGGATAATTTTCAGATTCATTCACTAATGTACATAGAATATACAAGTTATGAAATGTCACACCTATTTACATTTTAATCTGCTTCACTTAACACGTTATAAATAAAATTAAACAATTGAATTGTTTTTAAAATACTGGGATTTCAGTTATTCAAACACTATTTTAAATTTGCATTCAAAAATATCAACTGTTGCATTTTCCTTGATGATAATCGTGTTCGTGTTCTTCGTTCAGATATTTAAGGAACAAAATCCCATTAAATTAAATCCCGTGAAGTTAAAATCCCATTAATAAAAAGTATAATATAGCTTTTCAACATCAGCCACTCTATAGGTTATATCACAATATAATTAAATACAACTATTTCACTAAAGACTCGGAACACAAAGTTTTTTATGAGTAAAAACAAAGTTTTACCTTACAACCTGAACCGGTTTTGGTTACAAGTTGGTGACTAGGATAATATATAATTTATTAGCATATAATCTGTATTATATATCTGCATATCACACGAGAATATGTGTAACATCAGGATGAATTTTTTCCTTTATTAAAAACAGCTTCGTCTCTTTGCGCAGAATGAAGTATTCAGGACGAAAAAGTGGCTGCGTACTAGTTCCTGCTCGAAATACCCTTGATACTACCTGTTCCAAAAATACTACTGTTCCTCTGATACGCTTAGTATTTTGTGTATCGGTGGTACCCCTAGTATTTGAAATACTGGTTGTTCCTTGCGTACCAGCGATATTTTTGTATGCCTAGTATTTGGCCTTGGCGTATTCGTTTACGTGATACTTGCGTACTTTTTGTGTGTGTCTGTATAGGAACGTAGGGGGCGCGCCTAGACTTGGAACAGCATCGCCGCGAATAACAGTTATTTCAACTTTTCAGTCACCGTTACATCCGTTCCACAAAAATATCGTTCCAAAATACCTGTTACAGGTATATCGGCCCACTTCTGTGAGATACTGAACACAATACAAAAACAACTATTAATATGTTCTATTTGAGGTCTCCTTCCTAGGAATACAACATACAAGTGTAAATGTTAATAAACTTTAAAGCAACATATTAATGCTACTGTGCCTCAGTTGTTTTCTATGATACTGTATATCAAGTTGTACAGTGATTTGGATTGCAGTGAACCTGATTATGCATCATCAGCAGGCCACTCTCCTATTACCACTTGCTGGGTGTTCATACAAGCACCATCTATCCCTTACGACCTGACTCTCACGATCATGAGGGTCGAACAGCTGTTTTTAGAAATATTTTAAGGGTTTAACACTGTAGTAAAACTGGCCTCACATGCTCATGATGGTCTCTTGGGTAGTAGTAGTTCACCGTTTGACCATTAGGATGCAGCTCTGTCAGCATCTGATCAGTTTGCAAGCCATTTTCTTAGTGGATTAGATTTCATGAAAACGTCAAATTCTAAGTACTGATGAATTTTTTAAAATATTTATTAGTGATTACTGTTGTTTTAAATTAGTTTTAAGCTATTTCATCAAAAGAAATAGGTTTGAGATCCAAACTTTGCTCATTTAATCTTTTTTATATTTTTCATAAAGCTTATTGTTAATAAATGTGATAATTTGTAATTCTATTATTATTTTTATTTATCTTTCACAAAATAAACGAGAACCTAATAAACCTAACCCTTTTACTGTTGCAATAGAGTATCCTCGATATTCGCAAATCATGCCACTACTGCTGCGCTCAAGTATATTCAATTTGAAATTTGCGCCCTTATTGGTGTTATTGAATTAACTCAATTTCTCTGATTTGTGCTGCCATCTGTTGCCTACTATTTGTACTACATTGAACATTTGTTTCAGTATCGAAAAATAAACTAACATCAATATTATTCGTTGCCTGCTTTATGCTTACACGTACATAAACACCTATAGTTCGGAGTGTCTTTGTTTTCCTTGCATATCTTATTTTTTTTTATTTTGAACTATTTTATTTGTTGTTATTTTTGTAAAGTATTAACTGGTTAATTTTTAGACCATATTTAGTGTTTAGTTTCTGCGTGTATAAATTCGTTTGTAATTTTTGTTAGTAGCTTTTCATGTATTTTGTTGCTATTTACTGCGTACTCTCAAGATTTTTTTGGCCTACACTTTTATAACTGAATACATGTAATCGTGTAACCCTTTCTGAAAAAGAAATTTTATCAATCACATGATGATGTACTTCTCAATGATAGTTTTTCAGATGACAACTTTGGTGACGAGAGTGAACCATGTCAGAGTGTAGATGAAATAAATGATTTGGCTTCTGCATCTGTCTAATCTGAACTAAACACAATATATTTAATAATAACATAACTTTTTAATTTATAAGTGTGAATTAGTGTATATGTTGTGAAATATAAATACAGTGAAATGAACGTCAAGTTTATTAGTTTGTTATTAAATTAGGATTTTAGGAGGCGAAAGGGTTAAGCATCACAAACGTAATGTTTATTTTTTGTGACACAAACCTAAGTAGAACCTGACACTCATGACTGTGAGGGTGTTTGTAAACCATCAAGAGATCAGACTTTCAAAATTTTTATGTATTTTTTTTTTAATTAAACATGCCTAAGGAACATAAGTAATTAGAAAAAAAAAACATTTTTTTCAAACAATTTCAGGTTGTAAAGACACACATACACCAAACTGCTTTAAAATCAAGGCACAACAGCTAAATATAGTACTCATACATTACATATGCCCTTAACTATAAAATTCCATTAACGCTATGCAGTCAAAGCCCAAATAAATGTTGGGCAGTATACTTTTGCCTAGTGGCTGCAGCCCAAGTATACCTCAGGCTGTGTATTTGCTCGCTTTACTGTCACATTACAGGTAAATCTCAGATTTAGTCATCACAAAATTCTTTTGTATCAATATACAATTGTGTACAATGCACTCTGGTTTTAATTTTCCTAAATATAATTAACTTTTAAACAGTTGATACAATTTGTTTACAGTGTGGTTTCTAACCTGTTTTGTTTTACATTTATCATTAGGATATGTTCATTGTTTTTCTAAATACAGTGAATAAAGTATTAAACGCAATTAACATAAAGCCCTCATGTATGCCAGAATGTTTCCAATTGTGCCACACATTAGCCAATTGCCTCTAGAACCTGGGCGTTCTTTTTTTCTTTTATAAAAATTTGATGTTATGAAAAGAATAGTGTTATTTTATTTGAAACTTTATGTACATATTGATGTTATATTTTAATGAAGTAATGTTTGAATTTTCATTTCATATGTAATACATGTAAAAAAATGTTAATACAGTACAAGGAGGTCAAAATTGGTCAGACTGGAAGGACTGTACAGGTAACTATATGCTAAGACTGGACATTGTTGATGATTAGTAAAATGTGAATGTTTAAACTGAAACTGTAAATACAGATTACTGTTATATCTGCTAGTCACTACATTTCTTCCAACAACAACAAAGGTGTGAACCACAACAGCAAATATAGGTGTTACTATAAATATCATAACAGTACTGTTAAAATACAACTATCAGTTTACTCATGCTGTGATAAACCAAATTACAGACTAAAACATTTATCAACAATATGCAACATATATGATTTTAACTCATACATTAAACTTTATTACAAGTATCACGTTTTCCTGTGCCGAGTATTACACTACCACTTATTAGAGCAAGTACTATTCTATTTGTGTTAATATTCTTATTTGTGAGGATTTTTCTTACACATTTTAGAATGAAAGTTTGTTGTTCATTGTTTTTTTAAAACGTCTTGGGTATTTAAACATTTTTGTACACATTTTTTCACACTGATGCATCTGAAATAGTAGAATAGATCAATTTATCTCAGAAAAATTATCAATGGATTATTTTCTCTCTGGTAAATCAATGCAGAAAAGTATTTGTAACAAATATCACATTGCTTTTTTCTAGTAGCATTTATTATTCATGCCATAAAGGGGATGCCACAGTTAATGTTTATGTACTACTGACACATTAGTAATTCTTACTGTACTGACTTCCGTTGTAACAAACAGCTTGCCCAGTAAACATTTTTGTACAGACCTCGCACTGTTACTTCTTATTGACAATGCATTAACTTCTGCCATGATGGAGTAAATGCTTTTGTCCAAACCTCATACTAGTACTTCTTAATGCACAATATTTTGATTTGTGTTGTGACAAATAGCTTGCACAAGTAAATGATTTTGTCCAAACATCGCACTGCTACTTCTTAATGCCACAATATATTAATTCGTCATGACAAATTGCTGGCATGATTAAATGATTTTGTACAATCATCGCACTGGTATTTCTTAATACCAGAATATATTACCTTGTGTTTTGACACAGCTGCGACAAATAAATGATTTTGTACACACATCGCACTGGTACTTTATGCCAGAATGTTTTAAGTGCTGATAAAAAGTTGGCATGTTTTTTACAAACATCACTCTGGTATTTATTTTTGCCTTATCATGTAAATGACTTTGTATAAACATCCCACTGGTACTGCTTAATCCCAGAATGTATTAGCTTGTTTTGCCAAAATGTCTGATCGTGTAAATGACTTTGTACAAACATCGCACTGGTATTTCTTAGTGTCTGAATGTATTAATTTATGGTTTGATAAATAGCTGGCATGAGTAAATGATTCTGTACATACATCACACTCATACTTCTTAATGCCAGATTGTACTAACTTATGCTGTGCCAAATAGCCTGATTGTGTAAACGATTTTGTACAAACGTACTGGTACTGCTTAATCCCAGAATATATTAACTTGTTTTTCCAAACTGTCTGTGCCTGAACTAATTCTTAAAGCCTCAATGTATTAATTTGTTTTGACAAATAGCAGGCATGAGTAATGATTTTGTACAAACATCGAACTGTTACTTCTTAATGCCAGAATGTACTAACTTATGTTGTGCCAAATGGTCTATTTCTGTAAATGATTTTGTACAAACATCGCACTGGTACTGCTTAGTTCCAGAATGTACTAACTTATGTCGGGCCAAACTGCTTGATAGTGTAAATGATTTTGTACAAACAAAGCGCTGGTACTGCTTAATCCCAGAATGTACTGACTTATGTTGTGCCAAACTGCCTGATCGTGTAAATGATTTTCTACAAACATCACACTGGTACTTCTTAATCCCAGAATGTATTAAATTATGTTCTGCCAAACTGCCTGATCGTGTAAATGATTTTGTACAAACATTGCACTGGTATTGCTTAATCCCAGAATGTATTAACTTATGTTGTGCCAAATGGCCTGATTGTGTAAATGATTTTGTACAAACATTGCACTGGTACTGCTTAATCCCAGAATGTATTAACTTATGTTGTGCCAAACTGCCTGATCGTGTAAATGATTTTGTACAAACATTGCACTGGTATTGCTTAATCCCGGAATGTATTAACCTATGTCGGGCCAAACTGTCTGATCGTGAAAATGACTTTGTACAAATATCACACTGATGGTTATTGTTTTTGTGAACTGGTTTGCATTGCTGTATCGGCACAGGTGTAGGCGAGAAAACAGACTGATTCTGAAAGGAATTTCTTGTATATCGTTCACATGCCTCAATAGAATCCACTTTTTCACAAATCTTATTCATGGGTGTGAATAAATATAACTGAAACAAATGAATACACAACATTAATAATAAATCATCAGTTATTACTGCTTCTAATCAGTAGAAATTTACCTTAGAAACTAATAACTGTGAATCTGCTTTCAGCTTGCAAAAATTAAGTTCCGTCTATATATCTTTAGAGTGCAATTTATTGCAGTACAAATCATCATTAGAATAGTAACTCTTCCATCTTTATATATATGATATATGACATCATATATAAAGCTACATCATTACATCATATATAAAAACAGGAACATATTACACCTAAACAATTCGAACACAAAATATTTATCATGGTTACAACACAAATTTTTTTTATTATTATACTGATCCTGTCATATTACTTAAACCAGTTTTCAAACATCCAGCAACTTCTAACTACTGTCTCTGTTAGAACTATTCTTATATTTGTAAATTTTTATGGCCTCTATGCTTGCCTGCAGAAAATACTTACAAATATTTGATATGATCGTCTTTTCTTCCAATACGATGTAATGCTTGATTTCATTAATTACATTTCCTGAAGTAACATAAAAACCTATTTTCGTGTGCGAGTGAGATCAGAAAGCGAAAGAATGGAATTTTATACGTGACTTTTGTTTGTCGCAATTGGTAAGTGTATGTGACTTTTGAACAAATTCCACTCGCCCATGGATCATTGCATCAGCCAACTGGACTATTAAACATCACCAGGAAAGCAGACCAAACTGGTTAACGCAGGACATGGAGAGAGGTAGAGGTAGGACATTTCAGCCATAGCATCAGTCAGTCCCAGAAAAATACATCGGAGAGAGCAGACCATGTCTCATATACAAAGCAGTCACAGTTTTCACACCAAGTAGAACAGACGGCAGTGACTCAAGCAAGCTGTGCTCATTGTGAAAATATTATGAATAAATAATTTTTCATGATTACAGTTATCCGGGCTGTGGGCCTGACGTGAACACCCTACATTCAGGATTTTTTTTAAATTCCACTGATGATGGCAGCCATTGGAACTGTTGAAACGTTTGGTTTGGCAATAAACCATGGACTACGGCCACACATCCCAGATAACTTTAATCATACAACTGACACCGGCCGTGAAAGCCTTAGGACAAATTAATTTTTCAGTTTTAAAAAATGGTGAAAACACTGACCGAACAGTGCATGCATCATAATTACAGTAATTCGGTGCCCGCGGGCATAAAAGATGTAGGCCTACAATACGGTACTGTAATTACATCAGTGAAGTTTTACAAAGTTACTCACCATTACCAGTTTTTGACTTTCGAACGGACTTAAAGTACTGATTTTGTATTGATTTTATATTATAATTTGATAAAATAATTATGTGTTTAGTTAAGACCATGCAGTTAATGATTGTAATGTAGTTTTCCAAAATTATCTCATGTAAAAGTGATTGCACCACAAAGAGTAACCGTTTAGATAGGTTACCCTATACAGGACGATATATTATATAACACCTATTGAATTATCATCATTTGTAGAAGCTATATTAATGAACAAATCGACAATAGTGACATCAATTAATACATTTTGGTAAACTATGATAAATATGTGTTAAATTATTTTTACGTCATCCACCTAACCTATGATCTGTGTTCCAACAGTTCGTCTAACAGGCCTAAATCTTCTGTGAGGGAAAGTTTTTGTTTCAAATTGGTTTCATTGGTAAAGTGATACGGTTTCCACATTTCCTCCTATAAAAATGTAGTGGTGACCCTCGGACTTTGGTGTTTTTGGGAATCTTCCGTAAGTAGGTAAGTAAGAAAGTAGTAACGGGGCTTAATTCCTTCATTTCTTTTCTACTTTTATTTTTATGCCTGATTTAATTGAATAATTAAAACACACACACACACACATGCACGTGCGCGCGCATGACTTTCAGTCCAGCACCAGAACTTTTAAAAGTTGCATTTACTGTGGCATCCATCCAATGTGCCCTCCATATACGCCACTTAACAATTGCCTTCTTTTGCCACCACCTTGAATCTGGGACCCACAAATTGTTTTATAATTTTTGTATGAAGTCAGAATGGAGGTAGAATGAATGAATAAAGAACATTAATAGTTGAATCACTATGCCACCAGGTGCATTCTGAGTGTTGAGTATATAAGAACAGTACTTGTTTTCATGCTTGGAAAGACATTGACCAAAACTTACTAATATGTCATTATCAAGTACAGAATTCCTAATAATGTTATCAAAATGCATTGAATCTTTGACAATGTAACTGTAACTCTCAGTAAGGGGAGTAATGATAGGTAACAAATATTTTGACAGTTCAGGACCAAACCAAAAGCTATCGGTCTCAGTGGGATATTTACTTTGTACACCTTAGATAATCCATAAATGTGTGGAACATTAATTAAATGATGAGGCATTAATTTGTTATATGATAAGCCATTTTACAAGAAACACACTACTTATACTTAACTAATCACCATCAGTCCTTCCTCTCTATTTGGGAGGTATGATTTTTGTTTAGTGAAATACATTCATTCAATTTTACAATGTCTCCTATTATACTATCATAATAATCAGAAGTATTTAACAGGATTATCTCCCTTCCCTTGTCCACTTTTCTAATAGAAAAATTTGTTTTCCCATAACTCCTTCACTGCTTGCCACTCTTGTTTCATTATGTTCGTTTTTACACACTTATTTTTTCCTCAACCAGTGTTGACCCTGCAGGAAAATTCATACCATTATTCCTCAGGTACGTTTTGAATACACAGTTTGCACAAGTGAGGGTTAACTATTGGCCACGTGCTACAATAGTAACACTAATAGATTATTAGAGATGAGCAATGTAGTTTACTGAAATGAACTGATCATATCTACGTTGGTCATATCAGCCCGAACTAGCACAGTGAACTAGGTCACTGGGTTAATCTGTCAGACCCCTCTTTTGCTAAAATTTTTATAGATATTAAAAAAACAAAAAGTTTGACTATAAAATATTCTTCCTCTTTCTGTTTATCATAAGATGCAAGCTAGGGATGAGATAACATCTCTGCACTTGAGTTAACTTCAAGGCGAATGAATCTTAGCTGGAGATAACCAGTACCTTTTTTATTGGTCTTTCAGCAAAACAAACACAATTAAATATTATTTACATAAAGACAATTATGTAAATAAATATAGTCATGTTGTCTTTGGCCAGAATCATGGGGCCCATCTCTCATTTAAGAGTAGTAATAAATAACACAACACATGCAAGAATTTCCAGGTGTCTATCTTTTTTTTAGGACTCAATCTAACCTTCAAATGACTACACAAATGCTGACTTCAAACAACTGACTACAAATGTTCAATTTCAAAAATTATTTGCTAATTATGTGACAGCCTTTGACGGAAGACTACAAATGAATCTTGTCTACAGAAGGAAGATTGTATGTTAAAAAAACTTTACCTCTTGTGCATTATCTTCTATTTTCACTTCTTCTAAATAAATTTCATCCTTCACAACGGTACTAATGTCTTGAAAAAACCACTGAAACAAAATAAAAATTAAAGCGTTACGAGCTTTAATTAAATATTTGAATCTAGAAAACTGTGTGTACATCTGAAACTCTACTCGCTTTTTAAATCAAAATATTCGAATTTGTCCCACTTACCGTCATTGCGAAACAACCAGGGTGTCGTCTGATGTACTTAGGCAGAGAAAAACAACAGGTAATGCAATGACAAACACGTATTTTACAAACATAAATAAAATATTTTATTTATTTAGCATGACAATTTTTCTGTTTACCTTCCAGTTTAAATTTATTAAAATATGCCTTATGACTGAATTGTGAAACTACGTCAAATTATGATTTCTACTGTAGTTATGCTTTTTCTACAAATAACACTCCGAACAATATTTGATTCACCTAATCATGCTATCAAGATTTATTTATTACTGTATATATATATATATATAGACATACGACTAACTTATTTCTACTCAATAAAAACGACCCAGTATATGCTCGCTCTCTCCCTTTCATACTGTAAAATTCCCCATTATTTAGTTATAACCCCATAATTTAGATTTAGCGCTTTTTATTGAATTTTCATCATTAAGGTTGGTAAATTGAAACTAATTAAAATTGAAATATTTTGTCTGTTCAAACTGCTTAAATTAGGTACTCATCCCTTCATCCACGTGGTTACGCCATCACTGTTAACACTTGATTCTGCTGATACACTCCGAATATAAAGTTAGAATGTTATTATTTGTCGGTTACTTCTGTTCGATCACTATAACATGACTGACTGTTATTTTGAATTAAAATAGCAAGATTTACTGGTCGGCCGACCCTAACTAGCTCGAGCAATGTTTTATGTGACCTCGCGAGGTCTGGAGTTCTAAGTCGACTGCCTTACGCTATCTTAGCGTCACTCCCGCCACAGTTCACCAACTTGCGCTGTGATTCGTGGATAGAATCACATGACATAGTCATTAGTGAAGTTACAGCTTACGCTCTTGGTAGCGAGTTTGGGTATTTTTGTTCTGTCCTGGGGCTCGCCACAAAGTTTGTGCTTTTTGCCAACGGAAAACAATCATCCGCGCCCCGGTTCGCATTCCAACACCTCAAGGAGCAGTGCTTATTGCAGGGCGCTGACAAAATATGCGTCTTGGTGCCCCGACGAAGTAAAACAAGGAATGTTAATTGTTCAAAACTGAGGCCCTGTTTGGGTAGACCTTATGTTACACTTATAATTGCAATAAAAAATAAAACCCCTCAATTTTGTCCCATCACAATACCCCCCAATGAGAAATCTTCTGTCAAAACAGAAGAAATCTCATTGCTAACTCTAAGAGGATCGGTGAGGATATGGAGCCAACAACCCCCCGTTAATTTCTTAACACATCATGGGTAAACTACCCCCCTGGCTCGGCGACTATGGATGCATCTGAACGAGATCCCTGGGCTTCTCTGCAAGAGATCCCAACACCGAAAAATCGAACAGACACACACCACGGCGCACCGTACCTTCTATCATGCTACCCCAAAAAACCTCAATCCCTGGCTTATATCATGCCAAATCCTCAACCGATGTGTTCCCCCTTATCATGCACACTGGGTCGCCTTCAGCAATACTGGGCGCATACATGTTAATTCCTACCTATCAAATTTTAAAAGTTTCAGTTAAATTAACATCAAAAAAAAATTTTTTTTTCTTGAAACCAAAAAAAATTTAAATTCAAAAATTTACATTTTATATATATATTTTTTTTTTTCAATGGGAGATTTATTTGAACTTATTTAAATTAATGAATAAACAAAATTGGCCTCGCTTCCTTGCCCAAACTGGTTTAGTATAGAACATCACCCATCAGCTGACCGTCTATGGGTCAAGTCCAGATCCTTGACCTACATACGTTATGTACAAGTTACATCTGTGAATACATTAAACTCCTGTAAAATCCAGTCTTGCAACGCAAAAACATAATAAAATACAACATTTAAAATTAACAAAATATTATTATAATTAACAATTGGATTGACATTTAAATTATTCAAATAAACACCTTATACTTTTACATTTTCACATTCTACTAAAATTTTCCTTGGTTTCAATCAAAATTTTACCTTTTTACTATGAACCTCTTTTCTTTGATAATCTCATCTCCACTACTTTGGTGATTTAGTTATTTATACTAGCTTGAACAAATTGCAAAGCATTCCTAGGTGATATTCTACAGCTGGTCAGCTGACATCCCTAGCTAATTGTAAACACATTTCAAAATTGAGCAAATTGCATCAAATATATTTTTATCAATTCTTATATCTAACGTACAACAATAAAATAATACACTTAAAATTATAGCATGAACAACTTGTATTGACTTGTCTGAGCAGCTAGTAACAGAGCACAAGCAGTTTTTATAGGATCAAATTTGAATTAGTAAAACATTTTTATGTTATAAAATTTACATTCGTGGCTCCTCTGAGCCACCTCCCGGCCACACACTCTATTGCAAATTGTGTAAGACTGTGGCGCCTTTTCGCTTCCACAAAGACTGTATATTTTGGAGCAGGTTTTACCTCTCCGTGTCTTTGCTTCTGCTTTACATTTGAAAAGGTATAGATATCATAATATCTGTGTTATATAAATATGCGCCCTTAAACGGTTCTACCACCTGTCTTGCTACCCCCAAGCGGGCAGAGTGGTAGCCGCTGTTCCAGAGTTTGGTGATTCCCCTTAATTTCACCCCCCATCAATTTCAAAGTACACCTTTACAACGATAACAGCTATGGCAGAACGTGACGCAATGAGCCCCAACCATAGCTGTTAAAGCTAAACCAATTCCACGGTCAAGGTTCGGTGAGGCCGTGACCGCCCGAAAAGTTGGGGAATCACAAGTATAATATTTCCTTTTAAAATTAAAATTGATAATTTATATTACATGACATTTCTAGTCTTGGTGGTGTTTTAATACATTTCTTTCTTAACTATCTTAATGTCCATTTACATAAAATACATAATGTGTGTATAAACAATAATAACAATTTATAATAATAGAATATAAAAATGTCTGTTTAGGTATGAAAATATTAATATTCATAAATACATCCATCATCACTCAGCTAGATAATACTTTTTTAACTGGGTCACATTATAAGTTCCTTTTATTTCTCGAGTTTGCAAATCTACTAAAACATACGCATTCTCCATTTTCA
Source organism: Magicicada septendecula (assembly GCA_034769895.1). Taxonomy (NCBI): domain Eukaryota; kingdom Metazoa; phylum Arthropoda; class Insecta; order Hemiptera; family Cicadidae; genus Magicicada; species Magicicada septendecula. Next base: position 1,421,614,329 of record CM068367.1, on the reverse strand, counting down.
CTTGGCTAACCTCATATGGACCGTCATACAATAGGAAGAATTTCTTAAAATTTCAAAATTATTATTAACATTTATTTTTAAACCTTTATGTTATTCCACAAGCTAAACTATTTAAGATTTATTTGTTCACTAATTGTTATTCAATTGAAATTGCATCAAATAATTTAAATATCTCATAAAAATTCAATCATACAACATTACATCACAATATTCAGCCATCTCAAATTATTCACTTCAATTGATTATTAAACACAACATATTTCAATTATTATCAAAATTTACAAAGCATCAATTATTGTTTTCATAATTATTTACGTAAACTGCAAAATATTAATAATATATATACACAAATGAATTCACAAATTATTTACAAATCATTCGTCAAGAACTGTTCAGTTGTTTCACACTTCATTTGGTAAAGCAGTCCATTCCAAAACCATTAATTACATGATTAAACGTTCAATAAACATTTATTGTCTCTACCCCCAATCATCGTACAAAAATCTGGTTTTACGTGTACACAGTTCATTCTTTACTAAACACACTATATTATTTTTATTAATATAAAGATTATCCAAATTCTTATATTCTTCCACAATATTAACAGGATTATTCTCTGTTATTAAATTATGTATTGTGAAATACTCGACTATATTATCGAGTATAGTCCAGTCGCCTTTAGTACGATCTGTCATAGTTATGTCAATTACAGTTTCATTATCATTATTATCTGCTGCTGTATTCGCTTTGTCATAAAGTAAGTAGTCTATTACATCAATTGCTGTACTAACTATTTCACAAGGTAAGTACTTATTATTAATAACTCTTTCAATGTCTAATCTCTGCAATAATTCGTCATAATCTCTACTAACCTTAAATAACATTACCTTCTTGTCAACATCTCTTTCATCATAACACCAATTCACACTTTTTCTATCATTTCGTACAGAGGGTATTAAATCATAAAAATGCCTACTACAAATTAAAAAATTCTTTAGATATATATCGCTTTCTTGTAAGGGACTCTCGCCCTTCAAAAATATTCGTAACCAGCTTGGTTTACCATAAAACTGGGGAAAATTTACCCTCTGCCCTTTATTCACAAAATCATTCTCTTCAAACTCTCTCTGTAACTTACAAACACTCTCTCCTCTCTCTCTCACTGTTTCTATATTATTATGATCGCTAATTATTTTCACTGTACTATTTTTACATATCTCGTTTTCAACTATCTTACTACTATCGGTTGTTAATTCATTTTCGTAATTATTTGTTATCTTATTATTACTCTGGTTGTCTGTTATTTCATCACAATCACTCGTAACTGTGTTATTTTCTACCTCCTCCTTCCGCGTTCTACTTCTGTTTATTTCGTCTTGAATATTATTTGTATTTATAATTATCTCACCTCTCATGCCCACAATAGTTTTATTCATACTTTCTAATTTGTTATTCATATTTATTTCACTCATTCTTAATTCGCTCCTCACATTCATGAACTCGTTATTTAAATCGGTAAGTTTAATATTTATAGTATTCACTTCTGATTTGATCTCAGTTTTCATTCCTGACATCTCAGTTTTCACTCCTGACATCATCTCCATCATCAATGCTAATTGGTTAAATATATTTACATTATCGCTTACTTTTGCGTCTACTGTCTCAATCGTTAATTCGTGTGTTGTATTGTCTATACTTTCGTTAATATTTGTCGATATTAAATTGTCTTGCGTAACATTGAAAATTGACCCCTCCACAACATCCTCACATAAATTTACACTCTTGCTTTTCTCTGCCATTTTTCGATCAGGTCGTAAATTAATTTATTTTATATTACATTAAAAATTAATTTACAATGTCCACTGTTCAGGCGCCAATTAATGCGTTACGAGCTTTAATTAAATATTTGAATCTAGAAAACTGTGTATACATCTGAAACTCTACTCGCTTTTTAAATCAAAATATTCGAATTTGTCCCACTTACCGTCATTGCGAAACAACCAGGGTGTCGTCTGATGTACTTAGGCAGAGAAAAACAACAGGTAATGCAATGACAAACACGTATTTTACAAACATAAATAAAATATTTTATTTATTTAGCATGACAATTTTTCTGTTTACCTTCCAGTTTAAATTTATTAAAATATGCCTTATGACTGAATTGTGAAACTACGTCAAATTATGATTTCTACTGTGGTTATGCTTTTTCTACAAATAACACTCCGAACAATATTTGATTCACCTAGCCATGCTATCAAGATTTATTTATTACTGAATATATATATATATATAGACTTACGACTAACTTATTTCTACTCAATAAAAACGACCCAGTATATGCTCGCTCTCTCCCTTTCATACTGTAAAATTCCCCATTATTTAGTTATAACCCCATAATTTAGATTTAGCGCTTTTTATTGAATTTTCATCATTAAGGTTGGTAAATTGAAACTAATTAAAATTGAAATATTTTGTCTGTTCAAACTGCTTAAATTAGGTACTCATCCCTTCATCCACGTGGTTACGCCATCACTGTTAACACTTGATTCTGCTGATACACTCCGAATATAAAGTTAGAATGTTATTATTTGTCGGTTACTTCTGTTCGATCACTATAACATGACTGACTGTTATTTTGAATTAAAATAGCAAGATTTACTGGTCGGCCGACCCTAACTAGCACGAGCAAATTTTTTATGTGACCTCGCGAGGTCTGGAGTTCTAAGTCGACTGCCTTACGCTATCTTAGCGTCACTCCCGCCACAGTTCACCAACTTGCGCTGTGATTCGTGGATAGAATCACATGACATAGTCATTAGTGAAGTTACAGCTTACGCTCTTGGTAGCGAGTTTGGGTATTTTTGTTCTGTCCTGGGGCTCGCCACAAAGTTTGTGCTTTTTGCCAACGGAAAACACAATCATCCGCGCCCCGGTTCGCATTCCAACACCTCAAGGAGCAGTGCTTATTGCAGGGCGCTGACAAAATATGCGTCTTGGTGCCCCGACGAAGTAAAACAAGGAATGTTAATTGTTCAAAACTGAGGCCCTGTTTGGGTAGACCTTATGTTACACTTATAATTGCAATAAAAAATAAAACCCCTCAATTTTGTCCCATCACAAAATTGTTTACCAACAATCAGTTGATATCAGTCTTTCTTTCAATTTCAAACAAAGCGCTGCAGCGTAACAGTTATAATTACATCTGAATACACACCTGTGCTTTTTTTAAACTATAAAACACCTATCTAATACGAAATGATTACTATATTTTTTCAAATCAAGTACTGCCTTATTTAGTAGAACAGTTTAAATCACACACACACATTGGTATGGTACAGAAAGTTTGGTCAGATGTACAAACAGCGCTAAGAGTCAATGACAGCATATCTACTTATTGTATGGGATTTCTATAGGGTTGGTATACAATAATTGGGATGCCAATTTACTTCACGGGAATTGTATAATCAAATATAGTAAAGGATATAATATTAGAATTGCACATTATCAATGATATGTGCCATAGAAACAGACCTTAAGTAATCATAATGGTATGCATGTATGCTGTAAACTGAGCAAAAACTATTTAAAGCCATATATGTAATAAGGTTCTGCGGAGAAATATTATCAACATGATAAAGTGAGCGAGTTGCCTGTCACACATGGTAAAGACATGTCAACTGTGGTTATATAATGTGGTGAAGTAAGGAGAAACCACAGATATGTACAACAGTACTAAAGGTAGAAAAGTATAATAATAAACTAAATGTGTGAGTTACAAAGGCCTAAACTTGAAAACAATTCATAACATGAAAGTGTTAACATGAGGATAAATTGCTAACAGAAAATCCCCGATTTACTGATTTCCCTGATTTTGTGTAATAGTATAATTTAGAATTTGTATCGTGTCTGTATTATTATATTTGTATGATTTCCTTTGTATACTTGTGAGTATTGCAAAAACAAAAGTAATGTTATTTGCACTGCTTGCGTTACATAGTAAAACCTGCCTTGTCAAAGATAATGTATGTGACTATTAAGTTGATTAAACATTATGATGAGCTGTGTACTAATAATGATCAGAGCTTTTATTATTGCTGGAAAGTGGTGGCAATTGATGTATGTAAAATTCTACTGAAACTTCTGAGATTTTTATATTTGAAGGGACAATAAATTCCCATTTTACTGATAGAAGCAACAAATTTCTTGTTGAAGAAAATGATTAGGCAATACTTTATGGATTTATGAATTTAACTGGTGATAATCATATATCAAGTTACATACTACTAAAACTGTTGCAGTTATGTTTATTAACAATGAATTTCCATGTTTGTGTCATGTTTAATAATTGATTTAAATATTTTTATTAGTGAAACTTAAAAAAATGTATTTGCTTGAACTAGTTATAACTACCAAAATGTATGCTACAATAATTAATTATGAATTATTTCAGATATCACCCTACCATATTCTACTCTGTGGTCAGTGGATACACCTAACTGGTCCTGTGGTAGTGGTGGTAGGGGAGGGATTTCTTTTAAGAGAAAATTTGTGAAATTGTGAATAACTGGGATAGTGATAAGTTTCCACATACAGATGGTGACTGAGGATTTGTTCTTGGGGGCTTTTTTTTGTTAGAATTTTTGTACGTGACTTTGGCCTGGGAAGTGCATAATTTTTTGACAGGTGTACGTGCTCAAAACTCATTTTCACACACTTTGTTGTATCGTACCAGGTGAAAAGGAGGTCGCACCTGCCAATATTCTCACAGGAGCTGGAAAAAACCAGTTTAGTGTGGAAGTGGTGTGAGTAACACAAAACCATGCGGTAGGCAGTCGCCAGTTAAACATCAAAGAGAACAGACACCAGGAACCATGTCGGGATCACAAAGGCTGTGCTTTGGTACTATGATATAAACAGCTGAGTAAAATACTGTCAGTAGTGTCGCAGCTAGAAAATGTAATTAAGAGTTTTTAAAGTGTATTAGCGATAGTCGCAATCAGAACACCAGAGAGAGTAGATGCCAGTGAACGTGTCTAGATCACTAAGGCTGTGCCTCGGTAAAAGAAATGTAAAAGGCGGAGTGGAATACTGGCTGTAGTGTCTCAGTCACATATGACTGAAAGTTTTGATAGTATTATTAACACTTCCCATCCAATAATAACAGTTTAAACAGAATAATAAATGGAATAAAAAGTGCGTAGTAAAAAAAAGAACAAAGCAAACATAAGTTTTGTGATTTCTCAGTTTTCAGTGTTGCGGTTTTCACATTCCACCTGTCAAAATGTGATGGCTGCCAGGGCTTTTAGTATTTTTTCGGAATCTCCTGAAGATGTACGGTAAGTGATTTAGTATCAAGGCTTTTTTATTGTATGAACAATTACATACGTTATATGTGATAGGCTGTATACAAAAAATAAGTGACCATGGCAAATAAGTAAAGGGATAATGGACTTTTTATGTGCAGTGTTGGGTAACTTGAATGTGCTGTTTTAACAACAAACTAGTGTTACATATGGACAGATTTGTATTATCAAAACACAACTGAAGTACAACTTAGTGACTTAAAGAAATGCAGTCACTAAAAAATATTAGCATGGCAACGGATTAGCAGGTAACTGACCAGACTGAGATATTAATGTATAAAGTACTAATAACAGCAGGATACTAAATAACCAGGTCAACCTGAGTGATACAAAGTTATTATTGAGGAAGATAAAAATTTTATTGGGTAGAAACTATTGATGAAGTACATTAAGCAGGCAAATGTGTGAGCAAAAGAGTGAAGACAAATTAGGTGGAAGTGAGGGACAGAGGGCAAATGTTTATGAGTCGTGTGAAGTAGGGTCTCCACACAATGAAAGTGGGCATATGGGGTTGCCATGTAAGGATGAGGGACGATAATATCTCAGAATTATAGGTTTTAAAAATAAGCTTGTGATTTACCTGATGAGGCCACTTTTTATTGTGAGTTTTTTGTGCCGATTTCTGAAAAGATATGTAGTTCATCAGGTAAAGTATTGGTGTTATAGACAGAGAGGTAAAAAACAAGGTATTACACTAAGGAGGATTAAAGTCTTTGGCACAACAGAATTTTCCAGTTTAACACATGAGGAATGAGGAACAGTGAAAGTATTTTATATATTAATGACTTATGATTGATGGCAATGACAACAATAGGTTCAGGGCTTTTATTACAATTTTTTAATATGTATGAAAAATTGTATTAACAGCCCATAAATTAAAAGTTTGCTTATATTTTTCTTATATTCCTTTGTAGAGAATCTAAATAAAGATGAATTAATTTTTTCCTGGATTTTGTTGTCCATGACGTGTCTGTTGTTATTAGTTAACTATATAAAACACTACTAACTTGGATCACAAATTATTATCCAAATAACGGTGCCATCACCAAAGCAGGACGGACAACACTCATAGTGGCAGCATCTAATGAAGCTCTAGTGAAGCAAAAACTAGTTTAGGCTATCAATTAAAAATTTAACATTTTATCAACAACAATTTGTGATCCATGTCAGTAGTATTATATATAGTGAATCAATTTTGTTCACATACACACGCAAAGTATTTGTATATAATCAGCCTAACACATCATTTTAATTTTCATATTACATGCATATCCTTAAATTTTCTTAATTGTAAATTTATTTACAATTTTTAAATATTTTCAAACAAAACAACAGTTAAATTTCCATTTTACATATCTTCAGTAGCACAAAAGATACAATAACAATCGTTAACATAATAATGTTGAGGAAATAAAATATTTTAAAACCTGTTTTTTCCCAATACATTTACTTAAAACAAACTGTATATAGGTTTTACTTGCATTGTACAGTTATTGCTAAAATGACTGACTGCTCAAACATCACTTGAATGTAACTGAAAATGCTCTGAGAATAAAACAGAAGCTAATGATGTGCAATGATGTACAAAACGATTTTTGACTTCACAAATGGTATTGGTTGCATCAAAATTTTATGTGACCCAAAATAACAAACAACCCCCTCACATTGGCTAAAACCCAGATGGCTAATTTACTGTAACAGGATACAAAATAAAATAAACAATGTCAACAACTAGAAAAATAATCACTAATGGCTATCCCAAATTTAATTTACATCATTGGTTATATTGGCTAAACTGTTGCCGGGTTTTGTGTGTGGAAATGCGTATTCGGCGCATTGAAGGCGTTATTTGAAATGCATTTCTCCTGAACAGCGATGTCGATTTACTGCTACATGGAGTGAATTTTATCATTGAAGGACTACACATTATTGTACAGTTTTATTAGTGATGATGTAAATACTTACGTGTTAACAGTTACGTGATCAGTATCGCTCAGTTCTATGTATGACAATAACATGATGTTAATTACCAAATAAAGCTTTACTTTACCTATAATTGGAAGTGTGTTTATATTATTTAATGAACAAGCGGTGTAGACAATCAATATAAACTATCACGTAACTAAGCAAGGACGAAACATTTGTATGACAGGAAAGGCCATCATCTAAAATAATAATTATGAATTGTAAACCTGCAAAATATTGTACTATTAAAAAAAAAATACGTGATGTTAAAAGTAACATACAATTTATACTATATACTATGGGATTACACGTGCGCGTGTGCAAGGGTGTAACGTAAAAGGTGTCCTCACTATACAGATTCAAATTTTTTGTGTCCGTACAAGAAAAAAGTTCACATACACACAGGTCCGAAAACCTTATTTTCAGTCTGGCTGCCATTTTGCACTTTTTAAAGAAAACTTTATATATCAAGGGGTAACAGAGATATCTTAATGAAGTTAGGCACATATGTTTACATTAATGGAAGTTGATGAATTAAAAAATATTCCTAATTTCATAATTAGGACTACGGCTCCTTCTGTATAAGAAAAATGTATTTAAAGTTATTACTACTTTTACTTCCATGTTCCATAAGGAAATGGAAGTATGGTCATGGCAAAAAAATCGTGTTCGAGATAATGGCTGATTCTGATTGTACTACCCTCAAAACATGAAGAAAAGTCATTTTTTGAAAAGTGTCTGTGTGTGTGTCTGTCTGTCTGTAGATTTTTTCTATGGCAAATGATAACAGCCACAAATTCAAACAGAATCAAATAATTTTTGCATACAGTCCTGAATTGAAGAGTACTCAAGGTCTACTGTTTTTGGTGAAGATCGGTTAAGGGAAAGGGTTGTTTACCTGAAACGTTTTATGTTTTAACAAGGGTAATTTTTTCTATGACGAACAATAACTGCCGCACATTCAAACAAACTCAAATAATTTTATGCATACATCCCTGAATTGTAGAGGACTCAAGGCCTATTGATTTTGATGAAGATCGGTTAAAAGAAAGGGGTTGTTTACTCGCAACGTTTTATGTTTTAACAAGGGTAATTTTTTCTATGACGAACGATAACTGCCGTAAAGTCAAACAATCAAATAATTTTTTGCATACATCCCTGAATTGTAGAGTGCTCAAACAAAGCCTTTTGATTTTGGTGAAGATCAGTTAAGAGAAAGGGGTAGTTTACCAGCAATGTTTTATGTTTTAACAAGAGTAATTTTTTCATGACGAACGATAACTGCTATAAATTCAAACAGAACCAAATATTTTTTTACATGTGTCTGAGTTATAGGGGATTCAAGGCCTATTGATTCTGGTGAAGATAGGTTATGGGGAAAGGGTAGTTTACCTGCGTTGTATGTTTTAACAATAGTAAAGTACTTAATTTTGATAAATAAAGTATCCTGATAAAAAGAGCATAATAATCCACTGTAGAAAATTAGATGAAATATCTATAAATGAAGAGTCTAGTTGAACGGGGTGTGGGTAATTTTCTATAAATGAAAATGATAGTTGAAGGGGGTGGAGATAATTTTTATTTGTCATGTGTACTACGTTATCGGCAACAAAGAAGTACAGTAAAACCTCGTTTATCCGGTCCTCGTTGATCTGGATCTCCGGATAATACGGATCAGATTTGTAGACATTTTTTTTATTTAATGTTCACATTAGATAATAATTTTTAACTATGATAGCAAGAACGTAACTATATAACTATAAGTACACCAAATATTCGCTTTTTAGTTTGATTCAATGTAGAGTTCCTGCATAGATTGTACAATAAATTATGGTAATACAGTAAAATGCTTTTTGTTGAGTTTGAGAAAGCTTTACTAGAGTATCAGAGGGCGTTGATGTGGATTGACTCACCAGCTATAAATAGCGCTGGGAGAGAGTGTTGACCTTGATCCCTACCCATCACTTCCCCTCCCTCAATCTCCTCAGTTTTCCTACTGTTTTCAAACGGCACTTGTCATTTTGTTTATCGTGTGTGGTTCAACCAGATTGTGTTTGTTTAACTTTATTGCTACAATTTATAATGTTAATTTTAACTTTGATTACTGGTTACATATTTAATTTTATGTACACATATTGTTTTTGTTTTTTATCAAAGTGTTTGGGAGTGTATTGCAGTGTACAAGTTTAAAATGGCATCGAAGCGAAAGAAGGTTGTGGTTTCAATGGATAAAAAGTTAGACGCTATTAATCGAATTGATAAAGGAGCATTGAAGAAAATAGCTGCTGAATTGGGAGTTGGAATGTCAACAGTGTCCGACTGGAAGAAGCAAAGAAAAGAAACTGAAGATTTTTGTTGTAAAATGATATGTAAAGACAGTTTGGAAGGCAGAGGAACGGCAAAAAAAAGTAAAAAATGAAACATTAGACGACGCACTATTCATGTGGTACAGTGCTCAGCGAGAACGTGGTTTGCCTATATCTGGACCGATCTTGGCCCAAAAAGCTTTGAGCTTAAACAAAAAGTTACCGAATCCTGACCTAAAATTTACTGCAAGCCAGGGGTGGCTAGAGCGTTGGAAAAACCGACACGGTATTCGCCAACTTACTCTGACTGGAGAGAGCTTGTCTAGTGATGTTGCTGGTGCTGAAAATTTTAAAAAGGACTTCGAACAATTTGTTTTATCTGAGGAATTGACACCCGATCAAATTTATAATGCTGACAAACTGGGCTTTTTTACCGGATGCTTCTGAGCAAAATGTTAGCATGAAAGCTTGAAGATTCGGCTAAGGGCTACAAGAAAAGCAAAGATAGGCTAACTGCTATGGCTTGTAGCAATGCATCAGGGAAACATAAGTTTCCTCTTGTCATTGTAGGGAAATCCAAGAATCCCCGAGCGCTAAAAAATGTGAACCACAATTCGTTGCCAGTGGTTTACCGACCACAAAAAAGTGCGTGGATGGACAGTTACAACTGGTTTTTTGATAACTTTGTTCCTGAAGTGCGAAAATTCCTGAAAGAAAATAGTTTACCAGAAAAAGCAATTTTACTGATCGACAATGCTCCGTCTCATCTGGGAGAACAAGAACTTGTGAGTGGAGGAATTAAAGTGAAATTTCTTCCACCAAACGTAACCCCACTGCTGCAGCCTATGGACCAGGGAGTCCTTGAAAACATCAAAAGTTTACCGAAAAGAACTGCTTGGTAAAATAATTGAAGAGGAAGGGGAAAAAACGGTGATTGATTTGTTGAAATCAATCAATATCAAAGACGTTATTTACATGGTTGCTGATGCTTGGGATTGCATCACAAAAAGCTCTTTGAAAAAGTCATGGAAAAAACTGTGGCCAGCTAGTTGTGCTACAAACGAAATGGCAAGTGATGATTTGGTGCAAGTGGCTGCAGACGACCTTCTGCAAATGTTAGGAACAATAAGTGGGTGCTCAGATGTTGATATGGAAGACGTCAGTGAGTGGCTGAAAGACAACAATGACGGTGGCTACGGCACTATGACAGAAGAAGAAATTGTAGCGGCATGCACATCTACAGCAGACAGTGAGGAAGAAGATGACGTGGACAAGGAGGGAGCGATCACACCGCAACACCGGACGACACATGCAGATGCTGCGCACCAGCTGACAAACATCATGGTGTACTTGGAGCGTCAGCCCGACACCACTCCAGCTGAACTATTAATGATAAAGCGTTTGCGTGACCGTGCTTCATTCAAACGCCACACGTGTTTCAAACAGAAGACAGTGGACCAATTCTTTGTTAAGAAATGATGTGAAAAGTTATTTTTATATTTTTTAATGTCTTGTAAACAATACTATGTAATTTTGTTACAAAACATAGTTTTTTTTTATCATAATAAACGGTAAGTCTGCTTATTTAAGGATTTTGTTTTGCTTATTACCCATATTACCCGGATTTTCGATTGTCCGGATTGCCTTTGGTCCCAGTTAGTCCGAATAAACGAGGTTGTACTGTAGTTTGTTGTTAAAACTCCTTCCTGGGCTGTTTGGGCTTGATCCAATGTTTTCTACAAAACCAGACATTTCAGCAGTGCTATCGACTGCCATCATCAGTGAAAACTGATTGCACGAACGTGAGGTGGTATACATATATACGTTAGTGACCACAGTACTGTGGTTAAGGGTGAAGCAGTATGTAGAAAGAAGTAGTTTCTATAGAAATATTTCATTTTGAAAATGATTTTAAATATAAATCTTAGAACACGGAAGTCATGTATGGTTCTCCATAAAGATATTTATGTGTACTACGTTGTCGGCAACAAAGAAGTAGTTTGTTGTTAAAATTCCTTCCCGGGCTGTTTAAGTGTAGTCCAATGTTTCTGCAAAACTAGACGTTTCGGCAGTGCCATCGACTTCCATCATCAGTGAAAATTGAATGCGATAATGTCAGGTGGTATATGTTAGTGACCACAGTACTGTGGTTAAGGCTGAAGCAGTACGTACAAAGAAGTAGTTTCTATAGAAATATTTCATTTCAAAAATGATTTTAAATATAAATCTTAGAACATGGAAGTCATGTATGGTTCTCCATACCGATATGGAGAAATGTCTGTGTGTAAAATTGTTTCTATGGCAAACAATAACAGCCGCAAATTCAAACAGAATCAAATAATTTTTTGCATACAGGCCTGAATTGTAGAGTACTCAAGGCCTATTGTTTTTGGTGCAGATCGTTTAAGGGAAAGGGGTAGTTTACCTATGTTTTATGTTTTAACAAGGGTAATTTTTTCTATAACGAATCATAACTGCCGCACATTCAAACAGAATCAAATAGTTTTTTGCATACATCTGTGAATTGTAGAGAACTCAAGGCCTATTGATTTTGGTGAATATCGGTTAAGGGAAAGGGTTAGTTTACCTACAACATTTTATGTTTTAACAAGGGAAATTTTTTCTATAACAAACAATAACTGCCGCACATTCAAACAGAATCAAATAATTTTTTGCATACGTCCCTTAATTGTAGAGTACTCAAGGCCTATTGATTTTGGTGAAGATCGGTTAAGACAAAGGGGTAGTTTACCTGCACCATATTAAGTTTTAACAAGGGTAATTTTTTCTATGACAAACGATAACTGCCATAAAGTCAAACAGAATCAAATAATTTTTTGCACACATCCCTGAATTGTAGAGAACTCAAGGTCTTATTGAATTCAGTGAAGATCAGTTAAGAGAAAAGGGTAGTTTACCTGCAAAGGTTTATGTTTTAACAAGGGTAATTTTACTTCCATGTTCCATAAGGAAATGGAAGTATGGTCACAGCAAAAAAAAAATCATGTTCGAGATAACGGCTGATCCTGATTGTACTAGACTCAAAACATGAAGAAGTCACTTTTCGAAAAGTGTCCGTCTGTCTGTCTATCTATGTGTAGAATTTTTTCTATGGCAAACGATAACAGCCACAAATTCAAACATTATCAACTAATTTTCTGCATACGTCCATGAATTGTAGCAGACGCAAGGCCTATTGTTTTTCGTGACGATCGGTTAAGGGAAAGGGGTAGTTTACTGGCAACTTTTTATGTTTTAACAATAGTAATTTTTTTATGACGAACGGTAACTGCCGTAAATTCAAACAGAATCAAATAATTTTTTACATATGTACCTGAAGTTGTAGAAGACTCAAGGGCTATTGATTTTGGAGAAGATCGGTTACGGGGAAAGGGTAGTTTACCAGCAACGTTTTATGTTTTAACAAGAGTAAAGTACTTAATTTTGATAGATAAAGTATCCTGATAAGAAGATCATAATAATCCACTATAGAAATGAAGATGAAATATCTATAAATGAACAGACTAGTTGAATGGGGTGGGGGTAATTTTCCATAAATGAAAATTATAGTTGAAGGGGTGGGGATAATTATTTATATGTGTACTACGTTATTGGCAAGAAAGAAGTAGTTTGTTGTTAAAATTCCTTCCTGGGCTGTTTGGCCGTAGTCCAATGTTTTCTGCAAAATCAGACGTTTCAGCAGTGCCATCGACTGCCATCATCAGTAAAAATCAAGTGCGATAACATGAGGTGGTATACATTAGTGACCACAGTACTGTAGTTAAGGCTGAAGCGATAAGTAGAAAGAAGTAGTTTCTATGGAAATATTTCATTAAAAAATGATTTTAAATATAAATCTTAGAACATGGAAGTCATGTATGGTTCTCCATACCGATATTTTAAAATTGCCTCACTAATAGTAGTTTATAACAAAATAAGGGCTTGGTTTTTAACAAAATTAGAATTAATAACTTCTAACAAATTTAAAAACACTTGTGTAATGGGGTTTTTCTCCCCAGTAATGATTATCATGGACATTAATAATTTCATTTCATGTATGACTTCTTCATCAGTGAATATATGGGAGACTGAATAAGTGGCGATCAATTGCAATTTTGTGTAGAAAAGTAAACAAAATCCCCGTCTCTGTTCATAGTCAACATTTTCAAGGGCTTGTAGCCTAAGCTTTGTAGATAGTACGGCTTTAATCTTTTGTGGAGATTCATCTGTAATAAAATCAGGAACAGGAGCTGAATCGAATTTTGACAAGTTTCCATGTCATACACAAGCAGTGGAGCGGTGTGTGAAGATGGTGACAGAAGCGTTACAAAAAAACGTTGCCAAGTCCAGAGATGGATTCATCAGAACGATGGTTCTTTCAAGATCCATCATGCCACGTTTTTTGCACAAATCGGAGTTTAAAATAGCTAGTACCAAAAAAAAAATGAGTAAAAGGCTACTGACATAATGCCATAGCTTGCAACAATTATCATTAACTATTTTATGTCAAAGTGTAAGCTTAGCAATTTAATGTTAAAAATGTGTTTTTCAGGTGCAATGTGCGACCAATAAAAGTTGAAATATCTATGCTTTTTAAATTTATTTATCTTCCCTTTGCTATTCTTTACTTATCTAAAGCTGTAGGTCTACCATTTGACTTACATAGAAAATGTTTCGTTTTTCTAAGCACGAAAAATTGTTAAAATTCATCAGTTTTTATTATTTTCGGGTTGATGCATGACCGGAAGATATTAACCAATTTTTTATTTATTTATTTTTTTATTTTACTTATGTGTCCTGAGGGCAAGTTTTCCGCGGTATAGCGAATCAAAAAAAATAAAAATATTTCCATCCCATCCTAACATCTATCGCCTCTTTAGATATAAAGTTTTCTTTAAAAACACAAAATGGCGGAGAGATGGAGGAAAGTGAGACTTTTTCAGCCTAAGGTTAATAGGAACTTTTTTCTTATACTGACGCGTAAATTCGAGTATGTATAATGATGAGGACATCTTTTACGTTGCATCCTGTGCACAAACACGCACGCGCACGCGTGCGCGCGCGCAATGCTTTAGTAATATAATGTAAAATTTGAAATATAAAAGGAATGTTGGGAATTGCCATTTAAAACCAAATTAAAATCTTTAGTACACATAATATCGCAACATCCACATATTACTGTACAACTAATAAACAACAATTTGTAAGCCACAATATTTTCTTATAGTAAATTTATATATACTATGAAAAGGTGTCAGATTTGAATTTTAGGTTGCCAATAAATTTGCCTGACAGCAGTGAAGATGATGCCCAACTGGACTGGTCTTCACAACAGTGATCCACAACAGCTTCACGCAAAGACCAGTACACCAGAGCACAGTCAACAGCATTCAAGTGGGAAGGAGTGTGTTGCCAAGTTGGCAGGGTCATCCATTCACTAATGGCAGCCACCCAGTTGCTTACAAAAGTTCAAGTCTGTAGGACAGAGTATTTACCCAGTATAATACAATTAGATTTAGTACAAAGGCAAATTTGACTAAAGGACAGAGATGTTCGGAAGAGCTGCACACAGAGATGTACCAACATAGCAAGAAGATAATTGCCTAATAATTCAAGGTGATAAGGTGGCACTGTAGTGTTGGCTGCCAGCAACATGAATGGGTTACAAAATACCAACTTTTGTAACTTACAAAATGGTGACTGATACAGTGTTTTGGCTGAATCATGTGAACTAAGGAAAGCATACATAACACTTTGACGCTGGGCCCTTAACATAGTGGTACTTCGCCCATGCCGGGCCATTTTTGCATATATTTAAAATGTTGTATCTTCTTAACTATATGGTAAAAAAAATATGCTACCTATGTTTTTATGAAGATCCAAATGTCTTCTTTAAAATGGTGTATAATACTATATGACATTGTGTTGGTTCTTTTCCCTGAAATTGCTTTTCAAAAAAGTGGTGTTTTTGGAATTAAAAAAATTGGCCAAAACACATGTTGTTACTAGAAACTTGTAATTTTATTTTTAATTGTTAGAAACGGATTAAACAATACATTATATAATGTTTATAATATATATTGGTTTGGAAAGGTGTACTTTTGTAATTTTTTTTACAAGAAACGCTTGTCTACCATTTTTACACGTATGTGCTGTTTAGCCAACTAATCTAACAGTTTGCTGAGCTATGTTTCATGCAACTGTACCTAAGAAAGTCAACGCATATGCGATCTTGTGGATGATTTGGGTACTACAAGGTCTGACATCATGAAAAACACATTGAAACTTCAGGACGTCAACTGACGTCCATCAGCATTCCCAGAATTCTCAAAGGACATCAAATGACGTCCATCAGCGTCAAATGTACTATACCTGATCAATAAACTGTTCATTCTGTTCTTTGATGAGTACTTCTTTTACACATAGTTCTTGTTTTACACACAGTTCTTCTTTTACAGATTGTTCTTCCTTTACAGATCGTTCTTCTTTTAGGATAGAATTTACAAGTGGCAATAAATACTGCAAATTGAAAAATTTTAAAATTAAATTTGTCTTCTCTGTGACTTACAGAGTACATAATAACGTGCTAAAAATAAATATGAAATAAATACAATTAGCCATCAATTTTTCTAATAAATATCTGCACTCTGCACAACGTGTGTGTGTGTGTGTGTGTGATTTTACTTTACTTAATCACATCTGGTTTTTCCACTTACAATACTGTGAGACTGGTATTCTGTTGATATTTAAATTAAATATCTACAAATGAATGTAACCCTAATCTCAGTCTCAAGTGGTATTGAACAACCTAACACATTAGCTGTGGGTTACATAATCAGGTTTGTGCATATTTTACCTGTTTAGTCTCTTCTTCTTCTACATCCACTTCTTTCTTTATAAAATCCGTTAAAACATCCTACAAATAAAAAAGAATTAAATTTACAATTATAAAAATTTATTACCATTACAGGAGAATGCTTTACATGCGCTGCAAAGGAAATAATAGACTTTCAATATTGGAATAACACCTCATGGAAAGGGTATAAAAATGTTAAGATTTACTGATAATATGGCTTCTATTTGTAGAAAACAAGGTAAATTTACAAACAGCCTTCAATTTTATAGACAAATGATTACAATAACAGAAGTTGGAAACAAAAGTAGAGATTCTGTAAATATTAAAACCAGCAACCGGTAATTTGGAGGAAGTGGTCACAGCACAGGCCAAACGGAGAAAATAATTTGCTGTTGTCAAATACTGGTCTAGGAATTAGGAAGAAATTCCTCAAGTTACATGTCTGCAGCATCGCACTACACATGCTGGATGTGGAATCTAGATAATTTGGAAAGGTGAAAGAAAGAACCACAGAACATTTTAATTGTGCTGCTATATGCTAACATGTGCTGAAGAACATTAACAACATACTGGATGGGCAAAGTAACTTCAAAAATTAACAGGTTCTGGAAACAATGGGAAAACGGAGCGGTTTGTGAAGACAAGACTATGGAGTGATGGAGTGGTGGGTCATTAGTTGAGACAGCCAGGAGTAATGATTTTGGTGATGGGAGCCCAGTGAATGGTAAGTACCATAGAGGAAGGCAGAGACTGGAGTTGACTGTTGACATTATGGGACGCTGTAAGCACTACAGACAAAGACAAGCATAACGATACGAAAAGCCTAAGAACCACATCAAAGAAAGTACATGTTATGATAAAAGAGAGATAAGTTAAAGTACAATCTTAAACCTTTCATTATTGCCTTTTCCAGACAGAAATTTCTGCATCTAGTGATCTTCATACAAGGGGAATTTCAAAAGATCGTGGTCTACAATCTAGAGGTATTTTTGCGTTTCTGTTTTTCACTGGACTATGACACTACATTTGCCCCATAAATAGATGTAAAGCATCTAGTTGGTCTGCTGTGTTTGTGACGATTTAAATAAAAGAAATAATCTAGAAAATAAAAAATTTTAAAAATTAAGGTTGCGAGGTCTTAAGCTATTTAAATCTCACTGTTTTAATATAAGATACCTGTATGTACTCAGTATGAGAGGAAGCAGTAATTAATTAGTTATAAGATACTCAAATAAAAAGATAAATTGTAAAGCGTTATTAATATCGTATTTAACCCTTTGCTTGTAAGCAGGCGCTTTCCTGTTGATTCCAGACTCGACATGCTTTCAGAGTCTTGTGTGAGTAAGAATAAGATAAAAAAAACTAATGTTAATAATAATAAAATCTGAAGACATAAATAGTCGCTAAAACAACTGATTTAAATTATGTATATTTGTTTAGGGATAGTTTAAATAAATAAAAATGTTAACTTAAATATAGTTAGGAACTATATTCTCGCGCGGAAGTTGTCCCACTAACTTTTGTCCAGTACCTGGCGAAGGGAGCGTAAATTCTCTCTCTTGCAATGGTGACTCCGTACAGTGTAGACGTAAGAGCTATGCTCTTCAAATATGTGTATCATATTTGGTTTCATCTTCAGAAAGTGTACCAGATGTAGTTTGTTTAAAGCATCTGGATGTATTAATTAACGTAGTCATGTGAATAGACAATAAGTTTAAAGTTATGTAAAACAAGAAGTATTGAAACGTAACAAAAAGTGTAACACAAGATGACTACGTACTTCAACGTATAAAAGCTATTCCAAAGTAATACCCGGAGATGTGAACTAGCAGAAGCCACAAACTCTACTGCACGTGACAGAATATGCAGATCAGGACATCCGAGAATCTACATGATCATCGTAGATAACTACATGACCAAGTGTTCTCCCTGCTAACTTTTGGAGCCCTTTACAGAGGAAAGCCAGACCGAGATGACGACGTAGCTGTTCCTGTTTCCCAAGACTGATACCCCAGGAGGAGTCTTCTGCATACCAATTAAAAGGTGACTCGATAGCCTGTCTATCGAGGGTTACGAATATTTGTTACACAACACATCTTGAAAGAGACTTTTCAGAAATGATTAACTTTGTAAAGACTTATAAATTAAATCTAATGTTTATAAGATTATATCTTATTAATTAATATTTCATGTAACTATTCTAACTTCATACGTTGTAACAGTTTATATGTTAATGTAGAGTAATATAACTCAAGCAATAATACCATTCTTAAATGTTGAATTAAAAGAAAGTCTTGCAAGCTAATATCATGAAAAGAGTATAATTAAAAGTTTTAATACAGAAAGTTCACCCGGATCCGAGGTATAACTATATATAGAATCTAGTTTGATGCCAAAGTTTAAAGAAACCTTTCGATAATTTAATAAATGAGTTAGTAATGTCATGGCATCAGTCAGTATATGTTTTTCTTAAATGTTGAATAAAGAGAAGTCTTCTTGTTACACACATATGAGGAGTGCTTAAATCAATTGTATACCTTGCCATTGTTTCCTTACACAAAGTAAACAATTACACAGCTAGTAAGTAATATGTTATTTTAATTATTTGTGATCAATTCTGTTACAACGTAGGCAGCCCTTCTAATTAACGGAGTTTAATTACGAAGGGTTCCCTGGATTTGTAACGCGGCAAAAAGCTAGTTACATGTTGTTAATAACAAACAGTTGTGTAAACAAAGTCATCTCTCAAGGTCATTTCTCCTCGGTGCACTGTTAAAAAAGGGAAGGTCTAACGTCATGCACCATCAAATTTCTTGTTAGAAAAAAGGTTTAACACTAACACAATTTTTTAACGAGATGAAAGATATGTTGGGTGATCATTTACTACAGTTTATTTGTAGACTTGTAATGGGTAATACAAACTGGGTCATCATTTCATTCCAAAACAAAACACCAGTCAAAACAATGTATGTACAGTGGTTCTATGTTTCCAAAAAAGGCAAAATCAATTTCATCTGCTGGAAAGCCGACTTTGATTGTCTCAGATGCTAAGGGAGTATTGTTAATAGATTATCACGAAAGGGTCAAATAATGAAGTGGCACCATGCTAACCTTTTACACCAAATAAATGAAAAACATTTGTGAAATAAATATCGGGTTAAGTACAGAAATAGCAGCAGGATAATGTTTTTATGGGAAAAATTGCCGAGTTTAAGTACGATCTGCTGTAGTATCAGCCTTATTTGCCTGATTTAGCTCCATCCGACTTTTAATTACTCCCAAATGTCGAAACTTCCCTGGGGGAGGGCGGCAGTTAACGTTGTTTTGAGGACCTAAAACAATCAAACTTCTGCGATCAGATAAAAGCACTGCAGCATCGCTGGACCAAGTATATTGAATTACATGGAGACTATGTTGAAATATAAAAATGATTCCAGAAAGAAAAAGTCTTTCATTATCAGGTCATAAACAATTCAAATTGCCCTAGTATATACCTGAAAGGTACATGAAAGGATAAATAATCTTACCTGAGAAACACAATTTTTCAAACAGATTTTAATAATATATTGTTACACTAAAGTTTATTGGTTATGATAAGGTAATATGAATTTGAATGATATTGAACCCTCCTTATTTTTATTTGGTTTTTTATAAGTTTTTTTTTTTTTTAAGGAGAAGTTACTAGATATTTAGAACTACTAGGCAGAAGGCCTAGAAGAAGCATAAAATGCGCTGGGTCCAGTGAGACGGGACTTGCAATTAAAACTCTCTATTAACCAACAATAAAAACTTTTATTATCTCATGTGCTTTCATAATTCACATAATTATGGAATATTTCTTAAATCATATTAAAATGTCATAAATCTAAATGATCATATAAATTGTTTAAATATCACAACCCAAATATTTCAAATATCCCTTTTCTATAACACCTGACATAAAGATAACACGATTTTAACATACATACATATATACATATAGATCACAGACAAAGTACAACATATCAACCCTGGCAGACAGCCTGTATATTCTTATCAAATACATACATAAATGTGGAGAAAATCTGGACTTGCCATAATAACCAGAAACTACAATTATAATTTAAGTTGCCCGCACAGCCAGTATAATTTTATAGAAATTGTAAAATCTTGAATCTTATAAAAATATAAAAATTTAAAGAGAATCTGAATTGACCATAACAGTCAGAAAAGACAATAATGAAATCTAAGTGGCAATGCAGCCTGTATAATTTTGCCAAATTACAATTTATAGTTTGTCAAAAATCTGGTTTGACCCATGATAGCAAAAATACAATTACAAAGTTACTGTGTCATCACAGCCTTTATAATAAATCTTATAAAAACTGTAGCATCTTTAATTTTATAAAAATGTAAAATTTTACAGAGAATCTGATTTGAACATAGCATCAAGAAAATACAATCATAAATTGAAGTATTAGTACAGCCTGTATAATTTTATAAATATATATAAAAATTTAAAGAGATTCTAAATTGACCGGCCGCCTGATTTTTTGACCCGGTTCTCAAGCAAACTGGCACAGTACGATATTTGAATAAGTCAAATGTGATAAGTTCTCTACTGTAAACAAAATTAGTTACATACTTTTTCTATTAATAGTTTGTTAATTTTACAGTTAAAAGCACCGTGCCTACTGTGTGCCTGATTCATAAGTAATCTAAAGAGCAGTGGCTTAGCATGCATGGAGGGTGACTGAGTTACTGACTTATGTACGGTATATAAATTCTGAAGGATGCAAATGTATCACCAATGGTTATTATAATAACATTAACAGTGGCTAACAAATGGCGAATTTTGGATTCCCCCAACGTATGTCCTCCTGCCTGCCACCACAGGAATCCTGGCTACACCTATCCCAGAATGGAGTTGGTGGAGGGGGAAATTTCTGGGGATAAAACTACATAAGACACTTACTAAAAGTGTCTTATGCCGTAACACATTAAGTACTTAATCATTCAAAAATATTACCCAATGATTTTTAATCATTTAAAAAATTATATATTCAAAAATATATACACAAATATACTACAATATACTGTACAATAAAAACACATAGAAAAGTCTTTTTTTTTACAAAATTCTGGTTCAAAAATTTGTGCAGTACAGTAATTATTATAAAAAGGATTTTTCAAAAATCGTAAAAATAAAACTAAGATTGAAAGAAAATAATAAAATTCTCTCAGTGGTGTTATGGAAATGACTTTTGTTTTAATTTTGGTAGAGAAACTGCACTTATGGGGTGGAAATTGTATAATGGAGGAAAAAGGAAACTGCAATGCACATTAAGACTGCCAGCACAAATAACACAATTGCATTGAAATATTAACAAACATGTGAGGGCATGTAATGAGTACAAATACTCAAAAACAAAAGTCACGCAGAACACACGTCAGCAGACTATTGGTACACACATGTTCACATACCCGAAGCACATAATAGAAAATAAACACTAACAAAATGAAGAGTTGAAGATTAATGAGTAAAGACTGACAATGTGGATGTGGGGAGTGAGACAACTGGAGAATAAAATACCAGAGAGTGGTTGTCACAAGAGCGGGTGGAGGGATAGAAAGTTCAATGCAAGTCATAAACACTCATGTTGTGTGCCTGCCTAATACTGTTTGGCAAAAAATATCTGAGGCAGGACATAAAAATAAGAGCATATAAACCAATATTGTGTCCAATACTGAAACTAATGTACGAGGTGTGACAATTAAGTTCTCTAACTCACCACCGTTTGGCACTGAGGACAGCACTATACAAGCAGCTCTGTAAGATTTATTTTATAATCTTGGCATTTCAGAGTCTTGTACGCAGTCATGAAAATGTCTAAGCTGGAATTAGAGCAAAAAACATCAAATTTCTGGTGAAACAGGGCAAGAGTGGAAGTGAAATACGGGAAATGTTAGTGGAGGTGTATGCCGAGATTGCTATGAAGAAACCAGCGGTGTACAAATGGATTAAATGGTTTTCTGAGGAGAGGGAACAAGTGACTGATGAAGAAAGGGTAGGGCGGCCAGTAACAAATACTGGAGTAACACTCCAGTGAGGTGTTCTGGAGCATACGAAGGCAGCTTTGGGGGGGGGGAGAGATATGGAGAAATTAGTTGATTAGAATATCAGGGAGACCTGTGGAGTGGACAACTCCACTTTAGAAGTGGATGTATAAGGTAAGTGTATATGACGTGTAACAAGTTAATCATACATGAATAGTAAAAACTATGGTTTTTACATTTAAAATGTATACCTTGTCCTCAAATTTGACCTTTTCCATTTTTGTTGGTTTGTTTATAATTGATAAATTACTCTTGTTAACACCTGAAACAAATGAAAACACACTGGTAGTTATAAGACTAAATCTGCATCACACACAAGTTAGCACAAGAATAACGTCCGATTAAGAACAATGTTTTCGATTTAATGCATATAAGATCATTATTAATAAACAATGTCTTCATATTGTCAAACCTCAGTTTCACCACTATGGGTACCTTATTTTAGTTTGTGTGAGGAGTTTCATGTTAATACATGTGTTTCTGGCTGAAAAGACATTCGAGATAACTTATGTAGAGGAGAACTCACATTAATGCTACCTGCATATGTAACTGGGATGAACCAATGTACAGAAGAGTATTGAAACACAGTGCTAACTATAATGATGTTTCCTGAAAAAATGTTTACTCCATAAAGGTACACTTTTCTTGGAAACCACACAACATGTGTCCATATTTTTTTTTGGTCTGTCCATATTTTCACACAGACTTTAATTCCTATTTACCAAAAATTATAGGCTAAGAATCTTGACATCATTTTAGAATTATTTGGAGAAAGAAATAAAACTCTGATATCAACTGAATACTAAAATTTTTATAAAACCCCTGAGTTATTGTTTGCAGAAGTTATACTCTATATTTTTAATATAAGTATCATATAAGTTGTGAGAATATGTTGCAATACTACAAGCAGCCTAACGGGGAAAGTGTTATTTACAACAAAAGTTTTACACATCTGGCAAGTTTAAAATACTTCAAATAGCCTATATTTGCTCTGTTGGGAGTGGTGTCTTAATGTCAGCTACAAATGGCTAAATGAAAGAACACCACCTCTGCACTCCCACTGTCAATACAGAAGTTATATTAAACATATTATAGAATTAAAAATAAAATTATGATTTCTCAGAAAAATATACCTGAATTTTCACAATTTAATATAGCAAAATACGGATGTTCAACATTATGTAATGTTTATACTGAACTGTTTGTTTATAATTAATGTTTGTGTATGGCCAAACTATGATATTTAGTAGCTGGTTAACATGTGCATTTTGTGTATTAGATTTTTAGTTTACACGTGTATTTTAATAATATTACATGCCATGAATTGCGTTAATACAATACAACACTGACCAAACCAATAATATTATATACAACCCCTTCCAAAAATAAAATTCTCCTCAAAAACTATAAAGCTATTTCATGTAAAACATAACATGGCTCCATTACTATTTATTTACTGATACAGTTTGATCCTAACCAAGCTGAACTGCACTGCCTTTACATTACAAACACTTCTTCAAGTAAAAGTAGGTATACATGAAATATATACTGAAAATAACTATGATTATGTACAGGATCTGAAAGTGTTATTTGGCTAAATGTTTTCTAATGTACTTTGATTTTGGAAGTCTACAAAAATTGGAAGTTCATTTTATTCTTCAGTTCAATACAAATTAAGTTTATATAATAAATGGTTTCAATAATAATATACTGAGCATGATATTATTTTCTTGTTTTCATTTGCAATAATAATTATTGTAAACAATATATTTCTCGTCTCCAATTTGTTAACTTGAGTAACCACCAGTTTTATTTTTGATGTGTATTGAATCAATATGAAAACATGATCACAAATGGCAAGTTTGAGAAACGATCATTCACTTACATTCACATGCCTAAATGTATATTCACCTACTGTAGACGCGTTGAAATCTATACATGTAACTAACAGTAATATTCAATTTTCTGTTGAATAGTTGTATGTTTCAATGTTACTGTATTCTTGCTGTCATTTATCTATGGTTATTTCAACTCAACATTTTTTGAAAGCAAAAGTCAAATCACAACCTACACAGTCGTATTAGCAGACCCTTAAGCACATGAGTTAAGCCTATTATATCTTAGTTAATATTTACACCACTAAACAACAAAAACTGTGACAAGGGTACTAAATAGTCAACCTTGCTATGGGGAGAGAAATAAAGTATTACTTCTATCCACTATGCAAGTGCTCACACACACACACACACACACACACACACACACACACACACACACACACACACACACACACATTAAACAGCAACTTTTACTACATTTTTAATTTCTAATGCGATTTTGTATACACTGATGAGGACTGGTTCACCTTATGTAAGGATTCAGTTACGCCATAAATTAAGTGTTGTTAGGTTATGTTTGTCCAGTTGTAGGTTATGCACGGTACGAATAATATTACATTACTTTTGAATTTGTCCTGTACGTTGTTTAACAGTACTTGCCTGTGCCATTACTTTCAGTAGATTTCTAACATACTATTATACTGGTTAAATCCACATATATAAAAGTAGTATATTTAGATCTATCAGGTATTCTGTTACCCTAACGTTTTGATGCGTTTACAGCATATGCAGGCCAGCAAAAGTTGCTGTGAAAGTTGAAAAACTAATAAATTATTAATTCAGACACTAAAAAGTAAACAAGATACCTTGGCAATATTTCTACTGCGACTCACGATATTTTCTAGTGAAGATGTGCAATTTTTCTAATTTTGTGAAACAAGTTAGTCAACAAGTACGAACCACGTTTGCAAATTTACATTAAATTTTCTTAATGTATCTGGTTTATCTTACTAATGAAATTATCAATGACTATTATCGTTATTTTCACCTTAACTTAACGTCCAGTTGTCATTAAATAAAAATATTACCTTACCTCACAGAAATACGTACGCACTACTGATACGCAATTACTGATAACGGCTGTTGTGATCGGTGAACAAATAGGGATGCGACATCGATGTTTCGATAAAAACATCGATGTTTTTAACGTCGATTTATTGGAGCCGATGTTTTTTTAACATCGATGTTTTGTGCTCGATGTTTTATGTTGTGGTTTTTTTTTTTTTTTGAATGAAAAAAGTACCATAATAAAAAAATAAGTCAGATAAAGACTTTACCCACTTACCACTATGCTTTGTAACACTTACTACTTACCATTAATATTAATTTAACACATAGAATAGCTCACAAACTTGCACAGCTGTCGACCTTCATTTCCTATACTATTTTGTATGAAGAATGGTAGATTTATTTTTTAGTAAATTAGTAATCTTACATGGCATGAAAAATTAATTCAAAGTTGATATAACATTTACAAACATTATCTGTTAAATTTATATACATTTCACATCAAGGCGGCAACAATGGAATGAAAATAAATGATAACGAATTTAATATCTTTGAAATGTAAACTAAAATACAGTTAAATATCACTATAATATTGACGACTCGGAACACTAAGTTTTTTATAAGTAAAAACGTAAAGTTTTACCTTACAGCCTAAACCGGCTTTCACCTATAGAAGTAGAGCTCTATAATATAGGTATTCGCACCCGCCATCTTTGCTCCGAGACTTTTAAATGTAAGGTGGCGGGAGCAATGTAAGCACGCTGTGCGTTGGATTATTTAATGTAAATATTAATATTTTTACATATCGGGGTTATAACCTTAGTGTACTAATTTGATTTATGTATTACACACGAATATGTATAATAATCATCTCATCTTGTCAGTGAAAACAAGGTTATAAATACTGGTGTTAGAGATATTATTAATGTTATGTAGTATGTTTTGCAGATTGTTGTACTACATCTCATAATCATAATGACTGGTTGTTGTGCTGTAAATTACAAAAATCGAACAGAAACTAAGTTTAGAACATTCAAATTTCCGGCAGACCCTATTCGATGTGCAAAATGGATTCAAAATATGAGACGAGACAAATTTATACTAAGCAAGGGAATGCGTCTGTGTGAGGTTAATTTAATGGTTGTTCCTTAAAAGTTTGTGAATGTTAATCATAACGAATAAAAATGTAATACACCTTTGCACTTTTAGGTTCATTTTGAAAGTTCACAGTTTGAACAGGCACGAGTAGATGGTTGGAAAAAACTGAAGCCTAATGCCATACCGACTTTGTTTGACGTACCAAATCCACCTCCTAGGATCGGCCCAGTTCCACGCAGATCACTGTACAAGGTGGTTTATTTTTGTAATCCATTAATTATAAATATAATGTTATAACTAAAGCCCGGATACACGTGCAATTGCATCTTTTTTTTTGCTAGTTCGTAAACGGCCAGTGACAAGTTATTTATCCGAATCGTGATGTGTAGGTCATTTTAACATACATTTTATAAATATCACTATAATATTGACGACTCGGAACACAAAGTTTTTTATAAGTAAAAACGTAAAGTTTTACCTTACAGCCTAAACCGGCTTTCACCTATAGAAGGCTTCATCAGAGGCTGTCGTTAGTAGCGCTGCTCGTCTTGTTGTTGGCGACGAGAAAGTGTTTCGAAAGATTGAAGCTGTGTGTGTGTGGTGAGATGTGTTCGAATAATGCGTGCGATTTGAATTGTGTCTGTTCGTTTAGGATGTCGTTTTTATTTGTTTTTGTGTGTTTGTATATTTCTAATTGTTCTAGAGTGTCTAGTTTTCGGCCTTTTGTGTGTACGTGTAGTATGTTCATGTTATTGTCGATGTTTTTATGTGTGGTTTGCTTCAATGAGGTGGTTTGCGAAGGTAGATTCTGTAGTGGTGTGGAGTGCTTTTGTGTGTTCAATGTATCTCTGTTTGAAGCTACGTCCTGTCTGGCCTATGTAGAATTTACTGCAATTTGAACAATTTAGTTTATATACACCGGGTAGATCGAATTTGTTTTGTGCTTTGGGCATGCGTTTTGATAGTGTGTGTTCTGTTTTGTTAGTAGTTTTGTAAGCGATTCTGTATCCTGCTTTTTTGAATTTGTGGGCAATTTTTTCTGTTTGTTTGTTGATGTATGTTAGTGTTATGAATTTGTTGTTTTCTATCTTTGTCTGTTGTTTGTTTTGTGTTTTGTGTAGGATTTTACTGACTATTGTTCTGTCATAACCGTTAGATTCTGCTAGATATTTTATCGTGTTTAGTTCGTCTTTGTAGTCTATTTCATCTAAGGGGATGTTGTTAAGTCTATGTATCATGGTTCTAAAAGCAGCTAGTTTGTGTTGTATTGGGTGATTGGAGGTGTTGTGTATTAGTGTGTCAGTTGTAGTTTGTTTTCTGTATATACTGAATTTGTGCCTGTGTTCTAGTTTTGTGATGGAGAGGTCTAAGAAGTTTATGGTATTGTTGTGTTCGTATTCGGCAGTGAAGGTTATGTTTTTATGTATTTTGTTTATGTGCGTTAGTAACTGTTCACATTGTCTTTTGTTTCCCCTGTATAGTATTAGAATGTCATCAACGTATCTGTGCCAATATAGTATTTTATGTGAGTGTCTGTCATTGTTTGTGAGTATTTTTGTTTTTTCTAAGTGTTGGAGGAAGACTTCTGCTAGAATGCTGGATATGGGGGAGCCCATGGGTAGGCCGTCGTTCTGTGTGTAGTATTTATTGTTATAAGTAAAGTAGTTTTGTTTTGTGATAATGTTCAGAGTTTCTGTTATTTCATTGATAAGTTCGTCTGGTGTGTTGTTCTGTTTGAGTTTGTTTTGTAGGATGGTGATTGTTTCAGAGATGGGGATGTTTGTGTACAGGTTTTTAATGTCAAAGGAGGCTAATGTGGCGTTATGGGGGATGTGTATGTCTTTTATTTTTGTTACTAGGTCAGTGTTGTTTTTTACTGCAATGTTGTTGTCTATTTGTGTGTGTTGTCTAATAATTTTGTCTAGATATTTTGCCAGTTTGTGTGCAGGGGCATTACGGTAGTTGATAATGGGGCGGATCGGAATGTCTTCTTTATGGATTTTGGGAAGCGCTTGGAGTGTAGGTGCTGATGGTCGGATTTGTTTCATGTAGGGCTTTTGTTTATGTGTCATAATGTGTTTGGCTTTGTTGACTATTTGTTTTACTGAGTTTTGGTATCTGTCGGTGGGGTCGTGTTTTAGTTCTGTGATGTTGTTCTGTTCTATGAAGTCTTGTACTTTTTTGTGTAGGTTGTCTGTGGGGATAATTACAGTCGTGTTGCCTTTGTCAGCTTTTACAAATGTGATGTTGTGTTTGTGTGCCTTTTCCCTCAGTTTGATGGCTGTGTGTATTTCTGAGTTGTGGTTGTTGTTGTCTGGTGTCTTATGTACTCCTATTGTGTTGTTTATATTATGTCTTAATGTGTCTTGATGTTCTGGTTCTGTGTTTTGTATATTTGTTTCTGTGTCAATTATGAGCTTTGTTAGTGTTTGGTTGTTATGTTTGTAATGTATGTTATGTTTTAGGCCTTTATCAAGGAGTGTTTGTTCGTTTTTTGTGAGTGTGACGTTCGTGAGGTTTACTGTACGTGGGTAGAATTTGTGCGAGGGAAATATATCTGTTTTGATTGGTGTCAGGTTTTTTATTTTTCTGTCGTGTTTTGTCTGTATGATATGTATTTGTTTTTTTTGTCCATTCATTTGTGTGATGTATTAGTTCAGTCATGTAATTGTGTCCGTATGTGTTGGCGATATGTAGGTGTAGTGTTAATGCTTTGAGGTTAAGAGCGTCTTTTTTCTTATATAGTTGTTTAATTGATTCTTTTATGTATGTTCTTTGTGCGATGTTTTGTGTTATTCGGGCGGCCTGGTTGTTATGTTTAATTTTGATTTGGGCATATTTAGGTGTCCTCGCACAAATTCTACCCACGTACAGTAAACCTCACGAACGTCACACTCACAAAAAACGAACAAACACTCCTTGATAAAGGCCTAAAACATAACATACATTACAAACATAACACCAAACACTAACAAAGCTCATAATTGACACAGAAACAAATATACAAAACACAGCACCAGAACATCAAGACACATTAAGACATAATATAAACAACACAATAGGAGTACATAAGACACCAGACAACAACAACCACAACTCAGAAATACACACAGCCATCAAACTGAGGGAAAAGGCACACAAACACAACATCACATTTGTAAAAGCTGACAAAGGCAACACGACTGTAATTATCCCCACAGACAACCTACACAAAAAAGTACAAGACTTCATAGAACAGAACAACATCACAGAACTAAAACACGACCCCACCGACAGATACCAAAACTCAGTAAAACAAATAGTCAACAAAGCCAAACACATTATGACACATAAACAAAAGCCCTACATGAAACAAATCCGACCATCAGCACCTACACTCCAAGCGCTTCCCAAAATCCATAAAGAAGACATTCCGATCCGCCCCATTATCAACTACCGTAATGCCCCTGCACACAAACTAGCAAAATATCTAGACAAAATTATTAGACAACACACACAAATAGACAACAACATTGCAGTAAAAAACAACACTGACCTAGTAACAAAAATAAAAGACATACACATCCCCCATAACGCCACATTAGCCTCCTTTGACATTAAAAACCTGTACACAAACATCCCCATCTCTGAAACAATCACCATCCTACAAAACAAACTCAAACAGAACAACACACCAGACGAACTTATCAATGAAATAACAGAAACTCTGAACATTATCACAAAACAAAACTACTTTACTTATAACAATAAATACTACACACAGAACGACGGCCTACCCATGGGCTCCCCCATATCCAGCATTCTAGCAGAAGTCTTCCTCCAACACTTAGAAAAAACAAAAATACTCACAAACAATGACAGACACTCACATAAAATACTATATTGGCACAGATACGTTGATGACATTCTAATACTATACAGGGGAAACAAAAGACAATGTGAACAGTTACTAACGCACATAAACAAAATACATAAAAACATAACCTTCACTACCGAATACGAACACAACAATACCATAAACTTCTTAGACCTCTCCATCACAAAACTAGAACACAGGCACAAATTCAGTATATACAGAAAACAAACTACAACTGACACACTAATACACAACACCTCCAATCACCCAATACAACACAAACTAGCTGCTTTTAGAACCATGATACATAGACTTAACAACATCCCCTTAGATGAAATAGACTACAAAGACGAACTAAACACGATAAAATATCTAGCAGAATCTAACGGTTATGACAGAACAATAGTCAGTAAAATCCTACACAAAACACAAAACAAACAACAGACAAAGATAGAAAACAACAAATTCATAACACTAACATACATCAACAAACAAACAGAAAAAATTGCCCACAAATTCAAAAAAGCAGGATACAGAATCGCTTACAAAACTACTAACAAAACAGAACACACACTATCAAAACGCATGCCCAAAGCACAAAACAAATTCGATCTACCCGGTGTATATAAACTAAATTGTTCAAATTGCAGTAAATTCTACATAGGCCAGACAGGACGTAGCTTCAAACAGAGATACATTGAACACACAAAAGCACTCCACACCACTACAGAATCTACCTTCGCAAACCACCTCATTGAAGCAAACCACACATATAAAAACATCGACAATAACATGAACATACTACACGTACACACAAAAGGCCGAAAACTAGACACTCTAGAACAATTAGAAATATACAAGCACACAAAAACAAATAAAAACGACATCCTAAACGAACAGACACAATTCAAATCGCACGCATTATTCGAACACATCTCACCACACACACACACACAGCTTCAATCTTTCGAAACACTTTCTCGTCGCCAACAACAAGACGAGCAGCGCTACTAACGACAGCCTCTGATGAAGCCTTCTATAGGTGAAAGCCGGTTTAGGCTGTAAGGTAAAACTTTACGTTTTTACTTATAAAAAACTTTGTGTTCCGAGTCGTCAATATTATAGTGATATTTAGTTAAGTAACGGACACGTCATGGACAACGAAATCCAAGAATACATTTTATTTTGCACAAAATTGCACGTTTTGGGGGTTACTGCATAAAATTGGACATTCTGTAGTTTTAATGCACAAAATTCCACATTTACCTGTTTTTCGAAAATCAGCTGCGCGATAGCCAAGCGCGAAACATACACGCAGATCGTAAACAAAGTCGAGAACAAAATCAGCACGAAGAAATTCTAGTCCAGTAAGCGCAGCTTTTGACGTAACAAAATTTTGACTGTCGATGGAATTTCACGAAATTTGATATGTATGTTCTATATGCACTCTAGAACAAAGTTAAACTGTACGCTTTTTATTTGGGGATGAGAACCACCCCTTTTTCAAGGGTGATTGATAAAAAAAATAATAACCACAGGATCCAATAGAGAATCAAATTCTAAGCAAAAAAGTCAGTACGCAACTGTTTTGAAAAATGCGTTGTTTTCGAGTTATTCCAAATCAACATTTTCGATTTTTACCCCCAAAAACAGGATTTTAGCGTAATTTTTTGCGAATAAGTAAAAAAGTTTGAGTTTATAGTAAAAATGAATAGGACCAAAATTATTCTATACGAAATAACAAACAAACTGCGTTTTGGCCGGGTTTTAATCCACAAGTTGTTTTCAAGATATGGCAGTGAAAAGTTGTAACTTGCAAATTTTTTGCCTGTACTAACAAAGTTTAACCCTTCCTACTAACCGAGAAAAATACTTTTTACTATAAAATGTCTAGTGCAATGAAAAATACATTATTGTTAATTTTAATAAAATGTTAAGCTAAACTTTTTATTATTAATTTTAACTAAATGTTAAGCAAAAAACCTGAATATAAACTTAATAGTAAGTAAGTTAAAAATGTAAATTCGTGTTTATTAAAAATAGTTTTAGTAACTTTATTTGGACTTTTGGACAAACGAAGTTTAGTAAACATTAATTCAACAGCCATCTATTATAAACAGGAATAAAAGTAAAATATGAGAATATATACCTAACAAAGTGGTAAGTGGTAACGATTGGTTTTGTTGTTTTTTTAGACAAAATTATTCTCCTCTTACTATGGTCTGAATCAGTAAGTTTTAAGATGAAAACTATTATTTCCATATTTTTAAGGACGTGGGACATAATTTCACACTTTGAAATTATATTTTTGGCACGAAAAAACTATAATAGTTTATGTAATATCGAAAACAAACTTATACTGCGTCCCATGTATACACAAGCGGCACCATTATATTATGTCAGTCTCGGAACAAAGATGGCGAGTGCGAATACTCCCTTTTATAGATCCTTAATAGAAGGCTTCATCAGAGGCTGTCGTAAGTAGCGCTGTTAGTCTTGTTGTTGGCGACGAGATAGTTTTTCGAAAGATCGAAGCTGTGTGTGTGTGGTGAGATGTGTTCGAATAATGCGTGCGATTTGAATTGTGTCTGTTCGTTTAGGATGTCGTTTTTATTTGTGTTTGTATATTTCTAATTGTTCTAGAGTGTCTAGTTTTCGGCCTTTTGTGTGTACGTGTAGTATGTTCATGTTATTGCCGATGTTTTTATATGTGTGGTTTGCTTCAATGAGGTGGTTTGCGAAGGTAGATTCTGTAGTGGTGTGGAGTGCTTTTGTGTGTTCAATGTATCTCTGTTTGAAGCTACGTCCTGTCTGGCCTATGTAGAATTTACTGCAATTTGAACAATTTAGTTTATATACACCGGGTAGATCGAATTTGTTTTGTGCTTTGGGCATGCGTTTTGATAGTGTGTGTTCTGTTTTGTTAGTAGTTTTGTAAGCGATTCTGTATCCTGCTTTTTTGAATTTGTGGGCAATTTTTTCTGTTTGTTTGTTGATGTATGTTAGTGTTATGAATTTGTTGTTTTCTGTCTTTGTTTGTTTTGTGTTTTGTGTAGGATTTTACTGACTATTGTTCTGTCATAACCGTTAGATTCTGCTAGATATTTTATCGTGTTTAGTTCGTCTTTGTAGTCTATTTCATCTAAGGGGATGTTGTTAAGTCTATGTATCATGGTTCTAAAAGCAGCTAGTTTGTGTTGTATTGGGTGATTGGAGGTGTTGTGTATTAGTGTGTCAGTTGTAGTTGGTTTTCTGTATATACTGAATTTGTGCCGGTGTTCTAGTTTTGTGATGGAGAGGTCTAAGAAGTTTATGGTATTGTTGTGTTCGTATTCGGCAGTGAAGGTTATGTTTTTATGTATTTTGTTTATGTGCGTTAGTACAGATACCTTCGCAAACCACCTCATTGAAGCAAACCACACATATAAAAACATCGACAATAACATAAACATACTACACGTACACACAAAAGGCCGAAAACTAGGCACTCTAGAACAATTAGAAATATACAAACACACAAAAACAAATAAAAACGACATCCTAAACGAACAGACACAATTCAAATCGCACGCATTATTCGAACACATCTCACCACACACACACAGCTTCGATCTTTCGAAAAACTATCTTGTCGCCAACAACAAGACGAACAGCGCTACTTACGACAGCCTCTGATGAAGCCTTCTATAGGTGAAAGGCGGTTTAGGCTGTAAGGTAAAACTTTACGTTTTTACTTATAAAAAACTTAGTGTTCCGAGTCGTCAATATTATAGTGATATTTAGTTAAGTAACGGACACGTCATGGACAACGAAATCCAAGATTTTAAAATACAGTTTACTGGGCTCGTTACAGTATTTTAATGCCGAACGGTTTATTATGATTAAGCCACATGAAGCTATATCATATACAGTTTAACACTTTCAACTGCTGTTTGAATACGGTAACAAACAAATGTAGTTTAGGGGCACAGTATGGAAAGCTGATGAAATTACATAGAAGTTTACCATAGATTCAAAAGACCGAGTTCGGGTAAGCTTTCTCTACCTGTGTAACGGTACTGGAGTAGAGTACTCTTGATGTATAATGGTATAGATAAAGATAAATAATGAATACAATTTGTAAAGTGACAAATTCCCATGCATTTTTATTCCAAAACATCAAAATATCACTAAATGCGAGTTAGTAGAGCATTTTATCAAAAACTTTATAACATTCCTCTCAAGGGGATTTTGGTGCCTGTAGTTGGCATGTGTTATGTCGCCAAGGACAAACACCGAAAGTCCAAAATCATACACGTTGTCGAGTACTGTTAACAATGTATTGTGGTTTGTTGACCTCACTGGTCTATTCGGGTAAATTACTTATTAAAAAAAAATGGTTTAATAAGAAAAACTGAGACATTCCTACTGTACTGAATAATCAGCAGACCAGAACTATGAGGTGAAAAAACATTCTGTGTGTAACCCTGTTGTGATTTTGTATTTTGAATACTGTCCCAATAAAGTGGCTGGCCCAAATAACCAGTAGCCTGATTATTAACTGAAATAATGTGTGTACACATAAATGTGTGTGTGCGTGTGTGTAAGCTTGATAATATTCTACTAGAATCACTTGATAATAAGTGCTTGTTTTGAATTTGTTGTTTTCTGTCTTTGTCTGTTGTTTGTTTTGTGTTTTGTGTAGGAGTTTACTGACTATTGTTCTGTCATAACCGTTAGATTCTGCTAGATATTTTATCGTGTTTAGTTCGTCTTTGTAGTCTATTTCATCTAAGGGGATGTTGATGTTGTTAAGTCTATGTATCATGGTTCTAAAAGCAGCTAGTTTGTGTTGTATTGGGTGATTGGAGGTGTTGTGTATTAGTGTGTCAGTTGTAGTTTGTTTTCTGTATATACTGAATTTGTGCCTGTGTTCTAGTTTTGTGATAGAGAGTCTAAGAAGTTTATGGTATTGTTGTGTTCGTATTCGGCAGTGAAGGTTATGTTTTTATGTATTTTGTTTATGTGCGTTAGTAACTGTTCACATTGTCTTTTGTTTCCCCTGTATAGTATTAGAATGTCATCAACGTATCTGTGCAATATAGTATTTTATGTGAGTGTCTGTCCATTGTTGTGAGTATTTTTGTTTTTTCTAAGTGTTGGAGGAAGACTTCTGCTAGAATGCTGGATATGGGGGAGCCCATGGGTAGGCCGTCGTTCTGTGTGTAGTATTTATTGTTATAAGTAAAGTAGTTTTGTTTTGTGATAATGTTCAGAGTTTCTGTTATTTCATTGATAAGTTCGTCTGGTGTGTTGTTCTGTTTGAGTTG
Organism: Magicicada septendecula; assembly: GCA_034769895.1. Lineage (NCBI taxonomy): Eukaryota > Metazoa > Arthropoda > Insecta > Hemiptera > Cicadidae > Magicicada > Magicicada septendecula. The sequence goes on along the minus strand of CM068367.1, from coordinate 1,421,578,574 downwards.
TTTTGTAGGATGGTGATTGTTTCAGAGATGGGGATGTTTGTGTACAGGTTTTTAATGTCAAAGGAGGCTAATGTGGCGTTATGGGGGATGTGTATGTCTTTTATTTTTGTTACTAGGTCAGTGTTGTTTTTTACTGCAATGTTGTTGTCTATTTGTGTGTGTTGTCTAATAATTTTGTCTAGATATTTTGCCAGTTTGTGTGCAGGGGCATTACGGTAGTTGATAATGGGGCGGATCGGAATGTCTTCTTTATGGATTTTGGGAAGCGCTTGGAGTGTAGGTGCTGATGGTCGGATTTGTTTCATGTAGGGCTTTGTTTATGTGTCATAATGTGTTTGGCTTTGTTGACTATTTGTTTTACTGAGTTTTGGTATCTGTCGGTGGGGTCGTGTTTTAGTTCTGTGATGTTGTTCTGTTCTATGAAGTCTTGTACTTTTTTGTGTAGGTTGTCTGTGGGGATAATTACAGTCGTGTTGCCTTTGTCAGCTTTTACAAATGTGATGTTGTGTTTGTGTGCCTTTTCCCTCAGTTGATGGCTGTGTGTATTCTGAGTTGTGGTTGTTGTTGTCTGGTGTCTTATGTACTCCTATTGTGTTGTTTATATTATGTCTTAATGTGTCTTGATGTTCTGGTTCTGTGTTTTGTATATTTGTTTCTGTGTCAATTATGAGCTTTGTTAGTGTTTGGTTGTTATGTTTGTAATGTAGTTATGTTTTAGGCCTTTATCAAGGAGTGTTTGTTCGTTTTTTGTGAGTGTGACGTTCGTGAGGTTTACTGTACGTGGGTAGAATTTGTGCGAGGGAAATATATCTGTTTTGATTGGTGTCAGGTTTTTTATTTTTCTGTCGTGTTTTGTCTGTATGATAATGTATTTGTTTTTTTTGTCCATTCATTTGTGTGATGTATTAGTTCAGTCATGTAATTGTGTCCGTATGTGTTGGCGATATGTAGGTGTAGTGTTAATGCTTTGAGGTTAAGAGCGTCTTTTTTCTTATATAGTTGTTTAATTGATTCTTTTATGTATGTTCTTTGTGCGATGTTTTGTGTTATTCGGGCGGCCCTGTTTGTTATGTTTAATTTTGATTTGGGCATATTAGGTGTCCTCGCACAAATTCTACCCACGTACAGTAAACCTCACGAACGTCACACTCACAAAAAACGAACAAACACTCCTTGATAAAGGCCTAAAACATAACATACATTACAAACATAACACCAACACTAACAAAGCTCATAATTGACACAGAAACAAATATACAAAACACAGCACCAGAACATCAAGACACATTAAGACATAATATAAACAACACAATAGGAGTACATAAGACACCAGACAACAACAACCACAACTCAGAAATACACACAGCCATCAAACTGAGGGAAAAGGCACACAAACACAACATCACATTTGTAAAAGCTGACAAAGGCAACACGACTGTAATTATCCCCACAGACAACCTACACAAAAAAGTACAAGACTTCATAGAACAGAACAACATCACAGAACTAAAACACGACCCCACCGACAGATACCAAAACTCAGTAAAACAAATAGTCAACAAAGCCAAACACATTATGACACATAAACAAAAGCCCTACATGAAACAAATCCGACCATCAGCACCTACACTCCAAGCGCTTCCCAAAATCCATAAAGAAGACATTCCGATCCGCCCCATTATCAACTACCGTAATGCCCCTGCACACAAACTAGCAAAATATCTAGACAAAATTATTAGACAACACACACAAATAGACAACAACATTGCAGTAAAAAACAACACTGACCTAGTAACAAAAATAAAAGACATACACATCCCCCATAACGCCACATTAGCCTCCTTTGACATTAAAAACCTGTACACAAACATCCCCATCTCTGAAACAATCACCATCCTACAAAACAAACTCAAACAGAACAACACACCAGACGAACTTATCAATGAAATAACAGAAACTCTGAACATTATCACAAAACAAAACTACTTTACTTATAACAATAAATACTACACACAGAACGACGGCCTACCCATGGGCTCCCCCATATCCAGCATTCTAGCAGAAGTCTTCCTCCAACACTTAGAAAAAACAAAAATACTCACAAACAATGACAGACACTCACATAAAATACTATATTGGCACAGATACGTTGATGACATTCTAATACTATACAGGGGAAACAAAAGACAATGTGAACAGTTACTAACGCACATAAACAAAATACATAAAAACATAACCTTCACTGCCGAATACGAACACAACAATACCATAAACTTCTTAGACCTCTCCATCACAAAACTAGAACACAGGCACAAATTCAGTATATACAGAAAACAAACTACAACTGACACACTAATACACAACACCTCCAATCACCCAATACAACACAAACTAGCTGCTTTTAGAACCATGATACATAGACTTAACAACATCCCCTTAGATGAAATAGACTACAAAGACGAACTAAACACGATAAAATATCTAGCAGAATCTAACGGTTATGACAGAACAATAGTCAGTAAAATCCTACACAAAACACAAAACAAACAACAGACAAAGATAGAAAACAACAAATTCATAACACTAACATACATCAACAAACAAACAGAAAAAATTGCCCACAAATTCAAAAAAGCAGGATACAGAATCGCTTACAAAACTACTAACAAAACAGAACACACACTATCAAAACGCATGCCCAAAGCACAAAACAAATTCGATCTACCCGGTGTATATAAACTAAATTGTTCAAATTGCAGTAAATTCTACATAGGCCAGACAGGACGTAGCTTCAAACAGAGATACATTGAACACACAAAAGCACTCCACACCACTACAGAATCTACCTTCGCAAACCACCTCATTGAAGCAAACCACACATATAAAAACATCGACAATAACATGAACATACTACACGTACACACAAAAGGCCGAAAACTAGACACTCTAGAACAATTAGAAATATACAAGCACACAAAAACAAATAAAAACGACATCCTAAACGAACAGACACAATTCAAATCGCACGCATTATTCGAACACATCTCACCACACACACACACAGCTTCAATCTTTCGAAACACTTTCTCGTCGCCAACAACAAGACGAGCAGCGCTACTAACGACAGCCTCTGATGAAGCCTTCTATAGGTGAAAGCCGGTTTAGGCTGTAAGGTAAAACTTTACGTTTTTACTTATAAAAAACTTTGTGTTCCGAGTCGTCAATATTATAGTGATATTTAGTTAAGTAACGGACACGTCATGGACAACGAAATCCAAGAATACATTTTATTTTGCACAAAATTGCACGTTTTGGGGGTTACTGCATAAAATTGGACATTCTGTAGTTTTAATGCACAAAATTCCACATTTACCTGTTTTTCGAAAATCAGCTGCGCGATAGCCAAGCGCGAAACATACACGCAGATCGTAAACAAAGTCGAGAACAAAATCAGCACGAAGAAATTCTAGTCCAGTAAGCGCAGCTTTTGACGTAACAAAATTTTGACTGTCGATGGAATTTCACGAAATTTGATATGTATGTTCTATATGCACTCTAGAACAAAGTTAAACTGTACGCTTTTTATTTGGGGATGAGAACCACCCCTTTTTCAAGGGTGATTGATAAAAAAAATAATAACCACAGGATCCAATAGAGAATCAAATTCTAAGCAAAAAAGTCAGTACGCAACTGTTTTGAAAAATGCGTTGTTTTCGAGTTATTCCAAATCAACATTTTCGATTTTTACCCCCAAAAACAGGATTTTAGCGTAATTTTTTGCGAATAAGTAAAAAACGTTTGAGTTTATAGTAAAAATGAATAGGACCAAAATTATTCTATACGAAATAACAAACAAACTGCGTTTTGGCCGGGTTTTAATCCACAAGTTGTTTTCAAGATATGGCAGTGAAAAGTTGTAACTTGCAAATTTTTTGCCTGTACTAACAAAGTTTAACCCTTCCTACTAACCGAGAAAAATACTTTTTACTATAAAATGTCTAGTGCAATGAAAAATACATTATTGTTAATTTTAATAAAATGTTAAGCTAAACTTTTTATTATTAATTTTAACTAAATGTTAAGCAAAAAACCTGAATATAAACTTAATAGTAAGTAAGTTAAAAATGTAAATTCGTGTTTATTAAAAATAGTTTTAGTAACTTTATTTGGACTTTTGGACAAACGAAGTTTAGTAAACATTAATTCAACAGCCATCTATTATAAACAGGAATAAAAGTAAAATATGAGAATATATACCTAACAAAGTGGTAAGTGGTAACGATTGGTTTTGTTGTTTTTTTAGACAAAATTATTCTCCTCTTACTATGGTCTGAATCAGTAAGTTTTAAGATGAAAACTATTATTTCCATATTTTTAAGGACGTGGGACATAATTTCACACTTTGAAATTATATTTTTGGCACGAAAAAACTATAATAGTTTATGTAATATCGAAAACAAACTTATACTGCGTCCCATGTATACACAAGCGGCACCATTATATTATGTCAGTCTCGGAACAAAGATGGCGAGTGCGAATACTCCCTTTTATAGATCCTTAATAGAAGGCTTCATCAGAGGCTGTCGTAAGTAGCGCTGTTAGTCTTGTTGTTGGCGACGAGATAGTTTTTCGAAAGATCGAAGCTGTGTGTGTGTGGTGAGATGTGTTCGAATAATGCGTGCGATTTGAATTGTGTCTGTTCGTTTAGGATGTCGTTTTTATTTGTGTTTGTATATTTCTAATTGTTCTAGAGTGTCTAGTTTTCGGCCTTTTGTGTGTACGTGTAGTATGTTCATGTTATTGCCGATGTTTTTATATGTGTGGTTTGCTTCAATGAGGTGGTTTGCGAAGGTAGATTCTGTAGTGGTGTGGAGTGCTTTTGTGTGTTCAATGTATCTCTGTTTGAAGCTACGTCCTGTCTGGCCTATGTAGAATTTACTGCAATTTGAACAATTTAGTTTATATACACCGGGTAGATCGAATTTGTTTTGTGCTTTGGGCATGCGTTTTGATAGTGTGTGTTCTGTTTTGTTAGTAGTTTTGTAAGCGATTCTGTATCCTGCTTTTTTGAATTTGTGGGCAATTTTTTCTGTTTGTTTGTTGATGTATGTTAGTGTTATGAATTTGTTGTTTTCTGTCTTTGTTTGTTTTGTGTTTTGTGTAGGATTTTACTGACTATTGTTCTGTCATAACCGTTAGATTCTGCTAGATATTTTATCGTGTTTAGTTCGTCTTTGTAGTCTATTTCATCTAAGGGGATGTTGTTAAGTCTATGTATCATGGTTCTAAAAGCAGCTAGTTTGTGTTGTATTGGGTGATTGGAGGTGTTGTGTATTAGTGTGTCAGTTGTAGTTGGTTTTCTGTATATACTGAATTTGTGCCGGTGTTCTAGTTTTGTGATGGAGAGGTCTAAGAAGTTTATGGTATTGTTGTGTTCGTATTCGGCAGTGAAGGTTATGTTTTTATGTATTTTGTTTATGTGCGTTAGTACAGATACCTTCGCAAACCACCTCATTGAAGCAAACCACACATATAAAAACATCGACAATAACATAAACATACTACACGTACACACAAAAGGCCGAAAACTAGACACTCTAGAACAATTAGAAATATACAAACACACAAAAACAAATAAAAACGACATCCTAAACGAACAGACACAATTCAAATCGCACGCATTATTCGAACACATCTCACCACACACACACAGCTTCGATCTTTCGAAAAACTATCTTGTCGCCAACAACAAGACGAACAGCGCTACTTACGACAGCCTCTGATGAAGCCTTCTATAGGTGAAAGGCGGTTTAGGCTGTAAGGTAAAACTTTACGTTTTTACTTATAAAAAACTTAGTGTTCCGAGTCGTCAATATTATAGTGATATTTAGTTAAGTAACGGACACGTCATGGACAACGAAATCCAAGATTTTAAAATACAGTTTACTGGGCTCGTTACAGTATTTTAATGCCGAACGGTTTATTATGATTAAGCCACATGAAGCTATATCATATACAGTTTAACACTTTCAACTGCTGTTTGAATACGGTAACAAACAAATGTAGTTTAGGGGCACAGTATGGAAAGCTGATGAAATTACATAGAAGTTTACCATAGATTCAAAAGACCGAGTTCGGGTAAGCTTTCTCTACCTGTGTAACGGTACTGGAGTAGAGTACTCTTGATGTATAATGGTATAGATAAAGATAAATAATGAATACAATTTGTAAAGTGACAAATTCCCATGCATTTTTATTCCAAAACATCAAAATATCACTAAATGCGAGTTAGTAGAGCATTTTATCAAAAACTTTATAACATTCCTCTCAAGGGGATTTTGGTGCCTGTAGTTGGCATGTGTTATGTCGCCAAGGACAAACACCGAAAGTCCAAAATCATACACGTTGTCGAGTACTGTTAACAATGTATTGTGGTTTGTTGACCTCACTGGTCTATTCGGGTAAATTACTTATTAAAAAAAAATGGTTTAATAAGAAAAACTGAGACATTCCTACTGTACTGAATAATCAGCAGACCAGAACTATGAGGTGAAAAAACATTCTGTGTGTAACCCTGTTGTGATTTTGTATTTTGAATACTGTCCCAATAAAGTGGCTGGCCCAAATAACCAGTAGCCTGATTATTAACTGAAATAATGTGTGTACACATAAATGTGTGTGTGCGTGTGTGTAAGCTTGATAATATTCTACTAGAATCACTTGATAATAAGTGCTTGTTTTGAATTTGTTGTTTTCTGTCTTTGTCTGTTGTTTGTTTTGTGTTTTGTGTAGGAGTTTACTGACTATTGTTCTGTCATAACCGTTAGATTCTGCTAGATATTTTATCGTGTTTAGTTCGTCTTTGTAGTCTATTTCATCTAAGGGGATGTTGTTAAGTCTATGTATCATGGTTCTAAAAGCAGCTAGTTTGTGTTGTATTGGGTGATTGGAGGTGTTGTGTATTAGTGTGTCAGTTGTAGTTTGTTTTCTGTATATACTGAATTTGTGCCTGTGTTCTAGTTTTGTGATAGAGAGGTCTAAGAAGTTTATGGTATTGTTGTGTTCGTATTCGGCAGTGAAGGTTATGTTTTTATGTATTTTGTTTATGTGCGTTAGTAACTGTTCACATTGTCTTTTGTTTCCCCTGTATAGTATTAGAATGTCATCAACGTATCTGTGCCAATATAGTATTTTATGTGAGTGTCTGTCATTGTTTGTGAGTATTTTTGTTTTTTCTAAGTGTTGGAGGAAGACTTCTGCTAGAATGCTGGATATGGGGGAGCCCATGGGTAGGCCGTCATTCTGTGTGTAGTATTTATTGTTATAAGTAAAGTAGTTTTGTTTTGTGATAATGTTCAGAGTTTCTGTTATTTCATTGATAAGTTCGTCTGGTGTGTTGTTCTGTTTGAGTTTGTTTTGTAGGATGGTGATTGTTTCAGAGATGGGGATGTTTGTGTACAGGTTTTTAATGTCAAAGGAGGCTAATGTGGCGTTATGGGGGATGTGTATGTCTTTTATTTTTGTTACTAGGTCAGTGTTGTTTTTTACTGCAATGTTGTTGTCTATTTGTGTGTGTTGTCTAATAATTTTGTCTAGATATTTTGCCAGTTTGTGTGCAGGGGCATTACGGTAGTTGATAATGGGGCGGATCGGAATGTCTTCTTTATGGATTTTGGGAAGCGCTTGGAGTGTAGGTGCTGATGGTCGGATTTGTTTCATGTAGGGCTTTTGTTTATGTGTCATAATGTGTTTGGCTTTGTTGACTATTTGTTTTACTGAGTTTTGGTATCTGTCGGTGGGGTCGTGTTTTAGTTCTGTGATGTTGTTCTGTTCTATGAAGTCTTGTACTTTTTTGTGTAGGTTGTCTGTGGGGATAATTACAGTCGTGTTGCCTTTGTCAGCTTTTACAAATGTGATGTTGTGTTTGTGTGCCTTTTCCCTCAGTTTGATGGCTGTGTGTATTTCTGAGTTGTGGTTGTTGTTGTCTGGTGTCTTATGTACTCCTATTGTGTTGTTTATATTATGTCTTAATGTGTCTTGATGTTCTGGTGCTGTGTTTTGTATATTTGTTTCTGTGTCAATTATGAGCTTTGTTAGTGTTTGGTTGTTATGTTTGTAATGTATGTTATGTTTTAGGCCTTTATCAAGGAGTGTTTGTTCGTTTGTACGTACAGTAAACCTCACGAACGTCACACTCACAAAAAACGAACAAACACTCCTTGATAAAGGCCTAAAACATAACATACATTACAAACATAACAACCAAACACTAACAAAGCTCATAATTGACACAGAAACAAATATACAAAACACAGAACCAGAACATCAAGACACATTAAGACATAATATAAACAACACAATAGGAGTACATAAGACACCAGACAACAACAACCACAACTCAGAAATACACACAGCCATCAAACTGAGGGAAAAGGCACACAAACACAACATCACATTTGTAAAAGCTGACAAAGGCAACACGACTGTAATTATCCCCACAGACAACCTACACAAAAAAGTACAAGACTTCATAGAACAGAACAACATCACAGAACTAAAACACGACCCCACCGACAGATACCAAAACTCAGTAAAACAAATAGTCAACAAAGCCAAACACATTATGACACATAAACAAAAGCCCTACATGAAACAAATCCGACCATCAGCACCTACACTCCAAGCGCTTCCCAAAATCCATAAAGAAGACATTCCGATCCGCCCCATTATCAACTACCGTAATGCCCCTGCACACAAACTGGCAAAATATCTAGACAAAATTATTAGACAACACACACAAATAGACAACAACATTGCAGTAAAAAACAACACTGACCTAGTAACAAAAATAAAAGACATACACATCCCCCATAACGCCACATTAGCCTCCTTTGACATTAAAAACCTGTACACAAACATCCCCATCTCTGAAACAATCACCATCCTACAAAACAAACTCAAACAGAACAACACACCAGACGAACTTATCAATGAAATAACAGAAACTCTGAACATTATCACAAAACAAAACTACTTTACTTATAACAATAAATACTACACACAGAATGACGGCCTACCCATGGGCTCCCCCATATCCAGCATTCTAGCAGAAGTCTTCCTCCAACACTTAGAAAAAACAAAAATACTCACAAACAATGACAGACACTCACATAAAATACTATATTGGCACAGATACGTTGATGACATTCTAATACTATACAGGGGAAACAAAAGACAATGTGAACAGTTACTAATGCACATAAACAAAATACATAAAAACATAACCTTCACTGCCGAATACGAACACAACAATACCATAAACTTCTTAGACCTCTCCATCACAAAACTAGAACACAGGCACAAATTCAGTATATACAGAAAACAAACTACAACTGACACACTAATACACAACACCTCCAATCACCCAATACAACACAAACTAGCTGCTTTTAGAACCATGATACATAGACTTAACAACATCCCCTTAGATGAAATAGACTACAAAGACGAACTAAACACGATAAAATATCTAGCAGAATCTAACGGTTATGACAGAACAATAGTCAGTAAACTCCTACACAAAACACAAAACAAACAACAGACAAAGACAGAAAACAACAAATTCATAACACTAACATACATCAACAAACAAACAGAAAAAATTGCCCACAAATTCAAAAAAGCAGGATACAGAATCGCTTACAAAACTACTAACAAAACAGAACACACACTATCAAAACGCATGCCCAAAGCACAAAAAAATTCGATCTACCCGGTGTATATAAACTAAATTGTTCAAATTGCAGTAAATTCTACATAGGCCAGACAGGACGTAGCTTCAAACAGAGATACATTGAACACACAAAAGCACTCCACACCACTACAGAATCTACCTTCGCAAACCACCTCATTGAAGCAAACCACACATAAAAACATCGACAATAACATGAACATACTACACGTACACACAAAAGGCCGAAAACTAGACACTCTAGAACAATTAGAAATATACAAACACACAAAAACAAATAAAAACGACATCCTAAACGAACAGACACAATTCAAATCGCACGCATTATTCGAACACATCTCACCACACACACACAGCTTCAATCTTTCGAAACACTTTCTCGTCGCCAACAACAAGACGAGCAGCGCTACTAACGACAGCCTCTGATGAAGCCTTCTATAGGTGAAAGCCGGTTTAGGCTGTAAGGTAAAACTTTACGTTTTTACTTATAAAAAACATTGTGTTCCGAGTCGTCAATATTATAGTGATATTTAGTTAAGTAACGGACACGTCATGGACAACGAAATCCAAGAATTTTGTCATTTGTGACAGCCCAATCAACGAGTAAAATTAAATCCCCCCCCCCGTCAAGCTAACATTAATGTTAGAGGTTACTAAACCAGTTTAAAAAAAAATTGATTTTTAAAAACATCGATGCTTTTTGGGCGATGTTTTAATATTGAACATCGATGTTTTGTTGTCGATGTCGCATCCCTATTAACAAACATAATCCGTTCAATGACTAGCGTCTACCGCATACAGCGACTAGCCAGGCTCGGACAAAATTCATTGGCGGGCTTTTCTATAGTGATGGACAACCAAACTCCCCCTTCCTTGTTCTTAGTATTTACCGGAAGTTGAGTAGTTGACTATATCTGTATTTAGAATTTTACCAACAAAGATGGTCAACATGGCAACATCCGACTGTTGTCCATCACTGCTTCGGCACGCTTATGTGATGCGTGTGGTTTGAATTTTTTGGTTAGAAAGGTGAATTTTGTAGCTATGGACATGGGAAACGAAGCCAATAGGTTATCGGATTTGTATCGTAATTTTACCCCAGCTGCGTGTCCTTTTCAGTCTGAGAAACATCTTGATTTTGTTGAAGTATCAGAAGGTATCGTACCGGTGTTTCGTAGTGTTCAGGTTATACGAAATTTGTTGTTATGTATGAACAAACTGCATTTTTATGCAAAACATTTGTTATACAGTGAAAATTGAATGTGTACTTGGTTAAGGTTTATTAATATTATTTGACTACGTATTATTTTCTCTGTTTGTCGGTAGCTGATTTAGGGTAATTATAGGTTTAGGTATCTTGACAGGCTGACTTAGGTATTAGAGTGAGAACATAAAATACAAGAGGTCTGGTAGACTGTTGGCAAAGTATATAAAAGATCTATTTCAGTTTATATATAAACTTAATATATAAAACTATTCAGTTTATATATTAAATTACATTTGATGGCATTTGGTTTGGTTTTAAATATCAGTTATGAATCCTGAACGTTTTACCTACAATAGAAACCATAAGTAGGTCCATTTATGTGGCTTGGTTATTGAAATTAAAATTAACTGTGAAGTGTATGCATGCTTTTTTATTCATTATTTTTACCAATCTCAGATATGAAAGATGTCGAGTTTCAAACTTTGTGTGTGTTATAACCAAATGAGATTAGGGGTTTTATTATTTATTATTATAATCAAATTTACGTTACGTTTAAGTTAACTTGAAACAAAATAAAAGTGTTGTTGTTTAAACTTATATTCGTGGTTAAAATATTAAAAGTCTCGTTAAAGCAAAGTTCAACTATGTGTGAAGTATTCTTTTGAGATAACTCAATGTTGAGAATGGTTGTTTCTAATTGAAGGTTACTAATGTAGTAAAGTAATTTAAAATAAAACATTCAAAGTTACTCACAGTGTTTACAATGGTTTAATTATACTTGTTTAAAAAAAAATCCCCTTGTATTAAGTAAATAAAATAGTGAAGTTGATTATACTTAAATGCTAGATTAACCTAAGTTAAAACATGAAGTATAGCAGTTGGTTGCTTGATAATAGTTCTCGTCTGGTTGAAACTGGTAGTAAAAACTTCTTCTCCAGATTGCAGGTAGTCTGAGTATGTCACGTCTCGTAAAGTCTGGACAATATCATAAACAAATATATGCTTTTACGTGCCTGATTGTGTTTACTAGAAGTTCACTAAACTGTCAACTCAGCTTACAATCACCAACTCCCTTTGGTTGCAAGGTTAGGTTACCTTGTTTATTAATTAGTGGGCGCCACACGGATTTATTCAGGGAAAATCCCGTGTAAAACCCACACATAAAAATTACTGGATGATTAGAAAATTTAAAATAGTTGAGTACCACCTTGTGGCAATGCTATTCCAATATGTTAAACACAACAGAAGGTTGTTTAAGCTTGTTAAAAGAAAATATTCAATTATCCTATAGAAATAAATCAAAATCAGGTGATGCTGTTAATAATGGGTTTATTTACACCCTTATAGAGAATTCAAAAACAAATATAATGCAAACATACAAAGTTGTACAATTAAAAGTCAGTTATTATATGCCTTACACGGCTTGCTCAGAACATGAATTATAAATCTGGTTAAGTCCAGATGCTATTTATTTTTAATATTAAAGTTATGATAATCTCAGTAGTACAAAGTTGTACAATTAAAAGTCAGTTATTATATGCCTTATACGGCTTGCTCAGAACATGAATTATAAATCTGGTTAAGTCCAGATGCTATTTATTTTTAATATTAAAGTTATGATAATCTCAGTAGTACAAAGTTGTACAATTAAAAGTCAGTTATTATATGCCTTATACGGCTTGCTCAGAACATGAATCATAAATCTGGTTAAGTCCAGATGCTATTTATTTTTAATATTAAAGTTATGATAATCTCAGTAGTGAATTCTTTGAGACACGAAAGAAAACAATTATGCCTACACAATATCCAATAATCCTTTTGATATAAAATTGATCAACAAAGTTTTAGGTTACTTTCGCAAAGTAAACAAAATTAAAAAAAAAAAACGATCTGTTGAAAGATCGCGCGTTTCATCAACGCTTGCTTTTTTAGTGACAATATTTATCAAGTGAGAACCCTTACAACTAACATATAGCTTAATTACTAATAACAAATTTGTATAATAAATTGAGACGTGGTGTAATCTTTAAAAATGTTTTTGTGTTTTGCGTCAGTACAGGTTATTGTTGAAAAAAGTATAGGTTATGGCGCTCAGATCAAGATTAGTAATGATTGCACTGTTACCTTCTGAGTTTTAATTATTTAATTAAAACTTATTAATCACTTCAGTAATCGGATTATAATGATTACTGGGTTTCGGCACTAAACTCGCACAAGAACAGAATAATGCGATCCTCTTCTGATTAAAATGGATCGTGAATAATAACAATAAATTATTTTCTGTTCGTTATTCCCGCACAAAATTAAAATGATACTGCACTTAATCACTGTTGTTTGTTGTAGATGAACTCGAAGTAGTCGTTTCTTGTTGTTGAACTATTGGTTCCAATGTACTATGTAAATGACGCTAAGTGTTATTAAAAAATGTAGAGGTGACGGGCACACGTCTGTGCTACACGCTAGTCAGTAAAGGTCTGTCACAAAATTCGCTGTTTCGTCTTTATATACCCCCTTCTTTGAACGGCCTTAGGTAAAAATGTTAATTACTAACTAATTTTCTGATTGGCTTTGGTAGGTTTGTAGGTGTGACGTGTCACTTTTTGGCAGTTGATAACGGCTTTTTCTAACCGTCAAATGTTGCGGTGACAGCTAGTTGTCCTTGTTGTTATTATTCATAAACAGTTTCCCGATGTACATTTTTAGAATGATGCTAACATCTCTCCCGCACTAAATACAGTTGCGATTGGGTTAACATTACTATCAAATTAAAGATTGTTTTTTTTTCTTTAATTTGATATCACTCGTTCTCGAATTACTTTCACTTTGACCGACATTGTTATAAAACCAACGTTCGGGTACATCACTTTCACTGTCGTCTGCTATTTCTGAGTCGCCGATTTTACACTTTTGGTTAATATTGTTTGTGTTCACATATCATTTTATTAATCAAATGTTTATGTGCGAACACCATTAATGCTGTACTGACATTTTTTATTGAACATTACTTGTACACCTAAACTCTGTACATTGTAATGAATGATTCTACTGACTATAACATTTCGTTTTATGCTAATTCGTTTTAAACTACTATTTAACAATTAAAATTATGATTAAACCTATTGTTTTAATAATATTTTTTGTTATGTCAAGGCATAACCATAGTTCTGTGTATTTTAGTTTACACTTGTGCTAATCCTCAATAGCCATTTTACTGACTAATGTTTGGTCTAAGCTTGCTAAGACATATCGCCTACATTGAAATTTGGCCTTAATAATGCCTATTGGTTCTCAATTCGGTAAATTGTGGAGACATCTTATTTGTATAAGATTCTCTCTTATAAATAGTTCTCTTTTCTAACAAGTATATTTGATGCTGAAATACATCTTTGTTCTCACTATGTAGCCATTGTTAACATTAGTTTTGGCATTCATAATTTACTGGTCATTGTCACATCTATTATCAGCAAAATGCTAATTCTGCTTTCACAGTATTTAACTGCTCATTGGTTCATTTTTTGTTTACATATGACATTCGGTTTACATCAACTATTTACTGGATTGACAGCTGAATGTAAATTTACTCTGTCCATCAGTTCGTTTTAGTCTCAGTCTAGTTGTAGTGTCAAACAGCCCTTGGGTTACTGTTTCATGTGGCACTTCTGCTTCATTCTTCTTTCTTGGTTTCTTCTTTCTTGGTTATTTCTACTATTATATACCTATTTACATGGTTGTTTTGCCTTTATAAAATCTGATAACATACACTTAGGTTAGGTGACATCTTGTGATGTTACATATACACCTTCTTTAAAATTGATCATTTGAAAAAAATTTATTTTTTGTAAAATTATCAATTCATGTCAGTTTCTTCGTATACTTCAATAAAAAAATTTTCTCTTGTACTCTTGGATTTTTTAAACATACTATTGGTGTATTACTCTAGGTTGGTTTTTTATCCAATGGTACAATTCTTAATTTACTAGTATTTTCAAGTTGCTTACTCTCTAAGTCATTTAACTACAATTGATCTTGTTTCTCAAGTTAACTATTCCCTGTCTTATTCACATTCTACTTTCTCATCACATATCTTTGCATTCGTGATTATCTTAATGGTTATTATAATTCATACCTCACAGATTCTTTCATAATATTCCTTGATACAATAAAACAATATAATTCCCTAACTGTTGTAGAGGTTTCGGAATCAGGGTGGCTCACTATGGCTAACATCCTCTGCCGTTCCTCACTACACCTCAGATTCAGAGGCATTACTCTTCTCTGTCTGAGAAAAAAATAAACATTGCACCTGGCAATAGTTGCACTATCACAACTCAAAAAAAATATCACATATCATTCATATTCAATAATATAATATATTCACTATAATATTCAAGGTATCAGAGGTTTTCATTTAGATCACATTTCCATCTTTATACTTGCTAACATACTTTCTTTCTTACAGGTAATTACTTCTTTTAGACTTGATGTTTTTCAGCTATGCTTTTATCAACTATATAGTTACTTATGTACTAGTTAACAATTTGTTTTGGTTCGTTTAAATATTCTTAAGATTATACACTTGTTTTGATGCTTACAGTACTTACGCATTTGGTTCGTTCTATCTAGAGTCTACAATATTTTTGTTTTCACAATAGTCCATTAAATCTTTCTTAACGAGTTATATTCATCCTGAATTATCAGGGCTTACATTGTTTGTATACTAAATGGTTTTTTTGTTTGATGTTCTCTGACATATTCTGGTGATGTATAATATTTGATAATTGACAAACATTTTTCTTTCCTTTCATTCCATTATAACAATAGTTATCTTTACAATTAACACTCTTTGTTATTTTTCTTCTCTACTCCTTCAAGTGATGGTGGTTTTCACTTATTCTGGATGATCTTATATACTATATACTATGCTATAATTACAATTTCATTTGACAATATAATAACATACTAATATCTAATTTCATAGACATTCTTGGGGTTTACATGGTTTGTTTCACAAATATTATTTTTTTCTTTCCTTACATTCCATAATAATGTCCTTCTTTTATTTTACACACTTGGTTATACTGCCTCTCTACTCCTTCAAAGGTTAGTTGGGTGAACCTTTATTCTGGACGATTTAATTTAACATTTGAGTTTTATGAGAGGTATACAATAATCATTTTATAAACATTAAGTTACATAGAATATCCATCTGGATACATATTTTTTCTCTAGGTATAGTATAGTAGTTGTATTTACAAGCCACTACTGGCTCTTTGTGACATAATAGATGTCTTTTCTTATTAAATCATTTGATTGACATTACATAAATCTCTATCCATTGGTGTGATAGATCTGGTAAGTTTTCACCAGTAACAAATGGTTTGGCTTACGTCTTAAATCTACACACTTTTGTAACTTGATAAGGCAAATTGACTGGTTATAGTTAATTAGTTACCTTCAACATTTTGTAGCTTAACAACAAATGAGTTTATTTATAGTAGTGGTTCTTTTAAATATATATATTTTATCTTTTATACCCTAAACGTTCGGGTGAAAAATGTTGCTTACTAATACATATTATCCGTCCTTAATATTAATCATTGTTTACTAATCGATATTCATGGGGTTATTTGTGCTCTTCCACTCTATTGGGTCTATAATTGGTTCAGCGAAGGGTTTATGTTACCATAATTTTTCACTGCCGCGAGGAGTTTAAAGAGCTTGTACTCTCCTCGTTGCGTCGGTCTTGATCATTCCCACTACTCCTATCATCCATCATGGTACGTCCTCCTTGCTGGACGGGTTCCTGGTCTGGAACAAAATGTACATGCGGTCGGTAGTCGCTATTGCGGTCGTCACCCTCAATGCTACTACTCCTCCATCGTCCTCCTCTCATGCTTCCTCTGTCTCCACTGTAGCTGTCTCTACGTTGGTATCGTCGCCTTCTATCGGAGTCGTAATTGGCTTGTACATAATTTGCTCGTCGATATTGCGACGGTTGGTTATTCCCGCCTTGGTTTGGTGGTCGATTGGTGTTGTTATTAAAATTGGGTCGCCGGTTATTGTTATTATTATTGTTATTTTGGTTGCCATTATTATTACTGTTATTATTATTACTCGGGTTATTCGGCCTATTATTATTGTTATTGTGATTAGCGTTATTATAATTTTGGTTTGTCTGGCCATTATTATTAAAGTTACTTCGAGAATTTCGATGGTAGTTATTATTATTATTGTTCGTATTGCCGCCCATGGTATTAAACTGGTCATTTCGTCGACGACTCCTACGGTAATATCCCTCGTGCTCCTGATCTTCGAGCAGCGCTGACATAGCTGCTATTGTCTTAATCTGTCCCCACTGACGTGCTTTTGCGACACCCTCCTCAAAGTGATACGACAATTTGGTGACAAGACATTCCTCCGTTATCTTTGTTTCTAGGTTTCTTGCGAGACATACCTGACCTAAGAAGTATGAAGTCATGGTCCCTCCTCAGTTCGCATCGTATTTTCCGTGACATATATGGTCTCGTACGATGTTTTGCGTCGCCTCGGACCAATACTTTGCGCGGAATTGAGTTTTGAATTCATCGTAGCTGTGAACCTCATGGCGCGTTGCGGTCCACCAATTGTCGTAGATTTCTTTGAAGTATTCGTCGATCAAACTTTTTATGTTATTCCACCTAGTTTCTCTAATCCGCGCCAAGTGTTCTTCCACACGCGCTAAAAATTCGATAGGATTACGTCGATAATTTCTAAAATTGATCGCGTCGCGGTTATCATTCGGTAGTAAGTACTGACCTGGTATCGGACGGTTGCGGATAATCTCAATCTCCTCCCGCATTTGCACTATTTCCTGCTGTCTGAGTTCTTCAATCCTCTCTCGATTTGCAACAGTTAAATTCCTTACTGCATCTACAGAGGTACTCACTTCTTCGCAGCGCTCACCTACGTCTAACCTTACCCTTTTAATCTCATCTTGATTTGTCCTTTTTAAAGACTCTGTCCTTGCTTCGGTCACCTCCTCCATGGTATTGAATCTCCCGTCGACCTCTTCTCTGGTTCGCTGCAAGTCGTGGTCGTGTTGTTCGCACCTTTTATTTATCTCGACGATTTCCTCCCTCACAACGGCAATCTCCACGTCTATTCTTGTGTTTATTTTATCACTGCCTTCTTCCATCCTCCTGCTAATTTCGATCAAGGTGGTGTTCAATTCTTCTCTAATGGCTTGACGGTTATCGTTGATTTTACTGTTCAGCACGTCTATAGACTTATGAGTATTGTCAATCCTTTTATTTAGGTCCTCTTTCAGCGATTCCACATTTTTACTAAGCGATTCCAGGTTTCTATTTAAGTCCCGATGGTCCTCCCTTATTGACTCTATATTTCTATTCAATAGCTCAATATTTCTTTGGTTCTCTTCCCGGGATTTCCTACCATCTTCTTTCAGTAACTCAATATTTCTTTGGTTCTCTTCCCGGGATTTCCTACCATCTTCTTTTAGAGATCGACTATCTTCCTTAACCTGTCCGAACTGTTCCATCATCATTCTCATCATGTGATCCCATTTTGCCTCTTCGGATGGCCTGTCTGGTTGGTCGCTGACTATTATTTCCCTCTCTGGTTCTACATGAGGTATTTCGTCGGTACTAGTTTCGATATTAAAAGTGTTGTTGTTTAAACTTATATTCGTGGTTAAAATATTAAAAGTCTCGTTAAAGCAAAGTTCAACTATGTGTGAAGTATTCTTTTGAGATAACTCAATGTTGAGAATGGTTGTTTCTAATTGAAGGTTACTAATGTAGTAAAGTAATTTAAAATAAAACATTCAAAGTTACTCACAGTGTTTACAATGGTTTAATTATACTTGTTTAAAAAAAAATCCCCTTGTATTAAATAAATAAAATAGTGAAGTTGATTATACTTAAATGCTAGATTAACCTAAGTTAAAACATGAAGTATAGCAGTTGGTTGCTTGATAATAGTTCTCGTCTGGTTGAAACTGGTAGTAAAAACTTCTTCTCCAGATTGCAGGTAGTCTGAGTATGTCACGTCTCGTAAAGTCTGGACAATATCATAAACAAATATATGCTTTTACGTGCCTGATTGTGTTTACTAGAAGTTCACTAAACTGTCAACTCAGCTTACAATCACCAACTCCCTTTGGTTGCAAGGTTAGGTTACCTTGTTTATTAATTAGTGGGCGCCACACGGATTTATTCAGGGAAAATCCCGTGTAAAACCCACACATAAAAATTACTGGATGATTAGAAAATTTAAAATAGTTGAGTACCACCTTGTGGCAATGCTATTCCAATATGTTAAACACAACAGAAGGTTGTTTAAGCTTGTTAAAAGAAAATATTCAATTATCCTATAGAAATAAATCAAAATCAGGTGATGCTGTTAATAATGGGTTTATTTACACCCTTATAGAGAATTCAAAAACAAATATAATGCAAACATACAAAGTTGTACAATTAAAAGTCAGTTATTATATGCCTTACACGGCTTGCTCAGAACATGAATTATAAATCTGGTTAAGTCCAGATGCTATTTATTTTTAATATTAAAGTTATGATAATCTCAGTAGTACAAAGTTGTACAATTAAAAGTCAGTTATTATATGCCTTATACGGCTTGCTCAGAACATGAATTATAAATCTGGTTAAGTCCAGATGCTATTTATTTTTAATATTAAAGTTATGATAATCTCAGTAGTACAAAGTTGTACAATTAAAAGTCAGTTATTATATGCCTTATACGGCTTGCTCAGAACATGAATCATAAATCTGGTTAAGTCCAGATGCTATTTATTTTTAATATTAAAGTTATGATAATCTCAGTAGTGAATTCTTTGAGACACGAAAGAAAACAATTATGCCTACACAATATCCAATAATCCTTTTGATATAAAATTGATCAACAAAGTTTTAGGTTACTTTCGCAAAGTAAACAAAATTAAAAAAAAAAAACGATCTGTTGAAAGATCGCGCGTTTCATCAACGCTTGCTTTTTTAGTGACAATATTTATCAAGTGAGAACCCTTACAACTAACATATAGCTTAATTACTAATAACAAATTTGTATAATAAATTGAGACGTGGTGTAATCTTTAAAAATGTTTTTGTGTTTTGCGTCAGTACAGGTTATTGTTGAAAAAAGTATAGGTTATGGCGCTCAGATCAAGATTAGTAATGATTGCACTGTTACCTTCTGAGTTTTAATTATTTAATTAAAACTTATTAATCACTTCAGTAATCGGATTATAATGATTACTGGGTTTCGGCACTAAACTCGCACAAGAACAGAATAATGCGATCCTCTTCTGATTAAAATGGATCGTGAATAATAACAATAAATTATTTTCTGTTCGTTATTCCCGCACAAAATTAAAATGATACTGCACTTAATCACTGTTGTTTGTTGTAGATGAACTCGAAGTAGTCGTTTCTTGTTGTTGAACTATTGGTTCAAATGTACTATGTAAATGACGCTAAGTGTTATTAAAAAATGTAGAGATGACGGGCACACGTCTGTGCTACACGCTAGTCAGTAAAGGTCTGTCTCAAAATTCGCTGTTTCGTCTTTATATACCCCCTTCTTTGAACGGCCTTAGGTAAAAATGTTAATTACTAACTAATTTTCTGATTGGCTTTGGTAGGTTTGTCGGTGTGACGTGTCACTTTTTGGCAGTTGATAACGGCTTTTTCTAACCGTCAAATGTTGCGGTGACAGCTAGTTGTCCTTGTTGTTATTATTCATAAACAGTTTCCCGATGTACATTTTTAGAATGATGCTAACATCTCTCCCGCACTAAATACAGTTGCGATTGGGTTAACATTACTATCAAATTAAAGATTGTTTTTTTTTCTTTAATTTGATATCACTCGTTCTCGAATTACTTTCACTTTGACCGACATTGTTATAAAACCAACGTTCGGGTACATCACTTTCACTGTCGTCTGCTATTTCTGAGTCGCCGATTTTACACTTTTGGTTAATATTGTTTGTGTTCACATATCATTTTATTAATCAAATGTTTATGTGCGAACGCCAGTAATGCTGTACTGACATTTTTTATTGAACATTACTTGTACACCTAAACTCTATACATTGTAATGAATGATTCTACTGACTATAACATTTCGTTTTATGCCAATTCGTTTTAAACTACTATTTAACAATTAAAATTATGATTAAACCTATTGTTTTAATAATATTTTTTGTTATGTCAAGGCATAACCATAGTTCTGTGTATTTTAGTTTACACTTGTGCTAATCCTCAATAGCCATTTTACTGACTAATGTTTGGTCTAAGCTTGCTAAGACATATCGCCTACATTGAAATTTGGCCTTAATAATGCCTATTGGTTCTCAATTCGGTAAATTGTGGAGACATCTTATTTGTATAAGATTCTCTCTTATAAATAGTTCTCTTTTCTAACAAGTATATTTGATGCTGAAATACATCTTTGTTCTCACTATGTAGCCATTGTTAACATTAGTTTTGGCATTCATAATTTACTGTTCATTGTCACATCTATTATCAGCAAAATGCTAATTCTGCTTTCACAGTATTTAACTGCTCATTAGTTCATTTTTTGTTTACATATGACATTCGGTTTACATCAACTATTTACTGGATTGACAGCTGAATGTAAATTTACTCTGTCCATCAGTTCGTTTTAGTCTCAGTCTAGTTGTAGTGTCAAACAGCCCTTGGGTTACTGTTTCATGTGGCACTTCTGCTTCATTCTTCTTTCTTGGTTTCTTCTTTCTTGGTTATTTCTACTATTATATACCTATTTACATGGTTGTTTTGCCTTTATAAAATCTGATAACATACACTTAGGTTAGGTGACATCTTGTGATGTTACAGTGTTCATTTGTGAAAGAGAAAGTATGCATTATTTATTTTGTCACTGTAGGTGATGTGACATTTTGCCTTGTGATTGTTCAGAGTAGAAGACTGAACAGTGATTGAATGCTTGTAATCTTTCAGATGGATATATGTTAATGGGATCTTCAAATCTTACGGGCCGGTACTGGACAGGTTCAGTATGGTATTTTTTGAAAGCTGTAGCAGAGAAAGAAACATGTTTAACTGGGCTTGACTGCAGTACTGGTGTCAACGATGGAAAGTTTCTGGATAGAAAACAAAAAGTATGTATGTATATTATGCATTTATTTCAAGCAAGTATTACAGTATATGGTCAGCAAGTATTATAGTTCTTGCTAGATAACAATGTGTTCTGTAGTTGTTAAATAATTGAGTGCTGTGAATCTAAATGTTTTCGATAGACTAAGAAAAGTTTTAGTTTATTATAAAAAATAATGTTAAACACTCCCCCAATTTTAATAAGAAATAGGAGCGATTTGTCTCTAAAATCAGTTATGGTTACACGGTCACTCCATTAGTGTAGTATAAAATAATGTAATTATTTTTATACATATTACTTCCATGTTCTGTAAGATATTGAAACCATGTTCTGTTCCATATCGCAAAAAATCGTGTTTGAGATAAGGGCTGATTCTGATTGTGCTACCCTCAAGACATGATGAAACCACAAATTCAAACAGAATCAAATAATTTTCTTTTTCTATTTGAGGGGGAGGGGTAGTGTTTTGTGTTTTAACAAGAGTAAAGTTCGTAATTTTGATAAATAAAGTATCCTGAGAAGAGGATCATAATAATCCGCTGTAAAAGGTGAATGAAATATCCATAAATGAAAATGGTAGTTGAAGGGGGAGGGGATAATTTTTCGAAAATTATCTTTCTGATGACATATAAACTACTTAATTTTGAAGGATAAGATACCATAGTAATTTCATATAATGAAACTATTACTCAATAAAAGTGTAAATATAAAAAATGGGATTGTTCGGTTAAGGGAGAGAGGTAGTTTACGTGCATTGTTTTGTGTTTTAACAAGAGTAAAATAGGCTAGTTAATTTTGTAAGTAAGTGCCCCGAAAATGAAGACATATTAATCCACTGTAAAATGGTAAATGAGATATCTATAAATGGATATGGTAGTTGAAGGGGGAGGGGGTGATTTTTGGGAAATTACTTTGCTGATATAAAGTATGAGTATTTAATTTTGAAGGATAAGATACCTTAGCAATTACATATGATAAAACTATTACTCTATGAAAGTATAAATATCATTAATGGTGTGGGCATCGGTTGAGGAGGAGGGATGATTATCTGCGTAGTTCAGTTTCTTTATAAGAATAAAGTACCTAATTTTTATAGAAATAAAGTGACTCGAAAATAACATCATATTAAAGGACTACCCCATAATAACAAAATATCTGTTGTTGTTTTCTAATGGCAGGACATTGAATCATTCCATTTGTCTTCTGGCATCCCAATAGAGTTTTGGTAGATTCCCTGTCTCTTGATAAGAGTGATCCAATCCCGAATAACAAAATATCTATAAATAGTGAAAATAGTTTGAGGCGGGATTTTTTAAAGAAATTATTAAAGCGAATTCAAGTAAACAATTTTAAATATAAATCTTAGAACATGGAAGTCATGTATGGTCGTCCGTACTGATATACATATTTTTATAGAGTAATATACAAAATATAATGCAGTATACAGTATTTGTGCTGTATAAGAATTATTCATCAAGTAGGCCTACATGGTGTAGATGGGAAAACGATTTTTTCCAAATAAAATTATATTTTCCAGTGCATTCTTCATTTAGTTAATTAAGTTTAGTCATGTTTTTATTTTATACTACCTTTTTAACATGGTAATGGACCATCTCAAAACTTGCAGTTCATCACCAACAAATGGTTATACTCCTCTTAAAGTTATACCCACTCTTTCAGGTTGTAGTGACTCACAAAAACAAAAGGGTGTGATTGGCCGTTTCACCTTCGAAATTTGTAGTCGCCATAGTAAAAGTGCTTGAATTAAAATTCCATTTCATGATTTTGTATGCATCTGTGTAAATCAAAATCCACAGGCAGCTCGTAAAACGCTGTAAAAATTTCATCACCACAAATTGGACATTGCCACATAAATTTGTCTGAGATGATGCACTGTACTTCAGTGTTTTTATTCCACCAGTTCATGAAATCGTAAAGGTATTTGGCAATTCGATTATGAGCGCCTAACTGTGATGACAAAAGTATGTCTACAAATTTTTTTGGAAATGCTAAAGTTTTGTGTTTTTCAATTTTAAAACTATGACCTTCGTCATTCACAAGCTTCCTTTTATGAATTGCATTTTGATTTGCTCTATTAAAGTGGGGGCAATATAATGTCTTACTAAATCTTCATCCTATGTTAATACATGAGTGAATGAATAAACATAAACAAAACTTGGCTTGGTGTGTGTATTATTAATCATGTCTACAGTTATTAATTTGGCAACAGAGCAGCTTGTTCATAAATGATTATGTCTGTTACAAGAATTCCCTTTTGCCTGAAGCAAAGGAAATGTTTATCTGTTGCCAACCCAACAGTAGTGCTCTCACACTGTTTGACAACAACTGCGCCTTATAAATTTTTCAGTTTATAAACACGTGAAAAATATTTCAGATTGTAATAGGTGAAGACTCGGGTGCTGTGACAGTGTTACATGTTAAAGAATTAGAAGATGATCACACCTATCAACTGAAGCCGGTAGCTACACGTAATGATCACGACAGCTCCGTCCTCTCAATCTCGGTGTCAACAGATAAAACAAAAATTGTGACAGGAGGAATGGACATGTGGTATGTTGTTTTTGTTGTTCCAAAAGATAAAAAAAGTACGATTAAAATTCGTGGAATTTTTTAAATATTATTACTTTTTGTAGTTAAAATGTTTAAAATGGAAACCGCGTATGTAATAAGAAAATTTAATGAGGTTGCTCGCGTTTGTGACTGTTTTCTCTTTTGGGTCATTCCATATCAAATCATCCAGATGATGAATTTCAGAATTTTTCAGAAACTCAGATGGTCTCAGAATTTCATGAACATTTTTTATTTGTTCCTTTGCTATACAAAAAATAAATTAACTTCAGATCTTATAGTTTACATGTAAAGATACTGTAGTTCAGCTTTTTATACTAAAATAAATAAATACTATGTTCTGTTTTAAAAATAGACAGAAAGGAACCTTAAGTTTAGTTTCTTAGGATATGTATATTGATATATTTACTCAAGTTATATTGTTTAATGATATGAATTGTATGATTTTTTTATTAACGCTATATTAAATATACTGGCAGTCAAAAAACCACTGATTTTCTTCCACAGTGTTTTAGTTCATACAGTGGAACCCCTCAAATCCGAACTAATTGGGGCTGTAGCCTGTTCAGATTCGGAAAAGTTCGGATTAGCCGAAAAATCTGCATACATAGTACTCAACACTAGTTACGGTGTACGCGCCGCCTGGTGATGTTGCGTAGGGGTGAGACGAAGCCGCCGGAGGCTGCTGACCTTGACTGCCTGTGAATCACTGTTGCTGTCGGGTGGAAGTGCGCTAAAAATAGCCCAGTCCTACTACAATAGGTCTAGAAATCTTTGTATTCCAGTTAGTCCCTCTGGCGTTTGTCTGCTGTTACTGTTTCCATCCAGTGTACATAGTTTGTTCGAGTTTTCGTTTAAGGTTTATTGTTTTTGCATTTGAAGTGAGCAGTGTGGATCAGGTTTTTTAGTTTTCTTAAATTATGGCAAGCAAATGAAAACATAGTTCTTGTACTTTAAAAGAAAAACTCGAAGTGTTAATGCGACTAGACAAAGGGGAAAGTTTGACGAAGTTGGCTGTTGAATTTGGTGTTGGTAAGGCAACAACCAGTGATTGGAAAAAGAATCGTGCGAAAATTGAACAGTTTTGCAGTGCAACAAGTGAAAAAACTTTGAAACAACGCCATCACGCAAAAGTTTCTGTAAATGAAGAAATTGACGAAGCAGTGTTTTTGTGGCAAGAGAGGCAGAAAGGAGTTCCTATTAATGGTCCATTAATTCAAGAAAAGGCATTGCGGCTGAACAAACTAATGAACAGAGATTTGGCATTTACTGCTAGCAATGGGTGGTTGGATCGATGGAAGAGAAGGCATGGAATCAGACAACTGACGATAAGCGGAGAGAAGTTATCAGCTGATAATACTGCTGCAAAAGAATATTTAGATGAATTCGCCGATTTGATTTCGTCGGAAAATTACTCGCCCCAGCAAGTGTATAATGCGGACAAGACTGGATTAAATTTTAAAGCACTTCCCACTAAAAGTCTTGCTTCTAAAGAGGAATCTTCTGCACCAGGTTTTAAAATGAACAAACAGCGTCTCACAGTTTTGGCCTGCAGTAACGCCGCGGGAACAAACGAGCTACCATTAATGGTGATTGGAAAATCTGCCAAGCCACGAGCCCTTAAAAATTGAACATGAATTCTCTCCCTGTTTATTACAGAAATCAGACTAAGGCGTGGATGACTGGTAATCTTTTTAAGGAGTGGTTTGAAAAGAAATTTGTTCCTTCGGTAACAAGATTTAATGAAGAAAATGGACTGCCACCTCGAGCTCTACTTTTGATAGACAACGCTCCGTCACATCCTTCAGACATGCAGTTGGTGTGCAGAGACATAAAAGCAATTTTTCTACCACCTAACGTGACATCGCTGCTGCAGCCTATGGATCAAGGTGTGCTACAGAACATAAAACTAAGCTACAGAAAAATGCTTCTGCAAACTCTTATTGAAGAAGATTGTTCTCTTTCTATTCTTGAGAAGCTAAAGAAGATAACAATAAAAGATGTGATTTACTGGGTTGCAGAATCCTGGAACAATACCAGTAAAAATTCACTGCAGAGATCTTGGACGAAGCTTTGGCCCAGCCTCGAATTTGTGGAAACACCACTTACAACACGAGATGATGAAACTGAGCTCCTTCATCTCTTTCAAAAAGTACCAGGATGTGAGGATGCTGAAAAAGGTTGTCTGGAGGGGTGGGCAGCACTAGATGACAATGAAGAATGCACCGAGCATGACATAATGTCTGTGGTCCAGGATCAACATGACAATGTATCAGGTAGCGATAGCGAGGGAGAAGATGCCTCAACAAACATGACTCATTCTGACGCTGTCGTCGCTCTTGACATCGCGTTGCGCTACGTAGAACAACACGCAGCTGCTACACCCAATGATGTCATGTTTATGCGACGCTGGCGCAACATCGCATCCTCGGGAAGGTTTATGTCACTTCGCCAGATGAAGATCACTGATTTTAAGTGAAAAAATGTAGTGTAGTGTTTGTGTGTGTTTATTTTGTGTTTTTCCTTGGCCATTCAGCTCTGATGTTAATGAAATGTTGTATGACGTTGTTGTTTTTATACAGTGTTAATTCCAATATTTTTTACATTTCGATCCTGTTTTACATAAGTAGCAATACTTGTACACACTGTATTAATTTTTCAATGATTCTTTACGTAAAATTAGGTTACATATGATAGTTTTATGTAATAATAAATGTGTTTCTTATGTCTTTATGTTTTTTTCAAATGTTGTTTTTCTTCAAAATCATGTTCGGATTTCCCGGGATTTCGGATTTCTGGGGTTCGGATTTGAGGGGTTCTACTGTACTTTTATAATTAATAAAAAAAAATTACTTTGGTTACTGCTCTGTTTTTTGTCTAAAATTGCATTTGAAAATTGTATGTTTCCTGTTTAAAAAATTTCATGAAACCCAGGTTTGAGCTAATATTTTGTGTAGTACTTAAGGGCTGAGTTGTTAAATGCATTGTTTCCTTGGTCTGCACGTTTTTCTGAAAATTTAAGTGCAAAGATCACTGTGATATGTTAAAAATTAACAAAGTTATGATTTTTTTTCTTGAAACAGTGTCACTGAAGCCAAAAGCCTTAGAAATAGCGTTTACGGCTTTTTAAATTAAATTTAAAAAATTTGTATCAAAAATTATTCAAGATATCAAAATAAAATTTTACATGGTTACTAAGTATAGCAAAAGGAACAGATAAGAAAATTTTCATGAAAATCTGAGGCCATGGGTTTCATTTAAATTTTTAGTTGGATGATTTGAAATGAAATGACCCTTCTAAATTTTCTGTTAGAACCAATTTATAAATTCAGCTTGTTATTATGAAAATTAGATCTTATAGTGTTACAGTTACTTCGGTGGTAGGGTATAAATACAGAGTTGAGAACCGGCCAGCCAGTCAATTTTTGAGACTGTAATTCAGTGTGCATTTATACTGTGTATTTTAAACTGGAATGGGATTATTCGTGACGTAAGCGGAGGATTAGATTCGTCCAATCAGCGTCATGGAAATTGGTGCGCATTGCCAGTTCATTGTCGCATGGAACACGTGAAGTTCTGTGATTTTCAGTGTGTATTTAATGCTGGTTTTAGTTAGTGGTTTTCAGTAGTTACATTCAGATGGTCTTTTTAAAGACTACTTATCGGAAGTGCGTCATTCACATTAAATTCATGGAGACAAAAAAAAAACTGAATTTAATGATATCTGTTAATGTAAAGAAAGAAACTATATGTAAATATGAAAATAGAGAGGCTTTGCTCTCTGTTGGTAATGGGTAGATAGATAGATAGATGTATAGATATGGGGAGGGATGGAGGGGGGAGAGGGAGGGAGGGAGAGGGAGAGAGAGAGAGAGAGAGAGAGAGAGAGAGAGAGAGAGAGAGAGAGAGAGAGGTCTGTGGTAAGTGAAACGCAGTTTAAAAACAAGCCTTGTACTATTTGGAGTATTTTTTTTTTAATTTTTTTTTTAAATTTTTTTTTATTACAACTGAGTACTACTGTTCATCTAGTAATTTACATTTCATAATTAGACACTAATCAAGAGATATAACCCATTGGCTATAATCTCCCCATTTAACTAATATCCATCAGATCAAGTGGTTTAGTTCGTCTCAGCCTTCTAGCTGCATTAGTTGTATCCAGCAGTCGCCGTATCCCAGGGTGTACATGCTGCAAGACGCGTTGCCCATGCTTCACTGCCTGCTTTTTTATTTCCTCAATGACAATTTCAATTTATAAATCCCTGTGTAAGTTGTCGTTTCTTACATACTAAGGTCCATCAACAATGCACCGAAGCACCTTGTTTTGAAATGTTTGAATTATATTTGTTTGATTTCTTTGCACAGCCCCAGAGCTGTATCCCATAGGTCCAGATAGGCTTTAGCACTTGCTTATACAGCAGCAATTTATTATGGATTGACAGCTGGGATTGTCTTCCCAAGAGCCAATACATTTTCTTGAACTTTAGATTCAACTCCTGCTTTTTATTTTTGACATGCTCCTTCCATGTAAGTTTTGCGTCTAAAGTCATTCCTAAATATTCGGAATAATATTCATACATTGGCTGCACTGACACTCATAACAACAATTCTCTTCTCACATCTCAGAGCGACTCCCACCACATCACCCTCCCCGTCTGAGCAGAGCACCCTCCCCTTCTGAGTGGGTGACCATCACCCACATCACCCTCTTAGCAGAAGCTTTTCGTCCATTCCCATGCCCTTAACTTTCAATTTTGCTATATCTTTGTTCATGGAAACTGTAGTTAAAGTTATAAGTTAATGATTTCTCAGTGTTCAATTATTTTGTTTCCGCTGTTCAAATATGACAGTCCGTATGACTGTCATAATAACATACTTATTTTTGCATTCGATTGACCTAACTTGTTTTTTTTTTGCTAGTTCCATATCCTTCACTTGTTTTATTAACTTTAAAATGATTTACCGTTTTTACATATTCATACGTACATGCGTAGTTAATTTTAATTTAATAAGTATTTAGTACCAAAATAAACAATCATAATTGTAATGTAATGTCAAGAAAAACTGAATATTTATAGTATTACAAGTAATATTTTCAATTAACATTATTGTCTCTTTTTTTATATTTTTTGTTGTGATAAAAACATGATCAGAAAATAATAAAATCTATAATTTGTTTCAAAACAGTTGATACAAGTATAACAAACTGTTTTATATATTTATGTATGTTAGAATGTCGTAATACGAGGGCAGTCTGAAAAGTTCTCGGCCTCGACCATAGGCGACAGCTTTATCTCAAATTTTTTTTTCTTATGTTGGTACAACATGTATTGTTAGTGTGCGCATGGAATTTCTGGCCATTCTACCAAGTAATTTGTATTATACAGCCGTTTGAATCAGAAATATTGTCTGTATTCATTAAACAGGAGAAAATTGAGTATCGTGTGGTCATAAAGTTCTTTGTGAAAGAGGTTTAACATCAAGCGAAATTTATTCAGGGTTCGTTAAACTGTATGGGGACTCTTCTCCTTCAATTCAACAGTTAAAAAATGGGCTGCCAAGTTTAAACGTAGTCGTACCAGCCTGGAAGACGATCCACATGAAGGACATCAAAAAATGCCAACATCGGTAACAGT
This sequence comes from Magicicada septendecula, assembly GCA_034769895.1. Lineage (NCBI taxonomy): Eukaryota > Metazoa > Arthropoda > Insecta > Hemiptera > Cicadidae > Magicicada > Magicicada septendecula. The sequence goes on along the minus strand of CM068367.1, from coordinate 1,421,548,235 downwards.
CGAAAAAGTGCGTGATACGGTTTTGGACAATCTCCAGATTAAAGGGCACAAAATTGCTGAGACAAAAGACATTTTGAAAGAACGCGTTGGACATATTTTACATGAGGAGTTGCAAATGAAAAAGCTTTGTGTTAGGTGGGTGCCGCGCTTGCTCACAGTAGATCAGAAATGCATGCACATGAAAATATCTGAACAGTGCTTGTAGCATTTTAATAAGAACAAAGCAGATTTTGTGTATCGGTTAATTACAATAGTTGAAACTTGGATCCACCACTACACACCAGAGTCCAAACAACAATCAAAGCAGTGGACAGAAACTGGTTATTCAGTGCCAAAGAAGGCAAAGTCAGTTCTATCAGCAGGAAAAGTCATGGCATCAGTTTTTTGGGATGCTACGGTTTTTTTTTGTACTTTGAGTACCTTGAAAAGGATGCAACAAAAACGGGGCAATATTATTACAGCTAGTTTTTATCGAAACTAGCTGAAAAAATTTGTGAAAAAATATCTGGTTTGCAGAAGAAAAAAAATAATTTTTTTACCAAGACAATGCACCTGCCCACAAAAATGTTTTGGCAATGGAGAAATTAAAGAGATCTCCTCTATGAATTGTTGGAACATCCTTCCTATTCCCAAGATTTGGCTCCCTCAGACTCAAACTTCCCCTAAAACTCAAACTTTTTCTCGCTGGTCAGCATTTTTCATTGATCAAAAGATGATTTCAGCTGTGAAGGTGTATTTTGCCTTACAGAAAACCACTTCAGGGACGAGATAGTGGCATTGGAACATCGCTAGAATAAATTTGTTATGCTAAAAGAATAAACATATTTTTATGTTGAAAAATAAACATATTTTTGAAATTATAAATTCGTTTTTTCATTGTTAGGCTGAGAACTTTTAGACCACCCTCGTATATTACTGTCACACCACAAAATTCATGTCACTGTAAACAGTGAACACCAAAAGAAAAAAGGCATATTAATAAATAATGAAAAATTAACAATTAAACAAAATCTGCAGTGAGTGACACCACAAGAGAGCAGCACTTTGAATTAAGTTAAAAGTTTGTTTTTGTGCGTACGGATTATAGTCAAATTAGACACTGAAGGGTATGTGCTGTCAGTTTGACTATACTTGAATAATGGATCAAAAGTGTTAAATAAAACAAAACAGTGATGCTTTATTAGATTAGAACACTGCTGTACTTTTCAGTATGTTTCAAAATGTCAATATACGAGGGTCATCTCAAAAGAAAGTTTCCCTGTTTTTTCTTTCAAAGGGAAATGGCCAAAGCAGGCTGACGAAGGTTGGAGAACTTTTATTTGTGTGTAGTTGCAGTAGTACCAAAACCTCATCCATTCCATATCAATGTAACAACATAAAATTTAAAATCATGCATGGACGTCCCATTTACCAGTGTGTCCGATTGCAAAGTGCGTAGTGATTCGTTTTTTTGCTGCAAAAAAATGAATCAGCAGCTAAAGTTCATCATCATTTAGTTTCTGTGCACGGACCTGAGTGCATGAGCACGCAAATGATCCGCTGGTGGCATATGTCGTTCTTGAAAGGGAAAGGTTTGTTGAATAACAAAGTTCTGCTCCACGACAGTGCGCGTCCTCATTCCTCGCGAGTCAGCAGAATTTGTTGGAGTCCTTTTGAAGGGAGATTTTTTACCATTCCTCATATTCAGCCGATTTGGCTACGAGTGATTTCCATCTGTTCCCCCATCTCAAAGAACACCTCGGAGGACAACGTTTGGAAAAGAATATGTAAGTGAAACAGGTTGACGCCTGGCTCCGAAATCTGGGCACACAGTTGTTCAAAGAATGAATTGTAAAACTGTTTTTACACTACAGAAACTTTGTTGACAAGGCTGGAGATTATACAGTATTAACAAATAAGTACATATTTTTGAATAAAAGTATAGTTTTCTTTTTAATTTTTACATATGTTCTTATTTTTCCTACATTAGGGAACCTTACTTTTGAAATGACCCACGTACGTTTACTGCAATGATAGAAGGCAGTATTTACTATGTAGAAGGATTAAACTATGTATTTAAGTATGCATAACATTGTTTTCTTAATCATCTCTGAATAAGTTGTGTAGTTTTCACATGACATAAGCGATTAAATCAGTTATATTACTTAACTGTGTTGGTATTTTATTGTTTATTATATTAGTTTTTTTATAATTGAGATACTATGTATTTAAGTATTCATAACATTGTTTTCTTAATCATCTCTGAATAAGTTGTGTAGTTTTCACAATTAATGACATAAGCGATTAAATCAGTTATATTACTTAACTGTTTTGGTATTTTATTGTTTATTATATTAGTTTTTTTATAATTGAAATGCGATAATGATACAGTAGAACTCCATTTATCCAAACTAATGAGTCCCAGACGTAATTTGGATATGCAGAAATTTGGATAATTGGGGCAAACATAAGAAAAAGGTTATGTTGTGAAAGAAAACGCGAAAATTGCTCAAAAATCACTTTTGTTTATTTTTATTGCATGAATACAGTATCCTAATAAAAACCAGGTCACATGTGTTTTGCAAAATGTTGACTTTTACTACAAAAAAATTAAAAATAATACTCACACATAATTATAATTTTATATTTATGGAATATTTCCGATTATAGTACCAAGCCACATATTTGATAATCAAATTAGTAATGTATATCTTACCGTCTGTGACTTAACAGCAAAATGTATTTTCACGTTAAAATTTACATGTTTCGGGACCTTGTCCCATCATCAGAATTTAAAATCGTCTTCTTATCTCATCGTGCGATGGCATAGTTGTCGAATATTTCCAAAAATATTAAATCCACATTATAAATAAAACAAAAAAATAAGAATACACTATACAAATAGCGCGCACAACGGTTTCAAGGTGTACACCATACGGCGACAGACCGCGCACTGGTTCATATCTAACTCGTATCATAGCAGATACCGCAAAGCAGTATCATACAGGACGTTTGATTAAAATGCAGCCGATCATTCAAAACATGTGGCTTGGTATCGGCATTATTGTATGCTTTATATATTTCGAATTCTTCGAGGGCGTTCATATAACGCCCTTTATTGCAAATGTGAAGGGGTTTTAGGTTAGTATTAAAGCCAGTATAGTTGTGATTCTCCGCGATAAGATGCTTAGCAAATTTAGATCTGATGTTTTCTAAGTTGTGAAAGTATGTAGGTGGCTTATGTTCAGTGAATCTTTTTAGAAAATTTCGGCCCGTTTGGCCTACATAGAAGGCATCACAATCATCACATACCAATTTATAAATACCTGTTTTAGTTTCAAGGGCTGTTGGTTCACGAATACGAAGATTATTTAAAATGTTGTTTGTAGTTTTATAAGTGATAATAATATTATTAGTCTTATTTAAAATTGAAGTTAGAATTCTAGGCATAAAGGTCGTGTATGGCGTTGAGATATATTTATATGTATTGTCCACAGGTGCCCTACGTATGTCCGTGTTTTTTTGTTTCTTATGTCTTTTGAGGATACTATTTATTATTGTTTCTTTGTAACCATTTGTGATTGCAATGTGTTTAATGGTATTCAGTTGATCATAGTAGTCCTCATTACTGAGGGGCAATGACAGAAGGCGGTTAATCATGCTGTGGAAAGCGGCCATTTTTTGGGACAGTGGATGATAAGATTTGGCATGTATAACTGTATCAGTTACTGTAGGTTTCCTGTAAATATTAAACTGCAATTTATTATTGTTCCTAGTGACAGTCAAATCCATAAAATTTAATTTCCCATTGTCCTCGTTCTCCAGCGTAAACTGTATATTACTATTAATACTGTTCAAATATTTGTGTAACCGGTCTATTTGTCGACGTGTGCCTTTATAAATTAAAAAGGTATCGTCAACATATCGGCCATAAAAAATTATGTTATCATTATACTTATTATTGGTAAAAATGAAAGAATTTTTGAAATGGTTTAGATATATAGCAGCAAGAAGGCCAGAAAGTGGAGAACCCATTGCTACACCATCATGCTGGGTAAAAAATTGTTTATCATGAGTGAAATAATTCTGGTCAAGAACCAACTTCAAAAGGTCCATCAATTCATTTGTACTAACGACATCCAACTTATTAGTGTTGACAAGGTTACTTCTTAATATTCGTAATGTATCGGCCACCGGTATGTTAAAAACTGCTAAAAAATTGGTAAATATAATAAAACATAATATAAACATAACAAATAGTCATAGCGTAATCAATAATGTTGATTTTGTTAATAAAGTGAAGGATTTAATGATTGAACCTGAATACAAACTGGCTTCTTTTGATATTGTTAACTTGTACACGAACATACGGTGTACACCTTGAAACCGTTGTGCGCGCTATTTGTATAGTGTATTCTTATTTTTTTGTTTTATTTATAATGTCGATTTAATATTTTTGGAAATATTCGACAACTATGCCATCGCACGATGGGATAAGAAGACGATTTTGAATTCTGACGATGGGACAAGGTCCCGAAACATGTAAATTTTAACGTGAAAATACATTTTGCTGTAAGTCACAGATGGTAAGATATACATTACTAATTTGATTATAATTTTTTGCGAGCAATAGGCTAGAAAAATTGTACTGATCAGTACGTAAACTATGATGCATAACTAACACAGTCTTATATGTGGGTGTATTTCATTTACTGTTTTTTCGGCAACTGCAATTTGAATAAACCTTTTTTTAGAAATTGAATTTTTTAAATTTCCTGATAACGATTTCGATAACTGGAGTTCGGATAAATGGAGTTCTACTGTTGTAGCACAATGAAGTTTTTGCCTTATTCTACAATTTAAGATCACATAGGAAAAGAAGTGGAGAAGCCATCTGGAAGAAGTAAAGTAAACTTAAATAAAAGTAACAGAAAGAAGTAATCACAATAATAAATAAAATGCTATAATAGAACTAGAAAAATCTCGATTCAAAGAAATTAAAAACATTCAATTTAGAGCAAAATGTGTTAAAAACAAATCGTATGAGTATCATCCCAGTAAAATAATTAGTGTACCCAGTAAGATACGGAGTAGTAAGGAGTTACAGCGAAGAACCAATTGATAAAAGGGAAAAATCTCAAGATACCCAAAAACCTACTTTAAAGACAGAACACTCTATAGCAGCAAACCACATAAATGAAAGAACTTAAACTATATTAGCTATACCAACTTAGAAAAACAACTAACCAAGTAAGAGAATCCAATACAAAAATAATCAGAGATAATGTAAACTTAGTTATAAATAAAATAGTGTGTGATTGAGGGGAACACCCCAAACCAGTTTTAAAAGGACAACAAAAGACAATCATTAGGATAAGGTTTTAATGTGTTTGTTTATATAATTATTATGTTTAATTATTTTATGTGTATACAATACAGACCATGTTGATAGTAGGAGATACTAGATGTTAGTATGTAAGTGTTTATTGTATTTGAATAATGTTAATTAATGTCATAATTTTGTGAAGTAAGGAAAGGCAAAATAATAATTCAAACGACCTATAAATAGTGAATCAGAAAATATAAAATTAGTAATGAGAATCGATTATAACACTGATAGGAAAATTGATGACCAAGACAAATTCAACTTTGGCCATGTAAATCAAATCAGAGAAAATAAATTAATAGAAACTAGACCAAATTGATATAAATTATCCCATTCAGAATACAAATACATTATCATAATTATAACAACAACCTATAATAGTGATTAAAAGAATCAGAGTGTAAAATTGACTTAAATGGTGATTGTACAAGATAATGCCATAATTAGTAAAGCAAGTACTAGTAAAATACAAATAAATTGTTAAATGTTTAGAATAATAGCCAGGTAGAAAAAGTAAATTACAATGGTTTAATTAGTAATTGTATTTGAGCAAAAATTGTAACATAAAACATATTGTAAACCATTTAATGGGTATTTATGTGAATCAGAATAAGAGGTAAATTTCAAGGAATGTAATTCAGAAGCTTAATTCAAACCAAAATAGGTCAAATTTAGTATTAACTTGTATACAATAAAAGCAGGAATATTGTTATATAATTAGAATTACATAAAAGTAATAAATAAATAATTTGTAGCCAGTTAAATATAAAAAATGTCATCTTTTTCTATAAATTTGACTAAATATCACTATTACTTTAATGACTCGGAACACTAGCTTTTTATAAGTAAAAGCAAAAAGTTTTACCTTACAGCCTTAACCGGTTTTCACCTTTAAAAGGCTTCTTCAGAGGCTGCCGCAGGTAGCGCTGTCCGTCTTGTTGTGGGTGATGAAATCGAATTTCGAAAGATCGATGCTGTGTGTGTGGGTGAGATATGTTCGAATAATGCGTGCGATTTGAATTGTGTCTGTTCGTTTAGGATGTCATTTTTATTTGTTTTTGTGTGTTTGTATATTTCCAATTGTTCTAGAGTGTCTAGTTTTCGGTCTTTTGTGTGTACGTGTAGAATGTTCATGTTACTGTCGATGTTTTTATATGTGTGGTTTGCTTCAATGAGGTGGTTTGCAAAGGTGGATTCTGTAGTGGAGTGGAGTGCCTTTGTGTGTTCAATGTATCTCTGAAGCTACGCCCTGTCTGGCCTATGTAGAATTTACTGCAATTTGAGTAATTTAGCTTGTAAACACCGGGTAGATCGAATTTGTTGTGTGCTTTGTGTGTGTGTAACTCAGCAAGACGAGCTGCAGTCCAAACGTACAAATTCACAATTTTGAAGGTTAGGAAGATCGTAGCTCACATAACATTCAACAAAACATGCCTAAACAAATCAATAACACCAAAATACGCCCAAATCAAAATTAAACACAACAACCAGGCCGCTCAAATAACACAAAACATCGCACAAAGGACATACATAAAAGAATCCATAAACAAATATATAAGAAAAAAGACGTTCTCAACCGCAAAGTGTGACGATTTTAAAAGAGGAAAAAATGAAATAAAAGAAATTTAAAATAATTTAAAATCTCACATTAAAACAGAACATAAACCCCTAATGAAAATGATAATGTAACCCCGCCATAATACCCAAAATAAATAGTTTTAAAACCTAAAAGAATTCTATAATAAAATTGCGATAACACCCCTTAATATTTAACCCTTCCCTGTGTACTTATATGCCTGTATCAACTTGTAAAAATCTAGTACTGACATGAAAATTACTCTGTATTGAAGCGAAAATTAATAATTATGATAATTAAATAAAAAGACGTAATAATAATAATAATAAAAAATACCTACCTCAATAAAGAAAATATAGTATTATTAATAGTAGTTAATTAGTATGATAATAATAATAATAAAGTACGAACTACTTTTCTCTCTCCGCGCGAACAAATCCCTCTCCCTACTAACTGCCGCAAAACCAACCCCAGTCGAGCGAGAATCAGCGACAAGGTAACAGCTTTACCATGTGTCGTAAAATAAAGTGTAAATATAAAAAATTAATGGCGATGTAACTGAACGTAATATTTCATGGTGACAGACTCCACAAGTAATTGAAATGTGGTGAAAGTAAAACGAGTTATGTAGTTGAACTGTAGTGAAATAACTAAAAGTAACTAACTTAGCCGACACATCTTTTTAAAAAAGGAAACGAAATGTTTAAGTTGTAAGGTACGTTCTATCCAAACATTATAGAGTAACATTAGTGCAGTTAAAAGCAAAATGTAAAGTGTAAAAGAGTGAACACCGTACATCAGGAGTGAAGTAACAACGACAAATTCACGAGCTTCAGGTAACAGCATCCTTTCGTCATGTTCGCAACTAAGAATCTACGAAATAAATGGAGACACCCGAACGACATCGTAGAACGTCTAGGAAACGCAACTGTAGAGTAACAACAAGAGAACCCGCCGCTGATCACATTATATCAAGGTGAAACCAAACCATTATATTTTTAACAATGGCAACAAAAGCAGTATATTGTTTGCAAAGACTTATTCTAATAATGTAAATGTTAACATAGTAGTGTCTGTAATTACAATAATGAAATAGTAATCTGATAATAGTTAAAGGTAAAAGGTAATTCGAAATTTGAGCAAACTAGTATTCAAATAGTTTGCATAATGTTGACTTATTGTAGAGCATTCTTAAGTTAAAACCCGGATCCGAGGTATTTGATGTAGTTAATAAATATATAATTTTATTTTGATCACCAGAGTAACATGTTAAAAGACGTAAGAGCATTTGATGCACAACTTTTGAGTAATTTATTTGTTTAATGTAATCAAACAAAATAGCAATCATATTTAAAGTATTATTCAAGAAAATATAATAAAGAGATGTGATGGTTATCCTATAGGTGAGTGAATATATCTACCAAATCCCTTGTCAATACTCCTCAATTCACGGGAGCCTATTTAACTTTTGTTTACTTTCCAGTTATTTATGATTTTGTAAAGATAATGGCAGCCTGTTTAATTGACCTGAGCCAATTAACCAGGTTCCCGAATTGTAACGTTATGCGTAACGTTTCAAAAGCACTAACGCTACACCTACAGATCGCCAACGTATACGGACACAATTACATGACTGAACTAATACATCACACAAATGAATGGACAAAAAAACAAATACATAACATACAGACAAAACACGACAGAAAAATAAAAAACCTGACACCAATCAACACAAATATAATTCCCTCATGTAAACCTATACATATCCACATACAGTAAACCTCATGAACGTCACACTCACCAAAAACGAACAAACACTCCTTGATAAAGGCCTAAAACATAACATACATTACAAATATAACAACCAAACATTAACAAAGCTCATAGTTAACACTGAAACAAATATACAAAACACAGCACCAGAACATCAAGACACACTAGGACATAATATAAACAATATAATAGGAGCACATAAGACACCAGACAACAACAACCACAACTCAGAAATACACACAGCCATCAAACTGAGGGAAAAGGCACACAAACACAACATCACATTTGTAAAAGCAGACAAAGGCAACACGACTGTAATTATCCCCACAGACAACCTACACAAAAAAGTACAAAACTTCATGGAACAGAACATCACAGAACTAAAACACGACCCCACCGACAGATACCAAAACACAGTAAAACAACTAGTCAACAAAGCCTAACACATAATGACACATAAACAAAAGCCCTACATGAAACAAATCCGACCATCAGCCCCTACCCTCCAAGCGCTTCCCAAAATCCATAAAGAAGACATTCCGATCCGCCCCATTATCAACTACCGTAATGCCCCTGCACACAAACTTGCAAAATATCTAGACAAAATTATCAGACAACACACACAACTAGACAACAACATTGCAGTAAAAAACAACACAGACATAGTAACAAAAATAAAAGACATACACATCCCCCATAATGCCACATTAGCCTCCTTTGACATTAAAAACCTGTACACAAACATCCCCATCTCTGAAACAATCACCATCCTACAAAACAAACTCAAACAGAACAACACACCAGACGAACTTATCAACGAAATAACAGAAACTCTGAACATTATCACAAAACAAAACTACTTTACTTATAACAATAAATACTACACACAGAACGATGGATTACCCATGGGCTCCCCCATATCCATCATTCTAGCAGAAGTCTTCCTCCAACACTTAGAAAAAACAAAAATACTCACAAACAATGACAGACACTCACATAAAATACTATATTGGCACAGATACGTTGATGACATTCTAATACTATACAGGGGAAACAAAAGACAATGTGAACAGTTACTAATGCACATAAACAAAATACATAAAAACATAACCTTTACTGCCGAATACGAACACAACAATACCATAAACTTCTTAGACCTCTCCATCACAAAACTAGAACACAGGCACAAATTCAGTATATACAGAAAACCAACTACAACTGACACACTAATACACAACACCTCCAATCACCCAATACAACACAAACTACCTGCCTTCAGAACCATGATTTATAGACTTAACAACATTCCCTTAGATGAAAAAGACTACAAAGACGAACTAAACACGATAAAATATCTAGCAGAATCTAACGGATATGACAGAACAATAGTCAGTAAACTCCTACACAAAACACAAAACAAACAACAGACAAAGACAGAAAACAACAAATTCATAACACTAACATACATCAACAAACAAACTGAAAAAATAGACCACAAATTCAAAAAAGCAGGATACATAATCGCTTACAAAACTACTAACAAAACAGAACACACACTATCAAAACACACACACAAAACACAAAACAAATTCGATCTACCCGGTGTTTACAAGCTAAATTGCTCAAATTGCAGTAAATTCTACATAGGCCAGACAGGACGTAGCTTCAAACAGAGATACATTGAAGACACAAAGACACTCCACTCCACTACAGAATCCACCTTTGCAAACCACCTCATTGAAGCAAACCACACATATAAAAACATCGACAATAACATGAACATTCTACACACAAAAACAAATAAAAACGACATCCTAAACGAACAGACACAATTCAAATCGCTGCATTATTCGAACATATCTCACCCACAACAAGACGGACAGCGCTACCTGTGGCAGCCTTAAAGGTGAAAACCGGTTAAGGCTGTAAGGTAAAACATTTTGCTTTTACTTATAAAAAACCTAGTGTTCCAAGTCGTTAAAGTAATAGTGATATTTAGTTAAGTAACGGACACATCATGGACAACAAAATCCAAGAATATAAATTTGAATTAGTAATTATGAAAACAGCTGATAATGAACAATGAGAAATGAGACCAAAATCTTACAGAATTTTCTATATGAAGAAACAAATATAGTTAGTTGATTGTTAAAAGCCAAGCAGAACGGACGTGTAATATATTTCAGAGAAAAATGAATGGAATTTTTAACTAACACAAACCAAGATATATTATGAAATTATAAAAAGATAAAAGAATATAAATTAAATTAATGAATACTACGATAACGATCATTGAAACCATAAAACTAAATTAAACACTACTAAATCGAGCTGTCACTACGTATGGACACGACTGAAGAATAAATTTAACCTCATACAACCAGCAACTGATTGAAAGGGACCATTTAACACAACACACCTATTACCGAAAAAATCCAGTGGAGGAATAAAACTACACACTACAACTTGTGGATATTCCAATAGCAGCATCACAGAAGAGGAATTAACCAACTGATACGTTTATTTGAAGGAAAATCTCGGAGCTTGATTTATATCGCAGAACAACTCATGAAGGCGGCCATCTTGTAATTCCCAGTCGCACGAGTCTAACGGAAGAGGACGTGGTGACGTCAGAGCAATCAGCTGGTTTGAATCTCAATTTTTCTATACACTGTACTTTATTATATTTTGTTTGCTAATGAATAAGTTTTTATATGTGTAAGTATTGAATTCTCTTGCCTTTCCTGACTATTTCTACAGTTCAAAGAATCCTTATAATATAATAATTTAATCTGAATAATTTTGTATATGTAATAACCGACCTGGAATCTAGTCTCGACTCCGACTCGAACTAGTCGACGCAAGTCAAATAATTATTTTGGGCATAATAAACATAATTATTGTTTTAAAACATTGTTTTATTGATTAGTTGAGAACTAATTTAAAATTCATTAATTATTATATACTAAACGAGAACTTCTGAGGGAAAGGAACGAGCAGAAGAAGAAATAAAGATACTGAATCGGCCGCTACATGCAATCGATTTGGCCACGACAATCTATTTAACGTGGAGAAACAAATAATTCTTCATCAGATCATACACAGTTATTAATCAGTATTTTTATTAACAGAACACTAACAATAAAACAATAAAAACAGCTAAAATAATTAAAAAATTAAATTAATTATTTATAAAAAAAATTAAAAAAAAATAAATAATAAAAATTTTATTAACCAATTATTATATATTTATTTGTAAATAAAACTAACTAACTTCGTTTTATTACACTGTATATTTTAATATTGTTGTAGCATCAAAGTGTGGAACATTGACGATCTGATCACAGAGCATACATACCGTCCGGCACATTGTCACCACGTGACGAATGTTGCATTTTGCCCTGATAGCTCAAATTGTGTTTTTGCATCATGCTCACTTGATGGTTGTCTTTTAGTGTGGGATTTACGGCAACCTAAGCCAGCTACAGGTAATATTTTTATCAGTTATCATTCTCTATTTCAGTTTTAGTGAATGAATTTACACACACACACACACACACACACACACACACACACATATTTAATATTTATAATAAATTTACCTCAAGACTTTTTTTCCCTTATTTAGAATATGTTTCGGGCAACCTATTGTTCCCATCCTCAACCTTCTTAATTTTGAATCTTGTGGAGTACTTGTGTTTTGGTTGGTTGTTATGGTTTCTTGTATTTTAAACTGGTATTATTGTATGTGATTGTTGTGTATATATTAGTATTTTGTATATTTTCGATGTCGAGGGCTTTGAAAAACTCAACATCGAAAATACATATTGTAACGAGTAGACTCTGTCGTCTCTGTAAAAATGAGTGCTTTTATCGTGCGTTAGCCTCACACATTGTAGTCGTTACTTTACGTTTACTTACTTACTATTTCTTCTAGTTATGCTGACGATGTCCGTTGCGATCTCACGAATTACCAGTACAATGTCTCGCGAGTGTGAACCTTACCTGTCCTTTAATATGTAATTTTAATTCCCGGGTGGCGTCAAATTGTTTGTAAAAACAATTAAAAAATATGAAATCGAGCGGTCATTCTAGATGGTGTTTGCTGATTCAAATTACCCTCGCAATAGGCGGGCGTATGAATCTCGCTAGTAGTTCGCCGTGTTGCCGACGTCTAACGCTTGCTGTCAATTTCGCTCGTCGCTAAAGTACACAAACCTTATAATGCAATTTACAATGAAATAAAGGACGGTGGTTACAACTCAGTACTAGTTTATTAACGTGAAATTATCTGTTATTCAATTAAATACAAAATTATATGTGGTTATTAAACAAAGTTGCTCCGGCAATAAATAGACAATTATTCTCAGGTTGGCTAAAGTTGATTAAACATTACTAGATCGACATGCTGTCATTTTGTGTTTATTTTCTTAATATTCGTTTAATCTGAGTTCTTTTGGTTACGAAAAAATATTAATAAGATGATAACAATGTATACTACCTTACATTGATGGTACTTATATACTATTAGATTTAATTACAATTCGTTCCTGAAGTGTTCAAAAGTGTGTGTTAAGACTTCGTAATTTATATACAGGTTATTTTCTAGTTTCGTACAAGTTTAGTTTTTTATTTTCAATGAATCCTTGAAAGAAATTTGTTTATCAGTTCGTAGTGAGAGTTATTTGTGTTGTGAGAAAAAGTTAATAAGAATTTATTCCATAAATTCGGGTATTTCAGATATACTTATCAAATCTGTTGAATTCGGGTGAAGATTTACTCAGTTCTAGTTAGGTTGGGTCCTTTTGATCATCAATCTTCCATCATTTATGATTTGGATTACGTCTGGCTTCTTTTTCGGATTTCGTGGATTAAATAATTAATTTAGAGCTTGAAAATCTGGTCTGTGGTCTCTGTTGAATTGACTAGTTCTTCATCAGACTTCTCGCATCCTCGTTTTATAAGATTTCGACTTGTTTTTTACTATTTTAAATTAAAATTGAGTCGACTATGGTTTGGCTTCTATCTGTCTTGAGCGTCAATAATGAACTAACAATTTTTAACGGAATTATAATAAATAACGTTCCGTTGTTATGGCAACTGTCTGTCTCTCATTGGCTGAACCAATCTTATGTCCATTGTTATAATATTTGAATTTTAATTCAAAATGACTAAATATCTTTTGATTACTATTATTCTTCTGTCTTCTTATCTATGTATGAGATATCACAACTGTTTATATTTTCTTTCAAAGATCATTTTGACATCCCACAAAGCTGGGTTTGTTTATGTATTAAAGTTTTGACAATAATGTTAATATTATGTAATTACATTTCTTCCTTATTTTAGGTTTTTAATTTAACTTTGACATCTTAATATGATTCACTAATTGTACTTAACTAGTTACTTGCCCTTGATTTTCTAATACAATAGTAAATTTCTTACAATTTGTTTATTTGGGATATATACAGTTAGGCATTTTATAGGCCTAAGTAGTAATTGGCTATATCTTCTTATTTTACACAAATTGAAGATTATTTTACATTTACATATGTTTTGCTTGGTGTCACTTATGACTTGGTTACCTTTTGAATTAATTTGGGGCTGTTTTATAATAATTGTATGTTCTTATTACTTTACAAAATCATGGCCTGTCTATTATTCTCTAATTTCTTTTCCTGTATTATTATGTTTGTAAGAATTTATCTCCTTACTTATCTATATTGCCATTTTTTATAACTTGTCTATCATTTAATATTACTTATAAAACATAACACAAAAATTAGGTTTATGGTCTGTTTACTTTTTTCAGCCATATTCCTTCTTATAAACTTAATTGAACAAATAACTATCTTGATGAAGAACATTATAACACCATTTATTTTATCTTGCTAATTATCCTTTTGAACATTTTAAGATCCAAGGATGTTTTACTCATTTTGCACTTATATTATTTAGTATATTTTTCTTTTAACTTTTACTATATATTTTTTTTTCTTTACCTAACCATTGTAACAATAACATTTTTAATCATTATGGGATTTTTACCCTGAATACCACCGTATTCCTAATCTACTATCACTTTTAACTATACTAACAATAACGTTCTTATTTTTTGGTATTTTTCACCATTAAACTATAGTGTTAATCACTGGTTTTAGGTGTCTATACCTGTATGTTGGGTTTTCTATTTATTTTGGGTTTACACTGGCACTTTGCACTTTTTTATTGTACTTGAGTGTTACTAGTGGTTATTCCCTAATATTGATTTCTTTTTACTCACTTAATCACCTTCACTCTACCTATCTCTCACTTCTGGGGTTTTTACTGTTTTATTTACAATTATTAGTTATACTGTTAACAAGTTTCATGTTCTGATTCACTTATCATTATATAGTTATTCATAACATTTAATATCTGTTTCTCTGGTTAGTGTACTTTAATTGGTATTACTTATTTGATTTTAATATTTATCATTTACATTTATTATTTGTTTGTGCCTTTTTCATCATCATTTGAGTTTGATATTTCTCATTTTATTTTCTTTTATTGGGTCAATCACTTGGGTTGGGTCATAGTCATTTGTCTCGTCATAGTCATTTTATTTTCATTAGTTTAATATAGTTGATTCATAGTTTTTCCCTGGTATTGGGGTGGCTTTTTGTGTTGTAACAATATATGTATTTCATAAGTCAGTGGCGTGTAAGAACAATGTTTTTATAATTTGATCACCGTGTGCATGTTGTTTGGTCTCATCATGGGAAATGAGTAGAACAGTATAGCTTCTCTGTTCTCAACTTGAAACCAGACTTTTGTGTTGTGGGAGTGTTAACCCTGAGCAACCTGGATGAAGCTTGGACTGTAACTCCAGTTACATTTTAAGCAGGAAAAGATTGGTTAATTGGGGAACTGAAGAGAATAATTGTGTCACTACAGTTAACGAGGGTACACCAGCTGAAGACTTGATTCTTCTTCTTCTTCTTCTTCTTCTTCTTCTTCTTCTTCTTCTTCTTCTTCTTCTTCTTCTTCTTCTTCTTCTTCTTCTTCTTCTTCTTCTTCTTCTTCCTTCTTCTTCTTCTTCTTCTTCTTCTTCTTCTTCTTCTTCTTCTTCTTCTTCTTCTGCGCTATAGCCCAATGTGAGCCCTGGCTTCCAACACCAATCTTCTCCAAAGTCTCGTATCCATTGCCTTCTTGTAATCCCTCACATCCATTCTTCTGAGATGTTTTAGTACATAATCCAACCGTCTTATCCTAGGTCGACCCCTGTTTCTGATTTTGTAGACTTGCGCCCTCAAGATTTTCTTTGGCATATGCTGATCATCTAGGTGATCTAGCCATTGTATCTGCTGAGCCTTTATGAATCTTAAAATGTCCTCATGATTCAATATTGCATCAACGTCCTGGTTATTTCTTATTGTCATCTTCTTTAACTGGGCCGTAAACATGTCTTACGATCTTTCTTTCAAATCTTTGTAGCATTACTTGTTCCTTTTTTTTATGTCTAAGTCTCGCCTCTGTAAGTAAAACCGGTCTGATAAGTGTCTTGTATACTTTTATTTTTGTGCTATGACTAATGAGTTTGCTCCTCAATAGTCTGCTGTTGGCATAATTTGCCCTATTTCCTACTTGTATCCTGTCATGTACTGTCGTATTTATGGACCATTCATTACCTATCATGTTACCCGAAATATCTGAACTTATTAACTGCATCAAAGAAATTATCCTCTATGCATAAGTTATATACAAGGGCAATTTGAAAAGTTCATGGCCTGATAATGGAAGACTTACCTTTTCTGTCTGGAATCGGTAGCCTATGACGAAAATACTAAACTACAAAATCTTAGGTCATTACAGCTACTAGAACCTTATGCCCCATAAAGTGTTAAAAATAACGTAAGTGTATTTTGTAAATGAATAAATGAATAAATTAGTTTTTAAAAATCCAGTTCATATTTGACATATAATTAATTTAAACATATATTGTACCTGTAAAATTATTTTCTTTATGCAGTTTACGTATTATTGCAGTACTTTTGGACACTCCAGATGAAGGGTTAAGTGCGGTTGTATGGCAGCCAGGGCAGGAAAATTTTCTTAGTGTGGGGACAGTTCTAGGCAACGTTAAGAGTGTGGATATTAGGACCGCTAATGTGCTGGCAAAAACTCGTCCATTCAGAAGACCAATACATAGGCTAGCGTCTGCTAACAACAGGTAACACTTTGATATCAATCTGACTGGTAGCACCTGTGGTTGTGTTATCACTGACTTTGGATGTTCTCAGCATCATATTGAGATCTTAAAATTTTTGCAGTCTAAATACCAGAAGTGGTTGAATTAAAAAAATAACACCATTAGCCAGATACACTTAAAAAATGAACATTTTCAGGAGAGCTAAAAAACTTTATTGCAGGAGAGCTGGTTTTGCAACTAACAAGCAATTTCATTCCAATTTTAATAAGGATGTATCTGTTTTAGAAACTTGTGAAGTAGATAGGGACATGTAGAAGGTAATTAAGTATAGGAAAATGCAAAAAAATGTGAATTTGAAAAAAGCGTATGTATCTGGTTTTGAACTAGACGACTCATATAGAGTTGTTATGTGATTATTATTCACACACACACACACACACACACACACACACACACACACACACACACACACACACACACACACACACACACACACACACACACACACACAGAGAGAGAGAGAGAGAGAGAGAGAGAGAGAGAGAGAGAGAGAGAGAGAGAGAGAGAGAGAGAGAGAGAGAGAGAGAGAGAGAGAGAGAGAGAGAGAGAGAGAGAGAGAGAGAGAGAGAGAGAGAGAGATTATTTGTCATTTACCATAGTGCAACCACACAAAAAGTATTTTGTAAAATATGCTGAAAATGCAGATATGCTCTTTTTGGGAAAATGTTATGTGGCAGGTTTCACATACAACAAAAATTACTTATTTCTTGTTTTCATTTAAATAGCACTCGCTACAAAAAATGTTTTTTAAGAAGAAAAGCCTAACTTTACACATGGTCTTAGTCATGGTAACTAGCAAACAGACTGCCAGTAGAGTGCACCACTTCCAGTATTTGTGACACCCCCTCCCCAAATAAGGTTGTAGTCCCCCAATATTTTATGGCTCTTGCGTATAAGGGATGAGATTGTCTAGATATACCACCTTTGCCTTAAGACATTTGTCAGTCTTTCATATGCAATAGACGCCATTGTTAATTCACTTAATGACTGTGTACAGTAGGGTGGGTCGAAAAAAAATAATTATTTTTTTTCAAATGCTATAGTGCTTAAAAGTGTCCTGTGGTATGTAGAAAGAAAATTACATAAAGAAAAAAAATATCGGTTGATATCTTCCGTTCGCGCATCACCGCCAAAGTTTGTAAAAATTGACAAAATCAGATATTTTTGCAATTTTTTTTACAATTACCATGATTATTTTAAAAATGCTATAGCACGTTTTGTTTAGTTGAGGGTTCCGATAGTATATTTCAGCAAAGAAATAGTTGATATTTTAGTATTAACCGTTCGCGCAATCTATTGAAAAACGGACAAAATATTGGTTTTTTCAACTTTTGATGTGCAGCTCTTCACCCGTTTTTGTAGTGACAAAACGACCCAGAACTAACCACGAGGAGGTGGCTGCACGTCTAGTTCCACCCACACCCTACCCAACCAACCAACTAATAAGGGTGTGTTATTTACATATGTACATATTTACATTAGTATATTTACAAACAGCTGTTTTCTCTCATTCTCTTTATTCCAAATGAAATACCTTGAATTGCGCTTTGCTAGAAAATTCAGGCATATTTTGCCTCGACACCAGTGTAGAGCGGATAAATCCGTCTCTAGCACTGTGCCCGCAAACTTTACTAGAAGCTTCAGTAACCAGTTTTACGCATCTCTCAACTGCTTGGGTGTGGCAGGGAAACTTTTTGAAGTCCATGATTGGTTTGAAATCTTGATTTACAAATAATTTGATCTCCTTATCAGTTACATTTCGCAATAACGGTGGAGGCGTCAGCTTACAAGATTGCCAGTCAATAATTTCTGTGTAGTCTCTTGCTTCAAAGTTTATTTTAGGTGGCACAAAGACTCGAATTTTCTTTTTTTTTTAGCAGATTGCCTTCCTTTCAAAATTCTTTGGTAACCAAGTTCACGAATGTGGTATCTTTCATCTAGGATCATAGTTAGCAGTAAGTTTTCAAGATGGGCAAAGTACGCATTCCGTTGTATTACAGGGTTTATGACTTTAATTAAATCTTCTGGTAAATATCTTGTTGTTAATAGCCTTGAAAACATGTTTTGGGCCATCCGTGAAATGCTTGCTAATCTTTATATCAAACCACGTTGGTATGTAAGATTTCATGATAAAGTGTACTATTTGAATCAAATTTTCTGAAGGATTTTCACACCAATGAATAATTGGTGCAGGATCCGATTGGCAGTAGTAAGCCATCTGGAATGTGACAGAGGGCCAGGATCTCGTTTTGATAAATCTTCAGGACACTGTCCTAATTGAATGGCCTTGCAAATGTCTAGCAAATACTGTTGATCTTTACTCAGTACCTGCCTATCTACTTCGGGAATCACACAATCTTTGTAACTCCTTACCTTTATATATGGTACTTTAAAACAATTTTTTACTAGGAACAAATAATAAACATTGGTGTTTCTAACTACACCTCTTATTATAACAATAAACATTTTCTTGACAGGTTCAAGTCTGAAATAAACTTCTAACTACCTTTCTGTTCCTTACTACTATCTGTTTCAACTGATAATTCATTACATTATATTGGTTTTTTAAACAACATGTAGCGGGGCATTTTTGGGCATACCTGGGGTAATAACAATTTGTATTTTCTTTGAATAAATAACATAATTGGCGATAGGGACAGAAATTATAGACTTGGGTAAATTTCCTGTTTAAAACAAGAATAACAGTGGCAGCATTGACTGTGACAATTATTTAATGATATTGTGTGGACAGTTTTAATAACAGCCAACAACTGTACCAAGGTCAACAAATAACGAACACGAAACAAGTAAACACATTACATAATGTACATCAGGCGATGTGTTGCGTCAGCAATTTACATAACAACTGTGTGTCATCGGTTCGTCAGAGCCTATCCTGGGTGTGTCACGCCAGCAACATTGTGACACAACAGAACAAAGTCAGTCGGAAATCAACATCTACTAGAGACAGACGCAAAAACAACTGTCGCGTCTGCCCGGCTCTAGCCGGTTTTCGGGCGAAGTTATCGTGTGTTTGCCAACGCGCCCGCAGAACCACAAAAATGTAAATTTCAGTATTTAAACAGTTTCTTTATTTTACAAAAATGAAGTAGAGGCAGTGAGTACAATTGAATATAAATTAACAGTTCGGACATAAAATGTGAAGCACGAGGACTGTAAACCACAAGTTAATATCTACGCCGCAATAGCAGGAAAGTAGACATTTTTGTTCTTAAATCATTCAAAATACTAAATTCTTTTCTTTTTCAAAAATTGAGCTCAATAAATAAAAAATACAGTATGACCTAGTATGGGGTATATGTTTGCGTGAGAGTGTGTGTGTAGGTACCTAAATTAATATAACGTAAAGTGCTGGTTTCCGTTTTGTAAATGAATACTAAGTTTATAATATGTATTTAGTTCTAAGTTCTAATCATGCATAATGAATGTTATTTTTTTTGTTTTTCTATAAGATCGCCAAAGTAGGAGAAGGGAGGGGGAACATTTTTCTATATAACATTTGCAATTAGGTTACGTGATATACTGTCATGTTTTTCTTTATTTAATACGAAAATGAATTAAAATAGTTGTCATGGTAAGTCAATTGTATTTTCTTAAATAACCTGTTCTGCACTTCCCGGTCCGCTGAACCGAACCTGGGTAAATATTCACAGTTGGTAACAAAGATGGCGCCCGACAGTAAACAGTGAATACAGTAACCGTAGAATCAGTTCAACCATGTTTTGATATATTTTATAATATCAAGAGATATTGAAACATATCAATGGCGCCCGAACAGGGACAATTTATATAATTATATAAATACAGCCCACTGGGAAAGCAGAACGGTTGTTTGAGGTAAAATAAAATTTTTTTTTGCATACGTAAAATAGACGTATAGAATAAGGTTATGTCATGTGTTGTAGTATGAGTGAGCAGAACATTTTTTTCTTTTCTCAATAATAATTATGTATGACAAAATAATATTTTGCTAAGAAATATATATAATAAAAATTTTAAGAAAAATGGCAGATAATAGTACTGTCAGCTTATCTGACAGTCAGTTTAGTAGCGATTCGGGAGTTCAAACGAGTGATAATAATTTAGAAAGTCAGCTGACCGAATCGAAAATAATGGAAGGTGTGACGAGTCAGTCAACGCCGGCCTTAATTAAGAGAGAAAGTAATAGTGAAATGATGAGTATGATGCAGTTATTGTTGAATAAATTTGACATGAACACTAGTGATTTCAATAACAAATTAGATGAACAAAAAAACGAAATGCTCAATAAATTTGATGTAAAGTTAGACGAACACAAAAACGAGATGCAAGAGTTCAAAAGTAGTATAAATAAGAAATTAGATATACAGAATGAGAAATTTGATGAATTAAAAAGTGAGATACAAGAAATTAATAAACATTTAGAAAGCGCGAACGAAACAATAAGAAACAGTTTAAATAAGTTAGAACAGAAGTTCGAGAAATTAGGTGACAATGTTTTAAGTAAGACAAAATGTAAAAATGACGAAATAGTAGACAATACTGAGAGTATAGTGGGGGTGAAGAATAATGTAGAAGCAAATGATGAAAATATAATAACAAATAGTACTGATGAAGTTTTAGAATGCGATAATGAAATGTTAATGAGTGTTTATGAAATAGAAAGAGAGTGGAAAAATAATGTAGTAATTGAATGGGGACAGAGGGCAAATTTTCCCCTTATTGTTTATAATGATGACGATGATTTAATGTTGTTTTTTCAGGGCAAGAGACCCTTATTGTTAAATGAAGTAATGTTGTATAATGTTGTACCCTCTGTCCGTAATAATCGTGAGAGTGTGATGTGGTGCTATGAAGAAAGAGAGTTATGTATTGAGAGTGAATTAGAACTATATAAGTTAGAAAGGAAGTATGATGAATTGAGAAAAATACTAGAAAGAGAGACAGAGAATAATTTTGATAATGTCTTACCTGACTATAATGATTTTCCTGACGTAGTAGTTGAGGAATACAAAAACGAGAAAACGATTTACCTGACATTAACAAATAACACTGATATAGACGGGACAATCCTAACCTATGGTAACAAGATTTCTAGTGGTACAATGGATGAAATAGAGTTGATAGATTATTATGATAGTAATGATTATCATAATTTGTGTGTTGATAAAAATGATGAATGTTACAAATACACTAGATATATATATGACGATGGTGGGTGAGCTAAAAGATCAGTGTTGGGACATTTTTAAATATTGTAAATTTTTGGTAATGACCTTGCTGATTTGGACATCTGAAGTGAGATACACTTGAACAGTTTTGACGCATATTTTGTAAATAATATTGAATTCATTTGTGTGTATTGTGAAATGTTAGAAAAGTAATGTGTATATGTTTTAGAAAATGTTGTGTTAATAATAATAATATTATTAATATTTTAGCACTCTAATTAAATAACAAAATAATTATGAAGACAATAGTTAATGATTTATAGAATGTTGATAATAATTAAATATGTTATTTTAATGATCAAATGAATATTCAATTTTAATAATAAATTGAAGTAAATAATTTGAGATGTCTAGATATTGTGATTGAATGTTATGTGTTTGAATTTTATAAGGAATTTAAATTGTGTGATGAGATTTTAATTTAATAATCATGAATAAATAAATAAATGTTAAATGGTTTATTTTGTGGAATTTTGTGGAACATAATGATTAAAAATATGTGTTAATAATAAATTTAGAATTTTTGAAAATCTGATTGCAACACAGGATAAATTCATAATGATGATAAATAAAAACAGTTGATGAAAAATTTTAAATAATAATGTTTACAAATTTTTAGATAAATGATGTAAAAGAGAATTGTTTGTTTGATGTATGCTAATAATCCAGGTTTACTGCTATTTGTGTATTGTGTTATGTGATGTATTATAACAGTGTAGTGTGGAACTGCTATGGGGGGAGGTTGTAGATTTTGTATTTAATATTTTATGTTAATAATGGTTAAGCTTCCATATAAAGTGGGTTAAAACCCCATCTAAATTAATATTGTCATTAAAATATAAATTCGTAAATTTAATATTACGAAAGATATTTTACTTGTGATTCCCCAAATTTTCGGGCGGTCACGGCCTCACCGAACCCTGACCGTGGAATTGGTTTAGCTTTAACAGCTATGGTTGGGGCACATTACGATTACGCGCTGACCATAACTGGCCATAGCTGTTATCGTTGTAAAGGTGTATTTTGAAATTGATGGGGGGTAATAAAAGGGGAATCACCAAACTATGGAACAGCGGCTGCCACTCTGTTCAAGGAGGAACAGCAGAGCCAGGTGGTAGATCCGTTTAAGGGTGCATGATTATTAACAAGAACATGTTGATGTTCACCAATTTTAAACTTAACAGCGGAAGCAGAGACACGGAGAGGTAAAACCCTGCTCCAAAATATACAGTCTCTGTGGAAGCGAAAAGGCGCCACAGTCTTACATAATTGAAATAGTGTGTGTGGCTGGGAGGTTATCCAAGGGGATAACGTATTAAAAATTTGATATATTTTAATTAATAATGATGATTTGCTACTCAATAATTTTGTTTGAATTTAAAAAATAGATGCACTAAATACTTCTTATATTGTGTTATTATGTCTTATTGTGTTGATTGCATTAGTATGTTAGGAATAAGTATTATAAAAATATAATAATATGTTTTCAATGTGTTTATAGATTTTAAAATAAAATGAAAAATAGTTGTAATAGGTAAAATTTTCAATAGGTTGTAAAAGATAGAAGTGGGTGATAGTAATTGTTTGAATAAAATGTTTGAATCAGTTCAAGTTGAATTTTGTGGGACATAGATCTGTCCAAATCGAAGTAAGAGTTAAAGTAATAGTGGAAATGAAAATAATGCAATGTTGTTTTGAGTTAGTATATGTTATAGAATTTTGAGAAGTATAAGTGGAGACACAGTAGAAATGGAGAATTTATGTAGAGTTTTGAGCGATATATTGTTTATTTTGATGTTAATTTGTTGAAAATTGTAGTGAGGTTATGAGATTGAGATTTTTTGGGGATGGCAATTTTGTAGTAGTGGTAGTGTAATGTGGGAGTCCGCAACATAAGGGTTGGGACGGGATTTGGTATGGTTTTAGTGGGAAGGGGCCGCCTTAGGTAAAAATCCAGGGGCCAGAGAACGGGAATTGAGTTTTTTTTTGGGGGGGGGGAAACACGTATCCTATGTACAAAGGGTTAGAGAGTATTTTTTTTATATAAGAGTAGAAGGTGGCGATTGGAGTTAAAATAGTAAGTAGTTAGAGGTAGAGAAGGGTTAGTAAAATTTTGATAGTGGGGTGTCATACTAGTTAAAGATTTTGTAAGGGAGCGTTAGAGTAATAAAAGGGGTAAGATTATGAGTAAATGCCAAGTGGATAAAGTAAATTATAATGAATAACGTAGAATCACCCAAAGTAATGAAATAGAATAATGATGGCCATAATTGGAAAAAAAAAAAAAAAAAAAAAAAATGTAATTTTGAGAAACGAATGAATAAGAGTAAATCAAGTTTAAAAGTAATTTTTTGATTTTATATGCCAATTTAATGATACAAAGTGTGTAACATTTTAATTGTAAGTTGTTTATTTTAAAATTAATTATTAATGTACTGTGTTTTCTTATGTTAGGTTATGTTAGGTATTCTGATATTTACATGTTAGTAATAAGTAAAGGAAAACAAAACCAGTGCTTCTTAGCGCAAACCAGCACCGCTAGGGGGGAACAGATCAGTTGGGGATATGGTGTTGTATAAGGCCACTATTTGATGTTTTGATTTGTTGTTTCAGTGTTTGGTGGTGCTGTGGCGGCGGACCTGAGCTGGCCTGCGCGTCAGAGCAGGGGCGTGGAGTATCTGTCTGACTCTACGGTGTTGGGATCTCGAGAGAGAAGTCCAGTATTGTCATGCAGATGCGGTCACAGTCACCGGACCAAGGGTGAGTTGATTATTCTTTTGTGTAAACCATACAGGGGGTTGTGGCGACATATCCTGGCTGATCCCTTTAGCAAGTATGAATGTGTCAATGAGATTTTTTATGCTTCGGCATAAAATATCTCATTGAGGGGGTATTGTAGCGGGGCATTTTTGGGCATACCTGGGGTAATAACAATTTGTATTTTCTTTGAATAAATAACATAATTGGCGATAGGGACAGAAATTATAGACTTGGGTAAATTTCCTGTTTAAAACAAGAATAACAGTGGCAGCATTGACTGTGACAATTATTTAATGATATTGTGTGGACAGTTTTAATAACAGCCAACAACTGTACCAAGGTCAACAAATAACGAACACGAAACAAGTAAACACATTACATAACGTACATCAGGCGATGTGTTGCGTCAGCAATTTACATAACAACTGTGTGTCATCGGTTCGTCAGAGCCTATCCTGGGTGTGTCACGCCAGCAACATTGTGACACAACAGAACAAAGTCAGTCGGAAATCAACATCTACTAGAGACAGACGCAAAAACAACTGTCGCGTCTGCCCGGCTCTAGCCGGTTTTCGGGCGAAGTTATCGTGTGTTTGCCGACGCGCCCGCAGAACCACAAAAATGTAAATTTCAGTATTTAAACAGTTTCTTTATTTTACAAAAATGAAGTAGAGGCAGTGAGTACAATTGAATATAAATTAACAGTTCGGACATAAAATGTGAAGCACGAGGACTGTAAACCACAAGTTAATATCTACGCCGCAATAGCAGGAAAGTAGACATTTTTGTTCTTAAATCATTCAAAATACTAAATTCTTTTCTTTTTCAAAAATTGAGCTCAATAAATAAAAAATACAGTATGACCTAGTATGGGGTATATGTTTGCGTGAGAGTGTGTGTGTAGGTACCTAAATTAATATAACGTAAAGTGCTGGTTTCCGTTTTGTAAATGAATACTAAGTTTATAATATGTATTTAGTTCTAAGTTCTAATCATGCATAATGAATGTTATTTTTTTGTTTTTCTATAAGATCGCCAAAGTAGGAGAAGGGAGGGGGAACATTTTTCTATATAACATTTGCAATTAGGTTACGTGATATACTGTCATGTTTTTCTTTATTTAATACGAAAATGAATTAAAATAGTTGTCATGGTAAGTCAATTGTATTTTCTTAAATAACCTGTTCTGCACTTCCCGGTCCGCTGAACCGAACCTGGGTAAATATTCACAGTTGGTAACAAAGATGGCGCCCGACAGTAAACAGTGAATACAGTAACCGTAGAATCAGTTCAACCATGTTTTGATATATTTTATAATATCAAGAGATATTGAAACATATCAAACAACAAAACTCTTATTATACTACTATTAAACTGTACTTTATACAATATACTCTATTCCCTCATTCCTTCACTATAAAACAGTGTCTATCTTTCTTGTTTACCCTTCATTCCAATGACTTAATTTCAATCTTATTTTATAATTCTTATTAACTATTGCTTAACTTAATCACAGTATAATGAGTTCATCTTACTTGCTAGCACAAAGTTTATCACAGGTCTTTCAGTTATTCTAATACAGTCTACTAACTAAAATACCCTTTTATGTTCACCCACTACACTTTTTCCTTCATAGAAGGTTTTTTATTTATTCACTTTCACTTTTATGTTGTAACATGCTATAACTGCATGTCACCACTTTTGTATTAATACACTCTTTATTCCACTCACTTGACATTATTCACTATGTTGTTTATTTATGTTAACATCATCATGGGGTTACTGGTTATAAGTATTTATTTTATTTTCCCTTCACTAATGATCACTTTTGGTTATTAACTGTGGCCTTTATTTGCCTCAGGGTATTGTTTACTGGTTTTGATTATATTTATCACTATTCAATTGGGTGTGTTTATTATTAACTCCCTATCTTATATTTATGAGTACATTCCTTCATTAATAAAATATACATAACATTACTATCTTTCTTATTTGTCATTATTACCCTAGGTACATCTCATCTATGTTCTAACTACATTAGTGCATTTGTTAACATACATTTTATGGTCATTATTAGGGATTACAATGTTCGTTATCAATTTCTTGATTACATTTGTTTCTTGGTTCCTTCTTCCTTGTTCCATTGTTCTTCTTGTATTTATCTAATCTATTGAGTCAAGTCATCGTCAGTTTATTAGTCATTTGTCATTTTGTCATTAGGTTATTAATCTCTGAGTTTATAAGTTCTTGACATTTATTCTTGTCTTCAGCTTCTTTGTTTTATAATTAATTATCAATGTATCTTCACTACCTTTTGTCATGTTACAATATAACAGTGTGCATACAGCCTAAATTGTTTATGTATGTATACTGTACCAGTGTATACAATGTTTATTATGTATTTTAAAAATAGTTCAACTAAACATGTCTAGCTTGAAAGACTGGTAATTGGTGTTCAATATTGTTTTTATAGTGTGAGCATGAATACCATGCTACATGTTCCAATAGTTGTATAAGGAATTTTTATTTGATATTATATTAACTTTAGACAGTCAGAGAGGGTATAGAATTAGTAATATTAAAAAACCAGTTATGTAAAACAATAGAATCTAGGCAATATGGTAAATTCCAATAACATTTATATTTGAGTAAGGAAGTTAAATAAACCAACCAAACTAGTAAGATTTATATAAGGTAAATCAAGCACCAACTACTATAACTGAAACTATACTTTAAAAGAATAATATAAAAGGTTGTATAAAATTATTAAATAATTTCAAAATGTAATACCTAACTATTTTAAAGGAGGAATAGTAAATTCATGAATTATAACTAAAAGACAGATCAAATGTTAAATTTATAAGGAATTAAGGAAAGAAGGATTTATGTCAGTCAGAAATTTATTATCATATTTATAACACCTAAAATGGCTGGAATTTTGGACAAGAACAGGAAACAGGTTTTTGAGTCTGTATTTCCAAAATGAAAGAAATATAGCAATTTTGACAAAAATCTTTATAAATATGGACTATTGCTATCAAATTAAACAAAAAGAGTTAAAGAAACCAATTATGTAATTAATAGTTCACGAAAGTAACCAACAAGCAAAAAGTATTCTGAATATAATGTATTTTGAAATCACATACAGAGGAAGCGATTTATATTTAAACAATCAATTTCTAATATTAACTTGGCAAGATATTTCATGAGACGAAGGAAGTAAAACAGTTCTTAATTAACATTCAACATGAACGGTTGTTATAAGCTAGCGCTAAGAAACTGTATAACGAATGTTAATGGCGTACAAAACCTCAAATCAGTGAAAAACGAGAGTTACCGAAATTATCATTTTTAACTTAAAATCAGTGAAACACACCAACACCAACAGTGAAAACAAACGATACGCAACATAATACAAGTGAATTAAAACAGTAAAACCATCTAACAGTAATATTTCACTTTACAACGAACTTTATGATTCTTAGCTACAAACAGACAACAGTGAACATACCTATCACAACACAATTAAAGCCAGTGAACACTGAACAATTAACCAGAACACTTCTAACAACATAATAGACAGTATACACTATTACGGAGATGATAAAACAATTGTGAAGGCGATTTGTAACCCCTCTTTCAACTTTTAGACTTTATTAAAAAAAAACCTTTTTTTTTTATTTTTATTTTATTTTATTTTTTTTTTTTTGAAAGAGGGGCCACTAGTTATTTAAAACTAGGCCAGAGCCTAGGGAAGCCAAAACTGCGCTGGGTCCAGTATGACGGGACTTGCAATTAAACTCGTTGTTTAGCAACAATAACAATTTTATTCACTATTTCAAATAACATGCAAGTATCACTCCCTGTCATTACACTCCTCTGAAAATATGCACGTATCATCTCATCAAAATATAATGGATGTAAAACATCAGCATAATAGTATCTCCCCAAATATAAATAATATATAACATCGATCAATATAAATACATAAATGCACATAAATAAATAGTTACATAAATACACATAGCGCACACATATCGATATACACACATATATATCCTACACACATGTTCACCTGGCAGGCAGCTCATAGACATTTAACCATGCCACCGAAGAATACCATCTTCAGTATCAGTGACCTAGATCCCCATCCCAAACTACTGTAAAAGGGTAAAGTGCCCAGCCTCCATAAAAAACTTTCATAAACCAATCCATTAACCAGTCCGGTTATGACTGCTTGCAACCAATGAAATTATCACAAGAATTCAAAATTTTAGAAAGATTCCCCCAGATAGGACTGTGCCATGGCCAGGTCAACATGGCTGCACGGCCGTACTAAATGTATAACAGAATTTATGGTTGGAAGTAAGAATCAATAGTGTACTCATATTAGCAACTGAACTAGTAATACACTGGCTATGGCAGTAAAAGAGAATGAATGAAATTTCACTTATACTGAACTATTACAGAGTTAAGATAAATTTTACAAAATATATATAATACGGTTTATGATTGAACCAATAGTGTGCTCATATTAACAACTGAACTAGTAGTACACTGGCTATGGCAGTAAAAGAACTGAATGAAATTTCACTTATACTGAATTATTACTGAGTTAAGATATTTTTATAAAATATATATATAATGACAATTTTAATTAAAAAAAAAAACTTTATAACATCAGCCCCTAATAAAAGACATTTGAGGTGTTCCTACAGAATTGGCTTGGCCACAGGCGAGGCCATGCGCACCACCAGATCCAGCAACCTAAAACATGCTATAGACCTGTTACTAACGGCACCTACGGGTGACGTCCACAGGTTACAGCACCTCCCCAAACCTTTAAATCTACAAAAAAAAAACGAAACCCATATAGCTATGAATACCCTTAATCAATGCAAGCATAATTCACCCCCCTATAAATCAGTAAACTTAAGTCACACACACTTTTACCCTTAAAGAAAATTTCGCAGCAAAATTCGGTAACGCATGACCCCGTCCGGGCTCACACTTACTCGGGGGGGGGGGGGGGGGCTTAAGCCTTAGTAAAATACACTGACAAAATTTACAAGCACTAATTGTCTCGCTGGACTTGTGTCCCAACAACTTTAACTGGAGATGTTCCAGGAAGAGAATAAGGTGTTCTACATTGTAGAGGCCAAAATATAGATAAATGGGTTAAATGTCACCTGGTAAAATCCGGCACAAAACCTGATGTATTGTCCATTTCTTCCTCCCGACGGCACAGACGGAGAATCACTCGTGTAATACCATTGGTGGCAGATGTTCGGCCACCCGCTGAAGTGAATCGAGATTCGTCTTAGGTCGGGAACCCTGAACAATTATATATATTGACAA
The DNA here is from genome assembly GCA_034769895.1 of Magicicada septendecula. Lineage (NCBI taxonomy): Eukaryota > Metazoa > Arthropoda > Insecta > Hemiptera > Cicadidae > Magicicada > Magicicada septendecula. The sequence goes on along the minus strand of CM068367.1, from coordinate 1,421,517,921 downwards.
TTACTCAAATGTTACCCAATTCACGATCCCCCTAATATTCATGACTCCAGCATAAATCACACACTACCACATGCTCAGATTAAAAGAAAATTTTGAAAATTTTAAGAAGCACAGAAATTACCTTCAGTAAAAAAATTTAGAATTAAATGACTAGTATTTATAGACAGTTCGTCAACTAAATAAACCCTTATTACAATTTCGAGATGAGTTGCAAACTTAAACAGGTTCATAATACATATACAGTTCATATACCTCTACATTTAGTTCATAAAACATTCTCTTACGCCCCCCTTTGATTATAATGAAATTATTATGATATAATTAGGAAAAATACACAGCCATAATTACTTTATAAATGCTTTAGCTCAGCCAGTGTTAACTTTCAAGACATGCATACACAGAATTTAACCCGCGCTCGCCACGTGGTGACTTTCGTATTTATATCGCATTGCATCGGCATTAATTTAAGCTAAATAACAATTCTTTTATTAAATAATAAATAAGTTACCTTGAACAGACTTACCGAAGAGTCGCGTAGTCGATTATCTAGTCATGATAGATTTCTGCAGACAAAAAGAATCAAACTGGTGGCCGCCGGGAGAAATTGGTTGCTGTTTCGTGTTCGGCTGCCTGGCGAATACTGAACACCGTAGTCACAAGAAAAATATTACGTATCACTCCCGCCAGATAGTGCGCGGATCGGCAACAAGGCATGCAGATAACGGCTTATACTTCGCTCAAATAATTAATTCACAAACCCCCGCAATGACAGTCACATAATTAACTGGGAAAAGGGCCGAGTATTCCAAAACTCGGCACACCCCCACTCCAAAAGGGCAACATGGTTGCCCCAATTGGAACTCAGTGGTACCCTGCAGTGTACCATCCTTATATTCCATACTCAAGTTGGTATCGGTTTTCCCCTCAGTCATGGCTCCCAGGAGAACAGAGAAACCTCACAACTGCGTCCATTCCCCATGCGACCCTCTCCGCCCTGCCAACCCCACGGGACCGCCCCAACACGTCACCCTCTCCGGTGACCATCACCTACTCCCACCGGTCCCACTCACATACCCGTCCTAAGACCAAACAAGGTATCTCCCACCTTGGTATGTGAGTGACCGCACTACTTCTCGTCCATCTCTTGGACCGACCAGCAACATGCACCCACAAGGCATCTCCATCCTTGCCATATGGCTGGCCCACCTCCCTACACAAGGGCGGACGGCCCCGCTTAGCCAGACAGAGAGGACCGCACCAAGGGCACGCGAACATTAATCCCATCATTTACTCGTTCGAATACACCATAACTAGAGGGGGTTTACTTTTCTGCAGCACCGTCTACACAACTTTCTCTCTCAACAAAAGAACACCAGGAAAACAACCGGAGAATGCGGCATGGCTCGGACCCTATAATGAAGAACATCAACATCAACAACTATTAACAACCAACAACAGCACACCATCACTCCATCTAACTTTTAAAACAGGGGAAACTGACGATCTCCAAGACCACGACAAATCTAAGGGCACTTTCCAACTCTCAACTCCTTATTGATAGGTTTTTTTTTTTTTTTTTTTTTACTAAGAGGAGGGGTAGGAAGATCGGGAAGATGAAATGGGGCCAGGATCAAGGGCCAATAGTTAGGACTAAGGGTAAGGACATGGTTCCCTCCGAAAAGGAGAATGACTGGAGAAAACCAAGGCTCGCGTGGGCAGGGGCGCAACCCTGAAGTAGACAACACCACTGGGAATGGAACATCTACCCGCTACCCGTTAACCGCTTCTTCTCACCTTTCTATGGCGAACTTTAGGTACTCGTTCCTTTTGGACACCACTCTCAGAGAAATTATATCGTGTTGAGCTGTGCGGATTTGTTTCTTCTGAATCAGAATCAAGGCCACTTACCTCGCTACTTTCACTCCGCTTTGGATTATCCTCATCATCTAACTCCTCTGCTTTTCTTTCTTCCTTTTCTACTTCTTTCTTCTCTTCTACAATTTCCCTTTCTGCCCCTCCATAATCCAACTCAACCTCATGACACTGCACCTCCTCACCATCCTCCAGTTGCTCCTCTGATCCATCTTCAACCGCATCTTCTCCCAGCTCCTCACCGATTTCTTCATCACACTCGTCACCAGCCGCTTCACCAACGTCTTCACTAACTTCTTCTCCAATCTCATTTTCCTCAACACGTTCATCATCAACATCATCGCCATCACATCCACTTCCACCATCAGAACACTGCACATCCTCGTCCTCCTCTAGTTGCTCACCTGGTCCACCTGAATCTTCTTTTCGTTCTTCGGAATCCTCAACACTACCTACAGAAGGCGTCTGCACATCTTCACACACTACATCATTCTCACTCACACACTCCACAACGCTGCCACCAAATTTCTCCTCAACTTCTACCTCATCTCCTTCCACCACACTTGCAGCATGGACATCCCCTTGTCCATCCGCAACCTCAGAAACACTTGCAGCCTGGACATCCCCGGGTCCATCTGCAAACTCAGACTCTTCAGTCTCTCTAACACCCACAACTATACTTCCCTGTGCAGCATCTGCAGACCGCTCTTCTGCCTCTTCCTTCGATTTTTCTCGTTCACCACTCTCAGCAACTACAACGTTCTCAACATTTTCCACCCTGGAATCCAGCTGTCCAGGTTCATGTGCAATGACTAAATTAATTTCTACTGGCGATGGTAAAGTGACACTCTCAAGTGACTTCTCACATCCCTGCGTAGACGATGATGATGTCACAGGATCTGGATCCCTCACGAACCGAGATGGAGATACCGGAACAAATTCCACGGCCTCTGGATTCAACCATGACGTCCTCACTGACGCAGTATTAACAGACATTTTCGTGTCGTCTTGTATTAATCCACTGAATTTATTCCGCTTTTCTTCTTTCTCTTCACCTGCTTCATCCACAATTCTATTATGCACTGGTACTTCCTCTGGAACCTTTAAAGTTTCCTTACTCTCCAAATAGGAATAACTTTCTACCGGCTCCCTACTTGCCGCTGTTTGTTTACTAACATAATTTCTTCTTCCCCTGTTAATTTCATACTTCTTTGTTTTGTGTGCTGTAGCTGTTGTTACCGTCTTCTCACTTGCCACCCCCTTGTAGCCTCCATTACTTCCGGAATATTCAGTTTTTCTGACCGTCTCTTGGGTTCTCCTCCAACCACCATGTTTGTCTTCTTTGGCTCTTCCTAATGAACCACTGGAGTATTGGACATCTTTAGCAGCTCTTCCCCGGGACTCGTCATTCGCCTGGACAGTCCTGGCATGCGCACACCACCGGTCCAGGTCCCTAAAAGAACGTGGAGGCTCTGCGAAAACCAGCCGGGATCTCTCTTGGGGAGTCAGACCTTCTCGTATTACCTGTATGACTTCCGTCTCGAGCAACCCCAGTCTTAATATACGGGCAGCTTTCCTTACATCATGCACGAAGTCCCCCAATGCCTCTCCGTTGGCCTGTAGACGATAGAATAACTTAAACTTCAACTGGTCTTGTCGTCGACGGGATATGAAGAAGTCCAACACCTCCGCATGGAAAGTGTCGACACTGCAGCCCCGACGCAGAATGCTGGTGACCAGCCATGCCAATGAACCCCGGCAATACGGGTATATAAGGGACAAGACCTCCTCATCAGACACACCCGGGAAATCTGCCAACTGCAGGACCAGGTCCAAGAAGACCAACAACCTGTCCTCATCTACTCCATCCAAAACTGAAAATTTCTGGAGAACTCCGGAAAGAGGGTGGGGCAGTTTCTGGTAGCATACCCCTGCCAGAATTGCACAATTCAAAACCCACAACAACAAACATAAATTTCCACGAAACACCTAACACACAAACATGACTTACAAAAGGAAAATCTCAAGTACTAGTCCTTCCACTGAGAGGACCCCCGGGTTCCCTAGTGCTGCGAAAACCCGATCCACTCCAGAACCAACTCTCCGTCAGCCGCCAGACTCAAAGAAGAAACAACATCAGACACTAACACTAACATACAATCCACACCACCGAACAACTACCACAACATATAACAATTCAACAAGACATTTATTATAACTTCTGTGACTAAGTCGGGTCAATGACAGTACCGACTTCCGGTCAGGCCATACCGCATCCAGTTAACCTCTCGCGCTATTACTTCATAACTATTTATATAACAGGCAGCCATTCCCCCGGCAACACCCCCGCGCCTTCCGGTAGGGTCCAATCTCAATAATAATAAAAACCCCAACTAAAACGCATGCCACGTGGCGGCACCAGGTTTACAATGGAAATCCCATAGCATCTACCAATTATTTTCATTTTCAAATATTGCTGATGTTTGATGTTCTTTCCAAACTATTTCCGAGTTTGCAAGCCCCGTCACACCACAGGACCCAAGGGTTCGACCAAAGAATCGATCGCGCTCTGCTACCATTTGTAACCCCCCCTTTCAACTTTTAGACTTTATTAAAAAAAAACCTTTTTTTTTAATTTTTATTTTATTTTATTTTATTTTTTTTGAAAGAGGGGCCACTAGTTATTTAAAACTAGGCCAGAGCCTAGGGAAGCCAAAACTGCGCTGGGTCCAGTATGACGGGACTTGCAATTAAACTCGTTGTTTAGCAACAATAACAATTTTATTCACTATTTCAAATAACATGCAAGTATCACTCCCTGTCATTACACTCCTCTGAAAATATGCACGTATCATCTCATCAAAATATAATGGATGTAAAACATCAGCATAATAGTATCTCCCCAAATATAAATAATATATAACATCGATCAATATAAATACATAAATGCACATAAATAAATAGTTACATAAATACACATAGCGCACACATATCGATATACACACATATATATCCTACACACATGTTCACCTGGCAGGCAGCTCATAGACATTTAACCATGCCACCGAAGAATACCATCTTCAGTATCAGTGACCTAGATCCCCATCCCAAACTACTGTAAAAGGGTAAAGTGCCCAGCCTCCATAAAAAACTTTCATAAACCAATCCATTAACCAGTCCGGTTATGACTGCTTGCAACCAATGAAATTATCACAAGAATTCAAAATTTTAGAAAGATTCCCCCAGATAGGACTGTGCCATGGCCAGGTCAACATGGCTGCACGGCCGTACTAAATGTATAACAGAATTTATGGTTGGAAGTAAGAATCAATAGTGTACTCATATTAGCAACTGAACTAGTAATACACTGGCTATGGCAGTAAAAGAGAATGAATGAAATTTCACTTATACTGAACTATTACAGAGTTAAGATAAATTTTACAAAATATATATAATACGGTTTATGATTGAACCAATAGTGTGCTCATATTAACAACTGAACTAGTAGTACACTGGCTATGGCAGTAAAAGAACTGAATGAAATTTCACTTATACTGAATTATTACTGAGTTAAGATATTTTTATAAAATATATATATAATGACAATTTTAATTAAAAAAAAAAACTTTATAACATCAGCCCCTAATAAAAGACATTTGAGGTGTTCCTACAGAATTGGCTTGGCCACAGGCGAGGCCATGCGCACCACCAGATCCAGCAACCTAAAACATGCTATAGACCTGTTACTAACGGCACCTACGGGTGACGTCCACAGGTTACAGCACCTCCCCAAACCTTTAAATCTACAAAAAAAAACGAAACCCATATAGCTATGAATACCCTTAATCAATGCAAGCATAATTCACCCCCCTATAAATCAGTAAACTTAAGTCACACACACTTTTACCCTTAAAGAAAATTTCGCAGCAAAATTCGGTAACGCATGACCCCGTCCGGGCTCACACTTACTCGGGGGGGGGGGGCTTAAGCCTTAGTAAAATACACTGACAAAATTTACAAGCACTAATTGTCTCGCTGGACTTGTGTCCCAACAACTTTAACTGGAGATGTTCCAGGAAGAGAATAAGGTGTTCTACATTGTAGAGGCCAAAATATAGATAAATGGGTTAAATGTCACCTGGTAAAATCCGGCACAAAACCTGATGTATTGTCCATTTCTTCCTCCCGACGGCACAGACGGAGAATCACTCGTGTAATACCATTGGTGGCAGATGTTCGGCCACCCGCTGAAGTGAATCGAGATTCGTCTTAGGTCGGGAACCCTGAACAATTATATATATTGACAATTACTCAAATGTTACCCAATTCACGATCCCCCTAATATTCATGACTCCAGCATAAATCACACACTACCACATGCTCAGATTAAAAGAAAATTTTGAAAATTTTAAGAAGCACAGAAATTACCTTCAGTAAAAAAATTTAGAATTAAATGACTAGTATTTATAGACAGTTCGTCAACTAAATAAACCCTTATTACAATTTCGAGATGAGTTGCAAACTTAAACAGGTTCATAATACATATACAGTTCATATACCTCTACATTTAGTTCATAAAACATTCTCTTACGCCCCCCTTTGATTATAATGAAATTATTATGATATAATTAGGAAAAATACACAGCCATAATTACTTTATAAATGCTTTAGCTCAGCCAGTGTTAACTTTCAAGACATGCATACACAGAATTTAACCCGCGCTCGCCACGTGGTGACTTTCGTATTTATATCGCATTGCATCGGCATTAATTTAAGCTAAATAACAATTCTTTTATTAAATAATAAATAAGTTACCTTGAACAGACTTACCGAAGAGTCGCGTAGTCGATTATCTAGTCATGATAGATTTCTGCAGACAAAAAGAATCAAACTGGTGGCCGCCGGGAGAAATTGGTTGCTGTTTCGTGTTCGGCTGCCTGGCGAATACTGAACACCGTAGTCACAAGAAAAATATTACGTATCACTCCCGCCAGATAGTGCGCGGATCGGCAACAAGGCATGCAGATAACGGCTTATACTTCGCTCAAATAATTAATTCACAAACCCCCGCAATGACAGTCACATAATTAACTGGGAAAAGGGCCGAGTATTCCAAAACTCGGCACACCCCCACTCCAAAAGGGCAACATGGTTGCCCCAATTGGAACTCAGTGGTACCCTGCAGTGTACCATCCTTATATTCCATACTCAAGTTGGTATCGGTTTTCCCCTCAGTCATGGCTCCCAGGAGAACAGAGAAACCTCACAACTGCGTCCATTCCCCATGCGACCCTCTCCGCCCTGCCAACCCCACGGGACCGCCCCAACACGTCACCCTCTCCGGTGACCATCACCTACTCCCACCGGTCCCACTCACATACCCGTCCTAAGACCAAACAAGGTATCTCCCACCTTGGTATGTGAGTGACCGCACTACTTCTCGTCCATCTCTTGGACCGACCAGCAACATGCACCCACAAGGCATCTCCATCCTTGCCATATGGCTGGCCCACCTCCCTACACAAGGGCGGACGGCCCCGCTTAGCCAGACAGAGAGGACCGCACCAAGGGCACGCGAACATTAATCCCATCATTTACTCGTTCGAATACACCATAACTAGAGGGGGTTTACTTTTCTGCAGCACCGTCTACACAACTTTCTCTCTCAACAAAAGAACACCAGGAAAACAACCGGAGAATGCGGCATGGCTCGGACCCTATAATGAACAACATCAACATCAACAACTATTAACAACCAACAACAGCACACCATCACTCCATCTAACTTTTAAAACAGGGGAAACTGACGATCTCCAAGACCACGACAAATCTAAGGGCACTTTCCAACTCTCTAACTCCTTATTGATAGGTTTTTTTTTTTTTTTTTTTTTTTACTAAGAGGAGGGGTAGGAAGATCGGGAAGATGAAATGGGGCCAGGATCAAGGGCCAATAGTTAGGACTAAGGGTAAGGACATGGTTCCCTCCGAAATGGAGAATGACTGGAGAAAACCAAGGCTCGCGTGGGCAGGGGCGCAACCCTGAAGTAGACAACACCACTGGGAATGTGAACATCTACCCGCTACCCGTTAACCGCTTCTTCTCACCTTTCTATGGCGAACTTTAGGTACTCGTTCCTTTTGGACACCACTCTCAGAGAAATTATATCGTGTTGAGCTGTGCGGATTTGTTTCTTCTGAATCAGAATCAAGGCCACTTACCTCGCTACTTTCACTCCGCTTTGGATTATCCTCATCATCTAACTCCTCTGCTTTTCTTTCTTCCTTTTCTACTTCTTTCTTCTCTTCTACAATTTCCCCTTCTGCCCCTCCATAATCCAACTCAACCTCATGACACTGCACCTCCTCACCATCCTCCAGTTGCTCCTCTGATCCATCTTCAACCGCATCTTCTCCCAGCTCCTCACCGATTTCTTCATCACACTCGTCACCAGCCGCTTCACCAACGTCTTCACTAACTTCTTCTCCAATCTCATTTTCCTCAACACGTTCATCATCAACATCATCGCCATCACATCCACTTCCACCATCAGAACACTGCACATCCTCGTCCTCCTCTAGTTGCTCACCTGGTCCACCTGAATCTTCTTTTTGTTCTTCGGAATCCTCAACACTACCTACAGAAGGCGTCTGCACATCTTCACACACTACATCATTCTCACTCACACACTCCACAACGCTGCCACCAAATTTCTCCTCAACTTCTACCTCATCTCCTTCCACCACACTTGCAGCATGGACATCCCCTTGTCCATCCGCAACCTCAGAAACACTTGCAGCCTGGACATCCCCGGGTCCATCTGCAAACTCAGACTCTTCAGTCTCTCTAACACCCACAACTATACTTCCCTGTGCAGCATCTGCAGACCGCTCTTCTGCCTCTTCCTTCGATTTTTCTCGTTCACCACTCTCAGCAACTACAACGTTCTCAACATTTTCCACCCTGGAATCCAGCTGTCCAGGTTCATGTGCAATGACTAAATTAATTTCTACTGGCGATGGTAAAGTGACACTCTCAAGTGACTTCTCACATCCCTGCGTAGACGATGATGATGTCACAGGATCTGGATCCCTCACGAACCGAGATGGAGATACCGGAACAAATTCCACGGCCTCTGGATTCAACCATGACGTCCTCACTGACGCAGTATTAACAGACATTTTCGTGTCGTCTTGTATTAATCCACTGAATTTATTCCGCTTTTCTTCTTTCTCTTCACCTGCTTCATCCACAATTCTATTATGCACTGGTACTTCCTCTGGAACCTTTAAAGTTTCCTTACTCTCCAAATAGGAATAACTTTCTACCGGCTCCCTACTTGCCGCTGTTTGTTTACTAACATAATTTCTTCTTCCCCTGTTAATTTCATACTTCTTTGTTTTGTGTGCTGTAGCTGTTGTTACCGTCTTCTCACTTGCCACCCCCTTGTAGCCTCCATTACTTCCGGAATATTCAGTTTTTCTGACCGTCTCTTGGGTTCTCCTCCAACCACCATGTTTGTCTTCTTTGGCTCTTCCTAATGAACCACTGGAGTATTGGACATCTTTAGCAGCTCTTCCCCGGGACTCGTCATTCGCCTGGACAGTCCTGGCATGCGCACACCACCGGTCCAGGTCCCTAAAAGAACGTGGAGGCTCTGCGAAAACCAGCCGGGATCTCTCTTGGGGAGTCAGACCTTCTCGTATTACCTGTATGACTTCCGTCTCGAGCAACCCCAGTCTTAATATACGGGCAGCTTTCCTTACATCATGCACGAAGTCCCCCAATGCCTCTCCGTTGGCCTGTAGACGATAGAATAACTTAAACTTCAACTGGTCTTGTCGTCGACGGGATATGAAGAAGTCCAACACCTCCGCATGGAAAGTGTCGACACTGCAGCCCCGACGCAGAATGCTGGTGACCAGCCATGCCAATGAACCCCGGCAATACGGGTATATAAGGGACAAGACCTCCTCATCAGACACACCCGGGAAATCTGCCAACTGCAGGACCAGGTCCAAGAAGACCAACAACCTGTCCTCATCTACTCCATCCAAAACTGAAAATTTCTGGAGAACTCCGGAAAGAGGGTGGGGCAGTTTCTGGTAGCATACCCCTGCCAGAATTGCACAATTCAAAACCCACAACAACAAACATAAATTTCCACGAAACACCTAACACACAAACATGACTTACAAAAGGAAAATCTCAAGTACTAGTCCTTCCACTGAGAGGACCCCCGGGTTCCCTAGCGCTGCGAAAACCCGATCCACTCCAGAACCAACTCTCCGTCAGCCGCCAGACTCAAAGAAGAAACAACATCAGACACTAACACTAACATACAATCCACACCACCGAACAACTACCACAACATATAACAATTCAACAAGACATTTATTATAACTTCTGTGACTAAGTCGGGTCAATGACAGTACCGACTTCCGGTCAGGCCATACCGCATCCAGTTAACCTCTCGCGCTATTACTTCATAACTATTTATATAACAGGCAGCCATTCCCCCGGCAACACCCCCGCGCCTTCCGGTAGGGTCCAATCTCAATAATAATAAAAACCCCAACTAAAACGCATGCCACGTGGCGGCACCAGGTTTACAATGGAAATCCCATAGCATCTACCAATTATTTTCATTTTCAAATATTGCTGATGTTTGATGTTCTTTCCAAACTATTTCCGAGTTTGCAAGCCCCGTCACACCACAGGACCCAAGGGTTCGACCAAAGAATCGATCGCGCTCTGCTACCATTTGTAACCCCCCTTTCAACTTTTAGACTTTATTAAAAAAAAACCTTTTTTTTTAATTTTTATTTTATTTTATTTTATTTTTTTTGAAAGAGGGGCCACTAGTTATTTAAAACTAGGCCAGAGCCTAGGGAAGCCAAAACTGCGCTGGGTCCAGTATGACGGGACTTGCAATTAAACTCGTTGTTTAGCAACAATAACAATTTTATTCACTATTTCAAATAACATGCAAGTATCACTCCCTGTCATTACACTCCTCTGAAAATATGCACGTATCATCTCATCAAAATATAATGGATGTAAAACATCAGCATAATAGTATCTCCCCAAATATAAATAATATATAACATCGATCAATATAAATACATAAATGCACATAAATAAATAGTTACATAAATACACATAGCGCACACATATCGATATACACACATATATATCCTACACACATGTTCACCTGGCAGGCAGCTCATAGACATTTAACCATGCCACCGAAGAATACCATCTTCAGTATCAGTGACCTAGATCCCCATCCCAAACTACTGTAAAAGGGTAAAGTGCCCAGCCTCCATAAAAAACTTTCATAAACCAATCCATTAACCAGTCCGGTTATGACTGCTTGCAACCAATGAAATTATCACAAGAATTCAAAATTTTAGAAAGATTCCCCCAGATAGGACTGTGCCATGGCCAGGTCAACATGGCTGCACGGCCGTACTAAATGTATAACAGAATTTATGGTTGGAAGTAAGAATCAATAGTGTACTCATATTAGCAACTGAACTAGTAATACACTGGCTATGGCAGTAAAAGAGAATGAATGAAATTTCACTTATACTGAACTATTACAGAGTTAAGATAAATTTTACAAAATATATATAATACGGTTTATGATTGAACCAATAGTGTGCTCATATTAACAACTGAACTAGTAGTACACTGGCTATGGCAGTAAAAGAACTGAATGAAATTTCACTTATACTGAATTATTACTGAGTTAAGATATTTTTATAAAATATATATATAATGACAATTTTAATTAAAAAAAAAAACTTTATAACATCAGCCCCTAATAAAAGACATTTGAGGTGTTCCTACAGAATTGGCTTGGCCACAGGCGAGGCCATGCGCACCACCAGATCCAGCAACCTAAAACATGCTATAGACCTGTTACTAACGGCACCTACGGGTGACGTCCACAGGTTACAGCACCTCCCCAAACCTTTAAATCTACAAAAAAAAACGAAACCCATATAGCTATGAATACCCTTAATCAATGCAAGCATAATTCACCCCCCTATAAATCAGTAAACTTAAGTCACACACACTTTTACCCTTAAAGAAAATTTCGCAGCAAAATTCGGTAACGCATGACCCCGTCCGGGCTCACACTTACTCGGGGGGGGGGGGGGCTTAAGCCTTAGTAAAATACACTGACAAAATTTACAAGCACTAATTGTCTCGCTGGACTTGTGTCCCAACAACTTTAACTGGAGATGTTCCAGGAAGAGAATAAGGTGTTCTACATTGTAGAGGCCAAAATATAGATAAATGGGTTAAATGTCACCTGGTAAAATCCGGCACAAAACCTGATGTATTGTCCATTTCTTCCTCCCGACGGCACAGACGGAGAATCACTCGTGTAATACCATTGGTGGCAGATGTTCGGCCACCCGCTGAAGTGAATCGAGATTCGTCTTAGGTCGGGAACCCTGAACAATTATATATATTGACAATTACTCAAATGTTACCCAATTCACGATCCCCCTAATATTCATGACTCCAGCATAAATCACACACTACCACATGCTCAGATTAAAAGAAAATTTTGAAAATTTTAAGAAGCACAGAAATTACCTTCAGTAAAAAAATTTAGAATTAAATGACTAGTATTTATAGACAGTTCGTCAACTAAATAAACCCTTATTACAATTTCGAGATGAGTTGCAAACTTAAACAGGTTCATAATACATATACAGTTCATATACCTCTACATTTAGTTCATAAAACATTCTCTTACGCCCCCCTTTGATTATAATGAAATTATTATGATATAATTAGGAAAAATACACAGCCATAATTACTTTATAAATGCTTTAGCTCAGCCAGTGTTAACTTTCAAGACATGCATACACAGAATTTAACCCGCGCTCGCCACGTGGTGACTTTCGTATTTATATCGCATTGCATCGGCATTAATTTAAGCTAAATAACAATTCTTTTATTAAATAATAAATAACTTACCTTGAACAGACTTACTGAAGAGTCGCGTAGTCGATTATCTAGTCATGATAGATTTCTGCAGACAAAAAGAATCAAACTGGTGGCCGCCGGGAGAAATTGGTTGCTGTTTCGTGTTCGGCTGCCTGGCGAATACTGAACACCGTAGTCACAAGAAAAATATTACGTATCACTCCCGCCAAATAGTGCGCGGATCGGCAACAAGGCATGCAGATAACGGCTTATACTTCGCTCAAATAATTAATTCACAAACCCCCGCAATGACAGTCACATAATTAACTGGGAAAAGGGCCAAGTATTCCAAAACTCGGCACAGATTTTATTATCAGAATTTACAGCCGACATTCCTTAATTAACTTCGTCAACTCAGCTATCCGCCATGATGGTTCCGTGATGCACTGCGAACTATCTAGATTGACTTCATCGACACGACATTGTTCTGAATAATTAAATTTTATAAACATTATATATTATTATCAACTTGTCATTTATTAATTATTAAGATTATTTTTGTTCGTGTTATACTTTCTATGCTTGTCCCTTCTCTGACTATATAAATATAACCGTTAAAAGAACCATTATAAAACATTCATATAATATAACCTGTTTTGTGAAAACGATATTCCCTGTAGAAGAGTCGAACATTGTATCAATATCGATTTTGAATCTATATTTTCCGAATAACTATTAATAAATTAAACTAATTCAATTATCTGGGTTTAAAATTATTTCACATATTATTATAAGAGTTTACATTAACTACAGGACTTACTGGAAGACGACCATTAATAAAGGAGAGTGATATATTGGAGCAGAGCAGAAAATCCCAAATCAATTAGTGTAGTAAGACAATCTGATTAACTCCAGATTCATTTACGGTCAACTAGAAGTGCAAATATTAACAAAATAAACTCACAGAATTTTAAAATTTCAACGGAAACTCATAACGAGAATTATTTATAAATTATTCAATAACAAACATAAAAAATTTTTTTTTTGAAAAAAATTTTTTAAAAATTAAATCAAAATTTTTTTTTGTACAATACAGATTTATATTTATTTGTAACAGCGTATAATATGCGGCTTGTTACAATGCACATAATCTTATAACATAACCCTATCTCTACGTTTATGTTTACGTATCTTCAAATTATATATATTACTTCAGGTAACTGTTCCGCTCTTTCCAGTAAGCTTACTCCACATAAAATCACATTTTACGTAGAGTCCCTGTTCGCAGAAGCCATTGTTATATTAATTATTTTATTACAAAAATTAATATGTAATATCAATAACTTTAACCAACATTTTGTTCAGGCGCCATCTTGTGATAATACAAGAAAATATTAGATTTGCTTGCCTTTAAGGGCAGAATTCGGTTAAGCGAACCAGAAGTAGCGGAATGTGTTATCTGAAATAATTTACTCTTGCTTGAAATGTTTACCAATGACATTACCTTTTATTGTCATATTACGTACAAAACATGTGACTCTACCGTGCACAATAAGCACGCTATTATATACCACGAGGCATTGCGCCATGAGACGCAGTTCCATTATTTAAATTAAAATTTCCCTTAAACATTTCATAAGCCCTCCAAAATAACATATTCAATTATATTTTTATGATAGCATAATTATAATTACTCACAACCCAGCACTTATTAAATGTAGTTAGACATCCTCTCATTCACTCACGCTCGCATTCTTGGTACAATTTTCTTTGAATTTTCCCCAAATTGAGCTCATTTTTATTAGTTATTTCTGAAAATCTTTGTATTGACCCTTATTTAATATTTTATGTACCCCCCATTTGTCACTTAGCTGAAATTAGTCCTCCAGACGTCCCGTCGCTGAACCCGCACTAATAGATATTAAAACTTTACTAAACTTTGTGTTTACGTTGAACTGTTATTTCATTTTATGTAAAATACTACACTTTTGGATGGTACAGGCGAACGTCCGAGACTGGGTTTTATATAAAATTTAGATATACAGCCGGCCGGCGTAACTGATGGTTCGTGACTAAGAACGGTTTGCAACGCTTCAATTCTGAGGTGGGGAGGAGCTGAGTCGCATACTTTGTATTGCGTATACATGGGTGCAGGCTGTTGACACATTCGTCGGACAAAACGATGTTGTTGTTTCTGAGCGTATATTTCCGACCTTGAAGCAAATTCTGTCCACTCGATATTGCGTAGTTGCAAACCTTCATAAAACTTTACTAGTTTCTTATATGTGACTCTGAATAAAAATACAATTTAAATTGATTATTCCCCAAAATACAGTAGGGCCAGAATTGTACTATTACAAAATCATGTCTGATATCCTCATTCGTTCTTCTTAGAGAACAACCTTGCGTCCCTCTTAGAAATTTCATTTCGGCTGCCTGAATTCTCAACACGCCCCTTTTACCAAGAGTTTATGTCTCAGGTACCTATGAATCGTTCCACAGATGCGTCTAAATTTTGTTAGCTTACTATCCCAATCAATATCAGTTCCGTATGAGATATTACAACTCAGGTAATTAAAACGACTAACCTGATTCAAAATCTGATTATTCACGACTGTCTTAGTTCTTACAGGATACCTGCCCTGAAATGCTGTAGAATAGCCTCTCCTCCCCTCCCCCTCCTACCAGGGGTTTAGGCACAATACTTATTTCATCTTCAAAACGATCTTCTCATCTCTTCCTGGGTATTCCAACACTTCTGGCCTACACTTGTGATGGTACAAAAGGGGGGGTCTTTATTTTTATTAAAATTAGATAAATTTATTTATATCAATTTGACCAGGCCCATGTATAAAAAGAGTTTAGTCAAACAATGAACGGTAACATAGCTGTGTGAGCGAGGTGTGACAATAGAACGCAATATTATTCCAAGAATTTCAGTGGTGTGTTACGCACTAGTACGCGCGAACACCAGCATACGCGCAGATGACGCTCCGCAGCTTGAAACAAAGCCAAACAAGATGGCGAAGATGTAAAATTTCTATCGCCACGTGTTCAGATGATGACGGAAATACAGGTAAAACTACGCCCACCTGAGTCACGTGACTTGTGGCAGTGGGATATCGTCAACACCTGGTGAACATTGGAAGGTCCACGCTACAAGTACGGTGACTAACAATCTGTCACAAGCAGGCTGTGCATTCCTGTTCAGTAACCAGACGTAGTGGGGGTTTGGTTGGTACTGTATTTGGCAGTCGACGATATAACTCTTTCCCGGCCAGGAGGAATACAAAAAGTTCGCGAACTTAAAATCTAATCTAACATAGTCATGAAATATCAAAATTCAATTTTAACCAGTTAATTTCAATGGCACAATAACGTCTCAAACCGAAATAAGTGGAGCGAAACAAGAAAATTAAAAATGTGGTGAAATGACAAAACATTTGAGCAGATACACAGTGCGGCGCGTGGTCAGCAAAGACGCCAAGGCTAAGTAGTCGATTAACAATTATCCTGTATCAATAATTTCATTTTTTAAGGGTCCTAACTAAATAAAAGGGGGTTTTTTAAAACTGTATGAGTGTGAGCATGTAGCAAGCTGGGTTCGCCTTCCTTAGATTTAGTAATTAAAACAATAGAATATGTAAGATAAAAATATGGTAATAATGTCTTTTCTGTTTTAATAAACACTGTAAGAAATGTTTTTAACTCGTAGCTGAAGGAAATAGTAATGTAATAGTGTTAGGAGAAATGGTGAATAACAAGGAAGTTTAAAGTAATATCAAATGTAATAAAAATGAGTTCCATCATATCAGTGAGAGTAATGTACGTTATTGATGTAACCTTAAAATCACGTTGCTATTCACAGTTCGTGCGACACAATCCTGGGCTGAATTAAGGTAAGTGGGAGATCAATCTGAATTTTATTATTGTGTATTATGTATAATAGCACAATTGACGCCCAGAACTAGGGACTTAATTGTTAATTAATCTGAATAGCACAATTGGTGCCACGAACTTGGAACGAGTTCTAATTTTTTGAAATTAAATTCCGCACCTACAGTGAGTAACGTGATTTGAAGGTTAAGAAAAATACGTACAACGTATAAACTAGTATGTCATTGTTTTGTATGTAAGTCAATTTGTATAAATTTATAATTTAAAATGGCAGGCAGTAATAACGAAAATGATATAAATAAAATTAACGTAATTGTAGGCGACAAAGCCGAAAATAAAGCGATGTTTGAAAATATGGCAACTGAATCGGCTGACAAAAGCGATTCAGGTATTCAAATAGAGTCACTGTCAATGAGTGACAGTAATGTAGAAGAATCTGTAATAATTAGTAAAGCAGAAGCAGAATCTACTCCTGTAATAAGTAGCCTAAAGTAAAAGAATTGTCACTGGACGATATATATAATTTCATGAGAACAATGAATAGTAATTTTAACGTAAAATGTAATGTTCAAAATAGCGAAATCAATGAAATCAAAAATAATTTTAATGCCAAATTTGATAAAATGAGCAATGACGTTAGCGAAGTAAAGAGTAGTTTCGAAGTACAGAATAATAAATTTGATGAGTTGAAAAACCAGATTAATGAAATTCATAAGAATGTTGAAAAACCCAATGAAATATTTGAAACTAACTTTAACAAATTAGAACAGAGTATTGAGAAAGTGGTGGAGTCAGTAGAAGAACAGATTAAAAATAAGGTAAATCAGATAGTTAATAACAAGGTGAGTAATAACGATAGTTATAAGTGATAATGATGTTGAAAATGATAATGTAATTGAAAATGTGGTATCAGAGAGTGATGATATAGAAATAGTTATTGACAGTGAGAGAGTAATGGGCTGTAAACGGGTAGAAACAAAGGTGAGTCAGTTAGAGAGAGGGTGTGATGAAAGGTTAGGTGAGTATGGAGGGCAAAGAGCAAATTTTCCTTGTAGTATAAGTGGAGTAAAGACTCCACATGTGTTTTATGAGGACGAAGGTTCCTCCAAAAGTTATGTGGGAGACATGGTGTCTCCAAATGGTCCCTTAAGTTGTTATAGTGGTGTATCTGGTAAAGCCAGGAAGTATTTGAGTGATTTTATGTTGCCCTTTGCATGGAATGAGATAGTTCAGGGGGGTTGTGAGAAGTATTGTGTGAGAGAGAGAATAATAGAGGTATTTACATTGAGAAGTAGTTATAATGAGTTGAAAGAGAGGTTAGAAATGAAGGAGATAGACGATACCGAATACTTACCTTGGGAAATGAAGATTGATGATTATTTTGATAATACTGTTGTAAATGATAATAACTTACCTGATGTTGTGATTGATATAATAAATAAATATGATGATACAAATGACATGGGAATAACAAATAATACTAACGGAGACTGGACAAAAATAACTAATGTCGACAATGTTTATGAAATAATAAAAAGGTACAATCCTAGAAACTATAATGGTATAATGAATGACATAGAGATAATGGGTTATAATAATAATAATAATGAAGTGAGTGTGAGTAAGGACGATAATTTGTAAAGGTATCTCCTTCTACCCTTTATAATTACATATAATACACTCATCAAAAAATACTCACCGCTGCCAGAATTTTACTTACCGTCATGGTCCCCGTAAAACTTACCTTTAAAAATTACCCAAGGTCGCCACGTTATTTTCTGGTTTAATATCGAAACCATTCTACACACTTGCCCTTATAAAAATCCCGCTATCTGACTATAATACAACTCAGAAAAATCCCAAAGAACGTTAGACGAGGTTTTCAGCACAGAAAACTAGGAAATGGTTATGGCGTAATGACTTACTCTAACACATACTTTATATTAAATAAAATCTGAATTTATTTTAAGGTGAAATTTTATGAATTAATAAAATAAACATTTCTTAATCAACTAGCTTCTAACAAACTATTATGAACCAGTACTAAATTTTTTCCCTTAGAGATCTCGTTTGAAATTTAACACTTTATACATAACAAAGGAAATTACTAAAAATGGTGTTTGATTTTATTCAATTGATTATGTTCTTAAGTTTGCTACTCATCTGGTCAATGCAATCCACAATTTCCACCACCACGTGTTACGCACTTTTTGTTTGTAGAACACTCCGAAAACTGATTTTATACTGTTTAACTTGGATTATTTTCTCAATCACAAATGTTAAGGCTGTTTCACAAATGACAGCACTATTCTTTTCAATCGGTCAGCTTACATTGTTCGCAAGCACATTTTTTTGGCAAACTGCGCGTTAACACTTTACTTGATAGGCCGATTAGATTATTTTCGGCCTATCTTGCGCCCGAGGCCACTGTTTAATTTTACATTACAACTTTACTGTCTGATGCTGGCTGTCTGTTGTGCACTCTCTAATACCAAACTGCACACTCTGATGACACACTGTAGACTGTGTCACAAAGCTGCTGCTATGTGATTACGCAATGCGTCTGGCAGTTGTTTTGTCTGACTGCATGTGTGTTGCATTGCTGTACTGGAGGCTCCTTACAGGTGAAAGTCTGGCAATTTGGAAAGTGCTTAAACTGATGATTTGAATTAATATGAAATTAAACTGGGGTGGCTCACAATTCCGTACCGTTACAAATTATTATATAAAAGTAAGACTAATACATGATGATGGCGGGTAGATAAAAAATCAGAGAATGAACATTTTAAATATTTTAGTTTATGGTAATGACCTGGCTGGATTATGAAATGAAGTGTGGGAAACAGAAAAATTAATGAGAAGAGATTGTAAATAAATTTTAGTGAAATTAATTGTGTTTGTATTGTAACATGTGTTTTATGTAAAACAATGTGTGTATGTACTAGAAATTGATGTAATAATAATAATAATAATAAAATTTGGGTAGGCTAAATAGATAACAAGAATAATTATGAAGGTAATAAGTGATCTGTAATTGTTTTGGAGTAAAGTAATTAAAGTAACTTGTATTTTCAATAATTGACTGAATTAAATAATTTGAGATGTATTAATTGATTAATTTAAAATGTTGTATAATTGAATTTTGCTAATAAATTTAAATGATTTTAGGAGATTGGGACTTGATAATAAATAAGAAATAAGTAAATATAAAATGTACTTAGTTATGGAATCTTATGAATGTTATAATGTTGCAGAAGATACATGGAGTTGTGTACGTGATATTGGTGATGAATTGTTTGTAGCGGGGCATTTTGGGGCCTATTTTGGGGCAATAACACAATTTGTAATTTTTTTTTATGATAATAAATAACATGTTGAGTGATAGGGAAAATTTTTATAACCGAGAGGTAAATTTACTGTTTGGCGATGAAAACAACAGTGGCAGCACTGACTGTGCAGAATTATTTAATAATATTGTGTGGACAGATTTTATAACCGACAAACTGTGCCAAAGTCAGATCAAGGACAAATACAACGGTAAACAAATTATGTAACAGAGTCAGACCATCTGACGTAAGTATATACGTCAGAGACGCACCTTGTAGTGGAATGCGGTCATGTATCGAAAGTAGTGTACTGGCGCAAGGATACAAACTCTAAAACAATAGGATTTGATCACACCACAACAGCCGCTTCACAAATTAGCGCCTGTAGTTCGGTCTCAGTCTAAATTCAATGCTCGTGCGAGCAACACATATTAAGTTCCGGAACATATTTTTGCGGGCCCGCACACAATAAAAATGTGATTTTAAATTCAAATTAATAAATTTTAATAGCGTTGAAGTAAAATGAAGTGACAGTTTTTGGTGATATGTAAAAAATTATAAGCAGTAGAATTGTGCGGAGTGGACAGAATTACGTAAGGAGGCCGGACTGGGTCGAATCGCTAAAGAATGACAAGATAAGTAACCAACAAGGGGTAAAACCCAAGAAATTTTTCAAAATTGTAAAACCTTTTGAATTATAAAAAAAAAAGAAATGGCAGCCTAAAATATCTATACATAAATTAAACTAAATATGAGATCTCTGAAGTAACGGTGTGTGTGTTGCGTGTGTACGTGAGAATGTATTTATATTAAGAAGTCTGGTTTGCGTTTTTAAAAGAGTATTTCAATTTAATATCTTGATTCATATAAGTTTTTATATTAAAGGGTTATATAATATTTTAATGTTCTTTTATTCCTTTTTACACTAAAAGTTTTTTTTTTCTTTACATTAAAAGTTTCTTTCTTTTAAATTTATTTTATGTGCGTTTTTTTTTCTTCTTGTTTTTAGAAATGGTAATAAATTTTAATTAATGTGAAAACGTATAAAGTTTTCTTTATTTGTTTAAACAACCATTCTGATTCCCTGTTCGCCGAAAAGAACCCTAACAAGGTAAGCACATATTTTATTTATTTTTTCTCTATATACATAGTTGGCCATACAAGATGGCGCTCGATGAAATGAGAACAATTACTCAATAAGATTAATCAATCATATTTTGTTAAATATCAATTTATTGAAATATCTCAATGGCGCCCGAAACAAAAGGGACAATTTATATAAATATAGACCTACGGGGAGAACAGAATGGTTGTTGAGGTAGAATAAAATTTTTGTATGCACGTAAAATAGACGTAGATAGGGGTTATGTTATGACTGTGTGAAGTATGGGTAAATAGAATATCTTTTGATAAGAAATATATATTATATATATATATATATATATATATAGTAACATTTTGAAAAGAAATAATTATCTAAAAGATTTATAAAAAAAAAAAAAAAGAAAAAAATGGCAGACAATCGTGAAACTGTCAGCGTCACTGACAGTGTAGAAGATAGTCAAATAAGTGTAACTGAATCGCAAATCATGAATGAAGGTGTTCACTCAACACCAGTCACAAGTAGAAAGGCTGAAGAAAATGATATGATGAAATATTTATGTAGCATGGTATGGAGTATGAAAGAGAGTTCAGACAAGCAACAAGCGATGTTAGAGTTAAAATTTAACGAAATCAAAAGTGATTCTGATGCTAAATTTAATATACAGAATGACAAATTTAAAGAGTTGAAAAATGAGATTCAAGAAATTAATAGACATTGTGAAAATACCAAAGTAGAATTTACTAATAAAATTAACCAAGTAGAGACCAAGTTAGATGATTCAATACAAAAGATAGATGTCAAATTTAATGAAATAGATAGCCAGATAGATAGAGTTGAGAAGCAAATCAATGAGAATAATGAAATATTCATAAATTCAATGAATAAGTATAACAATGACATAGAATCAAAAATTAATAAAAGTAATATTGAAACTGAATGTAAATTGAGTAGCGTAGTAATGACAGTTGAAAAATTTAGTCAGAATATTGATGAACACCAGGATAAGATAGACTCTAAAATATATGAAATTGAAAGTAATTATAAGACAGAGATACAAGCAGTAAATGAATCTATTGAAGTAATATCAAAAAATAATGTACAGTCTGAATGTAGTAATGACAAAAAATTATATTCACTTGAACAAAACATTAGTAGTATAAGAGATGAATTAAGTTTAGTGAAACATCAAAATGTAAACCATGTTACTGAACGCATATTTATGACATGAGATACACATAATGAAATAGAATTAGAAACTTTTAATTGTGACAATCGTAGAGTACACCCAATGCAATTTTTAAATAGGGTTAGGGAGTTTAATCGGTTTAATAGTAGTAGCTGGGAGGTTAAGTTGCTGAAGATTATTAAATGTTTTAAAGGTAGTGCCGAGATATGGTCGGAAGTACACCATACCGAATGGGATAGTTTTGAGGATTTTGAGGTAGCTTTTCGAAACAAATATTGGTCAGAAGAAGACCAAGAAATATTAAGAAGTAAAATAATGGGTACTGGGAATTTTGGTAGGAGTAATAACCACCTAACCATATATGTGATGACCATATATAACGAAGCTAAATATCTAGAACCGCCGTTGCCATTCCGGTCATTTGTAAGACATATTAGCAAACACCTGCCCAGAGAGGTGCAAATAACGTTAATGACTAGAGAGATTACAAATATAAGCGAGTTAGAAAACATGTTAGACGTGTTACAGAATATAGGGGAACGCGACATAGGGCGACGTCCAAATACACCAGTAATACCACACCATAATAATAACAATAATTTCCATCATAACAGGGGTACACAGAATTTTCATAGAGGAGCGCGGGGAGGAAGTTTCGATAATAGGGGCGAGAGTTGGAGGTGTAGAGCCTGTGAAACTGATAACTATGCTAATAGAACGAATTGTTTTAGATGTCATCGAACCAGGGAGTGCGCCAGGAACGAGAGGACAAACCCACCACCCAATCAACAGACGAGAGGAGGAGAATTTCACAGAGGAGCACCCCGAGGAGGAGGAAATCATAATAGAGGTAGAGGAGGAAATCATCAAGCTGTGGCAGGTCCATCCACGGAAAACTGAGGAAGACAATGGAGAAGCGGGCCCAACCATTGTCAACGGAGTTCCGGGTCCAAGTAATTAACGAATACAATAACAACATTATAAAGATGGACATGGCAAAAGAGTTGTTAGAAGAAGAAGAGAACAAGGTGATGGAATGCAGAACAGGATTGACTGAGGTGACGATTAACATTGAAGGTAAGAATTATAAAACTTTAATTGATACCGGTAGTGAGATTTCAGTAATTTCTGAAAATGTCATGAGTGAGTTAAAAGAGTTAAACAAGAATATACCGTCATTACCAGTTGCCGGGGTTACAGTAGTGGGGGTAACTGGGGTGAGAAGTAAGAGAATAACCAGACAAGTACAATTAAATATATTAATAAATGAAGTTGAATTTGAAAACACTTTCCTAGTAGTTAAAGGGTTGAGTTTAGATGTAATATTGGGAAATGATTTTTTGGAAAGAAACGGAGCAGTGATAGATTTCAATAAACAAATAGTAAAATTTGAAAAGGGCAATAAACCAGTCAGAATAGAGTTTAAGAAAGTAGTAAATGATAATAAAGTCACGGGAATAAAAATGTTACATAAGCAAATAAACGATAGAGAGATAGAGACTAAAATAAATATATGTCTAGAGAGTGATAGCCTAGAACTTGAGGAGAGAGAGATGCATGAGCGTAATGAGAGTGTATGGGCAAATAGAGCCGATAAATTTTTCAATGAAAATACAGTTGTAGGGAATACTCAGCGAGAGGAGCTGTGGGCAGTAGTGGAGCGGTATAGAGAGGTGTTTGATGAATCACCTGGAAAAGCGAAGGATTACATCTGCGAGCTGAAAGTTCGGGACCACGCACCATACATGCAGAGGAGTTACCCGGTGCCGTTTTCGAAGCGAAGGGCTGTACAGGAGGAACTAGACCGGATGATGCAGGGAGGCATAATTGAACGCTCAGTATCACCTTATTCAAATCCTTTGGTAGTAGTGATAAAGAAGGATGGCAAGGTAAGGTTATGTTTAGATGCTAGGAAAATTAATCAAATTATTATACCTGACAGGGAATCTCCAGAACCAATAAATGAGATCTTACAGAAGTTTAGCGGAGTCAAATACATGACATCATTCGACCTGACCGCTGGATACTGGCAGGTACCATTAGCAATAGAGAGCAGGAAATACACAGCTTTTCTTTTTAACGGTAAGAATTACCAGTTTAAACGATTACCTTTTGGATTAAACACCAGTGTTGCCAGTTTTATAAAATGTTTAGATAATATTTTACAACCTAAGGATTTAGACTTTTTAACTGTATATGTCGATGATATTTTGATAGCTTCTAGGACATTCACTGAACATTTAGAACACATAGAATATGTATTAGATAAGCTACAAAGAGGGGGTTTAACAGTGAATTGGGACAAGTCAAAGTTTTTGCAGACAGAAATACATTTTTTGGGATTTATTATTACACAGGAAGGGATATTAGCTAACCCTGATAAAGTAGAAGCCATAATGTGATTCCCTGAACCTAAAAACATTAAGCAATTACAGAGTTTTTTAGGCCTATGCAATTTTTACAGGAAATTTCAGGAGAACTACGCACACACAACATCCAAACTAAGTGCTGTACTGCAGAAGAATAAACAGTGGAGATGGGGCGATACGGAACGAAATGCTTTTAATGAAATTAAGAGAAAGTTTAGTCACATGATCATGATGAATCATCCCGATTTTAATAAGACCTTTTATTTGCAGACCAACGCCAGTAATGTAGCGCTAGGTGCCGAGTTATACCAGGAGAGCTGCGACAAGGAACACCTGACGATCGCCTTCGCCAGTAGATCGCTGTTGTCGGCGGAAAAGAATTATACTACAACTGAAAAAGAACTTCTGAGCATTGCGTTCGCCGTGGGTAAGTTCCGAACATACATCCTAGGAAATACCACGATCATCCGGACGGACCACAAGGCACTGTCATTCCTTAATTCATGTAAACTAACACACAGCAGATTAACCAGGTGGGTATTAGCCTTACAAGAGTATAATTTTTCATGGGAGTACATAAAGGGGTCAGATAATAAGGTACCAGATACACTTTCTAGAGTAGATGTTATAGACAATAAAACTGGTAGGGACCTCAAAGAAATAGAAATCTTTAGACTGACTAGAGAAGATAGAATTTTTGGTGAGGAATTGAGTGATATTAAAAACTTGCAAAGATCTGATAGCAAACTGGGTAAAATAATTGTTAGTTTAGAAACAGATGTAGCGGGATCCGAATATAACGAGCGATTTCAGGTATATCAAGGTATTTTGTTTAAAAAGGTAGATGGTGGGGAATGTGATTGGAGGTTAATTATACCCGAGGGGTTAATAGATAAAATTGTCTGGGATTGTCATACAAGATATGGTCATTTTGGGGCGAGAAAGTGTGCAAATGTTTTGAAAGAGTCATGTATATTTAAGAATATGGAGAGGAGAGTGAGAAAAGTGTTGAGAGTGTGTGATTTATGTCAAAAATCGAAAGTAGTGAATTACCGAGTAGAAGGGGAGATGAATTATATAAAAGTAGATAAACCTTTTGATCTAGTTGCTGTTGATTTATATGGACCATTACCCAGAGGTAGAGGAGGTGTGTTATATGTGTTTGTAGTTTTAGACACTTTTTCAAAATTTGTAAAGTTATTTAGCATTAAGAGAGCGACGAGTAGAGTACTCAGCGAGAAAATAGTAAAGGACTACATGCTCAATGTTGGCAAACCAAAAATTATATTATCTGACCATGGTCCACAGTTTATAAGCGGCAAGTGGCGGCAGACGCTTGGATGGGAAGGCATCATACCCAAGCATACGGCAGTGTACCATCCTCAGTCGAACCAAGCAGAACGGGTGATGAGAGAGATTGGCAGGATATTCCGGGCGTACTGTCACGCCAAACACACAGAATGGCCATCCTACGTGAAAAAAGTAGAGGAGTGGCTGAATTGTACCACCCATGAGTCCACGGGATTTACGCCGCATGAGTTGATAAGGGGAACAAGGCCGCCCAGGATACTGGAACAACTTTTCACATACCCACCTGAAGGTCAGGTTTTGGACAGGAACATGAAGATTAGATTGGCGAACGAGAACTTACTCACGAGAGGAGAGCGACGAAAACAAAAACATGATGCTAAGGGTAAATGGACCAAGTATGAGGTAGGTCAGTTAGTGTTAGTAAAAAGACATGATTTGTCCAGTGCTCAAGATAGAGAAATAAAGAAGTTTTTCTTATTGTATGAAGGACCTTATGAAATAATAGAAATAAAAATGCAGAATGCGTATGTGCTGAGGAACCCAGCGACGCAGGAAATAGTAGGTACTCAAAATGCGACGAATTTAAAATTATATAGGTCACTTTAATTATGTTCTGTTTATAAATAAGTTTTAATTATTATTGTATGTTTTCAGAAGAGATCCTCCCCCATTTTCGGGCGGTCACGATCTTACCAGTCCTGGCCGTGGAATTCGGAACTCGGAGGCGGGCCATGGTTGGCGGATCTTCCTTCGGGCGGTGAAAACAACGATGGTCCGGCTCCACCAAAATTGGTATAAACTAGAAAACTTAACGACACATTTGAACGGGGAGGGGGACCCCAACAGGTACGTGACATAAATTATTTTTTTTATACACTCCAGGCGCAGCGGTTTCGGTGTACCTGTCACGTGCCTGCACTGCCTTAGAGTGTTTGTAAATAATGGAGGCTGCATTTAAGTAAAAGGCAGTGCATATAAAGTTAAATATTTTAGTGTCAAGGGCAAAATTAAAATAGAGCCTTTGACAATAGTTTCTGATTAGCCCGAAACGACGAGTTTTGGGGCAAGACGGTTTGGCGCACGGTAGAAAGCGGGGTAGAAAAAATGGTAGGGGAGAGGGAGTAGTGTGTTTCAGAGGGGGGACGTGAATTCACGTAGTATATCTACCGAGTGCCGATCCGTTTTGCAGCAAGGCCCGGCATTTCAGGCGACTGCGACCTTCCTAGACGTAGTGTAAGTCACGATAGAGTCAGCCTCCAATGTAAATAGAATTTTGAAGGAAAAAAAAAAAAAAAAATCCCAAAATAACTTTGGATGTGTATAATTTTAAATTTAAACAAAATTTTTAACAATAAGTGACCAAATATAATTGTCAAATTTTAGTATCAGTGAGTATAGGAACGTTTTGAAGAAATGTGTAGTAAAATAAAAACTAGTTATCAATACAAGATGTGGGGGTAGTTTGGTGATCAAAGAAGTTACATAACAGTGTAGTGTGGAACTGCTATAGTGGGGGGTTGTAAATTTTGTATTTAATATTTTATGTTAATAATGGTTAAGCTTCCATATAAAGTGGGTTAAAACACCATCTAAATTAATAATGTCATTTAAATATAAATTCTTAAATTTAGTGTTACAAAGATATTTTAATTGTGATTCCCCAACTTTCGGGCGGTCACGGCCTCACCGAACCCTGACCGTGGAATTGGTTTAGCTTTAACAGCTATGGTTGGGGCACATTACGATTACGCGCTGACCATAACTGGCCATAGCTGTTATCGTTGTAAAGGTGTATTTTGAAATTGATGGGGGGGTGAAATTAAGGGGAATCACCAAACTATGGAACAGTGGCTGCCACTCTGTTCGAGGAGGAACAGCAGAGCCAGGTGGTAGACCCGCAGTAGGGGCGCATAATTATAGACAAAGATATGATGATATCTATACTTTTGAAATGTAACGCAGAAGCAAGGACAAGGAGATGTAACATTCCACCAAAACCTCAGTCCTTGTGGACGCAACTGGACGCCACAGTCCAGGGGGGGGGTCATAGTGTGTGTGGCTGGGAGGTTATCCAGGGGATAACATATTAAAATTTTGCCATATTTTAATAATGATGATTTGCTACTCAATAATTTTGTTTTGATTTGGAAAATAGATGCACTAAATACTTCCTATAATGTGTTTATGATGTCTTATTGTGTTAATTGTATTTAGTATGTTAGGAATAAGGATTATAAAATATAATAATATGTTTTCAATGTGTTTATAAATTTTAAAAATAAAATGCAAAATAGTTGTGATAGTTAAAATTTTCAATGAGTTACAAAAGATAGAAATGGGTGATAGTAATTGTTTGAATAAAATGTTTGAGTCAGTCCAAGTTGAATTTTGTGGGACGTACAGATCTGTCCAAATTGAAGTCAAAGTTAAAGAAATAATAGAGATGAAAATAATGCAATGTTGTTTTGAGTTAATGTATGTTATAGAATTTTGAGAAGTATAAGTGGAGACACAGTAGTAATGGAGAATTTATGTAGAGTTTTGAGCGATATATTGTTGTTTATTTTGATGTTGTTATTTTGTTGTAATTGTAGTAAGGTAATGAGATTGAGATTTTTTGGGGATGGCAATTTTGTAGTAGGAGTAGTGTAATGTGGGAGTCCGCAACATAAGGGTTGGGACGGGATTTGGTATAGTTTTAGTAGAGACGGGGCCGCCTTAGGTAGAATCCAGGGGCCAGAGAACGGGAATTGAGCTTTTTGGGGGGGGGGAACACGTATCCTATGTACAAAGGGTTAGAGAGTATTTTTTTTTTATATTGAGAGAATGTGGCGGATTGAGTTAAAGTAGTAAGCAGTTAGAGTTAGAGAAGGGTTAGTAGATTTTTTGAGAGAGGGGTGTCATACTAGGTAAAGATTTTGTAAGGGAGCGTTAGAGTAATAAAAGGGGAAGATTATGAGTAAATGACAAGTGGATAAAGTGAATTATAATGAATAACGTAGAATCACCCAAGTTAATGAAAGGGAATAATAATTGCAAGGTAGTAATAAAAAATAAATAAAATAAATAAATAAAATAAATTTTTTTTTTTTTTGAGAAACGAATTAATAAAAGTTAAATGGAGATTTGTGTATTTTATTATTAAAAGGTAATTTTCTGATTTTATATGCAAATTTAATGATGTAAAGTGTGTAAAATTTTAAATGCAAGTTGTTTATTTTAAGATGAATTATTAATGTACTATATTTTCTTATGTTATGTTATGTTGTTAGGTATTATGATATATATGTTAGTAATAAGTAAGTAAAAACAAAACCAGTGCTTCTTAGCGCAAACCAGCACCGCTAGGGGGAAACAGATCAGTTGGGGATATGGTGTTGTATA
Organism: Magicicada septendecula; assembly: GCA_034769895.1. Classification (NCBI taxonomy): domain Eukaryota; kingdom Metazoa; phylum Arthropoda; class Insecta; order Hemiptera; family Cicadidae; genus Magicicada; species Magicicada septendecula. The sequence continues at coordinate 1,421,488,523 of CM068367.1, read as the reverse complement.
AGGCCACTATTTGATATTTTGATTTGTTGTTTCAGTGTTGGGTGATGCTGTGGCGGCGGACCTGAGCTGGCCAGCGTGTCAGAGCAGGGGCGTTAAGTATCTGTCTGACTCTACGGTGTTGGGATCTCGAGAGAGAAGTCCAGTATTGTCATGCAGATGCGGTCACAGTCACCGGACCAACGGTGAGTTGATTATATTTTTGTAAACCGTACAGGGGGTTGTGGCAACATATCCTGGCTGATCCCTCTAGCAAGTATGAATGTGTCAATGAGATTTTTTATGCTTCGGCATAAAATATCTCATTGAGGGGGTATTGTAGCGGGGCATTTTGGGGCAATAACACAATTTGTAATTTTTTTTTATGATAATAAATAACATGTTGAGTGATAGGGAAAATTTTTATAACCGAGAGGTAAATTTACTGTTTGGCGATGAAAACAACAGTGGCAGCACTGACTGTGCAGAATTATTTAATAATATTGTGTGGACAGATTTTATAACCGACAAACTGTGCCAAAGTCAGATCAAGGACAAATACAACGGTAAACAAATTATGTAACAGAGTCAGACCATCTGACGTAAGTATATACGTCAGAGACGCACCTTGTAGTGGAATGCGGTCATGTATCGAAAGTAGTGTACTGGCGCAAGGATACAAACTCAAAAACAATAGGATTTGATCACACCACAACAGCCGCTTCACAAATTAGCGCCTGTAGTTCGGTCTCAGTCTAAATTCAATGCTCGTGCGAGCAACACATATTAAGTTCCGGAACATATTTTTGCAGGCCCGCACACAATAAAAATGTGATTTTAAATTCAAATTAATAAATTTTAATAGCCTTGAAGTAAAATGAAGTGACAGTTTTTGGTGATATGTAAAAAATTATAAGCAGTAGAATTGTGCGGAGTGGACAGAATTACGTAAGGAGGCCGGACTGGGTCGAATCGCTAAAGAATGACAAGATAAGTAACCAACAAGGGGTAAAACCCAAGAAATTTTTCAAAATTGTAAAACCTTTTGAATTATAAAAAAAAAAAGAAATGGCAGCCTAAAATATATACATAAATTAAACTAAATATGAGATCTCTAAAGTAACGGTGTGTGTGTTGCGTGTGTACGTGAGAATGTATTTATATTAAGAAGTCTGGTTTGCGTTTTTAAAAGAGTATTTCAATTTAATATCTTGATTCATATAAGTTTTTATATTAAAGGGTTATATAATTTTTTAATGTTCTTTTATTCCTTTTTACACTAAAAGTTTTTTTTTCTTTACATTAAAAGTTTCTTTCTTTTAAATTTATTTTATGTGCGTTTTTTTTTTCTTCTTGTTTTTAGAAATGGTAATAAATTTTAATTAATGTGAAAACGTATAAAGTTTTCTTTATTTGTTTAAACAACCATTCTGATTCCCTGTTCGCCGAAAAGAACCCTAACAAGGTAAGCACATATTTTATTTATTTTTTCTCTATATACATAGTTGGCCATACAAGATGGCGCTCGATGAAATGAGAACAATTACTCAATAAGATTAATCAATCATATTTTGTTAAATATCAATTTATTGAAATATCTCATGTTTATAATTTTATGTCAGTAATAGGAAGCAGGTGTGTTGAGTGATGTACTGTAAGTATGAAGTTTATAATGCAGTTTAAATAAAATAAAATGTTCAATGTTTAAATAGCAAATTTTAAATGAAATGCTTAATGTTTAAAAGTTAACAATGTAAACGAGTAAAAGATGTGAACATGAAAAGTAATTAATAAAATAACCAAACATATAAGAGTTGACCATCTGTGAATTGTAGTAGCGGTGTCAGTGTGAGCATTATATGTCTTTTGGTAGTTTCCCCACTTTTCGGGCAGTCACAGCTTCACCAAACCATTGTAACGGTACAGAATTGTATGATAGGAAGAGACAGTAAAGATTCAATTCAGATTTGAAAGCAGTCAGTATTCACCTGTGAGGTGCCCCAGTGTAACCAGCAACATACACTGTTATCATAAATTGTTGATGTCTGGAGACAGCCAAGCCAGACGTATTACGTAATAGCCCCAGCAGCAGTCTTTGTATGTGATTCACAGTATGCAGTCTATCACCAGTTGTTGCATCAGCCAGTAGCAGATAGCAGTCTTCAACCAGAGCGGTCGTAAGTTAAACAGTGGCCTCGGGTGCAAGATAGGCCGCAAGTACTATAATCGGCCTATCTAGTAAGGTGCGCAATACAACAGTAAACTAACTACAGTACCGGTTATACGAAAAGTTTTAAAACAAACTTTGGTGTCGGAGTAAAAAGACGTAATTGCAGTATGTGACCAAGTGTAGATAAGCAGCAGCGAAAACAGTCCATCTAATAATAATCCATCATTTATTTTTTTATACAGTGTACACAAATAAATAATGAGATCTCAAACAGTGGGGTTTAAAAATGAAGTGTAAAAAGAATGAGAGAGTGAGTGAGGTAATAAAGAGGGAGAAAGAAAACATTAAGGAGAGTACTGGTTCGTATAGTATATATATATATATATATATATATATATATATATATATAATTTACATATTTTGATATTGTAACCTTATTGATGAAAAATTATAAATAAAGTGAAAAAGGAAAAGAAAGAAGTCAATTTTTATGTTAAATAAAATAGGATTTGAATTATCATGAATAAGTGTTAGAGTAAGTTATTACGCCCGTTTAACATAACCTGTCCTGTATGGAAAATCTCGCCTAATCCGACCTGGTAAGTAATGAGAAGTAAATAATGGGAAAATGTATTAAGGTTTCCATATTTGTCCTTTTGTTTTAAAAATATTGGTGGCGACCTATAAGTTGGGAATCTTCTGTTTTTGGTAAGTCAGGGCGAATGCGTAAAAGGTAAGTAAAAGTTTAATATAAGGGGGGGGTAAGGGAATGAAACATAATATTGGCGACCCTGCCAGGATTGCTCATATGGAATTTTCTGATATGGGTTTGGGCCTGATTGGAAGTACCAGACAGGTTGTGGTAACGGCGTATTTGTATAATTTTGAATTATTGTTTAGATTTATGTTGTGTAAATTAGGTTATGTTTTGATAGTGATGTAAAAAATAATATAAAACAAAAATGGAAAATAATAGTTTGACCGAATCAACGGTCATGAGTGGGTTGGAGGTCCATTCGACTCCAATCTTAGTACAAAATAGAGAATTTAATGAGCCAGCTATTGTAAATGACTCTGGGATTCAAATAACCCCAAAATTGAGCAGGAAAGTAAAATTAATGATGATGAAGTCAGCTTCACTGACAATAAAACAGAAAGTCAGTCGATACCGGTCCAAGGTAAAAAATCTGACGATAGCTATGAAATGTATAAAATAATACAAGCAATGATAGAAAAACAGAGTGTAAAGTTTGATGAACAAAAAAACGAAATTAACGTAAAATTTGACATACATAATAGTAATTTCAGTGCTAAATTCAATGAACAAAACAGTAGTTTTGATGCTAAATTTGATGAACTTAAAATTGATATTATTGAGGTAAAAAATAAGCGTGTGGGTAAGTGTAACGAATTAAAACGAGATATTGAGAAAGTGGTAAAGTCAGTAGAGAAACAAATTAAAAGTAAGCCAAATCAGATAGTTAACACAACAGTAAGTAACAGCGATAGTAACATAACGAAAAGTAGTGAAGGAATAATTAACAGTAGTAATGTTTGTAGTAGTAACAACAGTTATAATAAAGAGTTCATAAGCGATAACAATGTAACTGAAAATGTGGTATCAGAGAGTGATGATATAGAAACAGTTAGTGAGATAGTGAGTGAGAGTGAGAGAGTGATGGGTTGTAAAGGGGGAGAAACAAATGTTAATCAGTTAGAGAGAGGTATGAAGAGAGTGTACAGGTAAAAGGGTTACAGAGGGTAAAATTTTCACGTGGTGCTGTGGGGGGTGAAGAAAGGTCTTCACGAATGTATTGGGTAGATAAATGGTCTACCGATAATTGTTTTTTGAATTTTTGTACTGTTCCTGTAGAAATCAGGAGAGGTTTTAATGTAGCAGTACCTTCTGTATGGGATGGTAGAGAAAATATGATATGGCGTTGTGGTGAGAGATATTTAGAAAGAGAGTTGTGTGTGTAGATGGGGAGATACAAGTACTTGAGTCAAATAGAGGTTATAAAGACTTGATCGAGAGTTTGAATATTAAGAGAATTATGATAAATAATGTAGACTTGCCTTGTTCAGCAGTAAACAATGACAATGATTATATTGATGACGAAAATGTACCTGTTGGGAGTAGTGTCCTTGTAGTAGATGATAAGTTTAATAATAATGTGACTTACCCGGGCGTAACAACAAATACTTACGGAGACTTGACAAAAAACAATAATGCAGACTTGATTTATGATATAGTAATAATGAGGGGGTAACCCTTTGTATTATTATTGTGGTACAATGGAAAAAGCAAATTTTTATGGGCATTATACAAACGATATCCATATGAGACATATAAATAAAAATGAAAAATGTTATGTTATAGGAAGACTAATTTTCGATGATGGGGGTTGAGAAATACTGAATGAACATTTAATTATTTGAGTTCATGGTAAAAACTACTTGGCTGATTTAGGTATTGAAGTGTGGTAAATAATAAAATTATGACGAAAATTTGTAAATAAATATGTTAGTGTTAAATGTATTGTGTCAAGATTATATTGTTGGAATCTAGATTATAGTTTATGTAACAATGTTTGTAGTATGTTGTAATAATAATAATATTTTATTTTGATAAAATAATTAACAAGAGGTAATAATGAATTTAATTTTCCATTGGGTGTTTGTATCAAAAATGTGTTAAATAATGTAACCAAATTATTTTGAGTGGAGGTGGAATTAAAGTAATTTAAAATTATATTTGTTCTGAATTATAATAAATAGTAATTGATAAATATGTTAACATTAAAAGATTTAGAGAAACTGAGAATTGAAGGAGGTGATAGGGTGGTGATGTAATCAGAAATGTTGAGACTGAGTTGGTGTTTATAAAACAAGTCTGGCGTACAACTGTTAATGTAAACAGGTGTGTTGCCTGTTGTGTGACTATGTTTACAGGTTGATGTTTGTTTCATGCTTGAGTTGACAACAACAAGAATGTTGTGTTCTGCTGAATCATTGCCAGTAGTAAAATCTTATTATGAAACCAAAGAAATGAAGTTAATTTTTTGCAGATAATATAATAATGAGGCAATTACCGTAACTCAGAGTTTTGAGAAATTAAATTAAATCAAATTGGTAATTAAATTAATTGAAAAGATGATTTTTAGTAATGAATTTAAAGTTCAAATTTCAAATATAATGGTAGATTAAATAATAATTGATGAAAACGTAATGATTGAAACATTCATTTAAAATTGAATATTGAAGGAAATTTTTGGGTAAAAAATAACCAAAAATGTGTGGGCTAAGATAGTGTTTGTAAAATGAGATATGCGTACAACTGTTCATGTAAACCTTTATAAATATCAATCTATGTTTTATGTTTATGTTATTTTGGAAGGGTAATGTATTGTGAAAACTATTTACTTTGTATGAACTTTGTATAATTTAGCTGTAAGTAGACAGTAAGTTTGTATTATCAAAATAAAAAACATGAACCAGTACTTTGTCAATGAACCAGTACGGCTAAGAGGAAACGAATCAGTTGTGGATATGGTATAATGGAAGGCCCGTTGTTGATATTTTGCGTAAATGTTATAGAGTCAGGCGATACTGTGGCGGGTATCTGTCCAAGCTTATGGTGTTGGGATCTCGAACAGAGAAGTCCAGTAAGATCGGATGGGTGCTGCCGCAGTCGCCAGACTAGGGGGGTAAGTACCCATGATTTTAGTAGAGAGTTCAGGGGGTTGCGGCGCCATATCCTCACTGATCCTCTTAGGTTTTAGGCAATGAGAGTTTGTATGCTTCGGCATACAACCTCTCATTGGGGGGGGGGGTATTGTAACGGTACAGAATTGTATGATAGGAAGAGACAGTAAAGATTCAGTTCAGATTTGAAAGCAGTCAGTATTCACCTGTGAGGTGCCCCAGTGTAACCAGCAACATACACTGTTATCATAAATTATTGATGTCTGGAGACAGCCAAGCCAGACATATTACGTAATAGCCCCAGCAGCAGTCTTTGTATGTGATTCACAGTATGCAGTCTATCACCAGTTGTTGCATCAGCCAGTAGCAGATAGCAGTCTTCAACCAGAGCGGTCGTAAGTTAAACGGTGGCCTCGGGTGCAAGATAGGCCGCAAGTACTATAATCGGCCTATCTAGTAAGGTGCGCAATACAACAGTAAACTAACTACAGTACCGGTTATACGAAAAGTTTTAAAACAAACTTTGGTGTTGGAGTAAAAAGACGTAATTGCAGTATGTGACCAAGTGTAGATAAGCAGCAGCGAAAACAGTCCATCTAATAATAATCCATCATTTATTTTTTTATACAGTGTACACAAATAAATAATGAGATCTCAAACAGTGGGGTTTAAAAATGAAGTGTAAAAAGAATGAGAGAGTGAGTGAGGTAATAAAGAGGGAGAAAGAAAACATTAAGGAGAGTACTGGTTCGTATAGTATATATATAATTTACATATTCTGATATTGTAACCTTATTGATGAAAAATTATAAATAAAGTAAAAAAAGAAAAGAAAGAAGTCAATTTTTATGTTAAATAAAATAGTATTTGAATTATCATGAATAAGTGTTAGAGTAAGTTATTACGCCCGTTTAACATAACCTGTCCTGTATGAAAAATCTCGCCTAATCGGGCCTGGTAAGTAATGAGAAGTAAATAATAGAAAAATGTATTAAGGTTTCCATATTTGTCCTTTTGTTTTAAAAATATTGGTGGCGACCTATAAGTTGGGAATCTTCTGTTTTTGGTAAGTCAGGGCGAATGCGTAAAAGGTAAGTAAAAGTTTAATATAAGGGGGGTAAGGAAATGAAACGTAACACCCTGACTGTGGATTTATGTAAATATATTCCAAATTGGTGAATGTAGAAAAAACGGGGGGGGGGTAACAGGGGAAACTACATAACTATGGAACAGCGGCTATCATCGAAGGGGGTGGTAGTGCCGTTTTTAAGGGTGTGTGAATCATTTAAGTAGGATTACTGGTGTCCTCGGACATCAGTAATGCCGAATTTTATATAACACTGAACCAAGATCGGTATAGGCAGCTTCTATACCATATACATGTAAACTTCAGTTCTTGGGGATGCAAATGGACGCCACAGTCCAACACCAGGAAACAATAGTGTGTGTGTAGAAAAGGAGCTGGCCGTTACAAGCCAGGGACATAAACAATAAAGTGTTTATGCAACCATTGTAACTGGGTATAAGGGGGGACTTTAAGAAATTGATGAAGTAGGAGGGTAGCTGAAAATCAGAGAGAGGGTGACGATCTCTGTAAACAGCGGGCGGTCAGCTTATACGACTCTATAGAGAGAGTTGGGGGTTGGCAACCCAGAGGGCTGTTCAGTAACTGTTGCTATGACTGTGACTCAATGATTAGCGATGTATGTCCCTTATGAGAGCAAAACGATTTTAAGTAATAGATTTAATGGTAAGGATTTTAAATCCACCAATATTTTATGATGATAACTATGTAATTTTATGTATTTGTGTTAATTGTATGGAGTATGTTAGGGATTATAAACGTGTGTACTTTGTATAATTTTTTGAAATGTGTCTAGAGAAAGGTCATTCACATGACAGTGAGATATCAGCTGACTGCTGGGTTTATAAATGTAATATGTCACTTATACGTGATTTGCAGATTTTTCAATGTAATTAAATGTTTCAATAATGAATTTGTAATGTTTTAAGTAAGTGATGAAATTGATTTGAGATAGTTTTGAATTTTCAAGGGTTAATGTAGTGTAAAATGTGGTAAAGGTTAGAATTTGGGTGATTATTTCAATAGGGCATTTAATCAGTCCAAGTTAAGGTTAAAGGGGTGTTAAACATAAAAAGATTCTTGGGAGTAAAAGTAATGTAGAAAATTGAGAAGTAATAGTGACACAGTAGTGATAGTGGGTATATGTAGAATATGAAAGGGATGTAATGGGAGAGTAATTAGTTGATGGTCGAATTTTGTAAGGGGGGTGGTGTGATAAGGAGTCCTCAACGAAAAGCGTTGTGGCGGGAGATGAACCGTATGTGCGCCGGAGGGGTTACCTAGGGAGAGTCCAGGAACCAAGAGGGAATGAGCATAGGGAGGGAACACACGTCCTTAGTACAAAGGAGGTAGAGAGTATTTTGTTATAAGGGTAGAATGATGTGAATGGAGTTAGAGAATTATTGCTAAATATTTTTGAGAGTGGTGTCAGACTAGGTAAAGCTGTTAGTGAGTGTTAGAGTCAGAAGGGAGATGAGGTTATATGTAAACACCCAATATGTAAATCGAATTATCATGAATAACTCAGAGTCACCCAAACTAATTGAGAATGAAAATGTGAGAGCGAAAGTCAGAGCCAAATGTAATAATAATTGAAACAAGTGAAAGATTTGAATAGAATTTGAAAAGAGAATAAAGCTGTAAAGTGTGTAATTTGGTCAATTTAAATGTGAGTTTTATTGTTTATTGTAAAGTAATAATAACAATGTTGATTTTGAGTGTTCTATGTTTATTATGTTGTATTATGTTTGCAGGTAAAAAATTATAAACATGTTTCATGTATTTTATGGTGTAGCTTTGTGTAATGCATATGGGTCAAGGTCATTCACATGCGCAGAGAGATCAGCTGATGGTTGATGTTAGAGACAGAACCAGTTTCTGGTAATTAATTCATGCAATTTTGTTACTTAATTAAATAAAATAATTTTTTTATCTTGATATTGATAAAAGAAATATTTTGGGAAATTAAAATTTTTTTATTTTTTTGTTCACCTGCCGTATAGATGATGTTTTGAGGTTAAGAATATTTTGTGGATTATATGTTAATGTGTTAACTGATTTATGTTATTCATATAATATGTGTTGTAAACAAATGTAATGATAAGTGAATTTATGTTTTAATAAGATGTTCAGTTTATGTTTTGTTTAGGATCGGTAGTAGTAGTGAAGAAGAACTGTAGAGTCATGTAAAAGATTTTTGGTATGTTAATGAAATTAATGGTAATGTAAAAGTTTGATTTTGAGCTTAGATTAATTTTTGAAAAAAAAAAATTAATGATTTGAATTCAATTAGTTGCTGTGTTTTGATTTGAAAATTAACGTTGTTATGAGAAGAGAAATTGAAATTTGAAAGATAAAATATTTTATGAGTAAAAGTATGGAGTTTGTGAAAAATGTAATAATGAGTGTGTGTACGCACCCAGTACTTGCTAAACGCAACCCAGTATGCATGTAAGGGGGAACATATCGGTTGAGGATCTGGTATGGTATAAGGCCAGTGTTTTGATTTTGGGGTGGAATGTTAGAAGGTTAGGTGTACTATGGTGAGTATCTGTCCGATTTTATGGTGTTGGGATTTCAAATAGAGAAGTCCAGTAATCTCGTTCAGGTGCAGCCATAGTCGCCGAGCTAGGAGGGTAGTTTACCCATGATGCGTTAAGAATTAACGGGGGGTTGTTGGCACCATATCCTCTCCGATCCTCTTAGGGGTTTAGCAATGAGAGTTCTTCTGTTTCAGCAGAAGACCTCTCATTGGGGGGGGGGCTATTGTGATGGTACAAAAGGGGGTCTTTATTTTTATTAAAATTAGATAAATTTATTTGTATCAATTTGACCAGGCCCATGTATAAAAAGAGTTTAGTCAAACAATGAATGGGAACATAGCTGTGTGACAATAGAACGCAATATTATTCCAAGAATTTCAGTGGTGTGTTACGCACTAGTACGCGCGAACACCAGCATACGCGCAGATGACGCTCCGCAGCTTGAAACAAAATTTAGATGTAAAATTTCTATCGCCACGTGTTCGGATGATGACGGAAATACAGGTAAAACTACGCCCACCTGAGTCACGTGACTTGTGGCAGTGGGATATCGTCAACACCTGGTGAACATTGGAAGGTCCACGCTACAAGTACGGTGACTAACAATCTGTCACAAGCAGGCTGTGCATTCCTGTTCAGTAACCAGACGTAGTGGGGGTTTGGTTGGTACTGTATTTGGCAGTCGACGATATAACTCTTTCCCGGCCGGGAGGAATACAAAAAGTTCGCGAACTTAAAATCTAATCTAACATAGTCATGAAATATCAAAATTCAATTTTAACCAGTTAATTTCAATGGCACAATAACATCTCAAACCGAAATAAGTGGAGCGAAACAAGAAAATTAAAAATGTGGTGAAATGACAAAACATTTGAGCAGATACACAGTGCGGCGCGTGGTCAGCAAAGACGCCAAGGCTAAGTAGTCTACTAACAATTATCCTGTATCAATAATTTCATTTTTTAAGGGTCCTAACTAAATAAAAGGGGGTTTTTAAAAACTGTATGAGTGTGAGCGTGTAGCAAGCTGGGTTCGCCTTCCTTAGATTTAGTAATTAAAACAATAGAATACGTAGGATAAAAATATGGTAATAATGTCTTTTCTGTTTTAATAAACACTCGTAAGAAATGTTTTTAACTCGTAGCTGAAGGAAATAGTAATGTAATAGTGTTGGGAGAAATGGTGAATAACAAAGAAGTTTAAAGTAATATCAAATGTAATAAAAATGAGTTCCATCATATCAGTGAGAGTAATGTACGTTATTGATGTAACCTTAAAATCACGTTGCTATTCACAGTTCGTGCGACGCAATCCTGGGCTGAATTAAGGTAAGTGGGAGATCAATCTGAATTTTATTATTGTGTATTATGTATAATAGCACAATTGACGCCCAGAACTAGGGACTTAATTGTTAATTAATCTGAATAGCACAATCTCCGGGTTGTGCGTTGAATGTATCTCATTGGCTTACTTCCCTTCTCTGCCAGTAGCGTCTCATGATGTTGATTCTTAATTCAGAGTCAAATATATCCGCACTCCTTAACCTGCCAAAGTTAATACAACCTTATACCTTCCATAAGATGTCACCATTAACGTCTCGGTTCTCTGCCGTGCTTGCTGGCCTGCATCAATTTTCACATCCATATAGGAAAACTAGTTTGCCCAAGGTCTTATAAAAATTTAGTTTTTATGTCTAACAACTTTGTTTCTAAATACTCTGTGGACAGTTTCACATATGGTCTTAAACGTTTACATCCTTGTTTTATCCACAGCCATAATAATATCATCGAAAGATATTTAAAATGATTAACTTCCTCTATTATTTTAATAAATGTCTTTTGTATATTAAATGCGGGTTCTAATTCATGACATGCCCGTACTTTGTGATGTTGTCATTTTATAAATATATTTAGTATACACAAGGCTAAAAATAGTTTGTCCTTGTTAATTATACATCTTAGTCAGTATAATTATATATAGAATTTTTTGTTTTTTTTTATAAACTCGTTTCTTTATAAAAATTTTATTGAATCGTGTTAAAACTCATAAGCACACATTTGTTTGACATAAAACAGTTTTATGCAACAGTCTAGAAAAAATATTTTAAATAATCTTTTAAAGTAACTGCACATTTTGTAATCAAATTCTCAATGTGGTCTGACTTTCAGCTGGCTTGCTGTGTGCGCTGATGCTGTCGATGTGAAAGTGTTAGACGGCAGATCAGAAACGTTGGACACTATGTAAGTATCTGTAAATGTGCACAAGTAGTTTGTCTCAGCAGTTAAAGCCCTAGTACGTTAAGGAGACCCAGAAACCCTGTACTTCTCCGTGTTAATACAAGGAACATTTTCTCAATTTCTATTTGACATACAGTTTTCAAATTTTTACCAGTGATATATTGGGCTAATATCTAATTTCTCACGGTTTTCGATTTATATAATACTTAATATTTTTCAAGAATTCTAAAGTTTTTAATGTGACAAAAACATTTTTTGATATCCTGGTCCATATAACGCTGTTTACAGATTCGTTGCAGTTTTGAGTCTTTCCATGTGTTCACTTTTTCAATAGATTCGGATTAGAAAGGTCTCTGAATATGGGCTTTATTATATGCATAATAGCTTCTGGTATATTATTCTTGTGATTGTAAGGAAGGTCAGAAGGACATTCTAATTGTCTATTATATTTACACCAGGTATCTGGACCTTTAGGGCATAATCCGTGCATTGGTTTCTCATTGGTCGACAGCTTATGGAAATATATAGCCCATTATGGAAATTAATTTTGGCCATAAATTATTAAAAAACCTGTATAAATTATATAGTTTTGGAATCAAAAAATTCTTTACTATTAATATCTGAAAAAAATTTTTTACCTTACCGGGTCCCCTTAAAGGACCTAGTACATCCAAGTCAAACAAGTGCCAGAATCCTAAGGATGATACCAGGGTTTGTCTACGAATTTAACGTAGTTTAAACTAAACAAGACAGCTCCTACATGCCCACAGGTTTAGTTTCCATATAGTGGAATATTTTAGTTCTCTAAATAAACTGTAAAGGTTAGCATGCACTGGAACAAACACGGAAAAAATATTCCGTTTGTACTATGTACACGTGTTTGATGAGGGAAGCCATTTTCGTTGTTTGGCTGCAGCTTGTGCATGAAATAGTCATGTTTTTTTATATTTTCGTTTATCTTCATCCCATTTTCCTCTTCTTCTCTCCCATCTTCTTGGCCCCCTCTTGCTCTTCTTCCTCCTGGTCCTCCAATGAATACCTTTTTTTCACTGCCCTTTCCTCTATCATTCTTTGTGTGTGACCTGCCCACCTAATTCTACCTTGTTTTATTACTGCGTGATGATGTCTGGTTCCTTGTGTAGTAGATACAATTTGGCATTTGTCATAGCCCTCGTATAATGTGACAAATTCCAACTGTAAGTAAACATTTCAGGACATTTTTATTTTAAGCCTGCATCATAGTGAAAAGCGCCTTGCTGCCCAAGAAATTATAGTTGCCGCTTATACTCACTGTTGGGTGTCAATATTTTCTAGTTCCTCTGGGTCTGTAAAAAAGGATTTGTTTTGAAAGAGATTCATCATTCATTCATGGTCGTTCCACCTTTCTCTGTGTACTTGGGTCTTTTTGTTTAAATTATAAATTTGAAAGCTCTCCCGATTGTCTCGTTTTCAATTTACACCTTTGTGTTACCCCTCCACCTGAACTGACCATAGAAACCTCATCTCAGCCCACTACTTCAAGTTCTAGTACTTAAAGGTCAGGTCTTGTTACCACGTAGACCACAGGCATAGCCGTATAGGAATTTTTTTCTAATATTACATCTCTGGCATTTAACAGTGTTAATTAAGACATATCGTACAGCATTCAGTTAATGATACAAAAAGAAATAAATGTTTAGTATTTTTAGAAATAAGTGTATTATTTAAAAATTAACACATACCCTTGATCCGTCGTGTGACTTTGTTTTGTATTTAAAATAACGCGTTTTGGGTGCACACCGGAAGGTCGACCTTCAAAGGGACGTATACGGACATGTGCAAGTTACAGAGTAATGTAATTTTAACATTTAACCACCTCAACTGAGTGAATTAATCTAAAGATGGAACATATGTTCCAAAACGCGTTATTTTAAATAAAAAACAAAGTCACACGACGGATCTAAGGTAATTTATTAATTTATAGATAACGAAGTGACTTGGATACCAATAACAATATGTATGTATTGTTTAATCAGTTTCATTTTTTTTTTTTTTCAGATATACCGATACTCGTCACACAGATTTTGTCCGAGGGTTGTCATGGCATCCACAGTTCCAGACCCTCATCACTTGTGGCTGGGACAGACGGATTCTTTCACATTCCATTCCACAGTAATTCTTTTTTTTTTTTGTTGACTGTGAAGTTGGCACCCAATTATTTTGTATTCTTCTTTTACTTGTAATCGTACATATTTTTTGTACATGTACTTACAGTTATAATATAACTATGATAAAATTGTTTGTTCTTTAATAATTGTACCTAACCTTCCCAACTACAGTGCACACAGAATTTTCATTGTTTTTAAATAATTTAGGTTTTCTTTCTGAAGTAGTTTCAAGTATAGTGTAATTTCAGTTGAGTGACAAATATCTAGAATGATGTTTCCCAGTTAGCACTTACCCAAGAACCCCTGTAGTTTTTCTAATATTATTGATGGGGATCCCCTCTACTTTTAATGTTTTGGGGAGGTCTAGTATGAAATACAGTGAAACCTCGTCTGCGGACCGGCCAAAAAGCGCTTTATATCTAGGGTCGCTTTATACAAAGGTCCCAAGTTTAACTATTTAATTTGCCAGGACCGTGGAAAATGAGCGTTACATCAAGGGTTGCGTTTTATCACAGGGGCATTATATTGAGGTTCCACTGTAAATCTTGGAAGTATAAATAATAGGGACTTTTCTCAAAGGAAAAAAGTTAATCAAATGAAATTATATGAAGTAAGGGGAAAGCCACCTTAAAGTAGCTTGAAATAGATGAAATACATTTTTTATAAAATATAAAAGTTGCATTTTTACACCCATCTTAAGAAAAAACTTAAATTTGAATTTATTATATTTTGTAAATGCTGAACACAATAAAAACCATTATTATTGTCCGGTGAACACAATGGCGTGTTTATATTTTTAACCATTATTATATCTGATTTCTGAAATGTATACCATGGACAAGTTACTACGTCACCTACAGACTTGTGGTGATCTGCACCAGACGTCTTTTGAAAAATACCCATATAGCGTAATCAACATAATAGGATTATTCGTAGAAATTTTTTAGAAATAATCCATATGTAACACTTGAACTGAATTGCCTATTAATGTGGCAGAAAATTAAAATTATATCTGTGTGGTAAATCAGATAAGATCTTGGTGTCTAACTAGTACCTACAGCTGGGACCAGTGTAGTTGAAAGCTATCACCAGCTGTATTTTACTGCTTGTACCTGCTGTAATTTACAACAAGAAAATAGACTCAACGTTGCTAATTGGAAGTGGCTTCACGCGCTGCGGCAGCAAGAATCAAGGGACAACTCCCAAGGTCATACTGCCGCTGTATAGGATATGTTCTGTTTTTCTGGCAACAGTGTGCCGCTGGTACCTGGCTCCATTTTACTGCCGCTACACTTTCGTCTCAGCACTTTTGCTATTCACTTGATTTACTTCCAGTTGAATTTTTGTGATTTGTTTGTTTTACTTTGTTGTGGCATAATTTTTGAAATGGAGTTAGACAGTAAACAAATTATTGTGGAAGTAGAAAAATACCCAGAATTATACGATATGAAAAATGAAAGCTACAAATACAGAAACGCTAAAATTGAAGCATTGAAACTTAAAATTAGCCTAGGCATATTGTCAAGCAATTAATTAAATGATTAAATTGAAACCATAATTAAATCAACCACTATTTCATTAAATATTTAATTTTTATGCACTCATCTACACAACACACAGTTCAGTTACAGTGCCAAGCACCTCAGAATGGTAGCAGCAAATTACTGCTTGTAAGCGCTATAAAATACACCTCTTTTTACAGATAAATCTAGCTGTAAAGTGTCGCTTGTACACGCCATAATTTACAGCTTGTGGAGCCGCGGGCTCATTGTTATGTATTTCAGTGGTGGGTACATTTTGTGCATATACATAATATATAAAAAAGTATGGTTTATATTTTAAAAACAACAGTAATACAGTACTTTTCATAAAATCATTTACAAGTTACTGATTGTAGGTTTTCCGGCCACTGTCTATAGTTCTGAAGTCTTCCGGTCTCTTACGCTGTGGTCCATCATTGGAAGTTTGCTTGCTATATTCTTAATTGCAGCCACAGCAGGCATCTTCAGCAGTACGTTGGATGAGATATCAGTATCTAAACTATGCCCATCGTCGGAATCAGTGGCAATTTGTCACGTTTTCAGGTGCACTGATCCCAGCTGTGGGTATTTGTTAAGCCTGTGTCACACTATGCTACTTCACTAGCTGCTACTACATTTTATGTCCATTTCTATGTCACAGTGTTTACATAGCCGCTGTTTAGTAGTGGCTAGTACAGCAGAGTACGTGGTTGTGTAGATTGGTTTGAGGTTAAAAGTATTGCAGTCTGTAGGTGAGCGACGTGAGGCTTTCAGATGTGTTGCTGATTGATGTTAGAGAGCTTTGTAAGGAGTTGCTGACTAACATAAGGAACAAAAATAAACACATGTGGTTTTGAGAGTGGATAGGTTAAAAGGGATGAGAATGGATAAACTGGGCGCTTCAACAACACTAATAAGAGAGCTAACAAGTGAGGACTCAGTTGTACAATAATATCACGAGTTTCAGGACTTGATAGGTTTAGTGTCACCAAACTAACTTTTGTTTGTATGCATCTTCTGTCCTGGCACCATTCTTTTTAGTTATATTCAGTTCATTATGGTAATCATCATGGAGTACTTTAATCTTCCTTTTTAAAGCATCTTCCCTTGCTGTTAATCCAGCAAGTTCCAGCTCATCTAACAACCAAGTGAAAGCAATTTTTACAAATACTCTTCAGATGTAATGTCCCACAGACAATTATATATATAATAATATATATAATGTAATTGTTTCACCATCTGACTACTTTAATTGAACATTGTAAATGTAGAATAGAACACTCAACAGGTGCAATACAACAACGAAACCAAAACAATCATAGAGGCAGGCAGTGGTAACAAGTTACTTTACTGCTACTGCTTTGTCACGCTGGGCGACTAGGGCACTACTCGGTAGCGGGTAGTGAATCATGTGATTCTCAAGGTCGGCTACTGGGTACTTAGTAGCACCTACTTCTCTAGCTACTGATTTTTCACTTGCCGGCAAGCGCTAGTAGCCGAAAACACTATCTGTGGGTAACTGTCCAACTATAAGGGGACACTAAAACATATCTAAAAGTAAGTTGGCTAACTAAAAGTATGCTAACTGTGGATAGCATGTTTCAGATGCATACATAATACATCTATTCTGCTATTCGTAAAATGAAATAGATTGTCAACGTTAGAGAAGCTCAATTTGCTCTGGTAGGGGTACACAACAATATTGGTAGGTATACCCACTCTTGTGTTTTCACTGCGCATATGCTTCTCTATCATTGACAACCTCTACCAGAATGGTTGTCATATCAGGTTCGTCCATTAGGCAATCTTTCGCATCAATGTAATTTGTAATTATGAAACATCCAGGTGGTTACATCTATTAAGTGCTCCTTGCTTTTCATATTTTTTTCTGCCTAATTTTTTTTTCTTTAATCTGTCTCACACTAGACTACTTAGTATCTGCTACACGAGTAGCGGCTAGTGAAGTAACATGTGAAGTATACACAGGCCTTAGATACCGAGATGTGTATACTATAATTATGTCTGCCAGTGGCTATGTATTATTACTTCCATGCACTCCTCTTATTCACCTTCCTCCGACAACATACGAATACCAGAGTGGTTGTCATATCAGGTTCGTCCATTAGGCAATCTTTTGGATAAATGTAATTATGAAGCATATCCAGGCGGTTACATCTATTAAGTGCTCCTTGATGTTCATATTTTTTCTGAACACATAACTTCATCCTCCACTGTCAATAATGCTGAACTTTTCTTCAAGTTTTTCATGTTCAAAATCTTACTTTTCAGTTGGATTAAAGTACGTACGGCCGATATAGCAGGAGACGCAACACCATGTGATTTGTGACAATACTGATTAATAACTTCATCTATTTTATACACAATTTTTGCTTTATTAAATTGTACAGTTCTTGCGTTGTCATTGAGCTGTCACAAGAAACACCCTTTTCAGTCAACTACCGAATCATGGCGCCTTTTTATTGCTTGATGGATTACTCACCACACGAACATGCTGTTAGGAAACATTATTGCGAACGATTTACCAAATTCTATAGCATATTTGGAAATCACTTCTTTTCCATCCACCTACAAAAATTTGCACATTTCATATCTGAATGACGGTCCAGTGCCATATAAAATGTAAGGAGACCATCATTTATAAACCCAATTCCCAACCTCCTTGTGGTAATTAGTCGTTTCCCTTTTCTTTAATCCTGTAATTCTGTAAGGTGTGGTGCGGGTAGCATGTATATGTTTCATGTGCATACATAATACATCTATTCTACAATCCATAAAATGAAATCGCATGCTGGCATGAAAGTCATGCTTTCTTTTGTCATTCATTTCTAATAAAATGATTTTATTGTCTTTAGTTCTGAACCAATTGAGCAGAAGTCCACATCTATTTGAAGTTCTGTCACTACCATAAAATTCCAGTTCTTGTAATTTTAAATTAGTATTTTTAACTGTAGGCATTTCTTTTATCAGTTCAATAAAAGTTGTATACAATTCGCCATATACATCCACGACCAAGATCACCAAGTAACACTTTGTTACTTTTTTCGTACTTGGCATTTCAAAAGACTTTTACACACCTTAACTGACTGCATGTCCTTAAGTAATGAAATTAATTGAATGGGTGAGAAGACGAAGGAAAGCTTCCACATTCTGAGCAAATTTAACTGAGATAGCCACTTTGTTTAAAAACTAAAAACACATCAGTTTGTAATGGTACAAAGATATGGGCTGTATTTTATTATGTCATCAAGTGTATTAACGGGGAGTTACCCACACAGAGCCTCAGTTTTAATAATCGAAGCTCACTTTTGAAACACCCAGTTGTCAGTTTGTACAATAAGCCAGACAAGGTGCGACGAAACCTGGAACATCGGAATGTGTCCGAGCGTGCGTGTGCTGAGTAGACATCGTGAAGAGTACGTAGATTCCCTGGTCGCCGGCTGCAAGATGACGTTAAACAACGAGGAATAGCGATAAATGCGCTTAGCCAATGAGAAGGCAAGTTGCCACGCTCAAGAAGGATTCTGGCCATTTTGAAAACGGCTAAGTAAGAGTCAGTTGGCTTATAACTTCGGAACCGCACAGATACGTTAATGCGCGGTTCGCCTAAAATCTATTCAACAATGTAGACCGACCAGCCGAGATTCGACAAAAAGTTACGAAACTATCAATAAAATTGTGTAAAGTACTACTACAACAGTGAAACTGTAAACAATAGTCAGTGATCAAAACTTAACCAGTTAAAACATATTTCGGCATACGTGATCAAGGAACAAAACCGGGAGTGTTGCCACCACGTGTCAGACACAACCAAAGGAAAGTAACTGTTTTAAAAATAATTAAATAAATATAAAAAATTAAGAAGAGCTCTAAACAAAGTGGGGTAAAAAGTGTGAACGGTAAGCATGAATGAGTGAAGTACTGGGTTGCCTTGCTTAATATCTAATCTTTATAGAAGTTAAGACATATAATTAATTAATTCCTGTTGTTTATTAAGTCATAAGCCATGCTTTATGTAAAACCAAAAGTCAGGTTAACCAGTTGTTCATAAACAACTTCTAAGAAATGTATCAGAGATAAGACCAGACAGATTTTTAATAAGGAAAGTAAAGCAAAAGAGAAAGAAAAAATGTTGAATTTGAGTAATAAACTAAGTTGATTAACATAGTAAATGAGAGTGATTATTACTTAACGACACCCAGTAACCTCTCTTACAGGGTATGAGTTTGCATAACAGGATACTGGACCCTGTGTAGGTAAGCATTTTGAGAGTTGCAAATGATTCAGAATAAACAAAAATATTTATCAATAATTAGTATTATTACAATGGCGCTCCGAACTTTGGACAGTTTGTACAAATGTATTTTTGTATAGGTTATGCCTACTCGTGGATGTAAGAGACGTTATGGGAAGTTACGTATAAATTAAGTACAAACAAGGAGGTTATGTTATACTAGGTTATATTTAAGTGATTCTTATATGATATAAAATACTACTGAATGCATTTAAGATAAGAATTTTTTTAGATATATGAAAATTTTGTAATTTAAAAAGATGGCAGAAAATAAGGAAAATAATATGATTGACGTAACTTGCGGTAATGAGTCAGCTGTCATGAGCGGCCTTGGAGTTCATTCGACTCCGAATGTAGGTCGAGACAATAAAGTAGATGAATCAAGTGTTACAGATGATTCGGGAATTCAATTAACACCAATTGCAACTAATAAAAGTAACCAATCTGAAAATGATATGAAATATTTGTGTAGCACGTTGTACAGTATGAATAATAAATTTGATAAATTAAGCAGTGATGTTAATGAATTGAAAGAACACAGTAAAGAAGTAAAGTGATTTCGATAAAATAAATAGTCGCTTTGACGTAAATGATAGCAAACTAGAAAAATTAGATGAACAAAATATCAAATTAGAAATGAAATAAAGCAAGTTAATAAACGTTTTGATAAAACCGATGAGATATTTCAAACTAAATTTAACGAATTAGAACAAAGCATTGAGAGGATGGGAGTGTGGAGAATAAATACAGGTAAGTGCAGTATAAATGGAAATAATGAAGTAACAGACGACATTGGTGTCAAAACAGGTGAGAATAGTGGTGATAAGATGACAAAAAAGAGTGAAGAAATAATTAACGAGGTAAGTGATAGTTATAAAGAGGAGTTAATAAGTAATTGCTTAGCAGTAAAAAAGTTGAAAACGAGCTATTTACGAGTGATACAGTGAAAACTAATAGTGGTGATGAAGTTTTAGTTGAAGTAGAATTCAATAACGAAGTGTTAGCGAGTGTTGATGAAATTGAGAGAGAGGGTGATGAGAGGTTAGGGGGGCAGAGGGTAAATTTTCCCCGGGTATATTGTGAAAGAGGATTTTCACAAGTGTTTTATGAGGACAGAGTTTCCTCCAGAGGTTATGTGGAAGACGAGGTGTCTTCAAGTTGTAACAGGACAAACTATTGGGGTTTATTTCTTCTTAATTAAATGTAAAATGTAATGGCCACTCCCGCCGAACGTTTGAATCATAAACGCTGGACAGTTTTTTTTACACCTTGCAGTCAGTGCAGTTCCAAGCCAAGCCGTACGTAGGTGTTGTTGTTGCACAAAAGCCATTAATGAGTCTGGGAATGTGAAAGCTATCAGCGAGGGAGGCATATTCGCGCGCATGAGTGTGACGCTGAGAACAGAGTGAGAGGCACATACGAAACATTCCAGGGCCGAAAGGGTGATGAAAACAAAGAACAGTCGGCAAATAACATCTCAAGGATACAGACGCAAGCAGTCCGCCGGCCGGGCGTAGTTTTTTGTCTCGCCCGCAGTTTAGAAAATGTGATATAAAGTCAAAATTTAACCATAAGTGATTTGAATGGCAGTTTTCTTTATGCAATAACAGTTTCGGCGATTATCAGTTAAAATAAAAATGTGCACGTAGAGCAATGTGACGTCTTCTGGATTCAAATGAACAGCTAAGTAACAAATGTGTGGAGTATTTTTTTTTTAACAAGGGCTAAATGAAAATTACAATGTAATTAAATTTTCTTAACTGAATGAGATCTCTAAGGGTAAAGGGTAATTGTGTGTGAGTAAAAGAATGTTAGACTAAGAAGGCTGGTTTGTGTTGCTTAAGATTAGTTGTTATTTAATTTCTTGATGTTTTATTTTTTTGGAATTTATATATTGTCATTCAATTTTCATTGTATCAGAATAACTAAATAAGCAATATATATTGTGTACTGTGAATTTCATAATAAATAAGGGAGGGGAAGAAATAGTTGGTTGATGATGGAAACTTAATGATGAAAGAAATAATATTAATAAAACTTAATTAATGGGAACAAGTAAAGTTTTCTTTATTACAAATAAACCATTCTGATCTCCTGAGTTCGCCGAAAAGAACCTGGCCCGAAATGGTAAGTACATATTTTTCTTGCAGTTGGTAACAAGATGGCGCCCGAAAAATTAGAAAGAAAACAGTGAATAAAATTAAAATTAACCAAGTTCTAATTATGAGGAAAAAATAATATCACAATTGGCTTCCGAACTTGGGGACATTTATATAAAGAAATTTATATAAATATAGGCCTACTTGGAGAGCAGAATGGTGGTTTGAAATGAATAAAGTATAAATAAGGTACATAGGAGGTTACGAGAAGTAATGTAAAGTGTTATGTAAGTAGAATACATTGTTGTGTGATAAGTAGATGTTATATATGTTAGTATTTTGATATAAAAGAAAAAACTTTATCATTAAAAATGGAAAATAAAGAGATAAATCTTGAAAACACTCTTACAGAGTCCATGATAATCAATAATGTAGAAGCACAGTCTACTCCACTGACAGCTAGAGTAAAAGAGTTGTCGATGGACGATATGTTTAACGTAATAAGAACAATGTCCGAAAATATAAATAGTAATCTAAATGAATTGAAAGAACAACAAAGTGATTCCAATGTTAAATATGATAAAATAAATGCTAGACTTGACGTTAGTGACACTAAAATGAATGATAAATTTGAGATGCAAAATAATGAGATAAAGTTGATGAGGGGGGAGATAAAACGACAAAATTTTAATTTTAGCAAACAAATTGATGAAATGAATGCACGTTTCGATAAAACGAAAGAAAAAATAGTAGCGTTAGTAAATGAGAAGTTCGATAGACCAAAGAATAAAGTAGATGAGAATTACGAGAATAAAAAGGGGGTAGAGAATAGTGGAGAAACAGGTAAACTAAACATAAATAAAGATGGTCAGATGACAAATAATAAGGTAAGTGGTGTTGAGAATTATGACAATACAAATAAAAATATGGTGTTAGAAAATAATTGTGTGGAGATTGATAGTGATAACGAAATTTTAGAGAGAGTAGAAGATGATAATGATGGGATGTTAGTGTGTGTTGAGTCAGAGAGAAAGTGGAGAAAGAATTTACAGGTAAAAGGGTTGCAGGGGGTAAATTTTTCCCGTGATATTGTAGTTGGGAGTGAAGTAAAGGCTTCACATGTGTTTAGGAAGGACGAGAGTTCCTTCAGTATATATTTGGAAGACGATATGTCTGCAAATAGATTTCCCTGGATGTTTTGTGCACTTCATAGGTGGTGCAGTAATTATGAGTTAGTGTCCCCTGCATATTTTGAGAGTGAGAGATATATTGAGAGAGAGAGGTATTGTGGTGAGAGAGAAAGAGAGAGATAGAGATTTTTAAAGTAAATAGAAACTATGAAGAGTTTGTAGAGAGGTTAGGTGGAGAGAGAAGTAATAATAATAACAAGTACTTACCTTGTAGTGAAACTGAGATAGTAGAGATGATGTATAATTATAATGAATACTTACCTTGGTTTAAGATGCTGTTATTAGAGATGATGTTATAAACGATGATAAGATAACTTACATGATTATGACAAATTATACTAAGGGCGACAGGACCATACCCTATGATGACGTGTTACATGATGAAATGATATGGAATAAGCCTATTAATTCAAACAACATTGTGGAAAGATATAAAAGTTTAAATAAGTATTATATTGATAATAATATCATATATTTAAGAAAAAATAATGTATGTAGACCTAAGATTCGACTGTTGTTCGATGATGGTGGATAAAGTGTTTTATTGTATATGAGCATTTAATTATGTGACTAGTGTGGGTTTGAGATGGATTGTTTTATGAGCTGATTTTGGTCAACAATAACAAATAATAAGTTGGATCGTATATTTTTTGTGTATTAATGTCAATGTATTTGTGTATTCTTGATGTTGTGTATTACATGTATTTTTATGTAAACCATGTATGTAACAGGAAGTTATAGTTTAATTGATTTAATAATAACAATTAACATTTTTTGACTAAATAAGTGATGAAAGTAATGGTGAAATTTTAAATAATTGAATTAAAATAAATCGTAGATGAATCAATTGATTAATGATTGTTATACAAATAAATTTTGATAATGAAGTTAAATGATTTTATGAAATTAAGATTCTATAATGATTCATAAATGATTAAACATATAATATGTGTGAATATGGAATTACGTTGTTATTAAGAGGTAAGTGATGAATTTTCCCGGGTAATGTTTAATGATTATATTAAGGTGAAAATGTTGTAAAAGGGTTTGGGTGATAATGATAAATAAGGCATGTGAGTTAAGCAGAATTAATTTTAATGGGAGTTAGAGAGAATAAGAAGTCGAAGTACCAGTAACACACAAACAGAGTATGAGATATTTTAGGGACACAGTGGTGTTAGTGATTATACGTAGAGAAGGTGAGTAATAAGTAATGGAAATGGAGATTAAATAATTATGGTGATATTTTGTAGTAAGGGTAGTGGTGTACGGAGTGATCAGCGTGCTGCGTTGTGGCAAGTGATAGAGTAGTTTAAGGGAGTGTTTGCCGATATTTGGTGGGGGACAAAGGGTTAGGAATGTATATGGCCAGGTTGGGAACACACATCCTAGTAAAAAGAGGAGAATAAATTGAGGTAAGTGAAATTAGTGAAGGGGGTTATTATTGAGAGATTGGTGTCACCCTATGTATTATGTTAGTGATTGTTAGTAGGAAGAAAGGGAGTAAGATTATAAATGTTAATGCCATTTCGATAAGTCAAATCATAGTGAATACAGGAGTCACCCAGACTAATCAATGATCAAAATGTGAAGGGTTAAGTAGAAAATTCCTAGTAGAAAGGTAATAAGAAATGAAATATAATGTAACATGAATGTTAATAATAAATTTGAATTTTTATAGAATTAAATGGTACAATAATGAGTAATTAAAAGTTGATTAAATATCACTATAGTATTGACGACTCGGAACACTAAGTTTTTTATAAGTAGAAACGTAAAGTTTTACCTTACGCTTGGACTGTGGCTCGTCTTGCTGAGTTAAATTCTTGGATTTCGTTGTCCATGACGTGTCCGTTACTTAACTAAATATCACTATAGTATTGACGACTCGGAACACTAAGTTTTTTATAAGTAAAAACATAAAGTTTAAAAACTTAGTGTTCCGAGTCGTCAATACTATAGTGATATTTAGTTAAGTAACGGACACGTCATGGACAACGAAATCCAAGAATTTAACTCAGCAAGACGAGCCACAGTCCAAGCGTAAGGTAAAACTTTACGTTTTTACTTATAAAAAACTTAGTGTTCCAAGTCGTCAATACTATAGTGATATTTAGTTAAGTAACGGACACGTCATGGACAACGAAATTCAAGAATTTAAAAGTTGATATAAAAGAGTTAATAGAAAATTCAAGTAACAATGTTTATAAATTTCTATATAAATCAGTTAAAGGTGAATTGTTCGTTATTAATATTAATATGTGGATGAAATTTAATTTGATTTTATATGTTTACAGAAGGGACTCTCCCCCATTTTCGGGCGATCACAGACTCACCACCTCTGATCGTGGATTTTGGCAATCTGGAGGCGGACCATGGTTGGCGGTAGCCTCAGCAAGGGGGTGAAAACAACGATGGTCCTACTCCAAAAATTGGTGCAAGTAGAAATTTAATTTTGTTGTTGAACAGGGAGGGGAAGAACTGCATGAATTCTTTGCTGCTCTGTAACGGACCTGAATACGTATGTACCTATAGTTTATATTTTAAACTGTAATTGTTTTGAAAGAATATAGTTTCACTATTGTAACGGGGCAAAAAGGAGGTTTTTTATTTTATTAACTTTGGGTTTCATTTTAGTAAATTTCACAATTCACTTCATCTGTGTGGACAGCCACGGGTTCAGATAAGGCGTAGTTCGAACAAAGAAACGGTGATGAAACAATGCAAAGGAATGTGCGAGTTGACGATTCCTGGAACTTTAACGCTGTGTGACATCTGCGCCCAAACGCACTAACATCGGCGGGGCGCAGATCCATGCCAAGTTAGTAAAACAATATGGCTTGGAGACAATATTTTTTCGCCACGTGGTCCGAGATGACGGAAATAAGTTTAAGTCCGTCCCACATTTGTGACATCGACCAGTGAGCACTCAATATCGTCAACGTCTAAAACACGAAAAACCCATGTGTTGGCTGAACCGTAACTATGACAAAAAGTAGAAGGCATTGTTTTCTGCCTTGTCGAATAATTGAAAGGGTAAGAGTCTTGGTGAACGCTCTTCCCAGTTCTCTCACCGAAGCTTACCTGGCCAGGTAACCGCCTCACGGGGCTCATCAAAAAGTTATGAATATCAAGTAAAAGTGAGTTTCAGTTAGTAAAAAATGTGACAGTGCTGCTAGTTTTCGGCAAGAGGATGACTTCATAACTTGTTTATGGACATAGACGAACTTTGTAAATGAGGTAACACAAGGTTGAGGGGACGCCATGTGCCGGCAAGGGATATCTGGTTAATTTTGGGGTAATAAAATGGGGCGCATTTATATTTAAAGGGGGGTTTTAAAATTAGTATGAATGCGAGTGCGAGCAGGCTGGGCAGCTTTCCTAATTATAATATGTTTTATGTTAGTTTGTATTTGTATTTTGATGTCATTAAATCTATGTATTTGATTATCGCTAATAATCAAGGAAATAGTTTGTACCCGTATTAAATATTTGGAAAGAACTGATTAACTATGTTTATTTTGGTGGGATTATGTTTATAAAATTATAAATGGGAAAGAGATTTTAATTTGATTGCATAACTACGCCTCATGGCGAATCGCATGTAACTATGTGGGTGTAACTGGGAGTAACAATAATTTAGAAAAAATTAAACAAAAGTTTTCTTTTCAATATATATGTCGTTAGAGTATTTATTTCGTACCTCCACACTGTTTCTGACCTCGCTTATGAACGAACTCTGGGACCCGAGTGAGAAATTAATAGTGGTAAGTACAAATATGAAACATTATTAATAATAAATAATAAAGGTAATAGGTATGTTTTTATACAAATGGCAGCCCGAACTAAGGACTTTATATAAAATATTTATATAAAATAAGCCAGAAATCAGAAACAGAGTGGGTATCGAAAGGGTATATAAGACGTAAAGATAAGGTTATGTTGTGACTATATGCGGTAGAGTAAATAGTTTAAATAGAATATTTTGTATATATAATAAGGTTGTGTAATATTTATTACACGATAAAATTTTGAAAGAAATATATTTAAACAAAATTTTTTCTTAATAATGGCAGACAATAAGGAAAATGTCAGCATCACTGACAGTGCAAATGATAGTCAGACAAGCATGACTGAGTCACAAATCATGAGTGAAGGAATTATTCACTCAACGCCAGTCCCGACTAACAGGGCTGAAGATAATGAAAATAATGCAAATGCTTTTTAACACACAGAATAATAAGTTTGATGAAAAATTTAGTAAACTTGATGAAAAATTTAGTAAACTTGATGACAAATTTAACGAACAGAAAAGTGAAATTAGAGAAGTCCAAAATAATTTTAACGTAAAATTTGATGAAGTAAAAAATGATATCAGAAAACAGAATGTTAATTTTGATAGACGAATCAATGAAATAGATGTACGTTGTACAAATATTCAAGAACAGGTAGTAGAAATAGTTAATGAGAAATACGATGCTAAAATAAATGATTTAGATGACAGAATCAATACAATCAATGAAACAGTAATTAACAAAGTTCAAAACCAAATA
Source organism: Magicicada septendecula (assembly GCA_034769895.1). NCBI lineage: Eukaryota > Metazoa > Arthropoda > Insecta > Hemiptera > Cicadidae > Magicicada > Magicicada septendecula. Next base: position 1,421,460,987 of record CM068367.1, on the reverse strand, counting down.
GAGACACAAAGTAAAGAAATAGAGAATAGATGTTTAACCACAGTTAATGAGCAGTTAGAGAGTAGAACTAAATAAACAGATAGAAATTAAGACGAATATTTTACAAGATAAATTAGAGAAATTTGAATTGAATGTTGTAAACATAACAAAAAATATTGAAACAATTGATAATACAATATCAGAATATGAAAGTAATAACAACAGTAGAATAAGTGTAATACAGAGTAAGATCAAAGAAATAGATGATTTAAATATGCAAACTAATAATGAGATCTATGACAAATGTATTTTAATTGAGAATAATTTAATGAGTGTGAAAAATGAGTTACGGGGGGAAATTAACAAAAAATTTACTGGAGTTACTGAAAGGGTAATAATAACTAGAGACTTACATAACGAAATTGAGTTAGAAACGTTCAGCTATGAAAGCAGAACAATACACCCATGAGATTTATAAACCAAACCCGGGAATACAACCGTTTCAACAATAGTAATTGGGAGGTACAACTAACCAAAATAATTAAGTGTTTTAAGGGTAGTTCAATAGTGTGGGCGGAAGCACATAGGTTAGAGTGGGACTGTTACGAGACATTCGAAAAAGCATTTAAAGGGAAATATTGGATAGAAGACGAACAAGAAATACTAAGAAGCCGTATAATGGGAACGGGATAACGATTTACGTAACTAAGCTATATAACGAAGCTAAGTACCTAGAGCCGCAGATACCATTTAAATCTTTTGTTAGACATGTAAGTAAGCACTTACCGAGAGAAGTGCAAACCACCTTAATGACAAAAGAGATTGAAGATATGAACGAGCTGGAGAGAATATTAGATATATTACAGAGCATTAGAGATCGAGAAGTGGGTAGGCGACCACAACAGAATAATAATAGTCATCATGTTGAATATAGTCAACATAAAAATAGTAATTATCATGGATATAATAATGTGCATAGAGATAGTGTAAACAAATCAGGTGAGTGGAGTTGTTCCAGGTGCAAATGGGAGAATTACGCCAGCAGACAACGGTGTTTTAAATGTAGTTTACCCAGAGAAGTCCAGTAATCTCGTTCAGGTGCGGCCATAGTCGCCGAGCCAGGGGGTTGTTTACCCATAATGTATAAGAACTAATGGGGGTTGGTTGGCACCATATCCTCACCGATCCTCTTAGGGGTTTAGCAATGAGATTTCTTCTGTTTCGGCAGAAGATATCTCATTGGGGGGGTATTGTAACGGGGCAAAAAGGAGGTTTTTTATTTTATTAACTTTGGGTTACATTTTAGTAAATTTCACAATTCACTTCATCTGTGTGGACAGCCACGGGTTCAGATAAGGCGTAGTTCGAACAAAGAAACGGTGATGAAACAATGCAAAGGAATGTGCGAGTTGACGATTCCTGGAACTTTAACACTGTGCGACACCTGCGCCCAAACGCATTAACATCGGCAGGGCGCAGACCCACGCCAAGTTAGTAAAACAATATGGCTTGGAGACAATATTTTTTCGCCACGTGGTCCGAGATGACGGAAATAAGTTTAAGTCCGTCCCACATTTGTGACGTCGACCAGTGAGCACTCAATATCGTCAACGTCTAAAACATGAAAAACCCATGTGTTGGCTGAACCGTAACTATGACAAAAAGTAGAAGGCATTGTTTTCCGCCTTGTCGAATAATTGAAAGGGTAAGAGTCTTGGTGAACGCTCTTCCCAGTTCTCTCACCGAAGCTTACCTGGTCAGGTAACCGCCTCACGGGGCTCATCAAAAAGTTATGAATTCAAGTAAAAGTGAGTTTCAGTTAGTAAAAAATGTGACAGTGCTGCTAGTTTTCGGCAAGAGGATGACTTCATAACTTGTTTATGGACATAGACGAACTTTGTAAATGAGGTAACACAAGGTTGAGGGGACGCCATGTGCCGGCAAGGGGTATCTGGTTAATTTTGGGGTAATAAAATGGGGCGCATTTATATTTAAAGGGGGTTTTAAAATTAGCATGAATGCGAGTGCGAGCAGGCTGGGCAGCTTTCCTAATTATAATATGTTTTATGTTAGTTTGTATTTGTATTTTGATGTCATTAAATCTATGTATTTGATTATCGCTAATAATCAAGGAAATAGTTTGTACCCGTATTAAATATTTGGAAAGAACTGATTAACTATGTTTATTTTGGTGGGATTATGTTTATAAAATTATAAATGGGAAACAGATTTTAATTTGATTGCATAACTACGCCTCATGGCGAATCAGATGTAACTATGTGGGTGTAACTGGGAGTAACAATAATTTAGAAAAAATTAAACAAAAGTTTTCTTTTCAATATATATGTCGTTAGAGTATTTATTTCGTACCCCCACACTGTTTCTGACCTCACTTATGAACGAACTCTGGGACCCGAGTGAGAAATTAATAGTGGTAAGTACAAATATGAAACATTATTATTAATAAATAATAAAGGTAATAAGTATGTTTTTATACACTATGACTAAAAATAATTGTTCACTCTTAAAAAATAAATGTCTTTAAACGCATGTGCAGATACAGGAGAAACATTATATTTATGTTTCTGGATAGTGCAGTAGCTTCAAGTTTTAAAATGGGGCTGAGCAAATGTAAATACCCTATTAACCATGGACTTGCTCCCTATTTTTCTAATGAAATGAAAGACCGATTATGTCAGTGTGATGATTTCGTCGTTTCTTTCGATGAATCTTTGAATAAGAACATTTAAAAAGGACAGATGGACATATTTGTAAAGTTTTTTGGTGTCAATAGAAGTAGGGTGCGTACTGAATATTTTAAGTGTTTTTTTGGATAGAGCCACAGCACAAGACCTTCTAGACAGCTTCATTGCAGGAATAAATCCATTACAGCCTAGGAACATTCTCCAAGTGTCAATGGACGGTCCCAATGTAAATTTGAGTTTTATTAAAAAATTGGATGAAAAGATCAAAGAAGAAAATCCAGATGAAAAACATCTAATTAATATTGGTGTTTGTTGTCAATGGTGTGATAAAAACTGGGTTACAGATGGCAAAGTGGGAAGTGGATAGCTTTTTGCGAGATGTTTATTACATCTTTAATGATTCACCAGTCCGCCATGAGTCTTATTGAACTTACTGGAAAATCTATTTTTCCTTTAAAACACTGTACAACCAGATGGCTTGAAAATGTGCCTTCTATTGACAGAGTTTTAAGTATTTTTGATGATATAAAGAAATTTGTTGACAGCCAAAAATATCTCAATACAAAACCATTAAAAAATGTTTGTTCAAACCAAAGATATATTTCTGAAATGCAAACTGGCTTTTTTTAAAATACTTTCATTGGAATGTGAACCATTTTTACGAAAGTTCCAAACCTCAGACCCACTTGGTCCATTCCTGTTCACAGATTTGCAAAGTCTCGTACAAAATTTGATGGAGAGATTTCTTAAATCCAGTAAAATGCCTACTACAACAACTAAGCTTTTTTCATTAGATTTACATGACAAAGAAAATTTGCGTGATGTAAAAAGTATTGATCTCGGATTTCATACAAAAGACTTCTCAAAGAAGCCACTTCAAAAGAAAGTGATATCCTAAAATTCAAACTTGAATGCCAGACGGTGCTAGTCAAAATGACAGAAAAGATATTAGAAAGATGTCCTCTGAAGTACAAGCCTGTCCAAGGGCTCTCATCACTGGATCCTACTATAATTTTTCATCAGCCAGAGCTAGGGAAACAAAGATTTGGTTTATTGCTAGAGGCATTGTACACCAATAATCGAATCACAGATTCTGTTGCTGAGAAAGCAAAAGCACAATACACTCAACTTTGCAGTGAAACTCATTCTACCCTTCACCTACAATTCAAAGTATTTTTGGATGGTGATTGTTCTTCCAAGAGACTTGATGATTTTTTTTCTTCTTTATTACTTGGGAATCAATGTTATTCAGAATTGTGGCAAATTATTAAATTAGGACTGATATTTTCGCATGGAAATACAACAGTAGAAGGAGGGTTTTCTGTAAATAAATCATTATTAGTGGAGAATTTGCAAGAACATAGTCTTTTTAATATTCATTTTTAAAGTATCCAAGTCACTGTATTAAATAAATAATTGCTTATCTAATCCGTCGAGTGACTTACTTGTAATTCCGCTTGACGCGTTTCAGGGCATATGCCCCATCTTCAGAATAATTCCTCTTCACAGAACGTCAGACATTAAGATTAAAATGTAATAAATTAAAATTAAAATCCATGGTTAAAATATTAACTCGTCAAAATATTAAAATATACTAAATGCACAGAGGAGCATGCACTATCACAACATGAGTTCACTTCGCGTTATAGTCGGTGTACACCGCCGCGATGTTACTCGCGCACTCTCTGAAATTTGAATACTGTAGATGCTTGACTTGCTTCCAGTTTAATATTCATCTGAAATTTGAATACTGTAGATGCTTGACTTGCTTCCAGTTTAATATTCAGTGCGCGAGTAACATCGCGGCGGTGTACACCGACTATAACGCGAAGTGAACTCATGTTGTGATAGTGCGTGCTCCTCTGTGCATTTAGTATATTTTAATATTTTGACGAGTTAATATTTTAACCATGGATTTTAATTTTAATTTATTACATTTTAATCTTAATGTCTGACGTTCTGTGAAGAGGAATTATTCTGAAGATGGGGCATATGCCCTGAAACGCGTCAAGCGGAATTACAAGTAAGTCACTCGACGGATTAGATAAGCAATTATTTATAGTCTTTTTGCTCATAGAACAGTGGAAAATGCTATAAGATATTATGAAAGTATTCTTAAAGTTCCTATCACTCAAACAATGTTGACAAATGTAAGAGCTGCCCATAGGAGATATGAAGAACATTTCAGAGTCAAAACAGAACCAAAAAGAAGAAGAGAAGGAAAAGGTTGAAAAAAGAAAATTATCCATAGAGATCAAGAAACTTAAGAGCAGAGAAAGATGTTAAAACTGCAAGCTTTGAAAGAAGAAGACAGTATAAAATCAAAAATTCAGATTCTTGAGAAGAAAAAGTTAGGCTAAATCTCCCCATTTAGAACTTTTATGATCACGGTCGACTTTATTTACCTAGGCTATGATAATTAAATTTGTATTCATGTATCTATTAAAATTAGGTACGGAATTTTAGGTTACCTGTATCAAAGAGTGTTTTAGTTTTAAAGAATAATACAATCTCTTTGTTGCTTTGTATGTTTCCTTTAGATTTTTTATGCAGTTTTTTGTGATATTTTAACCTAATAATGTATATTTATTGTAATTTTTTAATTTAAGCTGTAACGGTACAATTCTGGTACCCTAATAATTTTGGGAAACTACTGTTCCAAAACATAATTATTGTATATCCCATATAAGAGAGTGGTAAAGTTTTGGTGAGAATTTTCAACAACGCAATATTGAGTTAACAGGATTTGTGTCAAATTCAGTGGAAAATTACAAAAGTAGCAAAAAACTGTTTGTCACAATAACGGGTAAACAAGACTAGCCCATGATTACGTCAGACGAAGGAATGCGATGCGCGTACATACATGCAATTGTAAGCCAGAGGCTTGGCCGTTGAACAAAGAACCAGTGACGTAGTTGTTGCCCCACCTCTGCAATGCACAGTGGTGAAACGTTGTCATTTTCGTCCGGACCGTGAAGTGCACTGGTCGGCCAATTCACACGGCCGGCAAATTCACGAAGTGTGATTATCTAAATTTTACACCACCAAAAGTTTATTAATAACATTTTTTGAGTTAAACATCGAGAGTGTGTGATCAAGATGAGACGTTTTCGATAACTCAAAAGTATAGGAAGTGACAGCTAAGTACAAATTGGCTGTAACCAAATTATACAAAATTTTTAGTATTCGAAAGTATACAAAGAATCTTTCTTAATATGACCAAAAGTAATCAAGTAACAAAATTAACTTAAATGAGCTCATAATAAATAACTGTACCAGAGAGAGAGAGAGAGAGAGAGAGAGAGAGAGAGAGAGAGAGAGAGTGAAAGAGTGGATAATAATATATATTAAAAAGTGCTGGGTTGTGCCACTGTAAATTTATATATTTAATATGTTTAACATTTTAATATTATAATACATATTTATTTTGGAGGGCTTGTGAAATGTTTAAGGGGAAATTTAACTTGAAGAATTGAATTACGCCTCATGGCGGATAGTAGCGTGTTTGTTTTACACACAGTAGAGTCACATTCATTTGTACGTAATTAACAATAAAAGGTAATTTCAATGGTAACAAACAGAAACACGAGTGAATTATTTCAGGTAATATATTCTTCGACTCTGGTTCATATAACACGAATTCTGACGTTAGGTAAGTACTCATATTTGTGGTATTTCAGTTTGCAACATGGCGCCCGATATCTTAATATACACCTCAAATTAAATTTACTAATCAATTAATAAAACAGCAATATAGTATTTAATTACATATGGCTTTCGCGAACAGGGACTCTACATAAGACCTAATTTTATGTAGAGTATATATACTGGAGAAACGGAATATTTACCTGAGATAATTGGGAAAGTACGTAATTAATTAATTAATTAAACACGTGCTAAAGGTAGGGTTAAGTTACGTTATAGACCTATATGTGTTAGACATATAATAAGCAAAATGAATACTGGTGAAGGTGATAATGTAGACGAAACAGTTACAAGTGAGATGGACGTTAAATTGAACCCAATTAGTCAGATCAGTGAAACCAGAGACACTGAATTAAATCCAGTTCCATTAACACCCATCTCAACTCGAGACGAAAATAAAACAGATGATACAGCTGCCATGATGCAGTTACTATTAAATAAATTTGATGAGAAGTTTAATAAATTAGACAAGAAGGTAGATGAGCAAAAAATTGATTCTAATGTTAAATATAATAACTTGAATGACAAATTTGAGGAACAGAGTATGAAGTTTGATGAAATAAAAAATGAAATTAAGAGACAAAATTTTAAGTTAGACAAAAGAATCGATGAAATGCATAAGCATTTCGATAAAATGACAGAACAAACAGTAACGTTAGTAGACGAGATATTTGATATACCGAAGAGTAAAGTAGATGAGAATTACAAGAATAATAGTGGGGGTAGTAATGATGATACATTTACAGAAAATAGTGTTAGTTTAAGTGCTAATAAGGTGAGTAACAATGATAATTTGAATAATGAGTTTACAGGTAGTAACAATGATATAATTAAGAATATGGTGTTAGAAAATGATAAATGAGAATATTGGGAGTGATAATGAGATGTTTGTGTGTGTTGAGTCAGAGAGAGAGCTGAGAGAAAGTATATTTGTAAACGGGATGCAGGGGGTAGAATTTTCCCTTGATGTTGTAATAGGGGGTGAAGAAAAGCCTTCACGTGCATTTAGCAAGGACATGAGTTCCTTAGATTTATATTTGGGAGACGATAGGTCTACAAATAGAGTTCCCTGGTGTTTTTGTGTACCTCATAGGTGGTGCAGTAATTATGAGTTAGTGACCCCTGCATATTTGGAGAGAGAGAAAGAGATTTTTAAAGTGAATAGAAAGTATAGAGAATTTGTAGAAAGGTTAGGAGTAGAGATGGTGGATAATTACAGGGAATACTTACCTTATAGTGAAATTGAAATAGCAATAATAGTACACGGTGATAATAATGAATACAATTACTTACCTTGGGAAGTAATGGGCGTCGTAGTAGATAATTATGATGACTATATGACTAACATGATTATGACAGATAATACTGACGTAGACAGAACCATACCCGATCGTGACATGGTATATGATAAATTAATATGGAATACTCCACCTATTAATACGAACGAGATAGTGGAAAAATATAAAAATGTAAACAAATATTATAATGATAATAACAATATCATTTATTTACTAAAAAATAAGTTGTATAGACCTAAGATTAGACTGTTATTCAATGATGGAGGATAGATTGTTTTATTGTGTATGAACATTTAATATATGTGAACAGTGATTTTGAAATGGTCTGCTTATGAACTGATTTTGATCAATGATAAAATAATGAGTTTGGATTGTATATTTTTTTTATGTATTAATGTCAATGTATTTTTGATGTTGTGTATTACAGGTAAATTTTATGTACACCATATATGTAACAGTAAGTTTAATTGTTTTAATAATTAACAATTAACATGTTTTTGTCTTGACTAAACAAATGATGAATAATGAAAGTTTAATTAATTAAATTAAATAATTGAAAATTAATCACTCAATTAATGTGGTATAAAAGAATATTTGTGTAATGAAGAAAGTTTCTGATGATTAATAAATTTTATAATGATAATGATTAAGCATATATATTGAATATTGAGATGTATTGTTATGAGTAGGTGAGAGATGAATTTTCTAATGCAATTATCAATGATCACAGTAAAGTTAAAAAGGGAATAGAGACTGGGTGATAATTATTAAAATAAAGGCATGTGAGTTAGTCAATTAAAGTTAATGGGAGTTAGATAGCTAAGAATTTTAAAGAAAATAGTACACAAAGAGAGTGTTAGATATTTTAGGGACAGAGTAGTTAGTGATTATTTGTAGAGGTGAGTAAAGTAAAGGGTAAACATATATTTGTTGATGATGATATTTTGTAGTGGGGGTGAGGTGACAAGGAGTGATCAACGTATAGCGTTGTGGCAGGTAATAGCGTAGTTTAAGGGAGTGTTTGCCGATATTTTGGAAGGGCAAAATATTATGAATGTATATGGCCAGGTAGGGAACACCCATCCGAATACAAAGACGAGCGGTGCCAAAGGATTTAAATGGAATTAGTGAAATGGTTTATAATTGAGAAATAGGTGTCATGTATTTGGTTGCTAGTTAGGAAGAAAGGTGGGTAAGATTATAAATGTTAGTGCCTATATAATAAGTCAAATCATAGTGAATACAGGAGTCACCCAGACTAATCAATGGATGTGATAAAGATGTGAAGAGTAGAAAAGTCATGAAAGAGAGGTAATAAGAAATGAAATAATAATAATGTAATATGAATATTAATAATAAATTTGAAATTGTGAAGAATTAAATGGTAGTAGGCTAATTAATAAAAGTTTAATAATTAAAAGTATTATTTAATTAATTAATTGAAATTAAAATGTAATGTTATAATTTAATACGCAAATTTAAAGAAATTTTAATCAAATTTAAATGTGAATTGGTTATTTTAATGTATTAACCGTATTAATATAATGATGAGTGTATTATTATGTATTAGTGTAAGAGAATGGCACTTCTATATAATTTTTGTTGAGTTGAAGCAAACCCAGTGCTTCTTAACACAAACCAGCACATAGCTAAGGGGAAACAGATCAGTTAGGGATATAACATATACCAAGCCCCTATTTTAATATTTTTGATTTGTTTCAGTGTTTGGTGATGTGTGACAGCGGTCCTGAGCTGGCCAACATGTCAGAGCAGGAGCGTTACGCACCTGATTGGCCTTATGGTGTTGGGATCTCGTAGGAGAAGTCCAGTAAGGTCATGCAGGTACTGTCATCATCATCGGACCACGGGTGAGTTCTTATATTACTTTTACATAAATAGTAAGGGGGTTGTGGCGACATATCCTAGCAGATCCCTTTAGGAAGTACGAATGTGTCAATGAAAGTCTTTATGCTTCGGCATAAAATCTTTCATTGAGGGTGTTTTGTAACGGTACAATTCTGGTACCCTAATAATTTTGGGAAACTATTGTTCCAAAACATAATTATTGTATATCCCATATAAGAGATTGGTAAAGATTTGGTGAGAATTTTCAACAACACAATATTGAGTTAACAGGATTTGTGTCGAATTCAGTGGAAAATTACAAAAGTAGCAAAAAACTGTTTGTCACAATAATGGGTAAACAAGACTAGCCCATGATTACGTCAGACGAAGGAATCCGATGCGCGTACATACATACAATTGTAAGCCAGAGGCTTGGCCGTTGAACAAAGAACCAGTGACGTAGTTGTTGCCCCACCTCTGCAATGCACAGTGGTGAAACGTCATTTTCGACCGGACCGTGAAGTGTGCTGGTCGGCCAATTCACGAAGTGTGATTATCTAAATTTTACACCACCAAAAGTTTATTAATAACATTTTTTGAGTTAAACATCGAGAGTGTGTGATCAAGATGAGACGTTTTCGATAACTCAAAAGTATAGGAAGTGACAGCTAAGTACAAATTGGCTGTAACCAAATTATACAAAATTTTTAATATTCGAAAGTATACAAAGAATCTTTCTTAATATGACCAAAAGTAATCAAGTAACAAAATTAACTTAAATGAGCTCATAATAAATAACTGTACCAGAGAGAGAGAGAGAGAGAGAGAGAGAGAGAGAGAGAGAGAGAGAGAGAGAGAGAGAGAGAGTGAAAGAGTGGATAATAATATATATTAAAAAGTGCTGGGTTGTGCCACTGTAAATTTATATATTTAATATGTTTAACATTTTAATATTATAATACATATTTATTTTGGAGGGCTTGTGAAATGTTTAAGGGGAAATTTAACTTGAAGAATTGAATTACGCCTCATGGCGGATAGTAGCGTGTTTGTTTTACACACAGTAGAGTCACATTCATTTGTACGTAATTAACAATAAAAGGTAATTTCAATGGTAACAAACAGAAACACGAGTGAATTATTTCAGGTAATATATTCTTCGACTCTGGTTCATATAACACGAATTCTGACGTTAGGTAAGTACTCATATTTGTGGTATTTCAGTTTGCAACATGGCGCCCGATATCTTAATATACACCTCAAATTAAATTTACTAATCAATTAATAAAACAGCAATATAGTATTTAATTACATATGGCTTTCGCGAACAGGGACTCTACATAAGACCTAATTTTATGTAGAGTATATATACTGGAGAAACGGAATATTTACCTGAGATAATTGGGAAAGTACGTAATTAATTAATTAATTAAACACGTGCTAAAGGTAGGGTTAAGTTACGTTATAGACCTATATGTGTTAGACATATAATAAGCAAAATGAATACTGGTGAAGGTGATAATGTAGACGAAACAGTTACAAGTGAGATGGACGTTAAATTGAACCCAATTAGTCAGATCAGTGAAACCAGAGACACTGAATTAAATCCAGTTCCATTAACACCCATCTCAACTCGAGACGAAAATAAAACAGATGATACAGCTGCCATGATGCAGTTACTATTAAATAAATTTGATGAGAAGTTTAATAAATTAGACAAGAAGGTAGATGAGCAAAAAATTGATTCTAATGTTAAATATAATAACTTGAATGACAAATTTGAGGAACAGAGTATGAAGTTTGATGAAATAAAAAATGAAATTAAGAGACAAAATTTTAAGTTAGACAAAAGAATCGATGAAATGCATAAGCATTTCGATAAAATGACAGAACAAACAGTAACGTTAGTAGACGAGATATTTGATATACCGAAGAGTAAAGTAGATGAGAATTACAAGAATAATAGTGGGGGTAGTAATGATGATAAATTTACAGAAAATAGTGTTAGTTTAAGTGCTAATAAGGTGAGTAACAATGATAATTTGAATAATGAGTTTACAGGTAGTAACAATGATATAATTAAGAATATGGTGTTAGAAAATGATAAATGAGAATATTGGGAGTGATAATGAGATGTTTGTGTGTGTTGAGTCAGAGAGAGAGCTGAGAGAAAGTATATTTGTAAACGGGATGCAGGGGGTAGAATTTTCCCTTGATGTTGTAATAGGGGGTGAAGAAAAGCCTTCACGTGCATTTAGCAAGGACATGAGTTCCTTAGATTTATATTTGGGAGACGATAGGTCTACAAATAGAGTTCCCTGGTGTTTTTGTGTACCTCATAGGTGGTGCAGTAATTATGAGTTAGTGACCCCTGAATATTTGGAGAGAGAGAGAGAGAGAGAGAAAGAGATTTTTAAAGTGAATAGAAAGTATAGAGAATTTGTAGAAAGGTTAGGAGTAGAGATGGTGGATAATTACAGGGAATACTTACCTTATAGTGAAATTGAAATAGCAATAATAGTACACGGTGATAATAATGAATACAATTACTTACCTTGGGAAGTAATGGGCGTCGTAGTAGATAATTATGATGACTATATGACTAACATGATTATGACAGATAATACTGACGTAGACAGAACCATACCCGATCGTGACATGGTATATGATAAATTAATATGGAATACTCCACCTATTAATACGAACGAGATAGTGGAAAAATATAAAAATGTAAACAAATATTATAATGATAATAACAATATCATTTATTTACTAAAAAATAAGTTGTATAGACCTAAGATTAGACTGTTATTCAATGATGGAGGATAGATTGTTTTATTGTGTATGAACATTTAATATATGTGAACAGTGATTTTGAAATGGTCTGCTTATGAACTGATTTTGATCAATGATAAAATAATGAGTTTGGATTGTATATTTTTTTTATGTATTAATGTCAATGTATTTTTGATGTTGTGTATTACAGGTAAATTTTATGTACACCATATATGTAACAGTAAGTTTAATTGTTTTAATAATTAACAATTAACATGTTTTTGTCTTGACTAAACAAATGATGAATAATGAAAGTTTAATTAATTAAATTAAATAATTGAAAATTAATCACTCAATTAATGTGGTATAAAAGAATATTTGTGTAATGAAGAAAGTTTCTGATGATTAATAAATTTTATAATGATAATGATTAAGCATATATATTGAATATTGAGATGTATTGTTATGAGTAGGTGAGAGATGAATTTTCTAATGCAATTATCAATGATCACAGTAAAGTTAAAAAGGGAATAGAGACTGGGTGATAATTATTAAAATAAAGGCATGTGAGTTAGTCAATTAAAGTTAATGGGAGTTAGATAGCTAAGAATTTTAAAGAAAATAGTACACAAAGAGAGTGTTAGATATTTTAGGGACAGAGTAGTTAGTGATTATTTGTAGAGGTGAGTAAAGTAAAGGGTAAACATATATTTGTTGATGATGATATTTTGTAGTGGGGGTGAGGTGACAAGGAGTGATCAACGTATAGCGTTGTGGCAGGTAATAGCGTAGTTTAAGGGAGTGTTTGCCGATATTTTGGAAGGGCAAAATATTATGAATGTATATGGCCAGGTAGGGAACACCCATCCGAATACAAAGACGAGCGGTGCCAAAGGATTTAAATGGAATTAGTGAAATGGTTTATAATTGAGAAATAGGTGTCATGTATTTGGTTGCTAGTTAGGAAGAAAGGTGGGTAAGATTATAAATGTTAGTGCCTATATAATAAGTCAAATCATAGTGAATACAGGAGTCACCCAGACTAATCAATGGATGTGATAAAGATGTGAAGAGTAGAAAAGTCATGAAAGAGAGGTAATAAGAAATGAAATAATAATAATGTAATATGAATATTAATAATAAATTTGAAATTGTGAAGAATTAAATGGTAGTAGGCTAATTAATAAAAGTTTAATAATTAAAAATATTATTTAATTAATTAATTGAAATTAAAATGTAATGTTATAATTTAATACGCAAATTTAAAGAAATTTTAATCAAATTTAAATGTGAATTGGTTATTTTAATGTATTAACCGTATTAATATAATGATGAGTGTATTATTATGTATTAGTGTAAGAGAATGGCACTTCTATATAATTTTTGTTGAGTTGAAGCAAACCCAGTGCTTCTTAACACAAACCAGCACATAGCTAAGGGGAAACAGATCAGTTAGGGATATAACATATACCAAGCCCCTATTTTAATATTTTTGATTTGTTTCAGTGTTTGGTGATGTGTGACGGCGGTCCTGAGCTGGCCAACATGTCAGAGCAGGAGCGTTACGCACCTGATTGGCCTTATGGTGTTGGGATCTCGTAGGAGAAGTCCAGTAAGGTCATGCAGGTACTGTCATCATCATCGGACCACGGGTGAGTTCTTATATTACTTTTACATAAATAGTAAGGGGGTTGTGGCGACATATCCTAGCAGATCCCTTTAGGAAGTACGAATGTGTCAATGAAAGTCTTTATGCTTCGGCATAAAATCTTTCATTGAGGGTGTTTTGTAACGGTACAATTCTGGTACCCTAATAATTTTGGGAAACTATTGTTCCAAAACATAATTATTGTATATCCCATATAAGAGATTGGTAAAGATTTGGTGAGAATTTTCAACAACACAATATTGAGTTAACAGGATTTGTGTCGAATTCAGTGGAAAATTACAAAAGTAGCAAAAAACTGTTTGTCACAATAATGGGTAAACAAGACTAGCCCATGATTACGTCAGACGAAGGAATCCGATGCGCGTACATACATACAATTGTAAGCCAGAGGCTTGGCCGTTGAACAAAGAACCAGTGACGTAGTTGTTGCCCCACCTCTGCAATGCACAGTGGTGAAACGTCATTTTCGACCGGACCGTGAAGTGTGCTGGTCGGCCAATTCACGAAGTGTGATTATCTAAATTTTACACCACCAAAAGTTTATTAATAACATTTTTTGAGTTAAACATCGAGAGTGTGTGATCAAGATGAGACGTTTTCGATAACTCAAAAGTATAGGAAGTGACAGCTAAGTACAAATTGGCTGTAACCAAATTATACAAAATTTTTAATATTCGAAAGTATACAAAGAATCTTTCTTAATATGACCAAAAGTAATCAAGTAACAAAATTAACTTAAATGAGCTCATAATAAATAACTGTACCAGAGAGAGAGAGAGAGAGAGAGAGAGAGAGAGAGAGAGAGAGAGAGAGGGAGGGAGTGAAAGAGTGGATAATAATATATATTAAAAAGTGCTGGGTTGTGCCACTGTAAATTTGTATATTTAATATGTTTAACATTTTAATATTATAATACATATTTATTTTGGAGGGCTTGTGAAATGTTTAAGGGGAAATTTAACTTGAAGAATTGAATTACGCCTCATGGCGGATAGTAGCATGTTTGTTTTACACACAGTAGAGTCACATTCATTTGTACGTAATTAACAATAAAAGGTAATTTCAATGGTAACAAACAGAAACACGAGTGAATTATTTCAGGTAATATATTCTTCGACTCTGGTTCATATAACACGAATTCTGACGTTAGGTAAGTACTCATATTTGTGGTATTTCAGTTTGCAACATGGCGCCCGATATCTTAATATACACCTCAAATTAAATTTACTAATCAATTAATAAAACAGCAATATAGTATTTAATTACATATGGCTTTTGCGAACAGGGACTCTACATAAGACCTAATTTTATGTAGAGTATATATACTGGAGAAACGGAATATTTACCTGAGATAATTGGGAAAGTACGTAAACACGTGCTAAAGGTAGGGTTAAGTTACGTTATAGACCTATATGTGTTAGAAATATAATAAGCAAAATGAATACTGGTGAAGGTGATAATGTAGACGAAACAGTTACAAGTGAGATGGACGTTAAATTGAACCCAATTAGTCAGATCAGTGAAACCAGAGACACTGAATTAAATCCAGTTCCATTAACACCCATCTCAACTCGAGACGAAAATAAAACAGATGATACAGCTGCCATGATGCAGTTACTATTAAATAAATTTGATGAGAAGTTTAATAAATTAGACAAGAAGTTAGATGAGCAAAAAATTGATTCTAATGTTAAATATAATAACTTGAATGACAAATTTGAGGAACAGAGTATGAAGTTTGATGAAATAAAAAATGAAATTAAGAGACAAAATTTTAAGTTAGACAAAAGAATCGATGAAATGCATAAGCATTTCGATAAAATGACAGAACAAACAGTAACGTTAGTAGACGAGATATTTGATATACCGAAGAGTAAAGTAGATGAGAATTACAAGAATAATAGTGGGGGTAGTAATGATGATACATTTACAGAAAATAGTGTTAGTTTAAGTGCTAATAAGGTGAGTAACAATGATAATTTGAATAATGAGTTTACAGGTAGTAACAATGATATAATTAAGAATATGGTGTTAGAAAATGATAAATGAGAATATTGGGAGTGATAATGAGATGTTTGTGTGTGTTGAGTCAGAGAGAGAGCTGAGAGAAAGTATATTTGTAAACGGGATGCAGGGGGTAGAATTTTCCCTTGATGTTGTAATAGGGGGTGAAGAAAAGTCTTCATGTGCGTTTAGCAAGGACATGAGTTCCTTAGATTTATATTTGGGAGACGATAGGTCTACAAATAGAGTTCCCTGGTGTTTTTGTGTACCTCATAGGTGGTGCAGTAATTATGAGTTAGTGACCCCTGCATATTTGGAGAGAGAGAGAGAGAGAGAGTGTAGCTTGGTGTTATGGTAAGAAATATATTGAGAGAGAGAGAAAGAGATTTTTAAAGTGAATAGAAAGTATAGAGAATTTGTAGAAAGGTTAGAAGTAGAGATGGTGGATAATTACAGGGAATACTTACCTTATAGTGAAATTGAAATAGCAATAATAGTACATGGTGATAATAATGAATACAATTACTTACCTTGGGAAGTAATGGGCGTCGTAGTAGATAATTATGATGACTATATGACTAACATGATTATGACAGATAATACTGACGTAGACAGAACCATACCCGATCGTGACATGGTATATGATA
This sequence comes from Magicicada septendecula, assembly GCA_034769895.1. Lineage (NCBI taxonomy): Eukaryota > Metazoa > Arthropoda > Insecta > Hemiptera > Cicadidae > Magicicada > Magicicada septendecula. Next base: position 1,421,444,360 of record CM068367.1, on the reverse strand, counting down.
AATTAATATGGAATACTCCACCTATTAATACGAACGAGATAGTGGAAAAATATAAAAATGTAAACAAATATTATAATGATAATAACAATATCATTTATTTACTAAAAAATAAGTTGTATAGACCTAAGATTAGACTGTTATTCAATGATGGAGGATAGATTGTTTTATTGTGTATGAACATTTAATATATGTGAACAGTGATTTTGAAATGGTCTGCTTATGAACTGATTTTGATCAATGATAAAATAATGAGTTTGGATTGTATATTTTTTTTATGTATTAATGTCAATGTATTTTTGATGTTGTGTATTACAGGTAAATTTTATGTACACCATATATGTAACAGTAAGTTTAATTGTTTTAATAATTAACAATTAACATGTTTTTGTCTTGACTAAACAAATGATGAATAATGAAAGTTTAATTAATTAAATTAAATAATTGAAAATTAATCACTCAATTAATGTGGTATAAAAGAATATTTGTGTAATGAAGAAAGTTTCTGATGATTAATAAATTTTATAATGATAATGATTAAGCATATATATTGAATATTGAGATGTATTGTTATGAGTAGGTGAGAGATGAATTTTCTAATGCAATTATCAATGATCACAGTAAAGTTAAAAAGGGAATAGAGACTGGGTGATAATTATTAAAATAAAGGCATGTGAGTTAGTCAATTAAAGTTAATGGGAGTTAGATAGCTAAGAATTTTAAAGAAAATAGTACACAAAGAGAGTGTTAGATATTTTAGGGACAGAGTAGTTAGTGATTATTTGTAGAGGTGAGTAAAGTAAAGGGTAAACATATATTTGTTGATGATGATATTTTGTAGTGGGGGTGAGGTGACAAGGAGTGATCAACGTATAACGTTGTGGCAGGTAATAGCGTAGTTTAAGGGAGTGTTTGCCGATATTTTGGAAGGGCAAAATATTATGAATGTATATGGCCAGGTAGGGAACACCCATCCGAATACAAAGACGAGCGGTGCCAAAGGATTTAAATGGAATTAGTGAAATGGTTTATAATTGAGAAATAGGTGTCATGTATTTGGTTGCTAGTTAGGAAGAAAGGTGGGTAAGATTATAAATGTTAGTGCCTATATAATAAGTCAAATCATAGTGAATACAGGAGTCACCCAGACTAATCAATGGATGTGATAAAGATGTGAAGAGTAGAAAAGTCATGAAAGAGAGGTAATAAGAAATGAAATAATAATAATGTAATATGAATATTAATAATAAATTTGAAATTGTGAAGAATTAAATGGTAGTAGGCTAATTAATAAAAGTTTAATAATTAAAAGTATTATTTAATTAATTAATTGAAATTAAAATGTAATGTTATAATTTAATACGCAAATTTAAAGAAATTTTAATCAAATTTAAATGTGAATTGGTTATTTTAATGTATTAACCGTATTAATATAATGATGAGTGTATTATTATGTATTAGTGTAAGAGAATGGCACTTCTATATAATTTTTGTTGAGTTGAAGCAAACCCAGTGCTTCTTAACACAAACCAGCACATAGCTAAGGGGAAACAGATCAGTTAGGGATATAGCATATACCAAGCCCCTATTTTAATATTTTTGATTTGTTTCAGTGTTTGGTGATGTGTGACGGCGGTCCTGAGCTGGCCAACATGTCAGAGCAGGAGCGTTACGCACCTGATTGGCCTTATGGTGTTGGGATCTCGTAGGAGAAGTCCAGTAAGGTCATGCAGGTACTGTCATCATCATCGGACCACGGGTGAGTTATTATATTCCTTTTACATAAATAGTAAGGGGGTTGTGGCGACATATCCTAGCAGATCCCTTTAGGAAGTACGAATGTGTCAATGAAAGTCTTTATGCTTCGGCATAAAATCTTTCATTGAGGGTGTTTTGTAACGGTACAATTCTGGTACCCTAATAATTTTGGGAAACTATTGTTCCAAAACATAATTATTGTATATCCCATATAAGAGATTGGTAAAGATTTGGTGAGAATTTTCAACCACACAATATTGAGTTAACAGGATTTGTGTCGAATTCAGTGGAAAATTACAAAAGTAGCAAAAAACTGTTTGTCACAATAATGGGTAAACAAGACTAGCCCATGATTACGTCAGACGAAGGAATCCGATGCGCGTACATACATACAATTGTAAGCCAGAGGCTTGGCCGTTGAACAAAGAACCAGTGACGTAGTTGTTGCCCCACCTCTGCAATGCACAGTGGTGAAACGTCATTTTCGACCGGACCGTGAAGTGTGCTGGTCGGCCAATTCACGAAGTGTGATTATCTAAATTTTACACCACCAAAAGTTTATTAATAACATTTTTTGAGTTAAACATCGAGAGTGTGTGATCAAGATGAGACGTTTTCGATAACTCAAAAGTATAGGAAGTGACAGCTAAGTACAAATTGGCTGTAACCAAATTATACAAAATTTTTAATATTCGAAAGTATACAAAGAATCTTTCTTAATATGACCAAAAGTAATCAAGTAACAAAATTAACTTAAATGAGCTCATAATAAATAACTGTACCAGAGAGAGAGAGAGAGAGAGAGAGAGAGAGAGAGAGAGAGAGAGAGAGAGAGGGAGGGAGTGAAAGATTGGATAATAATATATATTAAAAAGTGCTGGGTTGTGCCACTGTAAATTTATATATTTAATATGTTTAACATTTTAATATTATAATACATATTTATTTTGGAGGGCTTGTGAAATGTTTAAGGGGAAATTTAACTTGAAGAATTGAATTACGCCTCATGGCGGATAGTAGCGTGTTTGTTTTACACACAGTAGAGTCACATTCATTTGTACGTAATTAACAATAAAAGGTAATTTCAACGGTAACAAACAGAAACACGAGTGAATTATTTCAGGTAATATATTCTTAGACTCTGGTTCATATAACACGAATTCTGACGTTAGGTAAGTACTCATATTTGTGGTATTTCAGTTTGCAACATGGCGCCCGATATCTTAATATACACCTCAAATTAAATTTAATAATCAATTAATAAAACAGCAATATAGTATTTAATTACATATGGCTTTTGCGAACAGGGACTCTACATAAGACCTAATTTTATGTAGAGTATATATACTGGAGAAACGGAATATTTACCTGAGATAATTGGGAAAGTACGTAAACACGTGCTAAAGGTAGGGTTAAGTTACGTTATAGACCTATATGTGTTAGAAATATAATAAGCAAAATGAATACTGGTGAAGGTGATAATGTAGACGAAACAGTTACAAGTGAGATGGACGTTAAATTGAACCCAATTAGTCAGATCAGTGAAACCAGAGACACTGAATTAAATCCAGTTCCATTAACACCCATCTCAACTCGAGACGAAAATAAAACAGATGATACAGCTGCCATGATGCAGTTACTATTAAATAAATTTGATGAGAAGTTTAATAAATTAGACAAGAAGTTAGATGAGCAAAAAATTGATTCTAATGTTAAATATAATAACTTGAATGACAAATTTGAGGAACAGAGTATGAAGTTTGATGAAATAAAAAATGAAATTAAGAGACAAAATTTTAAGTTAGACAAAAGAATCGATGAAATGCATAAGCATTTCGATAAAATGACAGAACAAACAGTAACGTTAGTAGACGAGATATTTGATATACCGAAGAGTAAAGTAGATGAGAATTACAAGAATAATAGTGGGGGTAGTAATGATGATACATTTACAGAAAATAGTGTTAGTTTAAGTGCTAATAAGGTGAGTAACAATGATAATTTGAATAATGAGTTTACAGGTAGTAACAATGATATAATTAAGAATATGGTGTTAGAAAATGATAAATGAGAATATTGGGAGTGATAATGAGATGTTTGTGTGTGTTGAGTCAGAGAGAGAGGTGAGAGAAAGTATATTTGTAAACGGGATGCAGGGGGTAGAATTTTCCCTTGATGTTGTAATAGGGGGTGAAGAAAAGTCTTCACGTGCGTTTAGCAAGGAAATGAGTTCCTTAGATTTATATTTGGGAGACGATAGGTCTACAAATAGAGTTCCCTGGTGTTTTTGTGTACCTCATAGGTGGTGCAGTAATTATGAGTTAGTGACCCCTGCATATTTGGAGAGAGAGAGAGAGTGTAGCTTGGTGTTATGGTAAGAAATATATTGAGAGAGAGAGAAAGAGATTTTTAAAGTGAATAGAAAGTATAGAGAATTTGTAGAAAGGTTAGGAGTAGAGATGGTGGATAATTACAGGGAATACTTACCTTATAGTGAAATTGAAATAGCAATAATAGTACATGGTGATAATAATGAATACAATTACTTACCTTGGGAAGTAATGGGCGTCGTAGTAGATAATTATGATGACTATATGACTAACATGATTATGACAGATAATACTGACGTAGACAGAACCATACCCGATCGTGACATGGTATATGATAAATTAATATGGAATACTCCACCTATTAATACGAACGAGATAGTGGAAAAATATAAAAATGTAAACAAATATTATAATGATAATAACAATATCATTTATTTACTAAAAAATAAGTTGTATAGACCTAAGATTAGACTGTTATTCAATGATGGAGGATAGATTGTTTTATTGTGTATGAACATTTAATATATGTGAACAGTGATTTTGAAATGGTCTGCTTATGAACTGATTTTGATCAATGATAAAATAATGAGTTTGGATTGTATATTTTTTTTATGTATTAATGTCAATGTATTTTTGATGTTGTGTATTACAGGTAAATTTTATGTACACCATATATGTAACAGTAAGTTTAATTGTTTTAATAATTAACAATTAACATGTTTTTGTCTTGACTAAACAAATGATGAATAATGAAAGTTTAATTAATTAAATTAAATAATTGAAAATTAATCACTCAATTAATGTGGTATAAAAGAATATTTGTGTAATGAAGAAAGTTTCTGATGATTAATAAATTTTATAATGATAATGATTAAGCATATATATTGAATATTGAGATGTATTGTTATGAGTAGGTGAGAGATGAATTTTCTAATGCAATTATCAATGATCACAGTAAAGTTAAAAAGGGAATAGAGACTGGGTGATAATTATTAAAATAAAGGCATGTGAGTTAGTCAATTAAAGTTAATGGGAGTTAGATAGCTAAGAATTTTAAAGAAAATAGTACACAAAGAGAGTGTTAGATATTTTAGGGACAGAGTAGTTAGTGATTATTTGTAGAGGTGAGTAAAGTAAAGGGTAAACATATATTTGTTGATGATGATATTTTGTAGTGGGGGTGAGGTGACAAGGAGTGATCAACGTATAGCGTTGTGGCAGGTAATAGCGTAGTTTAAGGGAGTGTTTGCCGATATTTTGGAAGGGCAAAATATTATGAATGTATATGGCCAGGTAGGGAACACCCATCCGAATACAAAGACGAGCGGTGCCAAAGGATTTAAATGGAATTAGTGAAATGGTTTATAATTGAGAAATAGGTGTCATGTATTTGGTTGCTAGTTAGGAAGAAAGGTGGGTAAGATTATAAATGTTAGTGCCTATATAATAAGTCAAATCATAGTGAATACAGGAGTCACCCAGACTAATCAATGGATGTGATAAAGATGTGAAGAGTAGAAAAGTCATGAAAGAGAGGTAATAAGAAATGAAATAATAATAATGTAATATGAATATTAATAATAAATTTGAAATTGTGAAGAATTAAATGGTAGTAGGCTAATTAATAAAAGTTTAATAATTAAAAGTATTATTTAATTAATTAATTGAAATTAAAATGTAATGTTATAATTTAATACGCAAATTTAAAGAAATTTTAATCAAATTTAAATGTGAATTGGTTATTTTAATGTATTAACCGTATTAATATAATGATGAGTGTATTATTATGTATTAGTGTAAGAGAATGGCACTTCTATATAATTTTTGTTGAGTTGAAGCAAACCCAGTGCTTCTTAACACAAACCAGCACATAGCTAAGGGGAAACAGATCAGTTAGGGATATAACATATACCAAGCCCCTATTTTAATATTTTTGATTTGTTTCAGTGTTTGGTGATGTGTGACAGCGGTCCTGAGCTGGCCAACATGTCAGAGCAGGAGCGTTACGCACCTGATTGGCCTTATGGTGTTGGGATCTCGTAGGAGAAGTCCAGTAAGGTCATGCAGGTACTGTCATCATCATCGGACCACGGGTGAGTTCTTATATTACTTTTACATAAATAGTAAGGGGGTTGTGGCGACATATCCTAGCAGATATCCCTTTAGGAAGTACGAATGTGTCAATGAAAGTCTTTATGCTTCGGCATAAAATCTTTCATTGAGGGTGTTTTGTAACGGTACAATTCTGGTACCCTAATAATTTTGGGAAACTATTGTTCCAAAACATAATTATTGTATATCCCATATAAGAGATTGGTAAAGATTTGGTGAGAATTTTCAACAACACAATATTGAGTTAACAGGATTTGTGTCGAATTCAGTGGAAAATTACAAAAGTAGCAAAAAACTGTTTGTCACAATAATGGGTAAACAAGACTAGCCCATGATTACGTCAGACGAAGGAATCCGATGCGCGTACATACATACAATTGTAAGCCAGAGGCTTGGCCGTTGAACAAAGAACCAGTGACGTAGTTGTTGCCCCACCTCTGCAATGCACAGTGGTGAAACGTCATTTTCGACCGGACCGTGAAGTGTGCTGGTCGGCCAATTCACGAAGTGTGATTATCTAAATTTTACACCACCAAAAGTTTATTAATAACATTTTTTGAGTTAAACATCGAGAGTGTGTGATCAAGATGAGATGTTTTCGATAACTCAAAAGTATAGGAAGTGACAGCTAAGTACAAATTGGCTGTAACCAAATTATACAAAATTTTTAATATTCGAAAGTATACAAAGAATCTTTCTTAATATGACCAAAAGTAATCAAGTAACAAAATTAACTTAAATGAGCTCATAATAAATAACTGTACCAGAGAGAGAGAGAGAGAGAGAGAGAGAGAGAGAGAGAGAGAGAGAGAGAGAGAGAGAGAGAGTGAAAGAGTGGATAATAATATATATTAAAAAGTGCTGGGTTGTGCCACTGTAAATTTATATATTTAATATGTTTAACATTTTAATATTATAATACATATTTATTTTGGAGGGCTTGTGAAATGTTTAAGGGGAAATTTAACTTGAAGAATTGAATTACGCCTCATGGCGGATAGTAGCGTGTTTGTTTTACACACAGTAGAGTCACATTCATTTGTACGTAATTAACAATAAAAGGTAATTTCAATGGTAACAAACAGAAACACGAGTGAATTATTTCAGGTAATATATTCTTCGACTCTGGTTCATATAACACGAATTCTGACGTTAGGTAAGTACTCATATTTGTGGTATTTCAGTTTGCAACATGGCGCCCGATATCTTAATATACACCTCAAATTAAATTTACTAATCAATTAATAAAACAGCAATATAGTATTTAATTACATATGGCTTTCGCGAACAGGGACTCTACATAAGACCTAATTTTATGTAGAGTATATATACTGGAGAAACGGAATATTTACCTGAGATAATTGGGAAAGTACGTAATTAATTAATTAATTAAACACGTGCTAAAGGTAGGGTTAAGTTACGTTATAGACCTATATGTGTTAGACATATAATAAGCAAAATGAATACTGGTGAAGGTGATAATGTAGACGAAACAGTTACAAGTGAGATGGACGTTAAATTGAACCCAATTAGTCAGATCAGTGAAACCAGAGACACTGAATTAAATCCAGTTCCATTAACACCCATCTCAACTCGAGACGAAAATAAAACAGATGATACAGCTGCCATGATGCAGTTACTATTAAATAAATTTGATGAGAAGTTTAATAAATTAGACAAGAAGGTAGATGAGCAAAAAATTGATTCTAATGTTAAATATAATAACTTGAATGACAAATTTGAGGAACAGAGTATGAAGTTTGATGAAATAAAAAATGAAATTAAGAGACAAAATTTTAAGTTAGACAAAAGAATCGATGAAATGCATAAGCATTTCGATAAAATGACAGAACAAACAGTAACGTTAGTAGACGAGATATTTGATATACCGAAGAGTAAAGTAGATGAGAATTACAAGAATAATAGTGGGGGTAGTAATGATGATAAATTTACAGAAAATAGTGTTAGTTTAAGTGCTAATAAGGTGAGTAACAATGATAATTTGAATAATGAGTTTACAGGTAGTAACAATGATATAATTAAGAATATGGTGTTAGAAAATGATAAATGAGAATATTGGGAGTGATAATGAGATGTTTGTGTGTGTTGAGTCAGAGAGAGAGCTGAGAGAAAGTATATTTGTAAACGGGATGCAGGGGGTAGAATTTTCCCTTGATGTTGTAATAGGGGGTGAAGAAAAGCCTTCACGTGCATTTAGCAAGGACATGAGTTCCTTAGATTTATATTTGGGAGACGATAGGTCTACAAATAGAGTTCCCTGGTGTTTTTGTGTACCTCATAGGTGGTGCAGTAATTATGAGTTAGTGACCCCTGAATATTTGGAGAGAGAGAGAGAGAGAGAGAAAGAGATTTTTAAAGTGAATAGAAAGTATAGAGAATTTGTAGAAAGGTTAGGAGTAGAGATGGTGGATAATTACAGGGAATACTTACCTTATAGTGAAATTGAAATAGCAATAATAGTACACGGTGATAATAATGAATACAATTACTTACCTTGGGAAGTAATGGGCGTCGTAGTAGATAATTATGATGACTATATGACTAACATGATTATGACAGATAATACTGACGTAGACAGAACCATACCCGATCGTGACATGGTATATGATAAATTAATATGGAATACTCCACCTATTAATACGAACGAGATAGTGGAAAAATATAAAAATGTAAACAAATATTATAATGATAATAACAATATCATTTATTTACTAAAAAATAAGTTGTATAGACCTAAGATTAGACTGTTATTCAATGATGGAGGATAGATTGTTTTATTGTGTATGAACATTTAATATATGTGAACAGTGATTTTGAAATGGTCTGCTTATGAACTGATTTTGATCAATGATAAAATAATGAGTTTGGATTGTATATTTTTTTTATGTATTAATGTCAATGTATTTTTGATGTTGTGTATTACAGGTAAATTTTATGTACACCATATATGTAACAGTAAGTTTAATTGTTTTAATAATTAACAATTAACATGTTTTTGTCTTGACTAAACAAATGATGAATAATGAAAGTTTAATTAATTAAATTAAATAATTGAAAATTAATCACTCAATTAATGTGGTATAAAAGAATATTTGTGTAATGAAGAAAGTTTCTGATGATTAATAAATTTTATAATGATAATGATTAAGCATATATATTGAATATTGAGATGTATTGTTATGAGTAGGTGAGAGATGAATTTTCTAATGCAATTATCAATGATCACAGTAAAGTTAAAAAGGGAATAGAGACTGGGTGATAATTATTAAAATAAAGGCATGTGAGTTAGTCAATTAAAGTTAATGGGAGTTAGATAGCTAAGAATTTTAAAGAAAATAGTACACAAAGAGAGTGTTAGATATTTTAGGGACAGAGTAGTTAGTGATTATTTGTAGAGGTGAGTAAAGTAAAGGGTAAACATATATTTGTTGATGATGATATTTTGTAGTGGGGGTGAGGTGACAAGGAGTGATCAACGTATAGCGTTGTGGCAGGTAATAGCGTAGTTTAAGGGAGTGTTTGCCGATATTTTGGAAGGGCAAAATATTATGAATGTATATGGCCAGGTAGGGAACACCCATCCGAATACAAAGACGAGCGGTGCCAAAGGATTTAAATGGAATTAGTGAAATGGTTTATAATTGAGAAATAGGTGTCATGTATTTGGTTGCTAGTTAGGAAGAAAGGTGGGTAAGATTATAAATGTTAGTGCCTATATAATAAGTCAAATCATAGTGAATACAGGAGTCACCCAGACTAATCAATGGATGTGATAAAGATGTGAAGAGTAGAAAAGTCATGAAAGAGAGGTAATAAGAAATGAAATAATAATAATGTAATATGAATATTAATAATAAATTTGAAATTGTGAAGAATTAAATGGTAGTAGGCTAATTAATAAAAGTTTAATAATTAAAAATATTATTTAATTAATTAATTGAAATTAAAATGTAATGTTATAATTTAATACGCAAATTTAAAGAAATTTTAATCAAATTTAAATGTGAATTGGTTATTTTAATGTATTAACCGTATTAATATAATGATGAGTGTATTATTATGTATTAGTGTAAGAGAATGGCACTTCTATATAATTTTTGTTGAGTTGAAGCAAACCCAGTGCTTCTTAACACAAACCAGCACATAGCTAAGGGGAAACAGATCAGTTAGGGATATAACATATACCAAGCCCCTATTTTAATATTTTTGATTTGTTTCAGTGTTTGGTGATGTGTGACGGCGGTCCTGAGCTGGCCAACATGTCAGAGCAGGAGCGTTACGCACCTGATTGGCCTTATGGTGTTGGGATCTCGTAGGAGAAGTCCAGTAAGGTCATGCAGGTACTGTCATCATCATCGGACCACGGGTGAGTTCTTATATTACTTTTACATAAATAGTAAGGGGGTTGTGGCGACATATCCTAGCAGATCCCTTTAGGAAGTACGAATGTGTCAATGAAAGTCTTTATGCTTCGGCATAAAATCTTTCATTGAGGGTGTTTTGTAACGGTACAATTCTGGTACCCTAATAATTTTGGGAAACTATTGTTCCAAAACATAATTATTGTATATCCCATATAAGAGATTGGTAAAGATTTGGTGAGAATTTTCAACAACACAATATTGAGTTAACAGGATTTGTGTCGAATTCAGTGGAAAATTACAAAAGTAGCAAAAAACTGTTTGTCACAATAATGGGTAAACAAGACTAGCCCATGATTACGTCAGACGAAGGAATCCGATGCGCGTACATACATACAATTGTAAGCCAGAGGCTTGGCCGTTGAACAAAGAACCAGTGACGTAGTTGTTGCCCCACCTCTGCAATGCACAGTGGTGAAACGTCATTTTCGACCGGACCGTGAAGTGTGCTGGTCGGCCAATTCACGAAGTGTGATTATCTAAATTTTACACCACCAAAAGTTTATTAATAACATTTTTTGAGTTAAACATCGAGAGTGTGTGATCAAGATGAGACGTTTTCGATAACTCAAAAGTATAGGAAGTGACAGCTAAGTACAAATTGGCTGTAACCAAATTATACAAAATTTTTAATATTCGAAAGTATACAAAGAATCTTTCTTAATATGACCAAAAGTAATCAAGTAACAAAATTAACTTAAATGAGCTCATAATAAATAACTGTACCAGAGAGAGAGAGAGAGAGAGAGAGAGAGAGAGAGAGAGAGAGAGAGAGGGAGGGAGTGAAAGAGTGGATAATAATATATATTAAAAAGTGCTGGGTTGTGCCACTGTAAATTTGTATATTTAATATGTTTAACATTTTAATATTATAATACATATTTATTTTGGAGGGCTTGTGAAATGTTTAAGGGGAAATTTAACTTGAAGAATTGAATTACGCCTCATGGCGGATAGTAGCGTGTTTGTTTTACACACAGTAGAGTCACATTCATTTGTACGTAATTAACAATAAAAGGTAATTTCAATGGTAACAAACAGAAACACGAGTGAATTATTTCAGGTAATATATTCTTCGACTCTGGTTCATATAACACGAATTCTGACGTTAGGTAAGTACTCATATTTGTGGTATTTCAGTTTGCAACATGGCGCCCGATATCTTAATATACACCTCAAATTAAATTTACTAATCAATTAATAAAACAGCAATATAGTATTTAATTACATATGGCTTTTGCGAACAGGGACTCTACATAAGACCTAATTTTATGTAGAGTATATATACTGGAGAAACGGAATATTTACCTGAGATAATTGGGAAAGTACGTAAACACGTGCTAAAGGTAGGGTTAAGTTACGTTATAGACCTATATGTGTTAGAAATATAATAAGCAAAATGAATACTGGTGAAGGTGATAATGTAGACGAAACAGTTACAAGTGAGATGGACGTTAAATTGAACCCAATTAGTCAGATCAGTGAAACCAGAGACACTGAATTAAATCCAGTTCCATTAACACCCATCTCAACTCGAGACGAAAATAAAACAGATGATACAGCTGCCATGATGCAGTTACTATTAAATAAATTTGATGAGAAGTTTAATAAATTAGACAAGAAGTTAGATGAGCAAAAAATTGATTCTAATGTTAAATATAATAACTTGAATGACAAATTTGAGGAACAGAGTATGAAGTTTGATGAAATAAAAAATGAAATTAAGAGACAAAATTTTAAGTTAGACAAAAGAATCGATGAAATGCATAAGCATTTCGATAAAATGACAGAACAAACAGTAACGTTAGTAGACGAGATATTTGATATACCGAAGAGTAAAGTAGATGAGAATTACAAGAATAATAGTGGGGGTAGTAATGATGATACATTTACAGAAAATAGTGTTAGTTTAAGTGCTAATAAGGTGAGTAACAATGATAATTTGAATAATGAGTTTACAGGTAGTAACAATGATATAATTAAGAATATGGTGTTAGAAAATGATAAATGAGAATATTGGGAGTGATAATGAGATGTTTGTGTGTGTTGAGTCAGAGAGAGAGCTGAGAGAAAGTATATTTGTAAACGGGATGCAGGGGGTAGAATTTTCCCTTGATGTTGTAATAGGGGGTGAAGAAAAGTCTTCATGTGCGTTTAGCAAGGACATGAGTTCCTTAGATTTATATTTGGGAGACGATAGGTCTACAAATAGAGTTCCCTGGTGTTTTTGTGTACCTCATAGGTGGTGCAGTAATTATGAGTTAGTGACCCCTGCATATTTGGAGAGAGAGAGAGAGAGAGAGTGTAGCTTGGTGTTATGGTAAGAAATATATTGAGAGAGAGAGAAAGAGATTTTTAAAGTGAATAGAAAGTATAGAGAATTTGTAGAAAGGTTAGAAGTAGAGATGGTGGATAATTACAGGGAATACTTACCTTATAGTGAAATTGAAATAGCAATAATAGTACATGGTGATAATAATGAATACAATTACTTACCTTGGGAAGTAATGGGCGTCGTAGTAGATAATTATGATGACTATATGACTAACATGATTATGACAGATAATACTGACGTAGACAGAACCATACCCGATCGTGACATGGTATATGATAAATTAATATGGAATACTCCACCTATTAATACGAACGAGATAGTGGAAAAATATAAAATGTAAACAAATATTATAATGATAATAACAATATCATTTATTTACTAAAAAATAAGTTGTATAGACCTAAGATTAGACTGTTATTCAATGATGGAGGATAGATTGTTTTATTGTGTATGAACATTTAATATATGTGAACAGTGATTTTGAAATGGTCTGCTTATGAACTGATTTTGATCAATGATAAAATAATGAGTTTGGATTGTATATTTTTTTTATGTATTAATGTCAATGTATTTTTGATGTTGTGTATTACAGGTAAATTTTATGTACACCATATATGTAACAGTAAGTTTAATTGTTTTAATAATTAACAATTAACATGTTTTTCTTGACTAAACAAATGATGAATAATGAAAGTTTAATTAATTAAATTAAATAATTGAAAATTAATCACTCAATTAATGTGGTATAAAAGAATATTTGTGTAATGAAGAAAGTTTCTGATGATTAATAAATTTTATAATGATAATGATTAAGCATATATATTGAATATTGAGATGTATTGTTATGAGTAGGTGAGAGATGAATTTTCTAATGCAATTATCAATGATCACAGTAAAGTTAAAAAGGGAATAGAGACTGGGTGATAATTATTAAAATAAAGGCATGTGAGTTAGTCAATTAAAGTTAATGGGAGTTAGATAGCTAAGAATTTTAAAGAAAATAGTACACAAAGAGAGTGTTAGATATTTTAGGGACAGAGTAGTTAGTGATTATTTGTAGAGGTGAGTAAAGTAAAGGGTAAACATATATTTGTTGATGATGATATTTTGTAGTGGGGGTGAGGTGACAAGGAGTGATCAACGTATAACGTTGTGGCAGGTAATAGCGTAGTTTAAGGGAGTGTTTGCCGATATTTTGGAAGGGCAAAATATTATGAATGTATATGGCCAGGTAGGGAACACCCATCCGAATACAAAGACGAGCGGTGCCAAAGGATTTAAATGGAATTAGTGAAATGGTTTATAATTGAGAAATAGGTGTCATGTATTTGGTTGCTAGTTAGAAGAAAGGTGGGTAAGATTATAAATGTTAGTGCCTATATAATAAGTCAAATCATAGTGAATACAGGAGTCACCCAGACTAATCAATGGATGTGATAAAGATGTGAAGAGTAGAAAAGTCATGAAAGAGAGGTAATAAGAAATGAAATAATAATAATGTAATATGAATATTAATAATAAATTTGAAATTGTGAAGAATTAAATGGTAGTAGGCTAATTAATAAAAGTTTAATAATTAAAAGTATTATTTAATTAATTAATTGAAATTAAAATGTAATGTTATAATTTAATACGCAAATTTAAAGAAATTTTAATCAAATTTAAATGTGAATTGGTTATTTTAATGTATTAACCGTATTAATATAATGATGAGTGTATTATTATGTATTAGTGTAAGAGAATGGCACTTCTATATAATTTTTGTTGAGTTGAAGCAAACCCAGTGCTTCTTAACACAAACCAGCACATAGCTAAGGGGAAACAGATCAGTTAGGGATATAGCATATACCAAGCCCCTATTTTAATATTTTTGATTTGTTTCAGTGTTTGGTGATGTGTGACGGCGGTCCTGAGCTGGCCAACATGTCAGAGCAGGAGCGTTACGCACCTGATTGGCCTTATGGTGTTGGGATCTCGTAGGAGAAGTCCAGTAAGGTCATGCAGGTACTGTCATCATCATCGGACCACGGGTGAGTTATTATATTCCTTTTACATAAATAGTAAGGGGGTTGTGGCGACATATCCTAGCAGATCCCTTTAGGAAGTACGAATGTGTCAATGAAAGTCTTTATGCTTCGGCATAAAATCTTTCATTGAGGGTGTTTTGTAACGGTACAATTCTGGTACCCTAATAATTTTGGGAAACTATTGTTCCAAAACATAATTATTGTATATCCCATATAAGAGATTGGTAAAGATTTGGTGAGAATTTTCAACCACACAATATTGAGTTAACAGGATTTGTGTCGAATTCAGTGGAAAATTACAAAAGTAGCAAAAAACTGTTTGTCACAATAATGGGTAAACAAGACTAGCCCATGATTACGTCAGACGAAGGAATCCGATGCGCGTACATACATACAATTGTAAGCCAGAGGCTTGGCCGTTGAACAAAGAACCAGTGACGTAGTTGTTGCCCCACCTCTGCAATGCACAGTGGTGAAACGTCATTTTCGACCGGACCGTGAAGTGTGCTGGTCGGCCAATTCACGAAGTGTGATTATCTAAATTTTACACCACCAAAAGTTTATTAATAACATTTTTTGAGTTAAACATCGAGAGTGTGTGATCAAGATGAGACGTTTTCGATAACTCAAAAGTATAGGAAGTGACAGCTAAGTACAAATTGGCTGTAACCAAATTATACAAAATTTTTAATATTCGAAAGTATACAAAGAATCTTTCTTAATATGACCAAAAGTAATCAAGTAACAAAATTAACTTAAATGAGCTCATAATAAATAACTGTACCAGAGAGAGAGAGAGAGAGAGAGAGAGAGAGAGAGAGAGAGAGAGAGAGAGAGAGAGGGAGGGAGTGAAAGATTGGATAATAATATATATTAAAAAGTGCTGGGTTGTGCCACTGTAAATTTATATATTTAATATGTTTAACATTTTAATATTATAATACATATTTATTTTGGAGGGCTTGTGAAATGTTTAAGGGGAAATTTAACTTGAAGAATTGAATTACGCCTCATGGCGGATAGTAGCGTGTTTGTTTTACACACAGTAGAGTCACATTCATTTGTACGTAATTAACAATAAAAGGTAATTTCAACGGTAACAAACAGAAACACGAGTGAATTATTTCAGGTAATATATTCTTAGACTCTGGTTCATATAACACGAATTCTGACGTTAGGTAAGTACTCATATTTGTGGTATTTCAGTTTGCAACATGGCGCCCGATATCTTAATATACACCTCAAATTAAATTTACTAATCAATTAATAAAACAGCAATATAGTATTTAATTACATATGGCTTTTGCGAACAGGGACTCTACATAAGACCTAATTTTATGTAGAGTATATATACTGGAGAAACGGAATATTTACCTGAGATAATTGGGAAAGTACGTAAACACGTGCTAAAGGTAGGGTTAAGTTACGTTATAGACCTATATGTGTTAGAAATATAATAAGCAAAATGAATACTGGTGAAGGTGATAATGTAGACGAAACAGTTACAAGTGAGATGGACGTTAAATTGAACCCAATTAGTCAGATCAGTGAAACCAGAGACACTGAATTAAATCCAGTTCCATTAACACCCATCTCAACTCGAGACGAAAATAAAACAGATGATACAGCTGCCATGATGCAGTTACTATTAAATAAATTTGATGAGAAGTTTAATAAATTAGACAAGAAGTTAGATGAGCAAAAAATTGATTCTAATGTTAAATATAATAACTTGAATGACAAATTTGAGGAACAGAGTATGAAGTTTGATGAAATAAAAAATGAAATTAAGAGACAAAATTTTAAGTTAGACAAAAGAATCGATGAAATGCATAAGCATTTCGATAAAATGACAGAACAAACAGTAACGTTAGTAGACGAGATATTTGATATACCGAAGAGTAAAGTAGATGAGAATTACAAGAATAATAGTGGGGGTAGTAATGATGATACATTTACAGAAAATAGTGTTAGTTTAAGTGCTAATAAGGTGAGTAACAATGATAATTTGAATAATGAGTTTACAGGTAGTAACAATGATATAATTAAGAATATGGTGTTAGAAAATGATAAATGAGAATATTGGGAGTGATAATGAGATGTTTGTGTGTGTTGAGTCAGAGAGAGAGGTGAGAGAAAGTATATTTGTAAACGGGATGCAGGGGGTAGAATTTTCCCTTGATGTTGTAATAGGGGGTGAAGAAAAGTCTTCACGTGCGTTTAGCAAGGAAATGAGTTCCTTAGATTTATATTTGGGAGACGATAGGTCTACAAATAGAGTTCCCTGGTGTTTTTGTGTACCTCATAGGTGGTGCAGTAATTATGAGTTAGTGACCCCTGCATATTTGGAGAGAGAGAGAGAGTGTAGCTTGGTGTTATGGTAAGAAATATATTGAGAGAGAGAGAAAGAGATTTTTAAAGTGAATAGAAAGTATAGAGAATTTGTAGAAAGGTTAGGAGTAGAGATGGTGGATAATTACAGGGAATACTTACCTTATAGTGAAATTGAAATAGCAATAATAGTACATGGTGATAATAATGAATACAATTACTTACCTTGGGAAGTAATGGGCGTCGTAGTAGATAATTATGATGACTATATGACTAACATGATTATGACAGATAATACTGACGTAGACAGAACCATACCCGATCGTGACATGGTATATGATAAATTAATATGGAATACTCCACCTATTAATACGAACGAGATAGTGGAAAAATATAAAAATGTAAACAAATATTATAATGATAATAACAATATCATTTATTTACTAAAAAATAAGTTGTATAGACCTAAGATTAGACTGTTATTCAATGATGGAGGATAGATTGTTTTATTGTGTATGAACATTTAATATATGTGAACAGTGATTTTGAAATGGTCTGCTTATGAACTGATTTTGATCAATGATAAAATAATGAGTTTGGATTGTATATTTTTTTTATGTATTAATGTCAATGTATTTTTGATGTTGTGTATTACAGGTAAATTTTATGTACACCATATATGTAACAGTAAGTTTAATTGTTTTAATAATTAACAATTAACATGTTTTTGTCTTGACTAAACAAATGATGAATAATGAAAGTTTAATTAATTAAATTAAATAATTGAAAATTAATCACTCAATTAATGTGGTATAAAAGAATATTTGTGTAATGAAGAAAGTTTCTGATGATTAATAAATTTTATAATGATAATGATTAAGCATATATATTGAATATTGAGATGTATTGTTATGAGTAGGTGAGAGATGAATTTTCTAATGCAATTATCAATGATCACAGTAAAGTTAAAAAGGGAATAGAGACTGGGTGATAATTATTAAAATAAAGGCATGTGAGTTAGTCAATTAAAGTTAATGGGAGTTAGATAGCTAAGAATTTTAAAGAAAATAGTACACAAAGAGAGTGTTAGATATTTTAGGGACAGAGTAGTTAGTGATTATTTGTAGAGGTGAGTAAAGTAAAGGGTAAACATATATTTGTTGATGATGATATTTTGTAGTGGGGGTGAGGTGACAAGGAGTGATCAACGTATAGCGTTGTGGCAGGTAATAGCGTAGTTTAAGGGAGTGTTTGCCGATATTTTGGAAGGGCAAAATATTATGAATGTATATGGCCAGGTAGGGAACACCCATCCGAATACAAAGACGAGCGGTGCCAAAGGATTTAAATGGAATTAGTGAAATGGTTTATAATTGAGAAATAGGTGTCATGTATTTGGTTGCTAGTTAGGAAGAAAGGTGGGTAAGATTATAAATGTTAGTGCCTATATAATAAGTCAAATCATAGTGAATACAGGAGTCACCCAGACTAATCAATGGATGTGATAAAGATGTGAAGAGTAGAAAAGTCATGAAAGAGAGGTAATAAGAAATGAAATAATAATAATGTAATATGAATATTAATAATAAATTTGAAATTGTGAAGAATTAAATGGTAGTAGGCTAATTAATAAAAGTTTAATAATTAAAAGTATTATTTAATTAATTAATTGAAATTAAAATGTAATGTTATAATTTAATACGCAAATTTAAAGAAATTTTAATCAAATTTAAATGTGAATTGGTTATTTTAATGTATTAACCGTATTAATATAATGATGAGTGTATTATTATGTATTAGTGTAAGAGAATGGCACTTCTATATAATTTTTGTTGAGTTGAAGCAAACCCAGTGCTTCTTAACACAAACCAGCACATAGCTAAGGGGAAACAGATCAGTTAGGGATATAACATATACCAAGCCCCTATTTTAATATTTTTGATTTGTTTCAGTGTTTGGTGATGTGTGACAGCGGTCCTGAGCTGGCCAACATGTCAGAGCAGGAGCGTTACGCACCTGATTGGCCTTATGGTGTTGGGATCTCGTAGGAGAAGTCCAGTAAGGTCATGCAGGTACTGTCATCATCATCGGACCACGGGTGAGTTCTTATATTACTTTTACATAAATAGTAAGGGGGTTGTGGCGACATATCCTAGCAGATCCCTTTAGGAAGTACGAATGTGTCAATGAAAGTCTTTATGCTTCGGCATAAAATCTTTCATTGAGGGTGTTTTGTAACGGTACAATTCTGGTACCCTAATAATTTTGGGAAACTATTGTTCCAAAACATAATTATTGTATATCCCATATAAGAGATTGGTAAAGATTTGGTGAGAATTTTCAACAACACAATATTGAGTTAACAGGATTTGTGTCGAATTCAGTGGAAAATTACAAAAGTAGCAAAAAACTGTTTGTCACAATAATGGGTAAACAAGACTAGCCCATGATTACGTCAGACGAAGGAATCCGATGCGCGTACATACATACAATTGTAAGCCAGAGGCTTGGCCGTTGAACAAAGAACCAGTGACGTAGTTGTTGCCCCACCTCTGCAATGCACAGTGGTGAAACGTCATTTTCGACCGGACCGTGAAGTGTGCTGGTCGGCCAATTCACGAAGTGTGATTATCTAAATTTTACACCACCAAAAGTTTATTAATAACATTTTTTGAGTTAAACATCGAGAGTGTGTGATCAAGATGAGATGTTTTCGATAACTCAAAAGTATAGGAAGTGACAGCTAAGTACAAATTGGCTGTAACCAAATTATACAAAATTTTTAATATTCGAAAGTATACAAAGAATCTTTCTTAATATGACCAAAAGTAATCAAGTAACAAAATTAACTTAAATGAGCTCATAATAAATAACTGTACCAGAGAGAGAGAGAGAGAGAGAGAGAGAGAGAGAGAGAGAGAGAGAGAGAGAGAGAGAGAGAGAGTGAAAGAGTGGATAATAATATATATTAAAAAGTGCTGGGTTGTGCCACTGTAAATTTATATATTTAATATGTTTAACATTTTAATATTATAATACATATTTATTTTGGAGGGCTTGTGAAATGTTTAAGGGGAAATTTAACTTGAAGAATTGAATTACGCCTCATGGCGGATAGTAGCGTGTTTGTTTTACACACAGTAGAGTCACATTCATTTGTACGTAATTAACAATAAAAGGTAATTTCAATGGTAACAAACAGAAACACGAGTGAATTATTTCAGGTAATATATTCTTCGACTCTGGTTCATATAACACGAATTCTGACGTTAGGTAAGTACTCATATTTGTGGTATTTCAGTTTGCAACATGGCGCCCGATATCTTAATATACACCTCAAATTAAATTTACTAATCAATTAATAAAACAGCAATATAGTATTTAATTACATATGGCTTTCGCGAACAGGGACTCTACATAAGACCTAATTTTATGTAGAGTATATATACTGGAGAAACGGAATATTTACCTGAGATAATTGGGAAAGTACGTAATTAATTAATTAATTAAACACGTGCTAAAGGTAGGGTTAAGTTACGTTATAGACCTATATGTGTTAGACATATAATAAGCAAAATGAATACTGGTGAAGGTGATAATGTAGACGAAACAGTTACAAGTGAGATGGACGTTAAATTGAACCCAATTAGTCAGATCAGTGAAACCAGAGACACTGAATTAAATCCAGTTCCATTAACACCCATCTCAACTCGAGACGAAAATAAAACAGATGATACAGCTGCCATGATGCAGTTACTATTAAATAAATTTGATGAGAAGTTTAATAAATTAGACAAGAAGGTAGATGAGCAAAAAATTGATTCTAATGTTAAATATAATAACTTGAATGACAAATTTGAGGAACAGAGTATGAAGTTTGATGAAATAAAAAATGAAATTAAGAGACAAAATTTTAAGTTAGACAAAAGAATCGATGAAATGCATAAGCATTTCGATAAAATGACAGAACAAACAGTAACGTTAGTAGACGAGATATTTGATATACCGAAGAGTAAAGTAGATGAGAATTACAAGAATAATAGTGGGGGTAGTAATGATGATAAATTTACAGAAAATAGTGTTAGTTTAAGTGCTAATAAGGTGAGTAACAATGATAATTTGAATAATGAGTTTACAGGTAGTAACAATGATATAATTAAGAATATGGTGTTAGAAAATGATAAATGAGAATATTGGGAGTGATAATGAGATGTTTGTGTGTGTTGAGTCAGAGAGAGAGCTGAGAGAAAGTATATTTGTAAACGGGATGCAGGGGGTAGAATTTTCCCTTGATGTTGTAATAGGGGGTGAAGAAAAGCCTTCACGTGCATTTAGCAAGGACATGAGTTCCTTAGATTTATATTTGGGAGACGATAGGTCTACAAATAGAGTTCCCTGGTGTTTTTGTGTACCTCATAGGTGGTGCAGTAATTATGAGTTAGTGACCCCTGAATATTTGGAGAGAGAGAGAGAGAGAGAGAAAGAGATTTTTAAAGTGAATAGAAAGTATAGAGAATTTGTAGAAAGGTTAGGAGTAGAGATGGTGGATAATTACAGGGAATACTTACCTTATAGTGAAATTGAAATAGCAATAATAGTACACGGTGATAATAATGAATACAATTACTTACCTTGGGAAGTAATGGGCGTCGTAGTAGATAATTATGATGACTATATGACTAACATGATTATGACAGATAATACTGACGTAGACAGAACCATACCCGATCGTGACATGGTATATGATAAATTAATATGGAATACTCCACCTATTAATACGAACGAGATAGTGGAAAAATATAAAAATGTAAACAAATATTATAATGATAATAACAATATCATTTATTTACTAAAAAATAAGTTGTATAGACCTAAGATTAGACTGTTATTCAATGATGGAGGATAGATTGTTTTATTGTGTATGAACATTTAATATATGTGAACAGTGATTTTGAAATGGTCTGCTTATGAACTGATTTTGATCAATGATAAAATAATGAGTTTGGATTGTATATTTTTTTTATGTATTAATGTCAATGTATTTTTGATGTTGTGTATTACAGGTAAATTTTATGTACACCATATATGTAACAGTAAGTTTAATTGTTTTAATAATTAACAATTAACATGTTTTTGTCTTGACTAAACAAATGATGAATAATGAAAGTTTAATTAATTAAATTAAATAATTGAAAATTAATCACTCAATTAATGTGGTATAAAAGAATATTTGTGTAATGAAGAAAGTTTCTGATGATTAATAAATTTTATAATGATAATGATTAAGCATATATATTGAATATTGAGATGTATTGTTATGAGTAGGTGAGAGATGAATTTTCTAATGCAATTATCAATGATCACAGTAAAGTTAAAAAGGGAATAGAGACTGGGTGATAATTATTAAAATAAAGGCATGTGAGTTAGTCAATTAAAGTTAATGGGAGTTAGATAGCTAAGAATTTTAAAGAAAATAGTACACAAAGAGAGTGTTAGATATTTTAGGGACAGAGTAGTTAGTGATTATTTGTAGAGGTGAGTAAAGTAAAGGGTAAACATATATTTGTTGATGATGATATTTTGTAGTGGGGGTGAGGTGACAAGGAGTGATCAACGTATAGCGTTGTGGCAGGTAATAGCGTAGTTTAAGGGAGTGTTTGCCGATATTTTGGAAGGGCAAAATATTATGAATGTATATGGCCAGGTAGGGAACACCCATCCGAATACAAAGACGAGCGGTGCCAAAGGATTTAAATGGAATTAGTGAAATGGTTTATAATTGAGAAATAGGTGTCATGTATTTGGTTGCTAGTTAGGAAGAAAGGTGGGTAAGATTATAAATGTTAGTGCCTATATAATAAGTCAAATCATAGTGAATACAGGAGTCACCCAGACTAATCAATGGATGTGATAAAGATGTGAAGAGTAGAAAAGTCATGAAAGAGAGGTAATAAGAAATGAAATAATAATAATGTAATATGAATATTAATAATAAATTTGAAATTGTGAAGAATTAAATGGTAGTAGGCTAATTAATAAAAGTTTAATAATTAAAAATATTATTTAATTAATTAATTGAAATTAAAATGTAATGTTATAATTTAATACGCAAATTTAAAGAAATTTTAATCAAATTTAAATGTGAATTGGTTATTTTAATGTATTAACCGTATTAATATAATGATGAGTGTATTATTATGTATTAGTGTAAGAGAATGGCACTTCTATATAATTTTTGTTGAGTTGAAGCAAACCCAGTGCTTCTTAACACAAACCAGCACATAGCTAAGGGGAAACAGATCAGTTAGGGATATAACATATACCAAGCCCCTATTTTAATATTTTTGATTTGTTTCAGTGTTTGGTGATGTGTGACGGCGGTCCTGAGCTGGCCAACATGTCAGAGCAGGAGCGTTACGCACCTGATTGGCCTTATGGTGTTGGGATCTCGTAGGAGAAGTCCAGTAAGGTCATGCAGGTACTGTCATCATCATCGGACCACGGGTGAGTTCTTATATTACTTTTACATAAATAGTAAGGGGGTTGTGGCGACATATCCTAGCAGATCCCTTTAGGAAGTACGAATGTGTCAATGAAAGTCTTTATGCTTCGGCATAAAATCTTTCATTGAGGGTGTTTTGTAACGGTACAATTCTGGTACCCTAATAATTTTGGGAAACTATTGTTCCAAAACATAATTATTGTATATCCCATATAAGAGATTGGTAAAGATTTGGTGAGAATTTTCAACAACACAATATTGAGTTAACAGGATTTGTGTCGAATTCAGTGGAAAATTACAAAAGTAGCAAAAAACTGTTTGTCACAATAATGGGTAAACAAGACTAGCCCATGATTACGTCAGACGAAGGAATCCGATGCGCGTACATACATACAATTGTAAGCCAGAGGCTTGGCCGTTGAACAAAGAACCAGTGACGTAGTTGTTGCCCCACCTCTGCAATGCACAGTGGTGAAACGTCATTTTCGACCGGACCGTGAAGTGTGCTGGTCGGCCAATTCACGAAGTGTGATTATCTAAATTTTACACCACCAAAAGTTTATTAATAACATTTTTTGAGTTAAACATCGAGAGTGTGTGATCAAGATGAGACGTTTTCGATAACTCAAAAGTATAGGAAGTGACAGCTAAGTACAAATTGGCTGTAACCAAATTATACAAAATTTTTAATATTCGAAAGTATACAAAGAATCTTTCTTAATATGACCAAAAGTAATCAAGTAACAAAATTAACTTAAATGAGCTCATAATAAATAACTGTACCAGAGAGAGAGAGAGAGAGAGAGAGAGAGAGAGAGAGAGAGAGAGAGAGGGAGGGAGTGAAAGAGTGGATAATAATATATATTAAAAAGTGCTGGGTTGTGCCACTGTAAATTTGTATATTTAATATGTTTAACATTTTAATATTATAATACATATTTATTTTGGAGGGCTTGTGAAATGTTTAAGGGGAAATTTAACTTGAAGAATTGAATTACGCCTCATGGCGGATAGTAGCGTGTTTGTTTTACACACAGTAGAGTCACATTCATTTGTACGTAATTAACAATAAAAGGTAATTTCAATGGTAACAAACAGAAACACGAGTGAATTATTTCAGGTAATATATTCTTCGACTCTGGTTCATATAACACGAATTCTGACGTTAGGTAAGTACTCATATTTGTGGTATTTCAGTTTGCAACATGGCGCCCGATATCTTAATATACACCTCAAATTAAATTTACTAATCAATTAATAAAACAGCAATATAGTATTTAATTACATATGGCTTTTGCGAACAGGGACTCTACATAAGACCTAATTTTATGTAGAGTATATATACTGGAGAAACGGAATATTTACCTGAGATAATTGGGAAAGTACGTAAACACGTGCTAAAGGTAGGGTTAAGTTACGTTATAGACCTATATGTGTTAGAAATATAATAAGCAAAATGAATACTGGTGAAGGTGATAATGTAGACGAAACAGTTACAAGTGAGATGGACGTTAAATTGAACCCAATTAGTCAGATCAGTGAAACCAGAGACACTGAATTAAATCCAGTTCCATTAACACCCATCTCAACTCGAGACGAAAATAAAACAGATGATACAGCTGCCATGATGCAGTTACTATTAAATAAATTTGATGAGAAGTTTAATAAATTAGACAAGAAGTTAGATGAGCAAAAAATTGATTCTAATGTTAAATATAATAACTTGAATGACAAATTTGAGGAACAGAGTATGAAGTTTGATGAAATAAAAAATGAAATTAAGAGACAAAATTTTAAGTTAGACAAAAGAATCGATGAAATGCATAAGCATTTCGATAAAATGACAGAACAAACAGTAACGTTAGTAGACGAGATATTTGATATACCGAAGAGTAAAGTAGATGAGAATTACAAGAATAATAGTGGGGGTAGTAATGATGATACATTTACAGAAAATAGTGTTAGTTTAAGTGCTAATAAGGTGAGTAACAATGATAATTTGAATAATGAGTTTACAGGTAGTAACAATGATATAATTAAGAATATGGTGTTAGAAAATGATAAATGAGAATATTGGGAGTGATAATGAGATGTTTGTGTGTGTTGAGTCAGAGAGAGAGCTGAGAGAAAGTATATTTGTAAACGGGATGCAGGGGGTAGAATTTTCCCTTGATGTTGTAATAGGGGGTGAAGAAAAGTCTTCATGTGCGTTTAGCAAGGACATGAGTTCCTTAGATTTATATTTGGGAGACGATAGGTCTACAAATAGAGTTCCCTGGTGTTTTTGTGTACCTCATAGGTGGTGCAGTAATTATGAGTTAGTGACCCCTGCATATTTGGAGAGAGAGAGAGAGAGAGAGTGTAGCTTGGTGTTATGGTAAGAAATATATTGAGAGAGAGAGAAAGAGATTTTTAAAGTGAATAGAAAGTATAGAGAATTTGTAGAAAGGTTAGAAGTAGAGATGGTGGATAATTACAGGGAATACTTACCTTATAGTGAAATTGAAATAGCAATAATAGTACATGGTGATAATAATGAATACAATTACTTACCTTGGGAAGTAATGGGCGTCGTAGTAGATAATTATGATGACTATATGACTAACATGATTATGACAGATAATACTGACGTAGACAGAACCATACCCGATCGTGACATGGTATATGATAAATTAATATGGAATACTCCACCTATTAATACGAACGAGATAGTGGAAAAATATAAAAATGTAAACAAATATTATAATGATAATAACAATATCATTTATTTACTAAAAAATAAGTTGTATAGACCTAAGATTAGACTGTTATTCAATGATGGAGGATAGATTGTTTTATTGTGTATGAACATTTAATATATGTGAACAGTGATTTTGAAATGGTCTGCTTATGAACTGATTTTGATCAATGATAAAATAATGAGTTTGGATTGTATATTTTTTTTATGTATTAATGTCAATGTATTTTTGATGTTGTGTATTACAGGTAAATTTTATGTACACCATATATGTAACAGTAAGTTTAATTGTTTTAATAATTAACAATTAACATGTTTTTCTTGACTAAACAAATGATGAATAATGAAAGTTTAATTAATTAAATTAAATAATTGAAAATTAATCACTCAATTAATGTGGTATAAAAGAATATTTGTGTAATGAAGAAAGTTTCTGATGATTAATAAATTTTATAATGATAATGATTAAGCATATATATTGAATATTGAGATGTATTGTTATGAGTAGGTGAGAGATGAATTTTCTAATGCAATTATCAATGATCACAGTAAAGTTAAAAAGGGAATAGAGACTGGGTGATAATTATTAAAATAAAGGCATGTGAGTTAGTCAATTAAAGTTAATGGGAGTTAGATAGCTAAGAATTTTAAAGAAAATAGTACACAAAGAGAGTGTTAGATATTTTAGGGACAGAGTAGTTAGTGATTATTTGTAGAGGTGAGTAAAGTAAAGGGTAAACATATATTTGTTGATGATGATATTTTGTAGTGGGGGTGAGGTGACAAGGAGTGATCAACGTATAACGTTGTGGCAGGTAATAGCGTAGTTTAAGGGAGTGTTTGCCGATATTTTGGAAGGGCAAAATATTATGAATGTATATGGCCAGGTAGGGAACACCCATCCGAATACAAAGACGAGCGGTGCCAAAGGATTTAAATGGAATTAGTGAAATGGTTTATAATTGAGAAATAGGTGTCATGTATTTGGTTGCTAGTTAGGAAGAAAGGTGGGTAAGATTATAAATGTTAGTGCCTATATAATAAGTCAAATCATAGTGAATACAGGAGTCACCCAGACTAATCAATGGATGTGATAAAGATGTGAAGAGTAGAAAAGTCATGAAAGAGAGGTAATAAGAAATGAAATAATAATAATGTAATATGAATATTAATAATAAATTTGAAATTGTGAAGAATTAAATGGTAGTAGGCTAATTAATAAAAGTTTAATAATTAAAAGTATTATTTAATTAATTAATTGAAATTAAAATGTAATGTTATAATTTAATACGCAAATTTAAAGAAATTTTAATCAAATTTAAATGTGAATTGGTTATTTTAATGTATTAACCGTATTAATATAATGATGAGTGTATTATTATGTATTAGTGTAAGAGAATGGCACTTCTATATAATTTTTGTTGAGTTGAAGCAAACCCAGTGCTTCTTAACACAAACCAGCACATAGCTAAGGGGAAACAGATCAGTTAGGGATATAGCATATACCAAGCCCCTATTTTAATATTTTTGATTTGTTTCAGTGTTTGGTGATGTGTGACGGCGGTCCTGAGCTGGCCAACATGTCAGAGCAGGAGCGTTACGCACCTGATTGGCCTTATGGTGTTGGGATCTCGTAGGAGAAGTCCAGTAAGGTCATGCAGGTACTGTCATCATCATCGGACCACGGGTGAGTTATTATATTCCTTTTACATAAATAGTAAGGGGGTTGTGGCGACATATCCTAGCAGATCCCTTTAGGAAGTACGAATGTGTCAATGAAAGTCTTTATGCTTCGGCATAAAATCTTTCATTGAGGGTGTTTTGTAACGGTACAATTCTGGTACCCTAATAATTTTGGGAAACTATTGTTCCAAAACATAATTATTGTATATCCCATATAAGAGATTGGTAAAGATTTGGTGAGAATTTTCAACCACACAATATTGAGTTAACAGGATTTGTGTCGAATTCAGTGGAAAATTACAAAAGTAGCAAAAAACTGTTTGTCACAATAATGGGTAAACAAGACTAGCCCATGATTACGTCAGACGAAGGAATCCGATGCGCGTACATACATACAATTGTAAGCCAGAGGCTTGGCCGTTGAACAAAGAACCAGTGACGTAGTTGTTGCCCCACCTCTGCAATGCACAGTGGTGAAACGTCATTTTCGACCGGACCGTGAAGTGTGCTGGTCGGCCAATTCACGAAGTGTGATTATCTAAATTTTACACCACCAAAAGTTTATTAATAACATTTTTTGAGTTAAACATCGAGAGTGTGTGATCAAGATGAGACGTTTTCGATAACTCAAAAGTATAGGAAGTGACAGCTAAGTACAAATTGGCTGTAACCAAATTATACAAAATTTTTAATATTCGAAAGTATACAAAGAATCTTTCTTAATATGACCAAAAGTAATCAAGTAACAAAATTAACTTAAATGAGCTCATAATAAATAACTGTACCAGAGAGAGAGAGAGAGAGAGAGAGAGAGAGAGAGAGAGAGAGAGAGAGAGAGAGAGGGAGGGAGTGAAAGATTGGATAATAATATATATTAAAAAGTGCTGGGTTGTGCCACTGTAAATTTATATATTTAATATGTTTAACATTTTAATATTATAATACATATTTATTTTGGAGGGCTTGTGAAATGTTTAAGGGGAAATTTAACTTGAAGAATTGAATTACGCCTCATGGCGGATAGTAGCGTGTTTGTTTTACACACAGTAGAGTCACATTCATTTGTACGTAATTAACAATAAAAGGTAATTTCAACGGTAACAAACAGAAACACGAGTGAATTATTTCAGGTAATATATTCTTAGACTCTGGTTCATATAACACGAATTCTGACGTTAGGTAAGTACTCATATTTGTGGTATTTCAGTTTGCAACATGGCGCCCGATATCTTAATATACACCTCAAATTAAATTTACTAATCAATTAATAAAACAGCAATATAGTATTTAATTACATATGGCTTTTGCGAACAGGGACTCTACATAAGACCTAATTTTATGTAGAGTATATATACTGGAGAAACGGAATATTTACCTGAGATAATTGGGAAAGTACGTAAACACGTGCTAAAGGTAGGGTTAAGTTACGTTATAGACCTATATGTGTTAGAAATATAATAAGCAAAATGAATACTGGTGAAGGTGATAATGTAGACGAAACAGTTACAAGTGAGATGGACGTTAAATTGAACCCAATTAGTCAGATCAGTGAAACCAGAGACACTGAATTAAATCCAGTTCCATTAACACCCATCTCAACTCGAGACGAAAATAAAACAGATGATACAGCTGCCATGATGCAGTTACTATTAAATAAATTTGATGAGAAGTTTAATAAATTAGACAAGAAGTTAGATGAGCAAAAAATTGATTCTAATGTTAAATATAATAACTTGAATGACAAATTTGAGGAACAGAGTATGAAGTTTGATGAAATAAAAAATGAAATTAAGAGACAAAATTTTAAGTTAGACAAAAGAATCGATGAAATGCATAAGCATTTCGATAAAATGACAGAACAAACAGTAACGTTAGTAGACGAGATATTTGATATACCGAAGAGTAAAGTAGATGAGAATTACAAGAATAATAGTGGGGGTAGTAATGATGATACATTTACAGAAAATAGTGTTAGTTTAAGTGCTAATAAGGTGAGTAACAATGATAATTTGAATAATGAGTTTACAGGTAGTAACAATGATATAATTAAGAATATGGTGTTAGAAAATGATAAATGAGAATATTGGGAGTGATAATGAGATGTTTGTGTGTGTTGAGTCAGAGAGAGAGGTGAGAGAAAGTATATTTGTAAACGGGATGCAGGGGGTAGAATTTTCCCTTGATGTTGTAATAGGGGGTGAAGAAAAGTCTTCACGTGCGTTTAGCAAGGAAATGAGTTCCTTAGATTTATATTTGGGAGACGATAGGTCTACAAATAGAGTTCCCTGGTGTTTTTGTGTACCTCATAGGTGGTGCAGTAATTATGAGTTAGTGACCCCTGCATATTTGGAGAGAGAGAGAGAGTGTAGCTTGGTGTTATGGTAAGAAATATATTGAGAGAGAGAGAAAGAGATTTTTAAAGTGAATAGAAAGTATAGAGAATTTGTAGAAAGGTTAGGAGTAGAGATGGTGGATAATTACAGGGAATACTTACCTTATAGTGAAATTGAAATAGCAATAATAGTACATGGTGATAATAATGAATACAATTACTTACCTTGGGAAGTAATGGGCGTCGTAGTAGATAATTATGATGACTATATGACTAACATGATTATGACAGATAATACTGACGTAGACAGAACCATACCCGATCGTGACATGGTATATGATAAATTAATATGGAATACTCCACCTATTAATACGAACGAGATAGTGGAAAAATATAAAAATGTAAACAAATATTATAATGATAATAACAATATCATTTATTTACTAAAAAATAAGTTGTATAGACCTAAGATTAGACTGTTATTCAATGATGGAGGATAGATTGTTTTATTGTGTATGAACATTTAATATATGTGAACAGTGATTTTGAAATGGTCTGCTTATGAACTGATTTTGATCAATGATAAAATAATGAGTTTGGATTGTATATTTTTTTTATGTATTAATGTCAATGTATTTTTGATGTTGTGTATTACAGGTAAATTTTATGTACACCATATATGTAACAGTAAGTTTAATTGTTTTAATAATTAACAATTAACATGTTTTTGTCTTGACTAAACAAATGATGAATAATGAAAGTTTAATTAATTAAATTAAATAATTGAAAATTAATCACTCAATTAATGTGGTATAAAAGAATATTTGTGTAATGAAGAAAGTTTCTGATGATTAATAAATTTTATAATGATAATGATTAAGCATATATATTGAATATTGAGATGTATTGTTATGAGTAGGTGAGAGATGAATTTTCTAATGCAATTATCAATGATCACAGTAAAGTTAAAAAGGGAATAGAGACTGGGTGATAATTATTAAAATAAAGGCATGTGAGTTAGTCAATTAAAGTTAATGGGAGTTAGATAGCTAAGAATTTTAAAGAAAATAGTACACAAAGAGAGTGTTAGATATTTTAGGGACAGAGTAGTTAGTGATTATTTGTAGAGGTGAGTAAAGTAAAGGGTAAACATATATTTGTTGATGATGATATTTTGTAGTGGGGGTGAGGTGACAAGGAGTGATCAACGTATAACGTTGTGGCAGGTAATAGCGTAGTTTAAGGGAGTGTTTGCCGATATTTTGGAAGGGCAAAATATTATGAATGTATATGGCCAGGTAGGGAACACCCATCCGAATACAAAGACGAGCGGTGCCAAAGGATTTAAATGGAATTAGTGAAATGGTTTATAATTGAGAAATAGGTGTCATGTATTTGGTTGCTAGTTAGGAAGAAAGGTGGGTAAGATTATAAATGTTAGTGCCTATATAATAAGTCAAATCATAGTGAATACAGGAGTCACCCAGACTAATCAATGGATGTGATAAAGATGTGAAGAGTAGAAAAGTCATGAAAGAGAGGTAATAAGAAATGAAATAATAATAATGTAATATGAATATTAATAATAAATTTGAAATTGTGAAGAATTAAATGGTAGTAGGCTAATTAATAAAAGTTTAATAATTAAAAGTATTATTTAATTAATTAATTGAAATTAAAATGTAATGTTATAATTTAATACGCAAATTTAAAGAAATTTTAATCAAATTTAAATGTGAATTGGTTATTTTAATGTATTAACCGTATTAATATAATGATGAGTGTATTATTATGTATTAGTGTAAGAGAATGGCACTTCTATATAATTTTTGTTGAGTTGAAGCAAACCCAGTGCTTCTTAACACAAACCAGCACATAGCTAAGGGGAAACAGATCAGTTAGGGATATAGCATATACCAAGCCCCTATTTTAATATTTTTGATTTGTTTCAGTGTTTGGTGATGTGTGACGGCGGTCCTGAGCTGGCCAACATGTCAGAGCAGGAGCGTTACGCACCTGATTGGCCTTATGGTGTTGGGATCTCGTAGGAGAAGTCCAGTAAGGTCATGCAGGTACTGTCATCATCATCGGACCACGGGTGAGTTATTATATTCCTTTTACATAAATAGTAAGGGGGTTGTGGCGACATATCCTAGCAGATCCCTTTAGGAAGTACGAATGTGTCAATGAAAGTCTTTATGCTTCGGCATAAAATCTTTCATTGAGGGTGTTTTGTAACGGTACAATTCTGGTACCCTAATAATTTTGGGAAACTATTGTTCCAAAACATAATTATTGTATATCCCATATAAGAGATTGGTAAAGATTTGGTGAGAATTTTCAACCACACAATATTGAGTTAACAGGATTTGTGTCGAATTCAGTGGAAAATTACAAAAGTAGCAAAAAACTGTTTGTCACAATAATGGGTAAACAAGACTAGCCCATGATTACGTCAGACGAAGGAATCCGATGCGCGTACATACATACAATTGTAAGCCAGAGGCTTGGCCGTTGAACAAAGAACCAGTGACGTAGTTGTTGCCCCACCTCTGCAATGCACAGTGGTGAAACGTCATTTTCGACCGGACCGTGAAGTGTGCTGGTCGGCCAATTCACGAAGTGTGATTATCTAAATTTTACACCACCAAAAGTTTATTAATAACATTTTTTGAGTTAAACATCGAGAGTGTGTGATCAAGATGAGACGTTTTCGATAACTCAAAAGTATAGGAAGTGACAGCTAAGTACAAATTGGCTGTAACCAAATTATACAAAATTTTTAATATTCGAAAGTATACAAAGAATCTTTCTTAATATGACCAAAAGTAATCAAGTAACAAAATTAACTTAAATGAGCTCATAATAAATAACTGTACCAGAGAGAGAGAGAGAGAGAGAGAGAGAGAGAGAGAGAGAGAGAGAGAGAGAGGGAGGGAGTGAAAGATTGGATAATAATATATATTAAAAAGTGCTGGGTTGTGCCACTGTAAATTTATATATTTAATATGTTTAACATTTTAATATTATAATACATATTTATTTTGGAGGGCTTGTGAAATGTTTAAGGGGAAATTTAACTTGAAGAATTGAATTACGCCTCATGGCGGATAGTAGCGTGTTTGTTTTACACACAGTAGAGTCACATTCATTTGTACGTAATTAACAATAAAAGGTAATTTCAACGGTAACAAACAGAAACACGAGTGAATTATTTCAGGTAATATATTCTTAGACTCTGGTTCATATAACACGAATTCTGACGTTAGGTAAGTACTCATATTTGTGGTATTTCAGTTTGCAACATGGCGCCCGATATCTTAATATACACCTCAAATTAAATTTACTAATCAATTAATAAAACAGCAATATAGTATTTAATTACATATGGCTTTTGCGAACAGGGACTCTACATAAGACCTAATTTTATGTAGAGTATATATACTGGAGAAACGGAATATTTACCTGAGATAATTGGGAAAGTACGTAAACACGTGCTAAAGGTAGGGTTAAGTTACGTTATAGACCTATATGTGTTAGAAATATAATAAGCAAAATGAATACTGGTGAAGGTGATAATGTAGACGAAACAGTTACAAGTGAGATGGACGTTAAATTGAACCCAATTAGTCAGATCAGTGAAACCAGAGACACTGAATTAAATCCAGTTCCATTAACACCCATCTCAACTCGAGACGAAAATAAAACAGATGATACAGCTGCCATGATGCAGTTACTATTAAATAAATTTGATGAGAAGTTTAATAAATTAGACAAGAAGTTAGATGAGCAAAAAATTGATTCTAATGTTAAATATAATAACTTGAATGACAAATTTGAGGAACAGAGTATGAAGTTTGATGAAATAAAAAATGAAATTAAGAGACAAAATTTTAAGTTAGACAAAAGAATCGATGAAATGCATAAGCATTTCGATAAAATGACAGAACAAACAGTAACGTTAGTAGACGAGATATTTGATATACCGAAGAGTAAAGTAGATGAGAATTACAAGAATAATAGTGGGGGTAGTAATGATGATACATTTACAGAAAATAGTGTTAGTTTAAGTGCTAATAAGGTGAGTAACAATGATAATTTGAATAATGAGTTTACAGGTAGTAACAATGATATAATTAAGAATATGGTGTTAGAAAATGATAAATGAGAATATTGGGAGTGATAATGAGATGTTTGTGTGTGTTGAGTCAGAGAGAGAGGTGAGAGAAAGTATATTTGTAAACGGGATGCAGGGGGTAGAATTTTCCCTTGATGTTGTAATAGGGGGTGAAGAAAAGTCTTCACGTGCGTTTAGCAAGGAAATGAGTTCCTTAGATTTATATTTGGGAGACGATAGGTCTACAAATAGAGTTCCCTGGTGTTTTTGTGTACCTCATAGGTGGTGCAGTAATTATGAGTTAGTGACCCCTGCATATTTGGAGAGAGAGAGAGAGTGTAGCTTGGTGTTATGGTAAGAAATATATTGAGAGAGAGAGAAAGAGATTTTTAAAGTGAATAGAAAGTATAGAGAATTTGTAGAAAGGTTAGGAGTAGAGATGGTGGATAATTACAGGGAATACTTACCTTATAGTGAAATTGAAATAGCAATAATAGTACATGGTGATAATAATGAATACAATTACTTACCTTGGGAAGTAATGGGCGTCGTAGTAGATAATTATGATGACTATATGACTAACATGATTATGACAGATAATACTGACGTAGACAGAACCATACCCGATCGTGACATGGTATATGATAAATTAATATGGAATACTCCACCTATTAATACGAACGAGATAGTGGAAAAATATAAAAATGTAAACAAATATTATAATGATAATAACAATATCATTTATTTACTAAAAAATAAGTTGTATAGACCTAAGATTAGACTGTTATTCAATGATGGAGGATAGATTGTTTTATTGTGTATGAACATTTAATATATGTGAACAGTGATTTTGAAATGGTCTGCTTATGAACTGATTTTGATCAATGATAAAATAATGAGTTTGGATTGTATATTTTTTTTATGTATTAATGTCAATGTATTTTTGATGTTGTGTATTACAGGTAAATTTTATGTACACCATATATGTAACAGTAAGTTTAATTGTTTTAATAATTAACAATTAACATGTTTTTGTCTTGACTAAACAAATGATGAATAATGAAAGTTTAATTAATTAAATTAAATAATTGAAAATTAATCACTCAATTAATGTGGTATAAAAGAATATTTGTGTAATGAAGAAAGTTTCTGATGATTAATAAATTTTATAATGATAATGATTAAGCATATATATTGAATATTGAGATGTATTGTTATGAGTAGGTGAGAGATGAATTTTCTAATGCAATTATCTCAATGATCACAGTAAAGTTAAAAAGGGAATAGAGACTGGGTGATAATTATTAAAATAAAGGCATGTGAGTTAGTCAATTAAAGTTAATGGGAGTTAGATAGCTAAGAATTTTAAAGAAAATAGTACACAAAGAGAGTGTTAGATATTTTAGGGACAGAGTAGTTAGTGATTATTTGTAGAGGTGAGTAAAGTAAAGGGTAAACATATATTTGTTGATGATGATATTTTGTAGTGGGGGTGAGGTGACAAGGAGTGATCAACGTATAGCGTTGTGGCAGGTAATAGCGTAGTTTAAGGGAGTGTTTGCCGATATTTTGGAAGGGCAAAATATTATGAATGTATATGGCCAGGTAGGGAACACCCATCCGAATACAAAGACGAGCGGTGCCAAAGGATTTAAATGGAATTAGTGAAATGGTTTATAATTGAGAAATAGGTGTCATGTATTTGGTTGCTAGTTAGGAAGAAAGGTGGGTAAGATTATAAATGTTAGTGCCTATATAATAAGTCAAATCATAGTGAATACAGGAGTCACCCAGACTAATCAATGGATGTGATAAAGATGTGAAGAGTAGAAAAGTCATGAAAGAGAGGTAATAAGAAATGAAATAATAATAATGTAATATGAATATTAATAATAAATTTGAAATTGTGAAGAATTAAATGGTAGTAGGCTAATTAATAAAAGTTTAATAATTAAAAGTATTATTTAATTAATTAATTGAAATTAAAATGTAATGTTATAATTTAATACGCAAATTTAAAGAAATTTTAATCAAATTTAAATGTGAATTGGTTATTTTAATGTATTAACCGTATTAATATAATGATGAGTGTATTATTATGTATTAGTGTAAGAGAATGGCACTTCTATATAATTTTTGTTGAGTTGAAGCAATCCCAGTGCTTCTTAACACAAACCAGCACATAGCTAAGGGGAAACAGATCAGTTAGGGATATAGCATATACCAAGCCCCTATTTTAATATTTTTGATTTGTTTCAGTGTTTGGTGATGTGTGACGGCGGTCCTGAGCTGGCCAACATGTCAGAGCAGGAGCGTTACGCACCTGATTGGCCTTATGGTGTTGGGATCTCGTAGGAGAAGTCCAGTAAGGTCATGCAGGTACTGTCATCATCATCGGACCACGGGTGAGTTATTATATTCCTTTTACATAAATAGTAAGGGGGTTGTGGCGACATATCCTAGCAGATCCCTTTAGGAAGTACGAATGTGTCAATGAAAGTCTTTATGCTTCGGCATAAAATCTTTCATTGAGGGTGTTTTGTAACGGTACAATTCTGGTACCCTAATAATTTTGGGAAACTATTGTTCCAAAACATAATTATTGTATATCCCATATAAGAGATTGGTAAAGATTTGGTGAGAATTTTCAACAACACAATATTGAGTTAACAGGATTTGTGTCGAATTCAGTGGAAAATTACAAAAGTAGCAAAAAACTGTTTGTCACAATAATGGGTAAACAAGACTAGCCCATGATTACGTCAGACGAAGGAATCCGATGCGCGTACATACATACAATTGTAAGCCAGAGGCTTGGCCGTTGAACAAAGAACCAGTGACGTAGTTGTTGCCCCACCTCTGCAATGCACAGTGGTGAAACGTCATTTTCGACCGGACCGTGAAGTGTGCTGGTTGGCCAATTCACGAAGTGTGATTATCTAAATTTTACACCACCAAAAGTTTATTAATAACATTTTTTGAGTTAAACATCGAGAGTGTGTGATCATGATGAGACGTTTTCGATAACTCAAAAGTATAGGAAGTGACAGCTAAGTACAAATTGGCTGTAACCAAATTATACAAAATTTTTAATATTCAAAAGTATACAAAGAATCTTTCTTAATATGACCAAAAGTAATCAAGTAACAAAATTAACTTAAATGAGCTCATAATAAATAACTGTACCAGAGAGAGAGAGAGAGAGAGAGAGAGAGAGAGGGAGGGAGTGAAAGAGTGGATAATAATATATATTAAAAAGTGCTGGGTTGTGCCACTGTAAATTTATATATTTAATATGTTTAACATTTTAATATTATAATACATATTTATTTTGGAGGGCTTGTGAAATGTTTAAGGGGAAATTTAACTTGAAGAATTGAATTACGCCTCATGGCGGATAGTAGCGTGTTTGTTTTACACACAGTAGAGTCACATTCATTTGTACGTAATTAACAATAAAAGGTAATTTCAATGGTAAACAGAAACACGAGTGAATTATTTCAGGTAATATATTCTTCGACTCTGGTTCATATAACACGAATTCTGACGTTAGGTAAGTACTCATATTTGTGGTATTTCAGTTTGCAACATGGCGCCCGATATCTTAATATACACCTCAAATTAAATTTACTAATCAATTAATAAAACAGCAATATAGTATTTAATTACATATGACTTTTGCGAACAGGGACTCTACATAAGACCTAATTTTATGTAGAGTATATATACTGGAGAAACGGAATATTTACCTGAGATAATTGGGAAAGTACGTAAACACGTGCTAAAGGTAGGGTTGTTACGTTATAGACCTATATGTGTTAGAAATATAATAAGCAAAATGAATACTGGTGAAGGTGATAATGTAGACGAAACAGTTACAAGTGAGATGGACGTTAAATTGAACCCAATTAGTCAGATCAGTGAAACCAGAGACACTGAATTAAATCCAGTTCCATTAACACCCATCTCAACTCGAGACGAAAATAAAACAGATGATACAGCTGCCATGATGCAGTTACTATTAAATAAATTTGATGAGAAGTTTAATAAATTAGACAAGAAGTTAGATGAGCAAAAAATTGATTCTAATGTTAAATATAATAACTTGAATGACAAATTTGAGGAACAGAGTATGAAGTTTGATGAAATAAAAAATGAAATTAAGAGACAAAATTTTAAGTTAGACAAAAGAATCGATGAAATGCATAAGCATTTCGATAAAATGACAGAACAAACAGTAACGTTAGTAGACGAGATATTTGATATACCGAAGAGTAAAGTAGATGAGAATTACAAGAATAATAGTGGGGGTAGTAATGATGATACATTTACAGAAAATAGTGTTAGTTTAAGTGCTAATAAGGTGAGTAACAATGATAACTTGAATAATGAGTTTACAGGTAGTAACAATGATATAATTAAGAATATGGTGTTAGAAAATGATAAATGAGAATATTGGGAGTGATAATGAGATGTTTGTGTGTGTTGAGTCAGAGAGAGAGCTGAGAGAAAGTATATTTGTAAACGGGATGCAGGGGGTAGAATTTTCCCTTGATGTTGTAATAGGGGGTGAAGAAAAGTCTTCACGTGCGTTTAGCAAGGACATGAGTTCCTTAGATTTATATTTGGGAGACGATAGGTCTACAAATAGAGTTCCCTGGTGTTTTTGTGTACCTCATAGGTGGTGCAGTAATTATGAGTTAGTGACCCCTGCATATTTGGAGAGAGATAGAGAGAGAGAGAGTGTAGCTTGGTGTTATGGTAAGAAATATATTGAGAGAGAGAGAAAGAGATTTTTAAAGTGAATAGAAAGTATAGAGAATTTGTAGAAAGGTTAGGAGTAGAGATGGTGGATAATTACAGGGAATACTTACCTTATAGTGAAATTGAAATAGCAATAATAGTACATGGTGATAATAATGAATACAATTACTTACCTTGGGAAGTAATGGGCGTCGTAGTAGATAATTATGATGACTATATGACTAACATGATTATGACAGATAATACTGACGTAGACAGAACCATACCCGATCGTGACATGGTATATGATAAATTAATATGGAATACTCCACCTATTAATACGAACGAGATAGTGGAAAAATATAAAAATGTAAACAAATATTATAATGATAATAACAATATCATTTATTTACTAAAAAATAAGTTGTATAGACCTAAGATTAGACTGTTATTCAATGATGGAGGATAGATTGTTTTATTGTGTATGAACATTTAATATATGTGAACAGTGATTTTGAAATGGTCTGCTTATGAACTGATTTTGATCAATGATAAAATAATGAGTTTGGATTGTATATTTTTTTTATGTATTAATGTCAATGTATTTTTGATGTTGTGTATTACAGGTAAATTTTATGTACACCATATATGTAACAGTAAGTTTAATTGTTTTAATAATTAACAATTAACATGTTTTTGTCTTGACTAAACAAATGATGAATAATGAAAGTTTAATTAATTAAATTAAATAATTGAAAATTAATCACTCAATTAATGTGGTATAAAAGAATATTTGTGTAATGAAGAAAGTTTCTGATGATTAATAAATTTTATAATGATAATGATTAAGCATATATATTGAATATTGAGATGTATTGTTATGAGTAGGTGAGAGATGAATTTTCTAATGCAATTATCAATGATCACAGTAAAGTTAAAAAAGGAATAGAGACTGGGTGATAATTATTAAAATAAAGGCATGTGAGTTAGTCAATTAAAGTTAATGGGAGTTAGATAGCTAAGAATTTTAAAGAAAATAGTACACAAAGAGAGTGTTAGATATTTTAGGGACAGAGTAGTTAGTGATTATTTGTAGAGGTGAGTAAAGTAAAGGGTAAACATATATTTGTTGATGATGATATTTTGTAGTGGGGGTGAGGTGACAAGGAGTGATCAACGTATAGCGTTGTGGCAGGTAATAGCGTAGTTTAAGGGAGTGTTTGCCGATATTTTGGAAGGGCAAAATATTAT
Source organism: Magicicada septendecula (assembly GCA_034769895.1). NCBI lineage: Eukaryota > Metazoa > Arthropoda > Insecta > Hemiptera > Cicadidae > Magicicada > Magicicada septendecula. The sequence continues at coordinate 1,421,403,663 of CM068367.1, read as the reverse complement.
GAATGTATATGGCCAGGTAGGGAACACCCATCCGAATACAAAGACGAGCGGTGCCAAAGGATTTAAATGGAATTAGTGAAATGGTTTATAATTGAGAAATAGGTGTCATGTATTTGGTTGCTAGTTAGGAAGAAAGGTGGGTAAGATTATAAATGTTAGTGCCTATATAATAAGTCAAATCATAGTGAATACAGGAGTCACCCAGACTAATCAATGGATGTGATAAAGATGTGAAGAGTAGAAAAGTCATGAAAGAGAGGTAATAAGAAATGAAATAATAATAATGTAATATGAATATTAATAATAAATTTGAAATTGTGAAGAATTAAATGGTAGTAGGCTAATTAATAAAAGTTTAATAATTAAAAGTATTATTTAATTAATTAATTGAAATTAAAATGTAATGTTATAATTTAATACGCAAATTTAAAGAAATTTTAATCAAATTTAAATGTGAATTGGTTATTTTAATGTATTAACCGTATTAATATAATGATGAGTGTATTATTATGTATTAGTGTAAGAGAATGGCACTTCTATATAATTTTTGTTGAGTTGAAGCAATCCCAGTGCTTCTTAACACAAACCAGCACATAGCTAAGGGGAAACAGATCAGTTAGGGATATAGCATATACCAAGCCCCTATTTTAATATTTTTGATTTGTTTCAGTGTTTGGTGATGTGTGACGGCGGTCCTGAGCTGGCCAACATGTCAGAGCAGGAGCGTTACGCACCTGATTGGCCTTATGGTGTTGGGATCTCGTAGGAGAAGTCCAGTAAGGTCATGCAGGTACTGTCATCATCATCGGACCACGGGCGAGTTATTATATTCCTTTTAAATAAATAGTAAGGGGGTTGTGGCGACATATCCTAGCAGATCCCTTTAGGAAGTACGAATGTGTCAATGAAAGTCTTTATGCTTCGGCATAAAATCTTTCATTGAGGGTGTTTTGTAACGGTACAATTCTGGTACCCTAATAATTTTGGGAAACTATTGTTCCAAAACATAATTATTGTATATCCCATATAAGAGATTGGTAAAGATTTGGTGAGAATTTTCAACCACACAATATTGAGTTAACAGGATTTGTGTCGAATTCAGTGGAAAATTACAAAAGTAGCAAAAAACTGTTTGTCACAATAATGGGTAAACAAGACTAGCCCATGATTACGTCAGACGAAGGAATCCGATGCGCGTACATACATACAATTGTAAGCCAGAGGCTTGGCCGTTGAACAAAGAACCAGTGACGTAGTTGTTGCCCCACCTCTGCAATGCACAGTGGTGAAACGTCATTTTCGACCGGACCGTGAAGTGTGCTGGTTGGCCAATTCACGAAGTGTGATTATCTAAATTTTACACCACCAAAAGTTTATTAATAACATTTTTTGAGTTAAACATCGAGAGTTTGTGATCATGATGAGACGTTTTCGATAACTCAAAAGTATAGGAAGTGACAGCTAAGTACAAATTGGCTGTAACCAAATTATACAAAATTTTTAATATTCAAAAGTATACAAAGAATCTTTCTTAATATGACCAAAAGTAATCAAGTAACAAAATTAACTTAAATGAGCTCATAATAAATAACTGTACCAGAGAGAGAGAGAGAGAGAGAGAGAGAGTGGGAGGGAGTGAAAGAGTGGATAATAATATATATTAAAAAGTGCTGGGTTGTGCCACTGTAAATTTATATATTTAATATGTTTAACATTTTAATATTATAATACATATTTATTTTGGAGGGCTTGTGAAATGTTTAAGGGGAAATTTAACTTGAAGAATTGAATTACGCCTCATGGCGGATAGTAGCGTGTTTGTTTTACACACAGTAGAGTCACATTCATTTGTACGTAATTAACAATAAAAGGTAATTTCAATGGTAAACAGAAACACGAGTGAATTATTTCAGGTAATATATTCTTCGACTCTGGTTCATATAACACGAATTCTGACGTTAGGTAAGTACTCATATTTGTGGTATTTCAGTTTGCAACATGGCGCCCGATATCTTAATATACACCTCAAATTAAATTTACTAATCAATTAATAAAACAGCAATATAGTATTTAATTACATATGACTTTTGCGAACAGGGACTCTACATAAGACCTAATTTTATGTAGAGTATATATACTGGAGAAACGGAATATTTACCTGAGATAATTGGGAAAGTACGTAAACACGTGCTAAAGGTAGGGTTGTTACGTTATAGACCTATATGTGTTAGAAATATAATAAGCAAAATGAATACTGGTGAAGGTGATAATGTAGACGAAACAGTTACAAGTGAGATGGACGTTAAATTGAACCCAATTAGTCAGATCAGTGAAACCAGAGACACTGAATTAAATCCAGTTCCATTAACACCCATCTCAACTCGAGACGAAAATAAAACAGATGATACAGCTGCCATGATGCAGTTACTATTAAATAAATTTGATGAGAAGTTTAATAAATTAGACAAGAAGTTAGATGAGCAAAAAATTGATTCTAATGTTAAATATAATAACTTGAATGACAAATTTGAGGAACAGAGTATGAAGTTTGATGAAATAAAAAATGAAATTAAGAGACAAAATTTTAAGTTAGACAAAAGAATCGATGAAATGCATAAGCATTTCGATAAAATGACAGAACAAACAGTAACGTTAGTAGACGAGATATTTGATATACCGAAGAGTAAAGTAGATGAGAATTACAAGAATAATAGTGGGGGTAGTAATGATGATACATTTACAGAAAATAGTGTTAGTTTAAGTGCTAATAAGGTGAGTAACAATGATAACTTGAATAATGAGTTTACAGGTAGTAACAATGATATAATTAAGAATATGGTGTTAGAAAATGATAAATGAGAATATTGGGAGTGATAATGAGATGTTTGTGTGTGTTGAGTCAGAGAGAGAGCTGAGAGAAAGTATATTTGTAAACGGGATGCAGGGGGTAGAATTTTCCCTTGATGTTGTAATAGGGGGTGAAGAAAAGTCTTCACGTGCGTTTAGCAAGGACATGAGTTCCTTAGATTTATATTTGGGAGACGATAGGTCTACAAATAGAGTTCCCTGGTGTTTTTGTGTACCTCATAGGTGGTGCAGTAATTATGAGTTAGTGACCCCTGCATATTTGGAGAGAGATAGAGAGAGAGAGAGTGTAGCTTGGTGTTATGGTAAGAAATATATTGAGAGAGAGAGAAAGAGATTTTTAAAGTGAATAGAAAGTATAGAGAATTTGTAGAAAGGTTAGGAGTAGAGATGGTGGATAATTACAGGGAATACTTACCTTATAGTGAAATTGAAATAGCAATAATAGTACATGGTGATAATAATGAATACAATTACTTACCTTGGGAAGTAATGGGCGTCGTAGTAGATAATTATGATGACTATATGACTAACATGATTATGACAGATAATACTGACGTAGACAGAACCATACCCGATCGTGACATGGTATATGATAAATTAATATGGAATACTCCACCTATTAATACGAACGAGATAGTGGAAAAATATAAAAATGTAAACAAATATTATAATGATAATAACAATATCATTTATTTACTAAAAAATAAGTTGTATAGACCTAAGATTAGACTGTTATTCAATGATGGAGGATAGATTGTTTTATTGTGTATGAACATTTAATATATGTGAACAGTGATTTTGAAATGGTCTGCTTATGAACTGATTTTGATCAATGATAAAATAATGAGTTTGGATTGTATATTTTTTTTATGTATTAATGTCAATGTATTTTTGATGTTGTGTATTACAGGTAAATTTTATGTACACCATATATGTAACAGTAAGTTTAATTGTTTTAATAATTAACAATTAACATGTTTTTGTCTTGACTAAACAAATGATGAATAATGAAAGTTTAATTAATTAAATTAAATAATTGAAAATTAATCACTCAATTAATGTGGTATAAAAGAATATTTGTGTAATGAAGAAAGTTTCTGATGATTAATAAATTTTATAATGATAATGATTAAGCATATATATTGAATATTGAGATGTATTGTTATGAGTAGGTGAGAGATGAATTTTCTAATGCAATTATCAATGATCACAGTAAAGTTAAAAAAGGAATAGAGACTGGGTGATAATTATTAAAATAAAGGCATGTGAGTTAGTCAATTAAAGTTAATGGGAGTTAGATAGCTAAGAATTTTAAAGAAAATAGTACACAAAGAGAGTGTTAGATATTTTAGGGACAGAGTAGTTAGTGATTATTTGTAGAGGTGAGTAAAGTAAAGGGTAAACATATATTTGTTGATGATGATATTTTGTAGTGGGGGTGAGGTGACAAGGAGTGATCAACGTATAGCGTTGTGGCAGGTAATAGCGTAGTTTAAGGGAGTGTTTGCCGATATTTTGGAAGGGCAAAATATTATGAATGTATATGGCCAGGTAGGGAACACCCATCCGAATACAAAGACGAGCGGTGCCAAAGGATTTAAATGGAATTAGTGAAATGGTTTATAATTGAGAAATAGGTGTCATGTATTTGGTTGCTAGTTAGGAAGAAAGGTGGGTAAGATTATAAATGTTAGTGCCTATATAATAAGTCAAATCATAGTGAATACAGGAGTCACCCAGACTAATCAATGGATGTGATAAAGATGTGAAGAGTAGAAAAGTCATGAAAGAGAGGTAATAAGAAATGAAATAATAATAATGTAATATGAATATTAATAATAAATTTGAAATTGTGAAGAATTAAATGGTAGTAGGCTAATTAATAAAAGTTTAATAATTAAAAGTATTATTTAATTAATTAATTGAAATTAAAATGTAATGTTATAATTTAATACGCAAATTTAAAGAAATTTTAATCAAATTTAAATGTGAATTGGTTATTTTAATGTATTAACCGTATTAATATAATGATGAGTGTATTATTATGTATTAGTGTAAGAGAATGGCACTTCTATATAATTTTTGTTGAGTTGAAGCAATCCCAGTGCTTCTTAACACAAACCAGCACATAGCTAAGGGGAAACAGATCAGTTAGGGATATAGCATATACCAAGCCCCTATTTTAATATTTTTGATTTGTTTCAGTGTTTGGTGATGTGTGACGGCGGTCCTGAGCTGGCCAACATGTCAGAGCAGGAGCGTTACGCACCTGATTGGCCTTATGGTGTTGGGATCTCGTAGGAGAAGTCCAGTAAGGTCATGCAGGTACTGTCATCATCATCGGACCACGGGCGAGTTATTATATTCCTTTTACATAAATAGTAAGGGGGTTGTGGCGACATATCCTAGCAGATCCCTTTAGGAAGTACGAATGTGTCAATGAAAGTCTTTATGCTTCGGCATAAAATCTTTCATTGAGGGTGTTTTGTAACGGTACAATTCTGGTACCCTAATAATTTTGGGAAACTATTGTTCCAAAACATAATTATTGTATATCCCATATAAGAGATTGGTAAAGATTTGGTGAGAATTTTCAACAACACAATATTGAGTTAACAGGATTTGTGTCGAATTCAGTGGAAAATTACAAAAGTAGCAAAAAACTGTTCGTCACAATAATGGGTAAACAAGACTAGCCCATGATTACATCAGACGAAGGAATCCGATGCGCGTACATACATACAATTGTAAGCCAGAGGCTTGGCCGTTGAACAAAGAACCAGTGACGTAGTTGTTGCCCCACCTCTGCAATGCACAGTGGTGAAACGTCATATTCGACCGGACCGTGAAGTGTGCTGGTCGGCCAATTCACGAAGTGTGATTATCTAAATTTTACACCACCAAAAGTTTATTAATAATATTTTTTGAGTTAAACATCGAGAGTGTGTGATCAAGATGAGACGTTTTCGATAACTCAAAAGTATAGGAAGTGACAGCTAAGTACAAATTGGCTGTAACCAAATTATACAAAATTTTTAATATTCGAAAGTATACAAAGAATCTTTCTTAATATGACCAAAAGTAATCAAGTAACAAAATTAACTTAAATGAGCTCATAATAAATAACTGTACCAGAGAGAGAGAGAGAGAGAGAGAGAGGGAGGGAGTGAAAGAGTGGATAATAATATATATTAAAAAGTGCTGGGTTGTGCCACTGTAAATTTATATATTTAATATGTTTAACATTTTAATATTATAATACATATTTATTTTGGAGGGCTTGTGAAATGTTTAAGGAGAAATTTAACTTGAAGAATTGAATTACGCCTCATGGCGGATAGTAGCGTGTTTGTTTTACACACAGTAGAGTCACATTCATTTGTACGTAATTAACAATAAAAGGTAATTTCAATGGTAACAAACAGAAACACGAGTGAATTATTTCAGGTAATATATTCTTCGACTCTGGTTCATATAACACGAATTCTGACGTTAGGCAAGTACTCATATTTGTGGTATTTCAGTTTGCAACATGGCGCCCGATATCTTAATATACACCTCAAATTAAATTTACTAATCAATTAATAAAACAGCAATATAGTATTTAATTACATATGGCTTTTGCGAACAGGGACTCTACATAAGACCTAATTTTATGTAGAGTATATATACTGGAGAAACGGAATATTTACCTGAGATAATTGGGAAAGTACGTAAACACGTGCTAAAGGTAGGGTTAAGTTACGTTATAGACCTATGTGTTAGAAATATAATAAGCAAAATGAATACTGGTGAAGGTGATAATGTAGACGAAACAGTTACAAGTGAGATGGACGTTAAATTGAACCCAATTAGTCAGATCAGTGAAACCAGAGACACTGAATTAAATCCAGTTCCATTAACACCCATCTCAACTCGAGACGAAAATAAAACAGATGATACAGCTGCCATGATGCAGTTACTATTAAATAAATTTGATGAGAAGTTTAATAAATTAGACAAGAAGTTAGATGAGCAAAAAATTGATTCTAATGTTAAATATAATAACTTGAATGACAAATTTGAGGAACAGAGTATGAAGTTTGATGAAATAAAAAATGAAATTAAGAGACAAAATTTTAAGTTAGACAAAAGAATCGATGAAATGCATAAGCATTTCGATAAAATGACAGAACAAACAGTAACGTTAGTAGACGAGATATTTGATATACCGAAGAGTAAAGTAGATGAGAATTACAAGAATAATAGTGGGGGTAGTAATGATGATACATTTACAGAAAATAGTGTTAGTTTAAGTGCTAATAAGGTGAGTAACAATGATAACTTGAATAATGAGTTTACAGGTAGTAACAATGATATAATTAAGAATATGGTGTTAGAAAATGATAAATGAGAATATTGGGAGTGATAATGAGATGTTTGTGTGTGTTGAGTCAGAGAGAGAGCTGAGAGAAAGTATATTTGTAAACGGGATGCAGGGGGTAGAATTTTCCCTTGATGTTGTAATAGGGGGTGAAGAAAAGTCTTCATGTGCGTTTAGCAAGGACATGAGTTCCTTAGATTTATATTTGGGAGACGATAGGTCTACAAATAGAGTTCCCTGGTGTTTTTGTGTACCTCATAGGTGGTGCAGTAATTATGAGTTAGTGACCCCTGCATATTTGGAGAGAGAGAGAGAGAGAGAGAGAGAGAGAGTGTAGCTTGGTGTTATGGTAAGAAATATATTGAGAGAGAGAGAAAGAGATTTTTAAAGTGAATAGAAAGTATAGAGAATTTATAGAAAGGTTAGGAGTAGAGATGGTGGATAATTACAGGGAATACTTACCTTATAGTGAAATTGAAATAGCAATAATAGTACATGGTGATAATAATAAATACAATTACTTACCTTGGGAAGTAATGGGCGTCGTAGTAGATAATTATGATGACTATATGACTAACATGATTATGACAGATAATACTGACGTAGACAGAACCATACCCGATCGTGACATGGTATATGATAAATTAATATGGAATACTCCACCTATTAATACGAACGAGATAGTGGAAAAATATAAAAATGTAAACAAATATTATAATGATAATAACAATATCATTTATTTACTAAAAAATAAGTTGTATAGACCTAAGATTAGACTGTTATTCAATGATGGAGGATAGATTGTTTTATTGTGTATGAACATTTAATATATGTGAACAGTGATTTTGAAATGGTCTGCTTATGAACTGATTTTGATCAATGATAAAATAATGAGTTTGGATTGTATATTTTTTTTATGTATTAATGTCAATGTATTTTTGATGTTGTGTATTACAGGTAAATTTTATGTACACCATATATGTAACAGTAAGTTTAATTGTTTTAATAATTAACAATTAACATGTTTTTGTCTTGACTAAACAAATGATGAATAATGAAAGTTTAATTAATTAAATTAAATAATTGAAAATTAATCACTCAATTAATGTGGTATAAAAGAATATTTGTGTAATGAAGAAAGTTTCTGATGATTAATAAATTTTATAATGATAATGATTAAGCATATATATTGAATATTGAGATGTATTGTTATGAGTAGGTGAGAGATGAATTTTCTAATGCAATTATCAATGATCACAGTAAAGTTAAAAAGGGAATAGAGACTGGGTGATAATTATTAAAATAAAGGCATGTGAGTTAGTCAATTAAAGTTAATGGGAGTTAGATAGCTAAGAATTTTAAAGAAAATAGTACACAAAGAGAGTGTTAGATATTTTAGGGACAGAGTAGTTAGTGATTATTTGTAGAGGTGAGTAAAGTAAAGGGTAAACATATATTTGTTGATGATGATATTTTGTAGTGGGGGTGAGGTGACAAGGAGTGATCAACGTATAGCGTTGTGGCAGGTAATAGCGTAGTTTAAGGGAGTGTTTGCCGATATTTTGGAAGGGCAAAATATTATGAATGTATATGGCCAGGTAGGGAACACCCATCCGAATACAAAGACGAGCGGTGCCAAAGGATTTAAATGGAATTAGTGAAATGGTTTATAATTGAGAAATAGGTGTCATGTATTTGGTTGCTAGTTAGGAAGAAAGGTGGGTAAGATTATAAATGTTAGTGCCTATATAATAAGTCAAATCATAGTGAATACAGGAGTCACCCAGACTAATCAATGGATGTGATAAAGATGTGAAGAGTAGAAAAGTCATGAAAGAGAGGTAATAAGAAATGAAATAATAATAATGTAATATGAATATTAATAATAAATTTGAAATTGTGAAGAATTAAATGGTAGTAGGCTAATTAATAAAAGTTTAATAATTAAAAGTATTATTTAATTAATTAATTGAAATTAAAATGTAATGTTATAATTTAATACGCAAATTTAAAGAAATTTTAATCAAATTTAAATGTGAATTGGTTATTTTAATGTATTAACCGTATTAATATAATGATGAGTGTATTATTATGTATTAGTGTAAGAGAATGGCACTTCTATATAATTTTTGTTGAGTTGAAGCAATCCCAGTGCTTCTTAACACAAACCAGCACATAGCTAAGGGGAAACAGATCAGTTAGGGATATAGCATATACCAAGCCCATATTTTAATATTTTTGATTTGTTTCAGTGTTTGGTGATGTGTGACGGCGGTCCTGAGCTGGCCAACATGTCAGAACAGGAGCGTTACGCACCTGATTGGCCTTATGGTGTTGGGATCTCGTAGGAGAAGTCCAGTAAGGTCATGCAGGTACTGTCATCATCATCGGACCACGGGCGAGTTATTATATTCCTTTTACATAAATAGTAAGGGGGTTGTGGCGACATATCCTAGCAGATCCCTTTAGGAAGTACGAATGTGTCAATGAAAGTCTTTATGCTTCGGCATAAAATCTTTCATTGAGGGTGTTTTGTAACGGTACAATTCTGGTACCCTAATAATTTTGGGAAACTATTGTTCCAAAACATAATTATTGTATATCCCATATAAGAGATTGGTAAAGATTTGGTGAGAATTTTCAACAACACAATATTGAGTTAACAGGATTTGTGTCGAATTCAGTGGAAAATTACAAAAGTAGCAAAAAACTGTTTGTCACAATAATGGGTAAACAAGACTAGCCCATGATTACATCAGACGAAGGAATCCGATGCGCGTACATACATACAATTGTAATCCAGAGGCTTGGCCGTTGAACAAAGAACCAGTGACGTAGTTGTTGCCCCACCTCTGCAATGCACAGTGGTGAAACGTCATTTTCGACCGGACCGTGAAGTGTGCTGGTCGGCCAATTCACGAAGTGTGATTATCTAAATTTTACACCACCAAAAGTTTATTAATAACATTTTTTGAGTTAAACATCGAGAGTGTGTGATCAAGATGAGATGTTTTCGATAACTCAAAAGTATAGGAAGTGACAGCTAAGTACAAATTGGCTGTAACCAAATTATACAAAATTTTTAATATTCGAAAGTATACAAAGAATCTTTCTTAATATGACCAAAAGTAATCAAGTAACAAAATTAACTTAAATGAGCTCATAATAAATAACTGTACCAGAGAGAGAGAGAGAGAGAGAGGGAGGGAGTGAAAGAGTGGATAATAATATATATTAAAAAGTGCTGGGTTGTGCCACTGTAAATTTATATATTTAATATGTTTAACATTTTAATATTATAATACATATTTATTTTGGAGGGCTTGTGAAATGTTTAAGGAGAAATTTAACTTGAAGAATTGAATTACGCCTCATGGCGGATAGTAGCGTGTTTGTTTTACACACAGTAGAGTCACATTCATTTGTACGTAATTAACAATAAAAGGTAATTTCAATGGTAACAAACAGAAACACGAGTGAATTATTTCAGGTAATATATTCTTCGACTCTGGTTCATATAACACGAATTCTGACGTTAGGCAAGTACTCATATTTGTGGTATTTCAGTTTGCAACATGGCGCCCGATATCTTAATATACACCTCAAATTAAATTTACTAATCAATTAATAAAACAGCAATATAGTATTTAATTACATATGGCTTTTGCGAACAGGGACTCTACATAAGACCTAATTTTATGTAGAGTATATATACTGGAGAAACGGAATATTTACCTGAGATAATTGGGAAAGTACGTAAACACGTGCTAAAGGTAGGGTTGTTACGTTATAGACCTATATGTGTTAGAAATATAATAAGCAAAATGAATACTGGTGAAGGTGATAATGTAGACGAAACAGTTACAAGTGAGATGGACGTTAAATTGAACCCAATTAGTCAGATCAGTGAAACCAGAGACACTGAATTAAATCCAGTTCCATTAACACCCATCTCAACTCGAGACGAAAATAAAACAGATGATACAGCTGCCATGATGCAGTTACTATTAAATAAATTTGATGAGAAGTTTAATAAATTAGACAAGAAGTTAGATGAGCAAAAAATTGATTCTAATGTTAAATATAATAACTTGAATGACAAATTTGAGGAACAGAGTATGAAGTTTGATGAAATAAAAAATGAAATTAAGAGACAAAATTTTAAGTTAGACAAAAGAATCGATGAAATGCATAAGCATTTTGATAAAATGACAGAACAAACAGTAACGTTAGTAGACGAGATATTTGATATACCGAAGAGTAAAGTAGATGAGAATTACAAGAATAATAGTGGGGGTAGTAATGATGATACATTTACAGAAAATAGTGTTAGTTTAAGTGCTAATAAGGTGAGTAACAATGATAACTTGAATAATGAGTTTACAGGTAGTAACAATGATATAATTAAGAATATGGTGTTAGAAAATGATAAATGAGAATATTGGGAGTGATAATGAGATGTTTGTGTGTGTTGAGTCAGAGAGAGAGCTGAGAGAAAGTATATTTGTAAACGGGATGCAGGGGGTAGAATTTTCCCTTGATGTTGTAATAGGGGGTGAAGAAAAGTCTTCACGTGCGTTTAGCAAGGACATGAGTTCCTTAGATTTATATTTGGGAGACGATAGGTCTACAAATAGAGTTCCCTGGTGTTTTTGTGTACCTCATAGGTGGTGCAGTAATTATGAGTTAGTGACCCCTGCATATTTGGAGAGAGATAGAGAGAGAGAGAGTGTAGCTTGGTGTTATGGTAAGAAATATATTGAGAGAGAGAGAAAGAGATTTTTAAAGTGAATAGAAAGTATAGAGAATTTGTAGAAAGGTTAGGAGTAGAGATGGTGGATAATTACAGGGAATACTTACCTTATAGTGAAATTGAAATAGCAATAATAGTACATGGTGATAATAATGAATACAATTACTTACCTTGGGAAGTAATGGGCGTCGTAGTAGATAATTATGATGACTATATGACTAACATGATTATGACAGATAATACTGACGTAGACAGAACCATACCCGATCGTGACATGGTATATGATAAATTAATATGGAATACTCCACCTATTAATACGAACGAGATAGTGGAAAAATATAAAAATGTAAACAAATATTATAATGATAATAACAATATCATTTATTTACTAAAAAATAAGTTGTATAGACCTAAGATTAGACTGTTATTCAATGATGGAGGATAGATTGTTTTATTGTGTATGAACATTTAATATATGTGAACAGTGATTTTGAAATGGTCTGCTTATGAACTGATTTTGATCAATGATAAAATAATGAGTTTGGATTGTATATTTTTTTTATGTATTAATGTCAATGTATTTTTGATGTTGTGTATTACAGGTAAATTTTATGTACACCATATATGTAACAGTAAGTTTAATTGTTTTAATAATTAACAATTAACATGTTTTTGTCTTGACTAAACAAATGATGAATAATGAAAGTTTAATTAATTAAATTAAATAATTGAAAATTAATCACTCAATTAATGTGGTATAAAAGAATATTTGTGTAATGAAGAAAGTTTCTGATGATTAATAAATTTTATAATGATAATGATTAAGCATATATATTGAATATTGAGATGTATTGTTATGAGTAGGTGAGAGATGAATTTTCTAATGCAATTATCAATGATCACAGTAAAGTTAAAAAGGGAATAGAGACTGGGTGATAATTATTAAAATAAAGGCATGTGAGTTAGTCAATTAAAGTTAATGGGAGTTAGATAGCTAAGAATTTTAAAGAAAATAGTACACAAAGAGAGTGTTAGATATTTTAGGGACAGAGTAGTTAGTGATTATTTGTAGAGGTGAGTAAAGTAAAGGGTAAACATATATTTGTTGATGATGATATTTTGTAGTGGGGGTGAGGTGACAAGGAGTGATCAACGTATAGCGTTGTGGCAGGTAATAGCGTAGTTTAAGGGAGTGTTTGCCGATATTTTGGAAGGGCAAAATATTATGAATGTATATGGCCAGGTAGGGAACACCCATCCGAATACAAAGACGAGCGGTGCCAAAGGATTTAAATGGAATTAGTGAAATGGTTTATAATTGAGAAATAGGTGTCATGTATTTGGTTGCTAGTTAGGAAGAAAGGTGGGTAAGATTATAAATGTTAGTGCCTATATAATAAGTCAAATCATAGTGAATACAGGAGTCACCCAGACTAATCAATGGATGTGATAAAGATGTGAAGAGTAGAAAAGTCATGAAAGAGAGGTAATAAGAAATGAAATAATAATAATGTAATATGAATATTAATAATAAATTTGAAATTGTGAAGAATTAAATGGTAGTAGGCTAATTAATAAAAGTTTAATAATTAAAAGTATTATTTAATTAATTAATTGAAATTAAAATGTAATGTTATAATTTAATACGCAAATTTAAAGAAATTTTAATCAAATTTAAATGTGAATTGGTTATTTTAATGTATTAACCGTATTAATATAATGATGAGTGTATTATTATGTATTAGTGTAAGAGAATGGCACTTCTATATAATTTTTGTTGAGTTGAAGCAATCCCAGTGCTTCTTAACACAAACCAGCACATAGCTAAGGGGAAACAGATCAGTTAGGGATATAGCATATACCAAGCCCCTATTTTAATATTTTTGATTTGTTTCAGTGTTTGGTGATGTGTGACGGCGGTCCTGAGCTGGCCAACATGTCAGAGCAGGAGCGTTACGCACCTGATTGGCCTTATGGTGTTGGGATCTCGTAGGAGAAGTCCAGTAAGGTCATGCAGGTACTGTCATCATCATCGGACCACGGGCGAGTTATTATATTCCTTTTACATAAATAGTAAGGGGGTTGTGGCGACATATCCTAGCAGATCCCTTTAGGAAGTGCGAATGTGTCAATGAAAGTCTTTATGCTTCGGCATAAAATCTTTCATTGAGGGTGTTTTGTAACGGTACAATTCTGGTACCCTAATAATTTTGGGAAACTATTGTTCCAAAACATAATTATTGTATATCCCATATAAGAGATTGGTAAAGATTTGGTGAGAATTTTCAACAACACAATATTGAGTTAACAGGATTTGTGTCGAATTCAGTGGAAAATTACAAAAGTAGCAAAAAACTGTTTGTCACAATAATGGGTAAACAAGACTAGCCCATGATTACATCAGACGAAGGAATCCGATGCGCGTACATACATACAATTGTAAGCCAGAGGCTTGGCCGTTGAACAAAGAACCAGTGATGTAGTTGTTGCCCCACCTCTGCAATGCACAGTGGTGAAACGTCATTTTCGACCGGACCGTGAAGTGTGCTGGTCGGCCAATTCACGAAGTGTGATTATCTAAATTTTACACCACCAAAAGTTTATTAATAACATTTTTTGAGTTAAACATCGAGAGTGTGTGATCAAGATGAGATGTTTTCGATAACTCAAAAGTATAGGAAGTGACAGCTAAGTACAAATTGGCTGTAACCAAATTATACAAAATTTTTAATATTCGAAAGTATACAAAGAATCTTTCTTAATATGACCAAAAGTAATCAAGTAACAAAATTAACTTAAATGAGCTCATAATAAATAACTGTACCAGAGAGAGAGAGAGGGAGGGAGTGAAAGAGTGGATAATAATATATATTAAAAAGTGCTGGGTTGTGCCACTGTAAATTTATATATTTAATATGTTTAACATTTTAATATTATAATACATATTTATTTTGGAGGGCTTGTGAAATGTTTAAGGAGAAATTTAACTTGAAGAATTGAATTACGCCTCATGGCGGATAGTAGCGTGTTTGTTTTACACACAGTAGAGTCACATTCATTTGTACGTAATTAACAATAAAAGGTAATTTCAATGGTAACAAACAGAAACACGAGTGAATTATTTCAGGTAATATATTCTTCGACTCTGGTTCATATAACACGAATTCTGACGTTAGGCAAGTACTCATATTTGTGGTATTTCAGTTTGCAACATGGCGCCCGATATCTTAATATACACCTCAAATTAAATTTACTAATCAATTAATAAAACAGCAATATAGTATTTAATTACATATGGCTTTTGCGAACAGGGACTCTACATAAGACCTAATTTTATGTAGAGTATATATACTGGAGAAACGGAATATTTACCTGAGATAATTGGGAAAGTACGTAAACACGTGCTAAAGGTAGGGTTGTTACGTTATAGACCTATATGTGTTAGAAATATAATAAGCAAAATGAATACTGGTGAAGGTGATAATGTAGACGAAACAGTTACAAGTGAGATGGACGTTAAATTGAACCCAATTAGTCAGATCAGTGAAACCAGAGACACTGAATTAAATCCAGTTCCATTAACACCCATCTCAACTCGAGACGAAAATAAAACAGATGATACAGCTGCCATGATGCAGTTACTATTAAATAAATTTGATGAGAAGTTTAATAAATTAGACAAGAAGTTAGATGAGCAAAAAATTGATTCTAATGTTAAATATAATAACTTGAATGACAAATTTGAGGAACAGAGTATGAAGTTTGATGAAATAAAAAATGAAATTAAGAGACAAAATTTTAAGTTAGACAAAAGAATCGATGAAATGCATAAGCATTTCGATAAAATGACAGAACAAACAGTAACGTTAGTAGACGAGATATTTGATATACCGAAGAGTAAAGTAGATGAGAATTACAAGAATAATAGTGGGGGTAGTAATGATGATACATTTACAGAAAATAGTGTTAGTTTAAGTGCTAATAAGGTGAGTAACAATGATAACTTGAATAATGAGTTTACAGGTAGTAACAATGATATAATTAAGAATATGGTGTTAGAAAATGATAAATGAGAATATTGGGAGTGATAATGAGATGTTTGTGTGTGTTGAGTCAGAGAGAGAGCTGAGAGAAAGTATATTTGTAAACGGGATGCAGGGGGTAGAATTTTCCCTTGATGTTGTAATAGGGGGTGAAGAAAAGTCTTCATGTGCGTTTAGCAAGGACATGAGTTCCTTAGATTTATATTTGGGAGACGATAGGTCTACAAATAGAGTTCCCTGGTGTTTTTGTGTACCTCATAGGTGGTGCAGTAATTATGAGTTAGTGACCCCTGCATATTTGGAGAGAGATAGAGAGAGAGAGAGTGTAGCTTGGTGTTATGGTAAGAAATATATTGAGAGAGAGAGAAAGAGATTTTTAAAGTGAATAGAAAGTATAGAGAATTTGTAGAAAGGTTAGGAGTAGAGATGGTGGATAATTACAGGGAATACTTACCTTATAGTGAAATTGAAATAGCAATAATAGTACATGGTGATAATAATGAATACAATTACTTACCTTGGGAAGTAATGGGCGTCGTAGTAGATAATTATGATGACTATATGACTAACATGATTATGACAGATAATACTGACGTAGACAGAACCATACCCGATCGTGACATGGTATATGATAAATTAATATGGAATACTCCACCTATTAATACGAACGAGATAGTGGAAAAATATAAAAATGTAAACAAATATTATAATGATAATAACAATATCATTTATTTACTAAAAAATAAGTTGTATAGACCTAAGATTAGACTGTTATTCAATGATGGAGGATAGATTGTTTTATTGTGTATGAACATTTAATATATGTGAACAGTGATTTTGAAATGGTCTGCTTATGAACTGATTTTGATCAATGATAAAATAATGAGTTTGGATTGTATATTTTTTTTATGTATTAATGTCAATGTATTTTTGATGTTGTGTATTACAGGTAAATTTTATGTACACCATATATGTAACAGTAAGTTTAATTGTTTTAATAATTAACAATTAACATGTTTTTGTCTTGACTAAACAAATGATGAATAATGAAAGTTTAATTAATTAAATTAAATAATTGAAAATTAATCACTCAATTAATGTGGTATAAAAGAATATTTGTGTAATGAAGAAAGTTTCTGATGATTAATAAATTTTATAATGATAATGATTAAGCATATATATTGAATATTGAGATGTATTGTTATGAGTAGGTGAGAGATGAATTTTCTAATGCAATTATCAATGATCACAGTAAAGTTAAAAAGGGAATAGAGACTGGGTGATAATTATTAAAATAAAGGCATGTGAGTTAGTCAATTAAAGTTAATGGGAGTTAGATAGCTAAGAATTTTAAAGAAAATAGTACACAAAGAGAGTGTTAGATATTTTAGGGACAGAGTAGTTAGTGATTATTTGTAGAGGTGAGTAAAGTAAAGGGTAAACATATATTTGTTGATGATGATATTTTGTAGTGGGGGTGAGGTGACAAGGAGTGATCAACGTATAGCGTTGTGGCAGGTAATAGCGTAGTTTAAGGGAGTGTTTGCCGATATTTTGGAAGGGCAAAATATTATGAATGTATATGGCCAGGTAGGGAACACCCATCCGAATACAAAGACGAGCGGTGCCAAAGGATTTAAATGGAATTAGTGAAATGGTTTATAATTGAGAAATAGGTGTCATGTATTTGGTTGCTAGTTAGGAAGAAAGGTGGGTAAGATTATAAATGTTAGTGCCTATATAATAAGTCAAATCATAGTGAATACAGGAGTCACCCAGACTAATCAATGGATGTGATAAAGATGTGAAGAGTAGAAAAGTCATGAAAGAGAGGTAATAAGAAATGAAATAATAATAATGTAATATGAATGTTAATAATAAATTTGAAATTGTGAAGAATTAAATGGTAGTAGGCTAATTAATAAAAGTTTAATAATTAAAAGTATTATTTAATTAATTAATTGAAATTAAAATGTAATGTTATAATTTAATACGCAAATTTAAAGAAATTTTAATCAAATTTAAATGTGAATTGGTTATTTTAATGTATTAACCGTATTAATATAATGATGAGTGTATTATTATGTATTAGTGTAAGAGAATGGCACTTCTATATAATTTTTGTTGAGTTGAAGCAATCCCAGTGCTTCTTAACACAAACCAGCACATAGCTAAGGGGAAACAGATCAGTTAGGGATATAGCATATACCAAGCCCCTATTTTAATATTTTTGATTTGTTTCAGTGTTTGGTGATGTGTGACGGCGGTCCTGAGCTGGCCAACATGTCAGAGCAGGAGCGTTACGCACCTGATTGGCCTTATGGTGTTGGGATCTCGTAGGAGAAGTCCAGTAAGGTCATGCAGGTACTGTCATCATCATCGGACCACGGGCGAGTTATTATATTCCTTTTAAATAAATAGTAAGGGGGTTGTGGCGACATATCCTAGCAGATCCCTTTAGGAAGTACGAATGTGTCAATGAAAGTCTTTATGCTTCGGCATAAAATCTTTCATTGAGGGTGTTTTGTAACGGTACAATTCTGGTACCCTAATAATTTTGGGAAACTATTGTTCCAAAACATAATTATTGTATATCCCATATAAGAGATTGGTAAAGATTTGGTGAGAATTTTCAACAACACAATATTGAGTTAACAGGATTTGTGTCGAATTCAGTGGAAAATTACAAAAGTAGCAAAAAACTGTTTGTCACAATAATGGGTAAACAAGACTAGCCCATGATTACATCAGACGAAGGAATCCGATGCGCGTACATACATACAATTGTAAGCCAGAGGCTTGGCCGTTGAACAAAGAACCAGTGACGTAGTTGTTGCCCCACCTCTGCAATGCACAGTGGTGAAACGTCATTTTCGACCGGACCGTGAAGTGTGCTGGTCGGCCAATTCACGAAGTGTGATTATCTAAATTTTACACCACCAAAAGTTTATTAATAACATTTTTTGAGTTAAACATCGAGAGTGTGTGATCAAGATGAGATGTTTTCGATAACTCAAAAGTATAGGAAGTGACAGCTAAGTACAAATTGGCTGTAACCAAATTATACAAAATTTTTAATATTCGAAAGTATACAAAGAATCTTTCTTAATATGACCAAAAGTAATCAAGTAACAAAATTAACTTAAATGAGCTCATAATAAATAACTGTACCAGAGAGAGAGAGAGAGAGAGAGGGAGGGAGTGAAAGAGTGGATAATAATATATATTAAAAAGTGCTGGGTTGTGCCACTGTAAATTTATATATTTAATATGTTTAACATTTTAATATTATAATACATATTTATTTTGGAGGGCTTGTGAAATGTTTAAGGAGAAATTTAACTTGAAGAATTGAATTACGCCTCATGGCGGATAGTAGCGTGTTTGTTTTACACACAGTAGAGTCACATTCATTTGTACGTAATTAACAATAAAAGGTAATTTCAATGGTAACAAACAGAAACACGAGTGAATTATTTCAGGTAATATATTCTTCGACTCTGGTTCATATAACACGAATTCTGACGTTAGGCAAGTACTCATATTTGTGGTATTTCAGTTTGCAACATGGCGCCCGATATCTTAATATACACCTCAAATTAAATTTACTAATCAATTAATAAAACAGCAATATAGTATTTAATTACATATGGCTTTTGCGAACAGGGACTCTACATAAGACCTAATTTTATGTAGAGTATATATACTGGAGAAACGGAATATTTACCTGAGATACAGTAGACGCCCTCTTAACCGGCCTCGGATCAACCGGCCGCCGCTTTAACCGTCCAGACTCGTCTGTTTCCCACGCTTTCGATATCCGTTAATTAAACGGATGTACTGTACCTACATTTTCTATTTGTTTTTAGTAGTCAAGCGGCTTTTGATTACCGCTTTAACCAGCCGACCCTCAGACTCGTCTGTTTCCCACGCTTTCGATATCCGTTACTTCAACGGATGTTTATACATTATCTACACTATGTTTTTAGTAATCAAGCGGCTTTCGATTGTATCGCATAAACATAAATGTGAAATTACACCGACACAGCTCACCGGCATGTCAAAAGTTTCATGATTTGCACTTGTTTATTTTATTGAACGTCTTTAGTCAGTTTAGTGGTTGATTTGTCAATGTGAAGACGTGTCGATTATTACTGTACTGGGTACTACTGTAAGTACAGTTTCATTATTTTTTTCGTGTGCTACAAATATGAGTGACAAAAAACGGAAACGTGTAGTAATCAGTATCGCGCAAAAACTTAACGCCTTAGAACGTTTGGACAAAGGTGAATCGGTACAATTAATATGTAACGAATTAGGCGTGGGAAAAAGTACTGTCAACGACTGGCGGAGAAACAGAAATTCACTTCAGGATTACTGTATGCAAGTTGAATCACAAAAAGTACTCGAGTCCCGTTGCACAATTAGAAAACCAACCAACGAGATTGTTGATGATGCCCTTTGGGTATGGTTTGTCCAACAACGTCGAAAAGGTACGCCGATTAGTGGGCCAATATTAAAAGAAAAGGCCTTATGCTTTCACAAAAAACTCGAAAACCAGGCCGAATTTGTTGCTAGTGATGGGTGGTTATCGAGGTGGAAAAAACGGCATGGAACACATGTGCTTGATGTGTGTGGGGAAAAGCTGTCCGCTAATCCAGGAGCAGTAGATGAATTTACAAAGGAACTCGTAAAAATCATAAACGAAAAAGAACTTAAACCAGAGCAGATATATAACCTAGATGAAACGGGCTTAAATTTCAAACTTCTACCAAAACAAACTTTCGCTATGGCAGATGAAAAATCAGCACCGGGAATGAAAATTAACAAAGAAAGATTGACTGTTGCTCTCTGTAGCAATGCCGCGGGTACACATAAGATTCCTCTTTTTGTGATTGGTAAATCGAAGAAACCGCGTGTGTTTAAACATGTTAATATGGAAGCCCTCCCGGTTTACTATAGATCTCAAAAATCTGCGTGGATGGACTCCCATCTTTTCAAAGAATGGTTTACAACGCAATTCATACCAAAAGTTAAAAGCCATTTAATCAATCTAAAATTGCCTGTAAAAGCTCTACTTGTCATTGACAATGCACCGACCCACCCCAGTGCTGATCAATTAGTATGTGAGGAAGACATCAGCGTTTTATTTTTGCCTCCTAACGTAACTAGTCTCATACAACCTATGGACCAGGGAGTTATTGCAAGTTTCAAAAGACGGTATAGGCGAAAATTGTTATCTGAAATTTTGGGTAAAATGGAAGATGAAAACTCAGGACTTGTAGACGCTGTAAAGACTATAAACATCAAAGATGTGGTGTACATGATAGCAGCTGCGTTTGAAGAAATTCCCCACACTGCTTTTATAAAATCATGGAGGAAAGCTTGGCCAGGCATTGAGAATTACGTTGACCAGATAACGGAAGAAAATACACGTGTCCCAGATAACGACAATCAAAGTTTACTCTGTGATCTGCAAAAAATAATGGCAGAATGCGAAGAAAGAGATGTCGAAGAATGGATAAACGGTGATCAAGAGCTTGAAAACGAAACTTTGGCTGATGAGGAAATCATAAGTGTTGTCTGCCAGCAAACTGATATTGATGAAGATGGGATCATAGAAGAAAAAGAAGAAGACAGCGAGGGAAAAGTCAGTCACAAAGACGCATTGGAAGCATTACAGCTGGCAGTGCGATACGTCGAACAACAAGGTGAGGCGTCTGGTGTCGATGTCATGTTTATGCGAAAGTGGCGTGACCACGCTTTTAAAAATTCATTCAGACTTAAAAAGCAAAAAACAATCACGGATTTTTTTAAAGTGTAACTGAAATGTGTACTGTATACAGTGTTAATGTTATGTCTGTAAAATAAACAACTTTTAATGATACAGTACGCGATGTACAGTAACGATGTTTAGATATCGCGTGTGTCTCAAATTTGGGTATTTTATGTGTTTTTTATGTTTATATTATATTTATTGTTATGTGTAAAATTGTATATACAGTGTTTTTAATATTTTAACGATCGACGAACTTCAACAATGGATATTCCTGATGATGGGGCATATGTCCTGAAACGCGTTGAATTAAATATAGAGAAAAGGCCACCAGACGGACAAGAAAAAGGTACGTAAACTATTTTACTACAGTAATTAGATACAGTACTGTACAAGTGTTTGATTTTGTTCGGTTTAACCGGCCATTTTGTTAACCGGCCGACCCCCTGGTCCCAAGCTGACCGGTTAAGAGGGCGTCTACTGTAATTGGGAAAGTACGTAAACACGTGCTAAAGGTAGGGTTAAGTTACGTTATAGACCTATATGTGTTAGAAATATAATAAGCAAAATGAATACTGGTGAAGGTGATAATGTAGACGAAACAGTTACAAGTGAGATGGACGTTAAATTGAACCCAATTAGTCAGATCAGTGAAACCAGAGACACTGAATTAAATCCAGTTCCATTAACACCCATCTCAACTCGAGACGAAAATAAAACAGATGATACAGCTGCCATGATGCAGTTACTATTAAATAAATTTGATGAGAAGTTTAATAAATTAGACAAGAAGTTAGATGAGCAAAAAATTGATTCTAATGTTAAATATAATAACTTGAATGACAAATTTGAGGAACAGAGTATGAAGTTTGATGAAATAAAAAATGAAATTAAGAGACAAAATTTTAAGTTAGACAAAAGAATCGATGAAATGCATAAGCATTTCGATAAAATGACAGAACAAACAGTAACGTTAGTAGACGAGATATTTGATATACCGAAGAGTAAAGTAGATGAGAATTACAAGAATAATAGTGGGGGTAGTAATGATGATACATTTACAGAAAATAGTGTTAGTTTAAGTGCTAATAAGGTGAGTAACAATGATAACTTGAATAATGAGTTTACAGGTAGTAACAATGATATAATTAAGAATATGGTGTTAGAAAATGATAAATGAGAATATTGGGAGTGATAATGAGATGTTTGTGTGTGTTGAGTCAGAGAGAGAGCTGAGAGAAAGTATATTTGTAAACGGGATGCAGGGGGTAGAATTTTCCCTTGATGTTGTAATAGGGGGTGAAGAAAAGTCTTCATGTGCGTTTAGCAAGGACATGAGTTCCTTAGATTTATATTTGGGAGACGATAGGTCTACAAATAGAGTTCCCTGGTGTTTTTGTGTACCTCATAGGTATTGCAGTAATTATGAGTTAGTGACCCCTGCATATTTGGAGAGAGAGAGAGAGAGAGAGAGAGAGAGTGTAGCTTGGTGTTATGGTAAGAAATATATTGAGAGAGAGAGAAAGAGATTTTTAAAGTGAATAGAAAGTATAGAGAATTTATAGAAAGGTTAGGAGTAGAGATGGTGGATAATTACAGGGAATACTTACCTTATAGTGAAATTGAAATAGCAATAATAGTACATGGTGATAATAATGAATACAATTACTTACCTTGGGAAGTAATGGGCGTCGTAGTAGATAATTATGATGACTATATGACTAACATGATTATGACAGATAATACTGACGTAGACAGAACCATACCCGATCGTGACATGGTATATGATAAATTAATATGGAATACTCCACCTATTAATACGAACGAGATAGTGGAAAAATAAAAAATGTAAACAAATATTATAATGATAATAACAATATCATTTATTTACTAAAAAATAAGTTGTATAGACCTAAGATTAGACTGTTATTCAATGATGGAGGATAGATTGTTTTATTGTGTATGAACATTTAATATATGTGAACAGTGATTTTGAAATGGTCTGCTTATGAACTGATTTTGATCAATGATAAAATAATGAGTTTGGATTGTATATTTTTTTTATGTATTAATGTCAATGTATTTTTGATGTTGTGTATTACAGGTAAATTTTATGTACACCATATATGTAACAGTAAGTTTAATTGTTTTAATAATTAACAATTAACATGTTTTTGTCTTGACTAAACAAATGATGAATAATGAAAGTTTAATTAATTAAATTAAATAATTGAAAATTAATCACTCAATTAATGTGGTATAAAAGAATATTTGTGTAATGAAGAAAGTTTCTGATGATTAATAAATTTTATAATGATAATGATTAAGCATATATATTGAATATTGAGATGTATTGTTATGAGTAGGTGAGAGATGAATTTTCTAATGCAATTATCAATGATCACAGTAAAGTTAAAAAGGGAATAGAGACTGGGTGATAATTATTAAAATAAAGGCATGTGAGTTAGTCAATTAAAGTTAATGGGAGTTAGATAGCTAAGAATTTTAAAGAAAATAGTACACAAAGAGAGTGTTAGATATTTTAGGGACAGAGTAGTTAGTGATTATTTGTAGAGGTGAGTAAAGTAAAGGGTAAACATATATTTGTTGATGATGATATTTTGTAGTGGGGGTGAGGTGACAAGGAGTGATCAACGTATAGCGTTGTGGCAGGTAATAGCGTAGTTTAAGGGAGTGTTTGCCGATATTTTGGAAGGGCAAAATATTATGAATGTATATGGCCAGGTAGGGAACACCCATCCGAATACAAAGACGAGCGGTGCCAAAGGATTTAAATGGAATTAGTGAAATGGTTTATAATTGAGAAATAGGTGTCATGTATTTGGTTGCTAGTTAGGAAGAAAGGTGGGTAAGATTATAAATGTTAGTGCCTATATAATAAGTCAAATCATAGTGAATACAGGAGTCACCCAGACTAATCAATGGATGTGATAAAGATGTGAAGAGTAGAAAAGTCATGAAAGAGAGGTAATAAGAAATGAAATAATAATAATGTAATATGAATATTAATAATAAATTTGAAATTGTGAAGAATTAAATGGTAGTAGGCTAATTAATAAAAGTTTAATAATTAAAAGTATTATTTAATTAATTAATTGAAATTAAAATGTAATGTTATAATTTAATACGCAAATTTAAAGAAATTTTAATCAAATTTAAATGTGAATTGGTTATTTTAATGTATTAACCGTATTAATATAATGATGAGTGTATTATTATGTTTTAGTGTAAGAGAATGGCACTTCTATATAATTTTTGTTGAGTTGAAGCAAACCCAGTGCTTCTTAACACAAACCAGCACATAGCTAAGGGGAAACAGATCAGTTAGGGATATAGCATATACCAAGCCCCTATTTTAATATTTTTGATTTGTTTCAGTGTTTGGTGATGTGTGACGGCGGTCCTGAGCTGGCCAACATGTCAGAGCAGGAGCGTTACGCACCTGATTGGCCTTATGGTGTTGGGATCTCGTAGGAGAAGTCCAGTAAGGTCATGCAGGTACTGTCATCATCATCGGACCACGGGTGAGTTATTATATTCCTTTTACATAAATAGTAAGGGGGTTGTGGCGACATATCCTAGCAGATCCCTTTAGGAAGTACGAATGTGTCAATGAAAGTCTTTATGCTTCGGCATAAAATCTTTCATTGAGGGTGTTTTGTAACGGTACAATTCTGGTACCCTAATAATTTTGGGAAACTATTGTTCCAAAACATAATTATTGTATATCCCATATAAGAGATTGGTAAAGATTTGGTGAGAATTTTCAACAACACAATATTGAGTTAACAGGATTTGTGTCGAATTCAGTGGAAAATTACAAAAGTAGCAAAAAACTGTTTGTCACAATAATGGGTAAACAAGACTAGCCCATGATTACGTCAGACGAAGGAATCCGATGCGCGTACATACATACAATTGTAAGCCAGAGGCTTGGCCGTTGAACAAAGAACCAGTGACGTAGTTGTTGCCCCACCTCTGCAATGCACAGTGGTGAAACGTCATTTTCGACCGGACCGTGAAGTGTGCTGGTCGGCCAATTCACGAAGTGTGATTATCTAAATTTTACACCACCAAAAGTTTATTAATAACATTTTTTGAGTTAAACATCGAGAGTGTGTGATCAAGATGAGACGTTTTCGATAACTCAAAAGTATAGGAAGTGACAGCTAAGTACAAATTGGCTGTAACCAAATTATACAAAATTTTTAATATTCAAAAGTATACAAAGAATCTTTCTTAATATGACCAAAAGTAATCAAGTAACAAAATTAACTTAAATGAGCTCATAATAAATAACTGTACCAGAGAGAGAGAGAGAGAGAGAGAGGGAGGGAGTGAAAGAGTGGATAATAATATATATTAAAAAGTGCTGGGTTGTGCCACTGTAAATTTATATATTTAATATGTTTAACATTTTAATATTATAATACATATTTATTTTGGAGGGCTTGTGAAATGTTTAAGGGGAAATTTAACTTGAAGAATTGAATTACGCCTCATGGCGGATAGTAGCGTGTTTGTTTTACACACAGTAGAGTCACATTCATTTGTACGTAATTAACAATAAAAGGTAATTTCAATGGTAACAAACAGAAACACGAGTGAATTATTTCAGGTAATATATTCTTCGACTCTGGTTCATATAACACGAATTCTGACGTTAGGTAAGTACTCATATTTGTGGTATTTCAGTTTGCAACATGGCGCCCGATATCTTAATATACACCTCAAATTAAATTTACTAATCAATTAATAAAACAGCAATATAGTATTTAATTACATATGACTTTTGCGAACAGGGACTCTACATAAGACCTAATTTTATGTAGAGTATATATACTGGAGAAACGGAATATTTACCTGAGATAATTGGGAAAGTACGTAAACACGTGCTAAAGGTAGGGTTGTTACGTTATAGACCTATATGTGTTAGAAATATAATAAGCAAAATGAATACTGGTGAAGGTGATAATGTAGACGAAACAGTTACAAGTGAGATGGACGTTAAATTGAACCCAATTAGTCAGATCAGTGAAACCAGAGACACTGAATTAAATCCAGTTCCATTAACACCCATCTCAACTCGAGACGAAAATAAAACAGATGATACAGCTGCCATGATGCAGTTACTATTAAATAAATTTGATGAGAAGTTTAATAAATTAGACAAGAAGTTAGATGAGCAAAAAATTGATTCTAATGTTAAATATAATAACTTGAATGACAAATTTGAGGAACAGAGTATGAAGTTTGATGAAATAAAAAATGAAATTAAGAGACAAAATTTTAAGTTAGACAAAAGAATCGATGAAATGCATAAGCATTTCGATAAAATGACAGAACAAACAGTAACGTTAGTAGACGAGATATTTGATATACCGAAGAGTAAAGTAGATGAGAATTACAAGAATAATAGTGGGGGTAGTAATGATGATACATTTACAGAAAATAGTGTTAGTTTAAGTGCTAATAAGGTGAGTAACAATGATAACTTGAATAATGAGTTTACAGGTAGTAACAATGATATAATTAAGAATATGGTGTTAGAAAATGATAAATGAGAATATTGGGAGTGATAATGAGATGTTTGTGTGTGTTGAGTCAGAGAGAGAGCTGAGAGAAAGTATATTTGTAAACGGGATGCAGGGGGTAGAATTTTCCCTTGATGTTGTAATAGGGGGTGAAGAAAAGTCTTCACGTGCGTTTAGCAAGGACATGAGTTCCTTAGATTTATATTTGGGAGACGATAGGTCTACAAATAGAGTTCCCTGGTGTTTTTGTGTACCTCATAGGTGGTGCAGTAATTATGAGTTAGTGACCCCTGCATATTTGGAGAGAGAGAGAGAGAGAGAGAGAGAGAGTGTAGCTTGGTGTTATGGTAAGAAATATATTGAGAGAGAGAGAAAGAGATTTTTAAAGTGAATAGAAAGTATAGAGAATTTGTAGAAAGGTTAGGAGTAGAGATGGTGGATAATTACAGGGAATACTTACCTTATAGTGAAATTGAAATAGCAATAATAGTACATGGTGATAATAATGAATACAATTACTTACCTTGGGAAGTAATGGGCGTCGTAGTAGATAATTATGATGACTATATGACTAACATGATTATGACAGATAATACTGACGTAGACAGAACCATACCCGATCGTGACATGGTATATATGATAAATTAATATGGAATACTCCACCTATTAATACGAACGAGATAGTGGAAAAATATAAAAATGTAAACAAATATTATAATGATAATAACAATATCATTTATTTACTAAAAAATAAGTTGTATAGACCTAAGATTAGACTGTTATTCAATGATGGAGGATAGATTGTTTTATTGTGTATGAACATTTAATATATGTGAACAGTGATTTTGAAATGGTCTGCTTATGAACTGATTTTGATCAATGATAAAATAATGAGTTTGGATTGTATATTTTTTTTATGTATTAATGTCAATGTATTTTTGATGTTGTGTATTACAGGTAAATTTTATGTACACCATATATGTAACAGTAAGTTTAATTGTTTTAATAATTAACAATTAACATGTTTTTGTCTTGACTAAACAAATGATGAATAATGAAAGTTTAATTAATTAAATTAAATAATTGAAAATTAATCACTCAATTAATGTGGTATAAAAGAATATTTGTGTAATGAAGAAAGTTTCTGATGATTAATAAATTTTATAATGATAATGATTAAGCATATATATTGAATATTGAGATGTATTGTTATGAGTAGGTGAGAGATGAATTTTCTAATGCAATTATCAATGATCACAGTAAAGTTAAAAAGGGAATAGAGACTGGGTGATAATTATTAAAATAAAGGCATGTGAGTTAGTCAATTAAAGTTAATGGGAGTTAGATAGCTAAGAATTTTAAAGAAAATAGTACACAAAGAGAGTGTTAGATATTTTAGGGACAGAGTAGTTAGTGATTATTTGTAGAGGTGAGTAAAGTAAAGGGTAAACATATATTTGTTGATGATGATATTTTGTAGTGGGGGTGAGGTGACAAGGAGTGATCAACGTATAGCGTTGTGGCAGGTAATAGCGTAGTTTAAGGGAGTGTTTGCCGATATTTTGGAAGGGCAAAATATTATGAATGTATATGGCCAGGTAGGGAACACCCATCCGAATACAAAGACGAGCGGTGCCAAAGGATTTAAATGGAATTAGTGAAATGGTTTATAATTGAGAAATAGGTGTCATGTATTTGGTTGCTAGTTAGGAAGAAAGGTGGGTAAGATTATAAATGTTAGTGCCTATATAATAAGTCAAATCATAGTGAATACAGGAGTCACCCAGACTAATCAATGGATGTGATAAAGATGTGAAGAGTAGAAAAGTCATGAAAGAGAGGTAATAAGAAATGAAATAATAATAATGTAATATGAATATTAATAATAAATTTGAAATTGTGAAGAATTAAATGGTAGTAGGCTAATTAATAAAAGTTTAATAATTAAAAGTATTATTTAATTAATTAATTGAAATTAAAATGTAATGTTATAATTTAATACGCAAATTTAAAGAAATTTTAATCAAATTTAAATGTGAATTGGTTATTTTAATGTATTAACCGTATTAATATAATGATGAGTGTATTATTATGTTTTAGTGTAAGAGAATGGCACTTCTATATAATTTTTGTTGAGTTGAAGCAAACCCAGTGCTTCTTAACACAAACCAGCACATAGCTAAGGGGAAACAGATCAGTTAGGGATATAGCATATACCAAGCCCCTATTTTAATATTTTTGATTTGTTTCAGTGTTTGGTGATGTGTGACGGCGGTCCTGAGCTGGCCAACATGTCAGAGCAGGAGCGTTACGCACCTGATTGGCCTTATGGTGTTGGGATCTCGTAGGAGAAGTCCAGTAAGGTCATGCAGGTACTGTCATCATCATCGGACCACGGGTGAGTTATTATATTCCTTTTACATAAATAGTAAGGGGGTTGTGGCGACATATCCTAGCAGATCCCTTTAGGAAGTACGAATGTGTCAATGAAAGTCTTTATGCTTCGGCATAAAATCTTTCATTGAGGGTGTTTTGTAACGGTACAATTCTGGTACCCTAATAATTTTGGGAAACTATTGTTCCAAAACATAATTATTGTATATCCCATATAAGAGATTGGTAAAGATTTGGTGAGAATTTTCAACAACACAATATTGAGTTAACAGGATTTGTGTCGAATTCAGTGGAAAATTACAAAAGTAGCAAAAAACTGTTTGTCACAATAATGGGTAAACAAGACTAGCCCATGATTACGTCAGACGAAGGAATCCGATGCGCGTACATACATACAATTGTAAGCCAGAGGCTTGGCCGTTGAACAAAGAACCAGTGACGTAGTTGTTGCCCCACCTCTGCAATGCACAGTGGTGAAACGTCATTTTCGACCGGACCGTGAAGTGTGCTGGTCGGCCAATTCACGAAGTGTGATTATCTAAATTTTACACCACCAAAAGTTTATTAATAACATTTTTTGAGTTAAACATCGAGAGTGTGTGATCAAGATGAGACGTTTTCGATAACTCAAAAGTATAGGAAGTGACAGCTAAGTACAAATTGGCTGTAACCAAATTATACAAAATTTTTAATATTCAAAAGTATACAAAGAATCTTTCTTAATATGACCAAAAGTAATCAAGTAACAAAATTAACTTAAATGAGCTCATAATAAATAACTGTACCAGAGAGAGAGAGAGAGAGAGAGAGGGAGGGAGTGAAAGAGTGGATAATAATATATATTAAAAAGTGCTGGGTTGTGCCACTGTAAATTTATATATTTAATATGTTTAACATTTTAATATTATAATACATATTTATTTTGGAGGGCTTGTGAAATGTTTAAGGGGAAATTTAACTTGAAGAATTGAATTACGCCTCATGGCGGATAGTAGCGTGTTTGTTTTACACACAGTAGAGTCACATTCATTTGTACGTAATTAACAATAAAAGGTAATTTCAATGGTAAACAGAAACACGAGTGAATTATTTCAGGTAATATATTCTTCGACTCTGGTTCATATAACACGAATTCTGACGTTAGGTAAGTACTCATATTTGTGGTATTTCAGTTTGCAACATGGCGCCCGATATCTTAATATACACCTCAAATTAAATTTACTAATCAATTAATAAAACAGCAATATAGTATTTAATTACATATGACTTTTGCGAACAGGGACTCTACATAAGACCTAATTTTATGTAGAGTATATATACTGGAGAAACGGAATATTTACCTGAGATAATTGGGAAAGTACGTAAACACGTGCTAAAGGTAGGGTTGTTACGTTATAGACCTATATGTGTTAGAAATATAATAAGCAAAATGAATACTGGTGAAGGTGATAATGTAGACGAAACAGTTACAAGTGAGATGGACGTTAAATTGAACCCAATTAGTCAGATCAGTGAAACCAGAGACACTGAATTAAATCCAGTTCCATTAACACCCATCTCAACTCGAGACGAAAATAAAACAGATGATACAGCTGCCATGATGCAGTTACTATTAAATAAATTTGATGAGAAGTTTAATAAATTAGACAAGAAGTTAGATGAGCAAAAAATTGATTCTAATGTTAAATATAATAACTTGAATGACAAATTTGAGGAACAGAGTATGAAGTTTGATGAAATAAAAAATGAAATTAAGAGACAAAATTTTAAGTTAGACAAAAGAATCGATGAAATGCATAAGCATTTTGATAAAATGACAGAACAAACAGTAACGTTAGTAGACGAGATATTTGATATACCGAAGAGTAAAGTAGATGAGAATTACAAGAATAATAGTGGGGGTAGTAATGATGATACATTTACAGAAAATAGTGTTAGTTTAAGTGCTAATAAGGTGAGTAACAATGATAACTTGAATAATGAGTTTACAGGTAGTAACAATGATATAATTAAGAATATGGTGTTAGAAAATGATAAATGAGAATATTGGGAGTGATAATGAGATGTTTGTGTGTGTTGAGTCAGAGAGAGAGCTGAGAGAAAGTATATTTGTAAACGGGATGCAGGGGGTAGAATTTTCCCTTGATGTTGTAATAGGGGGTGAAGAAAAGTCTTCACGTGCGTTTAGCAAGGACATGAGTTCCTTAGATTTATATTTGGGAGACGATAGGTCTACAAATAGAGTTCCCTGGTGTTTTTGTGTACCTCATAGGTGGTGCAGTAATTATGAGTTAGTGACCCCTGCATATTTGGAGAGAGAGAGAGAGAGAGAGAGAGAGAGAGTGTAGCTTGGTGTTATGGTAAGAAATATATTGAGAGAGAGAGAAAGAGATTTTTAAAGTGAATAGAAAGTATAGAGAATTTGTAGAAAGGTTAGGAGTAGAGATGGTGGATAATTACAGGGAATACTTACCTTATAGTGAAATTGAAATAGCAATAATAGTACATGGTGATAATAATGAATACAATTACTTACCTTGGGAAGTAATGGGCGTCGTAGTAGATAATTATGATGACTATATGACTAACATGATTATGACAGATAATACTGACGTAGACAGAACCATACCCGATCGTGACATGGTATATGATAAATTAATATGGAATACTCCACCTATTAATACGAACGAGATAGTGGAAAAATATAAAAATGTAAACAAATATTATAATGATAATAACAATATCATTTATTTACTAAAAAATAAGTTGTATAGACCTAAGATTAGACTGTTATTCAATGATGGAGGATAGATTGTTTTATTGTGTATGAACATTTAATATATGTGAACAGTGATTTTGAAATGGTCTGCTTATGAACTGATTTTGATCAATGATAAAATAATGAGTTTGGATTGTATATTTTTTTTATGTATTAATGTCAATGTATTTTTGATGTTGTGTATTACAGGTAAATTTTATGTACACCATATATGTAACAGTAAGTTTAATTGTTTTAATAATTAACAATTAACATGTTTTTGTCTTGACTAAACAAATGATGAATAATGAAAGTTTAATTAATTAAATTAAATAATTGAAAATTAATCACTCAATTAATGTGGTATAAAAGAATATTTGTGTAATGAAGAAAGTTTCTGATGATTAATAAATTTTATAATGATAATGATTAAGCATATATATTGAATATTGAGATGTATTGTTATGAGTAGGTGAGAGATGAATTTTCTAATGCAATTATCAATGATCACAGTAAAGTTAAAAAGGGAATAGAGACTGGGTGATAATTATTAAAATAAAGGCATGTGAGTTAGTCAATTAAAGTTAATGGGAGTTAGATAGCTAAGAATTTTAAAGAAAATAGTACACAAAGAGAGTGTTAGATATTTTAGGGACAGAGTAGTTAGTGATTATTTGTAGAGGTGAGTAAAGTAAAGGGTAAACATATATTTGTTGATGATGATATTTTGTAGTGGGGGTGAGGTGACAAGGAGTGATCAACGTATAGCGTTGTGGCAGGTAATAGCGTAGTTTAAGGGAGTGTTTGCCGATATTTTGGAAGGGCAAAATATTATGAATGTATATGGCCAGGTAGGGAACACCCATCCGAATACAAAGACGAGCGGTGCCAAAGGATTTAAATGGAATTAGTGAAATGGTTTATAATTGAGAAATAGGTGTCATGTATTTGGTTGCTAGTTAGGAAGAAAGGTGGGTAAGATTATAAATGTTAGTGCCTATATAATAAGTCAAATCATAGTGAATACAGGAGTCACCCAGACTAATCAATGGATGTGATAAAGATGTGAAGAGTAGAAAAGTCATGAAAGAGAGGTAATAAGAAATGAAATAATAATAATGTAATATGAATATTAATAATAAATTTGAAATTGTGAAGAATTAAATGGTAGTAGGCTAATTAATAAAAGTTTAATAATTAAAAGTATTATTTAATTAATTAATTGAAATTAAAATGTAATGTTATAATTTAATACGCAAATTTAAAGAAATTTTAATCAAATTTAAATGTGAATTGGTTATTTTAATGTATTAACCGTATTAATATAATGATGAGTGTATTATTATGTATTAGTGTAAGAGAATGGCACTTCTATATAATTTTTGTTGAGTTGAAGCAATCCCAGTGCTTCTTAACACAAACCAGCACATAGCTAAGGGGAAACAGATCAGTTAGGGATATAGCATATACCAAGCCCCTATTTTAATATTTTTGATTTGTTTCAGTGTTTGGTGATGTGTGACGGCGGTCCTGAGCTGGCCAACATGTCAGAGCAGGAGCGTTACGCACCTGATTGGCCTTATGGTGTTGGGATCTCGTAGGAGAAGTCCAGTAAGGTCATGCAGGTACTGTCATCATCATCGGACCACGGGCGAGTTATTATATTCCTTTTACATAAATAGTAAGGGGGTTGTGGCGACATATCCTAGCAGATCCCTTTAGGAAGTACGAATGTGTCAATGAAAGTCTTTATGCTTCGGCATAAAATCTTTCATTGAGGGTGTTTTGTAACGGTACAATTCTGGTACCCTAATAATTTTGGGAAACTATTGTTCCAAAACATAATTATTGTATATCCCATATAAGAGATTGGTAAAGATTTGGTGAGAATTTTCAACAACACAATATTGAGTTAACAGGATTTGTGTCGAATTCAGTGGAAAATTACAAAAGTAGCAAAAAACTGTTTGTCACAATAATGGGTAAACAAGACTAGCCCATGATTACATCAGACGAAGGAATCCGATGCGCGTACATACATACAATTGTAAGCCAGAGGCTTGGCCGTTGAACAAAGAACCAGTGACGTAGTTGTTGCCCCACCTCTGCAATGCACAGTGGTGAAATGTCATTTTCGACCGGACCGTGAAGTGTGCTGGTCGGCCAATTCACGAAGTGTGATTATCTAAATTTTACACCACCAAAAGTTTATTAATAACATTTTTTGAGTTAAACATCGAGAGTGTGTGATCAAGATGAGATGTTTTCGATAACTCAAAAGTATAGGAAGTGACAGCTAAGTACAAATTGGCTGTAACCAAATTATACAAAATTTTTAATATTCGAAAGTATACAAAGAATCTTTCTTAATATGACCAAAAGTAATCAAGTAACAAAATTAACTTAAATGAGCTCATAATAAATAACTGTACCAGAGAGAGAGAGAGAGAGAGAGGGAGGGAGTGAAAGAGTGGATAATAATATATATTAAAAAGTGCTGGGTTGTGCCACTGTAAATTTATATATTTAATATGTTTAACATTTTAATATTATAATACATATTTATTTTGGAGGGCTTGTGAAATGTTTAAGGAGAAATTTAACTTGAAGAATTGAATTACGCCTCATGGCGGATAGTAGCGTGTTTGTTTTACACACAGTAGAGTCACATTCATTTGTACGTAATTAACAATAAAAGGTAATTTCAATGGTAACAAACAGAAACACGAGTGAATTATTTCAGGTAATATATTCTTCGACTCTGGTTCATATAACACGAATTCTGACGTTAGGTAAGTACTCATATTTGTGGTATTTCAGTTTGCAACATGGCGCCCGATATCTTAATATACACCTCAAATTAAATTTACTAATCAATTAATAAAACAGCAATATAGTATTTAATTACATATGACTTTTGCGAACAGGGACTCTACATAAGACCTAATTTTATGTAGAGTATATATACTGGAGAAACGGAATATTTACCTGAGATAATTGGGAAAGTACGTAAACACGTGCTAAAGGTAGGGTTGTTACGTTATAGACCTATATGTGTTAGAAATATAATAAGCAAAATGAATACTGGTGAAGGTGATAATGTAGACGAAACAGTTACAAGTGAGATGGACGTTAAATTGAACCCAATTAGTCAGATCAGTGAAACCAGAGACACTGAATTAAATCCAGTTCCATTAACACCCATCTCAACTCGAGACGAAAATAAAACAGATGATACAGCTGCCATGATGCAGTTACTATTAAATAAATTTGATGAGAAGTTTAATAAATTAGACAAGAAGTTAGATGAGCAAAAAATTGATTCTAATGTTAAATATAATAACTTGAATGACAAATTTGAGGAACAGAGTATGAAGTTTGATGAAATAAAAAATGAAATTAAGAGACAAAATTTTAAGTTAGACAAAAGAATCGATGAAATGCATAAGCATTTTGATAAAATGACAGAACAAACAGTAACGTTAGTAGACGAGATATTTGATATACCGAAGAGTAAAGTAGATGAGAATTACAAGAATAATAGTGGGGGTAGTAATGATGATACATTTACAGAAAATAGTGTTAGTTTAAGTGCTAATAAGGTGAGTAACAATGATAACTTGAATAATGAGTTTACAGGTAGTAACAATGATATAATTAAGAATATGGTGTTAGAAAATGATAAATGAGAAT
Source organism: Magicicada septendecula (assembly GCA_034769895.1). Lineage (NCBI taxonomy): Eukaryota > Metazoa > Arthropoda > Insecta > Hemiptera > Cicadidae > Magicicada > Magicicada septendecula. Next base: position 1,421,367,460 of record CM068367.1, on the reverse strand, counting down.
ATTGGGAGTGATAATGAGATGTTTGTGTGTGTTGAGTCAGAGAGAGAGCTGAGAGAAAGTATATTTGTAAACGGGATGCAGGGGGTAGAATTTTCCCTTGATGTTGTAATAGGGGGTGAAGAAAAGTCTTCACGTGCGTTTAGCAAGGACATGAGTTCCTTAGATTTATATTTGGGAGACGATAGGTCTACAAATAGAGTTCCCTGGTGTTTTTGTGTACCTCATAGGTGGTGCAGTAATTATGAGTTAGTGACCCCTGCATATTTGGAGAGAGATAGAGAGAGAGAGAGTGTAGCTTGGTGTTATGGTAAGAAATATATTGAGAGAGAGAGAAAGAGATTTTTAAAGTGAATAGAAAGTATAGAGAATTTGTAGAAAGGTTAGGAGTAGAGATGGTGGATAATTACAGGGAATACTTACCTTATAGTGAAATTGAAATAGCAATAATAGTACATGGTGATAATAATGAATACAATTACTTACCTTGGGAAGTAATGGGCGTCGTAGTAGATAATTATGATGACTATATGACTAACATGATTATGACAGATAATACTGACGTAGACAGAACCATACCCGATCGTGACATGGTATATGATAAATTAATATGGAATACTCCACCTATTAATACGAACGAGATAGTGGAAAAATATAAAAATGTAAACAAATATTATAATGATAATAACAATATCATTTATTTACTAAAAAATAAGTTGTATAGACCTAAGATTAGACTGTTATTCAATGATGGAGGATAGATTGTTTTATTGTGTATGAACATTTAATATATGTGAACAGTGATTTTGAAATGGTCTGCTTATGAACTGATTTTGATCAATGATAAAATAATGAGTTTGGATTGTATATTTTTTTTATGTATTAATGTCAATGTATTTTTGATGTTGTGTATTACAGGTAAATTTTATGTACACCATATATGTAACAGTAAGTTTAATTGTTTTAATAATTAACAATTAACATGTTTTTGTCTTGACTAAACAAATGATGAATAATGAAAGTTTAATTAATTAAATTAAATAATTGAAAATTAATCACTCAATTAATGTGGTATAAAAGAATATTTGTGTAATGAAGAAAGTTTCTGATGATTAATAAATTTTATAATGATAATGATTAAGCATATATATTGAATATTGAGATGTATTGTTATGAGTAGGTGAGAGATGAATTTTCTAATGCAATTATCAATGATCACAGTAAAGTTAAAAAGGGAATAGAGACTGGGTGATAATTATTAAAATAAAGGCATGTGAGTTAGTCAATTAAAGTTAATGGGAGTTAGATAGCTAAGAATTTTAAAGAAAATAGTACACAAAGAGAGTGTTAGATATTTTAGGGACAGAGTAGTTAGTGATTATTTGTAGAGGTGAGTAAAGTAAAGGGTAAACATATATTTGTTGATGATGATATTTTGTAGTGGGGGTGAGGTGACAAGGAGTGATCAACGTATAGCGTTGTGGCAGGTAATAGCGTAGTTTAAGGGAGTGTTTGCCGATATTTTGGAAGGGCAAAATATTATGAATGTATATGGCCAGGTAGGGAACACCCATCCGAATACAAAGACGAGCGGTGCCAAAGGATTTAAATGGAATTAGTGAAATGGTTTATAATTGAGAAATAGGTGTCATGTATTTGGTTGCTAGTTAGGAAGAAAGGTGGGTAAGATTATAAATGTTAGTGCCTATATAATAAGTCAAATCATAGTGAATACAGGAGTCACCCAGACTAATCAATGGATGTGATAAAGATGTGAAGAGTAGAAAAGTCATGAAAGAGAGGTAATAAGAAATGAAATAATAATAATGTAATATGACTATTAATAATAAATTTGAAATTGTGAAGAATTAAATGGTAGTAGGCTAATTAATAAAAGTTTAATAATTAAAAGTATTATTTAATTAATTAATTGAAATTAAAATGTAATGTTATAATTTAATACGCAAATTTAAAGACATTTTAATCAAATTTAAATGTGAATTGGTTATTTTAATGTATTAACCGTATTAATATAATGATGAGTGTATTATTATGTATTAGTGTAAGAGAATGGCACTTCTATATAATTTTTGTTGAGTTGAAGCAATCCCAGTGCTTCTTAACACAAACCAGCACATAGCTAAGGGGAAACAGATCAGTTAGGGATATAGCATATACCAAGCCCCTATTTTAATATTTTTGATTTGTTTCAGTGTTTGGTGATGTGTGACGGCGGTCCTGAGCTGGCCAACATGTCAGAGCAGGAGCGTTACGCACCTGATTGGCCTTATGGTGTTGGGATCTCGTAGGAGAAGTCCAGTAAGGTCATGCAGGTACTGTCATCATCATCGGACCACGGGCGAGTTATTATATTCCTTTTACATAAATAGTAAGGGGGTTGTGGCGACATATCCTAGCAGATCCCTTTAGGAAGTACGAATGTGTCAATGAAAGTCTTTATGCTTCGGCATAAAATCTTTCATTGAGGGTGTTTTGTAACGGTACAATTCTGGTACCCTAATAATTTTGGGAAACTATTGTTCCAAAACATAATTATTGTATATCCCATATAAGAGATTGGTAAAGATTTGGTGAGAATTTTCAACAACACAATATTGAGTTAACAGGATTTGTGTCGAATTCAGTGGAAAATTACAAAAGTAGCAAAAAACTGTTTGTCACAATAATGGGTAAACAAGACTAGCCCATGATTACATCAGACGAAGGAATCCGATGCGCGTACATACATACAATTGTAAGCCAGAGGCTTGGCCGTTGAACAAAGAACCAGTGACGTAGTTGTTGCCCCACCTCTGCAATGCACAGTGGTGAAATGTCATTTTCGACCGGACCGTGAAGTGTGCTGGTCGGCCAATTCACGAAGTGTGATTATCTAAATTTTACACCACCAAAAGTTTATTAATAACATTTTTTGAGTTAAACATCGAGAGTGTGTGATCAAGATGAGATGTTTTCGATAACTCAAAAGTATAGGAAGTGACAGCTAAGTACAAATTGGCTGTAACCAAATTATACAAAATTTTTAATATTCGAAAGTATACAAAGAATCTTTCTTAATATGACCAAAAGTAATCAAGTAACAAAATTAACTTAAATGAGCTCATAATAAATAACTGTACCAGAGAGAGAGAGAGAGAGAGAGGGAGGGAGTGAAAGAGTGGATAATAATATATATTAAAAAGTGCTGGGTTGTGCCACTGTAAATTTATATATTTAATATGTTTAACATTTTAATATTATAATACATATTTATTTTGGAGGGCTTGTGAAATGTTTAAGGAGAAATTTAACTTGAAGAATTGAATTACGCCTCATGGCGGATAGTAGCGTGTTTGTTTTACACACAGTAGAGTCACATTCATTTGTACGTAATTAACAATAAAAGGTAATTTCAATGGTAACAAACAGAAACACGAGTGAATTATTTCAGGTAATATATTCTTCGACTCTGGTTCATATAACACGAATTCTGACGTTAGGTAAGTACTCATATTTGTGGTATTTCAGTTTGCAACATGGCGCCCGATATCTTAATATACACCTCAAATTAAATTTACTAATCAATTAATAAAACAGCAATATAGTATTTAATTACATATGGCTTTTGCGAACAGGGACTCTACATAAGACCTAATTTTATGTAGAGTATATATACTGGAGAAACGGAATATTTACCTGAGATAATTGGGAAAGTACGTAAACACGTGCTAAAGGTAGGGTTAAGTTACGTTATAGACCTATATGTGTTAGAAATATAATAAGCAAAATGAATACTGGTGAAGGTGATAATGTAGACGAAACAGTTACAAGTGAGATGGACGTTAAATTGAACCCAATTAGTCAGATCAGTGAAACCAGAGACACTGAATTAAATCCAGTTCCATTAACACCCATCTCAACTCGAGACGAAAATAAAACAGATGATACAGCTGCCATGATGCAGTTACTATTAAATAAATTTGATGAGAAGTTTAATAAATTAGACAAGAAGTTAGATGAGCAAAAAATTGATTCTAATGTTAAATATAATAACTTGAATGACAAATTTGAGGAACAGAGTATGAAGTTTGATGAAATAAAAAATGAAATTAAGAGACAAAATTTTAAGTTAGACAAAAGAATCGATGAAATGCATAAGCATTTCGATAAAATGACAGAACAAACAGTAACGTTAGTAGACGAGATATTTGATATACCGAAGAGTAAAGTAGATGAGAATTACAAGAATAATAGTGGGGGTAGTAATGATGATACATTTACAGAAAATAGTGTTAGTTTAAGTGCTAATAAGGTGAGTAACAATGATAACTTGAATAATGAGTTTACAGGTAGTAACAATGATATAATTAAGAATATGGTGTTAGAAAATGATAAATGAGAATATTGGGAGTGATAATGAGATGTTTGTGTGTGTTGAGTCAGAGAGAGAGCTGAGAGAAAGTATATTTGTAAACGGGATGCAGGGGGTAGAATTTTCCCTTGATGTTGTAATAGGGGGTGAAGAAAAGTCTTCATGTGCGTTTAGCAAGGACATGAGTTCCTTAGATTTATATTTGGGAGACGATAGGTCTACAAATAGAGTTCCCTGGTGTTTTTGTGTACCTCATAGGTGGTGCAGTAATTATGAGTTAGTGACCCCTGCATATTTGGAGAGAGAGAGAGAGAGAGAGAGAGAGAGAGTGTAGCTTGGTGTTATGGTAAGAAATATATTGAGAGAGAGAGAAAGAGATTTTTAAAGTGAATAGAAAGTATAGAGAATTTATAGAAAGGTTAGGAGTAGAGATGGTGGATAATTACAGGGAATACTTACCTTATAGTGAAATTGAAATAGCAATAATAGTACATGGTGATAATAATGAATACAATTACTTACCTTGGGAAGTAATGGGCGTCGTAGTAGATAATTATGATGACTATATGACTAACATGATTATGACAGATAATACTGACGTAGACAGAACCATACCCGATCGTGACATGGTATATGATAAATTAATATGGAATACTCCACCTATTAATACGAACGAGATAGTGGAAAAATATAAAAATGTAAACAAATATTATAATGATAATAACAATATCATTTATTTACTAAAAAATAAGTTGTATAGACCTAAGATTAGACTGTTATTCAATGATGGAGGATAGATTGTTTTATTGTGTATGAACATTTAATATATGTGAACAGTGATTTTGAAATGGTCTGCTTATGAACTGATTTTGATCAATGATAAAATAATGAGTTTGGATTGTATATTTTTTTTATGTATTAATGTCAATGTATTTTTGATGTTGTGTATTACAGGTAAATTTTATGTACACCATATATGTAACAGTAAGTTTAATTGTTTTAATAATTAACAATTAACATGTTTTTGTCTTGACTAAACAAATGATGAATAATGAAAGTTTAATTAATTAAATTAAATAATTGAAAATTAATCACTCAATTAATGTGGTATAAAAGAATATTTGTGTAATGAAGAAAGTTTCTGATGATTAATAAATTTTATAATGATAATGATTAAGCATATATATTGAATATTGAGATGTATTGTTATGAGTAGGTGAGAGATGAATTTTCTAATGCAATTATCAATGATCACAGTAAAGTTAAAAAGGGAATAGAGACTGGGTGATAATTATTAAAATAAAGGCATGTGAGTTAGTCAATTAAAGTTAATGGGAGTTAGATAGCTAAGAATTTTAAAGAAAATAGTACACAAAGAGAGTGTTAGATATTTTAGGGACAGAGTAGTTAGTGATTATTTGTAGAGGTGAGTAAAGTAAAGGGTAAACATATATTTGTTGATGATGATATTTTGTAGTGGGGGTGAGGTGACAAGGAGTGATCAACGTATAGCGTTGTGGCAGGTAATAGCGTAGTTTAAGGGAGTGTTTGCCGATATTTTGGAAGGGCAAAATATTATGAATGTATATGGCCAGGTAGGGAACACCCATCCGAATACAAAGACGAGCGGTGCCAAAGGATTTAAATGGAATTAGTGAAATGGTTTATAATTGAGAAATAGGTGTCATGTATTTGGTTGCTAGTTAGGAAGAAAGGTGGGTAAGATTATAAATGTTAGTGCCTATATAATAAGTCAAATCATAGTGAATACAGGAGTCACCCAGACTAATCAATGGATGTGATAAAGATGTGAAGAGTAGAAAAGTCATGAAAGAGAGGTAATAAGAAATGAAATAATAATAATGTAATATGAATATTAATAATAAATTTGAAATTGTGAAGAATTAAATGGTAGTAGGCTAATTAATAAAAGTTTAATAATTAAAAGTATTATTTAATTAATTAATTGAAATTAAAATGTAATGTTATAATTTAATACGCAAATTTAAAGAAATTTTAATCAAATTTAAATGTGAATTGGTTATTTTAATGTATTAACCGTATTAATATAATGATGAGTGTATTATTATGTATTAGTGTAAGAGAATGGCACTTCTATATAATTTTTGTTGAGTTGAAGCAATCCCAGTGCTTCTTAACACAAACCAGCACATAGCTAAGGGGAAACAGATCAGTTAGGGATATAGCATATACCAAGCCCCTATTTTAATATTTTTGATTTGTTTCAGTGTTTGGTGATGTGTGACGGCGGTCCTGAGCTGGCCAACATGTCAGAGCAGGAGCGTTACGCACCTGATTGGCCTTATGGTGTTGGGATCTCGTAGGAGAAGTCCAGTAAGGTCATGCAGGTACTGTCATCATCATCGGACCACGGGCGAGTTATTATATTCCTTTTACATAAATAGTAAGGGGGTTGTGGCGACATATCCTAGCAGATCCCTTTAGGAAGTACGAATGTGTCAATGAAAGTCTTTATGCTTCGGCATAAAATCTTTCATTGAGGGTGTTTTGTAACGGTACAATTCTGGTACCCTAATAATTTTGGGAAACTATTGTTCCAAAACATAATTATTGTATATCCCATATAAGAGATTGGTAAAGATTTGGTGAGAATTTTCAACAACACAATATTGAGTTAACAGGATTTGTGTCGAATTCAGTGGAAAATTACAAAAGTAGCAAAAAACTGTTTGTCACAATAATGGGTAAACAAGACTAGCCCATGATTACATCAGACGAAGGAATCCGATGCGCGTACATACATACAATTGTAAGCCAGAGGCTTGGCCGTTGAACAAAGAACCAGTGACGTAGTTGTTGCCCCACCTCTGCAATGCACAGTGGTGAAACGTCATTTTCGACCGGACCGTGAAGTGTGCTGGTCGGCCAATTCACGAAGTGTGATTATCTAAATTTTACACCACCAAAAGTTTATTAATAACATTTTTTGAGTTAAACATCGAGAGTGTGTGATCAAGATGAGATGTTTTCGATAACTCAAAAGTATAGGAAGTGACAGCTAAGTACAAATTGGCTGTAACCAAATTATACAAAATTTTTAATATTCGAAAGTATACAAAGAATCTTTCTTAATATGACCAAAAGTAATCAAGTAACAAAATTAACTTAAATGAGCTCATAATAAATAACTGTACCAGAGAGAGAGAGAGAGAGAGAGGGAGGGAGTGAAAGAGTGGATAATAATATATATTAAAAAGTGCTGGGTTGTGCCACTGTAAATTTATATATTTAATATGTTTAACATTTTAATATTATAATACATATTTATTTTGGAGGGCTTGTGAAATGTTTAAGGAGAAATTTAACTTGAAGAATTGAATTACGCCTCATGGCGGATAGTAGCGTGTTTGTTTTACACACAGTAGAGTCACATTCATTTGTACGTAATTAACAATAAAAGGTAATTTCAATGGTAACAAACAGAAACACGAGTGAATTATTTCAGGTAATATATTCTTCGACTCTGGTTCATATAACACGAATTCTGACGTTAGGTAAGTACTCATATTTGTGGTATTTCAGTTTGCAACATGGCGCCCGATATCTTAATATACACCTCAAATTAAATTTACTAATCAATTAATAAAACAGCAATATAGTATTTAATTACATATGGCTTTTGCGAACAGGGACTCTACATAAGACCTAATTTTATGTAGAGTATATATACTGGAGAAACGGAATATTTACCTGAGATAATTGGGAAAGTACGTAAACACGTGCTAAAGGTAGGGTTAAGTTACGGTATAGACCTATATGTGTTAGAAATATAATAAGCAAAATGAATACTGGTGAAGGTGATAATGTAGACGAAACAGTTACAAGTGAGATGGACGTTAAATTGAACCCAATTAGTCAGATCAGTGAAACCAGAGACACTGAATTAAATCCAGTTCCATTAACACCCATCTCAACTCGAGACGAAAATAAAACAGATGATACAGCTGCCATGATGCAGTTACTATTAAATAAATTTGATGAGAAGTTTAATAAATTAGACAAGAAGTTAGATGAGCAAAAAATTGATTCTAATGTTAAATATAATAACTTGAATGACAAATTTGAGGAACAGAGTATGAAGTTTGATGAAATAAAAAATGAAATTAAGAGACAAAATTTTAAGTTAGACAAAAGAATCGATGAAATGCATAAGCATTTCGATAAAATGACAGAACAAACAGTAATGTTAGTAGACGAGATATTTGATATACCGAAGAGTAAAGTAGATGAGAATTACAAGAATAATAGTGGGGGTAGTAATGATGATACATTTACAGAAAATAGTGTTAGTTTAAGTGCTAATAAGGTGAGTAACAATGATAACTTGAATAATGAGTTTACAGGTAGTAACAATGATATAATTAAGAATATGGTGTTAGAAAATGATAAATGAGAATATTGGGAGTGATAATGAGATGTTTGTGTGTGTTGAGTCAGAGAGAGAGCTGAGAGAAAGTATATTTGTAAACGGGATGCAGGGGGTAGAATTTTCCCTTGATGTTGTAATAGGGGGTGAAGAAAAGTCTTCATGTGCGTTTAGCAAGGACATGAGTTCCTTAGATTTATATTTGGGAGACGATAGGTCTACAAATAGAGTTCCCTGGTGTTTTTGTGTACCTCATAGGTGGTGCAGTAATTATGAGTTAGTGACCCCTGCATATTTGGAGAGAGAGAGAGAGAGAGAGAGAGAGAGTGTAGCTTGGTGTTATGGTAAGAAATATATTGAGAGAGAGAGAAAGAGATTTTTAAAGTGAATAGAAAGTATAGAGAATTTATAGAAAGGTTAGGAGTAGAGATGGTGGATAATTACAGGGAATACTTACCTTATAGTGAAATTGAAATAGCAATAATAGTACATGGTGATAATAATGAATACAATTACTTACCTTGGGAAGTAATGGGCGTCGTAGTAGATAATTATGATGACTATATGACTAACATGATTATGACAGATAATACTGACGTAGACAGAACCATACCCGATCGTGACATGGTATATGATAAATTAATATGGAATACTCCACCTATTAATACGAACGAGATAGTGGAAAAATATAAAAATGTAAACAAATATTATAATGATAATAACAATATCATTTATTTACTAAAAAATAAGTTGTATAGACCTAAGATTAGACTGTTATTCAATGATGGAGGATAGATTGTTTTATTGTGTATGAACATTTAATATATGTGAACAGTGATTTTGAAATGGTCTGCTTATGAACTGATTTTGATCAATGATAAAATAATGAGTTTGGATTGTATATTTTTTTTATGTATTAATGTCAATGTATTTTTGATGTTGTGTATTACAGGTAAATTTTATGTACACCATATATGTAACAGTAAGTTTAATTGTTTTAATAATTAACAATTAACATGTTTTTGTCTTGACTAAACAAATGATGAATAATGAAAGTTTAATTAATTAAATTAAATAATTGAAAATTAATCACTCAATTAATGTGGTATAAAAGAATATTTGTGTAATGAAGAAAGTTTCTGATGATTAATAAATTTTATAATGATAATGATTAAGCATATATATTGAATATTGAGATGTATTGTTATGAGTAGGTGAGAGATGAATTTTCTAATGCAATTATCAATGATCACAGTAAAGTTAAAAAGGGAATAGAGACTGGGTGATAATTATTAAAATAAAGGCATGTGAGTTAGTCAATTAAAGTTAATGGGAGTTAGATAGCTAAGAATTTTAAAGAAAATAGTACACAAAGACAGTGTTAGATATTTTAGGGACAGAGTAGTTAGTGATTATTTGTAGAGGTGAGTAAAGTAAAGGGTAAACATATATTTGTTGATGATGATATTTTGTAGTGGGGGTGAGGTGACAAGGAGTGATCAACGTATAGCGTTGTGGCAGGTAATAGCGTAGTTTAAGGGAGTGTTTGCCGATATTTTGGAAGGGCAAAATATTATGAATGTATATGGCCAGGTAGGGAACACCCATCCGAATACAAAGACGAGCGGTGCCAAAGGATTTAAATGGAATTAGTGAAATGGTTTATAATTGAGAAATAGGTGTCATGTATTTGGTTGCTAGTTAGGAAGAAAGGTGGGTAAGATTATTAATGTTAGTGCCTATATAATAAGTCAAATCATAGTGAATACAGGAGTCACCCAGACTAATCAATGGATGTGATAAAGATGTGAAGAGTAGAAAAGTCATGAAAGAGAGGTAATAAGAAATGAAATAATAATAATGTAATATGAATATTAATAATAAATTTGAAATTGTGAAGAATTAAATGGTAGTAGGCTAATTAATAAAAGTTTAATAATTAAAAGTATTATTTAATTAATTAATTGAAATTAAAATGTAATGTTATAATTTAATACGCAAATTTAAAGAAATTTTAATCAAATTTAAATGTGAATTGGTTATTTTAATGTATTAACCGTATTAATATAATGATGAGTGTATTATTATGTATTAGTGTAAGAGAATGGCACTTCTATATAATTTTTGTTGAGTTGAAGCAAACCCAGTGCTTCTTAACACAAACCAGCACATAGCTAAGGGGAAACAGATCAGTTAGGGATATAGCATATACCAAGCCCCTATTTTAATATTTTTGATTTGTTTCAGTGTTTGGTGATGTGTGACGGCGGTCCTGAGCTGGCCAACATGTCAGAGCAGGAGCGTTACGCACCTGATTGGCCTTATGGTGTTGGGATCTCGTAGGAGAAGTCCAGTAAGGTCATGCAGGTACTGTCATCATCATCGGACCACGGGCGAGTTATTATATTCCTTTTACATAAATAGTAAGGGGGTTGTGGCGACATATCCTAGCAGATCCCTTTAGGAAGTACGAATGTGTCAATGAAAGTCTTTATGCTTCGGCATAAAATCTTTCATTGAGGGTGTTTTGTAACGGTACAATTCTGGTACCCTAATAATTTTGGGAAACTATTGTTCCAAAACATAATTATTGTATAACCCATATAAGAGATTGGTAAAGATTTGGTGAGAATTTTCAACAACACAATATTGAGTTAACAGGATTTGTGTCGAATTCAGTGGAAAATTACAAAAGTAGCAAAAAACTGTTTGTCACAATAATGGGTAAACAAGACTAGCCCATGATTACGTCAGACGAAGGAATCCAATGCGCGTACATACATACAATTGTAAGCCAGAGGCTTGGCCGTTGAACAAAGAACCAGTGACGTAGTTGTTGCCCCACCTCTGCAATGCACAGTGGTGAAACGTCATTTTCGACCGGACCGTGAAGTGTGCTGGTCGGCCAATTCACGAAGTGTGATTATCTAAATTTTACACCACCAAAAGTTTATTAATAACATTTTTTGAGTTAAACATCGAGAGTGTGTGATCAAGATGAGACGTTTTCGATAACTCAAAAGTATAGGAAGTGACAGCTAAGTACAAATTGGCTGTAACCAAATTATACAAAATTTTTAATATTCAAAAGTATACAAAGAATCTTTCTTAATATGACCAAAAGTAATCAAGTAACAAAATTAACTTAAATGAGCTCATAATAAATAACTGTACCAGAGAGAGAGAGAGAGAGGGAGGGAGTGAAAGAGTGGATAATAATATATATTAAAAAGTGCTGGGTTGTGCCACTGTAAATTTATATATTTAATATGTTTAACATTTTAATATTATAATACATATTTATTTTGGAGGGCTTGTGAAATGTTTAAGGGGAAATTTAACTTGAAGAATTGAATTACGCCTCATGGCGGATAGTAGCGTGTTTGTTTTACACACAGTAGAGTCACATTCATTTGTACGTAATTAACAATAAAAGGTAATTTCAATGGTAACAAACAGAAACACGAGTGAATTATTTCAGGTAATATATTCTTCGACTCTGGTTCATATAACACGAATTCTGACGTTAGGTAAGTACTCATATTTGTGGTATTTCAGTTTGCAACATGGCGCCCGATATCTTAATATACACCTCAAATTAAATTTACTAATCAATTAATAAAACAGCAATATAGTATTTAATTACATATGACTTTTGCGAACAGGGACTCTACATAAGACCTAATTTTATGTAGAGTATATATACTGGAGAAACGGAATATTTACCTGAGATAATTGGGAAAGTACGTAAACACGTGCTAAAGGTAGGGTTGTTACGTTATAGACCTATATGTGTTAGAAATATAATAAGCAAAATGAATACTGGTGAAGGTGATAATGTAGACGAAACAGTTACAAGTGAGATGGACGTTAAATTGAACCCAATTAGTCAGATCAGTGAAACCAGAGACACTGAATTAAATCCAGTTCCATTAACACCCATCTCAACTCGAGACGAAAATAAAACAGATGATACAGCTGCCATGATGCAGTTACTATTAAATAAATTTGATGAGAAGTTTAATAAATTAGACAAGAAGTTAGATGAGCAAAAAATTGATTCTAATGTTAAATATAATAACTTGAATGACAAATTTGAGGAACAGAGTATGAAGTTTGATGAAATAAAAAATGAAATTAAGAGACAAAATTTTAAGTTAGACAAAAGAATCGATGAAATGCATAAGCATTTCGATAAAATGACAGAACAAACAGTAACGTTAGTAGACGAGATATTTGATATACCGAAGAGTAAAGTAGATGAGAATTACAAGAATAATAGTGGGGGTAGTAATGATGATACATTTACAGAAAATAGTGTTAGTTTAAGTGCTAATAAGGTGAGTAACAATGATAACTTGAATAATGAGTTTACAGGTAGTAACAATGATATAATTAAGAATATGGTGTTAGAAAATGATAAATGAGAATATTGGGAGTGATAATGAGATGTTTGTGTGTGTTGAGTCAGAGAGAGAGCTGAGAGAAAGTATATTTGTAAACGGGATGCAGGGGGTAGAATTTTCCCTTGATGTTGTAATAGGGGGTGAAGAAAAGTCTTCACGTGCGTTTAGCAAGGACATGAGTTCCTTAGATTTATATTTGGGAGACGATAGGTCTACAAATAGAGTTCCCTGGTGTTTTTGTGTACCTCATAGGTGGTGCAGTAATTATGAGTTAGTTACCCCTGCATATTTGGAGAGAGATAGAAAGAGAGAGAGTGTAGCTTGGTGTTATGGTAAGAAATATATTGAGAGAGAGAGAAAGAGATTTTTAAAGTGAATAGAAAGTATAGAGAATTTGTAGAAAGGTTAGGAGTAGAGATGGTGGATAATTACAGGGAATACTTACCTTATAGTGAAATTGAAATAGCAATAATAGTACATGGTGATAATAATGAATACAATTACTTACCTTGGGAAGTAATGGGCGTCGTAGTAGATAATTATGATGACTATATGACTAACATGATTATGACAGATAATACTGACGTAGACAGAACCATACCCGATCGTGACATGGTATATGATAAATTAATATGGAATACTCCACCTATTAATACGAACGAGATAGTGGAAAAATATAAAAATGTAAACAAATATTATAATGATAATAACAATATCATTTATTTACTAAAAAATAAGTTGTATAGACCTAAGATTAGACTGTTATTCAATGATGGAGGATAGATTGTTTTATTGTGTATGAACATTTAATATATGTGAACAGTGATTTTGAAATGGTCTGCTTATGAACTGATTTTGATCAATGATAAAATAATGAGTTTGGATTGTATATTTTTTTTATGTATTAATGTCAATGTATTTTTGATGTTGTGTATTACAGGTAAATTTTATGTACACCATATATGTAACAGTAAGTTTAATTTTTTTAATAATTAACAATTAACATGTTTTTGTCTTGACTAAACAAATGATGAATAATGAAAGTTTAATTAATTAAATTAAATAATTGAAAATTAATCACTCAATTAATGTGGTATAAAAGAATATTTGTGTAATGAAGAAAGTTTCTGATGATTAATAAATTTTATAATGATAATGATTAAGCATATATATTGAATATTGAGATGTATTGTTATGAGTAGGTGAGAGATGAATTTTCTAATGCAATTATCAATGATCACAGTAAAGTTAAAAAGGGAATAGAGACTGGGTGATAATTATTAAAATAAAGGCATGTGAGTTAGTCAATTAAAGTTAATGGGAGTTAGATAGCTAAGAATTTTAAAGAAAATAGTACACAAAGAGAGTGTTAGATATTTTAGGGACAGAGTAGTTAGTGATTATTTGTAGAGGTGAGTAAAGTAAAGGGTAAACATATATTTGTTGATGATGATATTTTGTAGTGGGGGTGAGGTGACAAGGAGTGATCAACGTATAGCGTTGTGGCAGGTAATAGCGTAGTTTAAGGGAGTGTTTGCCGATATTTTGGAAGGGCAAAATATTATGAATGTATATGGCCAGGTAGGGAACACCCATCCGAATACAAAGACGAGCGGTGCCAAAGGATTTAAATGGAATTAGTGAAATGGTTTATAATTGAGAAATAGGTGTCATGTATTTGGTTGCTAGTTAGGAAGAAAGGTGGGTAAGATTATAAATGTTAGTGCCTATATAATAAGTCAAATCATAGTGAATACAGGAGTCACCCAGACTAATCAATGGATGTGATAAAGATGTGAAGAGTAGAAAAGTCATGAAAGAGAGGTAATAAGAAATGAAATAATAATAATGTAATATGAATATTAATAATAAATTTGAAATTGTGAAGAATTAAATGGTAGTAGGCTAATTAATAAAAGTTTAATAATTAAAAGTATTATTTAATTAATTAATTGAAATTAAAATGTAATGTTATAATTTAATACGCAAATTTAAAGAAATTTTAATCAAATTTAAATGTGAATTGGTTATTTTAATGTATTAACCGTATTAATATAATGATGAGTGTATTATTATGTATTAGTGTAAGAGAATGGCACTTCTATATAATTTTTGTTGAGTTGAAGCAAACCCAGTGCTTCTTAACACAAACCAGCACATAGCTAAGGGGAAACAGATCAGTTAGGGATATAGCATATACCAAGCCCCTATTTTAATATTTTTGATTTGTTTCAGTGTTTGGTGATGTGTGACGGCGGTCCTGAGCTGGCCAACATGTCAGAGCAGGAGCGTTACGCACCTGATTGGCCTTATGGTGTTGGGATCTCGTAGGAGAAGTCCAGTAAGGTCATGCAGGTACTGTCATCATCATCGGACCACGGGTGAGTTATTATATTCCTTTTACATAAATAGTAAGGGGGTTGTGGCGACATATCCTAGCAGATCCCTTTAGGAAGTACGAATGTGTCAATGAAAGTCTTTATGCTTCGGCATAAAATCTTTCATTGAGGGTGTTTTGTAACGGTACAATTCTGGTACCCTAATAATTTTGGGAAACTATTGTTCCAAAACATAATTATTGTATATCCCATATAAGAGATTGGTAAAGATTTGGTGAGAATTTTCAACAACACAATATTGAGTTAACAGGATTTGTGTCGAATTCAGTGGAAAATTACAAAAGTAGCAAAAAACTGTTTGTCACAATAATGGGTAAACAAGACTAGCCCACCATGATTACGTCAGACGAAGGAATCCGATGCGCGTACATACATACAATTGTAAGCCAGAGGCTTGGCCGTTGAACAAAGAACCAGTGACGTAGTTGTTGCCCCACCTCTGCAATGCACAGTGGTGAAACGTCATTTTCGACCGGACCGTGAAGTGTGCTGGTCGGCCAATTCACGAAGTGTGATTATCTAAATTTTACACCACCAAAAGTTTATTAATAACATTTTTTGAGTTAAACATCGAGAGTGTGTGATCAAGATGAGACGTTTTCGATAACTCAAAAGTATAGGAAGTGACAGCTAAGTACAAATTGGCTGTAACCAAATTATACAAAATTTTTAATATTCAAAAGTATACAAAGAATCTTTCTTAATATGACCAAAAGTAATCAAGTAACAAAATTAACTTAAATGAGCTCATAATAAATAACTGTACCAGAGAGAGAGAGAGAGAGAGAGAGAGAGGGAGGGAGTGAAAGAGTGGATAATAATATATATTAAAAAGTGCTGGGTTGTGCCACTGTAAATTTATATATTTAATATGTTTAACATTTTAATATTATAATACATATTTATTTTGGAGGGCTTGTGAAATGTTTAAGGGGAAATTTAACTTGAAGAATTGAATTACGCCTCATGGCGGATAGTAGCGTGTTTGTTTTACACACAGTAGAGTCACATTCATTTGTACGTAATTAACAATAAAAGGTAATTTCAATGGTAACAAACAGAAACACGAGTGAATTATTTCAGGTAATATATTCTTCGACTCTGGTTCATATAACACGAATTCTGACGTTAGGCAAGTACTCATATTTGTGGTATTTCAGTTTGCAACATGGCGCCCGATATCTTAATATACACCTCAAATTAAATTTACTAATCAATTAATAAAACAGCAATATAGTATTTAATTACATATGGCTTTTGCGAACAGGGACTCTACATAAGACCTAATTTTATGTAGAGTATATATACTGGAGAAACGGAATATTTACCTGAGATAATTGGGAAAGTATGTAAACACATGCTAAAGGTAGGGTTGTTACGTTATAGACCTATATGTGTTAGAAATATAATAAGCAAAATGAATACTGGTGAAGGTGATAATGTAGACGAAACAGTTACAAGTGAGATGGACGTTAAATTGAACCCAATTAGTCAGATCAGTGAAACCAGAGACACTGAATTAAATCCAGTTCCATTAACACCCATTTCAACTCGAGACGAAAATAAAACAGATGATACAGCTGCCATGATGCAGTTACTATTAAATAAATTTGATGAGAAGTTTAATAAATTAGACAAGAAGTTAGATGAGCAAAAAATTGATTCTAATGTTAAATATAATAACTTGAATGACAAATTTGAGGAACAGAGTATGAAGTTTGATGAAATAAAAAATGAAATTAAGAGACAAAATTTTAAGTTAGACAAAAGAATCGATGAAATGCATAAGCATTTTGATAAAATGACAGAACAAACAGTAACGTTAGTAGACGAGATATTTGATATACCGAAGAGTAAAGTAGATGAGAATTACAAGAATAATAGTGGGGGTAGTAATGATGATACATTTACAGAAAATAGTGTTAGTTTAAGTGCTAATAAGGTGAGTAACAATGATAACTTGAATAATGAGTTTACAGGTAGTAACAATGATATAATTAAGAATATGGTGTTAGAAAATGATAAATGAGAATATTGGGAGTGATAATGAGATGTTTGTGTGTGTTGAGTCAGAGAGAGAGCTGAGAGAAAGTATATTTGTAAACGGGATGCAGGGGGTAGAATTTTCCCTTGATGTTGTAATAGGGGGTGAAGAAAAGTCTTCACGTACGTTTAGCAAGGACATGAGTTCCTTAGATTTATATTTGGGAGACGATAGGTCTACAAATAGAGTTCCCTGGTGTTTTTGTGTACCTCATAGGTGGTGCAGTAATTATGAGTTAGTGACCCCTGCATATTTGGAGAGAGAGAGAGAGAGAGAGAGTGCAGCTTGGTGTTATGGTAAGAAATATATTGAGAGAGAGAGAAAGAGATTTTTAAAGTGAATAGAAAGTATAGAGAATTTGTAGAAAGGTTAGGAGTAGAGATGGTGGATAATTACAGGGAATACTTACCTTATAGTGAAATTGAAATAGCAATAATAGTACATGGTGATAATAATGAATACAATTACTTACCTTGGGAAGTAATGGGCGTCGTAGTAGATAATTATGATGACTATATGACTAACATGATTATGACAGATAATACTGACGTAGACAGAACCATACCCGATCGTGACATGGTATATGATAAATTAATATGGAATACTCCACCTATTAATACGAACGAGATAGTGGAAAAATATAAAAATGTAAACAAATATTATAATGATAATAACAATATCATTTATTTACTAAAAAATAAGTTGTATAGACCTAAGATTAGACTGTTATTCAATGATGGAGGATAGATTGTTTTATTGTGTATGAACATTTAATATATGTGAACAGTGATTTTGAAATGGTCTGCTTATGAACTGATTTTGATCAATGATAAAATAATGAGTTTGGATTGTATATTTTTTTTATGTATTAATGTCAATGTATTTTTGATGTTGTGTATTACAGGTAAATTTTATGTACACCATATATGTAACAGTAAGTTTAATTTTTTTAATAATTAACAATTAACATGTTTTTGTCTTGACTAAACAAATGATGAATAATGAAAGTTTAATTAATTAAATTAAATAATTGAAAATTAATCACTCAATTAATGTGGTATAAAAGAATATTTGTGTAATGAAGAAAGTTTCTGATGATTAATAAATTTTATAATGATAATGATTAAGCATATATATTGAATATTGAGATGTATTGTTATGAGTAGGTGAGAGATGAATTTTCTAATGCAATTATCAATGATCACAGTAAAGTTAAAAAGGGAATAGAGACTGGGTGATAATTATTAAAATAAAGGCATGTGAGTTAGTCAATTAAAGTTAATGGGAGTTAGATAGCTAAGAATTTTAAAGAAAATAGTACACAAAGAGAGTGTTAGATATTTTAGGGACAGAGTAGTTAGTGATTATTTGTAGAGGTGAGTAAAGTAAAGGGTAAACATATATTTGTTGATGATGATATTTTGTAGTGGGGGTGAGGTGACAAGGAGTGATCAACGTATAGCGTTGTGGCAGGTAATAGCGTAGTTTAAGGGAGTGTTTGCCGATATTTTGGAAGGGCAAAATATTATTAATGTATATGGCCAGGTAGGGAACACCCATCCGAATACAAAGACGAGCGGTGCCAAAGGATTTAAATGGAATTAGTGAAATGGTTTATAATTGAGAAATAGGTGTCATGTATTTGGTTGCTAGTTAGGAAGAAAGGTGGGTAAGATTATAAATGTTAGTGCCTATATAATAAGTCAAATCATAGTGAATACAGGAGTCACCCAGACTAATCAATGGATGTGATAAAGATGTGAAGAGTAGAAAAGTCATGAAAGAGAGGTAATAAGAAATGAAATAATAATAATGTAATATGAATATTAATAATAAATTTGAAATTGTGAAGAATTAAATGGTAGTAGGCTAATTAATAAAAGTTTAATAATTAAAAGTATTATTTAATTAATTAATTGAAATTAAAATGTAATGTTATAATTTAATACGCAAATTTAAAGAAATTTTAATCAAATTTAAATGTGAATTGGTTATTTTAATGTATTAACCGTATTAATATAATGATGAGTGTATTATTATGTATTAGTGTAAGAGAATGGCACTTCTATATAATTTTTGTTGAGTTGAAGCAAACCCAGTGCTTCTTAACACAAACCAGCACATAGCTAAGGGGAAACAGATCAGTTAGGGATATAGCATATACCAAGCCCCTATTTTAATATTTTTGATTTGTTTCAGTGTTTGGTGATGTGTGACGGCGGTCCTGAGCTGGCCAACATGTCAGAGCAGGAGCGTTACGCACCTGATTGGCCTTATGGTGTTGGGATCTCGTAGGAGAAGTCCAGTAAGGTCATGCAGGTACTGTCATCATCATCGGACCACGGGTGAGTTATTATATTCCTTTTATATAAATAGTAAGGGGGTTGTGGCGACATATCCTAGCAGATCCCTTTAGGAAGTACGAATGTGTCAATGAAAGTCTTTATGCTTCGGCATAAAATCTTTCATTGAGGGTGTTTTGTAACGGTACAATTCTGGTACCCTAATAATTTTGGGAAACTATTGTTCCAAAACATAATTATTGTATATCCCATATAAGAGATTGGTAAAGATTTGGTGAGAATTTTCAACAACACAATATTGAGTTAACAGGATTTGTGTCGAATTCAGTGGAAAATTACAAAAGTAGCAAAAAACTGTTTGTCACAATAATGGGTAAACAAGACTAGCCCATGATTACGTCAGACGAAGGAATCCGATGCGCGTACATACATACAATTGTAAGCCAGAGGCTTGGCCGTTGAACAAAGAACCAGTGACGTAGTTGTTGCCCCACCTCTGCAATGCACAGTGGTGAAACGTCATTTTCGACCGGACCGTGAAGTGTGCTGGTCGGCCAATTCACGAAGTGTGATTATCTAAATTTTACACCACCAAAAGTTTATTAATAACATTTTTTGAGTTAAACATCGAGAGTGTGTGATCAAGATGAGACGTTTTCGATAACTCAAAAGTATAGGAAGTGACAGCTAAGTACAAATTGGCTGTAACCAAATTATACAAAATTTTTAATATTCAAAAGTATACAAAGAATCTTTCTTAATATGACCAAAAGTAATCAAGTAACAAAATTAACTTAAATGAGCTCATAATAAATAACTGTACCAGAGAGAGAGAGAGAGAGAGAGAGAGAGAGAGAGAGGG
The DNA here is from genome assembly GCA_034769895.1 of Magicicada septendecula. Taxonomy (NCBI): domain Eukaryota; kingdom Metazoa; phylum Arthropoda; class Insecta; order Hemiptera; family Cicadidae; genus Magicicada; species Magicicada septendecula. The sequence continues at coordinate 1,421,346,669 of CM068367.1, read as the reverse complement.
AGGGAGTGAAAGAGTGGATAATAATATATATTAAAAAGTGCTGGGTTGTGCCACTGTAAATTTATATATTTAATATGTTTAACATTTTAATATTATAATACATATTTATTTTGGAGGGCTTGTGAAATGTTTAAGGGGAAATTTAACTTGAAGAATTGAATTACGCCTCATGGCGGATAGTAGCGTGTTTGTTTTACACACAGTAGAGTCACATTCATTTGTACGTAATTAACAATAAAAGGTAATTTCAATGGTAACAAACAGAAACACGAGTGAATTATTTCAGGTAATATATTCTTCGACTCTGGTTCATATAACACGAATTCTGACGTTAGGCAAGTACTCATATTTGTGGTATTTCAGTTTGCAACATGGCGCCCGATATCTTAATATACACCTCAAATTAAATTTACTAATCAATTAATAAAACAGCAATATAGTATTTAATTACATATGGCTTTTGCGAACAGTGACTCTACATAAGACCTAATTTTATGTAGAGTATATATACTGGAGAAACGGAATATTTACCTGAGATAATTGGGAAAGTACGTAAACACGTGCTAAAGGTAGGGTTAAGTTACGTTATAGACCTATATGTGTTAGAAATATAATAAGCAAAATGAATACTGGTGAAGGTGATAATGTAGACGAAACAGTTACAAGTGAGATGGACGTTAAATTGAACCCAATTAGTCAGATCAGTGAAACCAGAGACACTGAATTAAATCCAGTTCCATTAACACCCATCTCAACTCGAGACGAAAATAAAACAGATGATACAGCTGCCATGATGCAGTTACTATTAAATAAATTTGATGAGAAGTTTAATAAATTAGACAAGAAGTTAGATGAGCAAAAAATTGATTCTAATGTTAAATATAATAACTTGAATGACAAATTTGAGGAACAGAGTATGAAGTTTGATGAAATAAAAAATGAAATTAAGAGACAAAATTTTAAGTTAGACAAAAGAATCGATGAAATGCATAAGCATTTTGATAAAATGACAGAACAAACAGTAACGTTAGTAGACGAGATATTTGATATACCGAAGAATAAAGTAGATGAGAATTACAAGAATAATAGTGGGGGTAGTAATGATGATACATTTACAGAAAATAGTGTTAGTTTAAGTGCTAATAAGGTGAGTAACAATGATAACTTGAATAATGAGTTTACAGGTAGTAACAATGATATAATTAAGAATATGGTGTTAGAAAATGATAAATGAGAATATTGGGAGTGATAATGAGATGTTTGTGTGTGTTGAGTCAGAGAGAGAGCTGAGAGAAAGTATATTTGTAAACGGGATGCAGGGGGTAGAATTTTCCCTTGATGTTGTAATAGGGGGTGAAGAAAAGTCTTCACGTACGTTTAGCAAGGACATGAGTTCCTTAGATTTATATTTGGGAGACGATAGGTCTACAAATAGAGTTCCCTGGTGTTTTTGTGTACCTCATAGGTGGTGCAGTAATTATGAGTTAGTGACCCCTGCATATTTGGAGAGAGAGAGAGAGAGAGAGTGTAGCTTGGTGTTATGGTAAGAAATATATTGAGAGAGAGAGAAAGAGATTTTTAAAGTGAATAGAAAGTATAGAGAATTTGTAGAAAGGTTAGGAGTAGAGATGGTGGATAATTACAGGGAATACTTACCTTATAGTGAAATTGAAATAGCAATAATAGTACATGGTGATAATAATGAATACAATTACTTACCTTGGGAAGTAATGGGCGTCGTAGTAGATAATTATGATGACTATATGACTAACATGACTATGACAGATAATACTGAGGTAGACAGAACCATACCCGATCGTGACATGGTATATGATAAATTAATATGGAATACTCCACCTATTAATACGAACGAGATAGTGGAAAAATATAAAAATGTAAACAAATATTATAATGATAATAACAATATCATTTATTTACTAAAAAATAAGTTGTATAGACCTAAGATTAGACTGTTATTCAATGATGGAGGATAGATTGTTTTATTGTGTATGAACATTTAATATATGTGAACAGTGATTTTGAAATGGTCTGCTTATGAACTGATTTTGATCAATGATAAAATAATGAGTTTGGATCGTATATTTTTTTTATGTATTAATGTCAATGTATTTTTGATGTTGTGTATTACAGGTAAATTTTATGTACACCATATATGTAACAGTAAGTTTAATTGTTTTAATAATTAACAATTAACATGTTTTTGTCTTGACTAAACAAATGATGAATAATGAAAGTTTAATTAATTAAATTAAATAATTGAAAATTAATCACTTAATTAATGTGGTATAAAAGAATATTTGTGTAATGAAGAAAGTTTCTGATGATTAATAAATTTTATAATGATAATGATTAAGCATATATATTGAATATTGAGATGTATTGTTATGAGTAGGTGAGAGATAACTTTCTAATGCAATTATCAATGATCACAGTAAAGTTAAAAAGGGAATAGAGACTGCGTGATAATTATTAAAATAAAGGCATGTGAGTTAGTCAATTAAAGTTAATGGGAGTTAGATAGCTAAGAATTTTAAAGAAAATAGTACACAAAGAGAGTGTTAGATATTTTAGGGACACAGTAGTTAGTGATTATTTGTAGAGGTGAGTAAAGTAAAGGGTAAACATATATTTGTTGATGATATTTTGTAGTGGGGGTGAGGTGACAAGAAGTGATCAACGTATAGCGTTGTGGCAGGTAATAGCGTAGTTTAAGGGAGTGTTTGCCGATATTTTGGAAGGGCAAAATATTATGAATGTATATGGCCAGGTAGGGAACACCCATCCGAATACAAAGACGAGCGGTGCCAAAGGATTTAAATGGAATTAGTGAAATGGTTTATAATTGAGAAATAGGTGTCATGTATTTGGTTGTTAGTTAGGAAGAAAGGTGGGTAAGATTATAAATGTTAGTGCCTATATAATAAGTCAAATCACAGTGAATACAGGAGTCACCCAGACTAATCAATGAATGTGATAAAGATGTGAAGAGTAGAAAAGTCATGAAAGAGAGGTAATAAGAAATGAAATAATAATAATGTAATATGAATATTAATAATAAATTTGAAATTGTGAATAATTAAATGGTAGTAGGCTAATTAATAAAAGTTTAATAATTAAAAGTATTAATTAATTAATTGAAATTAAAATGTAATGTTATAATTTAATACGCAAATTTAAAGAAATTTTAATCAAGTTTAAATGTGAATTGGTTATTTTAATGTATTAACCGTATTAATATAATGATGAGTGTATTATTATGTATTAGTGTAAGAGAATGGCACTTCTATATAATTTTTGTTGAGTTGAAGCAAACCCAGTGCTTCTTAACACAAACCAGCACATAGCTAAGGGGAAACAGATCAGTTAGGGATATAGCATATACCAAGCCACTATTTTAATATTTTTGATTTGTTTCAGTGTTTGGTGATGTGTGACGGCGGTCCTGAGCTGGCCAACACGTCAGAGCAGGAGCGTTACGCGCCTGATTGGCCTTATGGTGTTGGGATCTCGTAGGAGAAGTCCAGTAAGGTCATGCAGGTACTGTCATCATCATCGGACCACGGGTGAGTTATTATATTCCTTTTACATAAATAGTAAGGGGGTTGTGGCGACATATCCTAGCAGATCCCTTTAGGAAGTACGAATGTGTCAATGAAAGTCTTTATGCTTCGGCATAAAATCTTTCATTGAGGGTGTTTTGTAACGGTACAATTCTGGTACCCTAATAATTTTGGGAAACTATTGTTCCAAAACATAATTATTGTATATCCCATATAAGAGATTGGTAAAGATTTGGTGAGAATTTTCAACAACACAATATTGAGTTAACAGGATTTGTGTCGAATTCAGTGGAAAATTACAAAAGTAGCAAAAAACTGTTTGTCACAATAATGGGTAAACAAGACTAGCCCATGATTACGTCAGGCGAAGGAATCCGATGCGCGTACATACATACAATTGTAAGCCAGAGGCTTGGCCGTTGAACAAAGAACCAGTGACGTAGTTGTTGCCCCACCTCTGCAATGCACAGTGGTGAAACGTCATTTTCGTCCGGACCGTGAAGTGCACTGGTCGGCCAATTCACACGGCCGGCAAATTCACGAAGTGTGATTATCTAAATTTTACACCACCAAAAGTTTATTAATAACATTTTTTGAGTTAAACATCGAGAGTGTGTGATCAAGATGAGACGTTTTCGATAACTCAAAAGTATAGGAAGTGACAGCTAAGTACAAATTGGCTGTAACCAAATTATACAAAATTTTTAATATTCGAAAGTATACAAAGAATCTTTCTTAATATGACCAAAAGTAATCAAGTAACAAAATTAACTTAAATGAGCTCATAATAAATAACTGTACCAGAGAGAGAGAGAGAGAGAGAGAGGGAGAGGGAGTGAAAGAGTGGATAATAATATATATTAAAAAGTGCTGGGTTGTGCCACTGTAAATTTATATATTTAATATGTTTAACATTTTAATATTATAATACATATTTATTTTGGAGGGCTTGTGAAATGTTTAAGGGGAAATTTAACTTGAAGAATTGAATTACGCCTCATGGCGGATAGTAGCGTGTTTGTTTTACACACAGTAGAGTCACATTCATTTGTACGTAATTAACAATAAAAGGTAATTTCAATGGTAACAAACAGAAACACGAGTGAATTATTTCAGGTAATATATTCTTCGACTCTGGTTCATATAACACGAATTCTGACGTTAGGTAAGTACTCATATTTGTGGTATTTCAGTTTGCAACATGGCGCCCGATATCTTAATATACACCTCAAATTAAATTTACTAATCAATTAATAAAACAGCAATATAGTATTTAATTACATATGGCTTTTGCGAACAGGGACTCTACATAAGACCTAATTTTATGTAGAGTATATATACTGGAGAAACGGAATATTTACCTGAGATAATTGGGAAAGTACGTAAACACGTGCTAAAGGTAGGGTTAAGTTACGTTATAGACCTATATGTGTTAGAAATATAATAAGCAAAATGAATACTGGTGAAGGTGATAATGTAGACGAAACAGTTACAAGTGAGATGGACGTTAAATTGAACCCAATTAGTCAGATCAGTGAAACCAGAGACACTGAATTAAATCCAGTTCCATTAACACCCATCTCAACTCGAGACGAAAATAAAACAGATGATACAGCTGCCATGATGCAGTTACTATTAAATAAATTTGATGAGAAGTTTAATAAATTAGACAAGAAGTTAGATGAGCAAAAAATTGATTCTAATGTTAAATATAATAACTTGAATGACAAATTTGAGGAACAGAGTATGAAGTTTGATGAAATAAAAAATGAAATTAAGAGACAAAATTTTAAGTTAGACAAAAGAATCGATGAAATGCATAAGCATTTCGATAAAATGACAGAACAAACAGTAAAGTTAGTAGACGAGATATTTGATATACCGAAGAGTAAAGTAGATGAGAATTACAAGAATAATAGTGGGGGTAGTAATGATGATACATTTACAGAAAATAGTGTTTAAGTGCTAATAAGGTGAGTAACAATGATAATTTGAATAATGAGTTTACAGGTAGTAACAATGATATAATTAAGAATATGGTGTTAGAAAATGATAAATGAGAATATTGGGAGTGATAATGAGATGTTTGTGTGTGTTGAGTCAGAGAGAGAGCTGAGAGAAAGTATATTTGTAAACGGGATGCAGGGGGTAGAATTTTCCCTTGATGTTGTAATAGGGGGTGAAGAAAAGTCTTCACGTGCGTTTAGCAAGGACATGAGTTCCTTAGATTTATATTTGGGAGATGATAGGTCTACAAATAGAGTTCCCTGGTGTTTTTGTGTACCTCATAGGTGGTGCAGTAATTATGAGTTAGTGACCCCTGCATATTTGGAGAGAGAGAGAGAGAGAGAGAGAGAGAGAGAGTGTAGCTTGGTGTTATGGTAAGAAATATATTGAGAGAGAGAGAAAGAGATTTTTAAAGTGAATAGAAAGTATAGAGAATTTGTAGAAAGGTTAGGAGTAGAGATGGTGGATAATTACAGGGAATACTTACCTTATAGTGAAATTGAAATAGCAATAATAGTACATGGTGATAATAATGAATACAATTACTTACCTTGGGAAGTAATGGGCGTCGTAGTAGATAATTATGATGACTATATGACTATGACAGATAATACTGAGGTAGACAGAACCATACCCGATCGTGACATGGTATATGATAAATTAATATGGAATACTCCACCTATTAATACGAACGAGATAGTGGAAAAATATAAAAATGTAAACAAATATTATAATGATAATAACAATATCATTTATTTACTAAAAAATAAGTTGTATAGACCTAAGATTAGACTGTTATTCAATGATGGAGGATAGATTGTTTTATTGTGTATGAACATTTAATATATGTGAACAGTGATTTTGAAATGGTCTGCTTATGAACTGATTTTGATCAATGATAAAATAATGAGTTTGGATCGTATATTTTTTTTATGTATTAATGTCAATGTATTTTTGATGTTGTGTATTACAGGTAAATTTTATGTACACCATATATGTAACAGTAAGTTTAATTGTTTTAATAATTAACAATTAACATGTTTTTGTCTTGACTAAACAAATGATGAATAATGAAAGTTTAATTAATTAAATTAAATAATTGAAAATTAATCACTTAATTAATGTGGTATAAAAGAATATTTGTGTAATGAAGAAAGTTTCTGATGATTAATAAATTTTATAATGATAATGATTAAGCATATATATTGAATATTGAGATGTATTGTTATGAGTAGGTGAGAGATAACTTTCTAATGCAATTATCAATGATCACAGTAAAGTTAAAAAGGGAATAGAGACTGCGTGATAATTATTAAAATAAAGGCATGTGAGTTAGTCAATTAAAGTTAATGGGAGTTAGATAGCTAAGAATTTTAAAGAAAATAGTACACAAAGAGAGTGTTAGATATTTTAGGGACACAGTAGTTAGTGATTATTTGTAGAGGTGAGTAAAGTAAAGGGTAAACATATATTTGTTGATGATATTTTGTAGTGGGGGTGAGGTGACAAGAAGTGATCAACGTATAGCGTTGTGGCAGGTAATAGCGTAGTTTAAGGGAGTGTTTGCCGATATTTTGGAAGGGCAAAATATTATGAATGTATATGGCCAGGTAGGGAACACCCATCCGAATACAAAGACGAGCGGTGCCAAAGGATTTAAATGGAATTAGTGAAATGGTTTATAATTGAGAAATAGGTGTCATGTATTTGGTTGTTAGTTAGGAAGAAAGGTGGGTAAGATTATAAATGTTAGTGCCTATATAATAAGTCAAATCACAGTGAATACAGGAGTCACCCAGACTAATCAATGAATGTGATAAAGATGTGAAGAGTAGAAAAGTCATGAAAGAGAGGTAATAAGAAATGAAATAATAATAATGTAATATGAATATTAATAATAAATTTGAAATTGTGAATAATTAAATGGTAGTAGGCTAATTAATAAAAGTTTAATAATTAAAAGTATTAATTAATTAATTGAAATTAAAATGTAATGTTATAATTTAATACGCAAATTTAAAGAAATTTTAATCAAGTTTAAATGTGAATTGGTTATTTTAATGTATTAACCGTATTAATATAATGATGAGTGTATTATTATGTATTAGTGTAAGAGAATGGCACTTCTATATAATTTTTGTTGAGTTGAAGCAAACCCAGTGCTTCTTAACACAAACCAGCACATAGCTAAGGGGAAACAGATCAGTTAGGGATATAGCATATACCAAGCCACTATTTTAATATTTTTGATTTGTTTCAGTGTTTGGTGATGTGTGACGGCGGTCCTGAGCTGGCCAACACGTCAGAGCAGGAGCGTTACGCGCCTGATTGGCCTTATGGTGTTGGGATCTCGTAGGAGAAGTCCAGTAAGGTCATGCAGGTACTGTCATCATCATCGGACCACGGGTGAGTTATTATATTCCTTTTACATAAATAGTAAGGGGGTTGTGGCGACATATCCTAGCAGATCCCTTTAGGAAGTACGAATGTGTCAATGAAAGTCTTTATGCTTCGGCATAAAATCTTTCATTGAGGGTGTTTTGTAACGGTACAATTCTGGTACCCTAATAATTTTGGGAAACTATTGTTCCAAAACATAATTATTGTATATCCCATATAAGAGATTGGTAAAGATTTGGTGAGAATTTTCAACAACACAATATTGAGTTAACAGGATTTGTGTCGAATTCAGTGGAAAATTACAAAAGTAGCAAAAAACTGTTTGTCACAATAATGGGTAAACAAGACTAGCCCATGATTACGTCAGGCGAAGGAATCCGATGCGCGTACATACATACAATTGTAAGCCAGAGGCTTGGCCGTTGAACAAAGAACCAGTGACGTAGTTGTTGCCCCACCTCTGCAATGCACAGTGGTGAAACGTCATTTTCGTCCGGACCGTGAAGTGCACTGGTCGGCCAATTCACACGGCCGGCAAATTCACGAAGTGTGATTATCTAAATTTTACACCACCAAAAGTTTATTAATAACATTTTTTGAGTTAAACATCGAGAGTGTGTGATCAAGATGAGACGTTTTCGATAACTCAAAAGTATAGGAAGTGACAGCTAAGTACAAATTGGCTGTAACCAAATTATACAAAATTTTTAATATTCGAAAGTATACAAAGAATCTTTCTTAATATGACCAAAAGTAATCAAGTAACAAAATTAACTTAAATGAGCTCATAATAAATAACTGTACCAGAGAGAGAGAGAGAGAGAGAGAGGGAGAGGGAGTGAAAGAGTGGATAATAATATATATTAAAAAGTGCTGGGTTGTGCCACTGTAAATTTATATATTTAATATGTTTAACATTTTAATATTATAATACATATTTATTTTGGAGGGCTTGTGAAATGTTTAAGGGGAAATTTAACTTGAAGAATTGAATTACGCCTCATGGCGGATAGTAGCGTGTTTGTTTTACACACAGTAGAGTCACATTCATTTGTACGTAATTAACAATAAAAGGTAATTTCAATGGTAACAAACAGAAACACGAGTGAATTATTTCAGGTAATATATTCTTCGACTCTGGTTCATATAACACGAATTCTGACGTTAGGTAAGTACTCATATTTGTGGTATTTCAGTTTGCAACATGGCGCCCGATATCTTAATATACACCTCAAATTAAATTTACTAATCAATTAATAAAACAGCAATATAGTATTTAATTACATATGGCTTTTGCGAACAGGGACTCTACATAAGACCTAATTTTATGTAGAGTATATATACTGGAGAAACGGAATATTACCTGAGATAATTGGGAAAGTACGTAAACACGTGCTAAAGGTAGGGTTAAGTTACGTTATAGACCTATATGTGTTAGAAATATAATAAGCAAAATGAATACTGGTGAAGGTGATAATGTAGACGAAACAGTTACAAGTGAGATGGACGTTAAATTGAACCCAATTAGTCAGATCAGTGAAACCAGAGACACTGAATTAAATCCAGTTCCATTAACACCCATCTCAACTCGAGACGAAAATAAAACAGATGATACAGCTGCCATGATGCAGTTACTATTAAATAAATTTGATGAGAAGTTTAATAAATTAGACAAGAAGTTAGATGAGCAAAAATTGATTCTAATGTTAAATATAATAACTTGAATGACAAATTTGAGGAACAGAGTATGAAGTTTGATGAAATAAAAAATGAAATTAAGAGACAAAATTTTAAGTTAGACAAAAGAATCGATGAAATGCATAAGCATTTCGATAAAATGACAGAACAAACAGTAAAGTTAGTAGACGAGATATTTGATATACCGAAGAGTAAAGTAGATGAGAATTACAAGAATAATAGTGGGGGTAGTAATGATGATACATTTACAGAAAATAGTGTTTAAGTGCTAATAAGGTGAGTAACAATGATAATTTGAATAATGAGTTTACAGGTAGTAACAATGATATAATTAAGAATATGGTGTTAGAAAATGATAAATGAGAATATTGGGAGTGATAATGAGATGTTTGTGTGTGTTGAGTCAGAGAGAGAGCTGAGAGAAAGTATATTTGTAAACGGGATGCAGGGGGTAGAATTTTCCCTTGATGTTGTAATAGGGGGTGAAGAAAAGTCTTCACGTGCGTTTAGCAAGGACATGAGTTCCTTAGATTTATATTTGGGAGATGATAGGTCTACAAATAGAGTTCCCTGGTGTTTTTGTGTACCTCATAGGTGGTGCAGTAATTATGAGTTAGTGACCCCTGCATATTTGGAGAGAGAGAGAGAGAGAGAGAGAGAGAGAGAGAGTGTAGCTTGTGTTATGGTAAGAAATATATTGAGAGAGAGAGAAAGAGATTTTTAAAGTGAATAGAAAGTATAGAGAATTTGTAGAAAGGTTAGGAGTAGAGATGGTGGATAATTACAGGGAATACTTACCTTATAGTGAAATTGAAATAGCAATAATAGTACATGGTGATAATAATGAATACAATACTTACCTTGGGAAGTAATGGGCGTCGTAGTAGATAATTATGATGACTATATGACTATGACAGATAATACTGAGGTAGACAGAACCATACCCGATCGTGACATGGTATCATGATAAATTAATATGGAATACTCCACCTATTAATACGAACGAGATAGTGGAAAAATATAAAAATGTAAACAAATATTATAATGATAATAACAATATCATTTATTTACTAAAAATAAGTTGTATAGACCTAAGATTAGACTGTTATTCAATGATGGAGGATAGATTGTTTTATTGTGTATGAACATTAATATATGTGAACAGTGATTTTGAAATTGTCTGCTTATGAACTGATTTTGATCAATGATAAAATAATGAGTTTGGATCGTATATTTTTTTATGTATTAATGTCAATGTATTTTTGATGTTGTGTATTACAGGTAAATTTTATGTACACCATATATGTAACAGTAAGTTTAATTGTTTTAATAATTAACAATTAACATGTTTTTGTCTTGACTAAACAAATGATGAATAATGAAAGTTTAATTAATTAAATTAAATAATTGAAAATTAATCACTTAATTAATGTGGTATAAAAGAATATTTGTGTAATGAAGAAAGTTTCTGATGATTAATAAATTTTATAATGATAATGATTAAGCATATATATTGAATATTGAGATGTATTGTTATGAGTAGGTGAGAGATAACTTTCTAATGCAATTATCAATGATCACAGTAAAGTTAAAAAGGGAATAGAGACTGCGTGATAATTATTAAAATAAAGGCATGTGAGTTAGTCAATTAAAGTTAATGGGAGTTAGATAGCTAAGAATTTTAAAGAAAATAGTACACAAAGAGAGTGTTAGATATTTTAGGGACACAGTAGTTAGTGATTATTTGTAGAGGTGAGTAAAGTAAAGGGTAAACATATATTTGTTGATGATATTTTGTAGTGGGGGTGAGGTGACAAGAAGTGATCAACGTATAGCGTTGTGGCAGGTAATAGCGTAGTTTAAGGGAGTGTTTGCCGATATTTTGGAAGGGCAAAATATTATGAATGTATATGGCCAGGTAGGGAACACCCATCCGAATACAAAGACGAGCGGTGCCAAAGGATTTAAATGGAATTAGTGAAATGGTTTATAATTGAGAAATAGGTGTCATGTATTTGGTTGTTAGTTAGGAAGAAAGGTGGGTAAGATTATAAATGTTAGTGCCTATATAATAAGTCAAATCACAGTGAATACAGGAGTCACCCAGACTAATCAATGAATGTGATAAAGATGTGAAGAGTAGAAAAGTCATGAAAGAGAGGTAATAAGAAATGAAATAATAATAATGTAATATGAATATTAATAATAAATTTGAAATTGTGAATAATTAAATGGTAGTAGGCTAATTAATAAAAGTTTAATAATTAAAAGTATTAATTAATTAATTGAAATTAAAATGTAATGTTATAATTTAATACGCAAATTTAAAGAAATTTTAATCAAGTTTAAATGTGAATTGGTTATTTTAATGTATTAACCGTATTAATATAATGATGAGTGTATTATTATGTATTAGTGTAAGAGAATGGCACTTCTATATAATTTTTGTTGAGTTGAAGCAAACCCAGTGCTTCTTAACACAAACCAGCACATAGCTAAGGGGAAACAGATCAGTTAGGGATATAGCATATACCAAGCCACTATTTTAATATTTTTGATTTGTTTCAGTGTTTGGTGATGTGTGACGGCGGTCCTGAGCTGGCCAACACGTCAGAGCAGGAGCGTTACGCGCCTGATTGGCCTTATGGTGTTGGGATCTCGTAGGAGAAGTCCAGTAAGGTCATGCAGGTACTGTCATCATCATCGGACCACGGGTGAGTTATTATATTCCTTTTACATAAATAGTAAGGGGGTTGTGGCGACATATCCTAGCAGATCCCTTTAGGAAGTACGAATGTGTCAATGAAAGTCTTTATGCTTCGGCATAAAATCTTTCATTGAGGGTGTTTTGTAACGGTACAATTCTGGTACCCTAATAATTTTGGGAAACTATTGTTCCAAAACATAATTATTGTATATCCCATATAAGAGATTGGTAAAGATTTGGTGAGAATTTTCAACAACACAATATTGAGTTAACAGGATTTGTGTCGAATTCAGTGGAAAATTACAAAAGTAGCAAAAAACTGTTTGTCACAATAATGGGTAAACAAGACTAGCCCATGATTACGTCAGACGAAGGAATGCGATGCGCGTACATACATAGAATTGTAAGCCAGAGGCTTGGCCGTTGAACAAAGAACCAGTGACGTAGTTGTTGCCCCACCTCTGCAATGCACAGTGGTGAAACGTCATTTTCGACCGGACCGTGAAGTGTGCTGGTCGGCCAATTCACGAAGTGTGATTATCTAAATTTTACACCACCAAAAGTTTATTAATAACATTTTTTGAGTTAAACATCGAGAGTGTGTGATCAAGATGAGACGTTTTCGATAACTCAAAAGTATAGGAAGTGACAGCTAAGTACAAATTGGCTGTAACCAAATTATACAAAATTTTTAATATTCGAAAGTATACAAAGAATCTTTCTTGATATGACCAAAAGTAATCAAGTAACAAAATTAACTTAAATGAGCTCATAATAAATAACTGTACCAGAGAGAGACAGAGAGAGGGAGTGAAAGAGTGGATAATAATATATATTAAAAAGTGCTGGGTTGTGCCACTGTAAATTTATATATTTAATATGTTTAACATTTTAATATTATAATACATATTTATTTTGGAGGGCTTGTGAAATGTTTAAGGGGAAATTTAACTTGAAGAATTGAATTACGCCTCATGGCGGATAGTAGCGTGTTTGTTTTACACACAGTAGAGTCACATTCATTTGTACGTAATTAACAATAAAAGGTAATGTCAATGGTAACAAACAGAAACACGAGTGAATTATTTCAGGAAATATATTCTTCGACTCTGGTTCATATAACACAAATTCTGACCTTAAGTACTCATATTTGTGGTATTTCAGTTTGCAACATGGCGCCCGATATCTTAATATACACCTCAAATTAAATTTACTAATCAATTAATAAAACACCAATATAGTATTTAATTACAAAGCTAATTAATTTTGATATTGTTTTTTGTATAAATACAACTGTTTACTTTTTGGAAAAAATAAAAAGGAGTGTGTTGGATGGCTATAGGGAAGGTGGAGGCCGATTACTAAAAAAAATAAATATTTATTTAAATTCATCCTTGATGGTGGACGATTATAATGTTAAGCATACTAAAGTAAATTTTCAATAAGATCATGTATGAATGTTTCATGCTTACAAATAAAAATAAATTTCACTAAAACTAATATTTTGAACTGAGTAAATAGGCTACAATAATGTTTAATAGGTAATTTATATATTGAAAAATTGAAACTGTACGCAAAAAATAACGCACATACTGGTCAGGGAAAATTTGCGGATTTGGTCATGGTGAGTCAGGGAAATCAAACTCAAAATTTCAGTGTGAACCCTGGAATAATACTAAGGGAGAACTGACCATACCAAATGTTGACAGGTTTTATGAATTAATAGTAGGCAATGATGTTGTCAAATACTATGTTGATACAATTGATGATAATGGTTATTATAATCATAATAACGATATGTATGTAAATAAAGTTGAGAATTGTTATGTGAAAATCAGACTAATTTTCAATGATGGTGGTTAGAGATATAGTGAATGAACATTTAAATATTTTAGTTTATGGTAATTACTTGGCTAACTTATGTAATGAGGTGTGGTAAACAATAAAATAATATGACGACAAATTGTAGATAAATTTGTAGTGAGGTTAATTGTGTTTGTGTAATAGGTTATGTTGTATTCTGTACTTTATGTAAACAATGTATGTATGCAAGGGGAATTGATTTTATAAATATAATAATAATAATGTTTTACCAGACTAAATAAATAAATAACGAGAATAATTGTGAATTTTATAAGGAAAGTAAATGAATTGAAATAGTGTTGAATTAGGCAATTAAAAACTTAGTGTTTTAAAAAACTGATTGAATTAAATAAATTGGAGATGAAATTAATTAATTTAAAAATGTTGCATAGAGGAATTTTGGTAATGAATTTAAACGATTTTTCTGAGATTTGCACTTTATAATAAATAACAAATGAGTAAACGTAGAATGTGTTTAGTTGTGGAGTCATATGGTTGTTATAATGTATCAGAAGTACATATGGTTTTGTACGTTATATTTGTGGTGATAAATGGTTATAGTTGGGAGTTTATGACAGTAATCATGTTTTATTTGATTGAATAATTGACCATATGTAGGTACGAATTTTATAACGAAGTGGAAGTAAAGTAAAAGGTTTTAATAAAGAAATTAATGAATTTGAAAGAATTTAACTTAGGGAGGGTGTGTAATTTTTAGTAAAATTTGAATTTAAAATGTGTATGTTAATGTAACAATGATAATGTTCATTTTGAGTAGTTATTAAGGTGTTTAATGAAACATATGTTAGATAATTTTGTGTATTTGGATTACTTGTATTAAGTGTACATTTTCATATATTTTCATGTAATAATGAGACATCAGCTGATGCATGGTGTGATATATCTTGTATTTTTTGTGTGATCAATTGATAGGAATTGATTTGATGATAGTGATAAGCTTTTTTATTGTTGAATAATTGTCAAAATCTGTAATTCTGAAAATTAAATTCATTTAATTCAAAAAACAAAAAAAATTGGTAATAAATTATTTTGATTCGAAGGTTACAAAGATTATAGATAAATTTTATTATGGAAGTAAATAAATACAAAATGCAATTAAAGTAATTAATTGAAAGAGATGATTTAAATTAAATTAAAATGTGGATTTTGGTAATGAACTTAGATTTAGTTGGATAAATGATTGAAATTTAAATAATTTATTTTTGATTTGGAATAATGAAAGATAAACAGTTAGTGTTTGACTAATAGAAATTAAAATAAAAAGTATAATGCTAATAAATTGTAGATTATGTTAACTTAAAATTGATAATGTTTGTTTTGAGGTTAGGTTTTGTAGAATGAGAATGTTGTGTTTATATTAAGAAAAAACATACGCAATTAGTACTTTGCTAAAGACAATCCAGTACGTATAAGAGGAAAATACATCAGTTGAGGATCGGGTTTGGTGTAAGGCCATTTAGTGATGATTTATCTGAAATGTTACAGAGTTTGGTGATACTGTGGCGGGTGCCTGTCTGATTGTATGGTGTTGGGATCTCAAGCAGAGAAATCCAGTAATGTCATTCAGGTGCAGCCATAGTCACCGGACTAGGGGGGTAAGTTACCCATGATTGTAATAAGGATGTAAGGGGGGTTGCTGGCGCCATATCCTAGCTGATCCTCTTAGGTTCTTAGCAATGAGAGTTTTTCTGTTTCGGCAGAAAACCTCTCATTGAGGGGGGGTATTGTAACGGCACAAAGATATGGGCTGTATTTTATTATGTCATCAAGTGTATTAACGGGGAGTTACCCACACGAAGCCTCAGTTTTAATAATCGAAGCTCACTTTTGAAACACCCAGTTGTCAGTTTGTACAATAAGCCAGACGAGGTGCGACGAAACCTGGAACATCGTCGCAAAATGTGTCCGAGCCCGCGTGTGCCGATTTTGACATTGTGAAGAGCACGTAGATTCCCTGGTCGTCGGCTGCGAGACGACGTTAAACAACGAGGAATAGCGATAAATGCGCTTAGCCAATGAGAAGGCAAGTTGCCACGCTCAAGAGGGATTCTGGCCATCTTGAAAACGGCTAAGTAAGAGTCAGTCGGCTTATAACTTCGGAACCGCGCAGATACGTTAATGCGCGGTTCGCCTAAAATCTATTCAACAATGTAGACTGACCTGCCAAGATTCGACAAAAAGTTATGAAACTATCAATAAAATGGTGTAAAGTACTACTACAACAGTGACCTGTAAACAACATTCAGTGATCAAATTTTAACCAGTTAAAACATATTTCGGCATACAACGTGATCAAGGAACAAAACCGGAAGTGTTGCCACCACATGTCGGACACAACCAAAGGAAAGTAACTGTTTTAATAATAATTAAATAAATATTGTTATAACATAAAAAGCCACCCCAATACCAGGGAAAAAAACTATGAACCAACTATATTAAACTAATGAAAATAAAATGACTATGATGAGACAAATGACTATGACCCAACCCAAGTGATTGACCTAATAAAAGAAAAGAAAATGAGAAATATTAAATTCAAATGATGATGAAAAAGGCTCAAACAAATAATAAATGTAAATGATAAATATTAAAATCAAATAAAGTAATCAATTAAAGTACACTAACCAGAGAAATAGATATTAAATGTTATGAATAACTATATAATGATAAGTGAATCAGAACATGAAACTTGTTAATAGTATAACTAATAATTGTGAATAAAACAATAAAAAACCCAGAAGTGAGAGATAGGTAGGGAGTGAAGGTGAATAAGTGAGTAAAGAGAAATCAATATTAGAGAATAACCACTAGTAACACTCAAGTACAATAAAAAAGTGCAAAGTGCCAGTGTAAACCCAAAATAAATAGAAAACCCAACATATAGGCCTAAAACCAGTGATTAACACTATAGTTTAAGGGTGAAAAATACCAAAAAATAAGAATGTTATTGTTAGTATAGTTAAAAGTGATAGTAGATTACGAATACAGTGGTATTCAGGGTAAAAATCCCATAATGATTAAAAATGTTATTGTTTCAATGTTTAGGTAGAGAAAAAAAATATATAGTAGAAGTTAGAAGAAAAATATGCTAAATAATATAAGTGCAAAATAAGTAAAACATCCTATGTTCAAAGGGATAATTAGTAAGATAAAATAAATGGTGTTATAATGTTAGTCACAAAAACAGTTAAGAATAAACTAAATATAAACAAGATTAGCATAGTAACTGTTAAAAGATTTGTTCAATTAAGTTTATGAGAAGGAATATGGCTGAAAAAAGTATACAGACCATAAACCTAATTTTTATGTAATGTTTTATAAGTAATATTAAATGATAGACAAGTTATAAAAAATGGCAATATAGATAAGTAAGGAGATAAATTCTTACAAACATAATAATACAGGAAAAGAAATTAGAGAATAATAGACAGGTCATGATTTTGTAAAGTAATAAGAACATACAATTATTATAAAACAGCCCAAATTAATTCAAAAGGTAAACAAGTCATAAGTGACACCAAGCAAAACATATGTAAATGTAAAATAATCTTTAATTTGTGTAAAATAAGAAGATATAGCCAATTACTACTTAGGCCTAGAAAATGCCTAACTGTATAAATCCAAAATAAACAAATTGTAAGAAATTAACTATTGTATTAGAAAATCCAGGGCAAGTAACTAGTTAAGTACAATTAGTGAATCATATTAAGATGTCAAAGTTAAATTAAAAACATAAAATAAGGAAGAAATGTAATTACATAATATTAACATTATTGTCAAAACTTTAATACATAAACAAACCCAGCTTTTTGGGATGTCAAAATGATCTTTGAAAGAAAATATAAACAGTTGTGATAATATCTCATACATAGATAAGAAGACAGAAGAATAATAGTAATCAAAAGATATTTAGTCATTTTGAATTAAAATCCAAATATTATAACAATGGACATAAGATAGGTTCAGCCAATAAGAGACAGATAGTTGCCATAACAATGGAACGTTATTTATTAGAATTCCGTTAAAAACTGTTAGTTCATTATTGACGCTCAAGACGAATAGAAGCCAAACCATATTCAAATCAAATTTAATTTAAAATAGTAAAAAACAAGTCGAAATCTTATAAAATAAAGATGCAAGAACTCTGATGAAGACCTAATCAAACTAGGAGAGCCAATTAACCAGATTAATAACAATCTAAAATAATTATTTAATCCACATTGACCGAAAAAGAAGCCAGAAATACTCCGAATTATAAATGAAGAAAGATTGATAACTGAATAGATCCAACCTAACGAAGAACTGAGTAACTCGCCACCCGAATTCAACAGATTTGATAAGTACAGTAAACCCTTGATTTAACGGACTTCGGATTTAACAGAAAAAAAAGCATAATGTTTTTAGGCTTTTGAAACGTATAATGTACATAAACTGCAGACTCTCCTGTTCTGGCGATATTGCTTGGCTATCGCAGCATTCTTTCTTGTTTTGAAACACGCAAATTTTCTCATCTCCAATTGTATTTGATGAGAACGGAGATAAGAATTCATTTAATTCTTCACGATCCCCGTCTTTGCGTTGTCGTTGACACAGGCGTCGCACACGTTCAGTGGAAGACATCACGACGACTAACACTGAACAATATACACTGATATGCATCTTATTTCACTGTGACCAAATTTATTTATTAGTAACATCACCTGGAGCGTTACATTTTTTGATGACGTTACACATTTTGCATCACGCATTTTGTGGAATGACCCCCAGCCTAAAAACATTATCATGTTAAAAAAAAATTTTGAGACGAAAAAAATCACGATTAAGTTTTTGAAGTCCATGGTTGTGATTTAAATTTGGTGGTAGTTCATAACCATAGCAACGCATTTTCACTCTTGAATATTCAGCTATCTTCGTGATAAATCATATGCACGCGCAGTTCATATTCGTACAGCGTCGCATCAGTTTATTCAGAGAACACAGCGTGTACACTACATGCGTTCCTATAGTACGAACCTTGCACGTGTTAAATAGAG
This sequence comes from Magicicada septendecula, assembly GCA_034769895.1. Classification (NCBI taxonomy): domain Eukaryota; kingdom Metazoa; phylum Arthropoda; class Insecta; order Hemiptera; family Cicadidae; genus Magicicada; species Magicicada septendecula. The sequence goes on along the minus strand of CM068367.1, from coordinate 1,421,327,359 downwards.
TCTTAACGAGTTTATACTTGCGTTGTTACAGCAAGGTCCATTACTTTATTAATGAATTACAGCATAAGTAGGTCTGGCGTTATGAAAAAACGTGTGAACTAGAGTATAAAGCAAAAGCTTGAACTAATAAGTAAACTTGAAGGTGGCGCGTCTGTTGCACATGTTTGTGAAGTGTACGGTGTAAAGAAACAAACCGTTTCAGACATTCGAAAGAATAAAGATAAACTTATTCAGTTTTCGCTAAAGTACAGTATTGAAAGTTCGAAGAATGAGGGAGAAAGAAAACACATTAAATTAGCCAAACACAAACAATTAAGAGGATGCTGTGTACAAGTGGTTTATTCAACAACGTTCTACTGGCGTCATTGTTCGTAGTGTGGAGTTGCGGGGTGCTGCTGATAAACTGGCAAAACATATTGGTATCCAATTTCAGGCGAGTGATGGGTGGCTTTGGCGTTTTCGTAAACGGCATGGCATCACAAATAGATCAACATGTGGTGAAGCGCTGAGTGCAGACACTGAACAAGTTGAGGCTTTTCGTCAACATATTGTAACGTGACATTTTGGCCTATTTTTGGGGAAATAAATAAATTTGTATTTTCATAAAAGTAAACTACATTTTTTACAATGTAATAATAATAATTGGGGAAACGTAAACATAAAGTCACAAGAAAGGTAAATTTTGTTGGTAGTGAAGTTGGCAGCAGTGATTGTGAAATTATTTATGAATATTATAAAGACGCAATAGACAACCAGCGAAAATGAGTCAAGGTCAGCTCCAGTGACTTGCAAATTGCAAACAAATTATGTAACAACATCAGACCATGTGACGTCAATGTATACGTCAGAGACCATCCCCGCTGTGGAATTCGGGCGTGTAAACCAAACCTTATGCTGGCGTAGTGATACAAACACAAGACAATGGAAAACTTGGTAAACAGTCGCGGCTACTACACAAAATAGTGTCGTTTGTCTCAGCCCAGTCTTAATTCAACACTCGCGCGAGTGGTACATACAAAGTTCCGGAACGTAAATTGCGGGCCCGCAAATCAACAAAAGATGTGAATAACAGTTTAAAAATTCGTACGTAAAATGTAAATAACAGTTTTAGGACATAATTAATTAAGTAAAAGTGCGGGCGTGGAGCAAAGTGACGTCTTCTGGGATCACTCGCTGAACAGCTAAGTAACAATTAACCAACATAAATTTTACAAGGGCTAATCAGAATAAAAATATGAGATCTCTAAAGGAATAAGAAAATATGTGTGTGTGAGAGTGAATGTAAGCGCTGGTTTCCGTTATATATATATATATAAAATTAAGATTGTAGCTAATTGTTTCTATTATATTCTATTTAAAAATTATGCAAATTAAAATGTAAGAGAGAGAGAGAGAGAGAGAGAGAGAGAGAGAGAGAGAGAGAGAGAGAGAGAGAGAGAGAGAGAGAGAGAGAGAGAGAGAGAGAGAGAGAAGAAAAATTTGGGATGTAATGATGGGGTTGGAAGGAACATATAAAGTTTTGTGCATTTCGACAGGGGAAAGATAACCTAAATTGTATTTTTGGGATTTAATAAAGTAAGCTTATTTTGAATATTTAACTATGAATTATCAGTTATTCCAAGCAACCATCTCGTTATTCTTTCAGCTCGTCCAATGAGATTCTGGATATGGTAAGTAAAAAATTTTGAGTTAGTACATGACAACATGGCGACACTAGCTTTAAATGTCTAACATGAACAAAACATATGAGTAAATTTATTTATAAAGTTATAAAAGTTTAATAGTTAACAATATAAAGGAAACGATCGAATTTGAGGGTCTCATTTTGTCTCAGGTCTACAATGCTGATGAGACTGGTCTCTACTTTCGTGCTGTGCCTGAAAATACTCTGGCACACAAACATGAAACTAGCACACCAGGCCGTAAACTCAACAAGGAGCGGCTTTCTGCCCTACTGTGTGCGAATGCTGATGGTTTGCATCGACTTACTCCAGTCATAGTCGGAAACGCAAAGAAACCTCGTGCGATAAAGAACATAATGAACCAGTTGCCAGTCATTTACGAAAGTTCAAAAAATGCTTGGTTTACCTTCAGTATTTTTTCAGACTGGGTTTTTAATCGTTTTGTGCCAGAAGTGCGACGTTTTCAAGAAGAGACTATGAAAATTCCATCGCATGCAGTGAAAGCCATCTTACTACTGGACAATGCACCGGCCCATCGCAACTCCGAGAAGTTAGTTAGCAACGACGGAAAAATAAAATGCGTCTTCCTTCCTCCGAACGCCACTTCAATTTTACAGCCAATGGACCAAGGAGTCATTGATGCTTGCAAAAGGCTGTACAAGAAGAAGTTTCTTGAAGAGGTGATGGTTGTCTTGGAGGACGAACAAGACCATGAAAACGACATGAGAGGAGCTAGAACGCTGCAAAATCTGCGTGCATACAACATCAAGTCCGCCATCTTTAATTTTGCTGCCGCATGGAAGGAGATAAAGGAAACAACATTGGCTAATGGGTGGACACAGTTACTGAATGGGACTGAACCAGAGTACGATTTCAGAGGATTTGAAACATCCGATTTCTGTGAAACCGTAAAGAAGGCTGGTGAAGAAGTAAACGAGAATGACATAGAACAGTGGCTAAACTTGGACGAGGGTGATCCAGGCTACCAAATCCTGAGTCAGGAAGAGATCGCGGAATCTGTTCTACACGACGATCAAGAAGATGGAGATGATGACGATGAAGAAACATCTGTTACAGGAGGCCCTAAATTATCAGCGATAAGAAACAGCATGGACGAAATTATCGCGTACATTGGGGAGTCTTCAGATCCGGAAGTGTGTGCTTATTATGACCATTTTAGACAGTTTAGATCTTTAATAATAAAGAAGCAATATTCTAGTGGAAAACAACTGACTCTTGATGCTTTTATTCAGAATAAATGTGTGTATATATAACATTGTATTTGCATGATATTAATAGTACGTATTAAAATACAGATAAGCGATGTCGCTGTTACAATAGAAAACCACACTGGCAGTTTACCCGTTATTTAGAAACATGTTACTCACACCCCCTCTACTCATCCTTTGTCTTGCTGCCTACAGAAGGGTGCGAGCACGCGCGCGTGCACACGCACTTACACTTTTTCTTCCTATTCTTTGTTCAGTTTGCTGTTAAAACGTACGGTTGCAGTCATAAATCATAATGTCAGAGTTCCAGGCAAGGCAAACTGCTGTTGCTTACGCAGTAAACAACTCATAGATACCAAAAGCGTTCGTCCCGCCAGAAGTCAGGTATAACTTCGAATTTCGTTAGCGTGTGAATGCAAGCCGCATGCCAAATTAACGACCATGTTTTTAGGAGAAAAAGTGCGGCTTGTATTAGGAACAATACGGTATTTGCATGATATTAATAGTATTAAAATTTCAAGTGTTATAGGCCTATTTGATTTAAATATATCCTCAAAAAACAAAATTTGCGATTTAACGGACACCCCTCAGCCCCAATTAGTCTGTTAAATCGAGGGTTTACTGTATATCTGAAATACCCGAATTTATGGAATAAATTCTTATTAACTTTTTCTCACAACACAAATAACTCTCACTATGAACTGATAATCAAATTTCTTTCAAGGATTAATTGAAAATAAGATACTAAACTTGTATGAAAACAGAAAATAACCTGTATACAAATTACGAACTCTGAACACACACTTTTTAACACTTCAGGAACAAATTGTAATTAAATCTAATAGTATATAAGTACCATCAATGTATTTTTTGTAACCAAAAGAACTCAGATTAAACGAATAATACAAGAGAATAAACACAGAACGACGGCTATGTCAATTTAATAACATTTGATAAAATTTAGCCAACCTGAGAATAATTGTCTATTTATTGCCGGAGCAACTTTGTTTAATAACCATATATAATTTTGTATTGAATTGAATAACAGATAATTTCATGTTAATAAACTAGTACTGAGTTGTAACCACCATTCTTTATTTCACTGTAAATTACATTATAAGGTTTGTGTACTTTAGCGACGAGCGAAATTGACGGCAAGCGTTAGACGTCAGCAACACGGCGAACTACTAGCGAGATTCATACGCCCGCCTATTGCGAGGGTAATTCGAATCAGCCAATACCGTCTAGAACGACCGCTCGATTTTCATATTGTTTAATTGTTTTCTTAAACAATTTGGCGCCACCCGGGATTTAAAATTACATATTAAAGGACAGGTAAGGTTCACACTCGCGAGATATTGTACTGGTAATTCGTGAGACCGCGACGGACATCGTCAGCGTAACTAGAAGAAATAGTAAGTAAATAAACAAAGTAACGACAACAACGTGTGGTGCTAACACACAAAACACACTTTTACAGAGACAACAGAGTCTTCTCGTTACAAATTGATGCAACAACGTGTGGCTTAAAAGAGGCATACGGAACGAGCTCGTTACAAATAGACGCAACAACGTGTGGCATACTAATTTAGAGAGCACATACAGATAAACTCATTACAATATAAAAAATTAAAAAGAGCTCTAAACAAAGTGGGGTAAAAAGTGTGAACAGTAAGCATGAATGAGTGAAGTACTGGGTTGCCTTGCTTAATATCTAATCTTTATAGAAGTTAAGACATATAATTAATTAATTCCTGTTGTTTATTAAGTCATAAGCCATGCTTTATGTAAAACCAAAAGTCAGGTTAACCAGTTGTTCATAAACAACTTATAAGAAATGTATCAGAGATAAGACCAGATAGATTTTTAATAAGGAAAGTAAAGCAACAAGAAAAAATGTTGAATTTGAGTAATAAACCAAGTTGATTAACATAGTAAATAAGAGTGATTATTACGTAACGACACCCAGTAACCTCTCTTACAGGCTATGAGTTCGTATAACAGGATACTGGACCCCGTGTAGGTAAGCATTTTGAGAGTTGCAAATGATTCAGAATAAACAAAAATATTTATCAATAACTAGTATTATTACAAGTTGGTGTGTAGAAAGGAAATGTTTCTTTATTTTTAATGTGGTTATCAACAGGAAGAAAATTTCTGCGAGACCAAGAAGGAAAACATTCTTGGAATGTGTTACTTCTTACTCTCAATGTGTAGTTAGTGTACTGTATATTCCTACAGAGCGTGCTGCTGTTATTTATGTTGTAGTCTTTGTGACTGGTCAATTTTAAGGTTTGTTTCTTTGAAAGATATTCTTATGTGTTAATTTACTTAAATATCAGCTTAAATTTTAACACTAGATGTAAAACTGTCTGAAATTCTATAAAGAAAAGAAGTGGTAATATAAAAGAACTGATGAAATCCACTAGACTTAAAGGAGAAGAGTTTGTTACTACTGAAGGCAGGTTAGTGGAGCAAAAGATTACTGGACCTGAATGTGAGTATAAAAAGATGTGTACTAGGATGTATAGCCTACTTCTAATAACAGAGGAAATATTATTAATGCGGTGTACAATGGTAGACCAAAAAATGAACAACAAACGTATTTACGAGTGGTCTAACTATAAAAACAGGTGGTTTCAAATAATAGACAACTACTTTCAAATCCGCAGTAATAGCGTTCTTCCTGCAAACTGAAACTTTGAAGTTGTAAAAACTTCATTTGTCGATATGACAAGATTTACACACCACTTCAATCTCATGAAATGATAAGAAGTTCTAAAACAACAGAGCCATCAGTCAAAGTAAGACCTGTGGAAAGTCAACAAATATTAAATTTTAAAGAGTGGTGGCATTTTTCAAAAGAAGTACTATAAGCTTTTAGGGTAGAGAGATGTCATCATAAGCAAATATAGTCATTTGTTCAAGCTTCACAAGGGGGTGATATTTTACTTCGTGTTAGCAATGTTTATGATAGGAAAGTTCCTATAATTGATAAGAAGATACAAGATATGGCTAAAATTAAACAGTATATACCATTTGATTATTAGAAATTTTATAGAAATATTATGGGGTGGCCTACATCAAATACACATGAACAAAATTGTGAACTAATAAATGATTAAAGTGCTATTAATATTAGAAGAGGAAAACACTAGTTACTTTTACTATTTATATTTTTGTTGTTCAGTTTTATAATGACATTTGAAGTGATTAAAAGTGTTATTAATTGAGAATAAAAAGGCCCTTTTTTAGTTTTTGTATAATTTTTTGTTATTTTATAATATATAAAACATAAAAAGATTACTGTGAGTGTAAACAATTGTATGAACGACAGTGAAAAATAAATAAAATATTTAATTACAATGTTTTAAAAAATTTTATCTGTTATCAGTTGGCACTGAGATCAAAATGGAAAAGATTCCACAAACTTTATATCGTATAATGGTTTACTTGTTAACATTATGCTAATATTGTAACTTAGGACCTTTAATTATTGAGTAACTTTATAATTACAAGTTTTTCCATAGTCACTCGTTTAGCCACAAATCAGTTTTTTGTCGTTTTCTAAAAATGATATGTGGAACGTTTTCCTTCTTCTTCTCATCCATTCAATTAGACTAACTGGCCATATTTGTTAAGGACTGGAAAATAAAATTAAAAAAAGCAATGCAAGAGGATTTCAACAAAGTCTTTATTCCCCTGTCACACAGCCTCACCCACATTTACACAGACAATCACAAATACTCCCAACACTGGACTAGCAGTCATACTATAAGTTCATTTTCCGTTGTAGATATATTATATACTTTATATATAAATTATAGATATATTAATATATACTTTATATATAAATTATAACTGTATTGTTTCTGGATGTTAAGGTTGGTGCTGATGATCAGGCTTTATCAACAAAAATACAAAATTAAAATCTCATCTGTAATAAAAATCGGCTTGGAACTAATGACATATCAGTCTCTCGTTTTTAATAATACTTATGAGAAAATAAAAACACTTACACATCCAGTAAAAGGACTTCAAAAAAATAGTAAAAAAATGATATAATTATGAAGAACGTCATCCACCAGTTTCTTTCTTTTTTTTACAATGATTAACTGAATACATAAACAGGAAGTCCAAACTTAAAAAAATGTCCAATGTTAATGGTTGCAAACAAATGTGAGATCTTGTATGGACAGTGGCAGAACTGTTTATATATAATATATAAACACAAACTAACAGCAAAACCTTTTACTGACCAAAAAAAACACAAATCAAAATACTTAAGTTAAATAAATTGCTATTCAATAATTACACTGAAACACTTTTTTTTTTGAGATGATTTGAATAGTAATGAATTTAACCTAACCTTGGGTGTGTGCGTGTGTGTATATATATATATATACATATTTAAAAAATAAAAATAATGAAAGGGAAAAAATAAGGTTCTACTGCAGCTGTGTCATGTTTCAACGGCCTAGACCAAACTCTTTGTCGTCATCTTCAGTGATGTCACCGTAACGCCACATGTTAAGGCGGGCTTTCTTTGCTTCATCCTGAGCAGCGGTGTACTCTGACAGCTGAAATTTCAAGTATTCTTGTTAATACACCATGACAAAACTGTCTGAACCTTAATGCTAAATATAATACGGTGGATTCCGGTTAATGGGGCAAGCCGCTTTATTGGGCCAATTTTCAAAATACAAAAACAACAGGATTAGCCTGCACATAGAAAGATCCTTCGGTTAATAGGTTTCAATCGCTGGCTATTCGGGCTAGTGATGGCTCAGTTTTCCTCTTCTTAAACAGAAGAAATAAGCCATTTTTTAAGCAAGCAATTTACACGAGTAGAAATAGACCCCTCTGTAGAATACATACATAAACAACTACCCCCACCACTACAAGATTGTTAAATCTAATAAAGCTGTTTATTTGTATCAGTCCCTTCAACTACCTACTGTTTTCATCGCTGGTCTTTTGACACAGCACGTTACTGTGGAGCTTGGTTTTTTTTTGTAAACACGCTCTATCTCAATATTGTTCATGGTGGTGTCAGTTATATTTGAAGTATTTACCGGGTTATTTGGCCGTGGTCCAGGGTTTGCAAATAAACCAAACGTTTCAGCAGCACCACTGGCTGCCATCTTCAGTGGAATTCGAGTCTACCTAACGCGGGATGTCAAACATCAGGCCCACAGTACTGTGGTGAAGGCTAAAGATGTCCCGCGATGCTACCTGTACTTATACATTCACCAAGTCCCACGTACAGGTAAAGAACTGCCCCATCAGCCAATCAGAATAAAGAAGGCATATGATAGGCTCGCATCGCGCTCTGCCATCAAGCACTCAACGAAATGCTTTCACTGAGTACTGTGGTGAAGGCTAACGATGTCCCACAATGCTACCTGTACTAATTGAGACCCACGTACAGGTAAAAATTAGTACGTATGTATGTGGGTCTCAATTAGTACAGGTAGCATCGCGGGACATCTTTAGCCTTCACCACAGTACTGTGGGCCTGACGTTTGACATCCATCCCGCGTTAGGTAAACTTGAATTCCACTGAAGATGGCAGCCAGTGGTGCTGCTGAAACGTTTGGTTTGTTTGTAAACCCTGGACCACGGCCAAACAGTCCGGTAAATACTTCAAATATAACGCTCTGTCTCAGTTTGTTACTCAACGTCCGTGATATTCACATCGGAGTGTTAACTGTGCGTTTCAGTTTTGTGTGTTAGTTTTACTGTGTGTAACTTTGCAATATCTATTTAAAAAGAAAACAACAACGCAAATAACACTAATTAAAAAAAGAAAACTATAAACACAGGTATGTGACTTAATTTTTTTAAGAAAATAGGCTTCCTCATGTTATTTTATTATACTGTAAGTATAGCATTACATATTTATTATTCCATTTTCTTACCCATACTTCATTAATATCGAATTTTTATAATTTCGGTGTTTACTGTAGATAAGAGTTATGTTTGGTTTTTCGTTATTAAGTAAGTTACTCTTACTTACTTTTTTCAAATTTCTGTTAAGTGGCTGCCACTTAATTATTGGTCCAACTTGATATGGTTCCGATGAAGCGGAATCCACTGTATTACTATTAATAAGACTAATGTTTCTAAAACAACACCAACAGTAATATATACTATATTTACTTGCCGCATGTTCATTAATTTTATTTTACTAGGTACTTTAAAATTCAGAGGGTAACATTACACTGACGAAACTGAATTTTTTAAGAGGACTGGCTAATGGGTAAACTGTTAAATTAAAAGAGACAGGACAGTGGGACCAAACACAAATAAGCAGTATGGAGAACCATACATGACTTCCATATTCTAAAATTTATATTTAAAATCATTTTCGAAATGAAATATTTCCATAGAAACTACTTCTTTCTTCAGAAGTACTGTGGTCATTAACATACCACCTCATGTTAGTGCACTCGAGTTTCCCTGATGAAGGTAGTCGATGGGACTCCCGAAACGTCTGGTTTTCCAGAAAACACTGGACCACAGCCAAACAGCCCTAGAAGGAATTTTAACAACAAACTGCTTCTTTGTTCCCGATAACACAGTACACGTATAATATAAAAAAGCATCCCCTTCCCCTTCAACTATCATTTTCATTTATAAAAAATTACCCCGTCGCCCTTCAACTACCCTTTTCATTTATAGATATTTCATCTACCTTTCTACAGTGGATTATTATGACCTTCTTTTCAGGATACTTTTTTTATCAAAATTGAGTACTTTACTCTTGTTAAAACATAAAACATTGCAGGTAAACTACCCCTTCCCCTTAATCGATCTTCACCAAAATCAATAGGCCTCGAGTCCTATATAACTCAGGCCTGTATGCAAAAAATTATTTGATTCTATCTGAATTTGCGGCAGTTATCATTCGCCATAGAAAAAATTCTACACACACACTTTTCGGAAAATGACTTTTCATCATGTTTTGAGGGTAGTATAATCAGAATCAGCCCTTATCTCGAAAACGATTTTTTTTTGCTATCACCATACTTCCAATTCCTTATGGAACATGGAGTTAAAACAGGCCAGGACACTAGTAAAAAAATAATTTTGTATGTTTTTCACAAAACTACGAGGGTAGGCTGAAAAGTAATGCATGCATGCTTGTAGAACACGGACAAAATTACCTACAGAAGCGCACCTGGTGGCATTCGGGAGTAACATTCCCCCTCCAAACGCATGCGCAGTTTGAAGGAGTTTCGTACAACAATTAAGTAAGTACAAGCTTTAAGTAGCAGAAGTATGGAGACGTGTTTTAGTGCTATGTCAACGCGAGTTAAACAGCGTGCGGTTATCGAATTTTTAACTGCTGAAAATGTGATTCCTAATGAGATTCATCGTCGTTTAAAGGCTGTTTATGGTGACGATGCTGTTGATAGGTCTACTGTGAATCGATGGGTAATAAAATTTCGTGGTTGCGAGTCTGGAAAAGCCGTAATTGATGACGAAAAACGCAGCGGACGTCCGATCACTGCCACAGACGATGAACATCACAAACTCGTCGACGATTTGATTCAAAATGACCGGCGAATCACTCTAAAACACCTCCGACGTCGAGTTTGTCGGGTTAGAGGCAGCCTGGCACCAATAATCTTGCAACATGACAACGCTCGTCCACACACCTCGCGCGCAACCCAAGAGGCTCTGCGAAACCTGAAGTTTGAACCGATTCCACACCCTCCCTACTCCCCTGATCTCGCGCCTTGCGATTTCTATTTTTTTTCCTCTACTCAAGAGAGACCTCAAGGGTAATCATTGCACCTCGGACGATGAGGTGAAGGCAGCTGTCGCGTCATGGATTCGAGAAAAGTCGGAAGAATATTTCAGTGACGGGATAAAAAAACTTGTTACGCGTTGGGAGAAATGTGTTAGACTTAACGGCGACTATGTTGAAAAATAAATATATAATTTTGAAGTTCAGGAAATGTACTTTTATTTACTTTTTGCCCCATCTTGCTATTTCATTTCGTTCGTGTTCTACACGCCATGTGTGCATTACTTTTCAGTCTACCCTCGTAATATGTCCATGACTTATTCTACTTATTACTTTGCTGTTTAACTGTTTGCCAGACTTGCTCCTACGATAAGATATTGTTACGACGGTCTACTTGATCGTCGTATGTTACAGTGGAAAACAAAATACAAGACACCAATTAAGTCACTAATCACCAGCTTTAATTTTCACAATTACGCAGTTTGTAATTAACTCGTACAATATTTCCAATTACATTTGTCCACAAGCAATACCAATGTCTATTAATAGAGTTTCACACAATTATTAACACAATACTAGTTCACTTAGTCAAACACTCAATCAGTGCTAGCGAAAATCGCTCACATAACTGACTGACAACCCGAATGCTATGGCTTTATATACGCCACGCTGAGGTCCAGTACAGCTTTCCCTCCTTAACTGCACGGCGGCGGCTTATCTCAAGTGTTCCTGGAATTCACTAGAATGACGCAACAGCAGCCACACTGGACGTGGGGGGGGGGAGTTGAGAATGTTCTGGGTTGTTCGCTAGGCTTCTCGTAACAATATTAATTGTTTTAAAAACTAAACACAATTTTGGACGAGTGGTGATTATACAGCGCTGAAGTGGTGGTATGAAATCGTTTGGCCAACCATGTAGTAGTGGTATTAGATAGCTCTGAAGAAAAGACTTTCCAAAAATTAGGCCAACGCTAAAAGTATTATGATTTGTCATGGTAGATCAACTTAGAATCACAGATGACACTGGATGTTCCGCAAAATGAAATCTAAGGAGTTACAACAGAAATCATGAGATTACTGTATTAGTATGGGGGGACTATAACGACTACAGATAGGTGAGGAAAAATGGCCGGTTATAATTTGAGTATCCCTTTTTCATTGATCAAAATCTGAACCCTTTTATGTCACTAAATTGCATTACTGGTACACAACGATTTAATCTTTAGAAATACGTATCACATGCTTACCAGTTTTTGTAACCTCTTCTCACGTCTGTTTTCCACCATTAATAAACCGTCACTAATGAGACCCTTGACAATGTCTTCTTTAGTTGACGCATCTAATAGTGTAATGTACGGCAAATTGCCTATTGTGTACTCGACGTTGAGAAGCAGCGTTCGGTCAATGCTATCATGTTGCAAAGCATCTATGGAATCGTTACGATAATCTGGCTGTTGGCAATCAAACACAACAAAGATTATATATTTCTTCAATGTATCTTATAATTTTATATACTGTACTCGATGTTAGTGGTTATTTAAAATATCGATATGGAGACCATACACAACTTCCATATTCTAAGATTTATATTTAAAATCATTTACTTGAATTCGGTTCGATAATTTCTTAAAAAATATTGCTCACCTTCAAACTATTTTCACTAAATAGATATTTTTGTTATTGTGGGGTAGTTATTTATTCTTATACAGAAACTGAACTACATAGATAATCATCCCTCCTCCTCAACTTATCTCCACCATTAATGATATTTACATATTCATACAGTAATAGTTTTACCATATGTAAATTCCTTAGGTATCTTATTCTTCAAAATTAAATTTTTGTTTTGAATACTTCAGGGATAAAAGAGGGTCAACCAGAACAATCAATGTTCAATGTGGACATCTAACCTTCCACCATTAAACACACTGCATCATTTTCGTTCATAACATTATCACCATACACTTCTTTATCTGTCTATGAATTTTGATAAGATGAAACTTTTTTGCAAAACAAAATGCATCATCTGCAAACCTCACTTTCATTGGGTTGTCATGCATTTTGAAGTCATACAAACGAAGACAAATGTCTGCAATGCCTTACTGCTTGGTGAGACTGAGCTAATAAAACAGAAAATCAATGACACAATGGCAAATACAGGTATGGGGGGCTGTGTTGTTTGCTGAAAGTTTTGTATTTCTAGACAATTCTTTATTGTTGATTTTTTTTTAATATGACTATTTATTTCCCCCAAAGTACTGGAGGGGATGAGTAATGCCTTATGGTCTCATTCCTTGATGAAGGGAAATATCCAGCCACATCTCCAAGTGGTGGGGGGATGGGAACACCTACAGGTGCGTTAACTCGACTCTGGAGACCGAGTGACAGCCGGTATGAGCCATCCCTCCTCTACTTGTCATTGTCAAGTAGAGGTTAGGGCACCCTCTTGTCCTTGGGGTGAGAAATTATCTCTAAAGATGGATGACCTTCCATTGGTCAAGGACGGAGGATGGGGGAGGTAAGGAGAAACCACCACATTAAAGATCCTTATGAATACAGTGGAACCTGGTTATAACGTCATTGAAGGGACCAAAAAAATAATGACGTTATGTCCGAGTGACGTTATAAAAGAGTCGTTATAAAAGACCCTTTTTAATAACTAGTAAGGAAGGAGAAATAAAAAAAAAGATCTTTGCATTATTAACATTATTCGTGATATTTATTCTAAAGTTTACAAACTGCATTTCATTTATACAAACAGCATGAAGAATATTTTAAAAGATCAAAAAGAAAGTACATGTAACTTACATTTAGGCTTACTGTCGAAAGTAATCCGTAATTTTCTTTTGAACGCTCCTTTCTGAAAAATAAATTCTTTCTCTTGTGCTGTGGAGATGCTGCGCTGCATTGTGGAGTTGTGCTGTCAGACGTCTCTCTAAAGCAGTAAAATCGTGAAAGAGTTTCGGCGGCTCTCATTGCTTCCTGTACTGTCGGACAAACGATGTCGGCATCCTCCTCTTGCTCAGCATCTTCTTCAACACTGTCTTCTGCTTCTATGTTTCTTACTTCCGCGATAATTTCTGCGTCACTCAACACTTGGAATGTTTCTACTTGGTCATCCACTGATGCATAGGAATCAAGTTCATTTCTTAATTCATTTACGTCGAATTTCTTAATCCACTCCGAGAGCGGCAAGTCGTCGTCTTCGTCATCATCGGGTAAATTTTCATGTACGAGTTGTGCTTTACTAAAGCATTTTGCTATCGTCTTCTGTGTTACACTCTTCCAAGAGTCGTCTAGGAATTGTATTGCATCTAAGAGTGAAATTGTGGCAGGTTGCGCCGTGTCCATACAGAAAATAATTTTTTGTTTGTATACAGAAAATAATAATGTATGTCTGTAGCCATGGGCGTAGCGCGCGCACATATATACGTTTATATGAAATTTAGAGTAAAATATTTAGTGACGTTAAAACCGGGAATTTTTATAATATTAAAGATATCAGTTTGACCGGACTTATGACAAAATAACGCTACACGCGAGTTGACGTAACAGCCGAGGCCGTAATAACCAAGTTCCACTGTATTTCAACAGGAAAAACTGGTCTCTTTAGTCTGATAAGACAGCCAATTTATGGGACAACACCCAGACAGAAAATTGGGCTGGGCGGTAAATCTGAAGTTGGCAGCCCCACCATATGTCTTACTCTGCAATATGCTAGTAACAGATCCAGGGGACATATTCATTACTAAATTGCCTCAAATAAGGACTAGCTGGACAGATCAAAAGTTGCTGACCAACTATATGCCAACTACAGGGACAGGGAGGTGTGAGACGTCTGGTGCTGGAGTGACAAGCTCTAGACTTTGCCTGTTTGAGACTGGAACAAACCACCCTTGGTTTAATCCTTGCAGATGATGATGATGATGAATATTTATCATCCTTAATATAATTTACTGAAAACTCTCTTAAAGTACATTAATGAATACTTACATCTTTTGGCAATGCAACACAAGCAAGACCATATTCAGCAGCATAAAATCTGTCGTTATAGCCAGACGGAAGAGAAGCACACTGCGTTACTGGAATTTCAGCCCTGTTTCCGTAATCAACATAGAATACACTAGCTTTACCACCACCAAGTTTTTCAATTTTGGCACGATACCACTGATCATCTAATGCATATTTTGCAGCGCACAGTTCACCTACAAACCGACAAGAAAATAACTTAAAAAATAAAATAAAGTTTTAGCAATAAATAAGCATGTCTGCTTATATGGTATTACTACTTTGTTTAATTACAGCAAACTCGCAAATAACGAGCAAAAGTAAGAGATTTGTTTAATTTGTATCTTAGTAATTACACTCGCTTTTAACAAATAGGAATGCATTAGAGACTTGGTTATAACGAGCATTTAGTCACAGGTCTGTTCATGGGTCTAACAAACGTTCATTACAATACACCATTTTAAACAGTAGTTTAAAATCATTAACACAATTTAGTGAAACTAATAACGTAAGTGATGAATTCGTGGAATATTTAAATAAATTACAAAACTGTTTTGATTTCTACAGATACAAAATTACTAAGCAAACAAAAATAGATGACTTTTTTAAGGTTAATTAAGTTCTGTGTGTGAAATATAATTTTGATGATTCCATTTAGAACGAAGAACAAAAAGACAAATTAATTTAGAGTGAATTTTCTTGTAACTTAAAAATAAATATTGTACATGTGGCATGGAAAGTTTTGTTTTTTGAAAAATAGCCGTCTGATTTTTTGTAAGTTTTTACTATAGAGTTACTTTTACTATATTTCACGAATGCACTATACGGCTCTTGAATCTCGTTATAAGCAAGTTCCACTATATTTATAATCACAATTTACTAAATGTGTCATGTATACACTATACTACAGTGAGATAAAATTTCTACTAAGTAAAAAGCCAATGCAAGCTATTAAAACAATCCGCTTTGATGTCAGTTGACGTTTTGTCGCTGGTTTATGAACTAAAAAGGTGTCCCACATTTCAACATGTCAACAGAAGTGTATTTCTACGTACCACGTTTCGGATTATATGCTCCAGCTAGAGGAGGATTAGCAGCGAGTTCTTGTCTGAGTCTCCCCAACATATTTTCTAACTTTGGCGCCTGATCTTCCTGCTGAGCGTGTACATGAAGTTCGGGCGTTACCTCAATAACAACCACTCGCTGATAATCAACTTTCCTTTCAATTACTTTTTCTTCTTCTTGTTTTGCCTTTTCTTCATCAGCATTATAGTTCTTCCATATCTGTTAAGAAAACAAACAGTAAGTATTAACAGTAGCATGAAGCATGTGAGAAGTAGCTACAAACAAGTGAACATGTGGTTGTATTATACACCAATATATACAGTAAACAAATTTGAGGAATTAATCTACAATCAGTCGAGTTCAATTACATGCACTTTTACTACTTGTATTTAATATACTGTGATGGCAGTGAGGGAAATATCTGCTCCCCAGTACCAGCCAAGAGGTCGCCACGAACACCTGGTGGGACGTGACATCTGACGAGCTTACAGCGAGCCAATCAGGGAGCAGCAGCAATCTGATAGGCTCATGGCACACAACTTGTCAGGGCATAAAAAGAGTGCCGCTAGAATTTTTTGGCGCACTCCATTGCCACTCCACTATCGGACGACATCGAAGCCAGCTGGAAGGAACTCCCTGTGACAAACCAGCGATGAACATCGACTGGACGGCAGCGGGCTCTACAAACTGATCCTGAAAGAAGAGGAGAACTGCAGTACACCATGAACAGCGGGCGCAGCCACCAAACATCTCAGCACGGCTTGGGCGGAATATACATCAGTGTTTTTGCCACACGGCCCTCCTAAGAGTCACCAAAAAATGAAGAGGTGTACGACTGGCGTCATTTGTCCTGTGACAATACGCGGTTTCAATCATTACACTAACATTTTCTGGCTGTTACCAGATGATATTTACTATGCCACACAAATTAAAAATAACAAAAATTTGATATTAAATTTTTATTTTCTGCTACATTATTTTTCCACATATCTGATAACATTTACAATGGCTATTTGGAAAGTACGGTCATTGGCACTATTATGAAAGAGGTTTTCTTCTCATCTTGCACAATCATACGCTTTCTCTCTGTTCTCTCAACAGAACCGAAACAGAAACACGAATAAGGAGAAGAGTAGGTGGTTTGGCCAATGACAAATACACTTGAAGAGGGATAGCTAATACGGTCTGACTACGGAGTTGGTGAAAAGATGGAGAAGGCTATTAAAAACAGAACAAAAAGTTTGAATGAAGTCTTAAAAAAGAGGTTATTCAGAATGGAGGGATACTGTTTGCATGGTGTAAGACAAAAGAAGAAAACTCCTGGGGCAAAGTATTCACTGCAACACTCACTGAATTAAATGATTCATTCAATTAAACAGAGATATGTGCACATGAAAAGCATTCAGCGTAATGGGTGCTGTGTTTGCTAACTATCGATCAGCAATATAAACTGAAAACATTCGAATAACGTGTTTTCAGGAATGCCTGAACGTTTTTGCAAGGTGCGATAAAAAAGTATCTGGACTGATTTTATTTACAAACATATACAAAAGATACAGATTTGTAAAATTTTCTCCTTCAACATAGTCCTCTTCTGCAGCCACACACTTCTTTCAGTGCTTTCCCAACTGCTCAAAGCATTAAAGTCGTAAACAAATGTCGTAAAAAGCATGTTTTAGCACATGTAAACAAAGTTGTGTATATAGTGTATACTAACAATATTAGTGAATATTCAGAAGACAAGTTTCAGTAGTTTTGTGACAATATGTTGCGTTATAGCCTAATTGTAATATTTCAACTTTCGCTCAGCCAGGTAAGTGTTAAAGATTAAGTACTAATACCTTAAGTTTATCAGTATACGGATATGTTTTATATTATTTACACCGTATCTACGTTCTCTTACCTTATCTTTTCTTGCTTTAGCGGTGTCTTCTGCATTGCAGAGTGCTCTGTAATGTTCAGAGCGTTCTGCTGAACTATGGACGTGAGCATACCCTTCCTGGACGAGAGCTACGGAGAGATTGACATTGTCTATCCAGAGCCAGCCAATAAAGTTCCCTGCTTTGTCTATCGACTCCACTGACACTTCAACCTATTAAAAAAAAAAATATATCACCACTGACACTATGCTGCTTCTCTGTTATATTATCAAAAGCCACAAAACATATTTGATTCCAGTTATACTGGAACACACAATAACTGTGAATACTGGTTCTATTAGAGCAGCTGCTCTAATTATGAGTGTCACAGAGGCAAATAGATATACATTAGAGCATCGAATATCCAAACATCCATTAACCGAACGATCTATTATCCGAACTCGATAAAAAGTACAATTATGTACTGTACTCTTCAGTAATGTATTGGACACATGTAGACGTATTGGATATTTATTGAACATAAAAAAATTGTACACTATAAATTATTACAGTATTGTATAGTAATAAACGCTGTAGCTATACAGCCTTACAATCGATAAACAAACAGTCAATAAACACACATCAACTTAATTACACTCAGTTTTAATTCAATGATTTTTAGCCTTACTAATACATTACAGTACAGTATACAGGTTGCTGTAATTATAAAACAGTATGTTAGAAATGATTTTGTAATAAAAACCTTTGTTTTTGTAAAGAGAAATAATGTTTTTAATTTACGATCTCTTATCTGAAATATCAATTATCCAAACAAGCCCTCGTCCCCAGAGGTTCGGATAAATCGATGCTCTACTATATATAAAAAAAATAACAAAGCAGACAAAGTATAATTACGAGGTCTGATCAAAAAGTTCATGCAGTTCTTGTTTATTTTAAAAATGTCTTAATTCATTGACACTTATCCTGCCCCCTTCAATAGGCTGAGTGTTTCCTCTTGTGGCCACTAACATGGCGAAGTCCCGACGAGAAATACCATTTGTCTATTGCTACACCAGGGTTGAAATCTTCTAAGGGTGGTTCATTTAGTGCCAGCTGCATTAGATCTCCTAATGAAGTGATGTCCAGGGAAAGTCTCTGTTTCACTTTTATCCTGTTAATGAGGCTAAATCCCCGTTCACAAGATGCTGTTGTTACTGCCATGCATGCAACGCCATAAAATACTTTCTTTACCTCACCAAAACACTCAGGAAACTTGTACAGAGTTTTTAATAGCTCACCCAGTCCTTTTGAAGTTATTTGCTCTTCTTTAACCATCATTTTTAATTGAAGCCATCCCGATAGCAAAACATCCTCATTTATATCACCAGTAATAAAAACATGTGCCAATTGAAGAATCTCCTCATTGCCATATGCAGTTAGGGTGTCATCTTGAGGAAGGCACAAGAAATCCAGAACGTGCACTTGGTGCCTACTACAGTCTCAAGTGTATCAAGACGGCACTTCAAGTAATGAACTGTGCTTTCGATCAGCTTATTACAGATTGATTTGTATTCTTCCTCCCCTTGAGACGTGTTTGTGAGAACAACTCCTTGGTCACCTTTGTATTTTGAGCAATTCAGTTTCTCTGAGTCTGAAGTGTCAGAAAGGAATTGTTTCACACTGGATCCTTCAGATGAAAGCAAGAACTGAACCATTTCCACTGTTACCATCATTGACAATCGTACCTGTGAGACCAGTAACTGTTTCAACTGTAAAACTTTACAAAATGGCTCTAGTTTCCCATACAGGTCAATCAAAAAGTTTAATGTGTTTACAAACTTGTATGATGTAAGGATTTGTAGATAGCCTTTTTCTCTAGCTGTATCCATAGCTTCTCCTGTTGTAGCTTTCCGGTTCGTTATATCTTGAAGATGGATGACCAGAAGTAGGAGATCACGCCGCAAAGCTTTCAAAGCGTCAGATTTACTACATAGCCACCGTACATTGTGAATATTTCTGAGTTTTACTATCTCACTTTCTATAAGTTTTCGCGGTGTTTTTAAGCTCATGGAGGCGTTTTGAGGATCGTTTGTAAAATTTGTATATGTTCTTCACAGTTTCGTCAAGCTTTTCTAGGTAAGGGATAGAATTGGCAGCATCAAGTATGGCCAATTGTAGACGATGCGCGGCGCAGTGAATGCTAATTAAATGCGGAGGTTCTTCTTTCAAACGAAGTACGAAACCTGACTTTGAGCCAATCATAGACGACACCCCGTCAGTTCCCACACTAACCATGTACTTTTCTCTTCTCCAATCAAGCCCTAAGTTATCCAAGAGCCCAGTAACAGCAGTGAAACGACTCTGCCCTACTGCTCTCGAGAGGCACAAGGCCTAAAAGGTCTTCTCTTCCCCTTCACACACATAACGAGCATAAACAATAACATGTTCCTCAGCACTTCGGTCCGTGGAACCATCAATCAAAATACTGAAACACTGAGCATTTTTTAATTTTTGAACCACATCTTGTAACTGTTTAGCAATAAAATTAATGAAAACTTGGCAGTTTTTATCGTTTACATATTGTTTTGTCTCCACATTTACACCTAATTTAGTTGCAAGGGCAACTTGCTTAGGGAAGTTGGTAAATGGTTTTTCATTGATGCCTATAAAATAGGCTATGTTGAATAAAGTTGTTAGATGCTCAAACATAGAAGACTCTATTTTCTTAATACATTTGGCAAGAGGAGCTTTTCCTGGTTCTGACTCTACTTCAAACCATGTTAAATTGTCCATATTGTAACGTTACCAAATATGGTAGTTACATAAAATAAGCAAATATAACTCCAAATGACAGGAAAGCATGAAGGTATTTCTAGATAAATAAACCTATGTGAACAAAAAGTGTGTATCTACAGATATATTAGTGTAAAGTTCCAACGATGAAGGAGAAAGTGTAACATAGCAGCATCATATACGAAATGAAGAAAGAAAATGACCATGAGCCAAAATAAAATGTTAGTAACTAGGCCCAATATGATATGTTTGATATTTTTGATATTAATAATATAAATAAACATGAGCGAGCATACTTACTTTTTCGGTTTGATTTTGTTAGGAGCCATCTTGTTGTTAACACCTATACACGTAAAATTATCACACACCAGGGTTCTTATAAGCGAACAGGAGAAACAGATCATGGTTGTTTAAATAAAGAAAACTTTACTTGTTTCCCAAGAATTACTGAGGTTTATTAATGATTAGATATTCACAGCATTTTAAAATCATCATCATACTACCTCCTTCAGCTGTTACATAATTCTCATCAAAAGAAACTTACGTGAATAAAATTGAAACCTCATATAAAATTTTAATTAACAGAAAAATCAAGATATTAAATAGAAATAAAACTAAATAATTTTTTTTTTTTTACAAACGCAAACCAGACTTCTTCATTTAAATATATTTACTCACATACTCACGCACACACACACACACACACACACACACACAATGATTTTTTATGATTTGAGAGCTCTCGTGTTACATGTTGTTAAAATTTATTTCCCCATTACTTAATTAAATTTAAAAGAAAACCTTTGTTGAAATTTTAATATGAAGGCATGGCTACTTAGCTGTTCAGTAAGTTGGTGGCGTCACACTTTTACGCACATTGTCCGTTTTAAATGAATGATTGCCGAAAACTGTTTTTAATAATGACGAAACAAAACTGTTAATTACTTTTGTATTTTTCTAGACTTTACTTCACATTTTCTTTTATATGTTAATCACATTTTTTGGTCTGTTGCGGGCTCGCACTTACGTTTCGAAAACTTGTATACAGACCACTCGCTAGTGGTGATGGCGTTATACTGGGAAGAGAAAACAGCGCTATTTTTTGAAGCGCTGTTGTAGTATGTTCAATTGTCTTTGTTTTCCAGTTTGTATCGCTCCGCCAGCTGCATGTCATCGTTATGTAACTTGTTTACTCATCAAGTATAGGCTCTGACGTAACGCTCGCCTGACATGGTTATGTAATTTGTTGACAGATTTTGTTGTGTCCTTGAACTGACTTTGGTACAGTTGCAGTTATTAAAACGGTCCACACAATATTATTAAACAAGTCTGTATTCATAAGGTCAACAGCAGTGCAGCCACGTTGCGATCGTTTCAAAATAACAAATTTACCCAAGTCTATAATTTCTGTCCCTATCACTCAACAAGGGATAAAGTTATTATTATTTATTTATGAAAAAAAATACAAATTATGTTATTTATTATCAATAAAATATAAACTTCTTTACATTGTCTCAGGTAGGCCCCAAAATGCCCCGCTACAATACCCCCTCAATGAGATATTTTATGCCGAAGCATAAAAAATCTCATTGACACATTCATACTTGCTAGAGGGATCAGCCAGGATATGTCGCCACAACCCCCTGTATAGTTTACAACAACAAAATAGAATCAACTCACCCTTGGTCCGGTGACTGTGACCGCATCTG
Source organism: Magicicada septendecula (assembly GCA_034769895.1). Lineage (NCBI taxonomy): Eukaryota > Metazoa > Arthropoda > Insecta > Hemiptera > Cicadidae > Magicicada > Magicicada septendecula. The sequence continues at coordinate 1,421,305,258 of CM068367.1, read as the reverse complement.
CATGACAATACTGGACTTCTCTCTCGAGATCCCAACACCGTAGAGTCAGACAGATACTCAACGCCCCTGCTCTGACGCGCAGGCCAGTTCAGGTCCGCCGCCACAGCATCACCAAACACTGAAACAACAAATCAAAATATTAAATAGTGGCCTTATACAACACCATATCCCCAACTGATCTGTTCCCCCCTAGCGGTGCTGGTTTGCGCTAAGAAGCACTGGTTTTGTTTTTAACTAACATATATATCATAATACCTAACAACATAACATAACATAGGAAAATATCGTACATTAATAATTCATCTTAAAATAAAACAACTTACATCTAAAATGTTACACACTTTACATCATTAAATTTGCATATAACATCAGAAAATTACCTTTCAATAATAAAATACATAGATCTCCATTTAACTTTTATTAAGTCGTTTCTCAAAAATTTTTTTTTTTTTTTTTTTTTCAACTTCAATCTTCGTTTTACCCATCATTTTCGTTTATCATTCTCTTCCATTAATCTGGGTGATTCTACGTTATTCATTATAATTCACTTTATCAACTTGGCATTTATTCATAATCTTACCCCTGTATTACTCTAACGCTCCCTTACAAAATCTTTAACTAGTATGACACCCCTCTATCAAAATCTACTAACCCTTCTCTACCTCTAACTACTTACTACTTTAGCTCAATTCGCCACCTTCTACTCTTATATAAAAAAATACTCTCAAACCCTTTGTACATAGGATACGTGTTCCCCCCCCCAAAAAGCTCAATTCCCGTTCTCTGGCCCCTGGATTTTGCCTAAGGCGGCCCCTTCCCACTAAAACTATACCAAATCCCGTCCCAACCCTTATGCTGCAGACTCCCACACTACACTACCCCTACTACAAAATTGCCATCCCCAAAATCTCAATCTCATTACCTTACTACAATTACAACAAAATAACATCAAAATAAACAATATATCGCTCAAAACTCTACATGAATTCTCCAATTCTACTGTGTCTCCACTTATACTTCTCAAAATTCTATAACATTACATTAACTCAAAACAACATTACATTATTTTCATCTCTACTATTTCTTTAACTCTGACTTCAATTTGGACAGATCTATATGTCCCACAAAATTCAACTTGAATTGACTCAAACATTTTATTCAAACAATTACTATCACCCATTTCTATCTTTTATAAACCATTGAAAATTTTACCTATCACAACTATTTTTCATTTTATTTTAAAATCTATAAACACATATTATCATATTTTTATAATTCTTATTCCTAACATACTAAATGCAATCAACACAATAAGACATAATAAACACAATATAGGAAGTATTTAGTGCATCTATTTTTTTCTTTTAAATTCAAACAAAATTATTGAGTAGCAAATCATCATTATTAATTAAAATATAGCAAAATTTTAATACGTTATCCCCTTGGATAACCTCCCAGCCACACATCTTGTATAATACATCACATGACATAATACACAAATAGACATTAACTATGATTATTAGTATACATCAAACAAACAATTCTCTTTTAAATAATTTATCTAAAAATTTATAAACATTATTATTTAAAATTTTTTCATTAACTCTTTTTATTTATCATCATTATTTATTTATCCTGTATTGCAAACAGATTTTCAAAATTGCTAAATTTATTATTAACACATATTTTTAATCATTATGATATTCCACAACATAGACCATTTAACATTTATTTATTTATTGATTATTATTAAATCAGAATCTCATCACACAATTTATATTCATTATAAGATTCAAACACATAACATTCAATCACAATATCTAAAGATCTCAAATTATTTACTTCTACTGATTATTAAAATTAAATATTTAATTGACTATTAAAATAACATATTTCAATTATTATCAAAATTCTACAAATCATTAATTACTGTCTTCATAATTACCTTATTATTTAATTAGAATGCAAAATATTAATATTATTATTATTATTAACACAACATTTTCTAAAACATATACACATTACTTATCTAACATTTCACAATACACACAAATGAATTCAATATTATTTACAAAATATGCGTCAAAACTGTTCAAGTGTATCTCACTTCAGATGTCCAAATCAGCAAGGTCATTACCAATAATTTACAGTAGTCAACAATGTCTATTCACTGATTTTTATTTCACCCACCATCGTCATATATATATCTAGTGTATTTGTAACATTCATCAGTATTATCCACACACAAGTTATGATAATCATTACTATCATAATAATCTATCAACTCTATTTCCTCCATTGTACCACTATAAATCTTTTTACCATAGGTTAGGATTGTCCCGTCTATATCAGTGTTATTTGTTAACGTCAGGTAAATCGTTTTCTCATTTTTGTATTCCTCAACTACTACGTCAGGTAAGTCATTATAGTCAGGTAAGATATTATCAAAATTATTCTCTGTCTCTCTTTCAACAGGTACGTATTTCACATGATTCATCATCACCCCTTCTAGTATTTTTCTCAATTTATCATACTTTCTTTCTAACTTATATAGTTCTATTTCACTCTCAATACATAACTCTCTTTCTTCATAGCACCACATCACACTCTCACAATTATTACGTACAGAGGGTACAACATTATACAACATTACTTCATTTAACAATAAGGGTCTCTTGCCCTGAAAAAACAACATTAAATCATCATCATCATTATAAACAATAAGGGGAAAATTTGCCCTCTGTCCCCATTCAACTACAACATTATTTTTCCACTCTCTCACTACCTCATAAACACTCATTAACATTTCATTATCGCATTCTAAAACTTCATCAGTACTATTTGTTATTATATTTTCATCATTGGCTTCCACATTATTCTTCACCCCCACTATACTCTCAGAATTGTCTACTATTTCGTCATTTTTACATTTTGTCATATTTAAAACATTGTCACCTAATTTCTCAACATTCCGTTCTAATTTATTTAAACTGTTTCTTATTGTTTCGTTAGTGCTTTCTAAATGTTTATTAATTTCTTGTATTTCATGTTTCAACTCTTTATTCTGATTTTTTAATAACTCCTCAAAACTATTCTTTTTTATACTACTTTTGAACTCTTGCATCTCGTTTTTCTGTTCATCTAATTTATTGTTCTGAACGTCAAACTTCCCGTTGAAACTACTATTCATTTTATTGATATCACTACTCAAATTATCAGACATTGTTTTCATTAAATTGAATATATCTGCCATCGACAACTCTGCAACTCGTGTTGTCGACAGGGTAGATTGAGCCGATACATTGTCAATTACCATCGACTCCGTAAGAGTGTTTTCTAAATTTAAATCTGGATTCTCCATTTTATAATACTACAATTCCGACTGTAAATAAAATACTAATATATCATATCTACTTTCACACCACAATGTATCTACTTGTATAACGCTTTGCGCTACTTTACGTAACTTTCTATGCACTTTATTTATACTTCAATCATTCCAAAATTTACTTATATAATACCCTTTACATTACTTAATAATTATCATACATATTAATTATTATGCATATTGCTTCACAATACTCGCTACAAAATATCAATATCAACATTTCACACTTATCACAACATAACCCCTATCCACGTCTATTTTACGTACGAGAAAAAAAAATTTTATTTTTTACCTCAACAACCATTCTGTTCTCCCCGTAGGCTTATATTTATATAATTATATTATATAAATTGTCCCTGTTCGCAGGCAGCCATTGATATGTTTGATATTAATAATATAAATAAACATGAGCGAGCATACTTACTTTTTCGGTTTGATTTTGTTAGGAGCCATCTTGTTGTTAACACCTATACACGTAAAATTATCACACACCAGGGTTCTTATAAGCGAACAGGAGAAACAGATCATGGTTGTTTAAATAAAGAAAACTTTACTTGTTTCCCAAGAATTACTGAGGTTTATTAATGATTAGATATTCACAGCATTTTAAAATCATCATCATACTACCTCCTTCAGCTGTTACATAATTCTCATCAAAAGAAACTTACGTGAATAAAATTGAAACCTCATATAAAATTTTAATTAACAGAAAAATCAAGATATTAAATAGAAATAAAACTAAATAATTTTTTTTTTTTTACAAACGCAAACCAGACTTCTTCATTTAAATATATTTACTCACATACTCACGCACACACACACACACACACACACACACACACACACACAATGATTTTTTATGATTTGAGAGCTCTCGTGTTACATGTTGTTAAAATTTATTTCCCCATTACTTAATTAAATTTAAAAGAAAACCTTTGTTGAAATTTTAATATGAAGGCATGGCTACTTAGCTGTTCAGTAAGTTGGTGGCGTCACACTTTTACGCACATTGTCCGTTTTAAATGAATGATTGCCGAAAACTGTTTTTAATAATGACGAAACAAAACTGTTAATTACTTTTGTATTTTTCTAGACTTTACTTCACATTTTCTTTTATATGTTAATCACATTTTTTGGTCTGTTGCGGGCCCGCACTTACGTTTCGAAAACTTTTATACAGACCACTCGCTAGTGGTGATGGCGTTATACTGGGAAGAGAAAACAGCGCTATTTTTTGAAGCGCTGTTGTAGTATGTTCAATTGTCTTTGTTTTCCAGTTTGTATCGCTCCGCCAGCTGCATGTCATCGTTATGTAACTTGTTTACTCATCAAGTATAGGCTCTGACGTAACGCTCGCCTGACACGGTTATGTAATTTGTTGACAGATTTTGTTGTGTCCTTGAACTGACTTTGGTACAGTTGCAGTTATTAAAACGGTCCACACAATATTATTAAACAAGTCTGTATTCATAAGGTCAACAGCAGTGCAGCCACGTTGCGATCGTTTCAAAATAACAAATTTACCCAAGTCTATAATTTCTGTCCCTATCACTCAACAAGGGATAAAGTTATTATTATTTATTTATGAAAAAAAATACAAATTATGTTATTTATTATCAATAAAATATAAACTTCTTTACATTGTCTCAGGTAGGCCCCAAAATGCCCCGCTACAAATAGGATCCAACAGTGAGGGGAAATAACAAGAATAATACCATTACCAACGACATAACGACAATACCAATAGGATCCAACAGTGAGGGGAAATAACAAGAATAATACCATTACCAACGACATAACGACAATACCAATAGATTCCAACAGTGAGGGGAATAATAAAAAATAACTATGCCAAATAAAAGGAAGAAACAACTCAAGAGCAACCACAATGATGGCAGGCAAACCGATATAGTGACAAATATGAATATTATGAAACAACGACTACTACAACGAAAATGTTGAAGAAGACGTACAAACCTAAAAAAGAAGGGAAGAAGAAGGACAAGGAAACATAACATGAAGAGAGAAGAAAATGGATAGACCATGCAAGGAATCATCATTCATCAAGTGTACTAGAGGCAATACTAGTAACCAAAAGAATAGTGATTATCAACTATGAAGAAACAGTGTTTAACATTTAAGAAATCACAAACAATTACAGTGAGTGCTTAATATAGATGTGAAAACCTGTGACCAGTTAACTAATTTTAACCTAATAAACCACACAAACAATTCCAGTGATAAGGTTTATAGTGGAAGAAAATGTGTTACTTTCATAGTGAAAACATCAAGAATTAAATAGTCAAATATACACAGACAATTCGTGTGACTAATTTAATAAAGATTGTGATCCAAATAGATAATCATAAGACCACCAAAATAATGTAAAATAGAACAGTTATATTATTATTCAGAGAACTGACAATAAAAACCTCTGTAAATTTTAAAAGAAATGTAACTGAATGCCACGGCAAAACAGAATACAATGCAAAGAAAGGCCAGAGAAAGAGTAATAACAAACAAAGTAGTTTGTTAAATATCAAACAAATGTGACAGAAATTAGTTACAAACCATGACAAGAAAGGTATTAACATTAGTTCAAGAATATTTGTATTATTGTTTAAGAAGAAGTAGTGTAAACATGTGTATTAAAACAATTAAAATATTGTAATAGAATACCATACTGAAGTCATGTTAGTAGTAGCAAAATGCTGCATTAGAATATGTTGTACATTGTTACATAACCCCATAGGAAAGACACCTATGAAACAAAAAATCATACATGTTAGTTTAACCAAATAACCATCAACAATTATATCAATCAAGGATTTGTTATAAGTAATGATACACCCTAGTAGACAGTGTATTATATTGAATACAATACAAATAAAGCAGATCAAATATGATGGCACAAGGATAGAAGAAATGGAGCCTAGTATGCCAAATTAGTTAAACAAAATACAGTATTAAAACATGTACCAAGAATAATGAAAGTATTACCAGTAGTTAGATGAACATCTGGTACTACTATGAGAACAGATTATAAGTATAATGACAATAGTTTTGTAACCAAAATATTGTAAACTAGTTGACTATGAATACATAGCCAGTAGTAAGCAGAACCAATGTAACCAACTAGTTAAGCAAGATACTTTATTAAAACTTGAACAAAGATTAATGAGAGTGTTACCAGTAGTGAGAGGAACACCTAATACTACTGTGAGAACAGACCATAACCATAAGAGTAGTCATTTTATATATAAATTATTAAAAACTAACTGACCATGATGGTGGAATCAGAATGTAAACAGACAGTAGGTAGCAAGTTATTTATGCAAAATGCAACATACAAACTTGTTTAAAAGTAGATAAAAATGTTATCAATGATCAGAAGAATGTCTGATACTACTTTGAGAATCTATATCAAGTATAGCAATAACAATTTAATTATTGTTTTATAAAAAAATAACTGACTACCATGCTATGACATAATGTAAACAAACCCATTACTAGAAATTGAAGGGTTCTCAGATAGCTAAAAGCTAACAAATATATGAAAGGAATTAGGTACTATAATTGTACACTAATTGCATTTATTACATAATATACCTTATATAGAAAAAAACCATAAATAAAGTGACAATTGTAAGAAAAGAGATAGGAGGATACTGAAACAATGCTAATAGTATATGATATACAGCCCTGTACATATACTAAAGTACAAATTCATGTAAATAGACGTTTATATTATTGTTAGATTACAATATCAATGTTATTAAATAGGAAAAAAAATAGTTTTAAGGACAATTGTGAATAATCAAATATGGACGCCAAAGACGCCATGACCAGACATTGTTTGGGTAACAATTATTCCCAAATTTTGTATTAAACAAGTTGAGATATAGACTCAGATCGTTTAGTCAAAAGTGTTTTAGTGTAAATAGTTAAGTTTGGTGTAATAAACTGATTAAATATAAGACGCACCATCAAAATCGATAAAATCGTTATAGTGATTTAAATAATGGACGGATTATAATCTTGTTTGGACTTTAATTAAAGCGCAGGATGTCCGCAATTTATTGACACTAACCGTTTAACGATAAGACAGATATTAAGAAAGTTATTACGATTTTAAACTTTTTAATTATTTTTGTACCAGTGCTGACGTCAAGCTAATCTCAAACCCAAACACAAAATTGGTAAAAAATTAAAAATTTTAAGAAGCCAAAGTACTTTGGGTTGGAGAGTTCAAACATTTCAGCCAATCGAATGAATGGAAATCGGCAGACAAGCCGGAGACGTTCCAAAGGAGCGTCACAGTCATCTATCAATCATCAAAGAGACAGGACGTGTCACTCTCCGAACGAAATGTATGAAGAAGTTTATATTTTTGAATTGTGCGCGACACGCAAACATCAGTAACTAACATACACTAACCTAAATACAACACAAGCATTTACGTGTGTACAGTGCGGAGTGAAGACTATTTAAATACGATCAGTGTACAATATCGATCGTATTTGCGAGTGTTGTGCGAAAAATAAACAGGGAGTACAATATTTTTAATTAATTAACAGTAAAACAGAAATAAGAATTTCTGTCCATACCGATCGTTTATATACTACGCTAATCAATAATAGCGAAGTACAATAATGCTGATGAAATTTATCAGAATTGACGAAAGTATTATTTCGCAATTATTAACATGATAAATAAATATTTTAATTATTTTTCATAATTACAAGAATCACAATTAATGTACTTATTACAAAATATGAGCATAGTAAATAGTCGCTAAATTGAGTAACGTTTTTTTTTATTTTTTATCATTGAAGTTAAATATTTTAATTTTGATGCGAAAGAATATTCTATGCTACTGATAATTATGCATCGGAACTATTGTAAATAATATGTATATGCTTAGATTAAGAAGAAATCAATATTCAAGACAATTAACTCTAATAACAATTCACGTTATGAGATAACCTTAAAATCATAACCGTAATTAGCCACCTTCTTTGTCACAAGTCTGTTCTCATATAATCCAAACCAGATGAAAACAATAACAAGAGTTTTTTTTTTAATAACTTTTTCTCTTGTAAATAAATAATTCCCACAGTGAATTATTAAAATATAGTAATACATTTTAGTAGTGCAAACCAACGCACTTGTTTATTGTCGAGACAACTACTGTATAATGCGTACGAATTCCCGCGTACGATAATACCATAATTATCTGTTATATGGTACCAATTTTCTATTTTAATATTTGTTTGTTTGTTTTTTATTTATTGTTCATTTAACCTCATTATAAAACGCCACATCTTGTACCTGGCATCATGCTACTTAAAAGAACCACACGAACTTGGTAATTAACTGATATAAGAGGACATAACCTCTCAAAATAAAAACTATTGTATAACCAACAGGGTTACCAGCCTTGAGGCTAAGGAGAGTTTTATTTTAAATTTTGTTCATTGTAATTATTATCAGTAAAATTATTAGTAACTGATTGTCAATTTTTAAAAGATTTTATAACTTGATTAACTGTTAATAAACCTCTACATTTTTGTTACCAGTGGAAAAAGAGTTTAATTTCAAACTTAAATTAGTTCATTTATTAATAGTCAGTTCTACCAAAAGGTGGCGGAAGAATTCAAATATTTCTGATAGCTCAGAATTTTATTTAGCTGTTATATTATTTTTATTGTGCATGCTAGTCACGTTGGATATTCAAACAGAATATCTACTTGTATATGTAGCGTGTGTGTTACAGCTGAGCAGTCACCTAACAGAACAACAATATCCACATGTGGTAAGTGGGGGGAGGTTACTAACGGAGTGTGAGAAATACTTTTAAATTAAAGGAGTTAACCATCGATACCCACATCTCTGTCAGTCACAATCAAACTAATAATAATAATTGTAATTTGAACATTTTATCATACAACATAATCGTGGATACCGGTGCGTATCTGCAAGTAACACAATTACAATCAAAACACACCTAAATACAATATCTCTGTATCTTGTTACAAGATTGACGAACCCAACGTGGGGCCTGGCTTAATAAGACCCCACTATATCTACACATCCAGCATCAAGAACTTATATACACAAATACTACTATTAACATCTTGTATCTTGTTACAATATGTACTAGGCTTTTACCATGAAACACAAAAGTTTCCTTTTTCATGGAACCAGAAAATCCTGCTACCCATTTTGGGTCACTATTTTGAGGGTATTTAGCGCATATAGTACATTTTGCACGGTCGGAATCGTAAGCTAGCCAGGGGAAGATATCCATCCAAGCTCTTTGAAATTTTCGTTTCCCGGAGGAACCGTGAGTAGGTCTAAGTCCACTAGAACTCACGTTTTCCACAGTAGGCATTTCAGTTTCCCTACTAGGCCCGGCACTTGCATCTCTAGCAGTAGACGTCGCACTCGCAGACTCACTAGGCGTAGTCGTACTGACAGTAGAACTTTTTTTAAAGAAATAATTAAGTTTAATCTGTTTCATTATGAATAAAATAACACACGAAAAATAAAATACACGCTGAACATGATCTTAGAAATTGAGAATACTCTTAGTACACAAAACAATAAATCACACGCGTAACACATCCGGTCAACTCAACAATAATTAGCAGACTGTACAACTTGGAAGGAGTGACAAAGGCCGGCGGCCGGCGGCCCGCGCAGAACGGCATGAAATTTCCGCTCCCCTCTCTCAGCAACACTATTTTGTTCGACATGTTTTAAGATGTTTATATCCAACAGAGCAGTTTTGTTTATAAAATTCACACGGTGACAGCTAACTGACGGCCTATGACTTCAACACGCGCCTTTACTAAAACAAAAACATGACGTGTTTTGGTTTAATAGACGTCCTTCTTTTTTCCATTTTTCATTCTTTCTCTCCTATTTTCTCCTTTTTTTCACAGTCAAAACCCACTCGCCACTGGCGAGTGGGTGAGTGCAATTTTCGAGGGTTGATTTCAAGCATGCGCTTTTTGCTACAGCCTCGAGCTCGCTTAGCGATTTTTGTTTTACGTCTTCAATGGTCGTGGAACATCCTTTTATGGAAATTATCACTATTGGGAGGAGGAAAGATAGAGCTGGGACACATCTGGTGAATACGGAAGTTCCCATGCATCATTATGACGTTTTTTTTTTGCCTAGCCTGGCAAAATTTTTAACAAGCAGTGACATGCATCCAGGTGCATTATTGGGCTGCAATTTTTATAAATTATTCTTCCATAAATCCGGCTGTTTTCTACGAATAGCTTCATACAAATGCCATAAAATATCTGAATAGTACAAAAACATAGTCTTCATCTGACAACCACGATCTTCAACTCATTTACAGCAGTCTTTGAAACTTGTAACTGCTTGTTCACGCACAGCAATCTCACCAGAAGCCTTCTGAACACTTTTAAAAGGACAGAAGAGTTTATCTCACAGTTTACACAAAATTTAATCCATGTTTTTCAATCTTGCATTGTAGTATGACAAAAAAATCGCCTAATACACCTCAGTATGACTTACTCAATTAGCTGTGAAATCTAAACTATACATCAAACAGGGCTAAAATTTTAGATGATTGTCACTAACATGTGTAACAACATCACATAAAAATAGTTTTTTGTAGCAGTGGAAACTGCAAAATTGCACGAACGTTTTGATCAAACCTCATATACGAAGTTTTGTTTAAATGTTTTTAAATACATCAGAGACGAATAATTAAACTGATGATTCAATTATAAGCTGCAAAGGGAGGGGGCAAAATATCTACAGTCACTGCAGTCACCTGCCCCAGTTAAGCGAAGAAAACTGGGTGTATTTTTCCAATTAAGTCTTATCCTTTAGCTTTGGCTTAATAAATTGGAACTGGTGATCTTCACCAAATAACCCATTAACTATTACAAATTACTTACATACAAAACCTCACACACACACACACACACACACACACACACAAAATTAATGAGTAATTTTAATAATCATATACGAGGATTAGTTGAAAAGTTCGTGGAGCGACATCTGTAGCTTAGCGGTAAAACTAAAATTTTTCGTGTAGTGCAAGATTTGTATTTTATGTGAACTGTTAATTTCCAAATCTATCTATCAATTTGTTCATTGTTTAGAAGTTGTTTAAAATTTACGTGTCGTGCTTGTTTTGAAAAACGGACAAAATCAAACATCATGGTGCGATTCTTTGTTAAAAATTGTTCAACAAAAATTCAGAACGAAATTGTAAATGTGTCAGGAGATGCTGTGATTTCAAAACCAACGGTTTGTAAGTAGGCACTTGAGATTAAACGTGGCCGTACGAGCACTGAAGATGATCCCCACACTGGACGCCCAGAAAATGCAACAACTCCAGATGCGGCAGCCATCTTGCACAACGCTTTTTCACACCAAGTTCTTGAGTTAAAGTATGATGGACATGCTCATATGAGATACCTATTATTTCAGCAACGTCATCCACTCCTCAATCTGCGGTCTTCAACACCCTATGCAATTTTTTCAAAAATGTCATTTTTTGTTGCACTTTTTGGACGTCCACTGCTGGGATCGTCTTCAGGACACATAAGATTTTAGTTCTATCATTGAGCTATAGATGTCGCTCTGCGAACTTTTCAACTGACCCTCGTAAATCATGAAACCCAACTGGGAAGAAAACGGTACAAAATTTGATTTCATGGCTGCTTTTAAGTAAGTCCTTTCCTATATTTTTTGGGTGTAACAACTGGCTCTCCTTTAGCTTGTACCTTGTGTCTGTAAAACACTGCCCGACTTTGTTCCCTTGATTTCACAACTCTAATAATGTTATTGTCTGATTTATTGGGGCATTTCATTTTTAAAGAGTTGTAAACACACAGAATGATTCTCTGTTCCCCCCTTTTGAAAATGTGATGCATTTTTTCAGCCTCTTGTGATGGCATTGTAAATATTTACACAAACACTAAAATATAACCAAACTATACATGCACACAGAAAGTATATACACCAAATAATTGTAACAATACTAGTTTGCTACAATTAAGTAAATCAAAATTGATTACTGTACTGTTTATGTTGTGGCATAATGTAAAATGTAAATGTATGCTGCACTCTGGTAAGCATTTTACCTCTCTTTGAAGACATTTCTCCTTAGTGAACGTGAGCGCTTCATCACCATATTCGTCTCCGTCTATTGTTTTGCCATTAGTTCCTGGTCGAGGGACTTTCTGACATGTAATTCCTGTAATCAATATTACGACTCAATCACTATTTACATATATTCAAATCATTTAAAAAAAAGCAAGCATTGCTAGTTTCCTTAATCTGACATTATCTACACAGTTTTTTTTGTAATCTAAGTTTAATTACACAAAATTCAGAGTACAGTATTAACTTCAGGGAAATTATACTGGCAAAAGCCTGGAAGTCCATAATTGTATCAACTCTTTAATTTTTCCAAACTTGTATGTGTAGGTGAAAATTTAATACAGATTGAATTGAATAGTCCGAACGGATCTTTCAGAAACTACACTAAAATGTCAGAACAACATAATGGCAAGATAGTGTCAGAAGCTTTGTAATTTTATTTTTACAATGCCCAATATTCTCCGATCTTGTTATACAAATATATTAATATCTCTTTTTTTGATGCTGGTAGAAATATAGTTGATAAGGAGCATATACACCTTGAAACGTGTCGCAATTTACTCAAAATGAAGTCATAGGATCGATGTACAGTAAATTTAAATTTTATTATACAATGTATACAATTTTTTAAAACACTTTCTTACCACACTAGTAGAACGACATTAATAATATAATACATAAAAACAAATAAAGTGTCTAATCTGAATTACCTGCAAGCAAGAAAGTGATCAAGCAGCTGTCTTTTGGTAAATACAGTCGTAATCTGGACCCACTTGCAATGAATTCCACTAAAGCTTCGAGACGAGTACTTCGAACTAAATGTGGAAGTAACTGTTTTGCTTTTTGAGCATCCTGTAAAAAACTGTTTCTCTTAACCCTCTGATCAGTAATCATGTATATATACTGCGACAGTACAAATAAGTGATGTACTGAGCATTGAATATAAAAATTTAAATATACCTAATAAACCGTAAATAATTAATAATGTATTAGAAATAAGCATGTCAGGGATTGCAAGCTTGGCTCAGACAAAAATATGAACAGGTGTTTCGACCTGAATCGACGTGCACACACACACACACAAATGTAACTTAAAGTGTGTACACCAGTATTTTGCTAGTGTGTGTGAATGCAGGTCTATGCAGGCGAGTTTACCACCCCAAGATGAATAATTGCATAATTACTGTTTTTCTGTAATTATTCATAAACTATAATTAAGAAGTAAAATCCAAAAACACAATAAAATGTAAGAAAATTTACTAAATACTGTGTACGAAAACCATGTGAAAGTGCCACACCGTACGAGTGTAATAGTGAAATAACTGTGTACAAATCGAAAGGGTTAAGTTGCAATGTCCAAAATTACAGTGAACATGTGTTGTAAAAATAGTTATAAGTATAAGAGTATACTTATAGGACTCTGCAATTCGCAGAAATATAAGAAATAGCGAAATTGACGAGGAGTGGGGGAACTGAACCCAGAAACAATTTCAGACATGTCGATTTCGTACCACTGCAGGTGTTGACCAAGACATGGGTATAAATAGGACACACAAGCTGCAGTGGTTCTCTTTCTTAAATCATCCACGGTGCAGCGGGAGCTTCTGCCTGTCCGCACAGAATATTTAAATTTTTGTAAATAATTTCATCCTTCCAGTTACATACAGTTATGTAACTGGATTGTAAAACAAACAATATTTAAGTAGTAACAAAATTACATAAGAAGATCCACATCAGAAGATCAACTGACGTCCGAAACAGCATGAGGAGAAGTTCCAGAGAGCGATACGACGCTGGACAGACAGAGAGAGAGTCGACGCTGGACAAGAGGAGATGAGAAAGGCGACGCTGGACAGAGAGAGAGAGAGAGAGAGAGTCGACGCTGGATAAGAGAGGAAGTCGACGCTGGACAAGAGGAGAAGAGAGAGGCGACGCTGGACAAGAGGAGAAGAGCGAGTGATGATGAAGTTCGAGACGAGGACGATTACAGAGGGATCCAATGATTGAGTATGATTGACGACGATAACGTGATAAACAACTTATTTATCTCTTAATCGAACAATTAACGTAAAGACAATTAAGGACATTCTTGTTCTATTTAAAAGTAAGAGTCTATGTTTATTGTAAAATTTGAATTAAAATCATAGATGGTATCGAAATAAGATTAACGTAAACAAGAGCTCAAATTAGTATTGAAATGAAAAGAATAGAAAGCATTTAAGTAAAAATTAGCATTAAATATAAATCAGTACTGAGAAACAAAAGATAAATTCAGTAACTATTGATATTTTTGAGTTACATTGCAATATATAACAAAATATTTAAATATTAATATTTTGAAACACACTAATTGACTGAGTAGTCTGGAAATGAGATTTTTCGTTAATACAATAATTAGTAGAATAGAATATTTAGTCAGTGAGGATGTATATAGCATAAGCCTTACGGCATAATAACGAATGTTTTAAGTCGAAGTAAGTGAGTGCCATGTGCACAATTTTATTAATATCAAATAAATTTGAAATACCATTACAAGTTACATAGAGTTCTTATTACAGATACACCTGAAACCCAAATTAAACGTTATATTGTTACATAATTTGTCGCTCTTGAACGTGAGGCCAGTCACGCCTATTTTTATGTATATCGTATCGTTGCATAAGAAATATCGCTTCCAACGTGGGGCATCACAGATTTATATTATATTTACTTATGCAGTTGTATCGTTACAATACATCTTCAACTTTTGCCGGCTCAGTATTGCCAATATACAACATTAGTTGCAATGTTATTCATGCTGCACTCATGTGGATTGTTTTTCAAACATTTGGTATTCATTAAATTTCTTAGTGTGATGTAATATAATATGAGGTTACGCGTTCTCTGGCACATGTGTTTTGGAGTGTTGTGCTTAAGTGTACTTGGAGGTTATGTTGTGCTTAGTTTACTAAAGTTGTAGAGTTGTGAAAGGTATTTTCTTGTATAAATAACTTCTTAAAATTGTTATTAATTGATGGTGCATTATACTCATTATAAATTATAAGATTTCAGATATTACCCATTGTAAGTTAAAATTAATAAACACGACGTTTCAACCTCTATAGAATCAGAGGTCGTCTTCAGGCGAACAATAAATTAATACAAAGATAAATCTCTCACTAACAAATAGATATAGTCAAAACTCCAAACCTTAGTTGTACAAATATAGTAATATTTATATAAATAATAAAAATTAATAATAATAATAATAAAACAGTACTCACCATTCCATCAAAGAAGGATTCCTCCCGTGGTTGCAACGTAAACAACCATGGGTGGAATCCCTCTTCAATGGAATGGTGAGTACTATTTTATTATTATTATTTTAGCGCTATATTTGTATAACTAAGGTTTGGAGTTTTGACGATATCTATTTGTTAGTGACAGATTTATCTTTGTATTAATTTATTGTGCGCCTGAAGACAACCTCTGATTCTATAGAGGTTGAAAAGTCGTGTTTATTAATTTTAACTTATGATGGGTAATGTCCAAAATCTTATAATTTGTAATGATATATAAATAACTTGTATTGTTCATTTTATACAAATTATACAATGTGCAAAATTTTAATTTAGTATTGAGGGTATCTGATAAACTATCTTTGCAAAAGTCTAATTCTTTGACTGAGGACGAAATTTGTGAATATGTTATAAACTATGAATTGGGTGACGAAGTATCTATTTTTACGAGCTGGAGAGTGAAACCAATCTATTTAACACTACTTATATATTTTTTATCAGAATACTTCATTAATAAAGTTGTGTTAGTGGTTATAATCAGAAACAGAAATAACACTGTTGCACCCTGCTATAGAAAAATTATTCCGATTAGCACTTTCAAGCTTCTCAGCTCATCATCAGATCGGAAATATTACAGATCATATTTTCGATCTGATGATGAGCTGTGAAAATTACGCTAATCAGAGTAATTTTTCTATAGTGGTGTGCAACAGTGTTATTTCTGTCTATTTTTATCCGTTTTTTAAAGTTGACAATTATGCTACATTTTACAACAGTTTCAAAACATTCCACTCTCAGAGGCCTTAACATACTAAACGAATCATCACTGGTCAAAGGGTTAATGATTAAAATCATTCATAATTTTCTAATAATTTCATATGGTATTCTAAAATACAGTGTGTACATTACACAAACATAATACATGTGTTAATGTACACTACATCTAATTTATTTTACATTACAGATTAGAGTGTGCACGCAGCAGATGTAGGAATACCGTATTTTTGCATGTAACACGCGCACCCCTTATTTTTAGGTCATAAAAAAAAAAATCGCGTATTCAAAAATGTGAAAAAAAATCATATACCGGTATTTGGAATAGTATTACCATATCTATTGTAAGGGAAAAACTGTAATAACTAATGAAATAAATGTCAAGTTACTTTTTTTGTTACACTAACTTACGGATTTATTTTTTATTACAAGTAAAAAATGTATGTTTATTACAATGACAATTAATATTTATTACAATTAAATACAGTAATTAGAGGCGAAGGTTACAGCAATCGTTACACAACCAGCCGTAATTCTAAATTCGGGTTTGCCAACCTAAAGAAAATTAAGTGTGCATTAGAACAGTAAATCAATGAAAACGAACACAGTTATAAACCCAAGAGATACCTGTATGTTTGATGTAGTTTATGAAAATTTTTTACTAGTGTCTTACCTGATTTTCATTCGTCGTTGCTACTGTCGAATGGGGGAGTCTTCATCAGAAGCAGACGCTGCCTCATCTTCACTAACGAACAGTTTATCGTCTTCACTGTCATCCAAGGCGTTGGAAATGCCAGTTTTTTTTAAACGTTTCTTTATTAAGTCTTCTGGTATACTGTCCCATGGTTTGATGATCCAACCGCAGATCAGCGTCAGTGATGGCCTTCGGAGTCTTCCTGTCGGCGTCAGCTCATGTGGTGCAGTACTCATCCACTGGGTGTACATTTTTTTTTAACTGGCACTTGAAGGACTTATTTATGCACACATCAAGTGGCTGGAGTATCGAAGTCATTCCACCTGGAATAATCACTTGTTCAGTCTTTGTTTCTAATAAAACTTTTTTAACGTCGTCAGTCAGATGGCCACGAAAACTATCCATAACAAGCATCCCTGGGCGTTTTAATAATGCTCCAGGTCGCCGATTCCAAACGCGCTTTATCCAATCAAGCACTAACTCATTGTCCATCCACCCTTTTTCTTGAGCATTCATTATCAAACCTGGTGGGAAACTTTCATTTTTTGGAATGTTTTTCCGCTTAAAGATTACATAAGGAGCCAGTTTCTTTCCATCGGCTAACACAGTAAGCATTACAGTGCACTGTTGTTTTTCGCAACCAGCTGTACGAATATTTACAGTTTTGTGACAAACTTTATGTACTGTCGTATCCACAGGCATCTCGAAATAAACTGGAGTTTGATCCGCGTTGCCGATCTGGCATAGTGGATAATTGTTCAGTTTTCTTAACTAAATTACGTAACGCTGAAAACACAAGAGTTTATCAGTGTACGCTTCTGGTAAACGTTGAGATATCGTTGTTTTCTGTCGAATAGAAAGGTTACATCTTTTAAAAAACCTTTGATGCCATCCCCTGCTTGCTTTAAACTCATTTATGTTAATATTCAGCTCCTTCGCAATCCTAATTGCCTCTATTTGGCACATTTCTGTGGAAACAGCATAACCATATTGACGCTTATCATCTAAAAGGTCTGTAAGTTTAACTTCTAGTTGAGGATATTTTGCAGCTTTACATCGAAAAGCTCTTTTCTTTAAAGGAGCTTCCATTAATTTTTCTTTTTTCTTACGCCAGTCTCTGATACACGATTCCGGCACGTCGTATATTCGACCCGCTGCTCTATTTCCTATTACCTCTGCTTCGTTTATAATTTTTAACTTCTCTTCGGCAGTAAACGAACGCAATCTTTTCCCACAGTCCATTGTAAAACGAAACAACACCTTGATAAATTAAAAGAACACAAAACACAAATGAAGATAAATTGTTTAAAATGATATGATACAGTACGATATACCGTAGTAATTACGATTGCCGTAAATTCGATATTAAATAACGTAAATAACACAATAAACATTTGGTGAATAGCATAAAACACTTCAAAACACAGCTTACTTTTTCACAAACCGGTACAGAACGAACCGAATTTTAACAGTAGACTGTTAGAAACACTATGAAATGCTACCTGCTATTTTGCAGTAGGGGTTGAAAGTGTTGTCTGTGCAATGCTTTAGTCAAGGTCAATATCTGCCCGATGTACGGTACATAGTAGTGACTGAGGTTTGAATAGGAGTTGCAGTAGCATAAGGTCAATGACCACTCTGATCAAGACTGGCAAGTTAGTTCCTCGTGTAACACTCGCACCCCATTTGTACGAAATATTTTTTGGTAAAAAAGGTGCACGTGGTACATGAGAAAATACGGTATTACTGTGCCTATCTTCTTTGAGTGGTGCAGCAAATTTGTGCATAGGCTATCTGTCTCTTGATAAATAAATGAATCTCTCTGCTTATTATGAGTAAAAGATCATCTGTCCATATAAGTAAATTAACAAAAGCAATTCAAACAATTGCTAACCAGTACGAACAAACATGAAATTGGAAGTGTCCCTCGCCAAAGGACAAGACTCACACTTCAAGGTCAGACACATGCACAAACCATTTGGCAAACTCGAATATAATTGTTAAGGCAATCACCGTACTTCCATTTCTTACAGAAATAATAATGGAAATGAACCCACTCGAAAGTAAAATGAATAATAATTAACATTTAACAAACATCCTGTCTGTAATTTTAAAGAAGAGAATTCTCAATATGATGCAACAGAGTTGTTCCATGTGAGTGCACAACACATACACAAAACAACCGTCGTCGTGGCGCTAACAACTTTCTAATTCCTTTTGTGTACAATTAATTGGGTTATACATCTTTTTACAGAACTACGCACAATAACGTTTATCCTACACAACAGGATGAACTGATCATTTATTATGGCATCTGATGAATATAAAACGAGGTATATCCTACTTTACACAGTCATGGTCGATGTTAATGAGACAGACTGTGCGCAGTGAATATAAATCAGAAACGTAATTACGGACATGCAATTACCTAAAAATTGTATTTTTGTTTTGTGAGTTCTTGATAATGTTTTAATATTTAACAAATTCACAAATTACCGTATTTTCTCGTGTATAATGCGCACTTTTCACCAGCTTTTCTTCCCAAACATGTGGCCATTATACACAAATATTATAATTTACACGCTAAATTGTATCTACAATGTACAGTCAGATTGTGCATAAGAGTTAGCAGCGTCGCTTAAAACCGGCAGGTTTGATGCTAGTAAGAGTAAAATGAAATTTTACTATTTACCGGTAATCTGGTTCGCAGTTTTCACATCTCCATCAGTTATTTTTTCACATCGTAGACTTATAACAGTACTCTGTTGAAGCATTCTGTTACTGTACTTGTTTGTCATTGTTAATCTGTTGTGTCTTCAGTAGTTTATTACTGGTATTGAGTGTGAAGAGACAGATTGTATATTGATAATGAGTGAAAAAACGTTTCTACCATCCTATGCTGCTCAGTTTAAAATAACCGTAATAAAATTCACAATAGAAAGTGGTAATCACAGCCCATCGCGAAAATTTGATGTAGCAGAATCTATTGTTCGGGAGTGAAAAAAAAAAACAAAAAGAAAATTAAACATTATTACCTGCGATCATTGTTCTTTCTTTAGTAAAAAGATACATTTCCAGAAGTAGAAAAGCACCTAGTCGAGTTTACAAAAGTGGGGCTTTCGCCGTTACTACTGAAATGCTACAAATTCAAGCTAGGAAGTAGGTTGGCATCTTGAAATAGACAATACACAATTTCGTAGTTTGTATATGGTGTAATAGACAATAAACAATGGTTGGTGTGTATGGTATCTTCCCAGACACAGTATTTCAATTATAAAAACTACTCTGACTCAACATTTACCTCAAGAGTACGAAAATAAAATTGAGTTTCATCGATTTCTTGTACAAACAAGGCATACGAACAATTTCGATTTGTCTTAAATTGGGAATGTAGACCAGTGTTTTGTCTTTTACGATATGCGAATGACCACACCACAAGCATTGATGAAAAGGTGCGAAATCTGTGCCAGTCAGATCAACAGGACATGACAAACAAAGGGGTGTCAGAAGAATCAGAAGAGGAGAGTGATTCATTCAATACTGTCTTCTTCAGAAACAGATGAAGACTGTTAATAATTGCCAACGTTATTTGAGTGAGAAACTAAAAACATAACAAAATAAACAAAAACTATGACTTCTGTAAGTTTTAAATTGTTTTAAATTCTATACGATCTTAATATTTCTGTTTTGTGTTTACAAATAAATAGGCATTGTAAATATATTTTTTTATATTATTTTGTATGAAACACTTTTCTTTCACAGTCTAATGTTCAAACAATGTATATTTTTCTACATCCTAATACATTTGTGCGCATATTACGATAAAATGGGGGTGCGCGTTATACATGAGGGCACATTATACACGTGAAAATACAGTAATTGTTGCTAATGAAAATATGTATAAACCATTCTGTAATGCTGCAATAAACAACTTTCTCTACAATATAAACCATACACTCCAGTTTTTACTTACACCAGTGTAATCGTTAATACGATGTATTGGTATATCATCTTTCTTGGCATGTATCCCTTTACCAGACTTCTGGGCCTTCATTTCCGCAGCTAGTAAAGCGTCATAATGTGAAGAACGCTGATCATCATCTTGACGGTACCGGACAACAGTAGCCAATCCTTTAGTTACCATTACTTCTGCGACATTGCTGCACATAACAAATGCATTAATATAACTGTTTTTTTATATAAGTAACTCGATGTTTCTTGCAGTAATTATATAATTCGTGATGTTTTCAATTTGTTTCTTCTGCAAGTAGTATAATTTCGTATATTCTTTTTAACACCTGACGCACGTTTCACTGAAAAATATCAGTATCATCAGAGGTTTCTAAGTAAATTAATAACAATCGAAATAATTCTATTAATATAAAATTAACGCATAATCGAATTTGTATTGATTTTAATGTAAAATAAAATAACTGATAATCGATTTAGGTCGATTAGTTATCGATTGTTTTAATGTTTATTTTCTTCAGCAGCTGTTTTCTCGGTTATATTTGAAATTTTGTTGTTTATATTTTATTCATTTTTTTTTAGTAAATTTATAATTTTAAATAGATCGTCTTGTTTTGTTTTTATTTGGGTTTGTTCTTTAATTAATAAATTATTGTTATTGTGTTTGTAAATGTTAAGATTTTCCCAAATATTCATTTTTTGACCTTTTTGTATGTTTTTAATTAATTTTATATTTTCAATGTTTGGAAACTGGTGGTTATTATTTAGACAAATATTTAAAACCAAATATTTATAAATCTAATTTAGCCACACATTGTTTAAATAATAACCACCAGTTTCCAAACATTGAAAATATAAAATTAATTAAAAACATACAAAAAGGTCAAAAAATGATTATTTGGGAAAATCTTAACATTTACAAACACAATAACAATAATTTATTAATTAAATAACAAACCCAAATAAAAACAAAACAAGACTATCTATTTAAAATTATAAATTTACTAAAAAATAAAAATGAATAAAATATAAACAACAAAATGTAATGGGGCAAAAAGGGGTTTTTTATTTTTTATTAAATTTATTTAAAATTGTTTGCTATCAGCGCAGCAAGTCCCACTTAAAAAAAAAGGTTCTATTCAGACAATGAACAGTGACATAGCTTTGTGAGCGGGGTGTGGTAATAGAACGCAATACTGTTTTGAAGATCAAGTGTTTTGTCACGGACTAGTACGCGCAACACCAGCATGTGCGCAGATGTGACGCATACCACTTTAAAACGACGCCACAAAAAATGGCTAGGCATAACGTTTGTCAGACAATGTGCTTTCAAGACGACGGAAACCAGTAAAGGCTCCTCCCACCAAAGCCTCCTATATCGTCTCCATGTAACAACACTAGCTCACGGGGCCCATGGACAATCCATACACTGTGTGCGACGACGAAAAATTTGTCACCTGAAGGCTGTGCGTTTCCGTCTGCTTAACAGAGTTTTAGTGGGGAACTGTATGCATAGTTGCTCCCCAGTCTAATTACACTTTCAAGACCGCGCGGTCATAAAAAATCTTAGCTCGAGCTTATTAGGGTCGGCCGACCAACCAAGTGTACCAGAGATGTGTAAAGCAGTCTAAATTAATAATATATACAGTGAAATAAGTGAAAATTTCAATACAAGTGAAACAACAACTTTTTTGGGACCTGGAATCAGAGAACTCTGGGTGACGCACCATGCGGTCGGTAGGAACGACACTACACATGTAACTGTATCAAAGCAAATATATTCTTATTTTATATGAAAAAGGGGTAATTTGTATGTGTGTGCGTGTGAGCAAACTGGGTCGCCTTACGATGATTAGTTTTATTATTAATTAAGATTATTAACCATACAAGTAAGTCAACATGTATTTTTTTATTTTATTTTCTTGGGCCTGTATAATCGTAATAAATCAATAGTAATTTTTTATAAAAAGTGGAAAATAACAGAAATTTGAATTAGAGGAAAATAATAAATATAATGGTCTAATAAAATTTGAGTTGTTTTACATAAATGCGAGTCGAGTATGTTACTGATATAACCTTGAAACCCTGCTTGTATTACGCCGTTCGTGTGATGGACTTTGGAACTATAAGGTGAGTTATCCTGGGTAAATAATAATAATTTAAATGTTATAAGTCTCTTAGTAATTTGAGTTAACACAAAAATTTCAAATATAACCGAGAAAACAGCTGCTGAAGAAAATAAACATTAAAACAATCGATAACTAATCGACCTAAATCAATTATCAGTTATTTTATTTTACATTAAAATCAATACAAATTCGATTATGCGTTAATTTTATATTAATAGAATTATTTCGATTGTTATTAATTTACTTAGAAACCTCTGATACTGATATTTTTCAGTGAAACGTGTGTCAGGTATTAAAAAGAATATACGAAATTATACTACTTGCAGAAGAAACAAATTGAAAACATCACTAAATAATATAACTGTGTACAATAGATTTCACTACAAAATACATTGTAGCGGGTCATTTTTGGGTATTTTTTATTTTAACCGTATGGGGCATTTATATATTTTTACTTATTTCGTTTTCGGGCGGGCTTGTATAAAATATTGTAAAACTGTATTATTGTGCAACGTATTTGTTCGTATAACAGAACAGTGTTAAGCAACAACAGTGAAACAAAGCAGTAAGACGCAGGTTGTTGTTGAGTAATGCGGCGAAGAATTTACCACCCCAATTTTTCGCAGAACTTTGCGTGTGTGTGATCACGCCCGTATGCAACATTGATGGGCGGCGCGCCGGAGTGACGCTTGGAAAATACAACCCACGCTGTGAAACATGGCGATGTAGCAAACCGTTTGTCGCAGCTATCAGCTCAATACCGGAAACAGCATTAAACTCCGCCTACTGTTGGTGACATCAGCAGAGCCAAGTCAAATATTGTCCTCTGGTCACACACATATATCAGCTCCATTCCATATATAAAATGGTTACCCAACAGCAAATGAGCAATGAGCGACGAAAAATAGTGGCAGTGAACAACAGCTTCCCTCCAAAGAAAGCAAGCTGTACCTGTTACGTTCTCGGTGACAGGGCAGTCGACTAACAACCCACGCCACGCGTGGCTGCTATCAGTTTTGTGCCCGGGCAAAGTTTCATATTTTTTCTTAAGTCGGCCGACAAAATAATTAGGTGAGTCTCCGAAACACAGATTACAGTGCATCCAGTGACGATGAATAATTATTGAACTTGATTAAATGCTACCAGCTTATAAAAACCCGGAATATGGAAGACTGTGGTAAACGCAACACGTGGTCGGGTAGTACGACGCCACATACGTAATGTTACCTAATAAAGACTTGTCGTTTATTTTACATAAAAATGGGTTTTTGTATTAATACGGGGTGGTGAGAATGTGAGTAGTGAATGAGCAGGCTGGGCTATTTTAAAGTACGTAAGTAGTAGAAGTTAAGCCTAGTACGTAAGCTGTAGGAGTTACACAATTTCTAAAACATGTAAACCTATAAATATGAAATTGGAAATTTGATAAATGGAAAACTGATAGATTCAATATTTCTGATTAATAAACAAAAATGATTTCTCTTCCAAAAAATTGAGAGTTAGTTTCTTTCAAAACCTTAGTTCGTTTTATGTGCTGTCAGAGTTCATCGAACGAAATGGGTTTACCTCCACTACGAGATCCGGCCAGATCCAAGTCGTAAGGTAAGTGGAAGTTGGTAACTTAATTTGAGTAAATAAAATAATATACCGAAAAGTAAAGAGTTACAATGGTGCCGTGACCAGGATGTAATATAACAAAAAAGTTATTGCAACGGCCTACATTTGACAGTACATTGAACGGAGTACGGTTGCGAAAGCAAAAGTGTAGTGATGTAAACTTACGTAATTATGATAAAAGGGTGATTTTATGTATGTTGTAATATCAGTTTTGAAAAAAGACTAATCATTGGTAGTTGTTACGTAAGACAAAATAGATTAAATAAAAATGTCTGAAAACACAGAGAAGAGCAGTATAGTAGATTCAATTATGAGTGAGAGTGGCCTTGGTTCGATGAACCCGTCACCTGGTGTGAGCGAAGTAAGTCAGTCAAGGCCAACAGCTGAGTTGATCGTACAATCAATAGTTAACGATGACCTAACTGGATCAATTATGGTCGTTCACGCAGAAGCGAAATCTACCCCAATATTGATTAAATCGAATAAAACGAAAGAGAAAAAATTGTCATTAGATGACCTATTAGATTTTATGAAAGTTAATTTCGATAAACAGAATAATGACCTCAATAAACGTTTTGATACTAATGACGAGAAATTTGAAATTTTAAGTAACGAATTCAAAGAGCAGAAAATAAAATGCGAACAGCAGAATATTAAAAACGATATTATTTTTAATGAAATTAAAGACCAGAATATGCAGTTACAGCAAAATATAAATATAAAATTTGACGAGTTGATAAATAACATACAAGACAAGAATGTATGTCTTGAAAATGCCGATGAAATGACAAGAAATAGTCTGAATAAAGTAGAATCAAGTACGAGTAATACAAACGAAAGTTGTAATGACAATGTGGTATTAGGTAATGAATTAATAAATAATAATGATGTTGAGAATAATGAGAATAATAATGTAGTCGAAAAGTTGGTATCTGAGAGTACTAATGAAGTTGTAGAATGTGATTATGAAATGTTAATGTGTGTTAATGAGTTGGAGAGAGAGTGGAAAGAGAGTTATATTATGGGTATGAAACAGGGGGTAAATTGTTTACGAGGTAGAATGGGGGGTGAAGGAAGACCTTCACGTATATATTGTGTAGACAAGTGTGCTACAAATAAGTTTTTTGTTTTTCCTAGAGAAGTCAGGAAAGATTTAATTGAATTTATACCCTCTGTCTGTAATACTTTTGAGAGTGTGATTTGGGGTTATGATGAGAGAGATATAGGGGGAGAGTTGTATGTTTGTAAAGAAACAGAATTATATGACTTAAATAGAAAGTATGATGAATGGAAGGAAAGTTTAGAAATATATGTGAATGATAACGACTACAATGATTTAATAAAAATGATTAAACCGATAGTTAATGAATTTAATGATGGAGACTTGACAAAAATACCTAACGTAGACTGGTTTAACGAGTATTTGAATAAGTTGATTGAAGTTAGTTTTTCTGGTTACAACACACAAAACAGTCATTTGTGTGCTGACAAAATTGAACGATGTTATGTAGAACCAAGGTTGATTTGGAACGATGGAGGTTAAACTATTAAAACAATAAAAGACAGTATAAACATTTTGCGTTTAATGGTTTCTTGACATGGCAGAATGGGACAATGAAGTGCGGAAAAAACTGAATAATTAATAGCAAGAGTTTGTAAATAATATAGTGAATTCATTTGTGTGTATTATGAAACGTTAGGTAAATAATGTGTATATGTATTAGAAAATGTTGTGATAATAATAATATCAATATTTTGCAATTTAAATAAATACCAGAATTAATTTTGAAAACAGTAATTGACTAATGGTGATTGTTTTGATAACTATATAATTTATGTTTTTGGTAATTGATTTAATAAAACCAATTTGATATGCTTAAGTATTTTGATTGCTTATTTAAATGTTAATTAATTAATTTTTTATGAATTTACTTTATGTCATGAGAGTGGGAAATTTGGTAATGAATGATTAATTATTTAATTTAAACTAATTTTGTGTAAAATGTTTCAGAGATGGTAGTGATTATGTTTTGTGTGTATATCATGTTAAATGGAGTGTAAGTATGAAAATTTTATAATCATGTATAATAAAAAATGTTTACAGGTGTGATTGAGGTGTTAATGCAATAGTGAGAGTTTAATGCAATAATTGTTTTTAATAAAGATAATTAAAAAATTTTAATAATAACTGAAAAATGATATATAATTATTATTAAATATAAAGTTTGAAAATTTTAAGAAAGTCAAATGGTAAAAGGTTATGAATGGGTTAGACGATTATTGATGCAAATATTATATGATAATGTATACAAAAATTTTAATTAGTTTTCAATTGTAATTAGCTATTAAGTGGCTATTAAGGGGGTGGCCTGTGCTCTCTTAGATAGCGAAATGGGTTGGGGGTAACAGTGAGTGTTACCTCCATCGGAGGCCAAACTGGCGATAAATGTGCGGGCACACCTTATCTGTGTAAAATAAAAAAAAAAATTTTACACACAATACTAAATAACGTGTCGCACATAATGAGATGGATATAAAACAGGCAGTGAAATGAAAGTTTAGATTTCCTCGACTTTTCAGGCGGTTACTGCCTTACCAGCACTAACCGTGGGTTTGGCTAGTGGCCAGCTATGGTCATATCAAGTCCCTTGACCATAGCTGACTTGAAATTGGTACAGATTTGAAATTCATTGGGGGGTGACAATTAGAGGAAATCTCCGGTACTATGGAACAGCGGCTGCCACTCTGCCCGATTTGGGGTAGCATAGACAGGTGGTAGAACCGTTTTAAGGGTGTATGATTATAGAACAAGAACATGATGATGTTCACTAATTTTAAAACTTAATAGCCCAAGCAGAGACACGGAGAGGTAAAACCTGCTCCAAAATATACAGTCTCTGTGGAAGCGAATGGGCGCCACAGTCCACCATAATCTGAAATAGTGTGTGTGGCTAGGAGGTGACTCAAACGAGTCACGAACTTAAATTTTATAAAATAAAGAAATTTCTTGCTCATTCAAAGTTTGATCCAATAAAAATGTTTGCGCTCTGCTCGAATAACTAGATGATCATATTTTCAATACAAGTTATCCATGCCATAATTTTAAGTGTATTATTTTATTGTAGTAAATAGATATAGTTATTGATAAAATATGTGTTTTAATCATGTGTGTATATGTTTTAACTAAGCCAATAATTAAATCGTCTGGCAGGCGGTCAATATGAACTATCAGAATCAGAGAAAATGGGAAACCAGAAGGTGAGGAGTAATGATAAATAAATAGTTATATATTTCATGTAGTTTGTTCAATTTGAGATGTGTTTTCATTATGTTAGGGTATCAGCTGATCAGCAATAATACGTCACTGGTATATTAGTTATAAATGTTTTAAGTAATTGATGTTCAATGTAATGTTTGATGTATTACAGATATTTTAAAGTAATGATAAAAATAGTTTGCTACAATGAGAAATAGAGTAACGAGTTGTGAAATCTAATAAAAGATAGTTTTTGGGTGATGCATAATTTTATGGGACACATATATCTGTCCAAGTTAAAATCAAAGCTGAATTTGAAATAGTAGAGATGAATATGATGTAATGTTGTTTTTGAGTTAATGTAATGTAACAGAGTTTGGTGAAGTATTAATGCTGACACAGTGGTAATGGAGACTTTATGTAGATTTTGAGTGATATATATTGTTGTTTATAATTAAGGAGATTATTTTGTTGTATTGGTAGTAAGGTAATGAGATTGAGATTTTTGGGGATGGCAATTTTGTATTAGGGGGTAGTGTCATGTAAGAGTTCACAACAAAATATGTTGGGACGGGAATTGGGATAGATTTTAGTGGGGAAGGGGCCGCCTTAGGTAGAATCCGGGCCGCCAAATAAGGGAATTGAGTTTTGGGTAGGGGAAACACGTATCCTATGTACAAAGGGATAGAGTATATTTTTTTTATATGTAGAGAAGGTGGCGATTTGTGTTAAATGGTAAGTTGGGGTTTAGTGTGTTTTGGGATAGATATTTTGATAGAGATGGGTGTCATGGGAGTTGAAGTTGATTAATATTAGAGTCAAAGGGGCGAAAGTTCATATATGTATACAGATCTAATACGGTCAATGAGAATAAATAATTTAAATCACCCATAGTAGAATAAAGTGAAATTGTTAAATAAAGAGAGAGATTTATGATAAAGATATAAAATTTTCATTTTTTCAAAGCCAGTGACAAACTTTTGGTAGAATTGAAAATAATGTAAAATTAAGAATTGTTTGTTTTAAATAAATTAAATATCAAGCTGATGATCAGTTATATTAATATTTTGTAATTTTAAATATTTTATGTTACTATGTTTGTATTTCAAGGTAGGATATTACAGATGTTCAGTGTATTTTCAGAAAGCATACATAACATATGTGGGTCAAGGGGTTTGGACTTGACCTACTTTCGATCAGCTGATGAGTTCATGTACCTACTAAGCTTGTATAGTAGGAAGTCAATTTTGATTTGTTTAGTTAATTGATTCCAACCAATTTAAATAATTTTAAATATGAGGGAAACATTTAAATAAATTTAAATTTTTTTGAATTTTAAAATTTTTGAAAAAAAAAAAAAAAACTTGATTTTTCGCCTGCCAGCGAAGGAATATTTTAGATAATGATTCTTTTATTATGTGTGCATTAACCATGTTTCTTTTATTGTATTGCATTATATTGGTAGACTATAAGTGGTTCTCATGTTAGAGTAAGGATGTGTTTATATTAGTAGAAATGTTTAGGTTGAGTCATTTGAAACAAAAATTAGAAAAAACCAGGAAGAGAATTTTTTGAGAAAAGATTATTTTTTTTTGAATTTTGAATTTTTTAAATTTATAATAAATTTTAAAAGAAATTTATTTATTGTACTATGTGTATGTCCACATGAAATGTGAGTGTGTGTGAGCCCAGTATCTGCTAAAAACAGCCCAGCTTGCATAAAAGGGGATCCATATCGGTTGAGGATCTGGCATAGTCTGAGCCAGGGATTGAGGATTTTTGGGGGGTAGCATGTTAAAAGGCGAGGTGCGCTGTGGTGCGAGTCTGCTCGATTTCTCGGTGTTGGGATCTCTTACGAAGAAGTCCAGTGATCTCGTTCAGATGAGTCCATAGTCGCTGAGCCAGGGGGGTCGTGTACCCATGCAGATCAAGAACCAGGGGGTTGTCGGCACCAGTTCCTCACCGGTCCTCTTCGGGGTTATCGATGAGATTTCTTCTGTCATGAACAGCAGAATTCTCATCGAGGGGGTATTGTAGCGGGTTATTTTTGGGTATTTTTTATTTTAACCGTATGGGGCATTTATATATTTTTACTTATTTCGTTTTCGGGCGGGCTTGTATAAAATATTGTAAAACTGTATTATTGTGCAACGTATTTGTTCGTATAACAGAACAGTGTTAAGCAACAACAGTGAAACAAAGCAGTAAGACGCAGGTTGTTGTTGAGTAATGCGGCGAAGAATTTACCACCCCAATTTTTCGCAGAACTTTGCGTGTGTGTGATCACGCCCGTATGCAACATTGATGGGCGGCGCGCCGGAGTGACGCTTGGAAAATACAACCCACGCTGTGAAACATGGCGATGTAGCAAACCGTTTGTCGCAGCTATCAGCTCAATACCGGAAACAGCATTAAACTCCGCCTACTGTTGGTGACATCAGCAGAGCCAAGTCAAATATTGTCCTCTGGTCACACACATATATCAGCTCCATTCCATATATAAAATGGTTACCCAACAGCAAATGAGCAATGAGCGACGAAAAATAGTGTCAGTGAACAACAGCTTCCCTCCAAAGAAAGCAAGCTGTACCTGTTACGTTCTCGGTGACAGGGCAGTCGACTAACAACCCACGCCACGCGTGGCTGCTATCAGTTTTGTGCCCGGGCAAAGTTTCATATTTTTTCTTAAGTCGGCCGACAAAATAATCAGGTGAGTCTCCGAAACACAGATTACAGTGCATCCAGTGACGATGAATAATTATTGAACTTGATTAAATGCTACCAGCTTATAAAAACCGGGAATATGGAAGACTGTGGTAAACGCAACACGTGGTCGGGTAGTACGACGCCACATACGTAATGTTACCTAATAAAGACTTGTCGTTTATTTTACATAAAAATGGGTTTTTGTATTAATACGGGGTGGTGAGAATGTGAGTAGTGAATGAGCAGGCTGGGCTATTTTAAAGTACGTAAGTAGTAGAAGTTAAGCCTAGTACGTAAGCTGTAGGAGTTACACAATTTCTAAAACATGTAAACCTATAAATATGAAATTGGAAATTTGATAAATGGAAAACTGATAGATTCAATATTTCTGATTAATAAACAAAAGTGATTTCTCTTCCAAAAAATTGAGAGTTAGTTTCTTTCAAAACCTTAGTTCGTTTTATGTGCTGTCAGAGTTCGTCGAACAAAATGGGTTTACCTCCACTACGAGATCCGGCCAGATCCAAGTCGTAAGGTAAGTGGAAGTTGGTAACTTAATTTGAGTAAATAAAATAATATACCGAAAAGTAAAGAGTTACAACATGTCATATAAGATACCGTTTTTTTTTCAAAACAAAAAATTTCATTGGGGGAAAACTTGCCATTAAATACAAATTAATTTACTTAGGGTACAAACATGCCAACACAGCATTACTGGTAGACTGCAGCTTACTGTGAGCCTTTACTGTACGACAGTGACGTCATAACAAATATATAGATATGAAGAGGAGCGAACATGTCGAAGATGCTTACTGTACTATATCACTGTGCAGCTTACTGTTAGAGTGGGGCAAGAACAAATTATTTTGTTTTTGCCTCACGGAAGACAGCAATGTAAGGTGGCACGCTACCTGACTGGTTCACTGAATCACACGACTTCCCTCACTCTATAGCACAGATGAGTTCACGTGGGCATGTTCCTATCTCGTCAGTTCATAGGCATTTTTGGTTGTGACTCGTTAATATTTTGATTTTTAATTATAAATGAAAGACGATTTGATAAACTTAGCTTCTTTGTCTCTCATTATAAATATCTTTAAGTATAATGGTCATGTCTTTATATCTTTAAGTATAAACAACAAATCATATCTTTAAGTTTTAAAAGTCATAAGTAAGGTAAAAGCTTCGCTTGGAGTTAAAGGCAATTTCCTTTTCTGAATGCCAGATATATCAGCCTTTGAGTAGAAGACATTAATTTGTCGGTTTGTTTTATAAAAACAAAATTAGGTAAACAATGAACTATAATGAAGAAAAATGTTTGACAATTTTGAACTGTAATCTAATAACTGCAGTGACACATATTCCACTACTAGAAAACACTTTTTTTTGCACACCGAAGTGAACTGTTTGTCACCTGACTTGTTGTGATCTTTGTCAGCTGACTTGTCGCGATGTCTCACAGTACGCTGGAGTCTACCAGTAATGCTGATTCGGCATGTTCTTACCCTTATGTGTGGAAAGCTGGGTAATGATGACAAATATAGAAAATGTGATAACAGAAGGAGAAATTCGATTTTTGAGATTTCCTAAGAAAATGGGAATGGGCATGACTGTTTAATTTTCTCTGTTTTGCCAACAAAACAGATAAATAAAAGAATGATCGTCTCCTTGTTACAAGAATGACTGTGGGCTCCTTGCTGGGAGTTAAAAACAGTCCAATTAAAATATTAGAGGCAGGACTGTGTAAACTGAACACTCGGGTCTCGGTGCGCAGTAGACAAACACCTCGTTGCGAGGCTAACAAAATTTTCAATCATTTCGCACATGACCAGAACAGTTTTGTGCAGTGTTTCACAGCGTGAACATTGGCTGCAACAAGACTGGCGAGAACAACGGAAGCATGTGGGTGACAGAGAGGGAAATAATACGGAAGTGAGACAGTGAACATTATAGTGGCGTCTCCCCTCTCTTCTCTCTAGATAATTTAGCTATACTTGAAAGTGGGGGTAATTCATGCATTGGGTTGGCGCAGATGACTGTTCAGGAAAGGCTGGCGGGCCTATAGAGTCGTGTTAGTAGAATGATAGAAAAAAATGCTAAAAAAAGTTTTCAAAGCACGACCAAATAAGTTAAGATCATATGATGGTGTCAACAGCTTGGATGATATAAATGGTACCAAGTGGTTGCAAAATAGGAAACAATGAGAAAAAATGATGAGTGCTTTACTACGCCCCAATACCACTGATATAAGGAAAGTTCCAGTAGCAGTAACACATCTATTACTGAATGTCGTTTTTATTTAATTCTTTGCTTTTAAAATTTTTGTTTTTATCATAATTGCATTTGTCAAATCAAGCCATTAATGATTGTACGGCCTCTATTAGACTAGAGCACTAGTGGCGAAACAAAGTTAATCCACCAGTAGATCAGCACGTAGTGACGCATTGAAGCAAATGAGGCTTATTAGACTAGGGTAACTAGTGGTGCCACCGAAAATTGGTGATCTGCTGGTGGGTTGCCCCAGCAACAGCTTAGACAACTTTTGGTGGTACCAATGCAGCCAGGGCATTGTTTCAGACATAGGCTATTGCACAGGGCCACTAGTGGTGCCACCACAACTGCTCGCGCATCACACCTGCTTCATAACACCAGGTTTCCTCTACCTGTCAGTTTGCTACTGAAAGTCAGCTGATTGGTTTTGTTGAGTGAAAGCGTTTTGAAACTGGTAAAAAGATGGGGAAAATAAAAACAAGATGCGATTTAAAACAATAAATTCCTTGTGTTAACACCATTTATGTCTCCTTTTATTTAGACCAAAAGTTCAAAAAATGACACTTTTGACATGCAAAAGTAATTAAAAAATGTATTATCATCTGCACAAACTTCATCGAATAAAGTATAATACAGTACTCTGTCTTCTCTTGAAGTTAGAACTGAATGTATGTGTGTATTTTCCTAGCCCTCTGCCTCCTTTTCTTATAATACCAGTGCATGGAGAAGCAAACTTTCGTTTGATGCCATCGTCCCAACTACATTTCTATGCTGGAAACAACAGACTTTCTTTAATGGCGGCGCAACTGGTGGCTGAATCATTTTTGTCCCATAATATACAGTGGACCCACCAAGTTTGTCACCAGTGGCCTAGTCTAATAGAGGCCTAACGTCATTAAATTAAACTAAGTACTATATATTGGTTAGAGTATTTGAAAAATATTTATTCATGTTGAAACTCACACTCCACCAATTGTCACCGTACAACAGGTTTTCTCCGGAAAGTTGTCTCGTGCTGGCTGCTTATAATCGACAACAACACTCACTTTCTTGCCAATAAGCTTCTTGCGCAAGAACTCCCTTGCCTCAAACATCCATGGGATGTCATACAGTGGCCGGAAGTTTTTGTTACGGCCGACAGTGGCAACAGGAGGGACTGTTTCACCAGGTTTTTCTTCCCTGAAAATATCAAAACACATTTATATAGATACATCCAAATGTAATAACAATATTTATTTTGTTATAAATTACATATAATATATGTACTACACTATAGTAAAAGTTTTATCTGTGATAAAATTATGAACAATTATGTTGAAAACTTTGTTACAACATTATGATACCAGCACTAAAAGATTTAAGGAATGTCAAAAAAATAAAAAAAAACAACCTATCAAGATATTTATTTATAAAGGTCATTTCACATCGATATTCCAGGTGTCTGTGGGCGTCTATGGATGCTTTGGACATGTCAATGCAGACAGCGAACAGCTACCTGCAGATGCTGTTGTAGTCTGTCATCCACAGTATACTTTAGTATGATCAGAATGTCCAACCAGCAGTGGCGATTCGTGGTTCTGACAGTTGGGGGTTCAATGTCTGAATGTTGCTACAAAGATAAGACCAATCATTCCAAATAACACATGGGATGGGTCACAACATGAAATAACTATTGACAACTTTAAGTAGGCCTAATATTAGGTTGTGTTTATGCTATTTGTAAATTATTCTAAAAAATATATAGTTAAAATAAAAGGATAGTTAAATGTTTCTGTTTAATATTTAAAACGGGAAGCAGTCTAATGAGTTCCTTAGTTTTGCATTTATATTCAATAGAGAGAGAAGAAAATTTGTTTTTAAAACAGATTGAACACTATTCATTTTACCAAATCAATGAACTGAACATAAAAATAAGAAATACCTGAACACTGAACACACAAAAAACATCAGCAAAGACTTTGGATGTTATACAGGCTTTGGTCAGCTTAACGTTTCTGTAATGACTACATTAAACACAGTTTATTTTCCGAATACAATTACTTCACTATTTTATTTTATTTGAAGACTTTACTGCACACATTTTCATTGCATTCTAAATGAAATAGAGAAATCTGACACAAAACTGAACTGAAGGTAAGCGCACAAATCATGTGGTAAAACTCATATTAATGGTGACTGGAGGTATTATGAAAATGCTGACATTCCCAGTCAGGGTGGTTCGGCTGGTCAGAACTGTTGCTAACGCTTGGGTTTAGTAAGTGTAATTTTGGGTATAATGATTCTCCTCTCCAAAGCTGTCTACACAGTCTAGGAGGTGCTGAGAGCTACTTTACAGCTCAAGCAATAGTAGCGAGCTATTCGCCTGTTATGTGAATCAGTTACTGTTCAGTCAACAAGATCAATCTCATAATCTCGTTTTTTTAATATGAAACCATTTTCTCAACAAATCCTTAAACATACTTAAATTATTTAGGGGGTTCATTGAGAACTATTGAACCTTACAAACGAGCCGACACTGCCAACCAAGTGCCTCGGTGGCAGAGTAATTTAATGAAAAGTATATTCAAGATTGAAGAAAACTCCATGAGTAACAAGAAAAATGTAGTGCCATGTTAATCTATAAGTAAATTTAGGCATTTTCTTCAAGATAATATCTTGAAAAGTCTCCAAGCTAGTATCCAACAGTACAGGGTACATAGGTTGACTTCTTCGTTAAAATGTTTCACAAAACGACACAATATACTAAAAATACTATATAAACAAGTAAGCTTATGGAATACAAGGGCAACCACATGGTGAGCTATACTGATTTGCCACTGTGCATGTGCAGACCAAAACGTTCAGGTACCGAGAGTGATCTCAAAACAGTCAAGTTGTGAACCACTTTAAATGGATTTTTTTGCCAGTGTTTTGCCATGTCATAAATACCATTATTACATTTCAAAACATACATCCATCCCATCTGTGGGGCATGGAACATTTGTAACGAAATGGCCTTAAAAACCAATTTCTCTACCATTATTATCCACTGTTAGTGATTGTATCACTCATAACATTTCGAGGCATGCAATGCTTTGAAACCACATCCCGTGCTCAACAATAAACATATGACTTCACATACACATGTATACCATTTCCATTCTTAGTTTAATCCTGATGTAAACAAACAGGCGTGGGACATCTGAAACGCCATTTTTTGCTTGAATTAGAGGTGTGCCACTCTGACAGAAGCAGTATAGACAGGGTACATATAATATTGATACTGTATAAACACAAGTAAGCCTAAATTGTAATAATTCACAACACTCACTACAAAGTGAAATTTGTGTGATGTGTTAGACCGACAGTGAAATATTTTATAATACCAGTTGATGGCTTTTTTTATCAGCTGTTTAAAAATCGCAACAAAACAAAAAAGTAAAGTTTATTTAAAACGAAAATAGAATTTGTAAGTAATTACCAGTGTACTGTATATTATAAGTTGCTGTCAAGAGAGAAATTCAATCCCTTCCGTGTCTGTGTCGGAACTTGTATCATCACTTGACTCAGCGTTATTATTGATAAGACTGTCCACAACGACGTCAGTAATGTGGACCAGTTTCCAGAGCTTATCTTTTTCCTTGATTATATGCTCGATACAATGGTCCCACTGCCATAGTTTCATTTAAATGCTTCTCTAACAACTGTTTTATATTGGGCAGTTGATATATGTTGTGTTGTGATGGGCAACATATCCTTTCAAATGGCTCCATATTAATTCAACAAGTTTCAGAATACAGTGATAAGCAGAAAGTCTTAAAACGACGAGCCCTGATTTAAGTAGTAAGATAACTCTCACATGACTATACAGACAATCTGCACATACGCGTAACACACATTACTGTGAGCAATGTCAATGCCCCTGACCAACAGCATTTCAGATTTACCACGTCGGTTTGCTTACATCAGGACTGAACTAAGAATAGAAATAGTATACATGGAAGAGGACACGTACAATAACATTTTTATGTCACAATTCTACAAGTGTGTGTGTGTGTGTGTGTGTTGGTGCAAAAAAAAAGGTGATAACAAACTCATCACAGACACAAATCACAGCACTGTTGCTAAATTGTTGATAAGAATCTAATACCTCAGAAGGGTCCAATAGGGAAAGCACAGCTGTGGACAGAGAAAGATTCTGACATAATTATCCCATCACGTCTGCATTGTGAATATTTAAAAAACTGGACTCATAACAAGCCATCTGTACTTATATAATTTTATTTATTGAATATTTAACAGACTCGTTTCATTGTACATAGTTTACTCTTTTGTACTCATCAATCGACATATTTATTTTTTGCTTATACTTCCATAAGGTGTTTTTTAACACTTAAGGGTGCCGATCACATCAATTGATGTGGTGACAAAACTCTATAGAGTGCAAATCACGTCATTTGACGTGACGTAGTTTTACATTTCTTTAAATCCGGGATTACTTCTATGACGTCGTTTTTGCTGTTCGCATAACGTTTATTAGTGTTCTTGAAATTGCCAGCAGATGATAGCTCCACCAAACCAAACTGAAACTATGAAAAAATTATAAAAAATTTTACACAAAAATTTCTAATTGCTATGTGTAAAGACCCATGCTTGGAAAAAAAAATTACATTTTCTTATGTTTTGTGTTTCAACAGTGAAATGTACTACTTCTAGATAATTTAAAGGGATTTTATAGTATTTTTAGTGTGATATAACAGTTTTGACAACTTTCTTTTTTCATAAAAATTGAGTATAAAAAAGTAACGTTTCATTGTAAGTGTTTATATAAAACAACAAAATGTTATACTTCATTGTGAAGAGGAAGGTTCAATGTTTAAAACAAGGTAAGTACTATTTTTCTAAGTTATATCATAGTTTCACAAGAATTCTTTGAAAAACATTAAAAACGACCAGCACTCTATAGAAGTTTTGTGCCGAAACGTCCGGCACCCAAAGTGTTAACTTGCTGGTAAAAAAAAATATAGTAAATTATTTAGCAATGTTATTTTTGGCTTCATTAAACAAACTTAACACATTAAAATCAAATAAACAGAAGATTAAAAGTTTTTTTTTGCAGAAACAATAACAATGTTTACATTCATCTATATTTTGCATTTACAATTTGATGTGTGAAATCCCCCCCCCCCCCCCCGAGAGTGTTTTGGAAACACAGGGCTTTATTGCTCAACCTCATATCAGACTGTTTCTTGCAATCCAACAGAGAGTAAAATAATTTATGAATTGTATTTGCCTTTCTAAAACACCAATAATGAGGACTACAACTTACTTTTGCTCTCTTGGAGGGCGGATACTAGCTAAAAACACTTTTCTGCTGGTACCGTTGGGTAGTTTTACCATTAATGCATCACCATTTATTACTTCTGTAACGAGACCAGTAAATTCTTTTTCTTTGCCAGTTACCTAAAAAAATATATATAGCAACACTTAATTATGCTAACAAACAAAACAGGAAATGCTTTTGGAGGGGCAAGTAAATTTGTAAAAAACATTACTATGACTCATGCAAAGATTTATTTCAACAAATGATTAATAAACCCAGTAGACTCCTGATTATCTGCGGAATTGGGTGGCATGATCACCACAAATAATCTGCAACATATTGTGACAGTACAATCATATGCTGTACTGTGCATTTAATAGATAAAATAAATATTTAAATTAAATTTATACATATTTAATAAATAAGCAGATATGAGATTGAAAGCTGGGTTTATGTTAAAAATACGGAATGTAGACAGTGTAATGGGGCAAAAAGGGGGTCTTTATTTTTTATTAAATTTATTTAAAGTTGTTTGTGATCAACGCAGCAAGTCCCATGTAAAAAAGGTTCTATTCAAACAACGAACGCTGGAATAAACTTTTGGGCAGAGTGTACTTGAAGAATGCCAGATTGTTTTGTTAAATCCAATGTTTGTCACGGACTAGTACGCGCAACACCAACATGTGCGCAGAGGCGACACTTGCAGCCTCGGCCCACACAACGAAAAAATGGCTAAGCGGCAAGACTTTATTTCCACGTGCTTTTGAGATGACGGAAACCAGTAAAGTCTCCTCCCACCAAAGCTTCCTGTATCGTCTCCGTGTAACAACAGTAGCCATGTGGCCTATAGACAAATCCATATATTGTGAAAGATGACGAACAATTTGTCGCAAGAAGGCAGTGCCTTCCTATTCAGCAACCAGACATAGTGGAGAATTTGTTGGTGCTCTCTGCGTGTGTGGTCTATCAACCTTTTGCCCGGCCGGGTGGGACCACAAGACTTGTGGATCCCTAATATTTCTTGTAAATTCGAATAGAAAGCAACAACCGACTTAAATTAGTGAACCGTATCTAAAATGAAATAAGTGAAGTGAAGAAAAAATCAATAATGTGGTGAACAGACAAAACATCCGAAGAGAGTGACATGTGAAGGGAGGAGACACCGACGGACACGTAACGTTTTAAAAATCTTCTTTAAAATCACAAAAGTAACAGAGATCTCTAAACTAAATAAATGGGGAGCTAAATTGTGCGAATGAGTGAGTGTGGCAAGCTGGGTAGCCTTACGTAGATTTAATAAATTAGAATAAATATACCATATTGCAGTAAAGGTTTGGTATTAAATGTTTTATGATTTTATGTTTTAATAAATGTTTTATTAACAATTGAGAAAAGATGGATAGTCAAGAATTTTAAAGGAATATAAAAAAATGAAATAAAATGTGAGTTCTATTGCATAAATGAGAGTAGTGTACGTTACTGATACAACCTTGAAATCACGTTTGTATTCACAGTTCGTGACGGACCTGGGCTAACTTACGGTAAGTGGGAGATAAATATTATTTTATAAATGTGTTAAATAATAACATCACAACAGACAGGAACTGACCTGAACACTCACACAACTGTCGCTGAGAGTGTGTACAGTAGTAAGTGATGTGTGTGAGTGAGGCCAGCTCGAGTATGAAAGTTTACAATCTCACCCTGAATAATTGTCAAATTATAGTTTTTATTTAATTATAAGAAAACCATAGATGGTAGGAAAAATTCAAAGACTCCAAAATGTGTATAAAATTAATACGCATGTGTAGTGAGAAAACAGCATGAAAAGGACGTGCAGTGCGAATTCAGTGCAATTTTAAGTGCGTAGTAATTACACGGATTATTCTATTACACGGTAATTACGTTGGACATGTGTAATTAAATCATCCATCATTAGAGCACCCTGTAGTTCACATTAGACTTTGCCATTGGCAGAAATGTGTGAAAATATGAAATTGGATGAGAGTGGGAGAACCGACGCCACCGAGCAATTTCAAACTGGCAGAATTCTGTCCCAACAGGTGCTGTACAATACTCGATTATAAATAGGGAACGAGAGAAGCCAGCCCTTCTTCTCAATCAGTCTTCAGTCGCAGCGGGACAACTCTGTCCGTTGGTGACGCGAGTTTCTAATTTTTGTGTTAATCGAACAGTAGATGCGGACGCACGCTATGTTCGTCATAAATGCAAAACAGTAACTCTTAATCTGTTACCGAATACGAATGTACATTAGGTCCGTCAGTCAAGACAAGCTACTATGTTAAATCATGCAGAGGAACGCTATGCTGAACAATAGAAGAGTCTGCTAGAACGACAGCAGCTGGTGCAGATCAACCTCTCACACTATCCTACATCAACCAGATGGGACCATGATAGACGAGTAACTGGAGGACGACGAGTGGAACCTGGAGACGTGCAGGGAACTCCGATCAGAAGAGGACATATGGATCAACGAAGGACATGAGTATGAGCTACAAAATCGAGGTGACAGATAATCCATTTATAAATTTTAAATGAGAGACTAAAGACATTTAAAAGACAGTTTGAAATTTAAACATGAATAAGAGTTTATATAAAATGTAGATAGAGGTTCAGAGAATTTGATTTAAATTTATTAAAATATTTTCTTTTATGTTTAACTATTAATTTAGTCAATTTCAATTTTATTTTAAAGTTTGTAAAGCAATCAATGATTACTAAGTATGCAATATATAAATTAACATAGCTGAAAGTTATAAAAAAAAAACCAAAAAAAAAAAAATGAAACTGCAGTAAAGCACACTGTCAGACTGAGCAGTCGAGTTTTAATATTGACAAGTAAGTATTTAGAATATAACTTTGTTACTATAGAATATAAGATTTATTTAATGTTAAATGTACTACAACACTTGAACGTTTCAGCGAACAATAATGAATATTTATGGTGAAGTAGTTGAGATTTTTAAACACGCTTATGTTTTATAAATAAAATTATGAAAACTCATTACAATTAAATCAATGACTACTCTTATTACCATTACACTCAAACTCCATTAATTGGTACACTTTACCAGTAATGTTATATAAATTTTGGCACTCCACAAATTAAATTACATTTAAATTTGTAAATTGTAGCGTTATAAATATTGGCGCTCCAAAAGCGTGGGGCTCCTCAAACACAAATAAATTTGCAACCTGTGTGTTGTTGTAATATACAAAAAAGGACAGAGCAAATCAACATCTTCACAACATGGCATTGGCAAGGTGCTGCCTGTTCCACCTTCAAAAATCCTCCAGACATCTCTTCCTAGGTCTACCCACCCCACATGCCTGTGTCCTATACGTTGTTATTTCCAGACTTGTTTGGCCAGTCTTGAATCTGACATTCTTACTAAGTGCTCTTCCACCATTGATCTTTTAAAATTATTAATCTTAAACATTAATCTTTTAAACATGCCAGAGACTTATTATGATAACTGTCTTTTGTGTAAGTTTTCTCTCACATTGTTACATAATGTGTAAAAAGTGTTATGCCATTACGGAACGTTCTGGTACACTGGAGAATATTGTTCTACTCTTTTCTTGGCTATTCCCGCAGCTGTAATGCATTCGTGACGCTTGACATGCGAGGGAGTATTATATAATGCGGAACATCTCGTGCGTTCAATTGGTGTTGTTCTAGAAGCTTCCTGACTAGCCCAATGGTGTGTGTTTCTGCCATGGCCGCACTGAAGTATCTAGAATTTTCACATGTTTGTTAAAGACGCATATTATGGAACCCTGCAGACTATAAATAACGCGTATCCGCCGATTAAGAGTTCAGTGTTATATCGGGCAATTTACACAAAGTGTTGCAAGTGGTGTATTAGTGAAAAGTGATTATAGCACGGAATTCTTTATATTTGACTTCTTGGATTTCGTTGTCCATGACGTGTCCGTTACTTAACTAAATATCACTATAGTATTGACGACTCGGTGATATAGTCGTCAATACTATAGTGATATTTGACATTACTGCGTGTGGACAAATCTAACTGGAATTATTGTACGAGTTGATTAGAAACTGTTATTTGTGGTAATTAAAGCTGAGCTTTTTTAGTGACTTCATTGGGATCTTGTATTTTGTTTTCCACTGTACCATACGACGATCACTAGACTATTTCTTTTATGAAGTTGCTAAACTGCTACAATTTTTTGTTCAGACAAAGCTTTTCGTCATCTCTGATATCAGGTCTTGTTCGTTGTTCAAGACCCGATGATGTCAGAGATGACGAAAAGCTTTGTCTGAACAAAAAATTGTAGCAGTTTAGCAACTTCATAAAAGAAATAGTAAGGATGGCTGCTAATTCAAATAATACGAAGATCACTAGACTGTCGTAACAATATGTTGGATGTGAATGACCACATGATGTCTTGGTGACTAGAGATTTCTGCAGCCGTAGAGGACACACAGAGGGCAAGCTGTGATACCACTAATTTCACCTACATTTTATGTACAAAGCCTAGCCTTGAAACATCATGATAGTGTTCATGTCCTAAATTAAAAACCTATTTCATATTCGAAGTTATAAACAAAAATTCAGATCCACAACAGTTTCTCAAATTTGTACCATGCTGTGTTAGTGAAGCAGTTGTCTGGTCTACAAATATTTGTAGTAGGATGACACGCAACAGCTTGCTTTGGACCAAATAAGAAGAAAAAAAAAACAACCGTGGAAAACAATTTTTTTTTTATTTTTTGTATTGGCCATCTAAGGACCACAAATGCCAATTTCAATTCTTTCTTTTCTTTTTCTCCATTGTTCTTTCATCTTTTCACTGTGTCTCTTCTTCCCGTCTTCAGTCCACTTTGAACCTGCATTTTTCTCTCTCCTACCGCTCCTTCCATTTTTAACACTTTTGCCTGAAAATTTAACATTTCTCTTTCATTTGCTTCTTCTGCGTTTATATTATTTTTTCTAAATCCTTCTGGACTTCTTTAATCCAACTTGATGCTGACTTCTTCCCCCACAGATATTTGAAGATCTGCTTTGTTAACGTGTCCATTCTATATAAATGTCCAAAAAATAATAGTCTTCTTTTTCTCATTGTTTCTGTTGTATTTTCCACACTTTGATATATTTCATCATTACTTCTTAATTTTTCCAACCATCTGAAGTTTTTCGTGGGCCTAATATTTTCCTAATAATTCGTCTTTCCAATATTTCTAGTTTGTCAAATTTTCTCTGTTATTATAGGCCTATACGTTTTTTGTTATTATCCAAGAGTGCTCAGAATCTTTAATATGACCATTCATTGTTAATTTCACCAATCTTCAGTATTATAATTAAACTGTATCAGAGTCGATGCTACTAAACACAAACCATATATAACAAATATACAAATGTTTTAGAATCTTAAATTACCAAACATGTTTGTTATTATTTGTAATTAAAAAGAAAAACCCTGGAAATTTTACTTTGTTTTTGACAAACATTTTTTTTATTTACATGGGTATGTAATCACATACAACCTGCTATTATCATGCAAATCATTTCCTTAAATTAGATAAGATAATAACATTAATTTGACAGTATCACACTTTGTTAACAAATAAAGCATTAAATATCTGATATCAATACCATATGATTAATATAAATGTAGAACTGCTTGTAATTATTTTAAATTGTTAGATAACACCTATACATTGTATTACACTATATTATAACTATACTAGTTATAGTT
Source organism: Magicicada septendecula (assembly GCA_034769895.1). Taxonomy (NCBI): domain Eukaryota; kingdom Metazoa; phylum Arthropoda; class Insecta; order Hemiptera; family Cicadidae; genus Magicicada; species Magicicada septendecula. Next base: position 1,421,260,973 of record CM068367.1, on the reverse strand, counting down.
TATATAACCCCTCCCCCCCCACACACACGGTAAACAAATAACTTGTTTTTGTTACTCCTTCAAAACGATTATTATCTGATACACAAATTAATATTACTGGTACACTATAATTAACTAATACACATATGAAAAACGTGAAGTTTTTTTTTTGTAATATCGGAGACCATGAAAAAAAAAACATTTAGTGACGTTACCTGAGGTGTGTTAGGTTGCCAATCTTTCCAAAGACGTAATCTTTTTTCTTTTGCGTGTCTTTCAGCAGCTCTCAATTTTTCAACACCACTCTTTATAAAAACTATAGACCAATCGACACATCGAGCAAATCCTTCTAACAACAAAAGCTCTGCAATATTTCCTTTCTAAACACAAGAAAGGCACTAAATAATTCGCACATAATATACTTGACAAGTGTATAATACAGTTATATCTGTAAATATGTGAATTTAAAACAGCTGTACAAAAACAAGTTAAACAAGCAGAAAGGGAAATGCCATATTAACACTTTCAGGTCTTCTAGATCAACAGTTAACACTTTCAACAGTTCTACATCTTTTAGCACCTGAAAATGAGAAAAATCACAATCACAAGATTCACATTTCATCTTCTGATAATGAGACAAAAGTGATTCAGTATAGTAAAACTTTCACCAGCAGTCTGCACCAAATATATACACAAGTGCAGGCGTGCCAACGACAACAACAAAATAATTCAAAGGACACAATATGTAAGAGCTGGTCAATTACGTACCGGATGTAATATCGATCCAAAAAAATTGTTGTTATTTACAGATTCCAGAACGACTTCAACATCCCTTTGGAGTAAACGGCTTTCGACAAAAAACCTTGCCTCTTCTGCAAATTCCTGTGGCGCAGACAGATCAGGTTTTCCTTCAGCATCAAGTCTGAATCCATTGCACTTTTAAAAACAAAACAATTGGAAAAAATAGTTTAGTATAATTTTTCTTATAGAAAGGGAAACACTTTATTGCTGTGGATATTTCATCCTTTGTTTTTACGTACTAACAAACTGTTAAATTACAGTAGAACTTCCATATTACGAACTTCTAAATAATGAAATTCTTTGTTCAACAAATTTTTTCAGGAATTTTGAGAAGTAGTCAGAAAAACATGTTAAAATGTCCCTCCTTAACGAAATTAGTTTTCTATTTTGCAAACTTTTTTCTGGCTACATTGATAAAAAATCAGGCCTGGGACTAGAATTCCATTTCCATTTATTTTAGTTTACCTCCGTACGTCTGATAACCAACTATAGTGTGTTGATATTTAATAAAATGTCTGAATAATTTCACCTATTACTGTACCGTGATCCCGCCCACTCGTCTCCACGTTCGCGTTCAGTTCTCCCCACCACCACTGTCTGATACTGCTCCACAGTTTACATACGTCATTCTGGTTTCGTCTTTGTCTTCGTGTGGTTCTGTTTTAGCGAGTTCACATGATTTACTGTATACAGTAGTTGTCAACCTGTATTTTTGTGATATTGTCAGTGTTCGTCGGGCAGAATAGCGGTGAGACTTCAATAATGTCAAAACGCAAGGTTTTAAGTATAAAAGAAAAATTGCTGATTCTTAATAAAGTGGACAGTGAAGTTAAGAAAAAAGAAATTGCATTACATTTCGGTATTCCAGCAAATTCTTTATCGACCATTTTAAAGAATCACGAATCAATCGAAAAACACGCTGAAGAGATTACGTTTCGGTATTCCAGCAAATTCTTTATCGACCATTTTTAAAGAATCACGAATCAATCGAAAAACACGCTGAGGAGTTAGATACGAATCAAATATGTTTTAAAACATGTATTTATGAAGATTTAGAATAGGTGGTTCTTAAATGGTTTACTGTGGTCTGTGAAAAACATATTCCTCTATCAGGAGCATTAATACAAGAGAAAGCTTTAGAATTTGCTAAAATGTTAAACTATCCTGATTTTCAAGCCAGTTTGAATGGGGTGGCTGGATAAGTTTAAGTCCCATCACAACATTTCCCAAAAATGTGTCAGCGGGGAGAGTCCTGATGTTAAAGAAGACGACTTGTGTTTCTTGGAAACAAAATGTCTTGCTGAAATTATTGCCGGAATACAATGACGACGATATCTTTAACCGGCCTGTGTTTTAAATGTCTTCCTGATAAAACCCTTACTTTCAAAGGAGACAAATGTTCTGGCGGGAAGCATAGTAAAGAAAGGTCGACTGTTATGGTCGCTGCGATTATGAGCAGAAGTGAAAAGTTAAAACTCCTGGTTGTTGGGAAAAGTCAATGGCCACATTGTTTCTGAGGAGTTAAATCTTTGGAAACAGTTTACAATTTTAACCGGAAGGCCTGGACAACTACTGAAATCTACACAAAATTTTTAATGAAACTCGACCATGAACTGATTAAACAAAAACAAAAATTTTTATTTTTTTCTCTAAAAAAAATGTATTATTCTTAGACGATAAGAAATGGAAAACGTCGAGCAAGAAACTGTACCGAATGAGATGTTTTTGTCATTAAATAAACTTGAATCATTCATTGAAAATAGAATGATCTTTTCAAAAAAAGAGCAGGCTAAGAAATGTTTTCATTACTTTCCTGATTTATAAAAAAAAAATACTGTATAATATGTGATTATGTTATCTAAATAAATTCCAGTTCAATAATTAACATGTTTCGCTGGAACGTTATTTTAATTTCACTGTTCAATCACAATTCAATTTGTTAATTTTACCATTAAATTTCTTATCACTTTTATTTTATCGATTGTCTATTCATCAATAAAATAAGACATACATTTTATTCGTGTGTTTGGTCGACCATACACAACATTTTTTTCTATTTAACGAGAATTTTCCATATAACAAACTTTTTTCAGTGCCCTGTAACACTTTGTTATATGGCAGTTCGACTGTAATTGTTTTTCCTTAACTACTACCCAGTTCACTTTAAATCTTTATGATAAATATGTTGTTGTCAATCTCACCAATACTAACGAAAATATAATTGTTTTTACTTTTGGACAATCCAAAAAATCTAGATTTCCTCTTCACGAACAGTGCTTCTCTACGTGTGTACAAGTAATGAAGAAAATCAAAAGCAGTTGTCACAGTACCTTTAAAACTTTACTGAATTCAATTTAGCGTATGTATGACTTTTGATTGATGTGCTTATTCATCTACATTTATTTTTGTCCTCTTCTAAATAACTTTCTTCAGACATAACACGATTACAGTTTTTTCCAGCCTCCAAATCATTTTTTAAATGCACTTTTTGGTACAGCCTTGACCTCGTCCAGCGATTCAACAGTCGCAGAATGCTCTTTTCATGTTTTTTTTCCCCCAGAAGAGTAACAGATCTCAATGGGATATATCTGATGAATATGGCAGTTGCAGTATCAATATGGTGTTTTTGCCTAAAAGTTTTGAACAACAATGTGACGTTGCATTATTGAGGTAAAATTCAATAACCAGCCCTCCATAAATCTTCCTTTTTTTTACGGCTTCATACACATTAAAACCCCATAGTACACTTTACTCACCACAGCACCTGGTGATAAAAATTCATGGAACATGATACATAAGTTTCACCTTACTAACATGATTATCAATTAATTCACATCTGTTTCAATAGTATTTGTACCTACATAAACCACTTGTTAATCATGCGTTCTTGCAAACTAACTTGCCAAAACCCTTCTGCAACGCTTTCATTACATCAGATCAGTTCAGTTTATATCATTCTTATACAAAATTTAATACAAGTTCTTCAATCTCACTTGTAGAATATTAAAAAAATTCCTAATACACCAAACACAACTCACTCAATTAGCTGTCAAATCTAAACTATGCACTCAACACAACTAAAAACTTCAGTTATTGTTACAGACAACCATTAACTGATTGCCTGACAGATATACTGACATTAGGAAAAAAAGTTTTTTTGTGCAGTTAGCCAATTACTGCAGTTTTTATACTTCACACAAGTCAAATTTCTGTACTGTAATAAAAATTATACTATAAAAGTAGTATTACTATGGACTCAATCCCTTCACTGACTGTCATCATCATCTGCAAGGATTAAACCAAGGATGGTGTGTTCGGGTATCAAACAGGCAAAGATTAGAGCTGGTCAAGCTAACGCTTCCTCGGACGTCCCACACCTCTTTGTCCTCTCGGTTTATAATTCCATAATTGTTTGGGAATGTGGCAGTCATCCATTTGGAAAAGATGTTCCTACCAATTCAGCTGATACTGGGCAATCCTGTCGAGTATACTCATAATATTCAGTTCTTGCCATATATCTGTGTTTCTCCTATATGATCGTGGAGAGTATACCCTGCCACATGACTGAGAAATCTCATTTCAGCCGCTTGAATACGACTGGCCTGGCCTTCTGATAATGTCAAATTCTCAGACCCATAAAGAGGGGCAATCACTTTGTACAATTTTAGGTGTGTTTCCATCATGTTCACCAACACTGAAAGGGCGATGAAGACAGAACTGACACTAGACTATTGTAGACACAACTACCATATCTGGAAGGAACATATAACACTAAGCCATACACTTAACGCCCAGAAAACCAAAACAACGTGAAACTTTTTACTGTTAAATCTACAGCCCCTAAACAAGGATTACTTCATAAACACGGATTTGCGCAAGGATACAACTACAATTTTTATAATATCACAAAACTACTCACCCTTATACCGCTGATCATAATTGTAACATAATAAAAATCAGGCAGCAGGAAACAGCGGACTGTTGAACCATCTCGTACGTGTTCAATAACAGCTTTAACAGGCTTTCCACCACATTTTTCTACAAAATTGTACGGATTTTCAACTGACCATTTTACGTCACGGACATGCTGGAAAAATTCAGTTTAAAGCTATAAATATTACTACAAACACAAATTGCAGTTTTCTATAACTCAATTTTTTTGAAATGTTTATTAATGTTTAATGTTATATTTTATTTTATTTTTTTTTTAATGATTTATTTATTGGGATTACTTCTAACAGCTGTCAGTGCTGAAAAGCTAATAATCTTAATAAGTAAATCAGAACAGTGTAACATTAAGTATACAATTATGTTGTTGTTGTTTTCTAATGGCAGGACATTGAATCATTCCATTTGTCTTCTGGCATCCCAATAGAGTTTTGGTAGATTCCCTGTCTCTTGATAAGAGTGATCCAATCCCGAACACACAAGAAGATGGTCTCTGTTCATCACTGTATTCAGCTGCTTACAAATTGTGCAGTGGTGGGATTTGTAGATCTTAATACGATGGAGGTGTTCAGCAAGGCAGTCGTGACCAGTATTGAGTCTGAAGATCGCTACTGCTTGGTTTCTGGGTATATTTTTGTTTTTGTCCCAAGTGTTTCCAATGTTTTTCCACCGTTTACCACTAGACGCAAGGCTGGCCTCATTGGTGAACATCTCTTGTGTTTTGTTTTTAACAAGTCTTTTGATTGTTCTTGTGCTATGTAGTGTTTTTCTCCCTTGCAATGTTGTACCCTTTTTAGCTAGCAGGTCGGCTGTTTCATTCCTACTTATTCCTACATGTGAGGGGATCCACTGGAGAATTATTGTTTTCCCTTGTTTACTGAGAAGGTTTATTGCATCCTTTGTTTCTTTTACAGTGCTATCTATAGGCTGTCTGTTTGATGCGATAGACTGGATTGCAGACTTGGAGTCAACAAGAAAAACGGCTTTTTTAAAAGCTAGTGGTCTGAGTAAGAGTTGTTGTAATGCCATATGTATTGCCTTTATTTCTCCGTCAAAACTGGTTTGACGGAGTATACAATTATGTGCTTAAGAATTTTATATATCCAGATTGGCTGGCTAATGAAATACACAAACAATTTAGTTATCAATAAATTTATCACAAATTACTTAATTACATTTTAAATTACTCACGGAGATAAACATTTATCTACAACAAACATCAGACTAAATGTTAGTCATACGTAAAATTCATAAACAACATACTAGGTACAGGGCCTGATTAAAAGGTTTTAGTGCCCTAGGCCAGGGGTCTCCAAACTTTTTCACTTGAGGGCCGAATTGAAAATTTTGGAAGTCAGGCGGGCCAACAACATACATACTGTAAACTTATTTTTTTTAAGCTTATGAAATAATCAAGTCAATAAAATATGTATTAAATAAAAATTAAGCAGACTTATCCAAAGAAAACAAATTCATTTTTTATTCAAAACAATGTAAATAAAAGTACGGAAAAAAACATTCAAAGATACTCTTATGTATTATTTTTTTAATTTTTTATGTATGTTGGGAAGTGTGGAGTTGCTTCTGATATATAATGTCTGTCCATTGTGGCTCAAATTTTGAAGCTCCTATCACTAGAATGGATTTTAAGTGTTTGTCTGACAAGTTAGCCCTGTACATTGATTTTATACTTATTTATTGTTTGGTTATTTAGTAAAATGTTAAATATTTGAAGTATTTTGACGTAATATTTAAAACTTCCACGTAGCCAGGTTGCCACGGGCCAGACAAAAACCCTTCGTGGCCCGTAGTTTGGTGACCCCTGCCCTAGGCTAACAAATTTTTTGCCCCCCCCCCCATTTCTTACCATAGATAATATTTAATATTTAGCGATAAGCATTACGTACACTTTACTGATACAAGGTACTTCCACCAAATAAGGCCCACTGAATGTTTTTTATTAAGGAAATGTTGATAATTTAAGTGGGGATGCAACCAAGATTCGCTTAATATAACTTACAACACTATGTCAAACCTATCATCACTTATGGGAGCGAAGTGGTTGCAACGGAAACTAAATCGAGGCTAGAACGTCTAGAACGCGCGCAGTCAAATGCTCTAAGACTTATATCAGGCGGGGTGAAGACTATCTCAATAACAGCACTACAACTCTACATGAAGAACCCCCCCATCGTAAAAGAAATAGAAAAACTAGCTGCAGTGAGCCTAGTGAAAATGGAGACGTCCCAAAAGGCAAAATGGATCTCAAGATACCCACAGAATAATACCAGGGTAAAATCGCAGAAAATGCCGCTGGACGTCAGTAGAAGTTTTGCGCGAGAAATTGCCATCAAACACCTTCGAGGAAGCTACACTGCCGCTTGACCCCTTACAATACCGAGAAGTGGAAGCCCAAATGAACCTACCCGAAAAACTAAGCAAGAAGACGGACATACCAGACATGCTCAAGTGTTCAGCACCTAACATGCTCAGTGAAGAGTACCCGGAAAACGAATGGCTGAGAGTCTTCACGGACGGATCCCAGAAAAATGGAACAGGGGCGGGAACCGAGTGTATTCCAAACTCTTTTCTCAGTATGCCGCAGTTGGACGACACAATACTAATTTCGATGGCGAGGTGGAAGCTATATATCTAGCCCTGAAAAACTTACTTTACAGAATAAACGCGTTCAGCAAGGCTGTTATTCTGGTCGACTCCCAAGCAGCAATCCAAGCAGTAAAATCCAACAAGAAGAGGCTATCTCCCCGAATCAAAGACTAAAATCAATGATCAAACATTTAGAGGGCATGAAGAAAATGGTAGTATTCCAGTGAATAGAAAATGGTAGTATTCCAGTGAATACCAGCGCACGTCGGAATAGACGGCAATGAGAAGGCAGATGACCTGGCAAAAAAAGGAACCACCCTCCCAATGGCAAATAGACCCCTTTCAGTGCAGGCTACAAAAAAAATTATCAACAAAAGCACCCTGGAAGATTTGGGAAAAAGAAACAAAACAGAAGGCAGCCGGAAGGAAATGGGAAAAAGTGAACGAGCTCTGGGCCATTAACAAATCTAAACCAAGAAAAGAAGCAGTAGCCTGTAATGGTACAGAAATGTTTTATTTGATCAATTCAGTTAACATTCAATTGTCAAACTTCACCTGTGGGGTGCCCCAGTAACCAGCAATGCACATTGTTAGCCTAAACAATTGCCCAGACGTATTGCGTAACCTCCCAGTAAGCAGCAGTCCTTGTGAAACAGTCTGCAGTTTGTCATCCGAGAGTGAACAATACATAGACAGCAGCAGGAAGCAGTATACAGTTCGTAAATCAGTGGCCTCGGGGGTGCAATATAGGCCGTAAAATTAATTCGGCCTATCCAGTTAATGGTTAAAACATTAATTGTTAACAAGTGTAAAGTAATTGTTACAAGTGTAAGCGCGGCCAGCCTACAACATCTAAGTGTAAAAAGTTACGTCGGCCGACTTGATCATATTTTATAACGTGAGATCAGTAAATCAGTGAGAACCATGAAACAAAAAACCGTAAAATCAGTACCAACAGTGGCGTGAGTGCGAGAGAACTCAGAAATCGGTCAGCTAGTGAACTTGTGTCACGGTTATTACATGTGAATAATATGGGTGTGCATTGGAGTGAAACCATTATTAGGATGAGTACCACTTTTTAAACTTTAATTACTATATTATAAAATTTGCTTTTATAGACACCTTAATAAGAAACGGAGATCTCTACGAGAGGGGAGTTTATTTAAATATTAACAAAAAGAGAAAGTGTGTGTGTGTGTGTGGTTATATACTGGTTCATTTTCAATCTTCTTATATGTACTTAGTAATGTCAATTATCATAGTAGTTTAAAACAACATTTAACAAAGATACTGTCATTTGTAGAAGTAAAAGAAGGGTGCGATTTTCGATAAATAAAATAAGTATGTATTTTAGACAGTAGAAAATGAGTTAGCGTAATCATTTCGCACTTCTACCCAGATAACCTTGTCTGCAGTGGATTTTCGTCTGTAAGACCCGGGAAAATACAACCAAAGGTAAGAGTGTATTTACTTGAAAAACTTATATTGAAATCTTGAGTCTGAAGTAACTTATAGAGTTTCACTGGTGCCCGAACTGGGAGCCGAGTAATATATAGTCGGAAGTAACTTATAGAGTTTCACTGGCGCCCGAACAGGGACTCGAGTATAATTTGTGATTATATTCGCCAGACCTAATTAAGCTGCAGAACGGGTTGTTTGGGGAGTGAGGGCGAGTGTGTAGTTTATGAAGTATACATTTACAAATGTATATTTACTAAAAAATGGAGAGTAAAAGTGATAAAGTCAACAACGTTGACCTGATCAGTACAAGTACAGACAATCAAGTAAATACAATAATAACCGAAATGGTAATCAATGAAATAAGCCTAACAGAATCAGTGACAATGGAAGGCGCTAAGATTCATTCAACGCCTATCCAAAACAAGCAAAATGACAATAATGATATAGTTAATATGATACAACTAATGTTAGAAAAACAAAATATAATGTTAAGCAATAAATTTGAAACCAATTTTAATGAATTTAAGGGCGAGATGAACAGTAAATTAAATGCCTTAAATAATCATTTTGAGACTAAATTCGATGTAATGAGTATTGATATAAATAAACGTTTTGACACTAATGATGCTAAGTTTGACGTATTAACTAATTCATTGTGTAGTATTGATGAACGACTTAACAAAATATGTAGAGAAACAGATGAGTTAAGAGAGAGTGTGTGTGTGATAGACAATAAAGCAGACAATAATTGTGAATCAAATGTGGTATCAAAAAGTGATACAGTAGACAGTAGAAGTGATATTGAGAATAGAAATGTAATTGATCATAATGAAAGGGAGTATAGAGGTAGTTTAAGTATAGAGGGTGAAAAGAGGGCAAATTTTTCTTGTGAGATGGGTGAAGAAAAAGTTTCACCAGTATTGTTGGAGGACAAAGGTTCCTCCTTAGTTTTTGTAAAAGACAAAAGGTCTTTGAATTATTTTTGTGTATCTGGTAAAGCCAGATGTTGTAATAATGTTGTGTTGCCCTCTGTATGGAATGAGAATGTGAACTGTTGTGAGAAATATTGTAATGAGAGAATTAGAGAGAGAGAAACAGAAATATTTAAGTTAAATAGAGATTACGAAGAGTTGAGAGAGAATATGAACATTAAGAGAATTATAGTAAACACTGAGTATATTGTAGTTGATGATGACAAATATTTACCTGTTGGGAGTTTATTTAAATGTTAACAAAAAGAGAAAGTGTGTGTGTGTGTGTGTGGTTATATGCTGGTTCATTTTCAATCTTCTTATATGTACTTAGTAATGTCAATTATCATAGTAGTTTAAAACAAAATTTAACAAAGATACTGTCATTTGTAGAAGTAAAAGAAGGGTGCGATTTTCGATAAATAAAATAAGTATGTATTTTAGACAGTAGAAAATGAGTTAGCGTAATCATTTCGCACTTCTACCCAGATAACCTTGTCTGCAGTGGATTTTCGTCTGTAAGACCCGGGAAAATACAACCAAAGGTAAGAGTGTATTTACTTGAAAAACTTATATTGAAATCTTGAGTCTGAAGTAACTTATAGAGTTTCACTGGCGCCCGAACTGGGACCCGAGTAATATATAGTCGGAAGCAGCCCTTTTCAGACTAGCAACGGGACACGACTGCCTGGCCGCCCACCTCGAGAAGATACACATTTATCCCACGGCAACATGCACTGTTTGTCACGAACCTAACAGCAGAATGGACGAAGAACACCTATTAGTGTGCTCACGACTCGACAAAAATCAACAATCAAACAGAGACCTTGCAGCTCTCTACTGGTCTGCCAGAAACTTGATGGAATGAATTACGAAGTATCACCATAAGAAGAAGAAGAAGAATGTTGATAATTTTGCAACATTTTTTCAACATTTCATAGTTTTGAACATTTTATATCTTTAAATTAACAGCTATTTCAATCAAAACAGACAATTATACATTGTTTAAATTTAAATAAAGTTTAATTTTATTATTGATTCTTTGATAAAATTACAATACATTAATAAGAATAAATTAACACATAACAAACACAATTTACTTTTATTTTGATTGACTTCTGTTAAAAAAACGGTTAAATCGGCAACTCACAAAAGCATATTAAAAATATAAAATCAGATCGCGTGATTTTTAATTCTACGTACAAATTAAATAAATAAATAAAATCACAATTAGAATAAAAAAATAAATAAATAAACCTCCGCTCAACAGTCCGCTAAGGACCAAGGCGTACCGCGCGGCTTTTGTGTTAGTGTGACGGTGTATGGCTAGTACTACGCGCCACCAGCCGCTAGTTGCGGTATTCACAGCCAGATCACAATTAGAATATATGCTATATTTTTCGTTTTAAATGACATGATTTTGTGGACAGCATAATAAAAAAAAATATATATATATATATAATGCAACATTAGTTTTGTTACCTTCTTATTCTCTTAAATTTTTGTACCTTCTTAAAGCTTGCGCCCCAGGCTGCAGCCTACATAGCGTAACGGTTAATCAGGCCCTGACTATGTATCAGGATTGTCATTACTAACATATAAAATTCTACACTGTATATGTAATACTGTAGACTTTGGTCACTTTAATTAATAAGTAACTTCTTGAGGAAGTCACATAATCGAAAGGGGTTTCTCAATTAAGTACTCTACAATCTGTGATAATAAAATATTTCATGGTATTATATTTTTTCTGTTAATTTATTTAATTCACATTTCCAAGTCTGGATGTACAATTACTTGTATACTCCTTAACACTTTGTGTGCAGGCATAGTAATATTACGACGGTCTGACAAAACTGTTGTCAGCTGTTAGTATTGTAGAACAAATTTTTGTCACTAGATGTCAGCACGGTACGGGTACAAGTTGCTGAAACATTGTAATCAAGGTTGCTGTTCACAGCCACTAGTACTTGTTTGTTTACAACTGGTGTGGTGTTTGGTTAGCTTCGTTGTGTCGTTTACGTTTATTTAGGCTACAGAGTTTTTAAGGGCAGAGAAAAGGTTTTTAAGGTAAGTGGAATAAATAAATAATTTTATTTATTTGTATTTAATTATATTATCACAATTGGCGCCCGAACAGGGACGTGATAATATAATTAAATACAAATACAAATAAATAAAATTATTTATTTATTCCACTTACCTTAAAAACCTTTTCTCTGCCCAGAGTTACGTCACACGAACGTCTAGATGCAAACATGATTTAAGGTTGTTTCAATAATTGACTCTACTCGCATTTTGTGAAGAGAAGTAATTACAACTTTATTTTATTCTTTAAACCTTTTTAAAACTTCATATCAGACTATTTCTTGCCTCTTATCTCAAACGATTGTTTCTCCAAAATTAAAATAAAACAAATATATGCATAACACTTTTTCTGAGATTCACTACATGATTACGACAATTACAATTATAATATTACGCTAACATCTTACCTTAATAATAATGGACAGCCCAGCCTGCTTGCACTCTCACATTCACACTATTAATTTATCCCAACCCTTTTTATGCTTAACATATTTAAAGAACCCTTTATAAAAAAATATTGAAAGTATGGTTATGGGTTACCCAACGGCGTCACTCCTCTCGCTGCCATGCGCCTCGTGTGCTTTAAGTGTCCGAAAGTTTACAATTCACATTTTATTTGGGCCCGTTCACTTCACTGATTCTATTTTGCAATGTTATATCAGTTTTAATCTTGGTTACCACTTTCTACATAATAAAGTTAGACTTTTGTGCACACACGTTTTTATCCCGCACCCGGCCGGGGTTGAGAATTTTGTTCAACTGGGGCGAGAGTCACTAACAAAATCTCCCACCAGAACCCTAGGCATAGCGTAAATACAATGCCTTTTACTTGGTAGCCATAGCGGTGACACATTCAACACATGGGTTTTTCGTGTTTTAGACGTCGACGATATTTGGTGTTCACTGGTCGACGTCACAAATGTGGGCAGGGCTTAAACTTATATCCGCCAGCTCAGACCACGTGGCGAAAAAATATTGTCTCCAAGCCATATTGTTTCTTGCTTCTTGGCGTCATCTGCGCACATGCTGGTGCTAGCGCGTTTGGGCGCAGGTGTCACACAGCCGCAAAGTTCTAAGAATTGTGTCACCCGCACATTCCATTACAATTGTTTCATCACAGTTCCTTTGTTCTAACTACGAGTTAGATTCAACCGGGGACTGGCCACACATATGAAATAAATTGTTGGTATTTTAATAAAATAAAACCCCAAATTTAATAAAATAAAAAACCCCTCCTTTTTTCCCCGTTACAACACAGAAAATAAAATCCCAATTTTTCTTTGCCCAATTACGTCGTTAAATTACAAATGATATTAGTGTATTTTCCAGTTATTTTTCTGGAAAAAAGTACATGAAGTTTTGCCTCACCTATTAAATTCTCACACACAATCTCAGATGCACATTTCTGTTATAAACAGAAACTGTTGTGCTGACTTCATCAAAATGTATATAACATACCTCTGATTTTTCAGTACTCCACAGTCCTTTACCCGCTTGTTTTGCAATGTTCTCCAACTCTTGCACCCTGGCGACTTCCGGACCACCCCCTCTCACTTGGGCCAATCCTTCCGCTACCAAAGCTTCATTTATATTTTCTCCGGTTGCAATGTCTACGGTGGTAAACAATAATATAAATTTATTTGAAAATTATAAATATAATTTTGTTGATCAATAATATATAATTCTGATTAGAATCGCTTGTAATTTTTCAGTAAACTTACCCTTGCCCAGATAAATGACGCTATATTCACGTGCTGCATTTGGCGGTTTTTCCAATGTGAACAGAATGCTTTCTCCGACAAGTTTCTTTCGCAAAAACTCTCTTGCTTCCCAAGCAAATGGTTCATCTTTTGTCTCTTCAGACCTACAATATAATAATCTAATTGATTTGGATGTACGTACACACACACACACAAACATATTTTTTGCAAATAAAATCTATAAATAAATATTCCCTTGAAAATGCCAAATCTATTCAGACCCAATATCCATTGTCTGAAATTCCAGAAACTTTCAACATTTTGGTGTCGGCATGATGTACATCATATATAGATGACTTCAGATGGTTCTAAACCAAGGCAGAACATAACTGTAATGCTTCACTGTTTCAATCGTCATTGATCACAAGCCCGATTTTGTTTACTCTCACCTCTTGCAATACACTGTAAATAAAAAGACAAGAGGGGTCAACTGTATCATATGTTACTGATGATATCAAACAGCTGTTGAGTGCAATTCATATTACGGAAACACATGGCCAAATAACAGCCAACTGTCACCCACAGACAAATAAAAGTTAAGTTCCAATAAAAGTTCTATATCTTAAAAGTGATACGCTTAAATGGAATTTCATGGGCACTTAAGAAATAATTGATGTGTACAGTTATAATAAGGTTAGACTCAGAATGTATTAATGGTGAATTTAATACTGATAGATGAAAATGCTACTCACTGCAAATTTTGTTTGGAAAAAAAAAGATCCAAGATTTGGTTTTTTTTGTAATACCATACTGTTGTGTTTTTATTTTCCATTCATAATCCATATACCTATGTGTTAAACCGGAATGTTATACTTGGTCTTAAATCACCATGCAATAATTGTGAAACAAAATTACTCCAAAATCTATAAAATACAAAATCCACAATACTTTTCCTAAGTTCTGTCCAGTGTACTTGACATAAAAATGTTCAATCTGTCCAAATTTTACCAACATGTATCATAATATAAACTTATAATGACCAGTATGCATAAAATACTGTTTATTTTGTAAAAACATATTTCACCATTGATTACAATAATATAACCTTTAAAATAAACAGCCACACAATATTCTGATTCCTTTAAATCGTTTTTGGAAAACTATAACATTCTGCTGACGATGAGTCCAAGTGAATTTGAAACTGTTATAGATTTGGAACTTTATTCAGATGCAGAAGAATGGTGATAATTTAATAACCCAAAAAGAATTTGAAGTAGATTGTTGATTGTTTTCAGGACATACAATGGAATTTATCATTTAATTTTAAATATGTGGAATTTTCTGAGTAAATCTGGATGCACCTATGTAGGCTTACACTATTGAATTGTATATATAATTTGTTTTACCATATTTACAACTATAATTCTCTACTGCTAAAATACCCTAATGTCAAATTTGAAAATGATATTTCCTGCAGTATGATTGAAAATTACAGAGCTCAAGTTGTACATTGTTTTTTGCGTTCTACAAATAAAATACTCTTATGTGTTGCTTTATCATGCTTCAAAATTAATTTTGTGTTTTTTTGTAGTTACTGCTGTTATAGTATCGAAAATTCAATAGTTCAAACTTCCAGTGGTCCCAATTAGTGCGGATTATAAACTTTCTATCAAATATAAACAAATACTTCACCCTGCAGTTCCTCGTTTTGCAAGTTTCGGTGCCTTAATACCAGACAGTGTCAGCTGTTTTTCTGGCGGTGGTCCACCTTTTGGCTGTCCACGGATTATTATAGAGTCTCCGGAGAGAATCTGTATTAACATATTAAAAAAAAAAATACTGCATTAGTTTTACATGGTTATACGATTCACCACTGTTAATTTATTTTTCCTCCGACCCATAATATATTGTTCTAAGGATTTTAATTCAAATTTTTTTTTGTTAGCTTCATTTCTTCAGTTTCACAGAACTACTCTGTCAAAATTCATGTCATGCTTCCAAATACACACCAACATTCAACTTCTATACAACACTGGCATGTTAATAATGATTAAACAATCGACTTAATCACGAAATTTGAGTTAGTGAATTTAATATTTAAATTAGGGTTACGCTGTTCCTAATATAAATTTATATTAGGGTTACTAATATCAAAATTAGTTACGGGTTCCCCAAATGTTAGAAAGGACATTACAACTTTCTCCATTCACAATAGCCATGATCAAATCTAGTTAAATGGATCTAAGTAAAGTGTGATGAGCAGGTCCTATACTATTATTAACGACTATTTCAAACAATTTGGTAACTGATCCAAATAATTACAATATCTGTGAGCGTGTGTGTGTGTGTGTATACCGTATATATTTTTAAGGAAATGACTAATACACACAAGCATGCACAAGAACATTTCCTTCAAATGTGACTGCTGTTAAAAGAATGAGATTTTTCCTTGTTTTTCTATATCTAAACTGTCATTGTACTGTCTTTTAAATTTATAATGAACTCATTAAAACCCGACTTGTAAATCAGATAAGCATTTATGTGAGTAAAAAATAGACGAAAAGATATATTAAGCAGGTACACCATAAAATGGGCGTATGTTATCAGTTATGTGATAAAAACAATAACAGATACCGAACATTTCTTTTTAATTTACTATCAAACGGGTTTTTTTTTAGTATCAAGAGCTGCTTTATTTTTTATATGAAATGCAGCTATAAATCAATTATTTGCATATTGCAAAATTATCAAAATTTTCATTGCTTCATTACTATAAACTGACAACTAATTAATAAATTAAAGAAAACTGGTAGTTAATGAATCAAGAATTATGAAAAGCCACATGGTACTGACATGACTTGTGTTTCTACATTCAAACTGACAGAACTTAGGGGGATTATAAAAGTATTAACTCAAACTTCTTACAAAAAAGGCCTAACTCAAGTTTTATTGAATTTTTTTATAATACGCAAACGAAATAATTAAAAGAATCTTCCTTCAATAGGGTTAACAAGCGAGGCCACCATAGGCTCCCATTAAAAAGTAAAACACATCGTTTAGCCTAACGACACAAGTAATTATCTGATCGTTCCCTAACTTTTTGGCATTTTCTTTTCATAAAACTATAAACCAACACTAACTTGTTTAACAATTCCTCGGTTAGTTTGTGGTTGCGAAGCACTCATGCTGAATAGTCCATATGCAGGTTTATTCCAAAAAGGTCGAAGTCCAATCACGTGACGTCACGAAAACGTTAAAAAAATAAAAAACCGATTATTTGGAAAATAAATACATTTATGTTCTTCCAAAAATTTACATTAATTTAACCATGGAATGAGCCTAAATCGATATCACGAATCAGGCCAGCCGACTACGTCCTTGCCTATTTCGAGTAAGAAGATGAAGGCTGATGATGTGGCGTGAGTGAAAGCTAAAGTTTGAATGAAACGCATTCTACTAACGTAGAATGGAACTACATATTTTACATTTGGTATTAATGACTAGATAGTTATTGTGGTTAACATAAATGTATATTTCCAAAGCTTCATATCTTGATGAACAATTCGAAAACACAAAAAAGTTACTAAACATTATCAAGACATTAAGAATTTAAGCTGAAATAATAAATTCTGAACTAAATTTAGTAAATTGAAACAGTTATGGTAAACTGTTTTACAAATTCAATCAAAAGTTTATAAGAAAATTTGGGTACCCGAAAATTTAAATCTTTGGAAAGTCACAAAACGGAAAAATGCGAAAATATTTGCATGTCATGTCGCATATGATACTTTGTAATTCTTAGATTTCTTTCTTCATTTGCAAAACTGAAGATTGTTCATATAATTTCATGCTTAGAAAAGGTCAGGATGATTGCATATATTGCAATTAATTAGAAAGCGATTATCTTGATTAGATTATATAATCAACACCAAAACTTGAAATTTGGAAACGAAATCTTACGTGGATAACAACAGTACGGTGCTTCCTGCTTACGTACCATATGAGTTGGTATCACGGAAATTGAAAATCGTGGAGAAGCTAATTAATTAGACGTGTGCTTAATTAAAACTGAGTAATGTTTATTTTGTCGATATAAATATTATAAGCAAATGTATTGATAAATTATGCACTTAATCGAAACAATATATGAAATATTTCGAAATATTTTGGTGGAATGAATTTTCACATCGCAAAAATTAGAAAATATATTGATGGACCACAGACTAGTTTAAGAGATCCAGTGGAATGCACCTCTATGACAACTTATATTGTTTTGCATTTTTAATTTTGGATGAATACAATTTTTTTGCGTAAAGTTAGCTATTTAGGTCTAATTTCATTTACTTTTATTGCAAAGCAATGAACATTTTATCTGAAAATGTTACTATTCTTGGCAGTGAAATTAATTTAATGTATTCTGAATATATAGAGGTATACCGCATGTTTACTAAATGTGAAAATATTTTTCTAAATTCAAAAAGCTATAAATTGGCGGGTGCATAACATTACCAATAACTTGGATTTAGAGGCGTTTTTATTACTGAAGTTACTGTATTTTCACAGTATTCAGAATATTACATTTTAAGAAAATATCAGTAAAATTTTCCTGTTGAATTTCTTTTTATTGAATATTGTTTAATGCATATGATTTTTGTAAAGTATTTACAACTAAAAATGATTAAATGCTGGTACTGATTGTATGTAATACTGATAAGTCAGTAAAATTACTGAAGAAACCATATGGTACTCTCAGAATTAAAACATTATTTACAGTCCTACTACTTTTTGTTTATTTAGAAATCAGTCAAGTACCATTATTTTAGATTATTGAACTGTGGTGGTGGCACTCCTGTTGGTTGTAATCTGCAGAATGTTGACGAAGAAAGCGTCAGGTTTTTGGAGTGGAATATTTGTTATTTGAAAAAAAAAGTTATTTAATTACTGTCGTGGGTGAATTTTGTCTTTGTGCGTAATTACCGTAATTTGTTCACTGTAGATACATAATGACGCAGTTTTTACCACCAAACTTGCTTGCACTTTTTGCACCTCGCGATCCTATCCCATTTCTACCGCCTGCTGCAAAATTGCCTCACGAGAAGAAAAACAAAGGTTATATTGGAATTGGAAGCTTTCTTGATTATTTTGAGGTTAGTAGTAGACCATAAGTTTAACCTTTGTATAATGTTTTAAAACATGTTTGTTGTTTTCGTCTAGGTAGTTTGTGTGCCATACAGGCTTATTGTGTACGTTTTGGGGAAATGTACGGCTCAATTCTTTTCAGAGACTCAAAGAGACTGTACCTGAATCTCACAGTATCTGAGACTGTATATCTCACAGTACTGTTTAAATGGAAATTAAACCAAACTGCTGTTCTCAGACTATTTGTTTAGGTTGTATTCTTCAAGTGTATCCCAGTATGCAATTGGACGTAATTGTTATGAACAAAAAAAAACAAAGTACTCTAAATATGAACACACCATTCAACAATGTGGTATTACAAACTTTTTTTTGGTTTAATGTAGGGGTATTTATTTTATGTACAAACTAAAAAATAAAACGTGTTTATTGAAGTTTTTCAATTCTTTACAATGACAGGTAGCTTGGAGAGAGATTAAGCGAATTGGAACAGTGCTATTTTTATGACTTGTAAAATGGTACTTGAAGACATGATGCTGCCCCCATTGTTTCTCAAATGTTGATAATATAAAAAAATAATAATATGGTATTGAGTTGAACTAGTTTCAGTTTCCAGTGTACATCTGCGATGTATGTGTGTGTGTTTTTAGGCCAACTAAAAACTAAAAATGTGTAAGGACAGTATAACTTAGCCTATGTTGGGAGTATTGCTGTTGTTATTGTTACAATATCACTGGTCTACAAAAAAACACTTTTTTGTCCCAAAGACTTTATTGGCTGATCTATATAGTATTTTTTGCGCTGAATTCAAAAATGCCAACCATTTTCTCTATCACGTAGTGGTTTCGTGTGACAGCTAGGTAAATATTTTACATTAATAACATTTACAGTAAAGAAATTAATCAATGTTCAATGTACCTAAAAGGTGTTAGTTGAAGATTTCCTGGAGTACTTTGCATCAGGAACATCCCTTTTGAGAGTCCAGCAGTAATCTGCTAACATATTTGAGCTCCACTTCCCTTGATACATTTTTTCCATGCTTGAAATGTCTTGATGGAAGCGTTCACCGTGTTTATCACTTTCGGCTCCCATGTTTTCCGGAAAGAAATCCAAGTGAGAGTGAAGAAAGTGGATCTTGAGAGACATATTGCAGCCTAAATGTTCATATGCTTTCAGCAGCTGATTTACTAGATCCCTGTAGTTGTCAGACTCGTTGTTGCCTAAAAATTGCGTCACTACATTCTTGAAAGAAATCCATGCA
The DNA here is from genome assembly GCA_034769895.1 of Magicicada septendecula. Taxonomy (NCBI): domain Eukaryota; kingdom Metazoa; phylum Arthropoda; class Insecta; order Hemiptera; family Cicadidae; genus Magicicada; species Magicicada septendecula. The sequence goes on along the minus strand of CM068367.1, from coordinate 1,421,241,021 downwards.
CGTTTTTCTAAGTCATTCAACCGTCCTTCAAAATTTTCATCTTTTATTAGTTCTCTTATTTGTGGTCCTACAAAAATTCCGTATTTAATTTTTGCATCACTAATTCTGGGGAACCTTTCCTTCAAATACATAAAACCTCTTCCATTTCTGTCCATTGCCTTCACGAAATTTTTCATCAAACCTAATTTGATATGAAGAGGTGGAAGATAGATCTTTTTGGGATCAACTAAATGAGCATTCATAACATTTTTTTTCACGTAAATGAGAGATTTACGTGAAGGCCATATCTTCTTTTTGAAATGACTTTTGTGATCTCTGCTGTCCCACTCACATAAAAGCAGCAAAATTTTGTGTATTCAGTCTGTCAACCTAGCAGCATAGCGATCACCTTAAGGTCTCCACATATGTTCCAATTGAATTTTTCATACATTATCTTGTCTAGAATAATCTTCATATTTTCATAAGTTTTGTAAAATATATAAAAAAACACTTGGTAAGTTTCACAAATTTTTTAATTAACTCTGACAGCTGTTTCGACTAACTAAGCCATTGTCAAAGAGGCGAGTGAGTGAAATTACTGAACACAGGATGTTAGTGGAGTGTAGGTGGTGAACATCTGTTTAGGGTGATTTTAACCAATACATCTAATACAGGTTTTGCAGATCATTGCTTACAGCACAATCACTTCATAGACACAAAAAACATAACACTACTCCACAACATACAAAAAGGTAAAAAAATGGATTTGTTAGAAATTTTAGAAATTAAAAAACCAATAAAAAATAACAAAAATTTAACCAATGAACAGACTGAATTTTGTGTATCCCCTTTATTAAAATCTGTTATTTAGTTTAGTTTATTTTATATTATTTTGAATGTTCATCATTATTTTAAATTTTGCATTCAGTTTATATTTAGTTCAGTTAATTTTGATTGATGATTGATTTGATGATTATATTCATGATTGTATTTAGTTTTTAAAGACACCTGACTTTCCCTTGTCTCTTGCACCCCCCCCTCGCCATCACAACACAGATGTTCCAGATACGCCCTAAACAGATGTTCACCACCTACACTCCACTAACATCCTGTGTTCAGTAATTTCATTCACTCGCCTCTTTGACAATGGCTTAGTTAGTCGAAACAGCTGTCAGAGTTAATTATAAAATTTGTGAAACTTACCAAGTGTTTTTTTTATATATTTTACAAAACCTTTGTATTAATATGTTTCACCAAGTGCCCAACGAGTCATCAATTAATATCGTTTCATAAGTTTCTTTCATATTAATAGCATGTGCTAGTGGAACTGATGGAAATTTGTTTCCATTGTGAAGAAGGACAGCTTTTAGGCTAGCTTTAGACGAATCAATAAACAAACGCCATTCCTCTGGGTTATGAGAATGTCCTAGAGTATCCATCACTGATAAAATATCATTATAGTACACAAAATCACCTTCTTGAGAACAAAAGTTCTTGAAATCCTGTTGATGATTTCGGAAGTAGCATACATTAGTTCCGTGATCAAGAAGGTTCCACCCTTCTTTTAGTCGTGATCCCAAAAGTTCTGCCTGATTTTGGATAAATGTAAATCACGCACAATCATTTAGGTCTCCTTGTGTCAATAAATGAGGCTCGTTAGAACCTTCAAAACTTGGACCATGTCGATCATTCTGATCCTCTTCAGAGCGTGGATTTTCATTTATATCGATTGATACCAGGTGATTTGGTATTGGGAGATCATCACTGTGGAGAACAGGTCGAATCGCTGAAGGTATATTGGGATATTTCAAAGTGTGTTTCGACTTACTTGTTATTCCCGTTGTATTTGTTAAACAAAAATAACAGTCGGAAGAATGATCTTTTGGCTCTCTCCACACCATGGGAACTGCAAATGGCATATGGCGAGAGCTGTTTGCCCGCCCCGTTAAAAGCCTTGAACAAGTAACACAACAAATATGGGGGGCCCAACTCTTGTCCTGATCTCCTACCTTGTAACCAAAATAAAGTTGATAGCACTTTTTTATTAAAGGGGTAAAGTTCCGCCTTTGAAGTTTAAAAGTCAACTCACCACACACATAACAAAACGTGTCCGGATGGTTTAGGCACTTGCGCGGCACCATCCTTTTTGATTTTTCACACAAATAAAAGCTACTAATACAGAACAATAACACAGTGTTTAAGATAAGATGACGAATACGATTTGTTTGTAAAAGAATACACTTGCATGCCTCTGTATGTTTGTAAACTAAGCACAACATAACCTCCAAGCACACTTCTGCACAAATGTTCACCACAGCCACACATATTACATCACAGCAAGAATCAACGAATACCAAACGTTTAAAAAACAATCTACCAGAGTGCAGCATGTATAATTTCGCAATTAATGTTGTATATCGGCAATACTGAGGCAGCGAAAGTTAAAAACGTACGTATACAGTGAAACTTCTCCTAACGGACACCTCTAAATAGTGGACACCTCTATATAACGGACACGATTTAATTCCCCGGCAGATGTTATAGGAAAATAATGGACATGTTGCTTCTCAATAGCGGACGTTCTTAATAACGGACATGGACACTGATAACTAGACCCCAGCGCCAATTCAAAACTTCCGAATAATGGACAGTGCGAACAGTATCACAGTGAAAATTTGAGACAAGAGCGTGTACGGTCGCTTCTTTTGCTTATGTTGTCAGATGCTTGTTTACTAACGGGTTAACTACTGCCCGTATCCTACCTACCCAATTTGTTGTGATTTTACAGTTATGTACACCGTTCCACTATTCAGAGGTGTCCGTTAGGTGCGTACTGTATGTGTTTATCTATACGCATAAACATCTACATCTCGTTTACTATGGTGCAGAAACACAAACTATTAACTTTACAAGAAAAAGGGGAAATAATTAATGTGTATGAAAACGAGAAACTTAGAGCTAGAGACATGGCCGCACGGTTTTCTGTTGGAAAAACGCAGATTAGTGATATTTTAAGAAACAAAATAGTAATCGTTAAATCATGGACTGAAAATAAAAACCAGGCTGGCAAACGTTCGTTTCCTAAAACGTTTGGTCTAAAAGTTGACAATTTAACTTTTGAATGGTTTTGTCATGCCCGTAGTAACAATATACAGTACCTCTGAGTGGACCTCTTATACGTGAGAAAGCACTCCAAATTGCTACAGAATTAGGGATTTACGACTTCAAAGGATCTGGAGGCTGGCTCGAAAAGTTTAGAATAAGACACAACATCTCTTTCAAAAACGTGTGGGTTTTTTGGTGAATCGGGTTCATCTGACGAAAACGTAGTGTCTGAGTGGAAAAAAAATTACCTGAAATTTGCGGGGATTATGAAGAAAAAATTATTTTTAACTTTGACGAGACTGGTCTGTTTTTCAGAGCTCTTCCCACTAAAACAATGACTTTAAAAAGTTAAAAATGTACAGGAGGAAAAATTTGTAAAGAAAGACTGACCGTTATGCTATGCGTCAACATGATAGGCGAATTTGGAAAACCTGTTATTATAGGCAAGGCTGCTAAATCTAGATATTTTAAGGGTATTGACATCAGTAAACTGAATGTGGTGTGGTATTCAAATAAGCAGATTTGGATGACAAGGGAAATAATGACTGAATAGTTGCTGGCATTTGATCGAAGAATGGGAAGGCAAAATAGAAAAGTTGTTTTGTTTTTAGATAATGCTACATCACATTCTAATGTTATACTAAATAACATAAAACTAATTTTTGTGTACCAAACACGACTTCAATTTGTCAAGCCTTGGATCAGGGCATTATTCGTAATTTTAAAGTTTACTATAGGCAATACGTATTGAGACATATTTTGTCGCGAACGGACAACTATAAATCTGCAGATGAGCTGGCAACATGTAGGTAGCAGTGTTTTGGACGGAATTCTATGGATATCTTCAGCCTTGAAGCAAGTTTCCTCCGCTACTGTGAGCAACGGTTTAAAAAAGTCAGGAATTGTTTATAAGAATGACGGTACTTCAGTGATCGATGACAGTGTCAAGGAACTTGAGTCTAACGAACATGAACTTAATGATTTATTAAAAGCCTTTGGTGGACCTGAGGATTATGTCACTATTGATGATGCACTTGTCACAGAAAATGTGTCCACTGACATCAGCGAACTCATAGAAGATCTTCAGGAAATGCCAGTGTGAAGATGAGGATGAGAGCGGACAATGGGATGACGACGATACCAAACCGTATTACCCTCCATTGACACGTAAACAAGCAGCTGAAGAGGTAGGAAAGATAAAACACTATTTTTTAAATAAAAGAGATTCAGAGGGACTTAATTTAATATGTGAACTTCAAACACATATCGAGAAGACACTTGTACAGAATCTGACAGTCAGATGAAAGTATGTAATTATTTCAAACCATGTATTCCAAAATAGTAAATGTATAGATTTTTTTACTTGTATAGTATAAAAATGTATAGTAAGATAAATTTTGACTTAAATGTTGTTACAATTCTGTTTTCGGGCGTGTTATTTAAAGGCCACACGTTGTTGGCGTCATTTTGTAACGATAACTAGATCCGTCGTACTGATATTAGTTGTGTAATTAATTAAGTTAGGTTTAATTAATTTAATTGTTTATAAATTAATTTAATATTTGGTTGTGGTTTCATTTATTATTAGAGTCGTTGAATTAAAGCTTACAAGATTAATTTTTCTGGTTTAGCTGGCTCATCGTTTGTCGAACGTTGAGTATCGGACAGAGTTGGTTTCCTCTTCTCTAGTAGATATTTTCGGTGGCGTTGGTTCCAACTGTAATTAAGACATTTTTTGTATAAAGGTACTTACTTGGTGTGATGTTCTCAGGAGCAGGTAAAGTGTGTCAGCTTACCTAAAAAACAATATCAATTCAAATAATTCGTGGCGCCGTTTGTATTGCCAACCGTCGTATGTCGTCTGCCAAGCCTGTAAATACCTATCTACTTGAAATAATTGGGCCAACTCTAATTATTCATTTAAACATAATTTATTTATTGTTATCTGATCATTTATATCATGAACCTTTAACAATAGAACATTAAACCTTTACAATTACTTTTCATTGGTTTTCGAACTCTTTTTAATATCTCTCAGGGTGGTCAATCTGCGTATGTGTATTCCATACTCTACAATGTGTGTTTACTATTAAAATAATCAACATGGGGTTCTTTGAGCATACAATATACGAAAATGTTAATACAACAAAACAATTATTATTATTTAATAGGAGAGTGGTCACCTCAGATCACTATAATCTCACTTCATTACTTCTATAAAATTGTAAACAGACGTCTCGCGTCAACTTATAGGTTAGACCTGGCGTGTCTAATATAATGCCAGTTACGTTCGTTAAACATTTAATTGGTCAATTGACAAATAAATTCAGTTTACTAAAGTTATGATCTCTTCAGTAGATCCAACTATCATTAGGATACTAATTTGGATACCCTTTATCAGGTAATTTACTTATTTCTATTTGCATGTCCACAAGTTATTAAATGGTGGTACATCGACTTAACCTGTTTGATTCAGTAGAACCTACTGTCTTTACAATATTAATAAACATTCATTCATTCATAGTTCAAATGAATTTCGTTAATTCTTATTTGACGAGGTTCAATGCATCGTAAAGTTCCTTTATTTATTCTTAATTCTATTTAGTGTCAAGTTATGTTCACTTCTTATAGTCTACAATAATGATATTATATCACCATACTCCCTTTTATTTATATAATACCACGATTGCCGGGATTGTACACTGGCAATCGTATATGCACTGCACTTTTTCTTTCTTATTTCATTTAATTCACTTTATAAATGTCTTTTAGACATTTGATTCGTATTATCACTGAATCGGACGTTTACTATCCGCACAGGTTAGGTAAAAATTACTTTTATTTCGTCGAGAACTCTCGTCGTGTTTCTTCAGTTGATCATACAATAAGAATGACACATAGCTCGGCGTCCCTTTGCTCGTCAAGCCTCGCTACAGGTAATGTGATTGGTTCTAATCTCTATGACACCTCACTGACAGCTTCATTCGGCGTGGGTCTGTGGTATTGAGAGTACGGAAATATTTCCATCAATTTACACAAATATTTAAAAAGGCATTTAACTTTCTTATGGTACTTGGGAGTTCTAAGTGACTCATCTCAATCGTTTTCAATTGTTTTCTAGATCAATTAGATACCCTCAAGCCATAATTCTGTTAATGTTTGACACTTTTTTGATTTCACCACTTAGGCCTATTACATTTTTAAATTAAAACTATCTTACTTTCTATTATTTACAATTCAATTTCACCATTAGGTTTATTGATGATTATCCAGTCTCTTTCTGTCCTTTAATCATATTATAAACCAGTTATCTATGATAACAACTCTAAAATTGATCATAAACCCTGCTGTACAGTGTATAATAACGGTTTACCTGTACTGTTATTTATTATTGATGTTAAATTATTGAATAGTGTGTAGCGAACCGTTTTATACTTATTAGTCGACCGTATTTCTCGCCGTTAGAAGTTCGTATTTCTCTCTCTTCTAGCTCCAGCGGTTGGTCGCCAATTTGTAAATTAGTCGTGTGTACGGCTACCGTTTTACTCTGTAAAATGTAAATAATGTACAATTTGTGTGTAATGGGTGTAACGTGTCGTCTCTATCCGTAGTTCAAATGCATGCAACTTCCGCAGATTTCGTCCGTTGCGAACGTACGAATAACCAGGTCTCGATGTTCTTACCTGTTGTTCACTAGGGATGTGAAAATCCCGGTGGCGCCAAATTGTTTTATTAAAACAATTAAAATAAAATTCAAATGTGTATGACCAGCGCTGCTCAGGCGGTTTGAATAATTCAAATATTTCCGCCAGCCTAGGCCGTCTGTAGCGACCAGTAGTTCGTTGCGTGGGCTGTGCGCTGCTAGTCGTCACCATTACTTGTCTGCTAAAATGTACATAAATTATTGTCCACCTCCTAATGAAATTATAACACCGTGGTTACACTCAATACTTATTTATTTTTCTATTAATCAGTTATTCATTTAATACAAATTATATTTCCCTTTTTACTACAAATGCTCCGGTTATATACGAGACAACTTTAATCGATATCTGAACTGATAAACAGACTTTCAGTAATGGCGTGTGTTGGAAATTATACACAAAATGATTAGTATTCGTTTGTCACAGGTTCTTGAGATTACGTTAAAAGGATTACAAATGTTTAAAACAATAAAAATACACACCCTTACATCAGTTAAACTTAAATAATATATTGTGTAGGTATAATTTGTTTAGTGTAGTGTAGTAAAAGTGTTTACAAGTTATTGGTAATTAACAACAGGTTATCTTTGTCAGTTTATAAATTTTCAGTGACTTAGTATTCTTTTTAATCTTTGAAAGTAATTATGTTCAGTTTAGTGAGATTTCGACCTTTAGTGGGAAATAATTAACGTGAGTTTATTTAGAAATTTGGGTAATTTTAATAGGTACTTATCACTTCAGTAGACAGGACGAGCTCATTCGATCTGGTATTAATGGGTTATACTGCAATCCTCTTTAATTTGCATTGGTTCGGGACATCGGGCACCTTTTCCAATTTAATCGGTAGGATTTTATTTTCTTTTTTCGTTAATTCGGCCTCGACATTAGTAATATGGTTCCAGTCATCGTATTCCTTCTTAGGATTCACTTGCTAGTAACTTCTTTTGAGATTTTTGATGTTTTAATTGACAATTTTGGTCATTCGAAAACTAGCGTCTATTCAACGAAAGCGTCATATAACGAGTAATGAAATCTAACGGTAATTAGACACCAAACGACTGTTGTCATAGTAACCAATTAATCCCGATTGGTTAATTCTGAAGTAGTTTATTGTTATCAAATTTTGAATTTTTATTCAAAATAACTGCATATATTCTTATTGATTAAATTCTTCTGTCCTCTTCCCTACATATTAAATATTATCACCACTGTTATTATTTCCTTTCAAAGATTAATTTGGTATCCCGTAATGTATGGTTTTATGAAATATCAATGTTTGTACAAATCTGTTAATATTTGGTATTTACATTTCTCCTTTAAACTAAGTTCTTATTCTAATATTTTTTCTTGAAACTGATTTATAAATTATTCTCGGCTATTTACTTGCCTTGAATTTCTTAATCTCCTGGTTGATTTTATACAGTTTGCAATTATTTGTCATTGACAGTTATACATTTCCTAGGCCTTAGTAGCCATTGATTATTTTTATTTAAATTATTCTAATTATATTTCATCTCATTACAAAGTTTTTGTTCTGTTGTTATAATTGATTTGTTTAGTGGTTGTTATGTCTTGAGTTTGTTTTTGTTCTGAACATATGTCAGGGTTATTTTTTATGTCTTAATACTTTAAAATATAACACTTAGGCCTATGGACTGTAAGTTCCCTCCAGCCATATCCTCTTCATAATTGAAACAAACAATTCTTTATAAGTTATTATTAACTGTTGTTTTTAACATTAATTTCCTTCTTTGCTACTACTCTGAGTAATAAACATCATTACTTCTTGTAAACTTATTTAACTTAATTTCCCTCATAACATAGGGTATTTACCAACTATATTTTTAATTACTTAAGTCTTTACTACTACTTTTCTACATCCCATGTTAACACAAACAGTTTATTTTACCTGGGCTTTCTCCCCTGAATAATATTGTATTCTTTATCTATTTCTAATCTAAACACTATCTCTAATTACCCTTAACTATATAATTTTTTACAATTCCACTCTTAAATCTTTCATTGGTCCATCATTGATTTATTGAGTGTTTACTTATCTATCACTATCTTTTTAATTATACTATTGCTTACAATATCCTTTTTCACACATCACTTTCACTGTTATCACTTTTTATTTTACACGTTTATTGGTCGGTAAACCCTATTATTATTTCTCTTTGTCACTTAATTATTTTCATTATATTTCTCACTATCTTTACAAATTTTATTTGTATCTAATGAGTTCGTGTCTCTTTCTAGATTTCTTACTTACATATACTACTAATTCGTGGGTTAGTGTATTTTTATTTAATGGGTTTTTATTAATTATGAGTCATATTTGTCACATAGATAATATTAACATTTCTTTTCTATATTGGTTATTCACCGGTTTCGTTTCCTTTATGATATTGGATGGTATCATCTCCCCCTTCCCTCTTCTACATCATTTGTCTGTGTTTTATCACCTTGGTTCATTTTATTTTCTTTGCAGTTGGTTTGGTCTATTATTTAAATTCATTTTTCTTCTCCTTCACTTCCATCTTGTCTCGCTTTATTTTGGTTAATATCTGGCCAATCTCTGGGGTTGGGTCAATCATTTGTCTGTCAGTCTAGTTTGTATTTCTTATTTAATAATCACCTTTGGTTTACTATTCTTCCTCCTTCACTCTTAATTATAATTACTACTTTCATTCTCGTTATTATTTATTTATCAAAATATATTATTTCTTAGCATTTTTTACATACTTATTGATATCAAATATGATCAGGGTTTGGCAATGTTATAACAGGTAGCATTATGGTTTGGATTTACCTGATATTATTTATTGAAGGTATTTTAAGAATTAGTTACACTTCATTTCTATTCTTAAAGGAGGTCCCCTTCAACTTCTGGTTATCATGGGCTGACTTAATCAATACCCCTTCTTGTGTATTTTGGTTAATGACATATTCAGTGTTTGGCACCTAGGCGTTAAATTTTATCCTGCTCTAATCTTATAATACATTGTTTAAAACTGGTTACACTTCAATCATTAGTTGGTGTCTTTGTCTATATTATTATCTTACTATTATTGATTTAGTCTGATACCCTGTATAACTTAACATTTAGTATCAGACTCTAAGCTCATTTAGCCCTATTGCTACACAAGTTAGTTTTAACATGTTGCATCTGGTGTCAAGATACCAGTATGTCTATTTTCTATTATCTTGTGATAATTTTAATCTAATTACAATTGGTTTACATTGTATAAGTAACTGTGAACCTTGCTGGTTCTATTGAGACTAAATTCTCCTCTCTATTATACCATATTGTTACAGTTTTAGTAAGATTTGTCAGGTAACATCAAAATGTCTAACTTATTGTTTGTACTTATGCTAATTACAATACGATTCTACCGTTTCTATACATTAGTTCTGTGTTGGTACTACCCTTTTTACATTTAGGTCCATTACCCTCCAACAGAAATTGGATTATTAGGCATTTAGTTACTTAACTCTCCTGTTTTAGGTGCATAATTCACACATAGTGAGGTTAAGGTCCTATCATGGTTTGGCAATAATGTGTTTGTTTTATAATGACTTCAGTGTCTTTTCATTTCATATTATTATATGATTACTAATGTTATTTATGATTTTAGGTTTATTATATACCCCTTTGTCTCTGTTACCCATTTTAAACAGTATTTATAAACATCATTCAATAAGTAATATCCCTACATTTGCTTTATTTACAAGGCTGGTCTATATGATTCATGTCTGTTATTCTTCCAGATACACAGTAAATTTAACCAGTATTTATAAACATCATTCAATAAGTAATATCCCTACATTTGCTTTATTTACAAGGCTGGTCTATATGATTCATGTCTGTTATTCTTCCAGATACACAGTTAATTTATACCTTTACTAATTTTATTTCACTCTCCTTACCTTTGTTCATTGTCTCATTTAATCACTTTATAAGCTTTCTTTGTTGGCATAGTTATTTATATTAGTTCATTAGGCATCCTTATCACTCTGTCCTTTACTCTGGGCTTTCTTGTTATGATCCATTCATCTTGTCCTGTCGAGTAGGGTATATCTTATTCTTCTTTCTGTTTTTGTATCCAGTTGGGCTTTGTAGTGTTCTTCTTTACTCCATTTATAGTTTATTCTCTATGTCCTTGGTTTTCACATTTTCACCTAATCTGTCGGGTTAATCGTCAGTTAATTACATTTTGTCGAAGTCATTGTCATTATTTCTGTGATCATCTTCATCAGTGTGTTAAAGATGTATTCTTTATTTATCCAAATCACCTTCTACTTGTCTTGGTTGTTAACATTAAAGTTGTATGTAGCATTCTTTATGCTTTGTTATTGTTGGATTATTGGTAGTTTGGGGCCCTGGTGATCGTGATCTTATGTAACATTACAATGTGTATTACAGTATGAAGAATGTAGGCCTATAGATTTCATTAATAAACCATTTGAATACATAAAAACACTTTGTTGCAAAAATCTAGTTTTTACAAGCTTCCTCAGCTTGTTTCTGAATAGCGGACACTTCTCAACAACGGAGACTTTTACGTTCCCCATCGGTGTCCGTTCTAAAGAAGTTTCACTGTACATGATTATTGAATTTGGTCCCTCAGAGACAAAACGTATATATACGTGATTACTGATCAAAGGGTTAACTGAAGTCTATATGTCACATGTAGCTTTTGTTTTCATTTCCTCAAATAAATAAACAATGCGTGGTCCAAGTCAATACTGTAGTAATATTTATTGCAAAGTAATACAATTTCCAACATAGAAAATTGAAAAAAAAGTTATTCTTATATCTATAAAACTATACGTGATAGCAAAATTTTGATAGCAAAACTGGATTCCTCGTATGAAAATACATAAGAATGATATAAAATTTTGTCTGGGACAAAACATGTGTTGACCAGTGTATTCAGATTGCTTTAATTTATTTATTATTATGAAAGTGTTGTGTATTAAGTAATAAAGTTGTGTTATAACCACAAAGAGAAATTACACTGTTGCATGCCACTGTGCAATAATGATGAGCTGTGAAGCTTGAAAGCGTTAATCGGGAATTTTTTATATCGTGGTGTACAACAGCATAATTTCTGTTTGTTTTGTTCTACTCAGGGAGTTGATTGTCCACAAAGCAAGCTTCTTCTTCAAACCAAGACTTTGTTTTTGTTTGTTTGTTTGTTGTTATATAACGTAACAGTTTATTTATTGGTGTTTAATTCAGGGCCTTTCTACTATAAAGGTGGAAGTCACAATTCGAAATTTAACTCAAGACTCTCTTGTTCGTAAGCATTTTGTGGTTTTCATTGTTAACCAACACTTTTTCTGGTAACACGTTTTGTTTTATTTTACTTTAAACGTTTTGTCCACACTTTGATGAGCCACTGAGGATGCCTCGGTTGTAGTATGGATGAAAAATTTCATTTAAAGAAAAATAAGAAGTTTTGTTAGTATCTCAAAACTACAAACATAACAGTACCATAATTGTGCAGGGCATGAAATTGAACAGTGGACACTACAGAATTAAGCATAACATTAAAAATATACTTTATTGCTGTAGTGTATCGATCAAACTATTTTGACTGTTGCACACATCTTTGCAGTATTTTTTTTGCCTCCAACACTGTCTATCTTGAGTCACTTACGTTATTTCTGCCCAGTAGATGTCTCTTTTCTGGGTGTTTTCTTTTACATTAATGATCGCAAGATCTCTTCGACTTTCTTCGTAATCACTTCTTTGTTTTTTTGTTATATGTCTAGCTCTCTTATTGTCATATGCCGTACTGTTCAATACCACCTTAGCTGTCTTCCACTATTTTATATTACGCTGCTGTATAAATGTTCTACTTTATATTCTGTTCCTTCTTTATAGGCCTTATATTCTCAAATATCTCATTTCTATAGCATTTGTCTAAAAACATTAACGATGAGAAGCGCTACTATACATAATTACGCTAATAAGCCTACTCTACCTTCTTCACTGCTTTTGTTTTGAATGTTTTTGGGCATTCTAAAGTAAGCATTTTATATTGTATTCTTCCTGCTTTCCCAACCTTCCATGAATTTTCTTCTGCAGCCTATCATTTTTATCAGTTATTGTACCCAAAAAATTTTAAAACCAATGCTTTATAACTGCCCTTATAGGCCAATATTATGAAACATATTGCCATTGTATCTTGTTGTTTGTGGTCTTCTGTCATTGATTATCATATTCATTATACATATTGTGTTGTGATCTCCAAGTTGCATATAACTAATTGTAGTTAATATTACCTCGTGTATCCGGGTACACTGGTGCTCCTCCTTGCAACTTCAATGTTTTTTAAATACTACGCGTTTCGGGACTCATGGTCCCATCATCATGTTGGTAAAAACAAGAATCACTCACATGGAGTACGTCAACTTAATAAAATACAAATAAAAAATTTCACTCGCACATCATTCCAGAACACAAAGTCATAGTACCGCGTGTATACAATTACACCACTACACGATGCGCATCGTATCGGAACTCGCAAGCGACTAACCGTTACGCGTCACACTATATCTACCTTTATCTATGTGTTGTTCCAACACGCGTATGGCCGTGTCATACAGTCCGTTGGACTTCAAAGAAAGCTTGTCGTTCAAGAGCTGATTACCTTGGGTTTTTGAGGCCTTATAAATTTCAAATTCTTCCAGCGCGTCCATAAGCGTGCCCTTTTTATAGAAATGCAACGGCTTGAAGCTACTTTGAAAACTCGAGTAATTATGGTTCTGGTTGACTATATGCAAGGCAAAGTTTGATTTTATCTTCTGGATATCACCTCTAAGGAGATGTTCTCTGTACCTATCCAGAAATTTCCTGCCCGTTTGTCCAACATAAAAATTGTTGCAGTCCTCGCATTCTATTTTATAAATACCAGAACAGTTTTCTACTAGTCTGTTGGTCACTGGTCTCAAGGCGTTCAAAATACAATTACTCGTTTTGAAAGAAACTGCGAAACCGTGTTTTTTAAAAACGTTCTTAATAGTATTAGGCAAAAGATTTGTAAATTCCGTTGGTATATATTTAGTGTCACTGCTGTGTGTTTTGTTTATGCTTCTGTTTTTATATATGTTCCTCCTCTGCCTCGCTAATATTTTGTCTATAACTGTACTACTGTAACCGTTGGCCACCGCGATATACTTTATCGTATTCAGCTCATCGATGTAGTCTTCTGCCTCTAACGGAATTTTTAGTAATCTGTTAACCAACGAGTTGAATGATGCCATTTTTTGTGCAAATGGATAAAATGAAGAAGCGTGAATAGTAATATCTGTGGCGGATGGCTTCCTATAGATGTTGAACCTAAACAAATTATTTATTTTCTGCACAGTTATGTCCAGAAAATGTAGGCTATTATTTTCCATCTCCAACGTAATCTTTATTTTTGGGTGTATACTATTTATGTATTTACTCAAGGTATCTATTTGTCTATGCGTGCCATTAATAACAAGGAATGTGTCATCCACATACCAAGTGTATGAGATGATATTTTTGTAAAGCTTGTTTTATGCGATAATATGTATTCATTTTCAAAATAGTTAAGATAAAGATCGGCCAAGAAACCACTAAGTGGTGATCCCATTGTAAGGCCGTCGTCCTGCGCAAAAAATCGGTTATCAAAAGTGAAATAATTTCACATTTCATATTCATTATACTTAAAGCTTTCGTGAAGATGTTATAAATTAATGGTAATTAATGGAATATTTATGTTTATTAGAGTGATATGAAACATGGGGGAGGTAAGTCTCATAAATTTCTGTTTAATAATAGTTGGATAATTTATGATAAAAGTAATGTTGAATTGACCAGTGTAAGTGGACTGTCTGCACCATTAAACACAGATCACTATACAAATAATTGGATTAATGAGAAATATAACACAATAACATCATTGTAAATATGAATTTGTGATTACTCTGTGTTGTTTTTGTTTAGTTTTGGTTTTCTAGGTGTTCATGTATAGTTATGGTGACCATACATCCTGGTTTTTCTGGGACAGTCCCAGATTCCGACCTAGGTCCTGGTGTCCCGAAAAATCATTAAAAGTCCTGGATTTAGACTTTAATATTTTTTTTTCGTTTTAAAGCAAAAATTGTGCTTAATTTATGCAAACATAACCATCTTGGTCCATGGTCTGCTGAACTTTACTCTTCGTACATTAATACACAGAAATGTAGTATATATTACACCCTTATTAAATTTTAGAATATCAAATTGGTCAGCAACATATTTGTATTAACAATTGTAGTTGGAAAATCTTGTTTTTTTTCTGGTTTTCTCAAAACATCTCCGCTGCTAATAATCAAATAAAAACAAAAGTTTTAATTAAAAATTGTTTATGGCAAAATTTCAAATAAAACTGAACTTATAAAACTTATATGCAATAAATAGTTTTCATACAAATCACTTGTAAAGTTAGCAACAGGCGATTTTAAACAAATAAATTAATGTTATTTTGAAAACAATTGATCAAAATAGTAGTTAGATCAAAAGTTAGTAGTTTAGTTAGTAGTAGTATAGATCAAAAGTAGTTTTTATGCAGATTGGTTGTAAAGTTAGCAACAGGCGATTTTAAACAAATTAATGTTATTTTGTAAACAATTATCATTTGCATAAAATGAATGAAGTTTTATACATTTATAGCACTAATGTACCTGAACTTCCATACCAAATTTCAGATCACTTTTTTTAATAATTAACGTTAAATATAACCTCCACTAAAGGAATATATATTTTCAACATTATTTCGAGACATGTCTCATACCTCACCCCTAGTGTAACCTCAACTGGTGTCATATGTCCCTGATTGCAACTGAGGAAAAGTGGTCACTGTGGGTATAGTTCATTGTTGTTTGTTGTTTTCAGCCAATCGTTTTGGTTGTAGCTACGGTAGTGCTTTATGGTTCTTTTTTTTGGCATCGTACTTCAAAAGGATAATTTATCTAAATGTGAACAGAATCGAAGATAGCGTGTATGTATCGTGGTTACTGAAATAACAGTGTATTATTCAAAATGTAATGGAAATATTTGCATACTATTTTGTGACTTTTGCGGAACTGGTAATTGCTTCATGAGGCTATGGGTTTCACCATTACAACTAATGGTTTAAGAGATTGTCTAGGACTTGATAATGTGGTGGAGAGGTTGAAAGACCTCTTCCAGCATGATGCAGTAGCAGTATTGAAATAAATTATGGGAAAGTTGTAGTTACAAAAACTGCTCAGACTGATACAAATGATGTTTGTATATTGTGTCCTCGCCTACTTTGAGTTGTATTTTTGGACATTTGGTGTACATTTTGATGTCTTCACCATTAGAACTAATGGTTTAAGAGATTCTCTAGGACTTGATAATGTGGTGGAGAGGTTGAAAGACCTCTTCCAGCATGATGCAGTTAGCAGTACTGAAACAAATTGCGGGAAAGTTGTAGTTACAAAAACTGCTCAGACTTATACAAATGATGTTTATATATTGTGTCCTCTGCTGTACATGAGTGCCTGCTTTGAGTTGTATTTTTGGACATTTGGTGTACATTTTTATGTATAAATACAGATTGTGGAGACTATTTAAAAAAGCATCAACTATACTTGTATAAAAAAAACTGACATTGGTGGTGGTGGAGGATTATCCATAACGGTAGGGTATGCTGTAGCACCGGGCACCAGGGCCTCAGCTGTCAGAGGGAGCACTATCCAGCCCTAAAAAACAAAAACTTTTTGAAGATGTGAAAAAACAACAAAACGAAAAAAGTCCTCAATCCAAAATCATAAAAAGATGTGTGCACACTTTTCGACGAGTTGGCGTTATGTTTTTTAAGTGAGATATTGAATGCGAGATAGTCGAGTCAGTCGATTCAGAAGAAATTGTACAAGACTTCATACAAGACTTTAAGGTGAAATTAAAGAAAAAATGGTTCACTTAATATTTTCTAAGCTTAAGTACTACTATGCTCATTGTAATCACCATTTAGCTAAATGTTTGTTGTAATTTGAGAGTTTAATAAAATAATTGTTGACTTTCAAAATTTGGTATGCCATTCATCAGTTTCAATAATGGATAAAAGGTTGAATTTTGAATGGGGGGGGGGGGCAGTCTGATGGAAGCATAGAGTACCACGCGCTTCTAATCCGCCCATGTACATAATTACAAAATTGTAAGTGGTATGGAAAATATTTATAGTTTACAAATAACATACATGTTTGTACTGGTTATTTATTACTGTGCTTTTCTTTGTTATAGACGTTTTGTTTTTATATTGTGTATATTTTTAGTATGTGTAGGTAAACCATTAATAAGGTTACTCTTGTGTGTTCAGGACCCAAATGATACGCCTCCTCCAACCAGAGTTGAGACGAGAGAAGAACGCCTCGAAAGGCGGAGGCGGGAGAGAGCAGAACAGGTTGCCTACAAGTTAGAACAAGAAATTGCTGTGTGTAAGTTTACATATTTTGAAGATTACTGTCTTAGGGCAAAACCAGATTAGAAAAATACACAGTTGATTAAAATTAGTAAGTGCCATTAAAATAAATTGTATCAGTCTGCATCCCCTGCATTAATTGTTTTCATGTATCCACCGATCTTGTCATTTTCTAAGAACTGTACTTAATTATCAATAGAGACGTGAAGAGCAAAGGGAAGTAAAAGTATTATGTATAAAGATTTGTCTGGAAAAAAATTAAATTTCCTTTAAGAGGAAAAAGAAGATGAGGAGGGTTTGTGCATTATATACTCAAGCTTAAGGAATTGAAAGAAAATCTGTTCCAAAGAATTATAAATAAGTTATTTAATTACAAATGCAATCATGACTACAACAGAAAGTGTAGAACAGGCTCTTGAGTAAGTACAAATCTAATGAACTTCTTTTTTTTTTACTTAAAAATACATTAAGTCAACAACTTATACGCTAGGTAGCATGGTAAATATGTATTTTTTCTCAGCTATAATACAGATTTATCACTCTCTGAATTAAATTTGTAAGTTTTAGGTAGAAGGGTAAAAAAATAAAATAGGTTAACTCATTTTCAATTTGATGTGTATAAGACTGAACTGAATGCTATGCTGATTGATTAGTGCAGGTTTGTCTTAGGCCACTTAACGCATTTGTAGTAAATTTGTGAAACATTCTTCTCAGCTGAGTGCTTACTATTGGCATATTAACTTCACAAAGGGTGCTTAGAAATGTGACACAGCACGTATATTTTTGCTGTTGTTTCCATGTTCTAGCAAGAAAATAATGTATACAACTTCTGATTAAGTGAAAGTACTATACTATACGAAATCCAAGAACTATACTATTATGATTAAATATAATAAATATTTACTGTTAGCTAACGAGCATGCTGAATGATTCCAGTTGACACAGTTTTAAATTTTGCATGGAGACTTTCCCGAGTTCTTTCATGTATATGCTGTAATACGTTTCTAATGTAAAATTTTTTTATTAGGATATGTGTTGTAATATTATAATAGTTTTTCACTGAGTAAACATACATATTCGTTTAAGTTCTTGAATCTTTTTTTTTCACATTTTCAGGTCATTCACTTGTTTTTTTTCTGTCATTTTTTTAGCTTATTTAATGACATTTTTAGTCATAAAAATCTGTGTCTTGTTTATAACTTAGCTTAGCTGTAAGAGGTAAGATGTATGTTTCTTGTGACAGTTTTGGTGTAAAGTTAAAAAAAAAAATATTAAAGAGACATTACGCATAACCAAAAGTATCGTAAAAGAATGTTCTTATGATGACTGAAAGCTCTAGTTTTTATACACATACTTGTAGTAGTAAAGTGTTGTACAGAGTAAATTTATTGTTAAAACCAAGTATCAGTGTTGTTCAGCTTTTGTGCGTTTTATTGAAATTTTGTTTGTACAAACATCTTACAGGCAGTATGTAATATAATACCACTGTTGTGAGTGTATTTTATAAGACTTGTGTTATCTTATGTCTCTGCCGCCCTGCTCACGTATTGATTGATTTGATGGCTATTTATATTTTGTGTTTGTGTGAAGGCCACGTGAATGGGATGGGAACTCAGCGTTTTGTTAGGACAATAAATATTATAATTTTCAACACTTTATCAACTTTTGTTCCATTCACGGTATTAAGATGTGATATGTTGTGAAGAAACAAACAAATTTATTAATAAAAAATAAAAAAATAGTTGCCAGAACCTTACATTGCGATGTTTCTCTCGCCTACGTACCTTTTAAAAATACCAACAGAAGTTCAGGGTCGCCAACATATTGTGAAGTTGAAATGTGTAAACTTTTATACTCTTCCTTAATTAAAACACTGGACAATTTTGCAATCTGACTTCCCCCAATTCAGAAAATTCCACGGATCGATTAGACGAATTTTTCAGCACTGAATACTAGGAAATGGTAACAGGCGAAATGACTAAGCCTAACACATTTTTATATCACGAAACAAATATGATTTTATTACAACTATAAACATGAATTTGTTTAAACAAAAGATTTTTATCAACTACTTACCGTCGTCACTGACATACTTCTTTCAACTTTAACCGTTCATTGAATTTACTATCCCTCTATCTTCCTCGCATTGTTCTTTATATTTACACCAGTTTCGGTAGACCTCGGCTACTCAATTCACTTCGGTCTACCGAAATTTCTGAGGCCGCTGTATTTGCGACTGTACCGTGTGATGAGTTGTAGCAAACTGCTCGGCTACTACGGTCGACTGGGTGTGTGCACTTGGTTGCCTACCCGCCAGGCATTAGGCGTCGCCGTCACTCATTCCGTGATTGGTTTAAAGGCGGTTAGCGGGAATAAGTCGCCTTCCTGCCGTTATGAATTTTGGGTCGGAGACTACATATTTTCTCATGCCCTTTTATCCTCTGAGCACATGTCGCCAAAAAAGCAGCACACACGCGCGCTCTTACACATTCCCAGACGCTTAATTGCTTTTGTGCCTCGCACGGCTTGATGCGAGGTGGACTACAAGGTGTTAAAAAATGTCAAGCGTTTGTGATCAAAACGTTGTTCAGCTTGGGTTGCTACCACTTTTATCAGTGGCGTATGCTGAGTTCGAGACCTGGGCTAACTCACCTTAGAATTGAAGAAAATGCACTGGAGGGGGTCCCCCTTGTTCACATTTCAAGCTTTTTGAAGTGATGTGATTTTGTGACACCATGCCAATGCATTCTAACTTATATAATAATGACTGGTACTTCAACAATAATTATGAAATGGCATCATTAGAAAGACAAAAGCAAGCAAAGAACTTCAATACTTCATTTATTTATTTATTTATAGCATACATTTGTTCCGCCGAAGCCAGTAGGGCCGGACGGCGGTAGTGAAACAAATAAAAGATTACAAAAAGCAAGAACTATATCATTACATCATGAGGAAATAATATATAATTGTACTGAAGAAAGTTTGACTTACTTCGACGACGGCTCTGTGTAGACTTATTTGAACAAGAACTCCATTCTTCTCTCCTTTTGTGTGAATTTCAGGATTACACTTTCATAAAATGTTTCTTCTGACCACTTTTTCATATTAAGAAGAATGTTTTTCTCAATAGATATAACAGCCAAGTTCCTTAACCAGACTTGTCCTTGTGTGGCTCTGAGGTAAGTCTTAATCCTTTTTAGAGCGGAGAAACTTCTGTCAACAGTTGCAGTTGTAGATGGAAATGTCAATGTTAATTCTGCTAGTTTGTACACTTCACTAAACACTGTGTCCAAATTATTGAGTTTCATATAAATAGTAATCTCATTCACTGATTTTTTTTTATACTCATCTAGAGTATAAAGCACATTTAGTTCATTTTTGAGGCGAACAATGTCAAAAGTATGAACTATATGGTTCTTTAAGTTCTGTCATCAGATTTTGTGGGAAACTTTTACAAAATGTATCAAAATTGTTTTAATCCATTAAAGACACGAATTTAAGATCCTTTTGGGACTCAAACCTGAATTTTAACTGGGACATCACTGTGTCCAGAATTTCGTTAAAAATACGCTGCCATTTGGAACGGTCATCATTTCTCTGTCTTTTGTGTCTTGGTTCATATTCTTTATCTTCATATTCAGAATTACTTGTAGCTTCTGTCCATAGAAGATCAAAATCCTTATCTCTAATTTTCTGTAGAGTATCATAGAAGTCATTGACTTTGTTCATGCAGTAAGAAATGTCCAAACATTTTTTTTTGCATTATGTCAAACAGAACATCAGAAATTGCAAATATTTTGTTGAAACTAAGAAGAAGAAATCTAAAGTCGAATTTACGTAAAAAACAAAGCCTGAAGCAGTATTACTTCTTCACCTGTCCAGTCACCGGGTTCATCTTCTATTGATGAAAAGAACATGATAAGAGGCCTTCTATATTCTTTGACAGTATTTACAAGCCTTGATGAGAAATTCCACCTTGTTGGTGCCACTCTCGGTAGTTTCTTCTCCATAAAGTTTTTTAGAGCAGTTGTGCGGACTGTAGAATGTGAAAAAAAGCTAGGTATTCCTGATAAAGTGATGAAAAACTGTTTACATTCTGCTACAAAATTTGTAGACTTTGACAAAACCAAATTCAGCCTGTGACTACAGCAATGAATAGAAGTTGCTGATGGGTACTTATTTTTCACCAAGGTTTGAAGTCCAGACACATGACCGGCCATAACAGCTGCGCCATCGAAAGTTTGGGCTATAAGTTTTTTTGAACATTCTAAATCATCCACAACCTTGGTGACATGTTGGAACAATCCTTGTGCAGTTCGGTCTAAACTGACGTCCGTGAAGTGCAAAAATCGTTCCTGATAGTTTCCTTCATTATCGACAAATTGTAAAACTGTTGATAATTGACTTTTATTGGTTACGTCAGTTGTCTCGTCAAGTAATATTGCAACGAATGTTGCATTAGATATTTCTGATTTGATTTTGTCTGTAATTACGCTACCTACTGCGTCAATTAAATCATTTTGTATTACCGGTGAAGCTCCTCTAAAAATTGTTGCGGTTTTTAAATGGTTCGCTATTGTTTGCTCATACGTTGATACAAATTCCAAAAGTTCTATGTACATGCATTTATTTGTTGAATCACTAGACTCATTGTGGCCCCTAAATGGACATTCTTGCTTCCCTAGGAATGTTACTGCGTCAATTAGTCTTCTTAAAATAATTCTATTTTCCTTTACTTTTTCATTATGTAGACTGTCAGCAATCTTCTTCTGTAAATTAAGGGAATGATTGATTCTTTGAAAACCGAATGTCTGTAACGTATTGAATGCTCGTATATGACTAAGTGATTTTTGATGTTTATCACAAGCCGTTACCAAATAATTTAAATTATTAAATCCTGTCTTATTCCAAGGACTTGTATCGGTGCAAAAAAAGCAAACACGCCCAGCAGTACAATTTATTAGTTGTACTCGATCCAGTTAACCAAGGGTATTTTTTGTAGTTGGCCTCACTAAAAGATCTAGTATACACTCTGTTCTTTTCTTTATGTTCACTTTCAAGTTCTAGAAGGGATGGCTGAGGCCTACCTATCTTTACAATTTGAAGCTTATCCTCATACGGAAGCTGAGCAAATTGTGTCTTTGTCAATAGTTTATTAACTATATCACTCATCTTAATTTATTATTCAAACCGCACAGCACAAAATATTCACAAAATTATAACTAATTTTAAAATGAACCACTGCTTTGCGTGCCACACGGCCTACTGTCTCACACTGTTGGCTAGCTCTCCAAGGAGCGAAGCCTAGCCTACGATAAACGTCATTGCCCCCACCAAGTCCCTCACCGTTGTCATAGCAACGCCATTGAATCGTGACGAGGAAAGGCTTCGCAAGTTACTTGCGAAGCTTGAGTAAAGTAAGTTGCAGCGATTCAGGCACCGTTATATGCGAAGTTGTATTGTCTGTAATTAGTAATTACGCTACTACGAAACAGAAGTAAACACGTGAGGGAAACACGTCTAACTTCGATAAAATGAACAATTTTATGTAAGTTCCTAATAAATTTTTTTGTGCTTTAATCTTTGGGCTTCGCAGCTAGCCTAGCTAGCCTAGAATATAATCCCCTGACTTTTACAATTATTAAAGAATAAAATAGATCCCAATAGTTTGTACCATTACAATGTATATAATTATAGCTAGTGGCGGGGGTGCGGAAAATTTTCAGACCCCTGAAATTTCCCCCGAACACAATTTTCTCGGTAGGAAATTTCCCCAAAACTAACACGAGGATTTATTATGTTGTACCAACCAATTTATTGTATGTGATGAATGATAAAAAGAAAAGTAATAAAAATACAGGTTGCAGACACTTAATTTATTAAAAAAATTATGAACAAGTTTAACTTAACACGCGCGCGTGCGCATGCATGCACGCACGCACGCACACTGGTGACAACAATGCACCTTATTGCTCCGTCCCTTGCCTGTCAGAACTTGATTCTATGAGTCGCTGCTTGCGAGGAATGATGTTACTATCTTTGTTCTCATTAGGATGAATGTTTCGTTTCAAAAACTTATTTTAAAGATTAATTATCCTTAATTATCCTAGTTAATAATAATTGTAAAAGTTATGTGAATACAACATCAGTTGATATTTTCATTGTGATTTCTGTTTTTCGTTACTGATAAAAATTTCCCTGGGCAGCCCAAATTTCCTCCGAACCATGTTTGTTCGTTTGGACATATTCTGCACCCATGGCTAGTGGTAGATAAAACATCTATTTATCTGATAAATAGTAAATACTATAAAAGAATAATGAAACTTATGTTTTGTATCATGTGATAATTAAACAGTATATGAGGTGTAGTAGTTTTTTTTTTAGAATTGATCCGTAGAATTTAACTGGAATTTTGTTTTACAGGGGATCCGCACAATATTCCAACTGCAACCGTAGATCCATTCAAGACATTGTTTGTTGCGAGGATTGTAAGTCGAACAGAATTTAGAATTCATTATTGAGTTAAGAGTCTCTGTAAACAGTAAAAATTTTATTAGTAATGTTTTAAGAAGTTTATGTCTAAATTTTTAATAAGATAATTTTGTAGTGTTTTGATATTTTTTAATGACTGCATTTGTTTTTGTTTTTTGTTTTGCCTTCAAGTCAGGAAAATATGTTGATGTTTTAATCATGACATTGACATTTGTGTTTTTTTTTCCTTCTAGAACTATGACACATCAGAATCAAAACTTCGAAGAGAATTTGAAGTGTATGGACCAATTAAGAAGGTATCGTAACTCAATATATAAAGAATATTTTTTTATATATAATATTTTGTTGAGTAAATTGTTATGTAAACATTTTGTTGGTGTTTCCAGTAGCTTTATAGTTTCATGTTGTTTTCCATATAAATGTAGTAGTAGCTGGGAAGTATGCCAAGGGTTTGGCTTTGTACATGTCAGTGTTGGGCCAGTATATCTTTCTTTTCATATGCGCACAATCTTTGATCATTTTTCCTTCTCTTTGTCTATTACACTCGCTGTTGTTATTGTCTGTCTTTCCTTTTATTATCTTTGTTTCTTCTCTTCAGTACTACAGCCCAAGGTGGTGAGCCCTTGCTTCCAGCACCAATCTTCTCCAAAGTCTACTGTCCATTGCCATCTCAGTGTAATCCCTCACGTCCATTCTTCTGAAATCTTCTAGCACATCATCCAACCATCTAATCCTAGGTCGGCCCTTCTTTCTGCTTTTGTAGACTTGCACCCTCAGAATTTTCTTTGGCGTACGTGGATCATCCATCCGCCTCTAGGTGGCCTAGCCGTTGTAAGGGGCTTTATGAACCTTACAGTGTCTTCATGATTCAGTATCTCTTGGTTGTTTCTTATTCTTCATTCTCGTCTCCTTTAACTGGGCCATAAAGACATCAGATCTTTTTTCAAACTGTCTTAGTGTTTCTTGTCCCTTTTTTTTATTAGTGCCAAGTCTCCATGTCTCACCTCCATAAGTAACAACTGGTCTTCTAAGTGTCTTATATATTTTAAATTTTGTGTTACGACTAATTATGACTAATGGTTGTTTCTCAGTAGTCTGCTGTTGGCATAATATGCCCTATTTCCTATTTGTATCCTGTCGTGTATTGTCATGTTTATTTAAGGACACTTCATTACGTATCATATTACCCAGGTATCTGAACTTATTAACTGCATCAAATGAATTATCCTCTATGCATAAATAAATAAATAAACAAAGAAACAAACAAATAAATAAATACTGTATTGTTCCGAATACAAGCCGCACTTTTTCTCCTAAAAACATTGTCGCTAATTTGGCCTGTGGCTTGCATTCGCGCGCTAACGAAATTCGAAGTTATACCTGACTTCTGGCGGGACGAACACTTTTGATATCTATGAGTTGTTTACCTGCCTAAGCAACAGCAGTTTGCCTGGCTGTTGTTAACTCTTGCATTATGATTTATGACTGCAACCGTTCGTTTTAACAGCAAACCGAAGGAAGAATAGGAAGAAAAAGTGTGTGCATGCGCACGCGCGTGTGCTCGCACCCTTCTGTAGGCAGCAAGACAAAGGATGAGTAGAGGGGGTGTGAATAACATGTTTCTAAATACTGGGTAAATTGCCAGTGTGGTCTTCTGTTGTAACAGCGACAACATCGCTTACCTATACTTTGTTTTCATGTGGCGTTAATGTAGTGCGTTTGCGGTATGAGTGATATTGTGGAGACTAAAGGCACGCAGTCAAATAAAATTCCAAAAAATAAACGTAATACGTACGATGCGAATTATAAATTAATTGTGATACAACATGCAGAAAAAAACATCCAATCGCAAAGCCGCAAGAAAATTCAATATTGATGAATCCTGTATTCGATGATGGAGAAAACTGAAGGAAATTTGCTTTTAAATGCAAATACTGCACGACGAGCATTCACGGGACCTCAGGTTGGATGTTTTGTAGCAGTAGAGTCCAGCGTCTGTAAATACGTACGGCTTTTAAGAAGGCTGTAACGGGACAAACGATTGGGATTTATTTTATTCTTTAATAATTGTAAAAAGTAGTCGCAACTCAAGCTGAACAACGTTTGGTTCACAAACGTTTGACATTGTGAACACCTTGTAGCCCACCTCGTACCAAGCCATGCGAGGCACAAAAGTAATTAAGAGTCTGAGAATGTTAAGTATCAAAAAGGGTGCGAATTCCCGCTTGCGAGCTCACGGTTGGGCCAACGTTCACACGGAAAAAGCACGTCCAAAAAATTCTTTCTCACCAGGTGCTAGATGACATAAACTCCTCGAGATGCGTTCCGCCAATCCCGACGCAAGTTGTCGCACACAGAGGATCCTTGGCCATTTTGAAAATCATCAGTCGACAAAAGCCCTCAGACCGCGCGGTCAGAAAACAGTGCTCACGAGCAAAATACAGTTGGCTGACTAAATTGTGACATAATTAAGGTGAACAGCAGTGAAACATGTATTTGGAACCATATACAGCAGTATCACAGTTGAAACTGTTTTAAAACCGAATTTCGGAACGTTAAATAAATAGTGAATCAAGTGGTGGTGCAACGGCGGGGAGACATCTACTAAATGGCCAAGTACCATTTATAATTCAATGACTAAACTTCAGAAATAGGTCATTTGGACGTTCAAAGGCAAATAAATTCTAATATAACAATAATAAAGAGATCTCTAAAATAAGGGTGGGGGTAAAAGATCTGTAAAGAATGTAAGTGTGAGCAAATGAGCAAATACTGGTTTGTCAAATAAAAATAAAAGGTATACCGCTTAGTTGAATTAGTAAATTTTGTTTTCTTAAATGTTTAACGTATAATATTATAGAGAGTTGATATAGCAAAGAATTTGATGAACTGTTAAGAGTTACAAACAGAGAATAATTAACTTTTAAAATGATATAAATAAAATGGATTAATAGCGTAACCATGCGTTAAGTCAATTATTACGCCAAATTAACATCACCTATCCCGTATAGAAAATTTCGCCTAACGAACGTGGTAAGTAGTTGAATTCAAAAAGGGGAGAGTGTATAAAGGTTTCCATATTTGTCCTTTTGTTTAAAAATATTGGTGGCGACCTATAAGTAATTTGGAGTCTTCTGTTTTGGTAAGTCAGGGTAAAGTGTAATCAGGGCTAGCGCGTCAAAAGATCGCTCGAGGTAAGTAGAAGTCATGTGGGGGGGGGGGAATGGTAAAAAGTACAAAATGTTACAAGGCAAGGATTCCCTGTCACTAGACATGTTTTAAAATTAAAAGCTTTAGATTTCGCAGAAGAATTAAAAGTCTCCGGTTTCAAAGCCAGCTTTGGGTGGATAAGACGAATGATGCGGCGAAATTGATTTGCGCTTAGACGATGTACATCACTCGCGCAAAAACGTCCGAGCGATTACGAAGAAAAACTCCTTCAGTATCAGCGGTTTGTCATTAATTTACGCAAGAAGCATAATTATTCACTTGAACACATGGGAAATGCTGATGAAACGCCTGTATTTTTTGACATGACCTCTAACTTTACGGTGGTCCAAAAGGGAACAAAATCTGTAACAGTAAAGATTATGGGAAATGAAAAATTAACGTGTCACTGTAATGCTTGCTGCATTAGCCGATGGACGAAAACTTCCACCTTACATAATATTAAAATGGAAAACCATGCCAAAAGAGAAGTTACCATCAGGTGTAATTTTTTGCTGTCACGAAAAAGGTTGGATGACAAACGATCTTATGATAGATTGGTTAAAATTTGTATGGAAGAAACGGCCAGGAGCATTATTAAAACGATGCGGTTTGTTAGTGCTAGATTCATTTCATGGTCACACTACGGATGAAATAAAAAAGCTTCTTTATGAAGAAATGAACACTCATATTGGGTTATTCCATGTCAAATCAACCAATGGTCTGGAACTTGAAGTCTCAGAAATCAATGATTTTTTGTATATATGTAGTAGTACTATCAGTTAGGATAAAAAAATGCAAAATTTCAAATTTTTCCCATTTTTAGTTTTTGAGTTATAAATTTAAAAAAATACAAAAATCGACTGTTTTTTGACACGTTTTGAAATATTCAAAAGCTTATAGCTCCAAAACTATTTGTCCTATAAAGCTAAAACGTGCGCCATTCTCTTCAGAATTACAAGGGCTTTAATTTGATATATCACTCATATATTATACTAGATTAATTTTAAAATCTGTAGAAAAAAAAAACAAAAACTTTTTTTTTAACTCAAAATCGAAATTTTGAATTTTTTCGAAAAAAATATGTTACATGTACATGTTATTAGAATGTATGGACCAAATTTCATGATGGTATTCCTATGGCTTCTATTATAAAAAAATAAAGTAATAAGTTAAATGCCTGAACTTTAGTGGACATAACTTACCGCATTTGTGGTGCTATGACTCCCTTAGTGATTATACTTGTAATTAGCTAGTTATGGCTGCTTCATGAAGATAAAATAGGTTGTGTTCTATTTAAATAATTTCTCTCTACTTTGGCACTTTAAAAAATAATTGTATTTCAATACAAATCAACTGTGTTACAACTACATTGCATCGTTATTTTACACTATATACACAGAACTTGAGTTGAAAGACATCTCTCGCTTTTAAGTAAATCCATTTACAATTTAAAATGTGCCAGTAATAATCAAATTTGATAATCAAATGCACACTAACTGTTTTAAAGTCTGAAAGTTTGTAAGTTAAGTTTATAAATACAATGCAGATTTCTTCTTCAATAAAATTTGGGAAGCTTTAGTCATTTCTTCAGCAGATAATTTATAAGTCCTGCCAGTTTCAGTGATTGGGTTAATGTTATAAATAATAAAGTTTTGTGGCACTGTTAAAGTATCTGGTCTTCTTGGGTAAGCAAAAGAAGGTGCTGGTCCACTAGAGTAGAGAAAAGGTACACTAACTTCTTTTTCAGAGTCATTTTTTGATAATACGCATGCTACCCACCATTTGCTGTCGTATGCACAAGCAACATATCCGCTTATTTGTTCAGAAGGGACACCATCTGCGTCTGGAGCTACTTGAATATGTGAATACTGGAACCTTTTTTGTACATGTATAGGCTTCCCTTCAAAGTTCTTTCCCATTGACACATAGTCTTTCTTACCAGGTATTAGTCTACTGATTTTGTCACTGCAGTAAAATTCTTTCACCAAAATGGCTGTCTCTTGAGGAAGTGGTTTACCATGCTTGGTATCTGGAGTTGACAGTATTCCTTTTTCTTCCACTAACTTTTTTGACTTTCTTGCCATGTAGTTGGTAACACCAAATTCGCTTTTAATTTTAGCGCATGACCAACTTCTAGGTAAAGATGTTAATATAAGAAACTTCTCATTTTTATTTGAAATTTTAAACTTTTCCTTGAATTGGTCAATAATTTCAGATTCAGCATCTTCCCAATCACATACCTTTTGGTGTGTGTTGCCTTTCACAAAAAAAAAAAATGTTTTATCTAGTTTGGACTTTATTTTTTCAATTTTTTGTTTACAATACTTGTTTGAACTGGCACATTTCTTTTTTACTACTGGTGACTCTCCTATGGAAGTCAAAGAGGCATTTAATTGATTGAAGCCTTCTTCAACATCCATAAATTCTGTCTCATCTCCATTTTGTTTACTAGTACCTGGTTTTGAATTGTCTTGCTTTTCTGGGATTTCGTCCTGCACAGGTTTCGTTTCATCGCCCAGTTTCAATCTACATGCTGTACAAATTTTCATACTTTCTTTAATATCATATTGTTTCAAGTCTATCATCCAAGAACTTACACTCCTAAGATCTTTTTTAATCCAGTGAGAATTTCTTTTAAATGGGTTGCAACAAAAAATAGACCACTTCTTGTCCATTTTAGGTACCAGTACCTAAACACTAACTTTGAACTAAAAATTTAAAATTATTTAGAAGAAAATTATGTAACTAAATGATAAAAACTAAAACCACTAATATTATTTACATTATTTAAAAACACTACACATAAAACAAGTTGCAAAAGAAAACACCAAACTATATTCACTGCTAACACACTACACTTAAAAAAAAACAAAAACTGATTGAAAAAGAAGACAACATAATAATGTATTCACTACTAGACTGCTCAAACAAAACTGGCAAAGGATGAGGCTTACTCATACTTGAACAAGTTGCAACTTGTTTGTGTGACTCACTGCTCCCCCTCTCTTCACACACACACACACACACACACACACACACACACACACACACACACACACACACACACACACACACACACACACACACACACACACACACACACACACACACACACACACACACACACACACACACACACACACACACAACCTTCTTATAGATGTGCCTTCTACATCTTTATCTCAACTTTCTAAAAAATCAGTTATATAAAAATATTCACACACAAAAAACTGAAAAATTTATTTTCAAAAACTTTGAACTATTAAAAAATAAAGCCTTGTATTTTTATGCAAGTTTTTTTTTCAACTGAAGTGGAGATACACTGTATATGTCATATTTTAAACAATAAAATTTACTTTGCTAAAAGTCATTATACATACTGCAGTTTTAAGTTATTTACCATACCCGATAGGATTCGTGAGCCATTAATGGGTGACTGAGCTTCCACAAAACGTTTCTTTTTGACATGATCCCATTGAGATACCATCATAAAATTTGGTATGTGCATTCTTATATTATGCACATTAAACATATATTTTTTCAAAAAAATTCAAAATTTCGATTTTGAGTTATGAAAAAAAAGTTTTTGTTTTTTTTCTACAGATTTTAAAATTAATCTAGTATATATGAGTGATATATCAAATTAAAGCCCTTGTAATTCTGGAGAATGGCGCAAGTTTTAGCTTTATAGGACAAATAGTTTTTGAGTTACAGGCTTTTGAAGATTTAAAGACAAAGCAAAAAACGACATTTTTTTGTTTTTAAACATGTATAATTCAAAAACCAAAAGAGAAAAAAAATTGAAACTTTGTATTTTTGACTATATTTATGCATAGAACATAAATACCAAGTTTCACTCATTTTGAATAACCTTGAGTCTAAAATTATTTTTTTATTGGTTGATTTGGTGTGGAATGACCCTATTGCCGTTATTCCTGGAGGAATGACAAGTCAGTTGCAGGTGATGGATGTTGTAGTAAATAAGCCTGCGGCGTTTATATAATAATTGGTTGGTGGCAAGAAATCATCCTTTGACTCCTACAGGAAAAATAACAAAAAACCATCCGTAACAGAACTCTGCAACTGGATCAAGAGTGCATGGGAAAGCATTCCACCAGAATTCATAATTCGTGGTTTCAAAAAGTGCTGCATATCAAACTGCATGAATGGAATGGAAGACGATGTCATTTATGAAGAGGACGAAGGGACCGTATCAGGGACAAGTGACAGTGAAATTGAACAGTGACAGTGATTAAGTATGGGAATATTTTAAAATGCACAAAATATAAACTATTGTTCACTACTATAAAATAACTTAACAATAAAAAGTATAATTTTTATGAACGGTTAGTAAATAATAATAATAATGTAACAATAATGTACTTGTATGTGCTATTTCTTTCTTCATCTCAATAAAATTTAGTAATTCTTATTCAAACGGTGACTTTACACTTTTTGCAAATTTTTAACCTTTAACCTACGGTAATTTTTGGGGTGCGGGTTACATTCGAGTGCGGCTTGTATTCGGAACAATACGGTATTTATCTTTTGCATCTGCCATATCCAAATCTTCCACTGTGTGTGTTTTAGTTTACGTATATTTTGTATTTCATAATTTTTCTCAATAATTTTTTAATATCCCCCCCCCCCCGCTTAGCTGTTTTTTCTTCAGCTTCAGCTTGTATGTGTAGTTTTGACTTTCTTTTAATTTCGGTACTTCTTGTCTCTTGTAGTCGCCACTTTCATTCTATACAGATATTTCACCTCAAGTGCCTGCCTGTGTACTGCTCTTGTCGCAGTTGATATCACCCATGACTTATCCTTGTAATTGTGCTCTCATAATATATTTTTCCTTTCATTTTTGTCAAACATTTGTTTTGTGATGCTGTTAAACATTTTTTTGTAGTTTTATTAATTTGATCATTTGAGTCTGTACTTTGCTTTCAGTTTTCTAGTTTTAAACCCAAGTACTGAAACTGATTTATTTGTTCAGTTTTCTCTTGGTTAATCTGTGATGCCCTTTTCTGCTGTTACTTGTATTTTCACGTGTTTCATACTATATTCAATCAGGGTCTCATTTCAAATGTGGGGATTGTTTTGTAAATCGTCCTCTTTTTCTGGCACAATAATTGCACAATTCACAAATGCATATTATGAATTAATATAATATACAGTAGCGTGCAAATTAATCCGAACACAGTAGGCCTACTTTATTCACAAACTAAACCACACAAGTACATTTAGAAAAATAACTAGTAGCTGATATGCCCTCCTTTGTTCCTAATGAGGTCAGAGACACGTTTCGGCATCGATTCGACAAGTGTGTTGCAGATTTTGTTTATTTCTTCATCATGAAATACCTTTATGACAGCTTCAATCAGTGCATTTTTTGTGGTACAGTTCATTTTTTCCACTCTCTGCTTTGCGATAGCCCACAAGTTTTCTATTGGATTCAAATCCGGGGAATTGCCAGGCCAATTTAAAACAAATTTTGTGTTGTTGAAAAAAAGCTTTTACTTTTTTGTCAGTATGGCATGGTGCTAAATCTTGCTGGAACATTCCGTTGCCTTCTGGGAACAGGTCCTGAAGTTGTGTGATGACTCTTGTTTGCAGAATGTTGATGTATTCATCACTTCTTAGTATACCATTCACTGGAACCAATGATCCAGGGCCTTTAGAAGTAAAGTTACCCCAAAAAATTTTTTTTTCAGGGTGCTTAACAGATTGCTGGAGGTCGCTGGTGACGTTTTTTCATTAGCTGCTTTTCTAACATAAGGCACTTTTTGTCCCTGAACAAAAAAAAGTGTCTCATCGGAAAACATTACATTTTTCCAGTCTTCTATTGTCCAGTTTGCATGTGCTTTGGCCCACGCTAGCCTTTTTTTTTGCACATTACGGTGATTAAAAGCTGTTTATTAATTGGTTGGCGAGCTTTTCACCCAGCTGCAAGCAGTCTACGTCGAACTGTTGTCACATGAACATTTGTTCCACTAGCTGCTAACTCTCGATTCAAATCCACAGCAGAAAGTGTAGAGTTAATTTTACTTTTTCTCTCACCTACATCCGATCTTGTGATGAAGTAGTTTTCTTTTTTCGGCCACGACTTCCCTTTCTTCGTGGTGAAACCGAACCAGTTTCTTTGAACTGCTTTACAAGAGCATTCACAGTTCTTAGGCCTACACCACGCTCAATAGCTATTTGACGCTGTGTCATATTGGTGTGCTCAGAAAGAGCAACAATCTTGGAGCATTTTCTCGGAGTTATATCCATTACTACATATGCACTACACTACACTACACAAAGTATAGAAACTTTAAAATTCTAATTTCAGAAGAAGCAATAACAAAACTTACTCAAAGTATTTTATTCACAACACAATAAACTCAAAACGCCAAGAACATAACCTCAAACTACTAAACAACATGAAGACAACTAAGAGAATGTGTTTTGGTTAAACAGTGTTACCACCGTGAACAAATAAACTGAAATTTCCCTGCGTTAAACAGATATGTCCCTGTGTTCGGATTAATTTGCACGCTACTGTAGGTATCTTTTTGTGTATTGTTAAGGTCTTCAAGTTGCACGAATAATTACGAATTTTTCATTGCCTTGTGGCGACGGGTGACCCGTTCTTGCAGCTTTACGTTTTGTACAGTTATTCATTTTGAGACTATCAATCAGTTCATCATTGGGTCTAAAAAATTATCATTTGCTCAGAAAGAGTTTGTAAATTGTTAAAATTAAAGATAATCACTTAGCAACACAACACTGAAGACGATGTGTTTGTTAGCAGGTGTTATTGATCACATACTTGGTTAGTTACTTACCAGATATATGTGATAATGCATACTGGGTTTAAAGTGTGTGTAGTTTCACCGCAGTTTGCCCTAAAAATTCTCAATTGTTTTTCTTTAAAATATATGTATTCCATAGTGTTATTGTAAAAGTAATACAAAAAAAATATTTTCTATATAAGTAACTTGAAGTTTCTTGCAGCAATTATATAATGTTGTGATGTTATTTAATTTGTTTCTTCTGCAAGTAGTGTAATTTCATATTTTCTTTTTTTAACACCTGATGCACGTTTCACTGAAAAATGTCAGTATCATCAGAGGTTTGTAAGTAAATTAATAACAATCGAAATAATTCTGTTAATATAAAAAATAATTGTTATTTTTATATTATTATATTATATTTTATATTACATTATTTTTATATTTAATATTATTTCGATTGCTATTAATTTACTTTCAAACCTCTGATGATACTGATATTTTTCAGTGAAACATGCATCAGGTGTTAAAAAGAAAATACGAAATTACACTACTTCCAGAAGAAACAAATTGAATAACATCACAACACTATATATACTGTAAAAAAAAATTATATATAACACTATTTGCAGAAATAGTGTTTTAAAAAACACACAAAACAAACTAACACAGCCACAAATGTAAACAGACAGAAACTGCTGGAACAATCCGCATGGACTGGTTTCGTGACGTAATATCTGACGTGAGATGGCGGTCAATTAGATAAAGCAAAAAGGAATGACTACGTCGAAATACAGCACGTGAGAGTGGTAAAGTGTGGAATCACCATTGAACGTAACCGTGTCGGAGTATTTTGTCAGAAAACAGAATAATGTTGGCAAAATCGTAACAACATATTATCTCGCCAGCGGCACTTTTTTTGAACAAATCAACTGACATAATGTCTCGTTACTAACCATTAAAGGGTGTACAGTTTACAGACTCAGTCTCAGTGAATGAAAATTTTTAACTTATTATTATTATTACGTGTTTCCAGATTGTTCTCCGATGACACGATGTCTCCTGTAATGTTCTCCGCCATTGTCCAATATGAGTTGTCATTCAGTATTGCGTCCATATTTGTTTTGAGTCTTGGCACTCCTGGGATGTCTGTCTGGCAATCCACTAATATGTGCTGTAAGGTCTCCTCATGCTGATGACATAGGAGACAGGTAGCAGTTTGGGTCAAGTTGAATTTGTACTAGTATGACTGGGTTACAATATGGCCAAGTCTTCCTCTGGAGCTGAAAGTGTGAACACTTCTAGGAGTGTTTCTATATATGGAGATACCTTGTGTACTGACATGCTGTTTGTACGTTGGACCTTTGGCGGAATTGAAAAATGCATCCTTCCATGTCTCTGTGAGACTTCTGTTGAAATCCGAAGTGGCAGCCAATAGTTACATTTGATGATGAAACGTTTGAAAGTCTCAGAATGAATAATTGTACAAAATATACGAAGTTGCACTACTGTACAATAAGGCAGTAAAAAAAATTTGGTTGCAGCATATTTGGTCTTAACGATATTGTTACGACGGTCTACTCGATCGTCGTAGGTACAGTGGAAAACAACAAAATACAAGACACCAATTAAGTCACTAATCACCAGCTTTAATTTTTACAGTGTTCACACGCAATAAAATGTCACTAATATTAAACACAATTGTATTACAATTATACCGCCCGATTATAAAACGCAACACTTAACTAATAACCACTTGAACGCACACAGTAATTTCGCCCGATAATTACTTGAACCGAACTGTAAATATATCGCTGCTATACTGACTGCTGAGCCCGCTGCTGCCAAGTATTTATACAACGCTCACAGACCAGGATGTTCTTAATTGCGTCTTAGCGTTCGTATGAACTACGTAATTAACTGCGGCCTTGGCACAGTCCGCATGGCTGACGGCATCGAGAAGACTCTCGCATATGCGTCTACAATCACATATGCCACACATATTAGAGCGAGATTCTTCTGGTACATTCGACAAACACGTAGATTGTTCTGTGATGTCGTAACACTGCCTCCTCCTTAAGCCTGTTTGTCCCGAACTGGCAAACCGTCTCTGAAGTAATACTCAACTAGGCAGTCTAGGTGGACGTCCTTGCAAAAGATAATTCTCTGGTTCTTCAAATTCAGTCTCGTGTGATCCAAATATCATGTTCCCAGGAATGCGAGTCTTCCGCTCAGCTACTAGTTTTGCTGGAATCACTCCCGTTGCGTCATGTACTGATGACCTAACCCCACTGGCTGATCCAAGTTTGTTTGGTTCTCGTCAACAACCTCTTTTGTAACCTCATCTTCAGCCACTTATCCATCGGGCGCTTCTATCAGCTCAGGAACAAGCAAAAGTTTTGTCTCTACATCCATAGTTGGCTTCCAATCACTTCTTTTGTTGTTACACTTATTTGTATTTCCTCTGCTATTTCTTCCTCCATTTCCGCTTGGAATAGGGAGGGTTCCTCTTGCCCAGACCTGTTGACTTTTTCTTCGACTAATGCCACTCGCTTAATCGAATGGTTGGTAGACCCTGTCATTTTAGCCATGCAAAGCTTTATCTTCTCTTGGCCAACCTTCAGGACATTCTATCTTAAGTCCACAATGAATCCGTAGGCATTCATAATGTCCGTGCCAAGAATCACTTCATCGACAATGTCTGCAACGAGCATTTGGTGGCTAAACTCGAGAAGACCCAGGCGTACACGTACGTCTACCTTTCCTAGCACCTTGACGGGGCTTCCAGTCACAGTCTGTATTGTACAAGAGCTAATTAGAGGCTGGCGGTTGCTGACTAAGTCAGGGCGCACAGTGGACACTGTTGTGCCCACTGTGCGCCCTGACTTAGTCATGTTGGTTTACCTTCCGCAAATCCATGAACGATCAAGTTTCCACTGGCCTTATGTAGCATGGAAGAAGTGTGCTGTTTTGGGGCTTCCAATTGGTGCGATCACTCTCTTCTCTCGGCATCTTCTTCTCCCAACAGTCTACCTGTAGATGACCACGTTTTCCACGTTGTAACATTTCGGTCTTCTGTCTTTTTCAAATCGTTGCGACTCTCTTGAACTTTTGAATTGTTTGTCTGACAACATTGTTTTTCTGCACCCATCGTAATGGCAATGTGATAGCACAAAACCCATTAATGTAGCGGGACGCTGACTTGGCAGCTTCAAACTCTAGGGTGTGAACAATAGGTTCTGAGCTATTTCGGTGTCTTGCCATTCATAACACTTGCTGAAGTTCACAATCTCCATTGCCATCAATAAATGTCTGCACCGCAAACCTTATTCGGAAGTCTTCTGGTGCTTTAGGATAGGCCAATCTAATCAATCTGTTGATACTTGCTTCAAACTCTTGAAGACTCTCCCCGGCATGCTGTCGTCTTGTTCTCAACTGAGCGTAGTACACCTCTCGCAAATGTTTATCACCGTAGCGTAATTCTAGAGCTTTTATCAACTCGGCATAGATGTTCTGGCTGTGAGGTGGCACTTTCTGTAGAAATTCTGCCACGGGTCCTTTTAATGCGAGAACAAATGAGACTGCCTTGTCTTTCTCTGTCCAATTATTTGCGCATGCAGCAGCTTCAAATTGGCGGAGGTACGTTGCCCAGTGACGGCTTCCGTCAAAGGTTGGAGCTTTGACATGAACTGTCCCTACTGCAGGCAAAGTTACTTTCCCTGTTGACTTATTTTCTGTGTCTTTTTCTGTCTTTATCAGTGGTACAGTCTGTTCAGAAAATTGTTTTGGTTGCATCTTCAGGCACTGCTCGACTTCACTTTTAATTCGTTCTCTTGTTTGCCATTGAGTTTTCTACTGCAGATATTTTATTTGCCACAGATTCTTCTATAACAGATATTTCTGTAGACATCGATTCTTCAACAATCGAGACAGATTTTTCTACTTCAGCTATTTTTAATGTCATTGATTCTTGTACCTCCAATGTTTTAGTAACTTGTTTATTAAACTCACCTCATAGGATACCCAATTCTGCGGTACTGTGTTCTTGCAACTGTTTCTGCATAGCTTCAAAGAGAGCTTCCGTTTTATCTGCTTCTTGCTTACGTTTTTCATCCTGTCGTTTTTCTGCTTCTTCTCTTTCTTGCCTTCGTTCTTCTTTTTGTCGTCTTTCTGCTTCTTCCGCCTCCTGCCTGCGTTTCTCATCCTGTCGTTTCTCCGTCTGTAACAGCATTGCCTGTAAATTTTCCATCATCTGACTGGCATCCATTGTTTACCGATTAATTACGAATTACACTCGTCTTGTATAAAGTGTCCACTGTTTCCACTGTTAACTGTTCTATTCCACTTCAGACACCACTGTTACAACGGTCTACTCAATCAATACGTGTAGGTACAGTGGAAAACAACAAAATGCAAGACACCAATTAAGTCACTAATCACCAGCTTTAATTTTTACAGTTAATCAGTTCGTAATTAACAACACAGTCTACTACAACAAATCAAATAAAAGTTGTTCACACACAATAAAATGTCACTAATATTAAACACAGTTGTATTACAATTATACTGCCCTATTATAAAACGCAACACTTAACTAATAACCACTTGAATGCGCACAGTAATATCGCCCAATAATTACTCAAACCGAATTGTAAATATATCGCTATATACTGACTGCTCAGGCCGCTGCCGCCAAGTATTTATACAACGCTCACAGACCAGGACGTTCCTAATTGTGTCTTAGCGTTCGTATGAACTACGTAATTAACTGCGGCCTTGACACAGTCCGCACGGCTGACGGCATCGAGAAGACTCTCGCAAATGCGTCTACAATCACGTATGCCGCACACATTAGAGCGAGATTCTTCTGGCACATTCGACAAACACATAGATTGTTCTGTGATGTCGTAACAATATTTTGTTCTTGCAGATTGTTATGACACACAATACGGTGAACGGCAAACCAAGAGGATACGCCTTCATCGAGTACGAACATGAACGTGACATGCACTGTGAGTAACAAAGGGAGTATTTAATCAAACGTAACAAAAAGAAAAAGAAACAAATAAAATAAAAACATGAAATTGTTACAGTTGTAAAGATTTGATAAGCCAGCAATTTGTATCACCAGAGGGAAGTTTTGTGTACTGTACCGTATACAACAAACATAGAAATTTGTATGTAGCATATAATGTAAAAGTAATTTATGTGTATATATGATAGTAAGTGCTGATTAGAATGAATGAAATTTTGTTATTATAGCTAATATTTTTCATTTTCTTGTTCTTGGTCCAGTATGGGGAGCTGGAGACAACTTAATGTGCTCTCTCTCAATTGTCTGTGCAATTCGATACCATTGCTGGCTATATAGGTTTGTATGTGTGGTAAGACCCAACATACAAATAAATACCCCTATAAATTTCATGAATGGGTTTTTTTTTGTTCAATTTTTCATGTTGTAACTAATTGCTGTGAAAAAGAAAACAACCGGGATTATTAATTTTTATTTTAGTAGTAACTAAACTGAAGAGGGAATGTGGCATGGTTATGATTTCTTTTTAGTGTTATCAGTGAATAGTTGAAGAGGGGATTTGCATAAGCATAATGATAATTAAAATTATTAGTTTTTTGTGTTATCAGAAATACATGGAGCTTTTACAAGATAACTGTATAAAACTGAATAGAACAGAATTTTATAGTTAAATTATGTACACCAGTTACAAAAATTGTTTGATACGATATTGTAAACCCAAGTTCAGGAATTTTTTGAGTGGGAAAAATTATACAAAAATTAAAGCAGAGGAACATTGAACCAATCTCTGAGGCTGCATAAATACACAGTTTCCAAATTAATTAGATTTCATTAGTAAAATTTAAAGAATCCAATATACTGATGTAAGTTATTTCATACATACATGTAATGTACAGCAGGAAAAAAAATGAATTTCCAATTGCAAGAAAAAGTTATTTATGCCACATTTTTCCCGACCGAATTTTCAACAAATAGTTTTTAAGATTAAAATTTTTGTCAGTCTGCTTTTTTTAATAATGTGAAAACACAGGTTTAAAATTGTTTTCTATGGGAACATGATTTCACTACAGTACCTCTTTATAACAAATCAGGTATGAGACACAGAGATCTACCACATGCCCTTCTCACAGACTATATTTCTGTTTACTAAATTGACAAAGCCTTTCCGCTTGTTACTCAGAAGATAGTTGAAAGTTCTGTGTACATATCATTTCTTCATGTATTATCTATTCATTAATTAGGATTTGGATTAGTGGTGTCAATGGAACAGTTATCATAGATTTAGAAAATTGTAGAACATATGAATGGATTATATTCACTGCATCTTCACCACTTTATCATCATGAATGACATTTATTTGTAGCCACAAAGTGATAGTGAATTTTTGTCACAACATAGTATTTTTCAAAACATGTTTATGAAAATTATTTGTGCAAGTATTGCTTTCTTATCCAATTTTTGATAAAATACTACAACGTGACCCTAATGAATCCAGAAGAAGTGGTAACTTGAACTGCCATTCAGGGACCCAAAGCAGAACCAGACCATTTCATTGGCCAGTTGGTTAATTCTGTGATTTTCAAATTCTGTTTTGATTCTTCTTTTGACCTCATGACAGTATTATATTTTTTCAACAGTGTTTTTTTTGTTCTTATGCATTAATTTTATTTTGAAAATTTTAAAGGAATTATTTTCTACACTTTTAAAAGAAAATCAGAAATCACTTTGATAAAAGTATTGGTTGCATATTTTTATTGGTTGTTGGAGGGCTTTGTCGATAGAACATATATAGTATTTGTGTTGTGAACAAAATGGTGATGTAAAATCACAACTGCTCAGGCGTATAATATTTATATATTAATATACAAAGATCCACAATTTGTTATATTAGAGATTTTCACTAGACAGAGAAATATTTCCTGAATTAATTTTTTTATAATTTTTTAAATTAAAATTTAAGCAGTAGTAATAACATAAGTAAGTGTTAAAGACATACAT
Organism: Magicicada septendecula; assembly: GCA_034769895.1. Lineage (NCBI taxonomy): Eukaryota > Metazoa > Arthropoda > Insecta > Hemiptera > Cicadidae > Magicicada > Magicicada septendecula. Next base: position 1,421,200,259 of record CM068367.1, on the reverse strand, counting down.
CATGAAATAAATACTACTGCAGGATAAACACTTAACTGAACAGCTCTTTTAACCAATTTAAACTGGTTTCAGTAAGTGATCATATACATGTTGGCATAGGCAGGTAAGATAGGTTCATGTCTTCATAAATCAATTGACAGGAAAGGATTTTTAGGACATGTAATAATTTTTCACAATATGGTTTGCTGGGGATTCACTTTTATTTATTTAATTCTTATAGTTGTGATATCCATTACCATGCCATTGGGTTGATGGTTTTGAGACCTACACCAGATTTCAGCTAACAATTTGAATGAACTTTGTTGGTGAACTGTGATCAGAATTACACTAAAATTTTTACAGGAGAGGGATTGACATTTGCAATGATGTCATCGCCATGTTGCCACTTCGTAACACGTGTTTCTGTTGAATGTCACGCAAGCGTAACTTTCGTTACTGCATTCACTCAAAACACTTCTCGCAGACAAAACAAATCCAGTACACGCAGACTAAATATGTATTCCCCTACTTAAAAACTAATCTTCAATTTCGTTGTCCATGACGTGTCCGTTAATTAACTAAATATAATTATTACACTACGACTCTGAACACAAAACTTTTTATAGGTAAAAACGAAAAAGTTTTACCTTACAACCTGAACCGGCTTTCGCCTTTTAAAGGCTTCTTCAGAAGTCTCGCCTTTTAAAGTTTTGTGTTCCGAGTCGTAGTGTAATAATTATATTTAGTTAAAAATTAATATTTATTCAGTTGTAACTACAGATAATTCATAAACTAAAAATGTGAATTCTTACGAGAATAATAAACGAGAACTTAATTAACTTCAGTGTTTTTTTAAATTAACTTCAAATGTTCAGAATCTTTAATTTTTTGATTTAACGATAAATGTGACAATGTGCAAATGTGCAATAATCAACTTAGTGTATAAATAAAGTAAAAATTAACAATAATAAAAAATATAAGACAGCAAAATAAGAGTCAATGTTTTGTTTTTATTACTTTTACCATAAAAACAAAACTGAAAATGAAATTATTATTACCTGTCTGTAGTTTTCTGCTTGTGCCGTTAATCTAAAGGTGTTACACCACTTATGTTGCTACCAGAGTCACTCGAGTCACTGGATTCTGTCCCCAAATTTATTACCAGTTGTTCCATGGCGTCTTCTAATATGCCTTCGTTGCTCCATGCTTCGTCAATTACTTTCTTTGTATGCATCAATGCTTTTCTCCAATCATCTGCAGTAACATTCGTAATGCCCTCGCGTATCAATTTTTCTACTTCAGTTCCTGTAAAAGTCTTATTATTTCTTGCTACATATCCCTTTACTTGTTCCCAAATTAACTCAATGGGGTTAAAATGACAATGATACGGTGGTAATCTTACTACTTTATGGCCATGTTCTTGCGCTATTTTGTCAATTGCGTATTCCGGAAAGCGGGGTTTACAACCTGACACCAGCTCCAATAGCTCTGCTTTTTTCATGCTAACAGTCGTAGAAATGTTATGTTCATGAAGCCAGTGAATAATTTCTTCTTTACGTGTAGCTAATGTTGGCGCTTTGTCGTATATAACCGAGTGATAAGGTGCGTTATCCATTACAACAGTTGATGGCAGTGTGAGGTTTTTTAATAACGAGTTTGTGAACCACTTGGTAAAGTTTTCAGAGTTCATTTCTTTATGGAAGTCACTCGTTTTCTTTGACTTAAAGGCATAAAAACAGTTAGGTATAAAACCTTTTGATGTCCCAGCGTGTACAATAATATATCTACCCCCTCGTCCTAAAGGTATTTTCATTGTTCCTTCCACAGTATCATCTGTCCAGCCTTTTCGTAAACTGTGACCTATGTTTACCCATGTTTCGTCTAACCAGACTATGTCTTCAATAGATTTAGTTTGAATTTCTCGTAGAAATGTACAACGTAAAGCAACTACACTTTCACTTTCCATAAGAACTTTTCTTCCCGAAATGTTTGTAAACTTAAAACCGATATTTTGCAATACTTTCCTAACAGATGATTTACTACCGGCAAAAAGATCAGCTGCTGCTAACGACTTATGAAGTTTATTTATTGTTGGGTGCTCTTTTCTACAATAGTGGCTATAAATATGCTGTCGAATTGCATTTTCTTGGAAAGAATCTAACTTCGTAACTTTTTTGTCTATATTTCTTTTTTTATTAGGTGTATGAAACTTGGGCTGTGTATCACTAAAATCAGTAAGAAGATCGTCTTTCTCTTTTCCTGTACGTACTATAAGATTCTTCCCTACTTCGCATGCGGCAGCTGTACGCTCTAAAACTTTATTAAAGGAAATTAACGGCCCCCCGTTTGCTTTTTCTTTTTCAAAATATTCACATACTGAACAGATAAGTTGTCTTGCCTGTCCATCAAATACTTTCCTTTTTCTTGTCTTGCGTATAGCTGAAGCACTCGTACTGGCGTCGGACATAGCTGAATGGATAATATTTACAATCACTATTACTTAGTCCACTAAATACTTAAATTTTACCACAAAATTACTTCTGAATATTAGACTAATAATCACTAAATTTAAAAAATATCACTCAATCATGCAAATGCACTAAAATATGATAATACTGTAAATTTTAAAACTGTTAAATTTCACTCACATCAAACCGTAGTAAACGCACTAGGCCTGCTGTTTAATTTACTACGCGCACGTGGTAACGCACAAACAGCGGAACAACAAGTACGAGTTGACAACGCTGTGCTGTATAGTTTCGGCCAATCAGACCGCTCTAAACACCACTTCCCCCCTCACTTGCAGACAAACGTCAATCACTCTCCTGTAAAAATTGTAGTATATGTCTGAATGCAACTTTATTAAAACAGGGTGGGCAAACTGCTTATGTAGTAGTGATTACAAAAAAAATTTATGGCCGGTCAAGTGAATGCGGAAAAACTGTATTGAGTTTGACGTTTTTATTTCTCTTTTGAGAATATTATTGGGAGAACAGTAAAGAATTAAATTGCAGGTAAGAACATTGATTAATTTCTATTTAATTCTCAGTATTTAATTTTTCATACTTTTGATGATGAACTCTCCTTTTAAAATCTCTTAAAATTACAAATATGACAAAAAACAGTTCATTGCTAATTATAATAAATTAACTTTTGTTGTAAAGTAATTGAATTAAAATAAAAGAAAAAATTAGTTTTAATAATGGTTTGCGCGTATGGAAAAGTAAGTAAAATGCGCACCAGGTAATTAAATACTGTACATCCCAAGTGGATTCAAGTGGAAACTGCGTGTCATTGAATTGCATTGCCATCGTGTGTATTCTCGCTCTCGCGTTTGTTGTCCATTCAATATTATGTAAGTACACAAACAATGGTAGGTAAACCTTTTCATTTCTTCTTTATTAGTTTATGTTGATTAAATGTAATTCTGAAAATCCGTGTTGACGACAAAGATTTGCTTAGCGATCTTTTTCAACACTCTTTAATATGCATGTTCTCAAGAGCTTAGGTTTTGTTGAATGTCCTTAAGAAAAAAAAAGGAGTAGCTTTTTATACTTTATTCGCGTTATTTTCTGTGTAAAGTAATTATGTAATAAAAAAAAAAAAAAATGGTGGGGTTATTTTCTAGGTGATTATGCACTTCAAAAGGGTGTGTGTTATTTCAGTTAGGTTTCGTTTGTTAGGCATAGGTATGATGAGGATATATTTATGTCTTTAGTTATTTGTAATGGCCTTCAATATTTAATAGATTAAAACACCTTCAGATGCTATATAAAGTTTTGTGTGTTTAATAATATTGAATACAAAAACACATATTTTATAACTGTGAAAAAGAGGGCCGCAAGTCAGATTCAGAAATTAGTATTTGAATTTGAATAAGTGAAGATAAAGTTACATAGGGAACACTTTCGTGTGGAAAACAAAATTGTATTAATCAAAAACAGTCTTTCAGAGACAGATTGCGTTGACAAACCGTTTGTTGCTGGAGAGGCAGTAGATCTAATTAATGTATACTGTTTCCATTCTTAGCTTAATCCTGATGTAACAAACAGGCGTGGGTCATCTGAAACACTATTTGCTACTTGAATTAGAGGCGTGTCACTCTGTACAGACAGGGTACATACAATATTGATACTGAATAAACACATGTAAATTGTAATAATTTATCCTGACCAAAGTGAAATTTGTGTGACAGTGTTGGACCCACAGTGAAACATTTTGTAACACCAGTTACAAAACTGGTGCTTTTTTGAATTAACAGTTTGAATATTGCAACAAACAAAAAAGTAAAGTTTATTTAAAACGAAAATAGAAGCTGTGATCATTACCAGTGTACTGTATACCAGTTGCTGTCAGAGAGTAATCAATGCCTTCCATATCTGTGTCCGAACTTGTATCATCACTTGAATCAGCGTTATTAATGATCAGAATGTTCATTATCCTCAACGACGTCGCTAATGTGGGACAGTTGCTAAAGCTTATCACCTTCCTTGATTATATGCTGCATACAATAACTACTTATCCGCCGTTGTTTCCTTTACCGCCTTCTCAATAAATTGTTTTATGTTAAGCAGCTAATGTTGTGTTGTGACAGGCAACATATCCTCTCAACTGGCTCTATATTAATTCAATATGATTCAGAATACAGTGATAAGGAGGAAGTCTTAAAACGACATGTGCTGATTTAAGTGGCAAGATAACTCACATGCGCTTAATACGTTTCTGTATGAACAGTGTCAACGCCCCTGACCAATAGCGTTTCAGATTTGCCACGTGGGTTTGTTTACACCTGGATTGAACTAATAATGGAAATAGTATAAATTGGAAGTAAATTTTATTTTTATTAATTTTATCAAGTATTACAGTTTGTGCAGCAGTATTTCTCTGAAATAAGCAAAATTTTCCTTTTTGGTTCAAACAGTAAATTGATAAAAACGTTTATTTTCATTCACACATATCTGTAGGTTTCTTTCTGAATTTCAGAGGACGTGAAAAAGAAATATGTGTCTTTGTTTGTTACTAATATTTGTATTTTCAAAGGCAGAAGAAAGAAGACATGCGGCAACAGGTTTGTATAATGTTTTAGACGGAAAGTGGATATTACTAATGAACTGCGTTATCGTGTTTTCAGCTGCTTACAAGCATGCTGATGGAAAGAAAATCGACGGTCGCCGTGTCCTGGTGGATGTCGAAAGAGGGCGAACTGTAAAAGGATGGATGCCGCGGCGTTTAGGTAACAGTGTGGTTTTACTTCCTATGTAGATACATTTAGTAATACAGTGGATTGCGCTTTGTCGTGACACTGTGAAGGTCCTCGCCTTCTACCCTTTTAATTAAAAATAATACACTCATCATAAAATACTCACCACTGCCAGAATTTTACTTACCGTCATGGTCCCCGTAAAACTTACCTTATTAAATTACCCAGGTCGCCAACATGTTTTTTAGTTTTACATGTAAACTTTGAACACTCTTGCCCTTATAAAAATTCCGCTATCTGACTGTAATAAAATTTCAGAAAACCCCCGATTTCGTTAAACGAGTAGTCAGCACAGAAAACTAGGAAATGGTTTACGGCGAAATAACTACACTAACACATGTTTATAGAAGAATGAACCTTTTAATTACTCTTTTTATTATTTTAATTAAATACTCTATCATTGATTATTATGTTTTCTTTATATTTAAAATGTTTACTAATTTTAGTCCAATAATTTTGTATAGACTACTACTACATCTTTCTAGTTGAGCCAGTACTTTTGATAACCCATACACACACTCACTCAATTTACATTTCTTTTTAAAACTTCCTATTTAATTAATGAGCTCTTTATTAATTATAATGTTTTGGCCAAATGAAAACTGTCTTTACACTTGTTACCTATTTGCGTAATATCCAAACGTTGTACACGATATTGTCCGGAACTGTTGTCACTAATCACTCTCCACTCCAAACACAGTTTATTATTACCTTACGCCATTTACTCGTCACTTTACTGTTTGTACATTTTATATTACTTGGTATGCCTACTTTTGTATTTTTCGGCCTACCAAGAACTCATCCGAGGCTACCGTTTTTGTTCTGGTAACTGTCTGCTGATTGTCTGGCAGCTGGCCGCTCAGCCATGAGTTGCAATGGAACTGTGTTATATTCTATAATGAATTAAATTTATTAATTACAAAAATGCAATATAATTTCCACCTACCTCCACGATCTCTTCTGCCGGGTTCCAGGATCCGATCACAAGTACGTTAGATACAAACATGTGTACAGGTTTGTGCAATAATTAACCATAATCATTTTTGGAAGAGAATTAATATTTTTTCTTTATTCAAACGTGATAAATTTATAAGTTTTCTCCAAAATAGATCTTTGTTTTACATGTTTCAAATGTTGTGCAACTCTTACATCTTACTTGTGATAGAACTTACGAACTAGGGCTTACCTTATGTATCATTCATATTTACACAAACACAATTACAAACACAAACAGCCCAGCTTTGCTCACTCACACATACACACAGACCCCGAAAAATTATAACACCCTTAACATTTTGGAAGATTCCCCACCCGGCGGCAACGTGCTTCACTCACGCATTATTATGACTTCTCGTTTTTTTCCCTGCTTGGTGTCCGAACCTGATATTTATGTTCTTCAAATTATCTAAACACTCCACTGTTTATCAATGATAATTATTTTCACCAACAGTTCCACTTTTTACTGGAAAAAATAAAAAAAAACTTTGTAGAGAGCCTACTTAGCTCCGTGCCGGCTGGCACCTATAGTGTAACTGGGAAGCGTGCTTGTCTGAGCGGGCGGAACTTCGTATTCATGGCCAACAGATTTTCGTCGCCGTTCATGCTTAATTGCTGTGGTGTATTCCCTCTATGCATGGAACATAGTCGTTTTTTGTGTGGTAACTGGGGACGATATTTGCCTCTGCTATACTGATGTCACTAGCAGCGGGCGGGGCTTAAATACATTTCCTGTAGCTGGCTGGTTGGTTTTACGAATTGTTCATTCCAGCGCCATTTTTTGCATCGACGTTGGAGTTTCACGGCGTCACTTCAGCTCCTGAGATGTTAAGTGCGGGCGTCGTCACACATATACAGAGTTCTGAGAATTTTTAGGGTGGTACGAATTCCTTGCCGTGTTACACAATAGAAATTGCGCCTCGCATTTGTCTCAAACTGTTCTACTTGCCATGTGTTCTGTTGTAATGGAAATAACGTTCGCCGGGAAATAAAACTTTCACAATAAATTTATAAAATCCCGCAAAATGAAATAAATAAAAATGCAAATACCCCATACTGTAATAAATAAAATAACCCAATTTTGGACACGTTACAATACCCCCTCAATGAGGATTCTGCTGTCCAGAACAGAAGAAATCTCATTGATAAAACCCTTAAGAGGACCGGTGAGGAACTGGTGCCAACAACCCCCTTGTTCTTACTCTACATGGGTACACGACCCCCCTGGTTTGGCGACTATGGACGCATCTGAACGAGATCACTGGACTTCTCCGTAAGAGATCCCAACACCGAGAAATCGAACAGACAAGTACCACAGCACACCTCGCCGTCTAACATGCTACCCCCAAAAAATCCTCAATCCCTGGCTTAAACTATGCCAGATCCTCGACCGATATGTTTCCCCTTTTATGCAAGCTGGGCTGCCTTTAGCAGATACTGGGCTCATACACACTCACATTACATATTATACATTGAAAAATTCTTTAAAATTTACTATTTCGTCTAAGAAAAAAATCAGAATTCAAAATAAAATATTGCATCAAAAAATTCTCTTCCTTATTTTCTGTTTTATTTAAAATTAATTAATTTAAACATTTCTTATAGTTGAACATATCCTTAACCTAACATGTGAATACTTAGAGTCTAACAATACAATGCAATACCACATAAATCAATAAAATAAACATGGTTAATACACAAACAATAAAATAATCAATACTCGAAATATTCATTAACTGGTAGGCGAAAAATCAAGATTTTTTTTTCCAAAAATTGTTTCCTAAAAATGTTTAAAATTCAAAAAAAATTTAAGTTCATTAAAAGGTTTCCTTTACATGTAGAAATTATTTTAAAATCTGTTTAAATTTATCAAATAAACAAATTAAATTGACTTCCTACTATACAAGCTTAGTATGCATATGCCCTCATCAGCTGATCGAAACTAGGTCAAGTCCCAGACCCTGACCTACATATGTTATGTATACTTTCAAAAAATACATTCAGCATCTGTAACATCCTAATTTGAAACACAAAACAATAAAATAAAACACTTAAAATAACAAAATATTATTAATAATGATAATCAAATCGACATGTAAATTATTCCAACTAAACAATTCTTAATTTTACATTATTTCCAAATTCTATCAAAATTCTGCCACTGGTTTCAATAAAAAATATTTTATTATTCTTGTTATAAATCTCTTTCTGTATTTGACAATCTTACTCTCCATTACTGTGGGTGATTTAAATTATTTATTCTCATTTAATATACTACTTGATCTGTATACGTCTATAATCTTTCTCTCTCTGACTCTAACCACTAACAAGTTCAACTCCCATGACACCCATCCCTATCAAAATAGCTATCAAAACTCTCTCTAACCCCAACTTATCATTAAACTCAATTCGCCACCTTCTCTCTATATATATAAAAAAAAATACAAAAAAATAACCCTTTGTACATAGGATACGTGTTCCCCCCCCAAAACTCAATTCCCTTATCTGGCCCCTGGAGTCTACCTAAGGTGGCCCCTTCGCACTAAAATCGATTCCAATCCCGTCCCAACTTATCATTATGTTGCGGACTCCCACATTACACTACCCCCTACTACAAAATTGCCATCCCCAAAATCTCAATCTCATTACCTTACTACAACTACAACAAAATAACATCATTAATTATAAACATCAATATATCACTCAAAACTCTACATAAATTCTCCATTACTACTGGGTCAACATCAATACTTCTCAAAATTCTATAACATTACATTAATCTTTCTCACTCTGACTCTAACAACTAACAACTTCAACTCTAACTTCAACTTGGACAGATCTATATGTCCCACCAAATATTTCTCACCCAAAACTATCTTTTATTAGCTTTCACAAATTATTACTTTACTTCTCAATTTATCAAGTTATTTTTATCATTACTTTAAAACATCTGTAATACATTAAAACATTACATTGAACATTAATTACTTGGAACATTTATAAACCATTTTACTAGTGACATTTTATTGCTGATCAGCTGATCCTCCTAACACAATGAAAACACATTTCAAAATTGAACAAATTACATGAAATATATATTTATCAATACTCACTTCTATTACGTTAACTGCCCGCCAGTCAGTTTAATTATCTGCTTAGTTTAAAATACACACATATTGAAGACACATATTATTATCAGTGCTTATATTTAACCTACGATAATGAAATAATACATTTAAAATTATAGCATGAACACCTTATATTGAGTGTCTGAGCATCTAATTATTTAACAGAGCACAAGCGTTTTTGATTGGATCAAAATTTGAATTAGCAAAAAATTTTTTATGTGGTAAAATTTAAATTCGTGACTCATCTGAGACACCTCCTGGCCACACACTCTATTGCAAATTATGTAAGGCTGTGGCGCCCCCTCGCTTTCACAAAGACGGCATATTTTGGAGTAGTTTGACCTCTCCGTGTCTTTGCTTCCGCTGTTACATTTTAAAAGGTTCAGATACCAACATACCTTTGTTATATAGCTACACGCCCTTAATGCGGGTCTACCACCTGGCTATGCTGCCCCCAAGCGGGCAGAGTGGTAGCCGCTGTTCCATAGTGCCGGGATTTCCCCTAATTGTCACCCCCCATTGAATTTCTACTATATACCAATTTCAAGTCAGCTATGGTCAAGGGACTTGATATGACCATAGCTAACCGCTAGCCAAATCCACGATTAGTGCTGGTAAGGCAGTAATCGCCCGAAAAGTCGGGAAAATCTAACTTCATTTCACTGCCTGTTTCACTCGTCATTTATATGTGTGACACGATCGTCTATCAGTGTGTAAATTAAGTTTATACGAAAAAGGTGTGTCGCACATTTTCGCCATTTTGGCCTCTGATGGAGGTAACACTCTGTTACCCCCAACCCATTTCGCTATCTACGAGAGCACAGGCCACCCCCGCAATAGCAACTTAATAACTAATTAATTAAAAAATTTTATATACATGCTAATATAATATTTCCATCAATAATCATTTAACTCATTCATAATTTTCTACCATTGGACTTTCTTAAAATTTTCAAAATTTATTATTAATAATTAGTATATATCATTTTCCAGTTATTATTAAATTTTTTTAATTATCATTTTTATTCAACACAATTATTTCAAATAATCTCACTATTGCATTAAAATCTTAGTTACCTGTAAACATTTTTGTTATACATGATTCATACTATAAAAGTTCTATACTTACAGTCCATTTAACATCATATACACAAAACATATTCACCATACCACATTACTTTCACCTCACCTCTGAAACATTTAACACAAATATTAGTTTAAATCAAATAATTCATCCTTTAATCACCAAATTTCCATCTCGTAAAATAATTTAAATTCATTAAAAAAATTAATTATACAACATTGAAATAGTCAATCAGAGTATTTAACATGTATCCAATTGTTTTAATTACATTAAGTACTGAAAATATAAATTATATAGTTATCGAAACAATTACAATTAGTCAATTACTGTTTTCAAAATTCATTCTATTTATTTATTTAAATTGCAAAATGTGATTATTATTATTGCAACATTTACACACACTTGTTTACTTAACATCCTACAATGCACTCAAATAAATTTACTACATTTTATTTACAAATTTTTGTTATTAACTGTTCAGTTTTTCCGCACTTCATTGTCCAAATTTGCCATGTCAAAACCCTTAAAACAAAATGTTTATCACTGTCTTTTAGTGGTTTATAGTTTAACCTCCATCGTCCCAAATAAGTCTTGGTTTTATACAACACTGTTGATTTTTATTGACAAACAAATGGTTACTTTGTGTGTCATAACTAGAACAACCAAATTCACTCATTTTACCAAAATGCTCATTAAACCAGTCTACATTAGGTATTTTTGTTACATCTCCATCGGTAAATACATTCATGATCGGGTTAATTACTTTAGTCAAATCATTATAGTTATTATTATTCAAATATACTTTTAAACTTTCTTTCCATTCGTCATACTTTCTATTCAAATTATACAATTCTGTTACTTTCTCCACATACAATTCTCTGTTTAACTCTCTCTCATCACAATACCAAATCATACTTCCAACATCATTATTACAGACAGAGGGTACAACATTATACAACATCAATAAACAACTCAACTCTTCTACTAATACGGGTCTCTTGCCCTTCAACAACAACACTTGTGAACTCAATAAATCATCATAAACATCATAAATAATAAAGGGAAACTTTGCCCTCTGTCCCCACTCTACCACAACATTATTTTTCCACTCTCTCTCTAACTCATTAACACACATTAACATCTCATAATCACATTCCACAAACTCATCAGTACTCTCAGATATTACATTTTCAATTACCTTATTATTCTCATTATTTTCAACAACCTCATTATTATTTATTAATTCTTGATCTAATACAACATTGTCATTACAACTTTCATTTGTATTACTATCTCCCATACATACACACTCTCTTGACTCCTTTGTTTCTCTATATATTTCGTTCAACTTACTCTCCAGACTACATAGTGAATTAGTTAATACATCAAACTTGGCATCATTCATGTCAAAACGACTATTCATATCGCTACTTATCACATTAAATTTGGTCTCAAAATTACTATTCATTTTCTCGAATTGACTGAGCATGATACTCATTATATCGTTATCGGATCTATTACATTTTGTTGAGATCGGGGTTATCTGCACCCCCGAATCTTCAGTTACATTACTCTGATCATTCATATTTAATTCTGTTTTATTCTGACTCGCACTTGGAGTCGAATGTATTTCAAAACTACTCATATTTGAGTCGTCAAAATTTTCGACGCTATTTTCATTTATTTTATTCTCGTTATCTGACATTTTTTACAATTGATATTCAAAATATTAATACTCTAATTAATTAATTTTTTGTAATGTGCTTTTGTATTACTTTCGGTATATCTTTGCGTACATAACGCATTTCTATTTTGCTGCGCTAACCTAACACATGTTTGTATCTTTATTGTAGATGTGGAATTTAATTAATTATAATTAATTATAATTCGTGCCTGTCACGGGCGCCAATTGTCATATTCTATAATGAATTAAATTTATTAATTACAAAAATGCAATATAATTTCCACCTACCTCCACGATCTCTTCTGCCGGGTTCCAGGATCCGATCACAAGTACGTTAGATACAAACATGTGTACAGGTTTGTGCAATAATTAACCATAATCATTTTTGGAAGAGAATTAATATTTTTTCTTTATTCAAACGTGATAAATTTATAAGTTTTCTCCAAAATAGATCTTTGTTTTACATGTTTCAAATGTTGTGCAACTCTTACATCTTACTTGTGATAGAACTTACGAACTAGGGCTTACCTTATGTATCATTCATATTTACACAAACACAATTACAAACACAAACAGCCCAGCTTTGCTCACTCACACATACACACAGACCCCGAAAAATTATAACACCCTTAACATTTTGGAAGATTCCCCACCCGGCGGCAACGTGCTTCACTCACGCATTATTATGACTTCTCGTTTTTTTCCCTGCTTGGTGTCCGAACCTGATATTTATGTTCTTCAAATTATCTAAACACTCCACTGTTTATCAATGATAATTATTTTCACCAACAGTTCCACTTTTTACTGGAAAAAATAAAAAAAAACTTTGTAGAGAGCCTACTTAGCTCCGTGCCGGCTGGCACCTATAGTGTAACTGGGAAGCGTGCTTGTCTGAGCGGGCGGAACTTCGTATTCATGGCCAACAGATTTTCGTCGCCGTTCATGCTTAATTGCTGTGGTGTATTCCCTCTATGCATGGAACATAGTCGTTTTTTGTGTGGTAACTGGGGACGATATTTGCCTCTGCTATACTGATGTCACTAGCAGCGGGCGGGGCTTAAATACATTTCCTGTAGCTGGCTGGTTGGTTTTACGAATTGTTCATTCCAGCGCCATTTTTTGCATCGACGTTGGAGTTTCACGGCGTCACTTCATCCTGAGATGTTAAGTGCGGGCGTCGTCACACATATACAGAGTTCTGAGAATTTTTAGGGTGGTACGAATTCCTTGCCGTGTTACACAATAGAAATTGCGCCTCGCCTTTGTCTCAAACTGTTCTACTTGCCATGTGTTCTGTTGTAATGGAAATAACGTCCGCCGGGAAATAAAACTTTCACAATAAATTTATAAAATCCCGCAAAATGAAATAAATAAAAATGCAAATACCCCATACTGTAATAAATAAAATAACCCAATTTTGGACACGTTGCAACTGGCGTTAGTTTGCTAAAACTGAGCATACAGAGCTGGTCACGTGATCTTGAGTCTGCTCTCCCATTGGTGTTGTTAAAAGAGCGCTATAACTTAGGCACAGGGTTTAGCAATATTTTGCCACCTGGCGCAATATGCAGTTACATTACTCTCTTTCGTAATTCACGGCTGATGCGAAGCTAGGTGTTATTTCACAATCGGTCTACGTTGCTTGAGCGCGGAGACAAAACATAGACGTTTTGTTCTGTAATAAACACAGCCTATCTGGTTGACTAACTCGGGGTTCTACATGGGTGAACAACGACTGTATGGAGAATATAATTTTACAATGTTATCTTGGCCGTACAATCTCGTACCATTACAACACATCGGGACCATATCAAGTTGGCCTAATTAAGTGGCTGGTCCTATTATTCGAAATTTCTAAAAAGTAAGCAAATAAGTCTTATAAACCGAAATTTCTTAACACTTTCGACTTGATGCCCGTAATTTATGGGTGCATGATTTTCCTCAAAAACCTGACACCCATAAATTTTACGTTTGTCACTTGCCGCATTTAACGGCATTTGTACGAAACTTTTACGGGCTTCTGTTGTTTGTGCTTGCAGACTGGACTTTGTAGTTGCCAACTGAATACACAGATAGCAGCACAATCAGTTTTCTGCTCTGTGATTTCTGACTATTGTGAAACTTGCAATGTCAGTTTGTGTTACCCTGACTGTTTCATCTTGTACCATACAAAAGCAGATTATTGCAAATAGACTGAATTTTATTATATTCTGTGCCTTAATATTATAATAAAAGTAATTTTCTACAGTAATTACTAATAAAAAACCGTTTATTATGTGAAAATACCTTGTAAAACTTTGTTTATTTTTCAAAAACACTTCTGATCTAGATACTAAAATATCGGTATGGAGAACCGTACATGACTTCCATGTTCTAAGATTTATATTTAAAATCATTTTCGAAATGAAATATTACCATAGAAACTACTTCTTTCTACTTACTGCTTCAGCCTTAACCACAGTACTGTGGTCACTAACGTATACCACCTCACGTTATCGCACTCGATTTTCACTGATGATGGAAGTCGATGGCATTGCCGAAACGTCTGGTTTTGTAGAAAACATTGGACTATGGCCAAACATCCCGGGAAGGAATTTTAACAAAAACTATTTCTTTGTTGCTGATAACGTAGTACACATATATAAAAAATATGCATAAAATTAATGGCTTGTATAAGTTAATGATTGATCTCCATTAAGTAGTGCTCAAGTTTCCAAAGTTTTAATATTATAATGTCCGTAATTAAAACATCAGAGCAGGTTTAGTGTGTATGAGGGTACACCATGGACAAAAATTTTCAACATTTCCTATTCAGCGTTGCTTAGAGTAAAGCTGCGAATCTACAGTGTACGTTTCACAGAACAAACACGCGGAAAAGAAGGAGCGCTCGGAAGTCACTCATGGACCCTCAGCATCTTGCAGAGGGTTCATTCTCTAAAGACGAAAAGCCTGTCTATGAATCGTTCCTCTGTAAACACGTGCAGTTACACTGCCCAGCGATCCACAGGAAACAAATCGCTATCCACGCTGGACACTTTTTCGGCTTGCACGCGTTATGTTGGTGTGGGTTTCAGCACTTTCCATTTAAAAAGCGTGCAAATGTAAGAAAGTAAACATGAGTGAGGCCAGAAATAACGCGAATTTTGTGTGTGTGTGTGTGTGTGTGTGTGTGTGTGTGTGTGTGTCTTCACTGCCTTTTTATTGCAGTAATCATAATAATAAAATGGAAACGTAAACATTACATAATTGAGATTTGCTTGCCTGCCACGAACGATATATTTTCACTCATACATGATTTACACTAAAATAAAAAAATTATAATTTTATTGCCTGGCAACAAAATTATTTTATTTTTAACAATTACCATTGTTTGAAAAAGTTTAAATGAATTTTCAAGTACTTTACTGTTGTTAAAACGTAAAAGGTTGCAGGTAAACTACCCCTTGCCCTTAACCGATCTTCACCAAAATCAACACTCCTTGAGATCTCTATAATTCAGGGAAGTATGCAAAAAATTATTTGATTCTGTTTGAATTTGCGGCTGTTATCGTTTGCCATAGAAAAATATCGGTATGGAGAACCATACATGACTTCCATATTCTAAGATTTATATTTAAAATCATTTTCAGCCAAACAGCCAGGCTGTGTCTTACCTGCCTTTTTATTGCTGTATTAAATGAAAAATATTATATTACATTAAAATGAAAAAATTATAATTTTATTGCCTGGCAACAAAATTATTTTATTTTTAACAATTACCATTGTTTCAAAAAGTTTAAATAAATTTTCAAGTACTTTACTCTTGTTAAAACATAAAAGGTTGCAGGTAAACTACCCCTTCCCCTTAACCGATCTTCACCAAAATCGAAAGTCATTGAGACCTCTACAATTCAGGGACGTATGCAAAAAATCATTTGATTCTGTTTGAATTTGCGGCTGTTATCGTTTGCCATAGAAAATACGCATGATAAAAAAACGTTGCAGGTAAACTACCCCTTCCCCTTAACCGATCTTCACCAAAAACAATAGGTCTTGAGTACTCTACAAATCAGGGCTGTATGCAAAACATTATTTGATTCTGTTTGAATTTGCGGCTGTTACCGTTTGCCATAGAAAATACCCTTATTAAAAAAACGTTGCAGGTAAACTACCACTTTCCCTCAACCGATCTTCACCAAAAACAATAGGTCTTGAGAACTCTACAATTTAGGGCTGTATGCAAATAATCTTTTGATTCTGTTTGAATTTGCGGCTGTTATCGTTTGCCATAAGAAATACCCTTGTTAAAACATAAAACGTTACAGGTAAACTACCCCTTTCCCTTAACCGATCTTCACCAAAAACAATAGGTCTTGAGTACTCTAAAAATCAGGGCTGTATGCAAAACATTATTTGATTCTGTTTGAATTTGCGGCTGTTATCGTTTGCCATAGAAAATACCCTTGTTAAAAAAACGTTGCAGGTAAACTACCCCTTTCCCTCAACCGAACTTCACCAAAAACAATAGGTCTTGAGAACTCTACAATTTAGGGCTGTATGCAAATAATCTTTTGATTCTGTTTGAATTTGCGGCTGTTATCGTTTGCCATAGGAAATACCCTTGTTAAAACATAAAACGTTACAGGTAAACTACCCCTTTCCCTTAACCGATCTTCACCAAAATCAACAGATCTTGAGAACTCTACAATTCAGGGCTGTATGCGAAATATTATTTGATTCTGTTTGAATTTGCGGCTGTTATCGTTTGCCAAACAAACAAAATTACCCTTGCTAAAAAAAAACCGTTGCAGGTAAACTACCCCTTTCCCTCAACCGATCTTCACCAAAAACAATAGGTCGCGAGTACTCTGCAAATCAGGGCTGCATGCAAAAAATTATTTGATTCTGTTTGAATTTGCGGCAGTTATCATTTGCCATAGATAAAAAATCTACAGACACACAGACAGACAGACAGACACACAGACACACACACACACAGACACTTTTCGGAAAACGACTTTTTTTCATGTTTTGGGTGTAGTAGAATCAGAATCTGCAATAATCTCGAACACGATTTTTTTTGCCATCACCATACTTCCATTCCTTAAGGAATATGGAAGTAATTACCCTTGATAAAAAAACGTTTCAGGTAAACTACCCCTTTCCCTTGTCTGATCTTCACCAAAAACAATAGGTCTTGAGAACTCTACAATTTAGGGCTGAATGCAAATAATCTTTTGATTCTGTTTGAGTTTGCGGCTGTTATCGTTTGCCATAGAAAATGCCCTTGTTAAAACATAAAACGTTGCAGGTAAACTACCCCTTTCCCTTAACCGATCTTCACCAAAAACAATAGGTCATGAGAACTCTACAATTCAGGGCTGTATGCGAAACATTATTTGATTCTGTTTGAATTTGCGGCTGTTATCGTTTGCCATAGAAAAAAATCTACAGACACAGACACACACATAGACACTTTTTCGAAAAACGACTTTTTTCATGTTTTGAGTGTAGTACAATCAGAATCTGCAATAATCTCGAACACGATTTTGTTTTGCCATCACCATACTTCCATTTCCTTAAGGAACATGGAAGTAAAATTACCCTTGATAAAAAACCGTTGCAGGTAAACTACCCCTTTCCCTTAACACCAACACCAATAGGTATTGAGAACTCTACAATACAGGGCTGTATGCAAAACATCATTTGATTCTGTTTGAATTTGCGGCTGTTATCGTTTGCGATAGAAAAATATCGGTATGGAGAACCATACATGACTTCCATATTCTAAGATTTATATTTAAAATCATTTTCGAAATGAAATATTACCATAGAAACTATTTCTTTCTACTTAGTGCTTCAGCCTTAACCACAGTACTGTGGTCACTAACGTATACCACCTCACGTTATCGCACTCGATTTTCACTGATGATGGAAGTTGATGGCATTGCTGAAATGTCTGGTTTTGTAGAAAACATTGGACTACGGCCAAATATCCTGGGAAGGAATTTTAACAAAAACTACTTCTTTGTTGCCGATAACGTTGTACACATATATATCAGTGGCGAAGTTACATGGAGGCAATTGAGGCAATGCCTACCCTAAAAAATTCTGTAGAATAAAAATTATAAATACGTATGAACTACATAACGTAAAGATTATACATTGTTACTGCGACTGTCAAATTTATTAAACCGAAACGTGCTTTATTGAGCGACCGCTAGATGGTGACAGGTGAGATTCGGCATAATTCGTTTAAAGCGAATGAGGCAACCTGAACTTGCCTCAGCGTTTTTTGTATACATCGTATGTAAGCAATGTAGTGGTGTGATAGGGAAGTGAAGGGAGGGGGGATTGTCCCGCGCTGTACGCATAGAGCGTTGAGGCATGCCTCACTTCTGTGGTCCAAACAGTTAAGTTAAAGCGCCTGTGTTGTTTCTAAGTGTTTATTTTATGCGGTTATTAAAAGTGTCACTGTTATTCTGCTGAACTAACAGATGATCAAGTTTGTTATTTGAATTATTTGTAACATTAAACATATATATATATATATATATATATATATATATATATATATAGAAACTAATCAAGTTTAAAAATTTGAAGTTCAATCAGTTGTATTATTGTGTATGACTAATACAAGGATTGTTCAATAGAAACACGTATAGAGCAGTAAAGCATTTTTTATTCAACGATTTTAAAAGAAGTCTCCAATAACATTAAGACATGTGTTCCACTGTTGCACTAACCTGTAGATTCCCTGCTAGTAAAATTCTTACGGCTGTTTGTGGAACCATTCGGTTACAGCGAACTCTACCTCAGCGTCCGATTTGAACCACCGTCCTTTTAGTGATTCCTTAAAAAAAATTTAAGATAAGATTTTTGCCTACCCATTCATTAACTACTAGCTTCGCCAGTAAGCAAATTGATGTCCATTTTTTCGGCTTGCACGCGTTATGTTGGTGTGGGTTTCGGCACTTTCCATTTAAAAAGCGTGCAAATGTAAGAAAATAAACATGAGTGAGGCCAGAAATAACGTGAATTGTGTGTATGTGTCTTACCTGCCTTTTTATTGCTGTAGGCATAATAATAAAATGGAAACATAAACATTACATAACTGAGATATGCTTACCTGCCACGAAAGATATATTATTTTATACATGGAGGAGTTCAGTGACATACACACGTACAGAAGAATTATATATGTATAAAGATATTAACTCATACATAATTTACATTAAAATGAAAAAATTATAATTTTATTGCCTGGCAACAAAATTATTTTATTTTTAACAATTACCATTGTTTCAAAAAGTTTAAATGAATTTTCAAGTACTTTACTCTTGTTAAAACGTAAAAGGTTGCAGGTAAACTACCCCTTCCCCTTAACCGATCTTCACCAAAATCGAAAGTCCTTGAGACCTCTACAATTCAGGGACGTATGCAAAAAATTATTTGATTCTGTTTGAATTTGCGGCTGTTATCGTTTGCCATAGAAAATACGCTTGATAAAAAAACGTTGCTGGTAAACTACCCCTTCCCCTTAACCGATCTTCACCAAAAACAATAGGTCTTGAGTACTCTACAAATCAGGGCTGTATGCAAATAATCTTTTGATTCTGTTTGAATTTGCGGCTGTTATCGTTTGCCATAGGAAATACCCTTGTTAAAACATAAAACGTTACAGGTAAACTACCCCTTTCCCTTAACCGATCTTCACCAAAAACAATAGGTCTTGAGAACTCTACAATTCAGGGCTGTATGCGAAACATTATTTGATTCTGTTTGAATTTGCGGCTGTTATCGTTTGCCAAACAAACAAAATTACCCTTGCTAAAAAAAAACCGTTGCAGGTAAACTACCCCTTTCCCTCAACCGATCTTCACCAAAAACAATAGGTCGCGAGAACTCTGCAAAACCGGGCTGTATGCAAAAAATTATTTGATTCTGTTTGAATTTGCGGCAGTTATCGTTTGCCATAGAAAAAAAAATCTACAGACAGACAGACACACAGACAGACAGACACACAGACACTTTTCGGAAAACGACTTTTTTTCATGTTTTGAGTGTAGTAGAATCAGAATCTGCAATAATCTCGAACACGATTTTTTTTGCCATCACCATACTTCCATTCCTTAAGGAATATGGAAGTAAAAATCGGTATGGAGAACCATACATGACTTCCATGTTCTAAGATTTATATTTAAAATCATATTCGAAATGAAATATTTCCATAGAAACTACGTCTTTCTACTTATTGCTTCAGCATTAACGACAGTACTGTGGTCACTAACGTATACCACCTCACGTTTTCGCACTCGATTTTCACCGATGATGGCAGTCGATGGCACTGCCGAAAAGTCTGGTTTTGCAGAAAACATTGGACTACGGCTAAAGAGCCCGGGAAGCAATTTTAACAAAAAACTACTTCTTTGTTGCCGATAACGTAGTACACATATAAAAAATTCTCCCCTCCACCTTCAACTATAATTTTTAATAATAGAAAATTACCCCCACCCCGTTCACCTAACTTCTTCATGTATAGATATTTCATCTACGTTTCTACAGTGGATTACTATGACCTTCTTATCAGGATACTTTATTTATAAAAATTAAGTACTTTACTCTTGTTAAATCATAAAATGTTTCAGGTAAACTACCCCTTTCTCTTAACCGATCTCCAAAATCAACAGAGCTTCCGTCCTCTACAATTCAGCGAAGCATGCAAAAAAATATTTGATTCTGTTTGAATGTGCGGCAGTTATCGTTCGTCATGGAAACATTTTTCTTGTTACAACATAAAATGTTGCAGGTAAACTACCCCTTTCCCTTAACCGATCTTCACCAAAATCAATAGACCTTGAGCTCTCTGCAACTCAGGAGGTGCAAAAAATTATTTGATTCTCATTGAATTTTCAGCAGTTATCGTTCGTCATAAAGAAATTACCCTTTTTAAAACATAAAACGTTGCTGATAAACTACCCCTTCCCTTAACCGATCTTCAACAAAATCAACAGACCTTGAGTTCTCTTTAGTTCAAAAAGGTATGCAAAAACCTAGTTGATTCTGTTTGAATTTACGGCAGTTATCGTTCGTCATATAAAAAATTACCCTTGTTAAAACATAAAATGTTGCTGGTAAACTACCCCTTTCCCTTAACCGATCTTCACCAACACCAATACGTATTGAGAACTCTACAATACAGGGCTGTATGCAAAACATCATTTGAATCTGTTTGAATTTGCGGCTGTTATCGTTTACTATAGAAAAAAATTACCCTTGATAAAAAACCGTTGCCGGTAAACTACCCCTTTCCCTTAACCGATCTTCACCAAAAATGACACGTTTTAGGTACTCTACAATTCAGGCCTGTATGCAAACAATTATTTGATTCTGTTTGAATTTGCGGCTGTTATCGTTTGCCATAGAAAACACCCTTGATAAAACATAAAAAGTTGCTGGTAAACTACCCTATTCCATTAACTGATCTTCACCAAAAACAATAGGTCTTGAGTACTCTACAAATCAGGGCTGTATGCAAAAAATTATTTGATTCTGTTTGAATTTGTGGCTGTTATCGTTTGCCATAAAAAATACCCTTGTTAGAACATAAAACGTTGCAGGTAAACTACCCCATTCCCTTAACCGATCTTCAACAAAATCAACAGACCTTGAGTTCTGTATAATTCAAAAATGTATGCAGAAGAGTAGTTGATTCTGTTTTAATGTACGGCAGTTATCGTTCGTCATAAAAAAATTTACCCTTGTTAAAACATAAAATGTTGCAGGTAAACTACCCCTTTCCCTTAACCGATCTTCACCAAAAACAATAGGTCTCGAGTAATCTACAAATCAGGGCTGTATGCAAAAACTTATTTGATTCTGTTTTAATTTGCGGCTGTTATCGTTTGGCATATAAAATACCCTTGATAAAACAAAAAACGTGTCCGGTAAACTACCCCTTTCCCGTAACCGATCTTCACCAAAAACAATAGGTCTTTAGTACTCAACAAAACAGGGCTGTATGCAAAAACGTATTTGATTCTGTTTTAATTTGCGGCTCTTATCGTTTGCCATAGAAAATACCTTTTTAAAACATAAAACGTTGCAGGTAAACTACCCCTTTCCCTTAACCGATCTTCACCAACACCAATAGGTATTGAGAACTCTACAATACAGGGCTGTCTGCAAAACATCATTTGATTCTGTTTGAATTTGCGGCTGTTATCGTTTACCATAGAAAAAATTACCCTTGATAAAAAAACCGTTGCTTGTAAACTACCCCTTTCCCTTAACCGATCTTCACCAAAAACGACAGGTCTTGAGAACTCTACAATTCAGGGCTGTGTGTAAAATATTATATGATTTTGTTTGAATTTGCGGCTGTTATCGTTTGCCATACAAAATACCCTTGATAAAACAAAAAACGTGGCAGGTAAACTACCCCTTTCCCTTAAACGATCTTCACCAAAAACAATAGGTCTTTAGTACTCAAGAAATCAGGGCTGTATGCAAAAACGTATTTGATTCTGTTTGATTTTGCGGCTCTTATTGTTTGCCATAGAAAATACCCTTTTAAAACATAAAACGTTGCCGTTAAACTACCCCTTTCCCTTAACCGATCTTCACCAAAACCAAAAGGTCTTGAGAACTCTACAATTCAGGGCAGTATGCAAAACATTATTTGATTATGTTTGAATTTGCGGCTGTTATCGTTTGACATAGAAAATACCCTTATTAAAACATAAAACGTTGCAGGTAAACTACCCCTTTCCCTTAACCGATCTTTACCAAAATCAACAGATCTTGAGAACTCTACAATTCAGGGCTGTATGCGAAACATTATTTGATTCTGTTTGAATTTGAGGCTGTTATCGTTAGCCAAACAAACAAAATTACCCTTGATAAAAAAAACCATTGCAGGTAAACTACCCATTTCCCTCAACCGATCTTCACCAAAAACAATAGGTCGCGAGTACTCTACAAATCAGGGTTGTATGCAAAAAATGATTTGGTTCTGTTTGAATTTGCGGCTGTTATCGTTTGCCATAGAAAAAAAATCCACACACACACACACACACACACACACACACACACACACACACACACACACACAGACACTTTTCGAAAAACGACTTTTTTTCATGTTTTGAGTGTTGTACAATCAGAATCTGCAATAATCTCGAACACGATTTTTTTTGCCATCACCATACTTCCATTTCCTTAAGGAACATGGAAGTAAAATTACCCTTGATAAAAAACCGTTGCAAGTAAACTACCCCTTTCCCTTAACCGATCTTCACCAAAAACAGCAGGTCTTGTGACGATTTAAATAAAAGAAATAATCAAGAAAATAAAAATTTTTTAAAAATTAAGGTTGCGAGCTATTAAACCATTTAAATCTCACTGTATTAATATAAAATACCTGTATGTACTCAGTATGAGAGGAAGCAGTAATTAGTTAGTTAGAAGATACTCTAATAAAAGGATAAATTGTAAAGAGTTATTAATATCATATTTAACCCTTTGCTTGTGAGCAGGCGCTGTCCTGTTGATTCCAGACTCGACATGTTTTCCGAGTCTTGTGTAAGTTAGAATAAGATAAAAAAAAACCTAATGTTAATAATTAAAAATCTGAAGACACAGATAGTCGCTAAAACAACTGATTTAAATTATGTATATTTGTTTAGGGATAGTTTGTATAAATAAAAAATGTTAACTTAAATATAGTTAGGAACTATATTCTCGCGCGGTAATTGCCCCACTACCATTTTGTCCAGTACCAGGCGAAGGGAGCAGAATTTCGCTCTCTCGCAATGGTGACTTCGTACAGTATAGACGTAAGAGCTGTGCTCTTAGAATATGTTACCTATACTTTGTTTTACCTTAAGATGGTATACCAGAAATAGCTGCATAAAGCATCTGGATGTGTTAACTAATATAGTTATGTAAATAAACAAGTAATTTAAAGTGTAAAACTCGAAACGTAAAAAGGTGTAACACAAGATGACTTCGAACTTCAAGAACTAACAACTCTTCCAACATCATACCTGGAGATGTGAACTATTAGAAGCCGCCAACTCTAGTACACACGACCGAATATGCAGATCAGGACATCCGAGAATCTACAAGTATCATCGTAGAAGGTTCAACCTGCGAACTTTGGAGCCCTTTTCTGACGAAGACCAGACCGAGATGACGACGTAGCTGTTCCTGTTTCCCAAGACAGATACCCCAGGACGAGTCTTCTGCATACCAATTAAAAGGTGACTCGATAGCCTGTCTATCGAGGGTTACTAATATTTGTTACACAACACATCATGAAAGAGGCTTTTCAGAAACTATTAACTTTGTAAAGACTTATAAATTAAATCTAAGAATTTCATGTAACTATTCTAACTTCATACGTTGTAACAGTTTACATGCTAATGTAGAGTAATATAATTCAAGCAATAATACCATTCTTCCAATGGTTGAATAAAAGAAAGTCTTGCAAGCTAATATCATGAATTGATTATGACTAAAAGTTTTAATGAATAAATACCGAAGGTTACCTGGATCCGAGGTATAGCTATATAGAATCAATGTTGATCCCAAAGTTTAAAGAAACCTTTCAAATAACTTAATAATTGAATTAGTAATGTCATGGGATCTGTCAGTAAATGTTTTTAAATGTTAAATAAAGAGAAGTCTTCTTGTTACACACATATGAGGAGTGCTTAAATCAATTGTATACCTTGCCATTGTTTCCTTACACAGTTAGTAAGTAATTTGTTATATTAATTATTTGTGATACATTCTGTTACAACGTAGGCAGCCCATCTAATTAACGGAGTTTAATTACGATGGGTTCCCTGGATTTGTAACGCGGCGAAAAGACGTTACAAAAGTGCGCCACTCTGCTTATTTTTATAAAGGTGTTGTAAGCATCGTGAAGCAAACAAAATTGCGTCACTCTTTTTAAAAAAAAAAAAAGGAAACAAAGGAAAGAGTTTTATTTGTGTATAGAGTGTCACAAACAAAATTGCATCACTATGCGTGGATAATTTGTATGAACAATAACTAAATATATAATATTGATCTATGCACTCAGAAAGTTACCTTAATAACTTTAATGTTCAAAACATATTTAATAGTGTATTAAGTTACGTAGATGATAGTATGTATAAGTGAAATATCCTTAGCGTCATACAATGCATATAGCTTTTGCATTCTATAGGCCAGTAGGAACCTGCATTATTCGATATAATTACTTGCATACATGAATTGTGACCAAACATAACAACTTTGGTCAGCCGAACAATCTGTAACAGGTTTGTTTACGACAATCCGTGACCTGTTGTTTCCTGAATCATTCTGCACAGTGTATGTCCAACAATATAGCTTACATACACTAGTATGTGTTATAAAAAAAAATTAATTAAAAATAACTTTGTTAATAATAAAGTATGTAATGTAGACCAAGGTAATTAAGTAGAAGTTCGTGATTTATAACTTGTGAAGCAAATAATTAATTTATTTAAATTGTGAACAAAATATGAATGAACGGAGTCAAAGTGTTGTCAAGCGTAATAATAATAGTGCTAGATTTGTTGAATAAGATTGTGC
Organism: Magicicada septendecula; assembly: GCA_034769895.1. Classification (NCBI taxonomy): domain Eukaryota; kingdom Metazoa; phylum Arthropoda; class Insecta; order Hemiptera; family Cicadidae; genus Magicicada; species Magicicada septendecula. The sequence goes on along the minus strand of CM068367.1, from coordinate 1,421,174,541 downwards.
TCCCCTTCTCTCGTTTATAACGGTATAAAGTAGTTGTGTTATTCAGTCGCATTGTGTAGAGAACAATAAGAGTAAAACCCCCTTTCTCACTGACACACCAGTTTCTTTGTTAACTAAATACAGAGGGTGACCTACATTCCAGAAAACAGCTGATCGGCTATTTAACCTTGAAAAATATGTGTGTGTGATTTCTGTCTCTCCCTTAGAAGAGAAATTGTTCTTTTCTAATTTGTGTAAATTGATTACTTATGAATTTATTATATATATATGTAATATATGTGTAATGTACTAGTATTAATTTTAAGTACGTGCTAATGTGTTAGAACAAAATGGCCCAATTTAACCCGGATTTGTTATTACAAGACGAGCTATCTTACGAAGCCCTTTTGCGTGGACTACCCCATGCTGATGTAACAGTCGCGGAATTACGAAGGTCAATTCGCGAATGTGGATTTGATGCGCCCGTGCAATTAAACTATCTAAGCCAACTCGATTATGAAAGCGAGAAAGAAATTTGTAATGCCAAGTATAGTGAACTATACTTATTGTCTCAAACACTCCAAGACGAGAAATCTCCGGCAAAAATTTTGTGGACTACCCAGACAATAGAGCATTTAACCAGGCGAATAAAAAATTTGTCGATCTGGCCGAATCTCACAGAAATACCCGTTGATGTACAAAAGCTAGCAGACAAAGCTCTACGCCGCTTACCTTCAATTATTAACGATTTAAGACGAAAATCCGACTCATTCAGGATGGACGAAATAGAGAAATCATTAATGAAATTACACATCTCCCCAGTAAAATCCCCCACCACTGGTTTACCTCCGCCTAACTCGGATCGGAACTCACCTATCGTATCGCAAGTGCAAGCGAACCCAGAACAAAATACTGATACAGATGTAAATGCCCCTCCTCCCGAGAATTTTCAGTTTCGTCCCGGAAATAATGAATTCACCACCACCTCCAATGAATCCAATCGCCCTCATCGAGGAATTACACCTATGAACTATAACGCAGATCTATACGGTAAAATGACTCACCCTGTGGAGAAGATTTTAACCGAAATCCCTTATACGGATGGCTTAAATGTTTCCAAATTACTAACATTTATTAGTTATCTTCTTCAGATAAAGGATCTACAGCAGCTGAATGACTGGCAAATTTTACAAGTTCTGTTACCAAAGTGTAAACCCCCGTTAAAAAATCGTGTGCTAGAAGCCCTAACCTCTACTTTCCCAGTAGAAGAGCTACATAGCTCTATAATAAAATACTTTATTCCCACCGGCATCTATGAGGAAATAAAAAGAAAGACAGTACTCCGAGTACAAGGACATCAGGAGAGATTAGCTCACTACATCTCCGATATTAGGGAGTCCTCTCGACTACTACGTGTAAGCTGGAATGAAACACAACTGGTGGACACCATTTTAATAGGCGTGTCACCTGAAGAAAGATCTCGACTATCATTGATGAATAGACCCAATACAATTGCTGATCTAGAACAGTGCAGTATCCATTCTTCAAATGTATGGTACTCAGATCAAAATAGAGAAGCAATGAAAACCTCTGGAACTAATAGACATCAATTGCGAGCACTACTGCCTGATGTAACAACCTCCTATGAAAGACAAGTTTCTAGTAGACCTCACCATGTGCGCAAAGCTGGTAAGTTAACTGTAAACCCAGATAAAGCGGAAACCAAGTACCCACCTCGCAGAAAACCCACCAGTTATAATTGTGGCAAATATGGGCACATAAGAAGAGAGTGCAAAAGTAAGGCATTGGAACGGAATAACACCAATTCAAAAAAACATGTAAGGCAGGGAGACCCGAAAACCTGTGTCTTCCGCAGCTACTCGAAATTGGGTAAACTAAAAGAAACCAGTAATAATAATAAGAATGAATTATTCTGTAACCAAGTGAAAAACAAAAAAGGTGCGAAAGAAATCGACCCCTATGTGCGAGAATTTCGTGAAAAGTGTAATGCAATTAATAGATGTAAATGGAAAAAAATCTACTACCATTAATACGAGTCGACTTAGGCGTTACATCCCCCATCGCCTTAATTGATTCGGGATCGAGTAGAACCTTAATCAGCCAAGAATTAGCGGACATGTTAGCAAATCATCATCTAGTAAAACGGAACCAACCTGTGAATATAAAGTGTGCTACCGCTGATAAACGTAAAATAAATATAAACCTGAGCATTACCGTTAAGGTTAAAATAAAAAACCTAAGTTGGATGTTTACAATGTTAGTATGTAAAGAATTAGGACCTGCTTTAATATTAGGTGCAGATTTTATTAGTAAGACAGGAATGATTCTTGACATCTACGAGCGAGAATTTTATTTCAGATTTGACCGTGCAAGAAAACATAAATTTGATAGTAATGAAGATAAACGTTGTTCATCTACTGCACATGTAATACACCAAGATTCAGATTTGTCTCACCTAGAACGAAGAGATAGAGTCAAAATAGTAAAACTAATAAAAGAATTTTCCTCGGTTCTTACACCAAAACTAGGACTTACGGACCTAATAGAGTATAAAATTAATCTGAGTGATCAGAAAGTAATACGACTACCTCCGTACAAGTTGTCGCCTCCCAAGATGGAAGTCATGCGAAACCATATCAATAAGTTATTGGACCAAGGAGTCATAGAACCCTCTACGTCCCCATATTCTTCACCCTCCTTTTTAGTACCGAAAGGACAAGATAAACACCGACTAGTTGTAGACTACAGGCAATTAAATAAAAGAATAGAATTTGAATCAATCCCTCTTCCAGACATCCATAGTGCGTTTCATTATTTTGCTAAAGCTATGGTCTTTACGGTAATGGATCTGAATCAAGCTTTTCACCAAATACCTCTTTCAGAAGAATCCAAACGTCTAACCGCGTTTGCAGTTCCTTTTAACTTGTACCAATTTACTAGGGTACCCTTTGGAATATCTCAAGGAAGTTCCGTATGTAGTAGACTATTGGAGAAGATATTTCACGACATTAAATTTAAATATGTGTACCACTATTTGGACGACATCGTAATATACAGTGAATCAATGGAACAACATCTCAGACATTTGCGTGAAGTGTTATCTCGTTTACTAAGAGCAGGATTAACGGTGAACCCAAATAAGGTAAGTTTTGCTGTCCCTCAGTTTTCTTTCTTAGGACACATCGTGAAAGCGAATGGAAAGGTAAGCATTGACCCCGAACGAACCCGTGCTATTAGAGAATTTGCACCCCCACGAGATGCAAAAGGTATAGCCCGACTTTTAGGTATGGTGAATTATTTCCACAAATATATTCCCCATCTTGCCGAAATAGCAGCACCCCTAAACTCCTTACGAAAGAAGGGAACGAAGTTCGAATGGAGCTCAATACATCAAAACGCGTTTGAGCAACTTAAAGAAAGTATTATATCTCCCCCAGTTTTGCAACTAGCTGATTTCACAAAACCATTCGTCGTGCAAACCGACAGTTCCAGTGTAGCGTTAGGTGCAGTGATATACCAAGAGATAGACAACTGTAGACTACCAATTAGTTATGCATCATGAACACTGAGCGATCAAGAAAGAAAGTATTCTGCATATGAATTGGAATGTTTAGCAATTGTTTTTGCGTTCGAAAAGTTTAAACCCTTCCTAGAACATAAAGAATTCCTTTTGGAAACCGACAATCAGGCGTTATCATGGTTATTGAATCACCCTAAACAATTAGGACGAATTGGCAGATGGATATTGAAATTAAACTGCTACAAATTCAGAGTGCAGCATATTAAAGGTACTCAAAATGTAGTTGCCGATACCCTGTCCCGTATGTTCCAGTCACCCAATAAAACTTCCGAAAACATAGTGAAGCCGGAACTAGCAAGTGCTAACGCCGTAATTACTGAATTCCCCCTTGCCTTTACAAACATTGCCCTGTATCAACAACAAGACCCCTTACTGAAGCCTATTATAGAACAACTTACCCAAGGTATTAAATCCGAGAAGTACGTATTGAGTAAGAATGTACTGTGTCTCAAGATAAGAGACGGAAAGGAATTAAGAATAATAGCCCCGGATGTAATTAAGCCCATGCTAATGGAATACTTCCATTCATCTACCATAGGAGCCCATATGGGAATCAATAAGACGATACATCGTATTCGAAAGGAATATCATTGGAACAATATGAACTGCGAAATAGCCAACTTCGTAAAGAAATGTTCATTATGCGCCCTGAGTAAACCCGCCAGAAATACTCAAGTAAGCCAATTGATATCAGAAATCCCAAAGACCCCTTTTTCGAAACTTTATCTAGATTTCTCAGGTCCGTATCCACGATCCAAATCAGGAAATACCATGTTACTGATATGTGTAGATTCGTTCACCAAATTTGTTTGGATGTATCCCATGCGACGACCATTAGCGTCGACAACAGTTAAAATACTACAGGAAAGACTATTTAAAGACTACGGTACTCCAGTACGTATAGTATCTGATAACGGTCCGCAGTTTAAAGCAAAAGAATTTAAGAATATGTGTTTCAAGTTAGGGATAGACCATATAACCACTACAGAGTATCGACCGCAAGGCAATATTGCTGAAAGGTATCTACGAAACCTCAAATCTGCGCTAATCGCCTATCATGCGAACGATCACACGTCGTGGGACCAAAATCTATCCTGGATTCAATACGCTTTTAATTCAGCTTACCACGAAGGTCACAAGTCGACCCCGTTCGAGTTACTATACAAGTATCGACCAAACCACCCTTTGTCCACAAGATGGAATATACACGATCTGCTGCCTCCGTAAATAACGGATAAGCAGATAAAGCGAATATGGAACAAAGCCCGCTCTAACTTAAGAGCAAGCTTGGAAAAATCCAGAAGATACCATGAGAAAGGTAATCATAGCAACTCAGTCAGGTACCAGGTAGGTGACTTAGTAATGTACAAGACTCACCCCATTAGTAGTGCGATTGATAAGACCACCTCTAAACTATCATTCCGATGGTGTGGCCCTTACCAAATCCAAAAGTACCTAACTCCAGTTACAGTAGCCCTGTGCGAACCTGCAACTCAGAAATATGTGCGGAGAACGCATATTTCGCAACTAAAGTTGTATAAGAAGAAGTGACGGTATAGTATAACCCAAAAAGAAAAGGGAATACTAGGCAGTAAAGAAAGTTATATTGCTGAATCCACGTGAAAAATGTAAAACGTAGAGTTTGGAAACGAGGCCTGATCAACCTGAGTTCCAGTTCTGCGAAGCATGCATTAATGAATAATCATTAACTAGATGGGTACTAACACTCATTAACTACATGAGTTATAATAGGACTCACAAAAGAAAAGATAGAATTCTAAATAGTAAAGATTTAGAAAGTTACTCTACAGAAGAGAGAGTAAGACAAACAAAAAAACCCGGTAGTAAGATTTAAGTGATAGAGATAAGAAAGAGTTTTGTGTTTTAATTGTGTAAATATTAAGTGTAAATAGTATAAAAAAAAAAGGTAGTTTATAAGAATATAAAGTATACTGTGTTGTAACTATAGGAAATAACTATGTGGACAACGTTGTAAAGTGTCCAACAACTATGTGAAAGAAATTACACACACTAACCCCATTCATACTCCCAGTCCCCAATTGTGAGTTAGACTCAAAAAAAAAACTTAACCGTAGCGTGCAAATTAAGCGGTTGAGTATGTGACGATTTAAATAAAAGAAATAATCAAGAAAATAAAAATTTTTAAAAAATTAAGGTTGCGAGCTATTAAACCATTTAAATCTCACTGTATTAATATAAAATACCTGTATGTACTCAGTATGAGAGGAAGCAGTAATTAGTTAGTTAGAAGATACTCTAATAAAAGGATAAATTGTAAAGAGTTATTAATATCATATTTAACCCTTTGCTTGTGAGCAGGCGCTGTCCTGTTGATTCCAGACTCGACATGTTTTCCGAGTCTTGTGTAAGTTAGAATAAGATAAAAAAAAACCTAATGTTAATAATTAAAAATCTGAAGACACAGATAGTCGCTAAAACAACTGATTTAAATTATGTATATTTGTTTAGGGATAGTTTGTATAAATAAAAAATGTTAACTTAAATATAGTTAGGAACTATATTCTCGCGCGGTAATTGCCCCACTACCATTTTGTCCAGTACCAGGCGAAGGGAGCAGAATTTCGCTCTCTCGCAATGGTGACTTCGTACAGTATAGACGTAAGAGCTGTGCTCTTAGAATATGTTACCTATACTTTGTTTTACCTTAAGATGGTATACCAGAAATAGCTGCATAAAGCATCTGGATGTGTTAACTAATATAGTTATGTAAATAAACAAGTAATTTAAAGTGTAAAACTCGAAACGTAAAAAGGTGTAACACAAGATGACTTCGAACTTCAAGAACTAACAACTCTTCCAACATCATACCTGGAGATGTGAACTATTAGAAGCCGCCAACTCTAGTACACACGACCGAATATGCAGATCAGGACATCCGAGAATCTACAAGTATCATCGTAGAAGGTTCAACCTGCGAACTTTGGAGCCCTTTTCTGACGAAGACCAGACCGAGATGACGACGTAGCTGTTCCTGTTTCCCAAGACGGATACCCCAGGACGAGTCTTCTGCATACCAATTAAAAGGTGACTCGATAGCCTGTCTATCGAGGGTTACTAATATTTGTTACACAACACATCATGAAAGAGGCTTTTCAGAAACTATTAACTTTGTAAAGACTTATAAATTAAATCTAAGAATTTCATGTAACTATTCTAACTTCATACGTTGTAACAGTTTACATGCTAATGTAGAGTAATATAATTCAAGCAATAATACCATTCTTCCAATGGTTGAATAAAAGAAAGTCTTGCAAGCTAATATCATGAATTGATTATGACTAAAAGTTTTAATGAATAAATACCGAAGGTTACCCGGATCCGAGGTATAGCTATATAGAATCAATGTTGATCCCAAAGTTTAAAGAAACCTTTCAAATAACTTAATAATTGAATTAGTAATGTCATGGGATCTGTCAGTAAATGTTTTTAAATGTTAAATAAAGAGAAGTCTTCTTGTTACACACATATGAGGAGTGCTTAAATCAATTGTATACCTTGCCATTGTTTCCTTACACAGTTAGTAAGTAATTTGTTATATTAATTATTTGTGATACATTCTGTTACAACGTAGGCAGCCCATCTAATTAACGGAGTTTAATTACGATGGGTTCCCTGGATTTGTAACGCGGCGAAAAGACATTACAGTCTTGAGTACTCTACAAATCAGGGCTGCATGCAAAAAATTATTTGATTCTGTTTGAATTTGTGGCTGTTATCGTTTGCCATAAAAAATACCCTTCTAGAACATAAAACGTTGCAGGTAAACTACCCCATTCCCTTAACCGATCTTCAACAAAATCAACAGACCTTGAGTTCTATATAATTCAAAAATGTATGCAGAAGAGTAGTTGATTCTGTTTTAATGTACCGCAGTTATCGTTCGTCATAAAAAAATTTACCCTTGTTAAAACATAAAATGTTGCAGGTAAACTACCCCTTTCCCTTAACCGATCTTCACCAAAAACAATAGGTCTCGAGTAATCTACAAATCAGGGCTGTATGCAAAAACTTATTTGATTCTGTTTTAATTTGCGGCTCTTATCGTTTGTCATAGAAAACACCCTTTTAAAACATAAAACGTTGCAGGTAAACTACCCCTTTCCCTTAACCGATCTTCACCAAAAACAATAGGTCTTTAGTACTCAACAAATCAGGGCAGTATGCAAAAAATTATTTGATTCTGTTTGAATTTGCGGCAGTTATCGTTTGCCATAGAAAAAAAATCTACAGACACACAGACAGACAGACACACAGACACTTTTCGGAAAACGACTTTTTTTCATGTTTTGAGTGTAGTACAATCAGACTCTGCAATAATCTCGAACACGATTTTTTTTGCCATCACCATACTTCCATTTCCTTAAGGAACATGGAAGTAAAATGAATTTCACCTACAGAAATGAGTACTCTGCAAATCAGGGCTGTATGCAAAAAATTATTTGATTCTGTTTGAATTTGCGGCAGTTATCGTTTGCCATAGAAAAAAAATCTACAGACAGACAGACAGACAGACACACAGACACTTTTCGGAAAACGACTTTTTTTCATGTTTTGAGTGTAGTAGAATCAGAATCTGCAATAATCTCGAACACGATTTTTTTTGCCATCACCATACTTCCATTCCTTAAGGAATATGGAAGTAAAAATAACGATTGTATCGTTTTATGAAAATGGAAGGTCAAGTCTTTAATTTGACATGTAATTTATGTTGTTTTGAACAAATCGTAACAAAAAAACAGGCTGCTGGAACATGTCTATGCTGAAATAACCAGGGTTGAAAGTGTTAACAATGGAAAAACCAAACATTACTATTAATGACAGTAAATACTGCAATTATAAGATTTAACACTAATAAAATATATATAAGTAAATACAATAATAAATATATAATGATACTGTAATTACATCATAATGAAATGGCATGAACAGGCCAATTCGTACATTTCGGTACTCCACGAGTTTTCGTTGACTGGTGTTAAGAAAGTAATTTTTATCATACCAAGTAACTTGATTTTTTCAGTCAAAGTCATGCATTCTGCGGCATATTCGTTTCAAATCCAAATCCTTTCTAATCCAAGTCTCACTACCATACAGTGGTTGAGATATGGCCATTACATTATAATATTTCAAAGATATTACGAAAGCCTAATCTGTAGTGGATTATTTTTATAGACAAAGCTGTTACTAATAATGTGTATACTACACTTGTATAAATTAACTGTTTGTTGTTGTTAAATTCTCCTTTTGGATTCCAAAACGAGATATATTCTAGTTGCATGTAATAGATATAATTTCTAAGGGGAAAAAGACAAACTGCTGAAATGCAGATTTATAAAACTTTTTGAAGATAGCGCTGTGTTCCAGTAAAAAAAACAAAAATTAACAAATTTTTTGTAGTGCTCAGTATGAAATGTTCTTAACTTTTGTAGGCGGAGGATTAGGAGGCACACGTCGTGGAGGACCAGAGGTGAATTTGAAGCATTCAGGAAGAGAAGACAATGAAAGAGAAAGAGAACGGTATCGTTTGGAACGTGAACGTGAAGCAGCGGGAGGCAGGGACAGGGACCGCGGCGGCGAAAGGGACAGAGACAGAGAGAGAGAAGTGAGAAGAAGATCACGCAGTAGAGAAAGAGAGAGGGAAAGGAAGCGAAGGAGTCGAAGGTAATCGTAGTCAACTGTATGCTTTACGTGATTAATGTTAGATTTCCTGAACACGTGAAGTGCTGAATAAATAATTACACACATTCCAGATTTATTATATATCCAGGGTTAGTGGTAAAACTACCCAAACCCAAGTTTTAATGTTGGTTCAAGATGTTTCAGAAATGACCTTTTTAATGTTTTTCTCTTTTTATTTTTTAACAGTTATGTAGTTAATAAAAAGACGATTAATAATAAAAATTAACCCTGAAATTCAGTTTTATGATAGATAATTGCACTTGAAAACCTTTTAATTTCAGTTTTTGGTAAATTCACATGAATGGACTAAGAGTACATTTACCAATAACCCACGATGTACTATACATTTGGTAGAAAACAACCATAACTTTTTTTTTAAGTTTACAACCAATTTCAAAGTGTTGTTTAACTGGAAGTCAGTAGTCGGTTATCCAAACCATTAATCTCGCTTTAGTGATTTTGAGTATCAATAACAACTCAGCTTTTCTGTTTAACGTTTGCTTTACTTTTCTGAACATCAATTGTTCTTCCGTGTCTCGAGTGACTTGACTTTTGAGCCACACTGTAGAATGTCTTCCATGGTTTGACTTTGGTGACCTCACCCAATGTACAAGACAAGTATGTAACACAGTCAGTGCTTACTTGATGACAGTATATATGTGCTACAGCATCATTGAAAAGTTTGTGTATCTTAAGAATAATAATAACAGTAGGAATATTAGCCCGATAATATTATGATTTACAATGGAAGCGTGTAAAATATAATGTAAAATGTAATGCAACATTTGTGTGTGGTTCTTGTAGTCGATCTCGTGATAGAAAGCGAAGGCGAAGTAGGGAAAGAATAAAAGATCCTGACATCGAAGAAATTATTGAAGAAAGGCCTCGTGACAGAGATAGAGACAGAGACCGGAAGCGCAGGAGAAGTCACTCCAGAGATAAAGATCGTAAACGCGAACGCCGTGAGAGAGATAGAGGAGAGAGGTAAGAATTACTCAGTATATACAGAATTTGTATTTGTCTGGTTTTGATTGCTTGTCTTAAGAGTCATTCACGACGTGAACAGAAAAAATTAAGCATTTTTATTTTTATGTTGTAGGGATAAGGAAAGAGAGAGAAAGCGTGATCCCGATCAAGATGAAGTCCGCATCAAACAGGAGCCTTTGGATGGTAAGTATTTAGTTGTGTTAAGTCATATAAAAGTATGTACGAGGTTTGATCAAAAAGTTCGTGCAGTTCTTGTTTTTTTAAAAATTATGCCTGCATTCATCGACACTTATTCCTTCAAAGTAGTCTCAGTCGAATGTAACACGATTAAGGCAGCCATTTTGCAGTCTTTAAAATATTTCAAGCATGCATTTTTTGTTACAGCCTTGAGCTCGCTTAGCGATTTTTGTTTTACGTCTTCAACGGTGTGAAACGTCCTTTCGTTGAAATTATCACTGTTGGGAGGATGAAAGATTGCGTTGGGACACATCTGGTGAACACGACAGTTGCCGTGCCGTTATGGCATTTTCTTTTGCCTAGCCTGGCAAAATTCATAACAACCAAGCGTCCAGGAACATTATTGGGCTGCAGTTTTGATAAATTATTCTTCTGTGAATCTGACCGTTTTCTACAAATAGCTTCATACAAATGGCGTAAAATGTCTGAATAGTTCTCTTTACCACTGTGTCTAGCGGTGAAATTTCGTGGAACACAAAAACATAATCTGCATCTGACAACCATGATCTTCAACTCATTTACGGCAATCTTTGAAGCTTGTAAACCACTTTTTTATGGACAGCAGTTTTGCCAGAATCCTGAACACGTTTACCAGGACAGAGCAGTGCCTCTCACAGTTTACGAAAAATTTAATCCATGTTGTTTGATTATACATTGTAGAATGACAAAAAGTCACCTGATACATCTAAGGACGATGCACTCAATCAGTTGTGAAATCTAAAACTATGCATCAGACAGGGCTAAAAGTTTACACAGTTGTCAATAACATCTGTAACAACATCACATAAAAACAGTTTTTTAATTGGACACTTGTAGTGGTGGAAATTGCAAATTTTGATCAAACCTCGCATGTATGTATGCATGTTAATATACTTACATGTGTGTATACTTTAGTAAAGTTCATGAATTTGCTGTATAAAATTTCTACTTTCATTATTACTGAATATTGCAGCGTGTCTTTCAAAGTCCATGGAAATCATTTAAAAGTGGTGTCATTTCCTCGGGAAATTATACACCAGTGCCAATTCAAATAGTCCACTCTTCAAATTACCTTTGTAATTGATTTCGTTGAATTGTCTTCAGTGTAATTTACATTGCTAGTCTTTCCTCTGTGTTAATCAGGTTTTGCACCACGTTGGTAATTGTTCGTGACAGATCCTTCTCCACTAAACTCAAAACGAAGTTGAACTGTGACAGGTCAATCTAAGAAACTTTCCGAACATCTCTTCATCGTTTTTCAAATGTTTTCTTGTCAGTGATACGAAATATCCTTCGCTTTTTATGCCCATAAAAAGTTCATTTGAGCCAACCATTGATAAAATGGCTCTAATTTCTTCTTCTTCTTCCTCCTCAAATGTGAAGATTACAAATGTGTCTAAATCCATTTCAAACATGTCACACACAGAGCTAAATGGCAGCGTGTATCGCTCCAGGCAACGTGCATCGCTGCAAACTGTTGGCAGTGGCAGTGAGCAACAGTCCGGCAGTCGCCGCCAGCCATTACTCCTGACACCTACTGCCGACCGCAGCGGCGGACGGTTTCAGCAAAATAGTAACTTTATACGGCTTTTTTGAGTTGACTATAAGTGTGTGGCTTTATTGAGTTGAATCTATAAGTGTGTGTTGTATTAAAACAATGTTTGTTTGATTTTTGTTGTGTAGATTATCCAGATTACAGCAATTACAATGAAAATGATTATGAAGAACCGCCAGTTAAATTTGAGAAAGAGGAAAAGGACCGAATCAGCCAGATACATAACGATGAACAGGATATGGGCCAAGAGAACAATGGAAGTAATTACGAATATGAAACCGAGCAGGATTATTAGTGAAAAAAGACAATTGTGTTTAGGCGGCAGTGCATATATATTGCAATATATGTGCCTGTATAATTAGTAATGCTGGTCAGTTTTTTGAATGTGTAATCTTTTTGTTTTGTAACAAGTGTGGTGTTATACACTTGTGAGTAACGTAACACACTTAAAAGTTTTAAAAATATGACATTTCACCAAGAGGTAATGTTCATCTGTGCATTGTAATTTTTTTTGTTAGCTGTCAGTGTAAATGTTAAATGAAAAATAGGGAGTTATGAATTTTTATTTAAGGACCTTAGTATTCAGTTTTATAGAAAAAATATTACCATCATCTGGCGTAACTTTAAAATTTGTATATTTAAGTATGTTTTTTGTTTGTCAAGTGAAATCTCAAACTTTTTAATATGTGGTAGAATAAAATTGTTCAGTCACTATAACGCTGACTTGTAGTGATATTAAAATTTAATAAACACTTTTTCACTGTTGTATTCACACGGATAGATTTGGTAATGTTGTGAGTTCAGCAACTTATTGGAAATTCGCGAATGATTAAAATTATAACACTGAATTCAAATACCATAATTGTGACTGTAATTTTTTTTTTAATATGGAATATATATAATTTATTTGTAAAAGTTAATTGAATATTGTATAATACAAAAGTTGCATGTAAATTAAGTATATATTTTATGATTAATTACTCTTTAAACATTATGAATATGATTTTAAGTTTGGGTACTGAGAGTAACATCAACGGGTGAGTTTAATAACGAGTGAAACAAGTCTCAGTTAAGTACAGTACGACTAAATTATGGTCAGTAGTTTTAAAAACTGTTTTATTATATACATTTATATTATCTGTGCCCATACATGTTGTCCTGTTCGTTATCAGAATAAAACTTGTTCCGGTTGTAGAATCTTGGACACATATATTTTTTATTTTACTATATTGTAAAGTTTGTCAAGAAACCTAAGTTTTGAAAGTGTGAATAGAACCAATTTGTGTTAAACATGCATTGGTTGTATACGTTTTTTAGGTTATTAATTGTTAACATTATTTGATAATTCAGTATGATTTAGCAGCATACAAAGATATTACCTGGTTTAATATCAGCCTTCGAAAAGGTTACACCCAGTTTTGTAACGTAGTAACATAACATGCTAATGGTTTGGTGGGATTTTACAGGGTAAAAAAATTGTCAAATCTATCAAAGTGTACATGTGTCTTTTTTTTTTGCCATTACTGTATGTAGAAGAGACAAATTATGATTTATGCTTAAGCCAGCCTGTTAAAGAACTGAACAGAGTGAATGGGCAGAGGATTATTGAGTGTCAAGAGTTGCGATGTTACAAAGAAACCATCTGAAAATACCTATAAAAGTTTAACTCGCAAGCTATGTTTGCATAAGTGGTCATGCAGCACCAGTGTCAAACTACTCAATGTTTGGTTACTGAAAACAAACATATTACATATTCCTTCAGATCTGTTAGACAAATCATTTGTACACGGAGAATGTGTTGTGGTGTTGGTGACACAAAAACAATGTAACTCATTACTATGTCGCTAAGCATTTTTATTGGAATACTTAAGTCTGATGCCCAACAGTCATATTTGCTTAATGAAGAAAGTTGTGTTAGTGGTTAAAATCACAAGCAGAATTATAACTGTTGCACACCACTATATAAAATTATTCCGATTAGCGCTTTCAAGCTTCACAGCTCATCGTCAGATCGGAAATGAACAAATAACCTGAAAACAAACCCTTCACCCCCACCCCACCCCACCCTGCTCACACACAACAAGCTATAATGCAAATGTCCCTTCGCCACCCTCTGAGCCCTGTCCCTCCATCTGGACAGTTACATTACATGTCCAGATGGAGGGACAGGGCTCAGAGGGTGGGGAAGGGACATTTGAATTATAGCTTGTTGTGTGTGAGCAGGGTGGGGTGGGGTGGGGGTGAAGGGTTTGTTTTCAGGTTACTTGTTCATTTCCGGTCTGACGATGAGCTGTGAAGCTTGAAAGCGCTAATCAGAATAATTTTTATATAGTGGTGTGCAACAGTGATAATTCTGCCTGTTAGTCATTTGCAGTGAACCAAAATAAAAGAATGCTAGCAACTGTAATCAAATAAATAATTACAAAATTATATGTCAACACAATGAAAAAAGTGTGTAATCAAAACAAGATTATACGTAGACAGACTTATAAAATCCGTTCAAAACTGGTAAAATAACTGTAAAAGCAAATGCTTGAAGGAATACCTTCAGTACTTAACACATTCACTGCTGATGCCACGAGTTTGTGACATGGCACACGCTCTCTGTGGTGCACATGTTACGGGTCTGTGACAGTCTCTCAACTCATTGTTATATGTTAATACAGAATGAGTGTGGAGCATGAGACATTTTGTTTATGTAGTGTGTAGTGACACCATTACAAAATTTCTGTGTATTCTTAGTTTTGTGATTCTTCGTATTAAGAAAAAATGGCGCATTTACAAAAAAAAAGAAAAAACATGAAAAATGTGGGGTTCGTAACAAAAAAACCTTAGCAGTGAAGTGTTAAAGCAAATAATCACAGAAAATATTAAAAAAATTTATGGAATGTAAATCAGTGTTATCACTGTTGAAGTTTCTTTAATAACATATGCATTAAACAAACTAAATAAGTTAATATAAATGTTACACAATGGGCAAAAAAAATTATTACACATAAATAATTTCCTGTTGTATAGCATGGTATTATGTTATTGGGTACCCTTGACTTACTGGTTAGACTGTACGGGGGTTGACTGACCGCACAAATAATGCATATGGCGCAACGCCTACAGGGCAAGGTCCACTTACTGGACCACCTACCGCCATTTTTACACTATATCACTATATAATTGAGTTTGCTTGCCGGCGTTTTTGTCACTTAGACCTGAGGATACTAATTGCAATACAAGTGAAACATTGTCAAACAAGACATTTTTGATGTGGTCCTTATGGGAAGGCTTCAAAAACATAATGGATACCGGCCGCGGAAGCCTACCTGAGAATATATTATATGAGTTGTGTTCAGAAAGTATCAGACCTTTGCTCAGGAAAAATACATTTATTTATCTGCATGTTTTAAACATGTATCCCCTTCAAAGTACTCCCCTTTAGGGTGCACACACCTCTTCTAGTGGTCATGCCACTTTTGGAAACATGTCTGGAAGTCATCTTTTGGTATGGAGTACATCTGTCTCGTATTTTGTATGATGTCTTTTCTAGACTCAAATCGGGTCCCCTTTAGTGACATTTTCAACTTAGGAAATTACCAGAAATCACGGAGCTATGTCAGGAGAGCAAGGAAGCTTGGCTTAGTTTTTACACAGTTCAACATGTCCTGCGAAACATCTAAACGGAGTATCTTCTGCTCCAAAGTTTAACAGCTTTGGCACAGATTTTGCAGACACTCTTCGTATAGCATTTCGGTCAAAATAGAATGTGCTGAACCAATGTTTATTCCCACCTCTGCTGCAACCTCTCGGACGGTAATTCGATGATCCTCCACGTCCAAAGTTTGCACTTGTTCAATGACTTCATCATTACGGCTTGTTGAGGGCTGCCAGAATGTGGTTCACTGTCCACTGATGTGCAGCCATCTTTGAAGCGATTATACCACTCCTTAATGTGTGTGACACTCATAGCATCATCCCCAAAACACTGCTGAATTTTTCGAATAGTATCCGTTTGGGTATCACCAAGTCATTGGCAAAATTTAATGCAGTACCACTGCTCAAATTTGTCTTGTCATTTTACAATAAATGAAATCCGACGGGCACTCGATACATGTACTTACTGACACGCAACCAGACAGCAGCTGATTCATTGTAGTGGGACGGCGGCAGTCAGTGCTTGGGCGCTAGGGCTCACAGCATGCCTGTACCCAAGGTCAACGCCCTGCTTCATTTGATTGCACATAGAAAAAAGGTCTGGTTCTTTTTTAACACACCTCGTATTATTTGTTTACAAATGCAGTTGTTACAAAACTATTAACTTGCAGTTACATGGCGATAGGATGCTGTGTTGCCAGCTCCAGAAATGTGTGTCTGTGCTGCATGAAATTTGGAAAGCATCTACCTATGCCATAACAAAACTCTCGTCCTTCTACTGCGCCTTATCCTTTGAAACAACTGGTTATTCACTGGTTCACTTTTGTTTCATGGGAGCATTTTACTGATACATTTATTTCATGATAAAATAACCACCTGCAAAAGTATAGTCTGCGTGACTCATTAAGGCTGTAATTAATGATTTCTCTGATATCCTCTTATTTGATTTCCACTGTTTTAACATTTTGGAGTCTGCACTCTTGTGTTTTATTACACATGGGTGCCATTTTTTGCCTACTTTAAAAAAAATCATAGATAATAATTTTGAGGCTTAGATGTACATATGGTATATGTAATAAAAACTCAAGTCTTCTTCTTTTTAGTGATGCATTTAAAATGCACATTGCTTAGTCAATGTTTACAAAAATATTAATTGAATGTGTTTGACTTTTTTTACATTTTAATACATTTTTATATGTAATAAAGAAGGAAGTACATAGAAATAATCTTTTTTTACAATAAAAGAGACAAAAATATTATAACAAAATACTAATACATATATATGAGGATATAAGAAGCAAAATCATATTTTGTAACATAAACAACACTACGTGACAACTAGCATGGAGCCCAGAACAAGGTCAATTGCTACTAGTGGAGCGATGTTTAGAAAGATCAATAATCCATAAGCTGGGGCTACCAGCGGATTCACAATGAACTAAATAACCAAAGTGACGGCAATCGAATAGTGTACGAGCAGACGTGTTGATTTTGATAGGACATTGGCGCTCATATACCATACGGGTGCCGTTACGTGCGCTAAAACATCGCGGCCGTATAGCGTACAAGTGCCGACTCCAAAATATTAAACACAATGATCCTTGCAACCGCCGTTATAAGAATACTTTTCCCATGTGTCATGTAACATTCCACAGGTTTTGGGGGTTGACCAAAACCCCACAATGTTAAAAGATATTGAAATAACAAAATAAGATGGCCTTTACAAGGTTCCGTGTACAGCACGATATGAAACTATTAATTCAATAAATTAAAATATGATTATTTTATATTATATAATTATTAAACTATTGAACACCTTTGACTATGGAATACAGATTTTATTCAGATTGATATGTTTTGTTGTGTATACAATTCTTGATTTAATAAAAAGTATTGGACTAGATTTGTATATTTTTATTTAATTTTTGACAACATTTATTATACCTTCTCGCACTATTCTTGTTTAATTATTTTTAATAATAAATTAATAATATTTGTTTTTACAAGAACATATTTGTGTATGTTTATATATTAATGTTGTTTCAACAGTATAAACTGTCATCTTCAGAATCTATACAAATTTTTGATAAATTAATTTTCTACAAAAAATGGATTTTGTGATATAAGAGTTTCTGTATGTGCGTACAAAAATAGTTTGGAACAATTGATTACATAAATTGTAACTAACTTCTTATTTTCTGCAGTAATTTAATACTTTGAGGACCAACAGCGTAGTATTGCGCCACCAGTGGACTTGGTATTTTGACAGACGGCGCACATTTACTCCGCTCACTTTTCAGTGCTTGCAAACACTTCGCGTCTTACTGTTACGCCACAGAATCGAATGCAGAATTTTTTTTTATATTTTAGTTAGTGTTTCTGCCATCAGATTGCAGCACTGACTGAAGAAAATAGTTTTTATGAAATACTGTGTACAGTTGGCAAGAGTCATGACTTGGTTTACATTTTCTGTGTTCAAGGTGGAAGTTGCTGATTTTGTTTACATGAGGTTTGCGGGTTTTCTATGGTTATTTCGTGTTTATTTTGCATGTTGTCGATAGTAGTGAGTGTCTTTGTTTTAATTACTATATTATTAGTTACACAATTGATAAACAATACTTGACATATTTTTGTTGGTTAAAATTGCATGAAACGTATTTTTAAACAGCTTCAGTTACAATATATAAAATCAGTAATAAAAATGTATTTTCAGAATAGGAAAGTCTGGGAAAAAGTGTGGTATAATTATTTTTTTTAGTATTAAATTGTATTAAGCATTTATGAATGTTTAAACAACATTACTTGCGATGTTATTATTTAATAACTTCATATAATAATATTTATATATCTCGCCCACCTTAATTTGAGTCCAGGATTCTTCACACAAACCGTGAATACCAACGTGATTTCAAGGTTGCATCAATAACGTACACTACTCTCATTTATATAATAGAACTCTCATTTTATTTCATTTTGATACTACTTTAAAATTCTTTACTATTCACCTTTTCTCTCCAAAAGTATATTACTATCTCTTTCAATTGCTATTAAAGCATTTGTTAAAACATACAAACATAAAACATTATTTCAAACTTTTAATTCAATGTAGTCTACGTGTTTTAATTATTAAATCTACGTAAGGCGAACCCAGCTTGCTTCATTCCCACATTCATACCATATTTAAGTTTTTCCCAAAAGGCTCTTTAATTTAAATTTAGTTGAGTTATTTGAATGTTGAATTTGGTGGTTATCTACTTAGCTCTCGTCGTCTACCATTACCACGTGCAGCACCGAGGTAAGTCCGACCGTTTTCCTTTTAATTCACTATATTGTTAATTTTGCTTCATTCACATCACTTGCTTCATTCTGATATATTGTTCACTATTTTTTATGAATGTTTAACACTTTTACCTTTGAAATACTTTATTTGGGGGCCCACGAGTCTTAGCGTGCGTCTGGGTGCCGCCGCGGCTGTAAGTCGACTCTCTCGTTCATGTGACGGAAGTCACTGCCTTCCTGCGACAAAATTTTCGTCATCGCTCACAATGTATGGCTTTGTAACGGGACATTTTGGGCCTATTTTGGAGTAATAAAGAAGTTTGTATTTTTTTTTTATAAAACAAAACATTTTTTTACTATGATAGGGACAAACGTAAACAAAGGTAAATTCAGTGGTAGCGACGGTAGCGACAGTGGCAGCACTGCTGGTGACATTATAAAGTGAAAATTATTCAGTAATATTTTATAAAACGAGTAAACAACCGACGAAACTGTGCCAAGGTCAGACAATGACACACAAAAACAGCGTAAACAAATTATGTAACTGAGAATCAGGCGATATTACGTCAGAGCTTAGCCTAACGGTGGAATGCAGTTATGCAACAAAAACAGTCTGTTGGCGTAGTAATACAAACTTAAAAACAATGAGAATTGGTCATACAACCACGGCGACGTTATAAAATAGTGCCGTTGGCCTAGCCCCAGTCTAACTTCACCACTCGCGAGTGGCATACGTAAAAGTTCCGGAACATAAATTGCGGGCCCGCAGTACCGAAAAATGTGATATAAAATCGAAATTATGAATAAATAAAGTAAATGAACAGTTTTCTTGATACAATGACAGTTTCGGAGGTGTAAAACAAATTAGTCATCAACGTAAAATGTGTGTGTGGAGAAATGCGACGTCGTCTGGACTCAAACTCGGCTAAGTTGTCTACAAAAATGAAATCAAAATTTTCAATTATGATTTAAATAATATTCACATAAATAATATGATTGTAACATTCACTTTTAAAGATTTTCACGGGTAATAGAGCGCTCTTAGAATCCTGGGGTAGATATGTATGTGTGTGTGAGTGAAAGCGCTGGTTTCCGTTGTGTTAGTTAAGTATTAAGCGAATTATTTTGTATTTATCTTTCCTGTTTTATTTTGACTATTGCTGAACAAATTATATTCAACTTAATAATGATCCATTTTATGTCTATATTTTACTTGGAGAAAAGAATAATTTGTTTGATAAAATTGAAATACCAATAAATTTTGAATCATGGGAAACAAAATAAAGTTTTCTTTATTTTGAACAACCATTCTGATATCCTGTTCGCCGAAAAGAACCCGAGAAAAAATGGTAAGTACTAATTTTTTGTTCTGTTTCTTGTAATTAATAAATACAAGATGGCGCCCGAAGAAACTCTAGACAGTAAACAGTGAACAGTAACCTTAAAATCAGTTCAATTAAATTATCAATAGAATGATATATCACAGCTTTGTCCATGTGCCTAAGGTGTTGACGATGTCAAACAACAACGATATAGAGGCTGTGGTAGGTGGAGTCTCCCAGTAACATCCGCCGTCTCAAAAGCACGTTGCTGAAATAATTATTCTGCATCGCCATTTTTTCGTGGCAAGGCCGAGTCTGTAAGTGTCGCCTCTGCGCGCATGATTGGTGTTGCGCGTATTTGTGCGTTGAAACATCGAATTTAACTACGCAGTATTGCATTCCATCACAACACCTCACTCAAAAGTTCACTCTACTGTTCTTTGTTTGAATACAACCGTATTTTACATTGGACTAGCCCCGCTGATGGAAAATAAAATCTGAATAAATTTAAATAAAATCAAACCCTCCCTTTTGCCCCATTACAAGACCCCCCCAATGAGAGGTTTTGTGCCCAAAAGCATAAAAACTCTCATTGCTAACCCCTAAGAGGATCGGTGAGGATATGGTGCCAACAACCCCCCGTTAATTCTTAACACATCATGGGTAAACTACCCCCTAGCTCGGCGACTATGGCTGCACCTGAACGAGATTACTGGACTTCTCTGCTCGAGATCCCAACACCACAAAATCGGACAGATACTCACCACAGTACACCTAACCTTCCATCATTCCACCCAAAAATTTAAAACACTGGCCTTATACCATACCAGATCCTCAACCGATATGTTCCCCCTTACATGCATACTGGGTTGCCTTTAGCAAGTACTGGGTGCGTACACATGCTCATTATTACTGCATATAATATTCATATACTACTTTGTTGATTTAAAATTTATAAAATATGCCATACTTGAACTTCAATTACTTCTTTTAATATTTCATCGATTGGACATTACAGCTTCAACTCAAAATAAATTAAACAAATCCACTTAAATCATTTAAATTCTGTTAACTCCAAGAAATCAATCTAATTCCAATATCAAAACGTTATATTATCATTAATTTCATCAAAACCCCAAAATCTTTTACATGAGTCTACCCTTCTTCTTCACTAACTACTAACAGTCATAAAAAACAAATAAACTGAACATCTTATTAAATCATAAATTCGCTTATCCTAATATTGGTTTATAACACATAATATGAATAACATAAATCAGTTAACACATTAACAATACATACAATCCACAAAATATTCTGAACATCAAAACACCATCTATACGGCAGGCACAATGAAAAATAAATTTTTTTGTTCTCAAAATATTTCTTTTATCAATATCAAGAAAAATAAAATTATTTAATTTTACTTAAGTAACAAAATTTCATGAATCAATTGCTAGAAACCTGTCCTGTCTCTTAACATCAGCCATCAGCTGATCTCTCTGGGTCAGGTGAATGACCTTGCCCTAAATACATCTCAAAATTTTATACAAGGTAAAATACATCACATGTTTCTAATCTTTTACATTCAAACATAGTACAACATAATAAAACAGAACAATCATCATTAACATTGTTATTATTACCTTAATATAAACAATTCACATTTCAGTTTGATCAAAATTTACACCCCTTATAGCTTTATTCTATTTTCAAATTCTATCAAATTTTTCGCTTGTTTCATTTATTATTACTTTTTAATTATGATTCTCTCTTTAACATTTTCATTCTCAACTAGTTGGGGTGACTCTTAGTTATTCATAATAATTCGAATTACATATGGGTGATTAAATATAACCGCAACCCCCTTCTGACTCTAACACTTACTAACATATTTACCTAGTATGACACCACTCTCTCTAAATATTTACCAATAATTCTCTCATTCCATTCACATCATTCTACCCTTATAACAAAATACTCTCTACCCTCTTTGTACTTAGGATGTGTGTTCCCTTCCCCATACTCATTCCCTTGTTGGTTCCTGGTCCCTCCAGGTAACCCCGCCAAACCTCATTTAAAACTATTCACCTCCCGCCACAACGCTTTTCGCTAAGGACTCCTTATCACACCAACTCCTTTTACAAAATTCCTCTATTTTTTTTAATTACTGTCTAATTACATCCCTTTCATTACTCTACATATACTCCCTATCGCTATTGTGTCACTATTAATACTCAATTTCTATACCACTTTTATTCACAAAATCTTATTCTGGTTTAACACCCCTTTAACGTTACCTTGGACTGACTTAAATGTCCTATTGAAATAATAATCACCCAAATTCTAACCTTTACCACATTTTACATTACATTAACCATTGAAAATTCAAAACTATCTCAAATCAATTTCATCATTTGACTTAAAATCTCTTAGACACATTGAACCTTTTAAACACATTGAAAATATTATATTCAAACATTTAATTATATTGATAAAATTCTGCAAATCACTTATAAGTGACATACTACATATATAACCCCAGCAGTCAGCTGATATCTCACCGTCATGTGAATGACCTTTCTCCAGATACATTTCAAAATTATACAAGTACACACGTTTATACTCCTTACCCCTAACATACTGCATACAATTAACACAAATACACAAAATTACATAGTTATCTTCATAAAATATTGGTGGATTTAAAATCCTTACCATTAAATCTAGTACTTAAAATCTTTTGCTCTCATAAGGGAAATACATCACTAATCATCGAGTCATAGTTATAGCAACTGTTACTGAACAGGAACTGGGTCGTCAACCACCAACTCTCTCTATAGAGGAAGTGAAATTGATCGCCCGCTGTTTACAGATGTCGTCACCCTCTCACTGAAATTTTCAGTTACCCTCCTACTACATCATTTTCTTAAATTCCCCCCTTATACCCAGTTACAATTAGGTAACCACCCGCCGGGTAAACCGGATCGAGCGTTTGCCTGGTTGCATAAACACTTTATTGTTTATGCCCCTGGCTTGTAACGGCCAGCTCCTTTTCCACACACACTATTGTTTCCTGGTGTTGGACTGTAGCACCCATTTGCGTCCCCAAGAACTGAAGTTCACATATATATGGTATAGACGCTGCCTATACCGTTCTTGGTTCCGCGTTATATAAAAATTCGGCATTACTGATGTCCGAGGACACCAGTAATCCTACTATAATGATTCACACACCCTTAAAACGGCACTATCACCCCCTTCGATGATAGCCGCTGTTCCATAGTTATGTAGTTTCCCCTGAGTTACCCCCCAGTCTATTTCTATGTTCACCAGTTTAGAATATACTTACATAAATCCACGGTCAGGGTTCAGTGAAGCCGTGACCGCCAGAAATGTGGGGAAACTACCAAAAGACATAAGGTTCATGCTGACACTGCTACTACAATTCACGGATGGTCAACTCTTATATGTTTGGTTGTTTTATTAATTCAATTTTTTATGTTTTAGTGGATGGTTAGTGAGGATCGGTCAATAATACAACTTTTACTTATTTTGCGTCGACGTTTCGACAATATTTATTGTCATCTTCAGGACCTGTGTATGAATTACAATAGAAATATCAAACAACGAAACAATTATATATTTGGGTGAATGTGTTGGTGATGTGAGTGTGTGCGTGCGTATGTATGTATCATTTTTTATGTGAAGACTTATGATAGTTTGTTTACATCTTCAAATTATCTTTAAGAAAGCGAGCAAATTATAGTATGAGAGAACTTAATTTATACAGTATTACAATTTAAATTACTAAATATAATGTTATTTTAATTAATTAAACAAACAGTAATCAACAATTGGATATTAGATTGGCACATTTTTGTATAAAAGTTCTCTCATACTATAATTTGCTCGCTTTCTTAAAGATAATTTGAAGATGTAAACAAACTATCATAAGTCTTCACATAAAAAATGATACATACATACGCACGCACACACTCACATCACCAACACGTTCGCCCAAATATTTAATTGTTTCGTTATGTTTGATATTTCTATTGTAATTCATACACAGGTCCTGAAGATGACAATAAATACTGTCGAAACGTCGACGCAAAATAACTAAAAGTTGTATTATTTGACCGATCCTCACTAACCATCCACTAAAACATTCACTGATTGACGGTCACTAAAAATTTAAGGATTCAATTTTTTATGTTTAACATCTCTTAGACTCATCTACACTTTTAACTTTTAAACATAAAACATTTCACTTTCTTTAAATTGCATTAAAAAATTCATACTTACATTACATCACTCATATACTGTCATAGACACAACATATAACTACCAATTAATGTACCTAACTCCATACATCTTCTGAAACATTTTAACAACCATATGATTAAACAACTAAATACATTTTACATTTATTCATTTATTATTTATTATCAAGTTCCAATCTCCTAAAATCATTTATGTTCATTATCAAAATTTCTTTATACAACATTTTAAATTAATCAATTACTTCATCTCAAATTATTATAATTCCATCAATTCTTAAAACACAACATATTTTAATTATCTTACTCCAAAACAGTTACAATTCATTTATTACCTTCATAATTATTCTTGTTATTTATTTAGTCTGCCAAAATATTATTATTATTATTACCTCAGTTTTTTCTACTACATATACACATTGTTTACATAAAGTACATTTTACAATACAAACACAATTAATTTTACTATGAATTTATTTACAATCTCTTGTCATTAAATTTTCTGTTTACCACACCTCATTTCATAATTTAGCCAGGTCATAACCATAAACTAAAATATTTAAAATGTCCATTCACTGATTTCTTATCTAACCCCCGTCATCATGTATTAGTCTTACTTTTATATAATAATTATCGTCCTTACTCACACTCATTACACTATTATTATTATTATTGTAATGACCATTATCAACATAGTATTTGACACCATTATTACCTATTAATTCATAAAACCCCCGTCTACATTGGTAATTTCAGTTCTGTCTCCGTCAGTATTTTTGTTCAACATAAGGTAAGTTATTTTATCATATTCCTCCACTACATTCATCACAACATCAGGTAAGTTTTTATCATTTACACAGTATTATCAAAATAATCCATCTCTATTTCATAAGGTAAGCATTTCATATAGTTTATTTTCTCCCATCCTAACCTCTCTATCAACTCTTTATAATTTCTCTTTAACTGATATAATTCTATCTCCTTATCTACACACAACTCTCTCTCTAAATATCTCTCACCACAACGCCATATCACATTTTCTCTACCATCCCATACAGAGGGTACTACTACATTAAAACCTCTCCTGATTTCTACAGGAACAATACAAAAATTCAAAAAACAATTATTAGTAGAACACTTATCTACCCAATATCTTCGTGAAGACCTTTCTTCACCCCCCACAACACCACGAAAAAATTCTACCCTCTGCCATCCCTCTACCTCTATACTATCTCTCCACTTTCTCTCGGACTCATCAACACACTCTAACATTCCATTATTACATTCTAACTCCTCTAAAATTTTGTCACCACCATTTTTAATTATATCGTCATAATTCTCACCCCTACTTACCTCATTATATGTCATCTGACCATCTTTATTTACGTTTAATTTATCTGTTTCTCCACTATTCTTTACCCCCACTATACTTCCAGAATTGTAATTAACATAATTATCATCACTTTTCAACACTTTATTATCTAACACTACCTCTTCCACTATTTTGTCATTATTAATATTTGTCATAACTATAACATTGTCACCTAACTTCTTATTCATTATCTGATTTAATTTACCTTCTAAATTTTTATTCATTTCGTCAATCTTTTTCTCACAATTGCTACTTATTGATTCTAATATTTGTTCTTTAACTGTATTCAAAATGTATCAGTTTCCTTAATATGCTTATTAAAATCAGAATTCTGCTGTTTAATTTCATCTCTCATCAATTTTATCTCATTATTCTGTTCATCAAATCTAGCGTCAAATTTATTATTTTGTTCATTGAATTTATCATTAAAACTACTCTTTAATTTCGCTTTTTTGCTCACGAATATCCCTTGATATTGTTCGTAACATGCTCATTATATCATTATCAAATTGGTTGTTAAATTTTGTTGAGGTTGGAGTTAATTGAACCCCTGAATCCTCTGTCATATTTGTTTGATCTGTTATATTTAATTCAATTATTTTATCTTGACCCACATTTGGAGTCGAATAGGCTTTAAGGCCGCTCATAATAGCTGATTCACTAAATTCAACTATTTCATTTATCTCATTTTCACTGTTTCCTGCTATTTTTATAAATTGACTGATTTAAATTTGCTTACATAAAAAACATCTAACACTTAACTCTTAAACAGTGACGTACCATTTTATGTATGCTACGTAATTTTTACGTATTGTTACTTAACCTTCAAATCACGTTATTCATATGTTGGTGCAGTTTTGTATAAATTTTAATTTATAAAAAACTCGGTCCTGTTCTGGTGCCATCTGTGATGTTATTATTTAATACATTTCATATAATAATATTTATATATCTCACCCACCTTAATTTGAGTCCAGGATTCTTCACACAAACCGTGAATACCAACGTGATTTCAAGGTTGCATCAATAACGTTCACTACTCTCATTTATATAATAGAACTCTCATTTTATTTCATTTTGATACTACTTTAAAATTCTTTACTATTCACCTTTTCTCTCCAAAAGCACATTACTATCTCTTTCAATTGCTATTAAAGCATTTGTTAAAACATACAAACATAAAACATTATTTCAAACTTTTAATTCAATGTAGTCTACGTGTTTTAATTATTAAATCTAAGTAAGGCGAACCCAGCTTGCTTCATTCCCACATTCATACCATATTTAAGTTTTCCCCAAAAGGCTCTTTAATTTAAATTTAGTTGAGTTATTTGAATGTTGAATTTGGTGGTTATCTACTTAGCTCTCGTCGTCTACCATTACCACGTGCAGCACCGAGTGTAAGTCCGACCGTTTTCCTTTTAATTCACTATATTGTTAATTTTGCTTCATTCACATCACTTGCTTCATTCTGATATATTGTTCACTATTTTTTATGAATGTTTAACACTTTTACCTTTGAAATACTTTATTTGGGGGCCCACGAGTCTTAGTGTGCGTCTGGGCGCCGCCGCGGCTGTAAGTCGACTCTCTCGTTCATGTGACGGAAGTCACTGCCTTCCTGCGACAAACGTTTCGTCATCGCTCACAATGTATGGCTTTGTCCATGTGCGTGTTGACGATGTCAAACAACGACGATATAGAGGCTGTGGTAGGTGGAGTCTCCCAGTAACATCCGCCGTCTCAAAAGCACGTTGCTGAAATAATTATTCTGCATCGCCATTTTTTCGTGGCGAGGCTGAGTCTGTAAGCGTCGCCTCTGCGCGCATGATTGGTGTTGCGCGTATTTGTGCGTTGAAACATCGAATTTAACTACGCAGCATTGCATTCCATCACAACACCTCACTCAAAAGTTCATTCTACTGTTCTTTGTTTGAATACAACCGTATTTTACATTGGACTAGCCCCGCTGATGGAAAATAAAATCTGAATAAATTTAAATAAAATCAAACCCTCCCTTTTGCCCCATTACATACTGTTTAAACTGCTGGTCATAGGGGATGGTTTATGTACAAACGTCATGGTACTAAAAGTGTTAAAGGACACTGTGTCTAAGGAAAAAATGAAAGTGTGTGAGGGAACAGAATTTCGCAGGGCCGCCACAACACTTGACAGACGGCGTGTGAGAGCCGTATCATTATCCCGGTTAATGACGGTAACGCTAAATCAAAAAACAAGAAAAAACACCAGAAGACGTCAATGACCCAAGTCTGTATAGGTGAGCCTCTGAGTACAGGTTAGGTTGGCGTCAGGTGACAAATAAAAAACACCTTACATAGCAGGAGGGAGGGGGAAGAGAGAGAGAGAGAGAGAGAAGGCATTGACGCTTCAACCAACCTGCAACTTGTCACCACTTCCTTGATCGTATTATGTTTGGGTGTTCATTATGACAGTATTATCACTTCATATATTTGCATTGCAATTATTTTAATATCCTTAGTTTACAATTTAGCACCATCTAAACATGTTACATAATTTTAACTGTCTTATCGAGAAGCATATATTCGCTCATCACATATGGTGGCTAAATCGCCCTTGCATCTGGTGCAAACATTTGAATTGACCATGGCGGGTACTTTGTACCATTACAAGTGCATGGTAATATTAATAAATTACCTTAGATCCGTCCTGTGACTTCTCAAAAAACATAAAAATATGAGATTATAGAAACTTCTTAGTCAATAATATATTTAAATAATATACACAATCACAAATCCCTTTCCTGCATCGGGCCAGAGTCTTCACGTGAACTCGTACCTATAAGTGATTTAGGGTTGCGCTTTTAATAAATTATACTCTCATTGCAGTATTATATAGTTGCGTTTTATTCAACATTTCTTTTATATGCTTTTCTTTTTGTTTTAATCTCTTTATAAAAAGAATTCTGATTAGTTTTATCTCTGCTACATTTCTTAGAATTTGTTTAATAACAACTGGTTGATCTGACTAAATTGAATATGGCTTACGACTCAATAAACAGTAGGAATGAATGCATATTATATCTTAACTACTATATATATATATATATATATATATGTGTGTGTGTGTGTATATATATATATATAAACAACCCAGCATTTGCTCACACACACTTTCATACCTTTTCCCCTTTAATTCATTTAGCGCTTTTTTAAATGGTTATATTTTTTAATTAGTTTTGAAGCAGTTACTTTCCTGGTTTTATCCGATACGTTGTGGCAACACTCCCGAATTCTGTCTCTTGATCACATTATCTGCCGAAAGATGTTTTTATGGGTGTAATTTTGAGCACTGACGACTTATTACTGTTTCACTGTTGTCCGAAATTATTTCGCCCACTTTTAATTTTGAATTAACTGAATCGTACTTCTCACATTGTTATGTAATTTTACATTATCATGTAAACACTATTTTTTAAAAGTTTACACAATATTCGGCTCGCGAGCCTATATACAGAACCACGTGGTTCAAATGCTTGGAAGCGAAAGATGCTGTTTTCTGCGCACATAGCGCTGAGGTATTTATTCATACATGCCGTTAGCATGAGAACGTTGGCCGCCTGAGCGCGCACTTGTGAGTGCATTCGCTCCCTCGCTGAAAGTCTGCATTCCAACCCCCAGTCACCAGCCTCAATGCTATAGTCCATACACCATATTTTCTTTGTTGAATACAAATTCAAAAAGATTTAAATTTATAAAATCTCATGGGTTCGTACCGTTACAATACCCCCCAATGAGAGGTTTTTTGCCGAAACAGAAAAACTCTCATTGCTAAACCCTAAGAGGATCAGTGAGGATATGGCGCCAACAACCCCCCTTTAATTCTTAACACATCATGGGTAAACTACCCTCCTAGCTCGGCGACCATGGCTGCACCTGCACGACATTACTGGACTTCTCTGTTCGTGCATAAAATCGGACAGGTACTCACCACAGTACCACCTTACCTTGTAACATTCTGAATAAAATTCCAAAACTGGCCTTATACCATACCAGATTCTCAACCGATATATCTCCCATTACACACATACTGGGTTGCCTTTAGCAAGTACTGGATGCGTACACCTATTCATTACTAATTACACACTATCTGCACATTAATTATTATAGTATAAAATTAATATAAAATTCAAATTCGGTTCAATTCATTTAAACATAATTTTCAAAACTCAAAGTCTTTATGCATTTATTTTTTCTTTACTACTCCTCTTAATTTACCTGTTAACAATCCTGTTACACAAAATAAAATAAACAACTTGTCCCTATCCACTTATTCAAACACAATTACACATGATTATAAAATATACCATAACATAAACATCATATATCAGCTGACACCTTCTCTACCTATAGTGAACATACAAAATTAAAATAAACTTCTTTACGGCAAAGAACAAAAAATTTTTTTTCAAAAAAATTTTGTTGTTTTGAAAAACAACGGTACTTGTACGGTATTTGTTCGTACCATTACAAATAGGAGTTTAAAACCCCAATTAGGACAAGACGTAAAACCAACATTTGTTACAACTGTTTAAACTGATATTATGCCAAAAATTTTAACCTCTATGTTAAGTAAAATTAACATCTCGACAGTTTTCAAGACAAATAAGAATATACTGAATATACTCTGCCATAATAATAGTATCGCTCCATTAGAGAAGAAAACAGGTGTATATAAATTGTGTGATGGTTGGGATTGTTTTTATATTGGCCAAATTGGGAGGGGTTTCCTAAAGAGATTTAATGAATACACACCAAAACATAATTTAAAAAATGGGACTTCACTTAATAACATAAAATCCAACTATGCGCGACATTTAATTTCAAGCAATCATACTTACACAGACTTCACATCAAATTTAAAACCCCTTACACATTTGTAATAAAGGCCAGTACATGAACACTTTAGAGGAGTTTGGAATTTACAAAGCATACAATAGCACACACAGTCGGGATTTCATACTGAATGACCATCATTCAAAGTCAGAACTTTAAATTGAACCCTATGTACGATACAGCCTGGAACTTGCAAAAACATATGTAGACAACTTCAGTATCCGGTCAGCCTTCATAGGGTGTGCACCCATACTGACGCGTGTTTTTAACATTTGAGTAATGTGATTTTAACATTTGAGTAATGTGATTTTAACATTTGACGATCTCAACCGAGTGAAGTAATCTGACGATGGAACGTATGTTCCGAAACGCATCTTTTTAAATATACAGTAGAGTCTCGTTAATCCGGACTTGATGGGACCGGACCCCGTCCGGATCACCGAAAGTCCGGATTAAACGGAATCAGCTTTAAAATGTCTGTAAAACAAGTTTTAGATGGGTAAAACTATTAAATCTACGTTTTCATCATAAAAATTACTTTTCAGTCTCAATACTACAACGTAGGCCTACTTTTTTAATGTACGAATTGATTTAGGATAAAAAACAAAACATCTTATTGATTGAAATTCAAAGTTTATTGATTGTACGGTACTAAAGAAAATATCCGTACATTACTGTTACATAATTAAAAAGTGTAAAATCGAAACAAAGTTTAAATTTTGTTCAGGACTGTAAGATAAAATGAAACTATATGCACATATGTATGTACTGTACAACTGAAAACAAGAATTAAGTCTTCGAACTCACTTGAAAAAGTCCGTAATGTTCTTTTGTTTTAATAAAGACTGACGTCGTTTCGCCGTGCGATCTCGTAGGCGCCTCAAGGTCAGTAGCTCAGCAGACAATGTGTCGCTTTGTTTCTCGAAGTAGGTCATCAACTCCTCCAGCATTGTAGTCGCTTCACCATGAGTTGGGCTAGCTGATTCCTCCGTACCGTCATCGTCATCTCCGAACTGTCAATTTCTGTTGCCGTGTTTGCAATGCACGCCTCCACGATTTCATCTTCGCTTAACACCTGATGACCAATATCGTTGTCACTGTTCATCCACTCTGAAATGTCACTTTCTTCCACATCGGCACAACCCTCCGACTGTTGAAAAACTTGAACGAAGTCAGAGTCATCATTTGCAGTCGGTTGATTTTCATCTTGTCCCTGGTTTTCTTGTGGGATGCTAGGCCAGTTTTTTCCAGCTTTTTTGAAGAGTTGACGGCTTAATCTCTTCCCACGCTTCTGCGGCTAAATATATGACAGTCCTTATTGTCACTTTTTTAAGAAGATCCATGAAGTTAGCCGACGGGTCTGCTTCTTGTTGCTCTAAAAGAGACAAGATCAACTTTTTCCTATATCGCCGTTTTGTTGCTTCCATTGGTTGTATCAAAGCAGTCACGTTCGGTGGCAGAAATTTCACCATCTCGTAATTCCTCTTCACTAGGGTGACACGGTGCATTGTCTATGAATAACACAGCTTTTTCTGGGAGTTTTTTCTCTCTAAAAAACTTCTTTGTTATAGGCACAAATTTTTCAAAAAACCAATCTAAACATTTTTCCATTCAGCCATGCAGATTTGTGTGAGGTGTACTGGGCTGGAAGAGCATTTACATTAACATTTTAAGGGCCCTAGGCTTAGCCGATTTCGCGATCACCAAAAGTGGAAGTTTTAAATCGCCAGAAGCGTTACTGCAAGGAAGCAAAGTCATTCGTTCTTTCTTTACCTTATGACCTTTGGCTACAGAATCCAGCTTTGAGGCTAATGTTTTTTTTAGAAGCATTTTGTAATTTAACCCAGTTTTGTCAGCATTAAACACTTGACAAGGCTCTAAGTTTTCATCGCTAACAAACTTTTCAAATTTTACTTTAAAGTCTTCACTTGCAACATTGTCACCTGACAAAATTTCACCACTTACACCAAGTTCACGAACGCCATGTCGATCTTTCCACCGAGACAACCATCCAACACGCAGTAAAAGCAGGGTCACCTTTTAATTTTTCATTGAGTTTGAGCGCGATCACTTGTAACATTACACCCGATAGCGGAACGCTCTGTTCACGTTGTTGACAAAACCAAACATACAAAGCCTCGCCTAAAGTTTCGTTTTTTGGTTTTTTTAACGTGCTTCTGTTACCCAAACTGTCCTTGCTCACCATTTAAACACATAATTTTTCAAGTTATTTCCGATTTTGTTTCCAGTCAGAAACAGTTTGTTTTCCCACTCCTAACTCTTGCATGATTTTAGTTAATGATTCACCAGCATCAATACAAAACAAAGCTTGGAGTTTTTGTTCCATTGTTACGCGACATACGCGCCGCACATTTCACAACGTTAATGTAGGCGTACTGTACACAGTAGCAGTAGCAGCCCTAGTTCGTTTCCGAGTTGTTAAAACGGAACATAAATACAGTTTAAAGTAAAGTAGGTTTTAAAATTTATGCACACTTTTGGGCGATTGTTTTTTTGAAGTCTGTCCGGATTAACCGGATGTCCGGATTAGCGAGACTCTACTATAGAACAAAGTCCCACGACGGATCTAAGGTAATTTATTAATTTATAAATAACAAAGTGACTTGGATACCAATAATAATATGTATGTAAATAATATATCTGTACCTGTGTATGGGGAAATAGAAATAAGCCATCTGAAGTTTATTATAACGAGTAATTAAATGTACGTCATGTTCAGCTTCTGAATGCACTACGTTGTTTATGAAAACATGACTAATGAAATACAGTAAAACCCCTATATAGTGCTCCTCAATAGATCATCAAAAAAGAGCTTAATATGGGGGTTTGCTTTATATGGGGATCACATCAAAGAAACATTTTAATTATCTACAAAATTTCTTCTTCTATGGCATCAGAGTTTGGAGTTGAACCTTAGCCTCCATAATCATCCGCCTCCATTATTTCCCTGTCCTTGGCAATCGATGTCAATCGTTTTATTTTAAGTAAAGTATCATCATCCCTCGCCACTGCGTCAATCCAGCGTTCCTTGTGTCTTCCGGCAGGCCTTCTACCGTCGATTTGACTAAACAGTACCTTCCTAGGTATTCGGTTGCCTTCCATGCTAATGATGTGTCTGGTCCATTGCAATCTATGCAGTCAGATGGTGGTGGCCAGATCACTGTCTTTATACAGCTTGTATAGTTCCTCATTGTGACGCATTGTCTGCATCCCATTGACTTGGATTGGTCCATATATTCTCCTCAAAATTCTCCATTCAAAAGTATTGACTATGTTAGCGGCTCGTTTGTTCAGAGTCGATGTCTCACTGCCATAAGTTATCACCGGTCTAATCATAACTTTATATAATGTGACCTGGACTGATGGTGGATATTTCTTGTCATGAATGTAGTTGTCAACGAAGCATATACTCTATTTGTGGTCTGTATCCTTTGCATTATTTCATTTATTTCTTAATTATCTTCTGGTAAAATTTATTCTTATCTTATATAATCATGGATATAGAGTGTAATCATTTTTGAAGTGTGTGCAATTCAATTCAAATTCTAAAAGAAATGTCACTTAAAAGCTCATTGTAGGCAGTTGTTTGTAAACACTAGGGTGGGTCGAAAAAAGCGAATTTTCGAGTATCGAATTCTAATAGTGCGGAAAAGTTGCGTATTCGCATGCTAATAAACG
Organism: Magicicada septendecula; assembly: GCA_034769895.1. NCBI lineage: Eukaryota > Metazoa > Arthropoda > Insecta > Hemiptera > Cicadidae > Magicicada > Magicicada septendecula. The sequence goes on along the minus strand of CM068367.1, from coordinate 1,421,140,008 downwards.
GAAAACTATTGAAAACATTCCTATGTTTAATCTTCAGTTCGCGCAAAGGGCCTAAAGTTTGAAAAAAATGACAAAAAACACCAAATATTACCTTAACGCTCAAATTTTACAGATTAAGTTTTCGACTTCTAATAGCGTGAAAGTACTTCATTTTAGTTGCCTGATAATAGAAAAAATATTTAAAAAATCGCGCGTTACATATTGAGTTCGCGCATAAGGCCTAAAGTTTGCGAATTTTGGTGAAAAATTGATATTTTTACAGTTTTACAAACAGACGGACTGTTGTATTAAAAATATATACAAGGCCACTTTTTTTTACTAATTGTTCCTATGAGTGATTTTATATATTCAACTTGGATCCGAATACATCACCTTGCAGCTCTTCGCCCATTTCGCAAAATTATTTTTGCTGAAATGACCCAGAACTCACCACGTGGAGGTGGCTGCAATTCGAGTTCCACCCACGCCCTACCCAACCATCCAACCACTCAGGGCATGGTAAATTATGTTGGTTCGCCACCATCAGTCAAGGGCGTTATCTTGAAATCGGATTTTTGGTCGAATTTTGGCATCAAAGATCTTGAGTGCAAAGTTGCTCTAATGTAGCCATCTCTGTTATCTTGTCCGCACACTTTTCCGGCGGACTCTGTCACAAGTTTTACGCATCTTTCAACTGCTTGTGTATGGCAGGGAAAGTTTAAAAATTCAAACTCAGGCAGAGTGTTATTTTGCAGAAATGATGAAATATTCTGTTGTCAAGCTTTCCATCATTGGAGGGGGCGACAGCTTACATTTCGTCCACTCAATCAGCTCACTGTAGTCCGTGGCACCAAAATTTATTGAAGGAGGCATAAAAGTTCTAACAGATTTCCCCTTCGGCTGTTGATTTCTTGCTTTCAGTATCCTCCTGTAACCCAACTCTCGTATGTGTTGTCTCTCATCCACTATCGTAGCCAACAACATGTTCTCTGGATGACAGAAGAACGCGTTTCTCTGAATCATAGGATCGATGATTTTTTTAATGTTGTCCGGCAAATGTCTCGTTGTTTGTACAACCTTAAGATATGCTTAGGACCGTATTTTACTGAGTGATATCTCTTAACGTCGAACCAGACAGGAGCATACGTCTTCACAATGTAACTGGCAAGTATCTTCAGTTCGTTCGTAGGACTCGTTTGGGAAATGAACATTATTGAACAAGTGAACAAAATGTTTGAGATGGTTTAAAATTAGCGGTCTTTCATTAGAATGTTCACACGTTTCATAGCATTTGGTCTATAGAATTGTTACTGAACATTTAGGCTTTTGCAAACTGTGTGCAAGATGGATCCCAAAAATGTTGACTGATGTGTGTAAAGTCAAAGGATGGCATCAGCAAGTACATTTTTGGATTACCGGTACTACAAAAGAGAAGAGACGATTTGCTTTTCTCATATCATAATGGTGGCAAAACAGTATTTCATACATCAAAGTTGAGTCCAAAAAACAATCTATGCGGTGGCGTCATTCAAATTCACTGAAGCCAAAAAATGAAACAAACCTCAGCAGCCTGGAAAGATCATAACCACTGTCTTCAGGGCAAAAAAAAATCGTCCTACTGGTGGATTTTATAGAGCCAGGAACAACAACCACAATGGCTGTTTACTGCAATAGATACTTTCAAAACTAAAGCATGCAATTCGGAACTGGCAGCATAGGATGCTGTTGTCAGGAATTACAGTAGAACTCCATTTATCTGAACTCCAGTTATCCGAATCGCCAATTATCCGAATCGTTATCAGGAAATTAAAAAAATACAATTTCTAAAAAAAAGTTAATTCAAATTGCCGTACTAACAAAAAAAAAAAAAAAAAACACCGTAAGCAAATGAAATACATGTAAGACTGTGTTAGCTATGCATCATAGCTTACGTACTGATCAGTACAATGTTTTATAGCCTACTGCTCGCCTAAAATTATAATTATGTGTGAGTATTATTTTTAAATTTTGTGTAGTAAAAGTGAACATTTTGCAAAACACGTGTGACCTGGTTTTTATTAAGATGCTCTAGTCATGTAATAAAAATAAACAAAAGTGATTTTTGATAAATTTTCACGTTTTCTTTCACAACATAACCTTTTCTTATTTTTTGTCCCAATTATCCGAATTTCTGCATATCCGAATTACGTCTGGAACTCATTAGTTCGGATAAATGGAGTTCTACTGTATTTGTGTTCATGATAATGCATTAATGGAAGCAACAGTGTTATGAATAAGTTGCATAAGTTCAACTTTATGTGCGGGACCATTAGGCGAACCCTTAAGTCAGCAAGTAAAGAAACACGCTCAAAATTCTATAACATGATGGCTCTTCCCACACTTCTTTATGGCTCTGAGAATTGGACTTTAACGAAAGGCCAGGCCGGTCGCATCCAAGCGGCTGAAATGAGATTTCTCAGGCACGTGACAGGGTATACTCTCCATGATCATAGAAGAAACACAGATATACGGCACGAACTGAATATTATGAGTATACTCGACAGGATCACCCAGTATCGGCTGAATTGGTGGGAACATCTTTGCCGAATGGATGACTGCCACATCCCCAAACAATTATGGAACTATAAGCCGAGGGGACAGAGAGGTGTGGGACGTCTGAGGAAGCGCTGGAGTGACCAGCTGTAATCTTTGCCTATTAGAGACCAGAACGAACCATTCTTGGTTTAATCCTTGAAGATGATGATGACGATTTTTAGAATATTTTACAGTGTTTCTATAGTTTGACCTGTCATCCATCTAAATATGACAAATTAATAAAATTTTTAAATAAGTTGTTAATAAAATGTATTAATTTATTGATTTTAAAATTTTATTAATTTGTAATAATCTGATGATAGTTAAAACTATAGAAACACTGTAAAATATTCAGAAAATATATGATATATTCTTGTAAGAAAAGTGTTATTGTAATTAGTAACAAGAATGTTATTGTCTTTATTATTGTGAAATATACCTAATAAATATACCTAGTAAGCACAGGAAACAAGATAAGAGACGCGTTTAAGGTACACTTTAAAATGTTTGTCTGTAATTGAAATACTGTCTACAATTTTTTGTTGTAACACCCTATTTAACAGTGAGGTCAAATAATGTACTCTTTATACTGTCTAGACTGTATAGTTTGAGTAACCTCCACTAGATGGCAGGAAAATTAAGAATTGAAAACTGATGTAGGTTTCAAAGAAATAAGTAGAATTTTTTGTTTGTGTGTGTGCGTGTGCGTATGTGTGCACGAGTGCATGAGAGAGAGAGAGAGAGAGAGAGAGAGAGAGAGAGAGAGAGAGAGAGAGAGAGAGAGAGAGAGAGAATGGAAGTTTGAAACAAATATAGACAATTATATTATTGCAAACAAGGTTCTTATTTATTTTGTTGCTACTGTTACAATGTTAATGAGAATACAAAATTAATTAATTTTATTGATAATAAAAGTAATAAGTTACAGGTACTTAATAAATATGAATATAAACATGTACTACCTGGCTCCGTTAACACAGAATCTAGAGAGGGGAAGCGTAGCAGCACTGGCACTGCCAGTTGGGCGGGGGTTCAGTACGTTCCCTTACGCTGCTTGACGTTTGTACAGTCAAAGTAAAACTCATACGTGACTAGAAAATTTACACGTCCAAAAATTAAAGTTAGAGCATTATAATACTTAAACTGTACGCGTATGGTGTCAAAATATTGTACACAGTTTCAAAAATTATTAATTTACTTTGACCATAAACATAAACAATATGAGCAATAAACTCCACAATTTCAATTAGGTATTGATCTGTAAAACATAACTAGTCGTGACTCCATTGTTGATCAACATAAATGGATTATTGTTACTTCAGTTTGGAGCTTAATATGTCAATAAGGCTATTCAATATTTAATTTTTTGTACTTTTCATAAATCTATAAAGTTATGTTACTTTTGCTCATGATTTTTTCGAATTACCGTACAACATGAAACGTTACCTGATTGAGAAAGGTTTTGCTATTATAAATAGTAGTTCTATAAACGATTGAACTTATGAAGAACAAGTAAATTTAATTTCTATTCAATTAGCAAGTTTCTAACGTGATATTGTGTATACCACGTTATAAACACGATATCACGTTATACTTGGGAAACCTCATAATAATTGTTAACTGATCAAAGTTAAAGTTACTGTCCAAATAAACTAACTACGTTATAGTTATAGTTAATAGTTACAAAAACTAACTGATTAAAGATAAATAAAATTAACTGATTAAAATTTAAACCATTTTTGGTTTGCTTTTTTTGTTTTATTTTTATTGAGTAAATTGCTCAGTTTTCTACCAGTCGATATTGAGACTTTTACCTCTTCCCGTATCTTACAAATTGTGGTTTCTGAGTTTCCTGTTGCAGCTGCTGCTCACTTTGTCGCATTGTTTATTGGGTACTTATAACAACCACTGTTCTTTTCATCAAAAAATTCAATTACTCATCCAACTATTTGGCGTGCTTGACTGCGAATTGTAGGCCTTTCTTTGTTACTTGTCATCTTTCAATTCTACAGTTAATGAATTTTAATTTTGGAGTTGATTATAAACTATTATTTAACTCTTGCATTGTCACGTTCTATGCTGTTCTAAATTTTATATGTTGAGTGTGGTGTTAAAAGTATGGAGATTACGCTATACAAAAAGTTCAAGTTTAAATACTTCTAATATAAAAAGTTCAAGTTTAAATACTTCTATCGGGTTTACACTCACAAATATTAATTACAGGGCTAACGCAAATCGACGCTCACAATACTCATAGTTAATAAACATAAATTCAAGTGACAAACTCTGTAGGCCTAACACGAACACACACAAACATTAATTATACCGCAGATCAACGTTACGATACTCACAATTAGTAAATATAAATTCAAATAACAAACTCTGTAACATGAACACGCACAAATATTAGCCTAGTACTTGTAACGCAAATCGACGCTCACGATATTTATAGCTGGAAAACATACCGGTACATTCAAATGACAGACTTTTGAGTATGACTGTAAACTGTTTGGTGGGGTGAGACGCGCTTGCAGGTTTGTCTCTGAACTCCCTTAGTTCGCTTTTTTCCTGCATGTTTTGTTGATGTTGTCAGGTAGTAAGAGTTTAAGATTCATTTAAATGTAACACTTCTATCAAAAATATATACTCTCAGTACTACACGTTCGTGCTAGTTTACACAATTTCCACTAGATAGGAGGAGAATGAAGATTTGGCAGCAGGTTTATAAAACTTGAAAAGTAAGATCGAGTGGAAAGAGGGTGGTGCGAGGAGGGCAGGAGGGTGGAGAGAAGAGAGCATGAGAGTTGGGAGTGGTAGAGCGAGGGGAAGAGTGACTTTATACGTAAATTCTGCTTTAATTTGTGATATTAGAATGAAACATTACAGGGATGCCTACATGGGGGGGGGGGGTCTTGGTGCAAGTTGCCTATAAATTTTTTTTGAAAGGATTCACTGAATTGTTTTGTCAGTTCATAATACATTTTAATACAATATTAACACTTATTAGTTAACAAGGTACGTTCCAATACAAAATTAAAGTTCCACAAAGTTATGGCAGTCCCTGTACTGTCCTATGGGTGTCAATATTATGGGCAACAACCAAGAAACAAGATAATAAAATGAGGCCTTGGAAATGGCGTTCTTAAGAGGAGTTAAAAGGTGTTCTAAACTTGATCTTTTAAAGAATTAGGCCGTAAGAGAAGAGTTACAAGTTTTTAACTTGAATGAAAAATTAAAATTTCAGGCAGGCTTTGTTCAAAAGAAAAATAAAGTTAAGACTAATCAACATTACTATTTTTAAAGTAGCTAAAATCAGTCCCATTAATTTAAACGGTAATAACGCAATAAAAATATGCGTTATTGAAACATTGTTTACAAGGTAGTTTTGACTGAATTGATTTTCCTATATTTCATGTTTCAAATGTACATGCTAATGCTGAGTAATTAATAAAATTTAAGGGATAGTTGCTTAGAAACCTATAAATTAGATCCTATATGGTATTTAACTGCTCATGGATTATCTTGGGATGCAGCAACATACAAAAATGAAATTAGATTCATTAAATGGTTACAATAAGACTTTAATGATTAAAAAAGGAATTCGTGGCAGAATTTCTCAACGTATTACTAGATACAAAGTATAAAGCTTATGGAATATATATAAAGTGTATAAAGCAAATGGAAAAGATTACATGGTATGGACATGTGCACAGAATGTGTGACCATAATTGGCAAGAATAAAAAATATTCAACTGGCAATGAAACCAGCATAGAAGACAAGAGTCAAAAAAATTGTGCGGAAAGGAGTGGGTGCAGCAAAAACAAGAAGAGTCTTCAATGTAGGACATTGGGAATAGAAATGTCTTTGATGACCAAGTAGGGAGGAACACCAGCGGCTATAAAAATATTGGTATGGAGAACTATACATGACTTCCATGTTGTAAGATTTAAATTTAAAATCATTTTCGAAATGAAATATTTCCATAGAAACTACTTATTTCTTCAGCCTTAACCACAGTACTGTGGTCACTAACGTATACCACCTCACGTTAGCGCATTTCTTTTTCCCTGATGATGGCAGTCGATGGCACTGCTGAAACGTCTGGTTTTGCAGAAAACATTGGACCTCGGTCAAACAGCCCGGGAAGGAATTTTAACAACAAACTACTTCTTTTTTTTGCTGATTACGTAAAACACATAAAAAATTATCCCCTCCCCCTTCAACTATCATTTTCATTTATAGAAAATTACCCCCTCCCCTTCAACTACCCTTTCCATTTATAGATATTTCATCTATCTTTTTACAGTGGATTATTATGACCTTCTTTTCAGGATACTTTATTTATCAAAATTAAGTACTCTACTCTTCTTAAAACATAAAATGTTGCAGGTAAACTACCTCTTCCCCTTAACCGATCTTCACCAAAATCAATAGGCTTCGAGTCCTCTACAACTCAGGCAAATATGCAAAAAATTATTTGATTCTGTTTGAATTTGCGGCAGTCATCGTTTGCCATAGAAAAAATTCTACACATAGAAACTCAAACACACACACACACACAGGGACTTTTCGGAAAATGATTTTTCTTCATGTTTTGAGAGTAGTACAATCAGAATCAGCCCTTATCTCGAACACGATTTTTTCAACATCACCATAAAAAATTAACGTTAATATTACTGATACGACACATCGTCTAAGCCAAAATGCATATGCAGTCAGAGTGATAGGTGATATGGAAGACTTTGTATTAACAGTGGCATATCTAGAATTGGGCCTTTGGGGGGGGGGGGGTCCAGTTGAATCATACAAAAGAAAACACAAGTTAAGACTAATCAACATTACTATCTATAAAGTGGTCGAAAACTGTATAGTAACATCCTGAAGAAAATCCCATTAAAGTAAACGGTAATAACATAATAAAAATATACGTTATTGAAACGTTGTTTACAAGGTTTGACTGAATTGATTTTCCTATATTTCATATTTCAAATGTACACGCTAATGCTGTGTAATAAACCTGTTTATATACTTTAAAAAATGAAGTTACTTATTATATTAGCGTACACAGCTGAAAAAAAGTAATAAAGTGGCCTAGAAATTAACAAAATTTGTCAACTTTTTTTATCCTCTGGAGGGGGGGGGTCCGGTTCGGTTCGTCTTCCCCGTAAATATCCCCTGTGTATTAGAAAGTAAAATTAAAGGATAAGACCTATGAGTAGATCTGGAATGAATGGGCAGACAGACGTTAAGAAGCAATGAGACATTCCCTATACGAATCAATACAGTTGGCCATAAACAGAGGGTTCTGGAGCGAACACATGTTGAAATCTACTAGCAACCAGCAAACTCTCACGAATTCTCCGACAGAGGAACAGAAATGCAATTAGAGAATGTAGTGTGGAAGGGAGGCACTGTGGCGAATTAAAAAGAGTTACTTGTTTTAATATCTGTGAATTACGAGTTAAATATACATCATAAATGCAGAAAGACGTGTTTCACGAATTTGAGATACATTTTAAGAATATATGTTTATCTACAAAATATAACGTACACATACATGCACAAAAATCTACTCATTTCATTGAAGCGTACCCTATATTACTTTCCAATTCTTAACTCTTCTGCCCTCTAGTGGAATTTATTCAAAACTATATGGTCTAGACCAGTCGTAGGCAACCTTTGAATTTATGGGGGCGCATATACAACTGAGGACCAGTTCGATGGGCGCACACCTCCCCACCCCATCAATAGAAAATGGAAAGGTGCGGAGTTCAATAGCCGGACGTTACAAACATTAACTGTCACTTTATAACACTCTTGCGCTTATGTCTACCGACGTGGAACACCGAATCAAAAAAGCTTTGCAGTATTTTTCAAATAAATTTGTGAAAATTTTTCACACTAGGAGTAGGTCATCAACAATATTTATTTTTCACCATGCACACGCACTTTAAAACTAACAAAACTTTAAACGAAAAAATGGCTAAACAGGAAAACATTTTAATAAACATAAATCAAAGAACTTACCACAATAAGACTATTTATTTTCCTAAAGACGTAGCGCGTTCGGTAAATGGCTGGTACTGTTTTATAATACAGTTCTTCGAAGCAAGTACAATGCGGGTGCGTTCCTTCGTTCAGAAGAAAATAACATTACAAATTGTTTCGCGGGCGCGTCAAACCTTATCGACGGGCGCAGGGTTACCAACGGCTGGTCTAGACAGTATCAAACATTATTTGACTACTTTACTGTTAAATACGGCGTTAAAAAAAAATTGTATACTTTGTTCACAGACAAAAATTTAAAATATATTATGTTAAATGCGTAATACTTGTTTCTTGTGTTAACTAGGTAAAATTATTAGGTGTATTTTACAGTAATATTATAAGACAATGATAGTATTTTATTATTAATTTTTGTTGTAAAGATTTGGGGTTGTAAAGCTACATCTGTAACTTCTAGCCCATGTTATAACACGAATTAAGAATTATCAAATACAGTACTACCTTTCATACTGTATGCATGATGTAGTTTGCCTGTTTTCCGCTAGATGGCAGGAGAATTAAGAACTCATGTCATATAGATATGGAGACAAGTTTCATTATAAAATTTAAAAACTTGTGAAATCGTATTATCAAATTCACACACGCGCGCGCGCGCGCGCGCGCACGCACACACACACACACACACACATTAACTATTTCTGCAAGTAAATTTATTATTTTCTTTTCTCCTATAAATAAAATAATACATTTATTTCTCCTAGGAGAAAGAAAATACATTTACTTGCAGAAAGAAATAGTTAATATTCGAAGAACATTTCACACTATAGAAAGCTGCAAGAAATATTTAAGAGTTACTTACAAATACAAATATATATATATTGTAACAAAACACAGGATGATGATCTATGAATAAGAATATCAGAGCATGGATGACGGACATTAGCATGTTTTAAATTGATTTATGCAATTTTTGTCAAATAGCTATAAGTTTTGTATTTAGTGATGGATAAAGACCTGTGTTATACCAAATTCTTTGTAAATTTTTGCTCTATAATGTCATGTACTTGGTTTGTGAATATGTGCGCGCTTTCGCATGTGGTGAACCTTTGTTGTTATATTTTCCGCGTTAGTCATCCGATCGGCATGGGACTTGGACAGTGAATTATTTATGAAAATAGCTACATTTTCTATATACTCTGTTGTTCTCAGCTAATTTTTTAATGTGGTTTTTTAGTAATTGAAAACTCAACTTTTCACGCTTATAAATTGAAGAATAAAAAAAAATTCTACATAAAATCTGAGCAGGCACTCGCAGAGTTATACAAAGATTCGCCTGCAACGCGTCTATCTTTTGTCCAATCTACCACGTAGACAGTTGACGCCCCTAAATTCAGTCAGATCCGTCGGTTGTCAGGTGTACTTCGAGGCAGTTCTTCGGAAGCCGTTGCATAGTGAACGTGTGTTCTTCGTCAAGAGTTTTTCTTGTTCGAACGGGTTTAATCTAAAGCATCTATGTCTTGGGACTCTTTTCGAGTTTTTCGATTATAACCAAGCGGGTGAACTACCAATTATATTATATTAAGTGCTATTACGTGTTAGTGGAAGATTTTCCGCTTAGGGAGATTTATCTACTGTGATAAATCTTTATTAACGCGGAACACTTCAAGAATAGCCTGAAGGTGTAAAAAAATATACACCGCTTTTAAAGAATATCACTCATTATCACCCTGAGTATCAATAATTAATAACAACCAATTGCGAGCGAGCAAAAAAACGATTCGGAAGGTGACAATTTGTGTGTGAAATCTGCGGCAGTGTTATCAGCTGTTCGGCGAACCCCAGCGCGGAGAGAGAGAGTGTGAGAGCGGAGAGCGGCAATCATTGCAGAGAGGGGCGTAGCAGCGACGGAGCGAGTGACGTCACGCCTAGTGTAAAGGAATTCTACGTTCAAGTAAAACTTACCAAAACTGAACTATATAAACTCTTTGATAACTAATAAAATACTATACATGACATTTTGTTTAATTTAAATATATCATATAAAGAATTATTTGCTTGTGTGATAAATAAATAATTTTTCTACACCTCCGATAGAGACTTGTGCATAATTTATACACACATAACTATCCTATGCAAAAATATTTATTTGTATCGTCGCAATATATGTATATATATATATATATATATATATTTATATTCAATCACTTTCTGCTACAGTCCGTTTCTTGATGTATATAATACATTTAATATTTATAACTAAATTTACCTCAAGATGTTATTTTTCCTTATTTGGAACATGTTTCGAGAGTTCCCGTGCTCTCATCTTCAGCCTTCGCGATCTTGTGTCTGGTGAAGTATTTGTGTGTTGGCTGCTGGATGCTATTAAGGTTGTTTGTTGGACTTTGGTATTTTAAAGTTGTATTATTGTGTGTGATTGTGGTATATGTATTTGTATTTTGTGTATTTTCGATGTTGAGTGCTTTGAAATAAACACAGGACATGAATTCCCAGACATAACCAATGTGTCACTAATAAAACATATACCACACAAAGGCACCATAATGAACATTTGGGAAAATTTACAAATATACAAACATAAAACACAAAACAAACTAATACCAGAACAAATACAAATCAATACAAAACATGACACAATATTCAAAGCACTCAGCATCGAAAATACACAAAATACAAATACATATACCACAATCACACACAATAATACAACTTCAAAATACTAAAGACCAACCAACAACCTTAATAGCATCCAGCAGCCAACACACAAATACTTCACCAGACACAAGTTCGCGAAGGCTGAAGATGAGAGCACGGGAGCTCTCGAAACATGTTCCAAATAAGGAAAACTAACATCTTGAGGTAAATTTAGTTGTAAATATTAAATGTAATATATTTTTATATATTTAACTTTTTCTTTGAACTTTATGATGTTTATGGCAGGATTTGTATAGGCCTATTATATTAACATGTCAAACAATAATTACTTCTCCAAGTATGTTTTGTTTATTTTAATATATTATAAATAAGCAAAATATATTTTCAGAACTAATTAGTACTTGATAACATGTATGTATAGTATATAGTATGTTTATTTACTAATATGTTATGTTGTGTAAGTACAATAATAACGGATTTCTTCTACGAATGTGTATTTTTAGTCAGGTTTTTGTATTAGTACTCTTCATAATTCCAATTTTGTCGTACCTTGGTTGGTGAACTGCTAGCTGTTTCTTTGTGGTAAACTAGGCATTTCAGTGTCAGCACCATTGCCGTTTTGGATTTGACAGTGGTGTTGACACCGAAACGCCTAGTTCAGAAGAAGCATCGACCAGGGTACGACAAAATTGACAAAGTGACGTAATTACTTTGTTTCCTTACGCACGTTTCGAGCACACAGTGTCTATCGTCAGACGATCATAGCTGAATTAAGGAATAACCATAAAGGATCATGTCATGCGTCCTAAGGGAGTTTTTTTATTTATGGCCCAATACTAATATTGTTTGAATATTATGGCGTTAACGATGATGAAGTGTAATTGTGACCTTCGCCGCGTCATGTGTGTATATTGAATAAGAAGTGTTTAACAAAAAGGAATAGGACAGACCTATTTTTATGGTGGGAAATAGCGGATGATCTGTAAGGGAAATGACTAAATGGGGGAAGATGGATGCAGGAAGACCAAGAAAAATTATGGTGAAAGATGAGGCAATATGAAGTGATATGGGTGAGCTCCAGAATGGTGACAAGACGACGTCAAAGTAGAAGAAGAATAAGAAGAAAAAGAAGAAAGAGGAGGAGGAGGAGGAGGAGGAGCAGCAGCAGCAGCAGCAGCAGCAGCAGCAGCAGCAGCAGAAGAAGAAGAAGAAGAAGAAGAAGAAGAAGAAGAAGAAGAAACGTTGAATTCATAAAATGTAGTCCCTTCAAAGTAAAGAGCAATAAGAAGTGATATGGGTTAGCTCCAGTATGGAGGCAAAAACGACGGTAACTAAGGCAAAGTAAAAGAAGAATAATAATAATAATACGAAGAAGAAGAAGAAGAAGAAGAAGAAGAAGAAGAAGAAGAAGAAGAAGAAGAAACGTTGAATTCATAAAACGTAGTCCCTTGCGTTTGGGGAAAACTATTTTTGCAAGAATAGTTATTAAAACTTTTCCAGGTGTTTTAAAACTCCAGTTAACTTTATCTAAAAACAGTAGTAAAATTCCACCTACTTAGTTACGCAAGACAAAGGATTTTAGCGGTGGAGGGGGAGAGTGAATATATTTTCTGTCTCTCTTTCTTTTTTTTTTTAACATCCATTATGAAGGAGCACTTTGCACGGCCGGGGGGGGGGGGACGGGGCGGTGATAATGGCCGTTATCAACCAGCCAGCTAGCGACACCGTGTGTTCCTTCCGGCTTTACACCGTGTATAAAGAGAATGGTTTTACAACAATTAGCCAGACAGCACTTTGTATACACTATCCATTACACTTCCATGGTCTACCACCTGAGACCAAATGCACTTCTCAATATTTAATTACAGCTTTTAACAAATTATTCTTCGCACATTTTTGCTGTTCTTTTTAAGCTTTTAAAAAAAATTACCGAAAAAACTGTCGGATAAAATGACAAGTTGTAGTCCCTATACAGCCCACGTTAAAACTGACTTTTTTAGGTACCATTATATAAAAAAGTATGTAAGATAAATATTACAATTTTTTTGCTCAAATATTTTACACCTTTTTCTGTAATGTTAACTACATTTTATCCCCTTTAATGTACATTGTCCATCTTAAATAATTTTATCAAAAAACTATTAAAAAATATATAAAATTGTATTAAATAATATTTTTGTATTAATGAGCAAATACATTTTTTTACATTAAAAGTAGTTAACATTATAGGCATTGTACTAGGTTACAACCAGAAAAAATTCAATCTTCTAGGCGTAAAACTCTTATAACTACAGTATATGTACCTAAAGTTTAAACATGTAAATTGTTCAGGAGAGCAAAACAAATCCATGGTTACTTACAATGCAATATATTGTCCATCAATATATTGCCAATTGAAAAAAAAATATGACTGATACTGAAATCTATAATTATGTTAGGCCTATAAGAAGTGTTTTAATAAGTAATAGGTAAAATTTTTAACTTAAATAGTTGTGACAAGAACAATTGTGATAAAAAAAGACTTAGGAAAATGTAATTAAATTCGCGGGTCTGTTACTTGTATTTACATTTTTAGGTATAAAAAGCTAAGAAACATGCAAGTATTATGTATCAAAATGTTCAGAAAATTATGGAGAATCATTTAAAAATAAAAAATAAAAATGTGTTTTTTCAAATTTTTGACAAGGTCCCCTTAACGGGAGTTTGTACCACAGGTATGGTTTCATGAATGTGTGATCGATTTAACTTTTACTACATCAGTCAGCAGCAGAACTTGAAATATTAAAGGAAAGAAAAAAGGATTTAAATAGTTTAATTAATTCAAAGGTGAAATTTGGTAATTAAGGTATATTTTACCATAGATTAAGGAAGAGATAAATGTAGAACATAAAGGTTGGTAGCAGCCTGATACTTAGTGGTTGGAAAAGTAGCAGGTCATAATAGAAAAGTACTGGGACAAGGGGTGGTGACTCGGCTGATTGTTTGCTGGGTAAGGGTGTTTACCTGCTATGTTTGTTTATGTCAAGTTGACGCTTCCGGGTTGTAGATCAGTGGCGGCTGGTGGTTCCAAATTTTGGTGGTTGCAGTAGTTGTTGAGTTGGTGTAGGAGAGGAGGGGGAGGGGGTAAAACGACACATTAAACAGGGCGCAGACCAACATATCTGCATCATACGTAATGCTGTCGTATGGAAAAAATAGAAAGTTACTGTTTTCCCCCAAAAGAGAGCTGCTAATGATAATGGAATGATTCTATCAGTATGTCTACCTATGCCAGATTCCATGTTCCCACGTACTCATGAATAATTACTGCACTAACTTTGCAGTAATTAAATACTAAATATGCGGAGAAAAGAAAAAGGTAAACAGAATCGTGCTTTTTATACCTATAAAATAATACACTGATATGAAGGCGATCCTTGTGTTTACAAGAAATAAAAAATAAAAACAGCAAATTTATAATACAGGTTAGTTATTTTTAAATGCCTTCTTTGAGCTATAAGAACAGATTTTTCCTGTATATAAACTCCAAGGCACATAAATTTAACTACATAAAATATTACTTGAAAACTCTACTCTAAAAGAGAAGTGAGTGGAGTACTGCCTGCTTTGATTTACGAACAATAAGAAAAAATAAATCAGTACACAATATTAAAAATTTCACAAATCTTTCAATTTTTAAAAGAATAACTTTATAACATAAATGTCTCCTACCTTATTTAAAAAGGAAATCCATCCTCCTTTCTTTTTTTGTAGCAAAACACTCTATTACTCTTTGATTGAAGTCCGGAATATCCATTATTAATTGTCTCTCAATTGACAACATTGCTAGTGCTGATAATCTGTCTTCTGTCATGGTGTTTCTGAGGAATGTCTTGATTCTTTTGAGAGTAGAAAAACATCGCTCGGCCTCTGAAGTTGTCATTGGAATTGTAATGATTATTTTTAAAAGTTTCATAGTTTCACTAAGTGTTTTCCAGGTTGTTTTCCATAAAAAACTCTAGTAATGTAACAGCACCATTAACTGATGCAATTCGTTAGTACTGTAGATTGTTGTTAGTTCATAGCTAAGGTGCTTTGCGTTTAAAAATGTGTAAATGTTGCAAACCCTTTTCTGAATTTCATCAGGAAAATATTTTTGATAATGGGAAAACCGTTCACTTAAAAACAAAGAAGATACTTCAAGGTGCCCAGTGAAAGCAAACCTCTCTTTATCCTGACATATTATTGTGTCACACACTTCCTTTGCTTCTGTCTTCAGCTCTGTTATATCAGATCTTTTCCTTTTATTGGTGACAGTACTTGATGATCCAACAATTCCATAAACATTTTCATCAATCTTGCTCCTGATATTAGTTGTCGTTTCTTCAAAATTTGTGACATACTTTACAGCACTAATATGATCAATATCTTTTCGTTGAAAATGGCCAAATAAAATGTCAACATGAAGCATGGTTTCATGAAAAAGAGAAAGCCAGAATACGAAATCCTTACTTGTTAATGTTTTTACACAGCCGTTTGCTTGAGCGATTGTGTTTGCGTTTTTCACTTCCTCTCCTTTAAGAATCAGTTCCATACATTCTATTATTTGTTTTCTGTAGAGAAATACAGTATTAACACTACGTGACTGAAAGTTCCACCTGGTGGGAACTGATCGAGATAATCTTCTTTTTAGTATTTCATCCAACATTTTTGTACGCTGAGGACTGGTAGAGAAAATGAACAAATCCCTTGTAAAGTTGAAAAAAAAAACACGAACACTTGTTTGCTGAAGCGGCATTCAGCATAATTAAGTTCAAACGATGAGCATGGTAATGCATATATTCTACATTTGGATAGGTATGTTTTACAATAGCTTGTACACTACCATAGGACCCAGACATTACTGACGCTCCGTCATATGTTTGTGCAATTAATTTGTGGGAAGTTCCAAGTAAGTTGTGTCGAGACAGTTCATCTAACAAGCATGATGCAAGTGACTGAGCATCATGTTTAGGTGGACCAATGAAACCCCAGAATCTTTCAACCGGTTTACCTTTTATTATGCACCGATACACTATGACCATTTGAAAAACATTAGCAACATCGCTGGTCTCATCAGCAATTACAGCCAAATAATCCGCTTCTTTTATCTCACTCGTTATTTTTTCATAGCATATTTCTAACATTACATTTAAAAGTTCATTTTGAATTGTTTTTGAGGTGCCCTTAAATACAGTTGCTTTCTCTAAATGATTTTTCATCGCTGTGTCAAGCTCAGAACTGAAATCAATTAATCGTCGAAATACACCAGGATTTGATGAAGATTCAGTCTCATCATGACCCCGCAAAGCTAATTCAAAAGCTCCACAGAAGCGCATACAGTTTATTATTATATTTAAGACGTACCGATTATTTCGTACTCTTTCGTTGTGTAAAACAATGTTTCGTCTATATTCACTGTCCAGCTGCTCTGCTATATTAATTGTGCCAAAAAGAGCAAACTGTAAAGCATTCTTTATATGTACACTTGATGCCTGACGTTTTCTTATTCTTTCGGCAAGATGATTAACATCTTTCATTCCGAATTTTGTCCAGGGGTTCTCTCCTCCAAACAATAAACACGGGAAACAAAATAAAGAATTGTTTTCGTCACAACCACATAACCAGTCAGTATTTTCGTAATATTCTATTTTAAATGCTCGATTAAATTGTCGACCGCCTGACTTTACAATTTGATATATTGTTAAGAGAGGCATTGGTCGTCCTAGTCTTTTAATTTCAATTTTTTCCTCCACTGGTCTTTGCAGAAAGGGAATTTCTAAAAGGTTCTTAACGCTATTCATTTTAAAATTAAAAAAAGAACACGTTTAAAATCACACAGAATCATTAACTCCAAAAAGCACAAACACAAAAGCACACACCAGCTCTTAACAAATAAAAAAATACTTAACACACAGTTAATTAATAACACGTAATTGACACGTAAGTTGACATGTAATTGACACAGTTAATTGACACGTAATTATCACAATCACAGTTATACAAAATTTTATAATTTTATAAAATCACAAACTATAATTTTATAACCTCAAAAGCGACCTACACGTTTACTTTGAACCAACGTAAACATTAAACCTGGTACAACGTACAAATCAAGAAGGCTGTGCTCACTTCATGACAAAGTTAAAGATGCACTACCCAGCGCTGTCAGTGGAACGTTGCAGAAAATCTACAACCGCCTAGCTAATATAGGGAACATAGGGCAACTGTGAAGAGTAACGCACGTTCTCCCATATGCTTGTGTAGTAAGCTCTGCCATTTACTCTTCAAGTTGCAAACAGGCTACAACCACCAGCCTGCGCGCCACATTTGAATTGTACGTGAACATTGCCGCATAGAATCTAATACGTTTTCCGTTGAAATTGATGACATTTTTAACTGCTTAATGATTTCGTATATTATTTAATAGTTTAGTTATTCTATACTGGTGGTTGTGCAACGCTGCAACCATAACACCAGCCGCCACTGTTGCAGATAAGATATATAAAGTGGTGAAGGTTTCTAGGTGTTCCATCTGAAGGTGAGCCGAGAGGCTTGAAAGCGCTTATGGAAAGTATAATTGCGTGTTAGTGGTATTATTCTTAACTTGATCGAAAACTGTCGGTACCTCACTTATGGCTATATCTATTGCAACTCTACGATTATTTCATAAATTCACACAAATACAGAACCATGTACTCAACACAACTACTAAGTGTAGTACACCGGCCAGGTCGCAGGATTTTTGTTTCTCGTTGCGTCAAGTATATGTAGTTGCACAATAATTAAATAAATTTTAAAGAGGAGTGACATGTTGTTGACATGAACTAATTATTTAAAACCATTTAAAAATAATCATCCTAACATTTATTCATTAATAGAAAAATATTCCAATATTAAAAAATTCAAACATTAGATAGATCGGATAAAACTTCCGGGCTGAAAGGCCGTGGTCGATTGCTTGATGCATTGGCGCTATACGTTTCGGCCGCACCACCGGTGGCCATCTTCAGTAGCAAAACTTGTTCGAATAGATGTACGCCGAACACGTCCCCAATGTACTGGGAACAAGCAACAGTGAGTTACGGCTACGAATCCTCTATTTATAGCTTTTCGGCCGCTTCAGGTGTATCGCGCGGACCAATGAGAAGCCAGCTCATCATTCTTGATTCTGATTGGCCATGGAAAATAGACCATGCCAGACACTATTTAAGGAGATGCTTTCTCCTCGGCGGTTCCTGGAGTCACGCTCTCTCTCTATGCGGACGATGCGATGTACCACGCCAGCTCTGCAAACCTTCGTTTTGCGACTGACGTGGTGCAGCGCCAGCTCGCATTACTTCCGGCCTGGCTAAGGAAATGGCGGGTGGCGATCAATACGGAGAAATCCGAGGCGATTGCCTTCTCCCGTCAGCTCACTTCCCGATGCCAGACCCTCTCCCTTGAAGGGAGCCCAATCGCTTGGCAACGTACTGTGAAGTACTTGGGCGTCACTCTTGATCGACGCCTAAGCTTCAGAGCTCACGTGTCCACTGTGCTCCAGCGCGCCAGAGGCGTCAAAGCCAAACTATACCCATTCTTATCGCCTCGAGGGCCACTGCCAGTGCGCACGAAGCTCTCGATCTATCTGCTCTTTTTACGAGCCGTCCTTATGTACGCAGCGCCTGCATTTTGGACCCAACTCGCCCCCGACGTCGTTAAACGCATGGAAGCCTTCCAAGCCCTTACCCTTCGCCTTATCTCCGGCTCTCCCTGGTATGTAAAAAATTCTGCTATCAGGCGAGGGCTGAAGATTCCGTCGCTCGATGGATTTGCACGAACTCTTACGTTCAATCTCTTCCATCGAGCATCCGTCTCTGATTTTCCTCACCTCCAACACCTCGATAACGATGATGGACCACCACCAGTCAAACGCCGCCGCCCTCGAGCTCTGCTCGACGACCCACCATAATTTTAAAATACTAAAATTGCCCTTCACCATCTGTCCACGCGCCGACCAATCGTATTTTACCACCTTCCTTCCAGTCAAATCCGGTCCGTTGCAGGCCGCCAGATTGGTCGAGTGTTGTGCCGGCTTTAGGTGTGCCTAGCGCCACCTTCAGTCGGCAACTTCGCCCCTCCAATCTCTCGCCTGCCTCGGTATCGCCGTAAGGCAGTCTACCGGACTCTTACCGGGTTGGCGGAAGTGTATCGACCCGTTGTGGGCGAACAGATCCCGCCAATCCGTGCTAAGCGTTCGCGTAGGCTTCCCTCTCAGGCCATTGGTGGATCGCGTCAGCGGTTCAGCCAATCACAGCCCATCTCCTTCACCTCCGCCAAAATAAAAAAGGGGGTACCTATCCTCGCTGCGACAAGTCTCGCTCCAAGCATTACAGCAGCAACAGGCAGTCATCGGGCCCGCCCGGACGCTGCCGTCACTGGGGCACGCACTGTGCTGTGCCCTACTCAACTTGGCAACTTGGCAACTCGGCGGTTCATAGCGACAAACGCATTCTTATGAATATGGATGGACTCCAGATGTAGGCGAGTGAAGTAACCCCGGACAGAAGACAACACGCGGGCTTCATCAAACATCACCCGGTGATCGTCGTGGGAAAGAGCGTGTTCAGCAACTGCGGACTTTTCCGGCTGGCCCAGACGGCAATATCTCCGGTGTTCAGAGAGGCGCGTCCGGACACTACGCTTCGTGGTGCCTATGTAGACCTGGCCACACGTACAAGGAATACTGTACACCCCGCACGACGAGAGTGGATCCCTGGCGTCTTTCACCGGTCGCAGGAACTGTTGGATCTTTCTGGTTGGCTTGAAGATCGTCCTGACGCCCCGCTTACTCAGCAACTTCCCGATGCGGTCAGTCACGCCACGGATGTAGGGCAAGACAGCAGAGCCAACAACCTCAGGCGACACCGACTCGTCCAGCCTACCAGATCTTCTCGGCCGGGCAGCTCTCCTAACCTCCGCAGCAGAATAGCCGTTGGACTGCAGTGCTTCCTCGAGATGCCGAAACTCATCTTCGAGATACTGGGGCTCACAGATTCTTTTTGCCCGGTCTACCAGAGTCTTCAGCACCGCCCTCTTCTGCCTAGGATGATGATTGGAGGCTTTATGCAGATATCTGTCGGTGTGCGTTGGCTTCCTATAAACTTTATGTCCCAAGCTGCCATCGGTCCTTTTTAGGACCAGCACATCCAGAAAAGCCAATTGTTCATCCCTCTCACGCTCCATCGTAAACTGTATGCGCGGGTGCACAGCATTCAGATGTCCAAGGAAACGCTCCAACTCTTCGTCCCCATGGCTCCAGACCACGAAAGTGTCGTCCACATACCGTAACCAACACTTCGGCTTGAGAGGCGCAGATGAAATTGCCAACTCTTCAAATTTCTCCATATAGAAATTTGCAACCACAGGGCTGAGAGGACTTCCCATCGCGACGCCATCCAACTGTTCATAGAAGCCGTCATTCCACTGGAAGTAGGTCGTTGTTAGGACCTGCCGGAACAAAGCAGTGATGTCCGCCGAGAACAGGTCACCCAAATACCCCAAGACCTCCTGAACAGGAACCATGGTGAAAAGAGAGACCACATCAAAACTGACGAGAACATCGCCAGGCTCCAGCACCAACTCCCGGATCCTCCGGATGAAATCAGAAGAGTCCCGGACGAACGAATCCCTCTGCCCGATGTGCGGCTTGAGCAATCCCGTGAGGTGCTTTGCCAAGCTGTAAGTAGGCGAGCCAATAGCACTGACGATGGGCCGCAGCGGAACGTCTTCCTTATGGATCTTCGGTAAACCGTAGAGACGAGGGGGAAGGGCCTCCGAACACCGGACGGCCGTCTTCACATCAGGCGCCAGAGAAGATTGCTTAATCAAAGAATCCGTTTTTCTTTGACAAAGAAAGAGACAGCGTGACAAATTCGAGCGGTTTGGTTTCCAGAACATCGGGGGAAGAGGATTTGATCGTGACAGGATGGACAGGATGGTTGTAAATCTATCGAGCCGCCAGCTAACACCACATGAGACCTCGGTGTTAGCCAAAGGTGAGAAGTTTGCAGTTACCCCGAAGACAGTACCGGTGGAGGAAATAGTTGCGAGCGTGGAGGCAGGCATCCGAGGACTACCCCGAGACCAAGCAGATGAAATCCGATTGGAAGCTTCTAGGGCCCTTAGAAGGGCCGCTCCGCCAAAATGCAATCTTCTGTCGGCGGAGTTGCGAGCCTTGAGAGAATTGAAGAGGGATGACTCCATTGTTATTGTGCCTGCGGATAAGGGGAGCGCCACTGTGGTCTTGAACACCGAAGACTACCAGCGGAAGATTGAAGGTATATTAGATCCAGCCACGTATCGGAGGCTGAACAAAGATCCGACTACTACAGTTCTAAGAAAAACGGATTCTTTGATTAAGCAATCTTCTCTGGCGCCTGATGTGAAGACGGCCGTCCGGTGTTCGGAGGCCCTTCCCCCTCGTCTCTACGGTTTACCGAAGATCCATAAGGAAGACGTTCCGCTGCGGCCCATCGTCAGTGCTATTGGCTCGCCTACTTACAGCTTGGCAAAGCACCTCACGGGATTGCTCAAGCCGCACATCGGGCAGAGGGATTCGTTCGTCCGGGACTCTTCTGATTTCATCCGGAGGATCCGGGAGTTGGTGCTGGAGCCTGGCGATGTTCTCGTCAGTTTTGATGTGGTCTCTCTTTTCACCATGGTTCCTGTTCAGGAGGTCTTGGGGTATTTGGGTGACCTGTTCTCGGCGGACATCACTGCTTTGTTCCGGCAGGTCCTAACAACGACCTACTTCCAGTGGAATGACGGCTTCTATGAACAGTTGGATGGCGTCGCGATGGGAAGTCCTCTCAGCCCTGTGGTTGCAAATTTCTATATGGAGAAATTTGAAGAGTTGGCAATTTCATCTGCGCCTCTCAAGCCGAAGTGTTGGTTACGGTATGTGGACGACACTTTCGTGGTCTGGAGCCATGGGGACGAAGAGTTGGAGCGTTTCCTTGGACATCTGAATGCTGTGCACCCGCGCATACAGTTTACGATGGAGCGTGAGAGGGATGAACAATTGGCTTTTCTGGATGTGCTGGTCCTAAAAAGGACCGATGGCAGCTTGGGACATAAAGTTTATAGGAAGCCAACGCACACCGACAGATATCTGCATAAAGCCTCCAATCATCATCCTAGGCAGAAGAGGGCGGTGCTGAAGACTCTGGTAGACCGGGCAAAAAGAATCTGTGAGCCCCAGTATCTCGAAGATGAGTTTCGGCATCTCGAGGAAGCACTGCAGTCCAACGGCTATTCTGCTGCGGAGGTTAGGAGAGCTGCCCGGCCGAGAAGATCTGGTAGGCTGGACGAGTCGGTGTCGCCTGAGGTTGTTGGCTCTGCTGTCTTGCCCTACATCCGTGGCGTGACTGACCGCATCGGGAAGTTGCTGAGTAAGCGGGGCGTCAGGACGATCTTCAAGCCAACCAAAAAGATCC
This sequence comes from Magicicada septendecula, assembly GCA_034769895.1. Lineage (NCBI taxonomy): Eukaryota > Metazoa > Arthropoda > Insecta > Hemiptera > Cicadidae > Magicicada > Magicicada septendecula. Next base: position 1,421,117,280 of record CM068367.1, on the reverse strand, counting down.
AACAGTTCCTGCGACCGGTGAAAGACGCCAGGGATCCACTCTCGTCGTGCGGGGTGTACAGTATTCCTTGTACGTGTGGCCAGGTCTACATAGGCACCACGAAGCGTAGTGTCCGGACGCGCCTCTCTGAACACCGGAGATATTGCCGTCTGGGCCAGCCGGAAAAGTCCGCAGTTGCTGAACACGCTCTTTCCCACGACGATCACCGGGTGATGTTTGATGAAGCCCGCGTGTTGTCTTCTGTCCGGGGTTACTTCACTCGCCTACATCTGGAGTCCATCCATATTCATAAGAATGCGTTTGTCGCTATGAACCGCCGAGGAGAAAGCATCTCCTTAAATAGTGTCTGGCATGGTCTATTTTCCATGGCCAATCAGAATCAAGAATGATGAGCTGGCTTCTCATTGGTCCGCGCGATACACCTGAAGCGGCCAAAAAGCTATAAATAGAGGATTCGTAGCCGTAACTCACTGTTGCTTGTTCCCAGTACATTGGGGACGTGTTCGGCGTACATCTATTCGAACAAGTTTTGCTACTGAAGATGGCCACCGGTGGTGCGGCCGAAACGTATAGCGCCAATGCATCAAGCAATCGACCACGGCCTTTCAGCCCGGAAGTTTTATCCAATCATATTGACACCGGCCGTGAAAGCCTACGTACTAAAATTAAGAACCTCTACGGGGAGGAGGTTTTGAAGAAAATTAAAAAGTTGGAGACGTTACGGAAGAAGAAAGCCAGTCTGCTGTGTTCCTTGGCCTTTTTACTTAGATGTAGAGACACGGGAACCGTGCCCAGGTTCCTACGACAAAGACATATTTTTAACACGCCACAGGCCAATAGGATTTATAGAAGAACTGAAAATGCCATGCTGCGTGAGCGCATACACCATACGAGGAAAGAGTTGGCACTTAATGACCAAGAACTGTTAAAACTGCATTTACATCTTAGCAGTTCCCTCCAACAACATGATTGGGAGATGTTGGATGGGCTTACTTACAATGCCTTCGAGTCGTGTTATGCCAGTACCAGCCAGAGACAGCGTGACAAATTCGAGCGGTTTGGTTTCCAGAACATCGGGGGAAGAGGATTTGATCGTGACAGGATGGACAGGATGGTTGTAAATCTATCGAGCCGCCAGCTAACACCACATGAGACCTCGGTGTTAGCCAAAGGTGAGAAGTTTGCAGTTACCCCGAAGACAGTACCGGTGGAGGAAATAGTTGCGAGCGTGGAGGCAGGCATCCGAGGACTACCCCGAGACCAAGCAGATGAAATCCGATTGGAAGCTTCTAGGGCCCTTAGAAGGGCCGCTCCGCCAAAATGCAATCTTCTGTCGGCGGAGTTGCGAGCCTTGAGAGAATTGAAGAGGGATGACTCCATTGTTATTGTGCCTGCGGATAAGGGGAGCGCCACTGTGGTCTTGAACACCGAAGACTACCAGCGGAAGATTGAAGGTATATTAGATCCAGCCACGTATCGGAGGCTGAACAAAGATCCGACTACTACAGTTCTAAGAAAAACGGATTCTTTGATTAAGCAATCTTCTCTGGCGCCTGATGTGAAGACGGCCGTCCGGTGTTCGGAGGCCCTTCCCCCTCGTCTCTACGGTTTACCGAAGATCCATAAGGAAGACGTTCCGCTGTGGCCCATCGTCAGTGCTATTGGCTCGCCTACTTACAGCTTGGCAAAGCACCTCACGGGATTGCTCAAGCCGCACATCGGGCAGAGGGATTCGTTCGTCCGGGACTCTTCTGATTTCATCCGGAGGATCCGGGAGTTGGTGCTGGAGCCTGGCGATGTTCTCGTCAGTTTTGATGTGGTCTCTCTTTTCACCATGGTTCCTGTTCAGGAGGTCTTGGGGTATTTGGGTGACCTGTTCTCGGCGGACATCACTGCTTTGTTCCGGCAGGTCCTAACAACGACCTACTTCCAGTGGAATGACGGCTTCTATGAACAGTTGGATGGCGTCGCGATGGGAAGTCCTCTCAGCCCTGTGGTTGCAAATTTCTATATGGAGAAATTTGAAGAGTTGGCAATTTCATCTGCGCCTCTCAAGCCGAAGTGTTGGTTACGGTATGTGGACGACACTTTCGTGGTCTGGAGCCATGGGGACGAAGAGTTGGAGCGTTTCCTTGGACATCTGAATGCTGTGCACCCGCGCATACAGTTTACGATGGAGCGTGAGAGGGATGAACAATTGGCTTTTCTGGATGTGCTGGTCCTAAAAAGGACCGATGGCAGCTTGGGACATAAAGTTTATAGGAAGCCAACGCACACCGACAGATATCTGCATAAAGCCTCCAATCATCATCCTAGGCAGAAGAGGGCGGTGCTGAAGACTCTGGTAGACCGGGCAAAAAGAATCTGTGAGCCCCAGTATCTCGAAGATGAGTTTCGGCATCTCGAGGAAGCACTGCAGTCCAACGGCTATTCTGCTGCGGAGGTTAGGAGAGCTGCCCGGCCGAGAAGATCTGGTAGGCTGGACGAGTCGGTGTCGCCTGAGGTTGTTGGCTCTGCTGTCTTGCCCTACATCCGTGGCGTGACTGACCGCATCGGGAAGTTGCTGAGTAAGCGGGGCGTCAGGACGATCTTCAAGCCAACCAAAAAGATCCAACAGTTCCTGCGACCGGTGAAAGACGCCAGGGATCCACTCTCGTCGTGCGGGGTGTACAGTATTCCTTGTACGTGTGGCCAGGTCTACATAGGCACCACGAAGCGTAGTGTCCGGACGCGCCTCTCTGAACACCGGAGATATTGCCGTCTGGGCCAGCCGGAAAAGTCCGCAGTTGCTGAACACGCTCTTTCCCACGACGATCACCGGGTGATGTTTGATGAAGCCCGCGTGTTGTCTTCTGTCCGGGGTTACTTCACTCGCCTACATCTGGAGTCCATCCATATTCATAAGAATGCGTTTGTCGCTATGAACCGCCGAGGAGAAAGCATCTCCTTAAATAGTGTCTGGCATGGTCTATTTTCCATGGCCAATCAGAATCAAGAATGATGAGCTGGCTTCTCATTGGTCCGCGCGATACACCTGAAGCGGCCAAAAAGCTATAAATAGAGGATTCGTAGCCGTAACTCACTGTTGCTTGTTCCCAGTACATTGGGGACGTGTTCGGCGTACATCTATTCGAACAAGTTTTGCTACTGAAGATGGCCACCGGTGGTGCGGCTGAAACGTATAGCGCCAATGCATCAAGCAATCGACCACGGCCTTTCAGCCCGGAAGTTTTATCCAATCATATTGACACCGGCCGTGAAAGCCTACGTACTAAAATTAGATAGATCAAATATCCACTTTTATAAGTTTCACACATATTAGGCTGTTCATAACATCTAAAAACTAAACAATCATATACTCCTAAACAGACAGGTTAAATAAGTCATCTAAATTCTTTCATTTTTTGTGTGTCTGACTTTGATTCAATCTTCAAATGCTAATAGCAACTCATTTAAAAAGAAACAAAAATAATATTAAACTTAAGCATAAAATTACTAGTTGCTATAGACAAAATAAACTAATTATACTTACTTTCAAACTATTATTTAACTCTATTGACACACCCAAATTTTTAACATATAACAAAAGATTTAGTAACTTTCAAATTTTCTTATAAAATTAAATTATTGACTTTAACTATTATTTACATTTAAAAATGTTTAAGTCTTACTGTTCATGTAAAATTGTCTTTCTGAAAGTTCTTTTCACAACAAAATTATAAATATTTAGTCATCACCTGCATACTGCTGCCGTTACCATTGTGTGTGTGTGCGTCCTGAATCCTGATAATTTTATGATGATGATGATGCTGTGTTCTATGTCTCTATGGGTCGTTGTTGTTGTTGCTCCTGAGTTCCTCCATACGTCTTGTGTGAGTGCGGTAGTGTGTGTGTGTGTGTGTGTGTCCATGTCGATCCGCAACGGGAGCGTAACGTCGTCTTTAGATTTCTTGAGTCTGAGAATGCCCCAAAATTGTCGGTCGTATTTATATACTGGACTCAATCTGACATGTCCAGGATTGCTCTTGACATGTTAGAAATTGTAACTTTCATGCAAAGCGTCCTTTTAATTACGAATCACTTTTTTGTTCATTTTAGCGATTTCGTAAACACACTTGTAGCATGCGCGATATCATTGTTTGCGTAATTTTTTTCTGTTCACGCACATATAACACACATGTTAATTACTCTTTAATTACACCCGTAATTAACATTAATTACTTAGCGTCTTTAATATTGCAAATTTCTGCAATATTTTTATCACTGCATTCGTTAAAAATTCCTTAATGCAATAGTGTTTTTATAATTGGCGTAAGACTTTGCTTACAGGTTTAACAAAGGTAATTAGTTTATTATAATCCTGTTAAGACATGATTACAGACAAAACAATAAGTCGTTCGCATCACCCCATATTTCATGTCGTAGCGTGCTCACACACACGCTGTAACTTACACTACCACAGCAGGTGTCCCTCTCGACAGGTTAGATGTTGTCAATTCCTGCACAAAATTGTATAAAATTGTTCCTTATTCTATTTATACTAATTGCAATACAAAACATACCGCCCTGGGCAAATATGCAAATATGTGTATTGTTGTACTATATTATATTTCTTAAAACACTTTATTATTTTCTTTGTTTGGTTCCCCGTATATGTAATTGATCCTTTATATTTCTTCTTTGTTTCTTCTTTTTCTAACCTCTGATCCACTGATCCTTTTCACAAATGACAGAAAGAATTGTTTTCCTCTCCTAAACTGCAAAACGAGCCGTTATTATATTATTGGTACAGTAAAACCCGTACCCATTACCCGAGCCGTTATGTATTGATACAGTAAAACCCGTACCCGTTACCCGAGCCGTTATGTATTGATACAGTAAAACCCGTACCCGTTACCCGAGCCGTTATGTATTGATACAGTAAAACCCGTACCCGTTACCCGCGCCGTTATGTATTGGTACAGTAAAACCCGTACCCGTTACCCGAGCCGTTATATTATTGGTACAGTAAAACCAGTACCCGTTACCCGAGCCGTTATGTATTGATACAGTAAAACCCGTACCCGTTACCCGAGCCGTTATGTATTGATACAGTAAAACCCGTACCCGTTACCCGAGCCGTTATGTATTGATACAGTAAAACACGTACCCGTTACCCGAGCCGTTATATTATTGGTACAGTAAAACCAGTACCCGTTACCCGAGCCGTTATGTATTGGTACAGTAAAACCCGTACCCGTTACCCGAGCCGTTATGTATTGATACAGTAAAACCCGTACCCGTTACCCGAGCCGTTATATTATTGGTACAGTAAAACCCGTACCCGTTACCCGAGCCGTTATGTATTGATACAGTAAAACCCGTACCCGTTACCCGAGCCGTTATGTATTGATACAGTAAAACCCGTACCCGTTACCCGAGCCGTTATGTATTGATACAGTAAAACACGTACCCGTTACCCGAGCCGTTATATTATTGGTACAGTAAAACCAGTACCCGTTACCCGAGCCGTTATGTATTGGTACAGTAAAACCCGTACCCGTTACCCGAGCCGTTATATTATTGGTACAGTAAAACCAGTACCCGTTACCCGAGCCGTTATATTATTGGTACAGTAAAACCCGTACCCGTTACCCGAGCCGTTATATTATTGGTACAGTAAAACCAGTACCCGTTACCCGAGCCGTTATGTATTGGTACAGTAAAACCCGTACCCGTTACCCGAGCCGTTATATTATTGGTGCAGTAAAACCAGTACCCGTTACCCGAGCCGTTATGTATTGGTACAGTAAAACCCGTACCCGTTACCCGAGCCGTTATATTATTGGTGCAGTAAAACCAGTACCCGTTACCCGAGCCGTTATGTATTGGTACAGTAAAAGGTCTTTTATTCGTTTCGCACTTATACGTTTTTCCTCTAAGGTCTCGGCGAAGTTCCTATACTTCCCGTGTTATTTTATTTCGGTTATACGTTTTTTTTCCTTTATTCGTTTGTTACACTTACACGATCACATTTTTAAGTCCCTGGAGACAAAAATCTTCATTTATACGTTTGAATATTTACTCTGCTTTACGTCGCGTATATAAAAAAAAACGAATGTCCAAACGCAGATATTTTGGACAGACTGTAGATTTCTAGAGAATCGCCAGTTAGTGCCGTCCGGCTGAGTTAGCAATTGTTGTGTAACCTTTGAGCTAGCTTAGATTGCTAGATACGTGTGGTATTTGCACACTGCTCGTAGAGCGTTGTAGCTTCGTGGACATCAGTTCGTCGACCATTGCTAACGGTATTCAGCACAAAATGGACAGAGAAGACCACGTGGATGATGACGAAGAATCAACGCAGACCCCCCCGTGTGTTTTAATGACACAGTTAATGCCCTAGAGACAATGAAACATACCGTAACGCACCGTAATATTCGGACGAAATTATGACGAAGTTGTCAATATTTGAAGGCATACTTTATTCTGTAGCCGCGGAAAAGAAAAAAAAAAACAGGGAAAGATAACGGATTTTGGGGGAGGGAACTGATTAATTATATCCGTGTAATTTTTCTCTCTACATATTGGCCTATATCTTGTGTTTTGTAAGATTATATTGAAAGCCTATTATTTTTTCCAAGTTGTAAATTATACGCAATTTTTATTCAGTAATACACCATTTAATTATACTATTTGTGTTCTATTTCACTTATGCGTTTTTTCTTTGAAGTCCCGTGAAAAACGTATAAATGAAGCTTTATTGTATTAATATTCGTAGTTGTTATTGTTGTTGCCGTCAGTTGTGCTATTCTTTCAACTTTAGAGACAATTTTCAATGAACTGAGGTAATACTACGCACAGGGTACAAATGGTTTATTATCTTCGTAGAGAGAGAGAGAGAGAGAGAGAGAGAGAGAGAGAGAGAGAGAGAGAGAGAGAGAGAGAGAGAGAGAGAGAGAGAGAGAGAGAGAGAGAGAGAGAGAATGTTTGTCTTTAATTAAACGTTATGGAAAAGTCGGTACCTTTGTTATAGTCAGACGTTACGGTAGGCTGAGCCGAGACGTTTTTAGTGAAAACAAACGTTTCACTTTTCCAGCATAGGCGTGTGATGAGTTTTCTTAAAAGCGAATAAATTTCGAGACCCGTTACTACTATTGTCTCAGTTTAATGTAACGTTGTAGCGTGGATCAAGTGATCCGTGGATCCGTTTAATTAACTAGGCTGTGGATGAAAGAGTTCGTGTTTTCATGGAATATATTCCTAACGAGAAAAGCATATTTTAATAATTTAGCAAAAGCCAATTGCATTATGTTGTAAAATTAAGAGTATTTAAGAAAACCCTATGCATTTAATTACATTATTTTGTTTAAGTTGTTTAGGCTGTCAGACACTTTACAGAATTATTTAACAAACGTTTTAAGAAAGTATAGGTAGTAATAGGGCGAATCGAGAAAACTATGGGCAATAATGGCTAGGAAAGGGATCCCACAATATCTAACCAGAGCTATATAAAGGCTTTATGTGGAGAATAAAATTTTAATTGAAGCAGGGAAATCGAGAACAGCTCCTAGAGTTGGCCTGATCAATTGCGGAGGACAACAAGGGTGTCCATTAACACCTTCTCTTTTTAATTTATATATTGACGATGTCATACAAAACTGGCAGCTGTGTCTTCCAGAGCACTTTATGGTTGGCTACCTTGCAACTGACACTTTGTTGTTTGCGGACGATCAGGTTATTCTGTCGGACTTGGAAAACAGGTTGCAGATGGGTATACATTTGTTAATACGAATTTTGCAAAGATTATGCATTACAAATATTCACACATAAGTCCACGGACGCGGCTTTTTGTGGCTGGAACAAGTAAGAAATTTTGAATAACCGGGCTACAGTATGTCTTATAATGCAAGCAACGACGTTGTGAATAAGTTGCGTAAGTTCAACCTTATGTGCGGGACCATTAGGCGAACTCTTAAGTCAGCAAGTAAAGAAACACGCCTAAAATTGTACAAGATCGGCCCTTCCCACACTTCATTATGGACACTATGGAGAATTGGACACTACTTTATAGACATTATGGAGATCGTCCCAGAGATTTTCTGCAATTTACTTAACAATATCACATCAATATGACCCATCAATCACAATATGATCACAGAACCCATCAATATCACAATTCCTATCATAGCCAATATCATATCTGAAATAATTAAAATGACTCACTCCTCTTCTACAATTCAATCATTAATTATTATTTTTGTTCTTATTGGCTCGTTGCCTTGAAACGGCAATACCTTTGTTTTTATAATGGAGATTTTGATACTGTAGAAAAGCGTATTCTTATGCTTTTATTTAGTAGTGACAGTTTTTATATGTCTGCTTCCAACAGTTTTTGTTTACTGTCGCTACTTTTCGTAATGAAACTTCAACAAAAATAAATAAGGGAACGGACTCGTTCATTGTTATTTGACTGTCCCAGCAATTAAGTCCCGTGAGAGTTACCTGGGGCGACGGTAAATTGCAGCTTTTATCAGAGAGGGAAAAAATACTATACGTTTTTCCCTGGAGTGTGGTAAGTACTGTTAAAGTCTCCCTCCTTAATTGGCAACCCTGGTGACTTCACGAAACACAAAGTTCCTGCCTTTCCCTTCGTCTTTTCCTCTCATTTATTCTTCCTATTTTCTTTTTTCCTTCAAGCACTTCTAGCTCATCCCTCGCTCTACGTCTGGCTCACCCTTCACTCCGTCTCATGCTTTTCTCCTTATGTCGGCTCCTCCATAAGAATGCACGCGAGTTATTAGTTCGGGACAGTTGGTATTACTCGCTCGCTCGAGAGCATGTCAGTCGGCGTCAAACGCAACTCTTATCGCAGCTAGTACGTTGTTGTTGACACACGTTTCTGCGGATAAACGGGTCGGTCCATTGCCGCCGACTCTAGTGGAATACCGGAAGATTAAACGTGGCGGGCGACACTGCGACGCGTTCCAAAAATAATCACTATACTTATATCACGGTTTAAATTCCCTTTAATTTGATACTCCACATGGACTTTTTCACAATTTGCCCACCCCACATATTTTGCCCCCCCACCGCTCTATTTTGAGGAAATCGATCTCAAAAATAATAGGGCTCTCTAGGATGAAATTTACGCATGCCAAGTTTTACGAAAATCGGTTGATGCGTTCAAAAGTTATCGTGAGGCAGAACCCAGACAGACAAATGCCAAACGGTCGAGTAAAAACTGAGAACTCGCTTTGCTGAATGCATGAAAGCGCATTCGCACGGATGAAACGGATATGTTCCGTTCTTAAAAGCGCTTCAAAGTTAAACAAAATAGGTTCTTCAAAAAAAAAGTAGTTCGCTAAATGATTAGTAAGTACAATAAATTTGACTATTTTTCAGGTTTGCTACTTCGAACATCATCTGGAAGGATAAAACCAAGAAGGGTTTGTTCCGGTCTCAAACCAATCAAAGAGTCTAGAGCTGATCACTCCAGCGCTTCCTCGGACGTTCCACACCTCTCCGTCCTTTCGGCCAGGGCCGCCCTAGGGTGCTTGCCGCCCGTGTGCAGTTTTACGTTTGCTGCCCTTTTCACATCCTTACTTTCCCACACTATTTAATATTATTTTAATTAAAAATTGATACAGATATAAATAGTAAATTGACAGAAAATAAATTTATTTTTCAAAAACTTAATTAGCTGAGTACTTACATGATATAAGTGGAAGATGTGCTTGCAGAAATGTTAAGTACATTTTTAAAATTATAATAGTTTATTTGCGAGGTCGTCTTTTTAGAGTTTTTATAACACTATAGTTTATTAAAAAATTTTCTAACGCGCCACTTAACTTCTGTTGTTCAATTTTCGCCTTTCTTTTTTGTTTATATTGGAAGCCTGACAATCGTTTCGTTTTTCTGTAAGACATTTTGATGATATTACGAATATAAAATGTGTACAAATACAACACGTCTCAGAATTACACCGCCAGACCGTGACCAAAAACAAGACCGTACTTTGGAACGTCTTAAGCATAACTAACAAATTTCTGTTACTGCTTACAAACTGCTGTTGTTTTGAATACAAGTTGACAGTCCTAAAGGCGCCCGTTCGTCAAAACAGAACATAAATAATTTCCTATCTTATCGGGTAGGTACTTTATAGTTTGCCAGCGTCGACATGTACGCGCCTGTCTACAAAAGCACAAACAGACCGCAGCTATAACTGAGATATAAATATCGCGCAACAATACCTATTTTATTGTCAGTCAAAACAATGGCTGATGCCAGTACCTTGCGGGAATGCTAACAAAACTAATATCAATTACAACTCGATAAACGTTAATGTCATATACCTAATGTTATTAATACTAGTCGCTATTAATTGTTTTAATTTATTTTGCAATATTTGCTGATGAATTTGGCAGTCTACGGCCGCCCTTTGGTATGGCCGCCCGTGTGCGGTGCACATTCCGCACATAGCGGCGGCCCTGCTTTCGGCTTATAGCTCCATAGTTGTTTGGGAACGCGACAGTCATCCATTCGGCAAAGCTGTTTCCACCAATTCAGCCGATACTGAGCGGTCATGTCGAGTATACTCATAATATTCAGTTCCTGCCGTATATATGTGTTTCTTCTATGATCATGGAGAGTATACCCTGCCACGTTCCTGAGAAATCTTATTTCAGCCGCTTGGATACGACTGGTCTGGCCTTTCGTTAAAGTCCAATTCTCAGACCCATAAAGAAGTGTGGGAAGAACCATCACCTTGTAGATTTTTAGGCGTGTTCTTTTTCTTGCTGACTTAAGGGTTCGCCTAATGGTCCCGCACATAAATTCATAGATGGTCGCCGTTTTTATAACACTATAGTTTATTAAAAACTTATCTAACGCACCACTTAACTTCTGTTGTTCAATTTTCGCCTTTATTTTTTGTTTATATTGAAAGCCTGACAATCGTTTCGTTTTTCTGTCGGTCTGTAGTCTTGTTAGCAGTCGTGGCATCTAAATTCATTAAGTATGTAACGAAATTTATGTAAAACAATTATACATATTGGTTGAAATTGTGTGGCAGAGATATTTGTGTTATTCATCTCAAATAATCTTACTAATTTATCTTCTTTATTAGCTATACATTTCAAGGCTCGTATGAGTTCTGTAAGTAGGCCTACATATAGGCATATTTTTACTTAAGCAGGTTACTTGGCCTGCTGTAAAAAAACCAAGTTAGTGCCTATTTCACCGACACTTTTTAATATCTACATGGACGAGATATTCCTGATGGACAACTAAAGTTGACTCAGGAATAAGGAATATCACTTCAGCGAAATATTCATGTGAATGCATTGCTTTATGCAGATGACAAGGTAGTGATACAGAGAACAGAAGACCAGTTACGCCGGACGATATTTACGTTCAATAGCAACATACAAGACTATGGGCTACAGATCTCTGCTACAAAATCTAAAACGATGGCATTTCAGGGCAGGTATCCTATAGGCTAGTCGTGAATAATCAGATTTTGGATCAGGTTAGTCATTTTAGTTACCTGGGTTGTAATATCTCATATGGAACTGATACCGATTCGGATACTAAGCTAACAAAATTTAGACGCATCTGTGGAACGATTCATAGGTACCTGAAAAACAAAACACGGAAGGATACTAGAATTAAATTTTATAAAACTGTGGCTGTCCCCACATTCCTGTATGCTAGTGAGACATGGACTCGCGGTAAAAGGGACGTGCAGAGGATTCAGGTAGCCGAAATGAAATTTTTAATAGGGACGCACGGTTGTTCTCTCTTGGATCGGAGAAGGAACGAGGATATTAGACGCGAATTAAACATTCCATCTTTCCACCAGAAGATTGAAGACCACAGAAGGAGATGGTGTGAACACTTGAATCGCATGCCTGATATCCGTCTACCTGTGGCTGCCTTGGGTTATCCCCCAACTGGGAAGAGTGATGTCGGAAGATCGAGGAGGAGATGGGTTCAGGAACAGGTCTAGGGCCTAGTCCTTGGAGTGGTGATGGTGATGATGATGATGATGATGATAACGACGACGATGATGCTTATTATCATGATGATGGTTGAAATTGTCCGCCTTCAAAGATACTCCAGCCATCTCTTCTTGGGTCTACCCACAACCTGCGTCAGAGGTTTGTATTTCCAGACTTGTTTGGCCAGTCTCGATCAGACATTCTTTCTACCGTTGTTTGTAATTTTTTATTTTTCATTCAAGTTAAAAACTTGTAGCCCTTCTCTTATGGCCTCTCGTTTTTTATACGGTCAAGTTTAGAACATCTTTTAACTCCTCGTAAGAACGGCATTTATGAGGCCTGTATGTACTGTCTTGTTTCTTGGTCGGCGGAACATGGAGCCAGAGCCTCTACCTACTCAAGACCCTCGTGCCTGGTGAAGAGCCACACCCTTTTCGAGGTGGTCCTGTAACAGAACACTTAAAAACTTGTAGCCCTTCTCTTATGGCCTCTCGTTTTTTATACGGTCAAGTTTAGAACATCTTTTAACTCCTCGTAAGAACGGCATTTATGAGGCCTGTATGTACTGTCTTGTTTCTTGGTCGGCGGAACATGGAGCCAGAGCCTCTACCTACTCAAGACCCTCGTGCCTGGTGAAGAGCCACACCCTTTTCGAGGTGGTCCTGTAACAGAACACGACGGACCTAGATCAGAGAAGGTCGATAAAAGTCTAGCCGGCATGGGGTTGGTTGCCTTATATACGGTGGTGTCAATCAACAACTCGCAATTCCAACAGTAGCGTCGGAAACCAGGACGAATTTTACAAGAATGTGTAGAACAATTTGAAGAACGCTGAAAAATAAATGCAGAAAAGAAACCTAAATAAAATTTTATAAAACAATGTATATACCTACACTACTGTATGGTTCTGAAACTTGGGTCATAAAGAAAAAAGATAAACAGAAGTTACAAACAGTAGAAATGAAATTTCTGAGATCAGTTAAAAGGTGTAATAGACGAGATCATATAAGAAATGAAGAGATAAGAAGTGATTTAGATATTTTTACAGTTGATGAAGGGATTAAGGAATATAGAAGAAAATGGATTCAACACATAGATAGAATGGAAGAAAGTAGAATACCGAAGATGGCGAAAGATTACAACCCTAGTGGCAGAAGAAAAGTTGGTAGACCTAAAAAAAGGTGGACTGTGAATAGGAACAGGACGCTAAAGCGTAAAACCGTTAAGAAGAAGATGATGATGATGTTTCTTCGTCATTGCCCATAATTCTCACACATAGGACAGTACAGGGACTGCCATAACTTTGTAAAACTTTAATTTGGTATCTCGACGAACGTTGTTTCTAAGAATACCAACTATGGACAACTATGGAACTATAAGCCGAGGGGACGGAGAGGTGTGGGACGTCCGAGGAATTAGAGATGTCCAGCTCTAATCTTTGCCTGTTTGAGAGACCGGAACAAACCATCCTTGGTTTAATCCTTGAAGACGATGATGATGATGCCGCGATGGCCTTGTGGTGACGAGATTGAATTGGCTATTGATCGTCAGAAGTGAGCGAACAATGCCAAACGCTAGCAGAAATATGACCACTTGCCGTACCTGGTGTAGTTCACACATACTGTACCACGTACAGAGTAGTACCATTGATCGAGCTGCAGGGGTGAGCGGTGACAAACGACGGATTAAATCTGCAGAAACGCCGCGATTCACGGTGAAACTGCGGCACACAAGTGCGGAAAGTTTTGCCTACAATCGGAGAAAGTTACGACTGTGCCGGAGCGTTATCAGTTTTGTATTTGTATTGCAAGTCGGTTTAAAAGTACATCTCTAGATATAATTTTGGATAAGCAGTAGCATGGCGTCCATGTAACCGCTGTTGCCGGCGGCAACAATAATGGAGATAAAAGAAAATAATATTAATTATATCACAGAATGAATACTTTGGTTATTGACTAATTTGAAACCCGAACAATATTAGTAGGGAAACTTGAAGAAAAGCATAGCATTGCTTTAGACGAGCTGGGCGCTTGCACCGTCTTGTGTTGCCGGCTCGGACACTGGCAATGCTTTACTGCGTACGGTCATTGACCTCGCAATAGTTGTCACTGTACAAACTGTGGAGGTGGAGACACATTCGTCCACCCAATGTGTTGCCGCTGTATAAACCGGCAAAACGCTCGGTTAGCAGCTGTTTTCGTTTTCGGAACCGACGCGACGTGTAGCAGTTACTACGAACCTATTTGTGTTTTGTTCGTTTAGTTGTCTGTTTCTCTGCTTGTTTTTATTATTTTTAATTCGATTATTTGTGTCGTGATTTAGTCTGTGTACTATAATGGAGTCAGACCCCGTTGAACCGGGACCTTCTTCTTCTTCTTCTTCTGCCAGCAAATGATAGAAAATACTATAAAAAAATATTTTTGTTGTAAAAAGTATATTTTGGCTCTAAAACGAACACTTTGCCGTAGAAAAAATTCGAATTAAATTTTAGGCCAAATTTTAGGCCTACCACAACCGGCAACAGATGTTATGTACCCACGCCACGCCACCGCCACTTGTCCTGCTGGCGACGTGCGATTCAGCCATTCTGCATCCGGCTCTCTCCTAGCGTTTGGGCGTGTTCTAAAACTGCTCTGCTCTGCTTGAAAGCTTCCGGCTCACCTAGCTACAACTACTTCCCGCCTCTACTGTGAAGAGGATTACTCTGCGCGCCTGCTTCTTGTTCTGGTGCTCCTCCTGTTTTGTTAAAGCGATTAGGCGATCCCCAACGCAGAAGAGGTCCCTTGGACAGCGACAAGAAGACTTATCTCTATTCATCGGCTCAGCTGCTACCAGCGGTTACGTGGACGCCACGCTACTGACAAGTGAATAGCCTAAACAGATACGGTGGGGGTCGCGAATCAATAGGAACATGCCATTGGTTTAGGAACCAAAAGTTCTACGATGGCAGAACAAGAATTCAAGGGCATAGAAGAATAATCAGCAAACATTGAGGTGAACCCAGGCAAACGGTGAGTTCAACGCGCTGCTCAACCCGAAAACATATACGTCATCCATACTGCTACCCCATTACAGAACGTGCTACACGTTTATCGGCTATCCCAGCAGAGCCCAGCTGTAATGTCTGTGTGCGTACGTGACGCTTAACATGCGAGACACTGTTACGTAATACGGAACATGCTCGTACATTCGATAGTGTCGTTCTACAAGGATCTCAACTAACCCAACGGTGCGTGTCTCTACCAAGGCCGTGCTGAAGTATCCTCTAGAATTTTCGATTGCTTGTTAAGAACGCACATTATGGAACCCTGCAGACTATAAATAGCCCACAACTGCCGTTTAGTTTTAAGTTTTATGTCGGGCGATTTACACAGTGCGCCTCAAGTGATGTATTAGTGAAAAGTGATTATAGTGCGGAATGCTTTATATATATATGTATATATATATATATATATATATATATATATTTCAATCACTTTCTGCTACAGTCCGTTTCTTGATGTATATAATATTATAATACTTATAACTAATTTACCTCAAGATATATTTTTTCCTTTTGGAACATGTTTCGGGAGATCCTGTTCTCCCATCTTCAGCCTTCACCATCTTGCTTCTGGTGCAGTATTTGTGTGTTGGCTTCTGGATGTTATTAAGGTGGTTTGTTGGTCTTTGGTCCTTCAATGTTGCATTATTATGTGTGGTTGTGGTATCTGTTTTTGTGTTTTGTGTATTTTCGACCAGAACAAATACAAATCAATACAAAACATGACACAATATTCAAAGCACTCAACATCGAAAATACACAAAATACAAAAACAGATACCACAACCACACACAATAATGCAACATTGAAGGACCAAAGACCAACAAACCACCTTAATAACATCCAGAAGCCAACACACAAATACTGCACCAGAAGCAAGATGGCGAAGGCTGAAGATGGGAGAACAGGATCTCCCGAAACATGTTCCTAAAGGAAAAAATATATCTTGAGGTAAATTAGTTATAAGTATTATAATAATATATATATATATATATATATATATATATATATATATATATTCAATCACTTTCTGCTACAGTCCGTTTCTTGATGTATATAATACATTTAATATTTATAACTAAATTTACCTCAAGATGTTATTTTTCTTTATTTGGAACATGTTTAGAGATGAGAGCACAGGAACTCTCGAAACATGTTCCAAATAAGGAAAAATAACATCTTGAGGTAAATTTAGTTATAAATATTAAATGTAATATATATATGTATATATATTTTTATTATGTATATATATATTTTTTGTCCTGACAATGTTCTTCTGTCAGATTCCTCGCACTTAGAGCTTTCTGGATACTCTCTCCCCATGATCGTCTGGGTCTTCTCCTCTTCCTCTTCACCGGGGGTAACCATTCCATTATCCTTTTTGGCAACCTTTCTCGGAATGCTTTATTGTTGCCATTATTATTTGTGTGGACAGATTAACTTGAATTATTATACGAGTATAATCTTGTTGAATAACTTGTTGATTACAAACTGTTTAATTGTGATAATTAAAGATGGTTTTTAGTGACTTCACTGGTGCCTTCTAATTTGTTTTCCGCTGTACCGTACTACGACGATGAGCGAGACCGTCGTGGCAATACATTACATGTATGTACCTGCACAGAGGGAAACATGTGCCTGTATTTCTGTAAAGAGGGAAGATATAAACATTTAATCGAGATTATGAAACTGTCGAAACTTTTCGTTAGAGTCGAGTATTTTGAAAAGAAACTCAGACAACAAAAAGTTTTACTGTAGCTTCTTCTCGCTGTTCCAAGGCAGGCGTAATATGTTTCGTTAAACGTGAACAACAAATTTCGAGACCCGTCTCACTATTTCGCCCCTGTTTAACGTTTTACGAGTGTTTATGTTTTAAGAGAGTTTCAAGTAAGCCGTGGCAATACGTATTTAATTAACCGGCCTGGAAAACGAAAAATAAACTCGTGTTGTGTTGTTCACGACCTAATACTTTCCTAACGAGAGAAAATTGTTTTTGATAAGTAAACAAAAGGCAAGAGCAAAGTTTACATTTGTTTTGTAAAGCTAATGTTTAAGCAAAACTCGTGTTTTCGTTGAATATTAAATAATTCATTGTTCGCAACAGTAGTTAGGCTACTCAACGAGTTACTCAAGTTTGCCGTTTGAAAAGTGTCTGTGTCGGATTTGTTTTCGCGATTTACAATAACCGTTTAATAATGCACAGAATTAAAGTTTGGATAATTTTTTAATTTAAGAATTTCTATTCCAAAACGTTTATTTTAACTTTTGTAAACATGTGTTGTGATTATAAGGTAACAGGTTTAAAGCTGACTGCACTTGCAGAAATAAATCGTTATTGCGTGAATTAATACATTTATTGGTTATTCATTTTTTTATATGAAACGTATTATATCTGAAAATTATGAGTTTGAAAATTTATAAATTTTTAAATATTCGGCAGTTAGCAAATTGAAAAGAGTATTTAATTGTTTTATGCTTTATAAAAAGTTTCTACAATTTCACTTTCCTGACTTTGTTGGTTTAAGTTGGATCAGTCGCGGGCCTGCTCCTATGCCTTCGCACCGGACGTTGTTCTCTTAAGTTGGGGATGTCAATCTCAGCGTATCCTCGTGCGCGTTGCGTCCGTCCAAGTTGCTCCTGATTCAGTCCTTGTTGACAGCCATCGGTCGTTGAATATCTCGAACGCCGTGCCTTGAACTAGATTCAGCCGCTCCCTTCACGATACACTCTGACTTCCAAGAGACTATGAGAGACTGCCTTATTAGAGACACGGCTCATCCGTGCTTTTATAAATCTACGGATATGACGTCATTTTTACATGCTAAACGGTCTAGATTGTACAAGAAAATCGACCACGTGCCGGTGGACATGAACTTCCGGTTTCGAGACCTTTCCAATCCACGTGATCGAATTAATAATAATAAAAACGAACAGAGAAACACATAACTAAACGAACAAAACACAAATAGGTAGGTAATAACTGTTGCACGTTGGTTCCGAAACGAACATAGCTGCTAACTGAGCGTTTTGTCGGTTTATACGGCGGCAACACATTGGGTGGACGAATGTGTCCCGCTCCCGTTTGTACAGTGACAACTGCTACGAGGTCAATGACCACACGCAGTAGAACATTGCCGATGTCTGAGCCGGCAACACAAGATGGTGCAAGTGCACATCAGTTCGAAAGCAATGCTACGCTTTTCTTCAAGTTTCCCTACTAATATTGGTCGCATTTCAAATTATTCAAACACTAAAATATTTATTCTGTGATATAATTAATATTATTTTCTTTCGTTTCCAGGACTATCGCCGTCGGGAATAGCGGTTATATGGACGCCACGCTACTGATATTGAGTATTCAATTAATGAGCGAATAAAGAACAATTGTTAACAATTGTAATTAACAATTTGTTAATTACAAACTGGAATATTTTTGCACATTATTGGACACACACATTACACACTCCTACATCTGTGGTTTTGTAAGAAGTCGCTTAAAACGATACAGGTTTACGATTCCGAAATAGACTTTGGACGCTGAAAATTGTGTGTGGATTTGTTGGAGAAGAACGGTCTGATCGATTTTCAAGTGTGAATTAATTAGATGCGTTGAGAGTTGTCTCGAGAAGGTAAAGAGAAGCTTAACAGCGAGAGAGAAAACCACTTGAGATTGCGAAAACACACTTCAAATTTAATTAATGACTCAGCAGGAGAGAGAGAGAGAGAGAGAGAGAGAGAGAGAGAGAGAGAGAGAGAAATTTTTTCGGAACATAAATAGTTTTTCTTAATGCATAAACGTACTTATTTATTTGAACTTTTCCTTACTTACTAGCTTTGTTAGAAAACCGTATAAAAATTACTGTTTTTAATTAAAATTGAGAAACGAAATAACATAACAATGCTTCAAATTAAGGAAACCTGAGAAAAGTAAAATTTCCACACTTTAATTTAAAATTATTATTAACAATGAAAAAGACTTTTAACAAGAATATAATTTATTTTGTAAATTACATACGTTTTGATAGTAATCCAACTATCATCATCATGTATAATTTAATAAATTCAAAAATTTTTAAGTCAATTGTTCAAAACAGCTGTTTTACATGTAGACTAAATTTAATTTTTTATATGTGTATATAAGATATGTTATATAATTAATTGTAAAATATAATATAAATAAATATATTGTAAAAAAAAAAAAAAATTCTGTTTGGAATGGTATACTGAGCGAGCCTATTGGGACGCGTCCAGGTCAATGCTCTGTGATTGCCTGATTGTGGTCGGCGAGATTATAAAGGTAACCTTTGCTACCTGTCCGCCTTGTTGCTTTTGCCTGATACAGGTATCGGGTAGTCTTCGGCGTACATCTGCCGCTATTGTGATTCTATTCTCTGTCGCTTCTTGGCGGCCTGAAGAAGATTCCCGACGGAGAATCGAAACGTTGCCGAAAAATTTTGAATATAAATATTTATTATTTTATTAAATTAGTAATTTTTAAAATTTTATAATTTCTGTATTAATCTGAATTTCTTCTGGTATTAATTTATTACTTGTTTTATGTTTAAATATTTCTAAATTTTTCCATAAGGTCATTTTTGGACCTTTGGAAATGTGTTTTAATAAACTTATATTGTTTAAATTTGAAAACGTGAGTTTGTTTTTTATTGAGTGTGTAGCTAAATTTGATTTATATATATATCTGGTTTCTAATATGAATTACGGTATTGTATATATCTTTCCTTTAAGCGTTTTTTGGTTTGGCCAACATAAAATTTGTTACGGTCGGGGCATTCAATTTTACATACTCCATTCAAATTATTGAATTTAAAAGAATAAAAATATATTTTTAAACAACAACGGCTGTCGATCGTCAGGCCAAAACAGCCGTTATCTGGCTGCGGGAACAGCTTGACTCCTACGCTGAGTGGGCACAGAAATGGAGGGTCGCTATTAACGCGGCCAAGAGCACAGACATAGTCCTTCTCCAGACTTAGAAGACTCCCGGAGAGACTCTACGTAGGCGATACTCCCCTGCCCTGGTCTGCCGGTGTTAAGTACCTCGGGCTTCACCTGGATCGTCGTCTCACCTGGCGGACACACTCCGAGCAAGTAGTTCGCAAAACTGCCCAGGGTCTATACAAGCTCAGTCCCTAACAATGCAGCAATTCTATCGCCCGCCGCTTAGGGAAGCTCATCCTCACCACCTATGTGGCGCCGATGGTTACCTACGCGATCACTGTATGGAGCTCTTGTCATCGTTGTCATCACCACTCCAAAACTAGGCCTTAGAACTGTTCCGGAACCCATCTCCTCCTCGGTCTACCGACATCTCTCTTCCCAGTAGGGTGATGACCCAAGGCAGCCACAGATAGAAGAATATCAGGCATGGGATTCAAGTGTTCACACCATCTCTTTATGTGGTCTTCAATCTTCTGGTGCAATGATACAATGTTTAAATCGCGTCTAATATCCTCGTTCCTTCTCCGATCCAAGAGAGAACAACCTTGCCTCCCTCTTAGAAATTTTATTTCGGCTGCCTGAATCCTCTGCACGTCCCTTTTACCAACCAAGAGTCCATATCTCACTAGCATACAGGAATGTGGAAACAGCCACAGTTTTATAAAATTTCATTCGGGTACTCTTCCGTGTTTTATTTTTCAGGTGTCTTACGCTTATTGGAGCTACATGTTCAAACCTAATAATCGTAAGATTCAGTGCCTCTTTGACCGAGGACTGCGCTGGGCGTGAAAAGCCCACTACCTAACTTCTAATAAGACCATCCGAGACTCCGTGCGTGACCGTTCCGCCTCTGTGCTCGCTTTGAGGGCAATCGCCTAATTAGCGCCGTCGGTCGCAACCCATCTGTACGAGGCGAACACTCACGCTCAATTAGATCCTAATTGAACACTCACGGCCGGTAGCAGGGCCACATTTAATAATACAGTGAATTATGGTTTCCACGGTGGGAGCTCTTTAAGTAATATCCTCCTCCTATGGCGCTACAGCCCAAGCCGGGCTCTGGCCTCCACCAATCTCCGCCACCAATCTACTCTATCCATTGCACCCCTCCTCCAGTTTCTTATCCCCATGTCCCTCGCGTCCTCTGCAACGCCATCTTCCCATCGCTTCCTCGGTCTGCCTCTAGGTCTCGTTCTCATAACATGTCCGGCCCAACGCAGTCTTTGCTGTCTTATAAATTTTGAGGCTGGTATCTCTTTATATATTTGATACAGTTCATTGTTGTATCTCAGTCTCCATGAGACATTTTCTTGTATTGGGCCTATAATACGTCTGAGGATTTTCCTTTTAAAGGTTTCTACTATGTCTGCTGTTTTCTGTTGATTGTCCATGCCTCACACCCGTAGCATAACACCGGTCTGATGACAGTCCTATATATTTTCATTTTTGTTTCCCTGTCCACATGCCCAGACCTAAATGATGGCAGCAATGCGAAGTATGCCTTGTTAGCCATGGTGGTCCGTCTTTGGATCTCCGGCTCCTCTGATCCAGTCTTTGCTAGGTTCACTCCGAGATACGTGAAATTGTCCACCACTTCAATTGTGTCCTCCTTTATCTCAGTGTTGTTATGAACCTGGTCCCTTCTTGTTTAGATAAGCATTTTTGTTTTATCTATATTTATGGCTAGCCCAACTTCCTTGGCTTTGTTTTCAAGCTCCAGAAATATTTCTTTAGCTGCCGCGATCCGTCTTGACATGATATTAATATCATCTGCATATGCGGCTATCTGTACAGTTTTATTTGTTAACAGATTGGAGCTATTTATTGATAAGCCTCTAATTACATATTCCAATGCAATATTAAATAGTGTTGGGGCTAACCCATCTCCTTGCTTTCGTCCTCGTGTGATATTTATGGGTTCAGTTAGTTGGCTATCCACTTTTACTTGGCCTTCAGTCTGCTGCATGGTCTCTTGCGTTAATCTTGCCAGCTTGCCTGGTATTCCAAACTCATGCATTATGGTGTAGAGTTTGTCTCTGTTGATAGAATCATACGCTTGCCAAGTAATACGTATACCATAAAGTAAATTACGGAATTGTGGCAGTGTTTTAAGTGAAAATAAAAGTGAAGATAGTTTGCATCAGGAGGACAGCAAAGATCCCATTATTCAAGACATAAATAACATAACCCATAATATCTCAACTAGACAATGCAAGGAAATTATTTTCAGTTGGATACTTCACACATCGGAATTAAGGGTAACAAAATGGCACATAAGCCTGCAGAAACTGCTACATCGAGTTAATGTCATCCTCACAAACTATCTCACAATGACCTTAAAAAACATCTTCATTTAAAATTTCTGAAACACTGGAATGATGAATGGCTCAAGTCACCACCCGCCAAGCTATTCCGAGTGAGGAAAAATATTTACGAACAACCCTCACTTGCTACAGACTCCAGAGGAAATCAAGTGGTCATAACAAGACTCCGTATCGGCCACACGCAGCTGACTCACAAGCACATCTTCACGAACGAGCCTGCTGCTAGATGCAATCACTGTGACACGGTTTTGACAACATTCCATCCCGTTTCAGAGTGCCCTGTCCTCCATAATCTGCGAACCAAATTTGATATCCCTTCAGATATTAGAAAAAGTTTAAACGACAAGACTACAGCCGCCGGAATACTTCTCTTTATAAAGGAGATACAGTTAATAGCAAAAATATAGGAGCGGACTATTAAATTTATAAGAATATTAAAATTTATGTGATTTTTGACAGTTTAAGTTAATTGATTAATATCTAGTCAAGACGATTATTAGTGTTTTATTTATTATATATACTATTTGTTGTTACATTTATTGTTATATATTATTTGTCGTTGCATATGTTATTACGTATTGTATTTATTATTACATATACGCTTAATATGTTATTAATTAAAACATCCAAGTATTTATAATATTTGTGTTGCATATTGCAATATTTATCATTTTATTTTGCATTATTGCTAATATTTAAACAAATATCTAATGTAGTTTTTAAAATCGTACCAGTTCCTGTGTACTTTGTTGTAATGTTTGTCTTCACTAAGCATCTGCTAGAGTAATGTATTTTATTGCATCTGTATGAGAATTTCTGTATGAATTATAAATTCATTTTTATAATTTTGTGATCGCTAATGACCGATCATGTTGCAGCGATCTGATAAATAAATAAAAAAAAGTGAAGATAAATTGTATTTTTTCGTGGCGAGTCTGGTAACATTGTTATTAACCTAACCTAACTTAACAATGCCAAGTGATCGCTGTGATAATATTTTAATGCCAGGGTCCACAGTCAATTGTTAGTTATGTAGTTATGCTGATTTATTTCAATTTCTCTTATTCATTTTTGTAGACGCCTCATATTGTTGCGTACCTAATTGTAGAGGAAATTATGATGATGAAGCAAACAAAGTTGCAGTAGATGAAAACGGAAAGCAGCTTGGATTCGAGCTATCCCACGGAAGGATTTCAAATACACTTCAACTTTACCGTTGTTAAGTTATTCGTATTTTACTATTTATTTAGTACAGTTGTTAATGGCTATCTAGTTAATAATAACTTGTCTGGGAGAAATTAAACCAGGTGGTTATTTCAATTTTATAAAATGAGAATGAGAAGTAAAATAGTTGTTTTGATTGTTCATCATCTTTTTTCACAGCACTAAACTATATAGAATATTGAAACTTTCACTTGTGAAACTTACTTGTCTTTTCTTCTCGTACGCGTTTCGGCGTGGTGTTCGCCTTCATCAGCTTGGAGACAGACTGCCATTAAGTTGTAACGGTTTTTATTTTGAAAGGTATAGTGGGGGTGGTGTGTGGAGGAGGGGGATTGGCGCGGGGATCCAAATTATTGTTAGTTTTATGTATTATTGTGTCAAAAAAGTGTGTGTGATTAATACTGTAATTGGTCGTTAAGTATGTTGTTTGGTTGTGTTTGTATATTTCATATTGTTCTGGTGTGTTAAGTTTTCGACCTTGGGTAAGTAGTGTAATATCTCAAGATTAGTATCTATGTTGGTGTAGCTGTGGTTTTTTGTGTGTATGTGTGTGGCAAACGCGGAATGTATATTGTTGTTGGATAAAGCTTTTAGGTGTTCAGAGTAACGAGATGGAAAAGATCTTCCCGTCTGGCCTATATAGAAACTATTGCAATCATTACAATTTAATTCGTAAACACCTGTTTTGTTGTATTTGTCTACGTCCGTGTTTGTATCATTGATGTGTTTTTTGATGGTATTGTTTGTTCTGTATGCTATTTTGTACTTGTGTTTTCTGAATGTGTTGGCGAGTTTGTGTGTGTTGGAGTTATGGTATGTGAGTGTGATGTATTTAGTTTGTTGTGTGTTGTTGGTATTTTGTGTTTTGTTGTTTTTGTTCATGATGTGTTTGTGTAGTTTGTTTATTAAATTCGGGTTGTATCCGTTTTTTATTGCTATGTATTTGACTGTGTTGAGTTCATTATTATAGTCCTGTTTACTTAATGGTATTTTGTTAGTCTATGGAACATATGGTTGAAGGCCGCATGTTTATGTTGTGTTGGGTGGTTTGATGTGTTGTGTATAACCGTGTCGGTTGTGGTTGATTTTCTGTATATTTTATACGTGTATGTATTGTTAGTTTTGTTAATTGTTAGGTCCAGAAAATTTATACTATTGTTTTGTTCAATTTCCAGTGTAAATTTTAGTTTGTGGTGTATTGTGTTTATGCATTTGTGGAAGTTTTCACAGAGAAAGTCACAGAGGGAGGGGGAGAGAAACTGATAACTGACTGAGTTAGTGAATTAGCGATAATGTAGGCAGAGGAGTTAATTTACGAAACTCTAAAACAGAGAACAAAGTGAGTTTGCCACAGGGGATGCTGTGAAACGACTTTCCCGACCAACAAAGAGACGTTTTGTCAAAATGTATGTGTACAAAATAAACACGTATTAGGCCTGTCTCGAAACTTGTACCTTAAAGTAAGTTACGGAATCGTGCCGGAGTTTTAAGTGAAACTAAAACTTATCTCGCGAATGTAAAACGTGAAGATAAATTTTCATCAGGGGTTCACATCTTGTGGATACAGGTTTGGCAATCCCGATGTGCCCTAGCTGGATTCTCACGTTGCTTCATCTTGTCTTGGGTGTGATCCCTTCTTTAGTCTTTTCTGTCTAGTCTCTCTTGTTCTTTTCTGACCACGATGCAATTAGAGTAATCGAGGGCTAGGGTGTCTTCCTTTTTCAATTCTAATTTCTAAATTTTGGGTGGCTTAGGATATTAAAGTGCTCACTGATGCCGATAGGTGAGCACTGGAAATACCAGGAAACGTTCAGTATCAGAATAACTGATACAAAGCCACCAAATCCTATCTCAGAAAGAGAAGAGTGAGGGCGAATCTCCTGCGCCCCCAAAACAGGCGCTTTTCAGCTAAGGTATGGTAACCCTGACAGAAGAGTGCCTGGTCCTCCTGGTAGGGGCTTAGGCAACAGGCCAGTAACCTAATCATGTAAAACTTTGACATACTTGTAGTATCTCAAGCAGCCTCCGAGTAAGGTCTGGATACTGTGGCAGTAAGACCCTAGCAAAGAATATCAGAGCAGGACTCGAAGTAAAGGATTTAAATGAAATTATTTCAATTTCATACTTCATACACTCCACCACCTTTGCAAACCACCTCATTGAAGCAGACCACGCATACACAAACATAAAGGCCAACATGGATATTCTACACGTACACACAAAAGGCCGAAAACTAGACACTCTTGAACAACTAGAAATATACAAACACATAAAAACGACATCCTAAACGAACAAACACAATTCAAATCACACGTACTACTCGAACTTATCACATCGCACACACACAACACTGATCTTTCAAACGACGGCGCCGTCACCAAGAACAAGACGGACAGCTCCTAGCGTCAGCCTCTCACGAAGCTTGTAATAAGCGAAAACTGGTTCAGGCTACAAGGTAAAAATTTCATTTTCACCAATAAGAAACTTAGTGTTACGAGTCAGTAGTATTATACTTATAATTAGCTATATTTAATTTTCATTTGGTACTGTATTTCTTCTTCTTCACTTCAAGGATTAGTTTATATAAACCTGTTCCGGCACCCATGTCATCCTCGAATGACTCGCGTCTCTTCTACTAATGGCTTTATAGTTCAGTGCCGCTTTCGTCAATCGATCTTCTGTCATCCTTTGCTGTCACCATTTAGTACTGTAAAAAATTGTAAAAAATATTTATTAATTAAATATAGTCTTAGTCTTAGTCGCGTCTTCTTCTACCCTAGGGTGTCGAGGAGTTGGAAAGAGATTGCCAGTATTGCCTCTGGAGAGCAAGCGCCCTTGCCTGATCCAAGGGATGCCCCAAGGGTCCTCAAAGAGG
The DNA here is from genome assembly GCA_034769895.1 of Magicicada septendecula. Taxonomy (NCBI): domain Eukaryota; kingdom Metazoa; phylum Arthropoda; class Insecta; order Hemiptera; family Cicadidae; genus Magicicada; species Magicicada septendecula. The sequence continues at coordinate 1,421,090,874 of CM068367.1, read as the reverse complement.
TTTGCACATTGTATAGCCATGTCGTTCTGGGCCTTCCTCTAGATCGTCGTCCCGTGCTTCTTCCGGCTTTCTCTCTTTGCTTTCTTTGAATAAGTGTGGTCTCGAGTGTGCAGGTTATTGGCCTGCAGCACCCATAGCTTGGTGGAGGGGATGCCTCCTGTGCATCCAAGCCTACATGGAGTTGCTTCAGCTGCCTGATATCATGGCTCAGCCCACTCCCTGGGACGTGCTTGTGGACCAACCAGGTTGCAACTCCGGAAAGAGAATGTCATTTCCCACAATTAATTCTCTACTATGAACTATGGTTATATCGACAACACTCGGTCGTCAGAGCCTCGTCAGTGGTAACAGTGTGCGCCGTATATAAAGACATCGCTCGAGAAGGTGAGGGTTGACGGTTGTATGGGAGAGGCTATTTGAGACGCATCCCATACCTTACACCCCTACTAAATATCATCATCATCATCTTCAAGGATTAAACCAAGGATGGTTTGTTCCAGTCTCAAACAGGCAAAGATTAGAGTTGGTCACTACCGTCCCACACCACTCCGTCCCATCGGCTTACAGTTCCATAGTTGTTTGGGGATGCGGCAGCCATCCATTCTGCAAAAATGTTCCCGCCAATTCAACCGATACTGGGCAATCCTGTCGAGTATACTCATAATATTCAGTTCTTACCGTATACCTAAAACCGGTCCCCCAAAGTGCTGGACAGGATGAGGATGACTTATGGTCTCATTCCTTGTTGAAGGGAAATATCCAGTCGCACCTCCAAGTGGTGGGGGATGGGGAACACCTACAGGTGGCTAACGCGGCTCTGGAGATCGAGTGATAGCCGGTATAAGCTGTCCCTCCTCTACTTGTCATTGTCAAGTACAGGTTAGGGCACCCTCTTGCCCTTGGGGTGAGAAATTGCCCCTAAAAACGGATGACCTTCCATTGGTTAACGACGTAGGATGTGGGAGGCAAGGAGAAACCAGGACGTTAAAGATCCTTATCAATATCTCAACAGGAAAAACTGGTCTCTTTAGTCTGGTAAGACATCCAGTTTATGGGAGGACACCCATACAGAAAATCGGGCTGGACATTAAGCCTGAAGATGGCAACCCCACCATACGTCTTACCCTGCGATAGGCTAGTAACATATCCAGGGGACATATTCACTACTAAATTGCCTCAAATATGGACTAGCCTACTAAATATAAATAATTTATATACTTTTACTATGTTTCATAATATGTTCAAGTGTTAGTCGCATTCTTATTTCGCTTTGTATCGTAAAATTAGCTTTAGAAGGCTAAAATACATTTTTAACAGATTTACACAAAACATTTCACCAAAAAATTAACGAAACAGAGTCATGATAAATATTACTGAAATGGGCAAAAATTATTTATTGTCATAAATATGGCGTTTGTTTTTTTCTTAGGTAAGAGACAACGAAAATACAGCAATTGACAGAAACCACCGCCCCCCCCTACAGAAATGTGTTAAAATTGAAAACAAAATTGCAGAGAGTTTTCCAGACATTACGAATTGCCGAGATGTTTTCAATATTTACACAATTCAGAGAGGAATTTTTCATCATCCCTCGTAATAGCACTACTTTACCCTGGGTTGTCTGTGTCGTTTATCAAGCCCCATCCCCTCCAGAGCTCTCTACAATCGATACTACTAACCCTCTACCAACGCTGTATCCAATTCAGTTCAACCAGTTGACTTTATATAGTTACACGGTTACATAATAAACATTTGTAAAAGTTTTTCTTCGTAAACTATTTTTTACTTCCATGTTCCATAAGGAAATGGAAGTATGGTGATAGCAAAAAAATTGTGTTCGATATAAGGGCTGAATCTGATTGTACTACCCTCAAAACATGAAGAAAAGTCATTTTCCGAAAAGTGTCTGTGTGTCTATGCGTCTGTGTGTGTGTGTCTATGTGTAGAATTTTTTCTATGGCGAACGATAACTGCCGCAAAGTTAAACAGAATCAAATAATGTTTTGCATATGTGCCTGAATTGTAGAGAGCTCAAGGTCTATTGATGTTGGTGAAGATCGGTTTAGGGAAAGGGGTAGTTTACCTGCTTCGTTTTATGTTTTAACAAGAGTAACTTTTTCTATGGCTAACGATAACTGCCGCAAATTCAAACAGAATCAAATAATTTTTTACATATGTGCCTGAACTGTAGAGGACTAAAGGTCTATTGATTTTGGTTAAGGGGAAGGCGTAGTTTATTGTAACGTTTTATATTTTAACAAGAGTAAAGTATTTAATTTTGATAAATAACGTATCCTGAAAAGAAGGTCATAGGTCATAATAATAAACTGTAGAAAGGTAGATGAAATATCTATAAATAAAAAGGATAGTTGAAGGGGGGGTAATTTTTTATAAATGAAAATGATAGTTGAAGGAGGAGGGGATAATTTTTTATATGTGTACTAAGTAATCGGCAACAAAGAAGTAGTTTGTTGTTAAATTCTTCCCGGGTTGTTTGACCATGGTCCAATGTTTTCTGCAAAACCAGACGTTTCGGCAGTGCCATCGATTGCTGTCATAAGTGAAAATCTAGTGCTCTAACGTGAGGTGGTATACGTTAGTGACCACAGTACTGTGGTTAAGGCTGAAGAAAGAAGTAGTTTCTATGGAAATATTTCATTTCGAAAATGATTTTCAATATAAATCTTAGAGCACGGAAACATGGAACATGGCTGGGGTGGGGCGCGAGTTCTAACACGGCCGGAGGGCACAACAGGTCTATGACCTAATGCCTGAAGTGGAGAAGAAGAAGAAGAAGAAGAAGAAGAAGAAGAAGAAGAAGAAGAAGAAGAAGAAGAAGAAGAAGAAGAAGAAGAAGAAGAAGAAGAAGAAGAAGAACATGGAAGTCATGTATGGTTCTCCATACCGATATTATATTAATTATCAAACCAGCAGCACAAAATTAACAATTTAAGAACGAACAATTAAGAAGTTAAAATAGAAGTCGGGGAAGTTCGTGTAATTTGTACCATTTAACTTCAAACAGGTATAACAAATATCATTATCTCTAACGAAAACATTACAACATTACAAATCTCTGAAGATGCAGAATAATTTCTGTGAAACGTGCGTCAGTTAAAAATAAACCTACTTGCAGTGTATTTACTTGAAGATATAACATACAAATACTGCACAAAATGTGAAGAATTACTTACAAAAGAAAGTTTTAAACGTTTAGTCCAACCAATCCAAATTACACGACTTCCCGGTACAAGTAACACCCATTTGTCCAAATTACACACACGCACATTTTTATATATAAAAATTCTTATAAAACAATTAACGTAAGTGAAATTGAAAGTCTCAAGTAAAAATTTACCACTCTCAAGAAATAAAAAGCAGAATTGAAAACGCAAGAGCAGTGTACAGTAGACTGACCAGTTTATTCAAAAGTCACGATTTAAAAAGAAACACAAATATGAGGCTTTTACGCTGCTACGTATTCTCGATCTTCTTCTGCGGTGTAGAATCTTGGATTTTGACTGAAGCCACAACTAAAAAATTGGAATCTTTCGATAGGTGGCTTTACCGTAGAATACTGAGCATTTCATGAACAGCACATATAATGAATGTTGAAGTTCTTAGAAATATGAAGGAAGATAGGGAAGTTATTAACACAGTGAAGATAAAAAAGCTTCAGTATCAGGGACATATCATATGAGAAATGAACTGAGAGTTTACTTATTGCAGTCCGTACTACAGGGAAAAGTACTTGGAAAGAGAGGAGTTGGGCGACCGAGAATCTAATGGTTGAGAAATTTAAGGACCTGGTTTGGTATGAATACAACTGACTTATTCCGTGCAACAGTGCAGAAAGTTAAAATAGTCTGTATGATATCCAACATCCGAAACGGATAGGAACTCTCAGAAGAAGAAAATTAAAAGTATTTATTCTAAAATACTTAATATAGAAAAATCTAATGTTGTAAGCAACATATAGACACAAAAATATTATAAAATCCTTTGATCCAAATGGCATTTGGATAAGATATGTAGATGATGGGCTATATGTATTAAATAACAAAAATGCAAATGCAGATAACATATTAAAACAAATCAATAACATACATCCAAAAATACAATTCACAGAAGAAAAAGAAAATCACAACAAACTCAACTATTTAGACATAATCATCACAAGATACAATAACCACCTACAATACGCAATATACAGAAAACCAACTTCCACTAACATCATTATACCTAACCATTCTGACCACCCACCACAATATAAAATGGCAGCATTCTATTCACTATTTAACAGAATGTACAAAATACCCCTAAACAAACAAGAAACAGACAAAGAAAGAAATATAATATACCAAATTGCTTGTGAAAATGGATACAATAAAAACACTTTAAACAAAATAGAAAATAAAATCAAATATAAAATAAAAACTGAACAATTAACAATTAATCAAAATGAACAAAACAAAAATTATAACAACAATTAAAAATGGGCCACATTCACATACATAAATAATAAAATGACAAAACTAAAAAACTGTTTAAGAACACAAGCATTAAAATAGCATACACAACTAACAAAAATAATCTATAAAAACTAAATAACCCACTCAGTAAAGATAATACAACAACCAATGGTATATACAAAATTGATTGCAAAGATTGCAATAAATGTTACATAGGGCAAACAAAAAACAACTAAAAAACGTTAGTTTGAACACCTAAACGCATAGAAAAACCAGAAATATACAAATATAATTTGGCCACACACGCAATAAACACTGGACATGAATTCCCAGACATAACCAACATGACACTAATAAAACACATACCACACAAAGGCACCATAATGAACATTTGGAAAAAATTTACAAATACACAAACATAAAACACAAAACAAACTAATACCTGAACAAATACAAATCAATACAAAACATGACACAATTTTCAAAGCACTCAACATCGAAAACACACAAAATACTAATACATACATCACAATCACATGCAATAATACCAATTTCAAATTACCAGAAGCCAACAGGAAGCCACAATAACAACCAGTCAACACACATGTACTTCACCAGACACAAAATTCGGAAGGATGAGGATGTGTACACAATGGTACCCGAAATATGTTCCTAATAAGGAAAGAAATATCTTGAGGTAAATACATTATAAAAATTAAATATTATATATATATATATATATAAATATATTTGTATCGACCATCTGAGGACCAATGTTCAAAAATGTTCAAAAAATACTAGTCTTTTTTTTCTCACGGTTTCTGTTATATTTTCTATACTTTGATATATACATCATTACTTCTTATTTTCCAACCTTCTGAAGCTTTCCGTGGGCCTAATATTTTCCTAGTAATTTGCCTTTCCAATATTTTTTAGTTTGTCTAAATTATAACTCAATGGTAGACGTTCACTTGCATATAGGCATTCTGGGCTGACTACTGTACTGTAATGCCTTATTTTCGCATTTTTAGATATGCACATTTTATTGTAAATATCTTTACTTATACCATATCCCCTTTCCATCTTATGAATCCTTCCTTCTATAGCAGATTTTTCTAAACCATTCTCTTGAATTATTTCCCCTAGATACTTAAAATTTTTTTAACAGTCTCTATTCGACCAACATCCGTTAGCAGGAATTTTTGCGCATCTTTAATGTTGGTGAGAAATTTATAATTTTTATTATTAACAAAATTTGTTTATAACATAACTTGATATTTGATTATAATTTATAATTAAGCGTATTGATTACACTTGTGTAGGAGCCTCCGATGATACTGACTAAATCAATGAAGTGTGCACCACGTGCAAACATTATGATAAGAAATATGATAAGAAATCACTCAAAACGATTAAATAGCAGGCTATTAGGTCGTGGTCGGTCGCTGTACAACGTCGACATCCTCGGCAACGTATAGAATTCAACCATCGGGGATCTTCCTCGGGCCCCAAGAAGCGACAGAGTGTTATGAAACAGTTACAGGGAGAACTTGGCCAAACAATACCCGGCAACGTGTCGAATCCAACCATCGGGGATATTCCTCGGGCCCCAAGAAGGGACAGAGTGTTATGAAACAGTTACAGGGGGAACTTGGCCAAACAATACCCGGCAACGTGTCGAATCCAACCATCGGGGATATTCCTCGGGCCCCAAGAAGGGACAGAGTGTTATGAAACAGTTACAGGGGGAACTTGACCAAACAATACCCGGCAACGTGTCGAATCCAACCATCGGGGATATTCCTCGGGCCCCAAGAAGCGACAGAGTGTTATGAAACAGTTACAGGGGGAACTTGGCCAAACAATACCCGGCAACGTGTCGAATCCAACCATCGGGGATATTCCTCGGGCCCCAAGAAGGGACAGAGTGTTATGAAACAGTTACAGGGGGAACTTGACCAAACAATACCCGGCAACGTGTCGAATCCAACCATCGCGGATATTCCTCGGGCCCCAAGAAGCGACAGAGTGTTATGAAATTGCTACAGGGGGAACGTGGCCAAACAATACTCGGCAACGTGTCGAACCCAACCATCGGGGATCTTCCTCGGGCCCCAAGAAGCGACAGAGTGTTATGAAACAGTTACAACGGGAACTTGGGCGAACGATACCCGACAGCTTTTACGGGTAAGAGCAACCAAAAATGTTGCCGGGTATTGTTTGGCCAAGTTACCCATGTAACTGTTTCATAACACTCTGTCGCTTCTTGGGGCCCGAGGAATATCCCCGATGGTTGGATTCGACACGTTGCCGGGTATTGTTTGGTCAAGTTCCCCCTGTAACTGTTTCATAACACTCTGTCCCTTCTTGGGGCCCGAGGAATATCCCCGATGGTTGGGTTCGACACGTTGCCGGGTATCGTTCGCCCAAGTTCCCCCTGTAACTGTTTCATAATACTCTGTCCCTTCTTGGGGGCCGAGGAATATCCCCGATGGTTGGATTCGACACGTTGCCGGGTATTGTTTGGCCAAGTTCCCCCTGTAACTGTTTCATAACACTCTGTCCCTTCTTGGGGCCCGAGGAATATCCCCGATGGTTGGATTCGACACGTTGCCGGGTATTGTTTGGCCAAGTTCCCCCTGTAACTGTTTCATAACACTCTGTCCCTTCTTGGGGCCCGAGGAATATCCCCGATGGTTGGATTCGACACGTTGCCGGGTATTGTTTGGCCAAGTTCCCCCTGTAACTGTTTCATAACACTCTGTCCCTTCTTGGGGCCCGAGGAATATCCCCGATGGTTGGATTCGACACGTTGCCGAGTATTGTTTGGCCAAGTTCCCCCTGTAGCAATTTCATAACACTCTGTCGCTTCTTGGGGCCCGAGGAATATCCCCGATGGTTGGATTCGACACGTTGCCGGGTATTGTTTTGTCAAGTTCCCCCTGTAACTGTTTCATAACACTCTGTCCCTTCTTGGGGCCCGAGGAATATCCCCGATGGTTGGATTCGACACGTTGCCGGGTATTGTTTGGCCAAGTTCCCCCTGTAACAGTTTCATAACACTCTGTCCCTTCTTGGGGCCCGAGGAATATCCCCGATGGTTGGATTCGACACGATGCCGGGTATTGTTTGGCCAAGTTCCCCTTGTAACTGTTTCATAACACTCTGTCGCTTCTTGGGGCCCGAGGAATGTCCCCGATGGTTGGGTTCGACACGTTGCCGAGTATTGTTTAGCCACGTTCCCCCTGTAGCAATTTCATAACACTCTGTCGTTTCTTGGGGCCCGAGGAATATCCCCGATGGTTGGATTCGACACGTTGCCGGGTATTGTTTGGCCAAGTTCCCCCTGTAACTGTTTCATAACACTCTGTCCCTTCTTGGGGCCCGAGGAATATCCCCGATGGTTGGATTCGACACGTTGCCGGGTATTGTTTGGCCATGTTCCCCTCTGTTTCATAACACTCTGTCCCTTCTTGGGGCCCGAGGAATATCCCCGATGGTTGGATTCGACACGTTGCCGGGTATTGTTTGGCCAAGTTCCCCTTGTAACTGTTTCATAACACTCTGTCGCTTCTTGGGGCCCGAGGAAAATCCCCGATGGTTGGGTTCGACACGTTGCCGAGTATTGTTTGGCCACGTTCCCCCTGTAGCAATTTCATAACACTCTGTCGCTTCTTGGGGCCCGAGGAATATCCCCGATGGTTGGATTCGACACGTTGCCGGGTATTGTTTTGTCAAGTTCCCCCTGTAACTGTTTCATAACACTCTGTCCCTTCTTGGGGCCCGAGGAATATCCCCGATGGTTGGATTCGACACGTTGCCGGGTATTGTTTGGCCAAGTTCCCCCTGTAACAGTTTCATAACACTCTGTCCCTTCTTGGGGCCCGAGGAATATCCCCGATGGTTGGGTTCGACACGTTGCCGAGTATTGTTTGGCCACGTTCCCCCTGTAGCAGTTTCATAACACTCTGTCGCTTCTTGGGGCCCGAGGAATATCCCCGATGGTTGGATTCGACACGTTGCCGGGTATTGTTTGGCCAAGTTCCCCCTGTAACTGTTTCATAACACTCTGTCCCTTCTTGGGACCCGAGGAATATCCCCGATGGTTGGATTCGACACGTTGCCGGGTATTGTTTGGCCAAGTTCCCCTCTGTTTCATAACACTCTGTCGCTTCTTGGGGCCCGAGGAATATCCCCGATGGTTGGATTCGACACGTTGCCGGGTATTGTTTGGCCAAGTTCCCCCTGTAACTGTTTCATAACACTCTGTCCCTTCTTGGGGCCCGAGGAATATCCCCGATGGTTGGATTCGACACGTTGCCGGGTATTGTTTGGCCAAGTTCCCCCTGTAACTGTTTCATAACACTCTGTCGCTTCTTGGGGCCCGAGGAAGATCCCCGATGGTTGGATTCGACACGTTGCCGGGTATTGTTTGGGCAAGTTCCCCCTGTAACTGTTTCATAACACTCTGTCGCTTCTTGGGGCCCGAGGAAGATCCCCGATGGTTGGATTCGACACGTTGCCGGGTATTGTTTGGCCAAGTTCCCCTTGTAACTGTTTCATAACACTCTGTCGCTTCTTGGGGCCCGAGGAAGATCCCCGATGGTTGGATTCGACACGTTGCCGGGTATTGTTTGGTCAAGTTCCCCCTGTAACTGTTTCATAACACTCTGTCCCTTCTTGGGGCCCGAGGAATATCCCCGATGGTTGGATTCGACACGTTGCCGGGTATTGTTTGGCCAAGTTCCCCTTGTAACTGTTTCATAACACTCCGTCGCTTCTTGGGGCCCGAGGAAGATCCCCGATGGTTGGATTCGACACGTTGCCGAGTATTGTTTGGCCACGTTCCCCCTGTAGCAATTTCATAACACTCTGTCCCTTCTTGGGGCCCGAGGAATATCCCCGATGGTTGGATTCGACACGTTGCCGGGTATTGTTTGGCCAAGTTCCCCTTGTAACTGTTTCATAACACTCTGTCGCTTCTTGGGGCCCGAGGAATATCCCCGATGGTTGGGTTCGACACGTTGCCGAGTATTGTTTGGCCACGTTCCCCCTGTAGCAATTTCATAACACTCTGTCGCTTCTTGGGGCCCGAGGAATATCCCCGATGGTTGGATTCGACACGTTGCCGGGTATTGTTTGGCCAAGTTCCCCCTGTAACTGTTTCATAACACTCTGTCCCTTCTTGGGGCCCGAGGAATATCCCCGATGTTTGGATTCGACACGTTGCCGGGTATTGTTTGGCCAAGTTCCCCTCTGTTTCATAACACTCTGTCGCTTCTTGGGGCCCGAGGAATATCCCCGATGGTTGGATTCGACACGTTGCCGGGTATTGTTTGGCCAAGTTCCCCCTGTAACTGTTTCATAACACTCTGTCCCTTCTTGGGGCCCGAGGAATATCCCCGATGGTTGGATTCGACACGTTGCCGGGTATTGTTTGGCCAAGTTCCCCCTGTAACTGTTTCATAACACTCTGTCACTTCTTGGGGCCCGAGGAAGATCCCCGATGGTTGGATTCGACACGTTGCCGGGTATTGTTTGGGCAAGTTCCCCCTGTAACTGTTTCATAACACTCTGTCGCTTCTTGGGGCCCGAGGAAGATCCCCGATGGTTGGATTCGACACGTTGCCGGGTATTGTTTGGCCAAGTTCCCCTTGTAACTGTTTCATAACACTCTGTCGCTTCTTGGGGCCCGAGGAAGATCCCCGATGGTTGGATTCGACACGTTGCCGGGTATTGTTTGGTCAAGTTCCCCCTGTAACTGTTTCATACCACTCTGTCCCTTCTTGGGGCCCGAGGAATATCCCCGATGGTTGGATTCGACACGTTGCCGGGTATTGTTTGGCCAAGTTCCCCTTGTAACTGTTTCATAACACTCTGTCGCTTCTTGGGGCCCGAGGAAGATCCCCGATGGTTGGATTCGACACGTTGCCGAGTATTGTTTGGCCACGTTCCCCCTGTAGCAATTTCATAACACTCTGTCGCTTCTTGGGGCCCGAAGAGGCTCGACGAGGATGGGGTACAAAGCGTTGCCGGGTATTTTTTGGCCATGTTCTGCCTGTAACTGTTTCATAACACTCTGTCGCTTCTTGGGGCCCGAAGAAGCTCGACGAGGGTGGGATACGAAACGTTGCCGACGATATCGAGATTATATAGCAACCGATCACGTTCGCGGCCTAACAGTTCGGTATTTAATCATTTTGAGTGCATTGTCACCGGCCGTGTAAACTTGAAGCAAATGTTTTTATTTATGTTTATGCTTATTTATAATTTTGTTTCTACTTGTATTGGCCATTTGAGGACCTCGTGCCAATTTCAATTCTATATTCCTTGTTTTTTCTTTTTCTCCAATAATCGTTCATCTTTTCACTATGCCTCTTTTTCCTGTCTTCAGTACACTTTGAACCTGCGTTTTTCTCTGTCCTACCCCGGACTTCTTCCATTTTTAACATTTTTGCCCCCAAAACTTTTTTTCAATTGCTCCTTCTGCGTTTATATAATTTTTTTCTAAATCCTTTTTGACTTCTTTAATCCAACTTGATGTTGACTTCTTTCCCCACAGATATTTGAAGATCTGTTTTGTTAACCTATTGTCGTCCATTCTATGTAAATGTCCAAAAAATACTAGTTTTATTATAATTTATTATTATTAATATTATTTGTTGATAATTTATGATTCAGTGTATTGATTACTGACGAGCACCGTGTCAGCTGTATTTAAAACCGTGTTTCACTGAAGATGGTCTCCAGGGGTGAGGCCGAATCGTCTGACAACAACACCCGTCAAAATAATAATTACAGTAGACCACGGCCCAATAACCCGGATCTTAATTTAAATAATTTCGATTACATTTGTCCCTGGTCTCCGAGGCTCCTGGTGGAATTGTCAGTTGTTGATTGAGACCACCGTATGGGGCAACCAACACTGTGTCGGCTAGATTTTTTTATCGTTCTTCTGTAATAGACAAACTCATATAAGAATTGAGGAGATAAGAAGTGATTTAGATATTTTTGCAGTTAATGAAAGGATTAAAGAATACGGAAGAAAATGGATTCAACACATACACAGATAGAACGAAAGAAAGTAGAACACCGAAGATAGCGAAAGATTACAACAGTAGAGGCAGAAGAAAAGTTGTAGACCTATGAAATGGTGGACTGTAGAATAGGAACAGGCCGCAAAAACCTAAAACCGTTAAGAAGAAGAAGAAGAAGAAGAAGAAGAAGAAGAAGACGAAGAAGAAGAAGAAGAAGAAGAAGAAGAAGAAGAAGAAGAAGAAGAAGAAGAAGAAGAAGAAGAAGAAGAAGAAGAAGACGATGATGATGATTAAATTTGTACAGGACTCTCCGATTATCCAGACTAAACATGTGAAACTTGCGTCAAGTACAAACATGAAACCAGAGAAATTCACTTGGTTGTTTTGTTCTGTCTCTCTCTTAGTTGAAAGTCAATATCGACAGCAACTAACTAACATGTTTAGATACATATGTGGCGGTGTATTTATCGATTCGGTGCTGCTGCTGCGCTTATTGTAATGCTAGTCGACGGACGCAAACTCAGACACGATGTAAGTTGGGCGCGTGCAGCGGCGGGAGTTTGCCAACAAAATACAAACAGATTTAGCAACTTTGGACGTACAGTAGTTAGTTCTGGTAATAGACTTGTTGTAAAGTCCGTTACGTTAAGGCGGTGGCGCGTTATTAGCATATCCAGATTAAGGCACGTTCAGCCCTCTCGATGCCACCCTATTGTCAAGTCGTTATAGAGTAGTTAGCAACTTATCAAGAGTCAGTTTGTTTGGCAGCTGTTACGTCACAACTCACCATCTTACCATCCCAGCAGAATACTCAAGTAGCACTCACTGTGTTTATAACATATATGTATAAATAAATAAATACTTGGATATGTAAATAAATATAGAACTGTATATATATATATATTTATTATTTATATTGAAATTACCTCAAGATATTTTATTTTCCTTACTAGGAACATGTTTTGAGAGCTATTGTGCTCTCATCTTCCAATGAGAGCAGCTGTTTCTCATTGTTTCTATATATATAATGCAACAGTACAAACATTAACGGTACTGTGCATTGCCAAAATAAATGAAATAAATAATAAAAATAAATAAATATGAATTAATAAATATGATTCAGATTGCATAAGCTGGATCGTAGCAAAAATGGGGAGCACAGAATTCATGCATTTTCGACACACCTGTCGCTAGCGTTGTGTACGCGCGTATTTTGTTGGTGTGTGTGAAACCTGTCCGTTCCTGAAGTGTAACCAACTCTTTTCAAGTAGAATAGTTATATGTTTATTTTAATTATAAGAAAACTATGTACGATAGGATAAAACAAAAGGCACCAAAGTGTATAGAAATTAGGCTATAGGCGAATAAAGTGTTAAAAAACCGTACAGATGTGACGAAAAGTGCCATTACTATACGTAAAAAATGAACAACTCTTTTTGTGAGTACCATAAAGAAGTGCAATTTACGTATAGTAATCACATACAAATTAGTGATCGATTGAGCATCGAGTGATGTGAAACAAACTTCGTAATTCGCGAAGATAGGCGAAAATTGTGACTTGAACCAGAGTGGGGAAAGTTACACTCGACAGAATCTGACAGGTCAAATATTGTTCAGACAGGAATTTTTGCACGACCTGACTATAAATACTAGGTCGCGCTAATAAAGTTTCTTCTTCTCGATTCAACCGTTGCCGCAGGAGGCTATGTCAGTCGACGACGCCAATTCACATCTATAGTAAGTGTCACAGGACAAACTAGATGTCCAACCAGAGCCGCAGAATAAATACGATGAGGTCTATGGACACACGGCCAGCATATGATGTAAGACGAGACGACTATTAATCAGCACATGCAGTAGAACACGAACAGAGGACCAGAAGGACACGGAGAACACGACCAGAGGACTAGAAGGACACGGAGAACACGACCAGAGGACCAGAAGGTCATGGAGGGCACGACCAGAGGACCAGAAGGACACGGAGAACACGACCAGAGGACTAGAAGGAGGACGTACAGATGAATAACCACGCCAAACGAGGTGATAAAAAAAACCATTGTAATTATAGACATTTGAAAGACACTAATTAAAGTTGGAATGAAAGACATTCAACCAATATTAAAATAAATAAATTATACATAAATGTAAAAGCAGAATAAAAATTAGAATAATATTTCTTGTATCAAATTTAGTAATTAGTAACGTAAATGATAAGAGAAATATTTAAATTTTGAATTAATGTAATTAGTAAAGTCTTTGATGATAAAGGAGAAAGCATATGCAGTAGAAAGTTAAAACAAAGTAATATAAAAGAAATTCGAATAAAAATAAATTCATTTTTGAACCTAATGTATCAGCAATTGCAAAAAGATGAGCACACAATGAGTAAGCCGAGAGCAAAATAAGTATTTTGAAGTAAATAGCACTATTACATTAACGACTCGGAACACTAGGTTTTTTATAAGTAAAAGCATAAAGTTTTACCTTACAGCCTAAACCGGTTTTCTCCTTTAGAAGGCTTCTTCAGAGGCTTCTTCTTCCAAAAGCGTGGGGCTACACAATTTAAATTACATTTAAATTGGTAATTTGTGTTGTTATAATGTATATATATATATATTTCGAATTCCAGAAGTTTCTTGGAACACAATCTTCATTTGACAACCACAATCTTCAACTCATTTTGGGCAGTCTTTAAAGGTTGTAACCGTTTGTTCAAGCTCAGCAGTCTCGCCAGAAGCCTTTTGAACACGTTTACCAGGACAGAGCAGTTTATCTCACGGTTTACACAAAATCTAATACTTGTTCTTCAATCTTGCATTGTAGAATGACAAACAATCGCCTAATACATCTAAAGACGACTTACTCAATTAGCTGTGAAATTTAAACTATGCATAAAACACGACTAAAATATTAGACAATTGTCACTAACATGTGTACCAACATCACATAAAAACAGTTTTCTAATCGGGCACTTGGAGCGATGGACATTGCAAAATTATACGAACGTTTTGATCAAACCTAAGTAAAGGACGTTGGTCCATGGTCCGTGGTCCATTGTTTTCAACTAAAACAGACGTTTCGACAGTACCATCGACTGCCATCATCAGTGTAAAATTCGAGCTTCACTAACGTAGGGTGGTAGACGCTAGTGACCGCAGTAGTGTGGCTAAGGCTGGAAAAGTCCCGTGAACACCACTCCTACTTATAAATTCTCTAAGTGCCACGATACAGTCATAAATCAACCACCAGCCAATCAGAAAGAAGAACGTACATTAGAGGCTTGCAACACACCTTGCCACAGAGTACTTAATGACAGTCTTTCGCCCCGCCGATTCATAGCGATCGCAGCATGTTTCTGGATCTGGACGGACTCCATATGAAGGCGAGGAAAATACGCACTCACCGTCGATAAAAGCTTCGTCTCATGGAAGAGGATCCAATCCGAAAAGAAGAGGATCGTGGCATTTAGAGAATTTATAAGTAGGAGTGGTGTTCACGGGACTTCTCCAGCCCCAACCACAGTACTATTGTCACTAACCTCTACCACCTTACGTTAGCGAAGCTCGAATTTTTTCACTGATGATGGTAGTCGATGGTACTGTTGAAACGGCTGTTTTACTTGAAAACAATGGACCGCGGCCAAACAGCCCGGAAATAGAAATGTATTTTAACAACATTGACTCCGGCCGTCTAAGCCTACGAAGTACATTAGAACGTAATTAATTCGTTATCTGAGAAACGGGAGATGCCCTTTTAGGGTGTATAACCAACAACAACAACAATGCAGAAAAAGATAAAAGGTAATCATGATAAGGTCACAACACCAACATAAAGAATAAGGGTTGAGATGGAAAAATTTCACGTCACGTAATCTATACGCCCTTTCTGGGGAATTTGGCGGGGGAGTGGGGGATGGAATTGGGTAATATTTGTGGTTCGCGTAGGCGTACGCTGCTTGAAATAGTAAGAAGGGAGACGAAAGTGGGACCGTCAAACCAAACCAAGTTTTGTCTCGCGATTTTATGAAAATAATTCTTGGGACACTGAAGCATCCACAACGTTAATTTGCCAATAAGTGTTCCATTTTGTACAAATAAAAATGCCTCATTTTTCCAGTATTGATAATTGTTTTTTCTCTTATTATCTATCATGAATTTCGCCGAAGGGCTGATTAAAACGCGGGCTTGTAAAGAAGTCTGAGCAAAGTAGAAATGGTAACAGTGATGATGATGATGTTGATTATGACGATGATACACAGATAGGGGAATAACACCGCGTTTAAACTACTTATAATTTTTGTAGCTGGTATGCGGACGAGTGTGGAGTCTGCCTGAACTGACGATGACGGTAACTGTACTGTAATTGTAGAAATAAAAATATTTCGCTGTGAAAGATTAGACACAGAATGTCCAGTCTTTTCGTCTTCTTCAGGCTGTGGACCTTACGATCCGTTGCGCACTCCTTGGTGTGACCATCTGTTCGTTGGTCTTCCAGTATTCCGCCGTCCTTTCGGATTATAAACCAAAATTTATTTTGGTATCCTGTTCTTATGCATTCTTTCAACATGATCTGTCCAATCCTGTCTGTATTGCTTTATCCTTTCAATTAGGTTGTACATCCCAAGGATTTTCTTATATCATCATTTCTTCGCCGGTCCCTACATGATACTCCTAGTACTGATCGTAAAAAACTCATTTCACTAGCCTGTATCCGGCATTGGGTCTTTGCGTTCAGTGTCCAAGTCTCAATTTTAAAGGCCGCATGGCATTGCCATCACTTTATAACATTTCAAAAGAGTGTCTCTCCTGACGTTTCAGCCCAGTGTTCTTCTTATCGTTCTACATATGTGGTTGAATTTCTCTATTTTTTCAACATCTATCTTACCAACATATGGCAAGTCACGTCCAAGGAACCTTAATAAACGCACTTGCTCAATCAGTTGATCATCCAGTAACTAGTTTACACCTTACAGGAAAGCAACAACCTTTAACAGCCATGGACTTAGTCTTGATAACAGAAATTTCCAGACCATATAGCCTGATTATCTGCTGCAATTCATAAAGGGATCTCTGCAGGCTATTTTCATTGTCTGCTATTATGACCTGTTCGTCAGCAAACATCAGAGTTTTCACAAAATTACGTTCGTTGAAACTGTCACTGAAGTTCAGTATTTTTGGCCTCTGCTTCTGCTCTCTAACAACATTGTCCAAATATAAATATAAATTTGTCACTTCATTAAGGACTTCACCAGATTCAGTTTTTACAATGATCTCTTGTGTTTTTGTACACGGTCCTCATGACATCACAGAATGTCCAGTGTCGTAACTAATTCAAATGACTGAATAATTGCAAACTTTCACTGTGAACTAAAATTTAAAAAAAATGAAAACTCAAATTAGTGTACTTAGGCTGCTCATAAAAAATTAATTAATAAAACCGGTAAACAGGGAATCTTTCTGAATTCAAATAAGTTTCATTGTTGTACGTAACAAAAAACATGTCATTGTTAAAAATACTCAAACGCCGCCAACTTGGTACAGATAAATTCTCATCTTGTGGTAAGTAAAGCTGGCCGGAGCTTTGGTAAGAAGAAATATTCCCGCCCGGAGAGCAATTACCTGCTTAACGGTGCGAATCACCAGCACTACTCAGCTAAGTAAACAGTATTGTTCCCCGATGTGTAGAGAGAGAACAAATTGTTTTATGAATCCTTGAGGGGCAGTATATATACTTCTTCTAAAACCCCGGTCACACAGCGTATTCAGGCTGAGAAAGATATTACCCTAACTGACTCAAGTAGGCTCAAAGTATGTAACAAAAATAATATCGGTATGGACAACCATACACGACTTCCATGTTCTAAGATTTATATTTGTAAATCGAGTTTTATGTTTGACAAACTGAAATGAAATATTTCCATAGAAATTACTTATTTGTTGCCGATAATGTAGTACACACATAAAAAATGTAGTAAATAACAAATGTAATGTAGTACACTCCTCCCCCTTCAACTACCATTTTTATTTATAGAAAAATCCTTCCCCCTTCAACTACCCTTTTCATTTATACATATTTCATCTACCTTTCTACATTGGATTATGATGACCTTCTTTTCAGGATACTTCACTCTTGTTAAAACGTAAAACGTTGCAGATAAACTACCTCTTACCCTTAACCGATCTTCACCAAAATCAATAGGTCTTGAGTCCTCTTCAACTCAGACACATATGCAAAACATTATTTGATTCTGTTTGAATTTACGGAAGTTATCGTTCGCCACAGAAAAAATTCTACACACAGACATAAGGACACATAGACAGACACTTTTCGGAAAAAAACTTTTTTTATGTTTTGAGGGCAGTACAATCAGAATCAGCCCTTATCTCGAACACGATTTTTTTCGTCATCACCATACTTCCATTTCCTTATGGAACATGGAAGTAAAATTAATAATAGCGTCTTTTTCCCCTTGTATCGTTTACTTGTCCACCCCTCCCTCTCGTAGTTATACTACTACTACTACTACTACTACTACTATTGCTGCTGCTGCTGCTACTACCACTACTACTACTACTACTACTACTACTACTATTACTACTACTACTACTACTACTACTACTACTACTACTACTACTACTATCAGTAGCGTGGAGTCCTGTAACCGTTGTTGCCGGCGGCAACAGTACTGGAAATAAGAGAAAATATCACAGAATAAATACTTTAGTTATTGAATAATTTTAAATCCGAACAATATTAGTAGGGAATCTTGAAGAAAATCGTAGCATTGATTTTGAACTGCTGGGCACTTGCATCGTCCTGTGTTGCCGGCTCAGACATCAGCAATGTTTTACTGCATATGGTCATTGACCTCGTACAAGTTATCACTGTACAAACTGTGGAGGGGAGGCCGTCCAGTGTGTTGCTGCTGTATAAACCGGCAAAACGGTCAGTTAGCAGTTATGTTCGTTTTCGAAACTGACGTGCAGCAGATACTAAGTACCTATTTGTGTTTTGTTCGTTTAGTCATGTGTTTTTCTGTTTGTCTTTATTATATTTAATTCCATTATTTGTGTTCTCATTTATTCTGTGTAAATATAATGAGAGTCAGATCCCGTTGAACCGGGACCCTCTTCTTCTCCCAGTGAATTATAGAAAATGGTATAAAAAAACACTTGGTACAAGAAAAAAATTCGAATTAATTTGTAGGTTAAGTTTTAGGCCTATTACAACCAGGTGTTATGTACTCACGCCACGCTCCTGACTTCTACTGCTGCTGCCGCTGCTGCTGCTGCTGCTGCTGCTCCTACTACTACTACTACTACTACTACTACTACTACTACTAATACTACTACTCCACGGCGCTACAGTTCATGTAGAGCCCTGGCTTCCAGAACGACATGGCTCCACTCCTCTCTATCCTGTGCGACTTTTCGCCACCTTCTGACCCCCAGTCTTCTCAAGTCTTCATCTGCATCGTCCACACATCTTCTTCTTGGCCTCCCCCTTGCCCTTCTTCCTCATGGTCCTCCAATGAACACTTTTTTCGCTACCATATCGTCTGTCATTCTTTTCCTGTGACCTGCCCACCTATTTCTACCTTGTTTTATTACTGTGACGATGTCCGATCGTTCCTTGTGTAGATCGTACAATTCGGCATTTGTCCACATTCCGGAATCTAGTACACCTCCCCGTAATATCCTCCTCAGAATTTTTCTTTCCAATCGTCTGATCATGTCTTCTTGGGGTGAGGTCATGGTCCATGCTTCTGAAGCATATTAATGGCCGCAATACGGTTTTGTAAATCTGGACCTTGGAGGTTCTAGAAATGTTTCTGGACTTTAGGACAGCGAGTAAAGAAAAGTAGCACTTATTTCCTACGGTTAGTTAGTCTCACAGTAGTAAAAAAAACGATTATAACTCACGTTTCTTGACCCGTTCTTCCGCAGTCTCTCTTGCATTCGTAATTGTTGTTATGTGGTCCACTCCTGTTGTTACGAACAGAGGTGTCAGCCTCTCCTCTGGAGGTAATCTTCACTGAACAATAACTTATTCTTTATACGGTCTAGTTTAGAACACTATTTAATGCCACTTAAGAACGCCATTTACAAGGCCTGCATTTAACTGTCGTGTTTCCTGGCTATAGTCCACAATTCACACCCATAGGACAGTACAGTCACTGCCATAACTATATAAAACTGTAATTTTGTATCCTGACTTACCTTGTTTCTAAAAATATTGATTCATTGTCCTACAGATTGTCTGGAACTTATCTAACCTAATCATGTCTCAGTATCATAATTCCTGTCGTAGTCATTATCATTTTTTAAATAATTAAAGTGACTCACCTGTACTAGAATTCGATCATTATTCATTATTTTTGTTCTTATTGACTTCTTACCTCGATATCCCATTACCTTTGTTTTTATAGTGGAGACTGTCATTGTTTCATTTTGTCTGCAAATCTGATGAAGACTCCGAGTACATGACTCATGCAACTGATATTCACAAATCCTCTGCCTGCAGGTTATACGAGTTATGGATTGGGCGGCGGGGGGGGGGTGTAGCTTGTATGATATAATTTACAGTCACTGGAAAATGATTTATGAAGTGCCTGCGTATTATGCGTACACACAGTATAAACATTATTTTCTTAGGGTGAAAGTGTGTGTGAATAAAAAAAAATGTTACCGGAGAAATTTAACCCCGAGGGTGCTGTGGTGGTGATTGATGACACTTCAACTAAATCACGCCTCGTCGCGAGACAGGAATGTTTCCATCGAATTCATTACAAGCGCGTGGGTTCACTTTGTTGTTGCATGTCATGAGAATGTTGACGACAATGTAGCAAGTCATCGATTAAAGAAGAAAACTGCTTGAAAAAAGTTTAAAACAGTTTATTGATTCTATAAAACATTTATAGTATTTATGCACTATTCATTGAAATTATATTTTAAGGGAAACATATTGACACATTTAGTATAAAAAAAAAAGAAAATTCGTTGAAGATTTTGAGTTTTTCGACAAACAATATGAAACAATGTCAATCGCCACTATAAAAACAAAGGTCGAGGTATTTCGAGGCATTTCGAAGTAAGGAGCCAATAAGAACAAAAATAATGATTAGTGATCAAATTCTTGTACAGGTGAGCCTCTTTAATTATTTGAAAAATGTTATTGGCTATGACAGGAATTATGATATTGATTTTAGGTTAGATACGTTCCAGACGATATGTACGACAATCGACCGTATTTTCAGAAACAAGGTGTTACGGGTTACAAAATTAAAATTAAAATTCTACAAAGTTATGGCAGTCCCTGTACTGTCCTATGGGTGTGAATTATGGACTATAGCCAAGAAACAAGACTGTAAAATATAGGCCTCGGGAATGGCGTTCTTAAGAGGAGTTAAAAGGTGTTCTAAACTTGACCGTATAATGATTAAGGCCATAAGAGAATGTGACGATTTTAAATATATCGAAAATCGCACAAATTAAAATTTTTAATTAGGGAGTATCATACACCCTTACCTATACCCAGATTCCTGTATCAACTTGAAACCTTCCAGTACCAACACGCCAAGAAAAGTATTAAGTAGTAAATAATAATAATAATTACTTAAATAATTAAGAAATGCGACTAGAGAAATAAAGAAATCCCTAAGTCATAATAAAATAAACATAAAGTATTTATCTTCTAATTAATGAATAAATAATAATAGAAAAGTACGAACTATTTTCTTAGTGCGTAAATACGCCCTAGCTTACTGAGCCCTCTCCCCTAAACCGTACGCGCATTCGGCCGTAGAACGTCGTAATGAGTAGACGTGAGTTTTGGTGTTGTACACATATACGTATGTGTATGTTCTCTAGAAGTATATCCAGCGTGAAATCTTGTTATTGTGAATAATGTAGTGTCTAGAGTTTGTGAGAAAATATATAAATAAAATAGAAAAAGGTAGCCAACACATCTCTTAAAAACAAAATCAAATGTAAGTGTAACATAGTTAACTACTAGACTGTAGTACTGCAAAGTGAGAACTATAACTGTAATTAAAATAAAGAAAATGTGAACTACAAGAATCTGCACTAAGAAAAGTGAAATTACAACATTTGGAACTTCAAGTAAACAACCTATCTTCGAGAGCTTCAAGTTAACTAAAAAATCAACCCGATGTAGATACACCAAGAACAACGTACTCAACCCGTAGAAGACGACTGGAGATGTCCCAAGAATACAACAACAACCTCAAGTGATATCAAACCACAACTTTTGTAAATTTCCCTTAATAAGAAGTAACAAAGAACTTTAAAGAACTTTCGCAATGTAATGAACAAATTATCAGATTTGTATATTTTGTAATTTTGTAAGGAGTAATAGTAACCGTAATGTATATATTGATAAATTAATAATTTTGAGAAAATTGAGACCCGGATCCGTGGTATTAAAAGTAACAGTTATATGAATAAATTTTTGATATATAACAAGAATAATATAATTAAGATCTTTGAAGCAGTAAAAGCACTATTTACAAAAATAACTTTCTTTAAAATCAGGAATAATGTTTGATTAATATTTCAATAGCAATAAAGAGATGTTTTAGCTAATACCTAGTGAGTGAATAAGTTTATGCAAACCTTGTCAGTTTCCTATATCATACTTGTTTTGTAATTTGTTAGTAAGAGTTTTACTAACAACGGCAGCTGGTTTAGTTTACTGGTAAATAATTAAACTAGTTCCCGATTTTTGTGTTGTCTTGCCAAGGGGCGGCACAAGAAGAGTTATAAGTTTTTAACTTGAATGAAATATAAAAAGATTACACTCGACGGTGAAAAGAACACTTGGGAGGAATGTCAGATTTCAGACTGTCCAAACAAATCTGAAAATACAAACCTATAGGACAAAGGTGTGTAGGTACACCCAGGAAGAGACGGTTGGAGGCGGAACAGACAGCACCTTGCCTATGCCGTGTTGTGAAGAGGATGATTTTGAGTATGTTGATTTCCTCATTATAGGGTGCCAGGCATGTGTGTAGATGTGTAAGTCATGTGGAGGGGATTCCGCCTTACGGGGCAAACAACTAATGAACAGCATCAAGCTATCACGAGACAGATATTTGAATGTTCTGTTGTTTGGTGATGTCTTGCTTGTAATTCAAGAATCTCATTTATAAATTATCATATTGATCTTCTTCTTCTTCTTCTTCTTCTTCTTCTTCTTCTTCTTCTTCTTCTTCTTCTTCTTCTTCTTCTTCTTCTTCTTCTTCTTCTTCTTCTTCTTCTTCTTCTTCTTCTTCTTCTTCTTCTTCTTCTTCTTCTTCTTCTTCTTCTTCTTCTTCTTCTTCTTCTTCTTCCTCTTCCTCTTCCTCTTCCTCTTCCTCTTCCTCTTCCTCTTCCTCTTCCTCTTCCTCTTCCTCTTCCTCTTCCTCTTCCTCTTCCTCTTCCTCCTCTTCCTCTTCCTCTTCTTCTTCTTCTTCTTCTTCTTCTTCTTCTTCTTCTTCTTCAGACTGTGGACCTTACGATCCGTTTCGCACTACTTGGTCCGACCATCTTTTCTTTGTTTTTCCAATATTCCGCCGTCCTTTCGAATTATAAAGCAAAATTTGTTTTGGCATTCTGTTCTTATGCATCCTTTCAACATGGTCTGTCCAATCCTGTTTATATTGCTTTATACTATCGTCTATGTTGTATATTCCAAGGATGTTCCTCATATCATCACTTCTTAGCCGGCTCCTCCGTGATACTCCTAGTACTGATCGTAAACATCTCATTTCACACTAGCTTGTATCCGGCTTTGTGTCTTAGCGTTCAGTGTCCAAGTCTCACTACCATAAAGGCCGCATGGCACTGCCAGCACTTTATAAAATTTCAAAATAGTATTTCTTCTGACCTTTCCATTCAGTTTTCTCGTTATCGTTCGACACATGTGATTAAGCTTCTCTGTTTTTTTGTCCACATCTATCTCATCAACATGAGACAAGTCACATCCAAGGAACCTGCATAAGTGCACTTGCTCAATTAGTTGATTATTCAGTACTTGTTTACACCTTACAGGAAAGCAACCTTCAAAAGCCGTGGACTTAGTCTTGATACCAGAAATTTACAGACCCTACATCCTGATTATGTGCTGAAATTCATAGAGCGTCCTCTGCAGGCTATTTTCATTGTCTACTACTATGATCTGATCGTCAGCAAACGTCAGAGTTTTGACGAAATTACTCTCACTGAAACTATCACTGAAGTTCAGTATTTCTAGCCTCCACTCTCTAACAGCATTGTCCAAATATAAATTGAAAAGTGTGGGTGAAATATAGTTGCAGTTTTATTAACAAAACGCTTGTATTATCCTGTAGCACGCTAGTTTTATTAACAAAAAGACATTAAAGATGCGGTAAGTATTGCTATTATGTTTTTTTTTCGTTATGTTTGAGACTTGTTCAGAAGGACAAGCCTCAGCTCAGGCTGATCTGGTGCTAGCCCTCTTCAGCCGGATGGTAGGATGTGAGGAGAAGCACGCCAGTGCAGGCCGGAAGCGAGAAAGTGGAGTCACATTGAAGGTATAGTAGTGCGTGTGTGTGTGTGTGTAGGCGTAGTTTGTAGCCATATTGGTATAGGAAGTGGTCGATGGAAGTGTCATTAAGTTTAGTTTATATATGAGGGCGGCCAAGACAGGGACGAGCAGCGCAGGTCGCCAAAGCTGGAAGGAGGCCACAGAGAGGCGCCAAGGTAGGCGGCGGACACAAAGAAGAGGGCTAAAGACTTTGTAAGAGTTAGGGAGAATTAAACTTGTTATGTGATCAAGAAGGATGGCAGCTGATTATGTTTGACGTTGGGAGTTGGGTGTTTCTATTATGCTATGATGCAAGATGCTTAGCAGACATTAAGGACGTGATTCGCCTCTGCTAGCGTGATGTCTCATTTAGCATGTCCAGCTTACTAGGTGGCTGTTTATCTAGTATCCAAGTTGGATCGATACAATTTCCACTGACCCAGTTAATAACGACGTGTAGATACGCGGTCAACAGGCTAATAATGGACGAGAATTGTCATTGCGATCTGTCACTGGTGAGTCAACAATGCGCCCTGTTTGCCGTTATGCCAATTAACGTTTTGCACAATAGTTCATCAACAGCACGTTGTGCCAACGACACCAAAGGACACATCACACAGTTATTTCCACGTTGTGAATATTTCTGTATTCACTTCACTCACAAATAAGGGAGATAGACAGGGATGCTGTTTCCCTAACCTTGTTTTATATATATATATATATATATATATATATATTTCAATCACTTTCTGCTACAGTCCGTTTCTTGATGTATATAATACTATAATATTTATGACTAAATTTACCTCAAGATATACTTTTTTCCTTTAGGAACATGTTTCGGGAGATCTTGTTCTCCCATCTTCAGCCTTCGCCATCTTGTTTCTGGTGAAGTATTTGTGTGTTGGCTTCTGGATGTTATTGAGGTAGTTTGTTGGTCTTTGGTCCTTTAAAGTTGCATTATTGTGTGTGGTTGTGGTATCTGTTTTTGTATTTTGTGTATTTTCGATGTTGAGTGCTTTGAATATTGTGTCATGTTTTGTGTTGATTTGTATTTGTTCTGGTATTAATTTGTTTTGTGTTTTATGTTTGTATATCTGTAAATTTTCCCAAATGTTCATTATGGTGCCTTTGTGTGGTATATGTTTTATTAGTGTTACATTGGTTATGTCTGGGAATTCATGTCCTGTGTTTATTGCATGTGTGGCTAAATTGGATTTATATATATTTGGTTTTTTGTATGCATTTAGGTGTTCAAAATAACGTTTTTTCAGCTGTTTTTTTGTTTGTCCTATATAACATTTATTGCAATCTTGGCATTCAATTTTGTATATACCGTTGGTTGTTGTATTATCTTTGTTGTGTGAGCTATTTAGATTTTGTAATTTATTTTTATTAGTTTTGTATGCTATTTTTATATCTGTGTTTTAAATAGTTTTGTTAGTTTTGTCATTTTATTATTTATATATGTGAATGTGGCCCTTTTTTGTTGTTGTTATTATTTATGTTATACATAAAACACAAAACAAATTAATACCAGAACAAATACAAATCAATACAAAACATGACACAATATTCAAAGCACTCAACATCGAAAATACACAAAATACAAAAACAGATACCACAACCACACACAATAATGCAACTTTGAAGGACCAAAGACCAACAAACTACCTTAATAACATCCAGAAGCCAACACACAAATACTTTACCAGAAACAAGATGGCGAAGGCTGAAGATGGGAGAACAAGATCTCCCGAAACATGTTCCTAATGGAAAAAAGTATATCTTGAGGTAAATTATTTATAAGTATTATAGTATTATATACATCAAGAAACGGACTGTAGCAGAAAGTGATTGAAATATATATATATATATATACTGTTAATGATTTCGAGGTTCGGTCATTAATCATGAAAACTCAGTTTTGCGACGTTTCGAGATTTATTCTTCTCATAATCTAGCCTACAACATTAAAATATAGTCTTACTACAATTATATTATTTGTAAGTGTGTATAAAGTCATACATTACTATAACTATTTACTTACATTAACTGTGACATGAGCTACAGCAACCACATTACACTAAACACTTATCACTGTTCCATACTTATACACATATAACAGATTACATTTGTATAGTGTTAGCGTTATGAAGTTATCTGACAGACTGCCAGCGATATAAAATTTTAATAGTACCTTAACTAGTAAGTTGTTCAGTATTCCTATAACCTGTAAACCATTGTCCATTTTAAAAAGAGTGAATAAGATTAGAATAACACTTGCTAAGACTTTGTACGTCCGTTTTCTTGTTAACTGAAAGGTGTTTATTCTTCTCTATTGTTAGCATTTCTAAGAATTGCCGTTTAAAGTGATTACTTTCGGCATGAATTACTTTAGCTTTATGAAACTGAAACGAGTGACCGTGTGTACGGGCGTGTTGTGTTAGGGCCGTGGGATCAGGTCTGTTAGTATTTACTTTCTGGCAGCTATATTTATGTTGATAAATACGTCTTTTTAAATACTGTTCAGAACAACCGTAATTTATTTAAGCGAGGTTCGAAGTATTGTGGCGGAGTGTTATTGTTTTATAATTGTGCGGGATTCTATTGGTTAACATTATTATTGCCTGTGGACTAATTTTATTTGAATTATTGTACGAGTATAATTTCGTTGAATAACTTGTTGTTTACAAACTGTTATTTTTGATTAATTAAAATTGGTAATTAGAGTGGTTTCATTTGTGTCTTGTATTTTGTTTCCACTGTACCATACGACGATCAGTGAGACCGTCGTAACAACATTATGACTAAAGACAAATGAAAACGGTTGAAGCGTGTATACGTAGCTAACACAGGAAAAGCAGATAGTGTTCAGGAGAAAGAAACACGATTTTGAAAAGAGAAAAATTCAAAAGATTTAAGAAGTAGGTGACTGGGGAACACAAAAAGTTTCTAACAACGGGCTTAGGAAGAAAGAAAATTATTTGAACTTAAAACTGTCTTCTGCAAAGATCTTATTTTTCTCCTTTTTCTTTTTCTCCTTCTTCTTGTTCTATCAGGGACTGGTTGAATCACCTGATCCGGTTGCAAAGGAATACGTCCACTTCACAAACGCTTTCTAAATCTTCCTGTACTTCTTTGTCCAATTTGCTTGTTTTGCCAAACTTCCTTAAGCAATCTGACATCTGGCATTCATTCAGATAAAGACTCCATCTCCCTTTGTTCTCTGCAATACGGTATTGGATATTAAAACTGTACACCTCTTCACGAATGTATTCATTGTAGGATTTGTCTCTTTGCGTGCAGCCTTTTAACAGATCGCAAGAATCTCACCACAGACGCATGTCTGCTACTCAGATATTTTTCCCATAGCCCAAGTTTCAGAAACATTCAATAACACAGGCACAGCACCTTTTAAAATTTTAGTGGCGTGACTTGTCCCGGTAAGGGTCCGGCTACGTGAAAAGGTATCAAATGGTCGACGGCCCCAGAGGCGGAAGAGAAAGGTTTCCTACGGCACTTGGGGGGGAGGGGGGGAAGAACTTAGGAGGTGGGTATCCGAATGAAATACGGAGCAAGAACAGAGGCTCAAAGGTAGCACTGCTGCCACTGATCTTACTGAACACGACGCTGGTAACGTACGTAGAGGACGAAAGTCAGAAAGGAACAAATCGGATGGAAATAATGGACTTGATGCATTATAGTGTATATATTAAAATATATGATCAGGGTTACCAACCTTGCATGAGTTCAAATTTGTTGTGTGTTATAATGTATATTAAATCTATATGATCAGGTTTACCAACCTATGCATGGGTTCAAACTTGATATGTGTTTGTTATATAGTGTATATATTAAAATATATGATCAGGTTTACCAATCTTGCATTATTGTGTATAGAACAGATCTGCCAACATTTTTCTGTGGTGGGAAATTCAAACTATATGATCATGATTGTTGTCGATATCAATTCTCTCTTTGAATGTAAGTAACTCTCCCTCCCTCTCTCTCTGTCTCTAGACACAGTTATCCATTACGATATAAACTCTCTCTCTCTCTCTCTCACATTTGAATGTAAGTAAAACTATCTCTCTCCCTCCCTCTCTCTCTCTCTCGCACACGCCAAGTCTGTGTGGTAAAGTGTTACGCATAAAAACTCCTTGAAATAAGGTATTTTCAAAAGTTTTGTGTACACATACAAATCGCTGTCGGACAATGTACGCACTGTTCACACACACACACACACATTGTGTATGTCTCTCTCGCTGCAAACGTTGACAAGAATTCCCTTATTCAAAGCGATTACGGTGTCACTGTACACAAACTTAAATATGGTTTACAGACCATTGTAATTTTAAAAATTCATTTTTGCATTAATTAAATATATATCGTAAACAATGAAATAATACTATTTCGTCATTGTAAGATTTTAATAAAACAATTATCAGTTTAAATAATAATTTTCGTGATTGCAAGATACAACCTGCGACTTAAAATATAGTTTACCGCTGTGGTAGGAAATTCAAACTATTAAATTGTCTCTCTCTCTCTCTCACACACACATTTCTGATTACTATACAAATAATTGCATGCATGTTCAGAGGTTTATAACGAAATAAATTAAAATAAACCATAATTTGTTTTAAATGATTAAATATATATTTACACCACTGTATACAAACTTAAAATATAGTTTACAAACCGTTGTAATACAATTATTCAAAAATACATTTTACATTGATTAAATATATATATATCACAAACAACATTGTTATATAAAATAAATACAATATTAATAATAATATTGTTTTAAATGATTAAATATATATTTACAACACTGTACACAAACTTAAAATATAGTTTACAAACCGCTGTAATACAATTATTCAAAAAATACATTTTACATTGATTAAATATATATATATATATCACAAACAAACATTGTTATATATAAAATAAATACAATATTAATAATAATATTGTTTTAAATGATTAAATATATATTTACAGCACTGTACACAAACTTAAAATATAGTTTACAAACCGTTATAATACAATTATTCAAAAATACATTTTACATTGATTAAATATATATATATCACAAACAAACATTGTTATATAAAATAAATACAATATTAATAATAATTTTTGACATTGTAAGATTTTTAAATAATAATTTCACGGCTGTAGATACAGTTCTCAAGGAAGTTTATCTGTAACATAACAATACAGTCGATATTAGAATCACTGATACGATAAATATTCAATTACCACATGCACATACACAGTCAGTGGAAAGAAAGAATCAAATGCGTTAAGTAAGTAAACTTTTTCAAGTATGTGTCATTTTTCATAAAGTTAATGTACTTTCAAATAATTTCTAATCAAACCAAATATTATTCACTGGAACTTTGTAAATACTGCTTAGAATCAATGATACATTTATCACATAAAGTTAATGTACTTTCAAATAATTTCTAATCGAACCAAATATTATTCAACGAAACTTGTAAAAAAAATACTAAATAGAATCAATGATACATTTATCATGTACATACAAATTCAATTATTAAAGTGTTAAGTACAGAGAGTTGAAACTACACACACACACACACACACACACACACACACACACACACACACACACACACACACACACACACACACATCAATAAATTGTTTGTTAACACGATTGCTACTTACGACGTTAGGACACAATCTCCACCTGCGTTGTTTGATTCCTCGTCCCTCGATACACTAAATGTAGTTCTTTGGGTTTGATATGCCTGAGCTCCTCATTCGTGAAGACACCTGCATACCTCTTGGGAAGATAGACACGATACTGGTGGTCACCATCCTCTAACGTAGCAAGCACAGAGTTCCCATATTTTGTGTCCACATTTGTTAAGACCATGATGGGATATTTTTTATTCACTGTCAATTCTGAACATCGCTTGTACTCGATAGCACTTACAGCATTAAACTTTACAAGAAACGACATTATTAGAAGAGAGAGAGAGAGAGGAAGACACTATGAACACGTCTCTATCAAACGAGAGAGAACCAAACAATGACAGAATATTCGACACAAAAGGACAGTACAATGTGATAGTGGTGGTGGTGGTAACGTCGTCATCAGAAAAGTCTGTGTCCCACTTTCATTTACAGCTTTGCATGTATGAACATGTCCCCCAGACGAAATTAGAGACACCAAAAATATAACAATGTCATTAGGAAAGTCCACATTCCACTTTCATAAGGAAATAGTCACCGCTTACAGCTATGCATGTATGTACATGTCCACAACAGAATTAGTGATATAAATGTCATCATTCGCTGTGACCTACTTTCTAAATTTGTTATATTAAAAATGTTTCTTTAAAGCAAAAATCATGAATCATCCATTCCCGAATAGCATGCACCTTATAGATGGCACATCGGTCAGAAGAATTGAAATGTCTAAGACATTCTGTTCCATGAAATAGATACGGTATGTTTTTAGGGCAACCAAAGTCATCGAGATTGATGATATTATTGTGTATTATCTTTGATTGTAAAAAACGTTTTTTCTCAAAACCCTTCACAAACACATATTTATATATACGTGTATGTGATGTTAACAATGAAACAAGATTGTCGTACGGTGTCTCTCCTTCGCTCCATCTAAGTCTATGATAATCTGACGTTAACCAGTGGTTTGTCCTAACGTATTTTGGATTCGTAACGGCTGTAGCAGGCGGAGTGAAAATCCAATGTCTACCAGCAAATCTCAGAACGTCCATGATTGACAGTTCCTTCACAATATATTTTCCGTTGTCATCGAAAAAGCACTGGAAGTCAATTATAACTGCAGTGTTATCCATAATACTGTAAGACAAAGAAACCACACATTACAAACTCTATATATATTATGTTTAAACACACAAATATCGTTGCGATATTAATATGCGAACTTACGTTTACAGACGTGTGGACTGAAGCACCGAGAGACATCAACTGACGAAAGAAACAAGTGTTGAGGGGGTTACTATACATGGAGACGAATTTTTTTAGCAGGTGGGGAGGTGTCGTCATCATCGTTCTCCATGCTGATGCGTCGTATTCGATAATGACCGTATGCAAGTGTATCACGACCATTGTCTAGTATATAGCGCTTATCATCATACGGTGACAACGCTTGATTATTTACGCGCATCGTGTACAGCGTATGATGATCGCTACGTAAACAAAGCGCACTGGCAGAAAACTGACAATGATCAGTGAGACACTTGCGATACATATCGTGTCGTAGACTCCTCTTAATCGCAACTCGAGGTACACCTTTACGTACACGTTTTTGACACTCTTTGGTAGGATCTTCGTGGGCCACAAGGAACGAATAACATTTCGCTCGGAGACCCACGAATTCTCTAATAGGACGACCACACGTTTCATCCTTGAACAGTCCAACAACCTTTTTGTTCTTAAGGCTATAACACTTCTTCACTGCGGCTCTTGCTGAAGCTGAAAATATTGTTTCTTCTACTTAAAAGACTACGATACACCCACAATACACTATATCTAATAATATAAACACTATTGTCTTGAATTAATATTACTTTATTGTGACCATTGTGACGTGTAGGGATCTACTTTCCTCATCTCACTGATGCTATGGGAAATAAAGTTTCTTCTAGTGATGGCAATGTTGTCTTTCTTGAACTTCTGTCTTCATTACAGGTCATGCTGAAATAGAGAACTCTTTGTATCAGCTTTATAGTCACATCTTCATTGTAGTTACATCTTGCTGAAATAGGGAAATCTTCTTTTTTTCTAACTACTATTGCTATACACATTAGCTGTTGTTAAAAACGCTTCTCTTTTTTGAACTGTGATTGCGTCATTGTTATTATTGATGAGACAGGAAAAGCTTTTCTCTTGAACTTATTGCTACATTGGTTCACTGTTGCCATTGCTGTATGTTAATTACACACAATGTCTCTTTAATTGTTGCACTTTAACACTATGTATAACTTCACAATACTACAATGCTAACTGTACGTTTCACACTTAATTCACCAAATTTTTTCACTATGGTACACTTATTTGTTCATTATAAATTAAATTTTCCCTTATTTTGTCAGTCAAAGTTACTGATGTGTAGTTTTCTTTGCATTTGGTAGAAATGTGTATTTCTTTTTGAAAAATGTCCATCTAGTCAGTAGAATACAGGTTAAACCTAACTGGGCTCAATTCTAAGATTTTCTATAAATATCAATACCTTATTTGGGTATTTCTTTTTTAGTTGTACAGAGTGAAATAAAAAATTAAATTTTAAGGAACCAGTATTGGTGTTTAGAAAAGCTTGAAGACAACTGTATTTAAAAGAATAAGAAAGAAATAACAACTGCTGCTTTAATGCTAGTATAGAGAATTAAGATTTTTGCTGAACCAGTAGCCTCTGTAAAGACACCCACGCACCAGTGTCGACACATTGACTGAAGCTTTATGTTATGTGGTTTGACTCTAAATAAAGTTGCAACATAAAATAATTTATTTACAAACAAACAATTTTTGTAAACAATAAATATAAAAACAAGTGTAGGCAATGTCCCTACCTGTAACCAAGGTATATGTACACATAGTTTCTCAAACAGGTACAATGTTTTACAATTTAATTATAGTTCCATTAAGTCACTAACTAGTTTTTACTTGTTAAGAATATAATATCCTAGTTTACCAGTGCCTCAAGAAATGAAATGATCTAACATCAATGCACCGTAGAATACTGAGCATTTCATGGACAGCACATATAACTAATGTTGAAGTTCTTAGAAAGGTCAAGAAAGAAAGGAAAGTTATTAACACGGTGAAGATAAGAAAGTCTTCAGTATCTGGGGCATCTCATGAGAAATGAACAGAGATTTTACTTACTGCAGTCCATACTACAGGGAAAGGTACTTGGAAAGGGAGAAGTTGGGCGACCGAGAATATCATGGCTGAGAAATTTAAGGACCCGGTTTGGCATGAACACAAGTGACTTATTCCGTGCAGCAGTACTGAATGTTAAAATAGTCTGTATGATATCCAACATCCGAAACGGGTAGAAACTATCAGAAGAAGAAGACCATTAATCACCAATAGTATCTAACTAACAGTGACAGCAAAACGTGAGAGAATCGATCCCATGTTACCAGTGCAGCACTCCAGACATACACTGACCATTGGGCCAAACAACCAAATGTAATCTAGGCTAGTGACTAATAAACTGATCATATTATATAATATCACAATAGATATCATACATTTGATTTATCACTTTGTTCGTTCATATCTCAACAACTATGTACATAAAACTACACAGTTCTACTGCTATATAAGCTATGCTACTACAAATCCCACAACAACTACTACTACAAAAACAACATGAGATCATGCAACACTACAGTAAATTTACATTCACACATGTAGGCCTACACAGACACTTATTCTGACATCAGGTCATTTAAGACCTGAAGATGGTGGAGACACCGAAAAGCCTTGTCAAGAACTAAGTATTTAGCAGTGTGGCAATAAGTAGTGACAACGTTGGTGTTAAGATGGCTGCTAATAAAACTAACAAAACTCTAAAGAGTGTAATTATAAAAACAAAAATTATTGGTCATGATTTTTATAAATAGTATGCATTATATTTTTCATAATGCATTATATTTTTCATATACCACACATTTTGTTATTTTAATATTTTTGAATAAAATAAACAAGTAAATAAAGGATATGAGTTTACTGATCAAAATTAATATAGTTTTTTAGCGAACGTCAGAAAAATTAATTTTTCATGATTTTGAATACAAATTCATGAAAAATTAATTTTTCATGATTTTGAATACAAATTCATGTCTAATTGTATTCAGTTAAAAAAATTAATCAAAAAAATAAAACATATTGTTGTATAGTTTAGTGGTCAGAATGTTGGAGTGTTATGCCAGTTACACGGGTTTGATCTCTTCCACAAGCCATGGATGATGATCACTCACTATCCATAAGGCAGTGGCAACACTGTGGATAGCATCATAACTAGTAAACTGTCTACTAAGCTACACAGACCTAACATTAAACTGTAGTCATTATATACCTGTTATAGTCCCTATGTGTGCATACATACCATGGAAATATGCAGAGATTTTACCAGGGGTAAATAGGTACCAGGGCATGAATAGGTAATGTGAAATGTGAAATTACAAAGTTCATTGTTTAGAAAACCTGTACCCTAAACAAGAGTTATAAACTTTGGTGTGATAACAACATAAAATAAATAAAAATTATTAAGCAATTAGTATTAATTTTGATAAAGTAGATGAAAACTTTTTTATGTGTGTGTGACTGGTTTCCAAGAGTACTTTACTTCAAAACTAGCTGAGTTCAAAATCTTAACCTTGGAAGTGCAGGTAGACATTGGTCAGGCAAAACAAGACAACAGAATTTCTATGAACTGTTTATATAAGTTTTGTAAAATGACAATATATTGGAACTCATTTAAAGAAGTTATGAATTTAAAGTTGGACTTAATTAAGTTACCGGGTACATGAATAATAGGAATTAGAGAAGAAGAAGAAACTGAGATTAAACGTGTTGGGTATGAAGACAAAACAAGAATAAGTACAAAGACATGTAACTGTTGATAATAATGTATACAACAACTGAGGTCAATAAAAGGTTGGTGTGGGATTCCATCAGATGTATTATCTTTATGAGTCTTGGGAATCTAATAAACATGATCATATAAAATTAGCTTGGCTATGTTTTGCTGGATAGACTATTTTAACTATAGCTAAATACACAATAGAAACCTGAGAGAAAAAATAAGGTAAACAATTAATTTCACATTTCAACAGAAGTTTGTCTTAAATAGCATTCTTTCCATAAAAGATTTTTCTAAATATTACATTTCATTAAGAAGAAATTGCATAAGTTTAAGGTACAAAAACTATGACTAGATTCGCTTGTATTGTTGTCTGTTCATATGAAATCCTAAAGTTTTATAATTTAATCTTTGGTTATTCCAAAGAAATAAAAATTTACATACAAAATGTAGGCAGGAACAGTAGCAAACCTCAGACTTTTATAAATCTCAATAAAAGAACCTGTATTCTACAAAAAATATCCTTCTTTTTATTTGAAGTTCATAAATAAAGTTACTACCATATTATTAGCAAACAAAATTATGTAATTAAAATAATTTTAAATTTTGAAAATAATTTTACTCAAACAAATCTAATAGTTCTAAATTTTGTTTTGTTTAAAATCTTCAAATTGTTAATTTAAGTTTTTGATCACAGTTTACTTCAGTAACTGTACAAAAAAAAAAAACACTGTGAAAACAAGAACTTCCTACAATTGTCTTGTATAGAAAATTTGTATAAAAAACCAAGTGATATTGAGAATACAAATAATCAAACAGAAGTAACGAACCAAACGCTGAGGTTAGACCGTTTTATCTACATCAGTAACTCTGACAGACATCTCGCTTCCTCTCCTCTCTCTTGCACTGCATAATTGTCTCTCAAAACAGAGAAATCTGCAACAGGAAGAAAATGTATAAGCTAACAAAATAGATAAGTTCCGTTAAACACAAATACACACACGCACACAGTGACCGTCTTATGTGTTTTGAGTGTGTTTTTCTTTTTATTTTGTAAACTAACAGGTAAGTTATATAAGAACATACATACGCTACATAAGTTCGTAACTAATATAAACTGATTACAAAAATATTCCAAACCTATTATGTTAAAAAAAGCGTAATAAATCAAATACTTAAATATGTGACTACGACATTTATTGAATAACCAATCTGTGCGACTTCCATTGTCATCGTAAAATAACATAATATATTATGTCAGTAATACATATAACGTATAAATTAATATAAAATTACATCAATAAACGTAAATTTTTAAAATGTACAAAACTCGGTACATTCAAAACAGCTGATTCTGGTGTGTGTGTCTGGCGTGAGCCATTGCCGTAATGTGATTGGCCAAATGTTAGGTGACGTCACGGGTTCCTTGCAACGAAACGATTGAAACAAAAATATCATTGTGCATTAATGTACTTGTATATCTTGTTATAAATAGGAATATATGTTAACTTTGTGTATGAGAATTATGTAATATAACCACCATAAACACTGACTTAGCGTTGAAAACCATAATTTTAATTAATATAAAAGCTGAATATATAGTAGAAATGAAACACAGTAAGTACAAATTAGACGAACTAATAGACAAACTAGGTTATAGAAACTGGCCTAAGCAGTATCATTTATTATGTAGACCTTATAAGTAAAAAAATATAAATGACTGCGTTCATAAGAAAACTGTTTCGTAAGTTTAATAAAACCGTATCAAAACGTTAACAGAAATTGTACTTTCATTCTAATAGTTATATATATAACAACCTGATTTTATGTACGTACAAGTTTTAAGTTAAAATTAAAACTTTCATATAATAACGAATGAAAAATATTAGCTATTACACGATTATATTTTTTTACGTAAAATTCATTTACAAAAGATAATCGTGAAAGTGTCTTTACTTAAAAAACAAACTCAGAAAAATACTAATCGGGCTTGGCGTCACTAAAAATTTTTTCATTAAACATGGCGCCGTATTTTGTAAAACGTTTTAGATTTAAACAAACTATTGCATTCAAATTTATTTACGAGAATACCTATCAAGAGTTTCTTATGTATGAAATTATTGCATTGACGCGTTTGTAAACCAAGTTAAATAAGTTTAATTGGTAATCGTTAAATTTTGTTTAATGAAAGCGTAACACACAAAAAACCTATTTCGGGTTGCTTAATATACTCGAATATTATTTAAACAAATAGGCTTGTTTCATACAAATAAATCGTGCTGTGAATTACAAAATACAAAAACTAGTTAAATAAAATAGTTTAGAGTATGTTGCCAATGTGTGTGTGTTCATTTTAAAATTATAAATTTAAAAATATTTGAAACGATAAAGACAATGACGCTTACCTTAAAATCCAAGAAGTGAACACGCAGAGAACGCAGCTACACATACATCACCTGCTTGATTAAAACTGATTAGGTCGGTAAAAAAATCAAACGCATTACAGCCAGCATATGAAGTTAGCATCACATATAGTGTACGTATTTTTTATGTTTCATCTCTCATGGCTAATTAGTGACACCATAATATTTATTGTAATAATAATTATCATAATAGTAGTGGTTATCGTTTATTATAAGTACAATATAAGCCAGATAATTACTTATGAATTGCAAATTGTGTGTGTGTGTGGTACACAAATATATAATTATAGATTCTAATATATTTATGCGTTTAAACATGATAATAGATAGATAAGTAAAATTACAATCACTAGAATTATTTATATCTGTGTTATTACATAAAACTGTGATACGTAAGGTCTGAGGTTTGATACCAGTCGTGCAGCATTCTATAGTAGTGTATAGCCTATAGAATATGGAAATGGCAATAGTACTTTCGTGTGCATGAAACCTCAGACTTTATTTATCAAATAGGTGCATATAAATAACAAATGAATAAATTAAAAATAACAAATATATTATAACAAAAATAAATAAATGAATTGTAAAGAAAACAAGAGGTTAAAAATGATATTTATACAAAGCTTTTTAAAACGGGAGTGACTCAAATAAAGAAAATAATGAAAATCAAAGTGTTTCATATGTATATAGATTTTCAAAAATTATTCACAAAAGTAAGTTTACTTCTTATTGTTTATTTCTTTCTTGTTGTCTTACCATTATTTTAACAAAGTAAATTAAATATCTTTATTATATTTAGAATATAATCATTTCTGGTAAGTTTGTTATTTCAGAACTAATGCATTTAATTAATTTGATAACGCAGACATATAGTAGGAAGAACATGTAATGTTTAATAATAAATTGTGAAGGAATTATGTCTTTTATCATTTTCCAAGAAGTGAAACACATGCTGAGATCACTTCTGTAATGATATGCCTAACAGTATTTCTGGTAATGCTTGCTTGTTACAGTAATAATTACAAAACAGATCCAGAAATTAAAAAGAAAATTAATAGTAAATTTAGTAAGCTCTTTGATTTGTCCAACAGATCTTGATTTAAGATTTTGTACTGGACAATACATTGATCAAACACAGAGGTGCTTTGTTCTTGTGACACTTTAGGTTTTATGTATTAAAAACATAATTTTTGTTTCTTAATTGAATGAATTACTTTATTTCACAACATAAAATTTATTATTATTTACTGAAGTCTTTGACTAAATAATGATTAACAGGTGTTATGTATTATAGTATAGACAATATTGCACTGTACAATAATTTTAAAAAGTTTATATATTCTTACTTCATCATGTAATGAAGTAAGTTTATATATTCTTACTTCATCATGTCATTATTAGTTCCACATCCCACTGTGGACATCGGCTTCCCTCAAGATTTTCCTCCAGACCAATTTTGCTATCCTTAGCCAATGTCCGCCAATTTTTCACCCCATGTACTTTCACATCTTCTAGGATTCCATTAATCCATCATAGTCTAGGGCTTCCACGTCCTCACTTTCCGTCTGGTGTGAATTTCATAATCCTCTTAAGAACATCCTAATAATTCATCCTCTGTACATGTTCCGTACAATCTCAGCCTAGCTATCCTAATTGATGTCACAATATCAGGTGATATATATATATATATTCAATCACTCTTTGCTACAGTCTGTTTCTTGATGTATATAATATATATTTTATAATGATTTTACCTCAAGAAGTTTTCTCCTTATTTGGAACATGTCTCGGGAAGATGGGAACACAATGCTTCCCGAAACATGTTCCAAATAAGGAGAAAACATCTTGAGGTAAAATCATTATAAAATATATATAACTCATAGACTTCTCTGTTGTACCTTATTCTTCACTCTCCACCTTCCCTAATGGGTCCATAAATTTTCCTAAGTATTTTCCTTTCAAAAGATGCAAGTCAAAACAGGTCACCCTGTATCAGTACCCATGTTTCACTTCCATACATCAGGACCGGTTTTATTAATGTCCTGTATAGTCTAGCTTTGATTTCGCAGTGTGGAAGTTGTGATTTAAAGTATTTCAGCAGCCCATAGTAGCATCTATTATCATTCTGAATTCTTTTACTTATCTCTCTTCATTTATATCATTGTTTTTATTTACCAAATACAAAAAACTTGAGATCCTTTCAAAGTTAAAATTCATAATGTTTAAATGTTGTGCTGATGGGTTACAAGTTCTCCTATTTTTTTACTATCATATATTTAGTTTTCTACTCATTTACCCTTAGCTCCATTTCCTCAGTTGAGTGGTACATTCCTACTTAGATCTTCCATTTTATGTAATTTATGTAACCAGATATACAAATCATGTAATCAATATCAGTTTAATCAGAGACTTAGCACACTAATACAAATTATACATTCCAGAATTAAACAGACGTTGATTCTGAAAATTGTATGTCTGGTTACAAAACATTTGGTACTTGCATTAACAGTAAAATCAGTTTATATTTATTATATTAAACGATATAAATTCGTGTTACAACTGGACAACATGCTACTGTTTGTTTACTATACAGTTTGGAAAATTAATATTGTTTTATGTTCGTAATATCTGAAATTATGAAATGGTGAATAAGTTGCATACAGAGAATATTTTAAGGAATTTGCACTAGCTAGTTACTAAACCAACCAATGTGTGTGTGTGTGTGTGTGTGTGTGTGTGTGTGTTTGATTTGTATATAATATTGATTGAAAATTATGTAATTTGAATTTCACTTGACCATGATCATGTTCATTTGCGCGTTCATTTTCATTTTCATGACCACTCATGAAATTAACTGTAAAAATAGACACAAATGCTTTAGACAGTAGGAAAATTAAAAAAAATATACGGTACCACAACACTCAAATGGATTCATTATAATTAATTATGTAATTATCAATAAGTACATTACAGTGTGATGTGCACATTACTACTACATGGAGGCCTGTTACAAATTCAAAGCCTATATCACTGGTCTACTTAAAAATATATAAAGTACTGTAATTAGATATAATTATATATATATATATATAATTTTTACAATTTATATTTATTTTACCTCAAGATGTTATATCACGAAGGCTGAGGATGAGAACATAGACGTTCTCGAAATATGTTCCAAATAAAGGAAAAATAACATATTGAGGTAAAATAAATATAAATTGTAAATATTATATATATATATATATATATATATATATATATATATATCAAGAAACGAACTGTAGCAGAAAGTGATTGTGTATATATATATATATTTAGTCACTTTTTGCTACAGTCCGTTTCTTGATATATATAATACATTTAATATTTATAATTAAATTTACCTCAAGATGTTATTTTTATCCTTTATTGGAACATGTTTCGGGTACTATCTTGTACCCATCCTCAGCCTTCCGGTTTTTTTGTCTGATGAAGTACATATGTTTTGTTGGTTGACTATTATTATTGTGGCTTCCTGTTGGCTTCTGGTATTTCAGATTGGTTTTATTGTGTGTGATTGTGGTGTATGTGTTAGTTTTTTGTGTATTTTCTATGTTGAGTGCTTTGAATATTGTGTCATGTTTTGTATTGATTTGTATTTGTTCAGGTATTAGTTTGTTTTCTGTTTTATGTTTGTATATCTGTAAATTTTCCCAAATGTTCATTATGGTGCCTTTGTGTGGTATATGTTTTATTAGTGTTACATTGGTTATGTCTGGGAATTCATGTCCTGTGTTTATTGCATGTGTGGCTAAATTGGATTTATATATTCCTGGTTTTTGTATGCATTTGGGTGTTCAAAATAACGTTTTTCAGCTGTTTTTTTGTTTGTCCTATGTAACATTTATTGCAATCTTGGCATTCAATTTTGTATATGCCGTTAGTTGTTGTATTATCTATGTTGTGTGAGCTATTTAGATTTTGTAATTTATTTTTATTAGTTTTGTATGCTATTTTTATATCTGTGTTTTTAAATAGTTTTGTTAGTTTTGTCATTTTATTATTTATGTATGTGAATGTGGCCCATTAATTTGAAAATCCTTACCACTGACAAATCGAAAAGAAATGGAAACTTGCTCGTCTTGACATGCGTCGCTAGTTTCATCCATAATTATCGAATAGTATTGGGAGTCTTTTAGAAACTTGATCGAATTTTGTAAGAATTCGTTAGCCATAATAGAACCTAGTTCATTTGTTATGTCGTGTGAATGTACAGAAAGCCATCTGTACTTTGTACGTTGAAGCCAAGAGGACAAATCGGAGTTATC
This sequence comes from Magicicada septendecula, assembly GCA_034769895.1. Taxonomy (NCBI): domain Eukaryota; kingdom Metazoa; phylum Arthropoda; class Insecta; order Hemiptera; family Cicadidae; genus Magicicada; species Magicicada septendecula. The sequence goes on along the minus strand of CM068367.1, from coordinate 1,421,049,462 downwards.
TTCAACAACTAACTTTAACAATGCATGATAATTAGAATGTTCATCTGTGTGACCACGGGTTGCTAACCCCTGAACCATGAGATAACGCAATGAAGATAACATTGTTAAGAGAGCTACTCTTGCAGATTTCATATCTCTCTCCTTACGTTTAGACATCAAAGACTGCACGTTCACACCTTTATCCACTGCACTTTTCCTAGTACAGCAGGACATATGAAAAACCGATTTTTACTTCCATGTTCCTTAACGAAATGGAAGTATGGTGATGGCAAAAAAAATCGTGTTAAAAAAAAAACAGAATCAAATAATGTTTCGCATACAGCCCTGAATTGTAGAGTTCTCAATGCCTATTGTTTTTGGTGAAGATCGGTTAAGGGAAAGGGGTCGTTTACCGGCAACGATTTATGTTTTAACAAGGGTAATTTTTTCATATGGCAAACGATATCAGCCGCAACTTCAAACAGAATCAAATAATGTTTCGCATACAGCCGTGAATTGTAGAGTTCGCAAAACTTGTTGTTTTTGGTGAAGATCGGTGAAGGGAAGGGGTAGTTTACCTGCAACATTTTATGTTTTAACAAGGGTAATTTTTTCTATGGCAAACGATAACAGCCGCAAATTAAAACAGAATCAAATAATGTTTTGCATACAGGCCTGCATTGTAGAGTTCTAAAGGCTTGTTGGTTTTGGTGAAGATCGGTTAAGGGACTAGGGTAGTTTACCAACAACATTTTATGTTTTAACAAAGGTAATTCTTTCTATGACGAACGATAACTGCCATAAATTCAAACAGAATCAACTACTTGTTTGCATACCATTTTGAATTATACAGAGCTCAAGATCTGTTGATTTTGTTGAAGATCGGTTAAGGGAAAGGGGTAGTTTACCAGCAACGTTTTATTTTTTAACAAGGATATTTTTGGCAAACGATAAGAGCCGCAAATTCGAACAGAATCAAATAATTTTTTGCATACAGCCCTGAATTATAGAGTACTCCAGACCTATTGTTTTTGGTGAAGATCGGTTAAGGGAAAGGGGTAGTTTACCAGCAACGTTTTTTTATCGAGTGTAATTTTTTTCTATGGCAAACGATAACAGCCGCAAATTCAAACAGAATCAAATAATGTTTTGCATACAGTGCTGAATTGTAAAGGACTCAAGGCCTATTGTTTTTGGTGAACATCGGTTAAGAGAAAGGGGTAGTTTACCGGCAACATTTTGTTTTAACATGGGTAATTTTTTATATGACGAACGATAACTGCCGTAAATTCAAACAGAATCAACTACCTTTTCGCATACCTTTTTGAATTATAGAGTACTCAAGGTCTGTTGATTTTGATGAAGATCGGTTAAGGGAAAGGGGTAGTTTACCAGCAACATATTATGTTTTAACAAGGGCAATTTTTTTATGACGAAAGATAACTGCCGTAAATTCAAAGAGAATCAAATAATTGTTTGCATACGTTCCTGAATTTTAGAGAACTCAAGGCCTATTGATTTTGGTGAAGATCGGTTAAGGGAAAGGGGTTGTTTACCTGCTACATTTTATTTATATATGTACTACATTATCGGCAACAAGGAAGTAGTTTCTTGTTAAAATTCCTTCCCGTCCTGTTTGGCCGTAGACCAAAGTTTTCTGCAAAAACAGACGTTTCGGCAATGCCATCGACTTCCATCATCAGTGAAAATCGAGTGCGATAACGTGAGGTGGTATACGTTAGTGACCACAGTACTGTGGTTAAGGCTGAAGCAGTAAGTAGAAAGAAGTAGTTTCTATGGAAATATTTCATTTCGAAAATGATTTTAAATATAAATCTTAGAACATGAAAGTCATGTATGGTTCTCCATACCTATATTTTCTATGACGAACGATAACTGCCGCACATTCAAACAGAATCAAATAATGTTTTGCATGCCTCCCTGAATTGTAGAGGACTCAAGACCTATTGATTTTAGTGAAGATCGATTATAGGAAAGGGGTAGTTTACCTGCAACGTTTTATGTTTTAACAACGGTAATTTTTTCTATGACGAACGATAACTGCCGTAAATTCAAACAGAATCAAATAATTTTTTACATATGTGCCTGAGTTGTAGAAGACTCAAGGCCTATTGATTTCGGGAAAAAATCGGTTACGCGGAAAGGGCAGTTTGCCAGAAAATTTTGTTGTTGTAACAAGAGTAAAGTACTTAATTTTGATAAATAAAGTATCCTGATAAGAAGATTTTAATAATCCACTGTAGAAACGTAGATGAAATATCTATAAATGGAGAGGCTAGTTGAACATGGTGGAGGTAATTTTCTATAAATGAAAATTGTAGTTGAAGGGGGAGGGGATAATTTTTATATGTGTACTACGTTATCGGCAACAAAGTAGTAGTTTTTGTTAAAATTCCTTCCTGGGCTGTTGGCCGTAGTCCAATGTTTTCTGGAAAACCAGACGTTTCGGCAGTGCCATCATCAGTGAAAATCGAGTGCGATAACGTGTGGTGGTATACGTTAGTGACCACAGTACTGTGGTTAAGGCTGTAATAATAAGTGGAAAGAAGTAGTTTCTATGGAAACATTTCATTTCGTAAATGATTTTAAACATAAATCTTAGAACATGGAAGTCATGTATGGTTCTCCATACCGATATTTCATGAGAAGCGAAACTTTGTAAGGCTTTGTTCCAAGAAGAAAACCCGACTTTCATGAATGCTTTTATCACCTCTTCGTCTTGTTTAGTTTTTTTCGCAAAAGGTCCACTGGAGGAAATAATTTTCTTAAACACAGAACAAAACACTTTATCACACTTCTTGTAGTATAAAATCCACTTATATTTGTCTTTCCACTGTTTTTGAAAAGAACGCCCACCAGCACCAGTTTTGTTTGTTTCTTTAGGTGCAGTAGTTGAATCCGAGCCACCTGAAGCACTATCTGCTGATGACGTTGTAGCCGAATCACTTTTTTCATTGCGAGCGAACAATGAATTTATCCATTATAATAAAACGAGTAGAGCAAATAAAAGAATTAAACTAACTTACACTTTTCCGTGTATTTAAACGTATATGTGATATGTGAGGAGCGGTAGTTTCTGGAAGGGAGGATTCGCGAGGCCGTGCTTGCATGGGCCAACGCGCCGTAAAGATTGGCATAATCCTTTTTAAGCCTTTGAAGAGTATGGAAAAATACGCAAAAGGAGTAAGGCCGTACCGGTACGTCATATGTAATGTTTCGCAACAGATTTTTTTTTTTTTTTATATATTTGCTCTGCGATCTCATTCAGCTGTTTATGATGACGTTCAAGTGTTGTGGCGAGGATGGCCAGAGCCTGGAATGCGTTTGTGGGCGGAACGTCCTGCCACAGCTGTTTTATCTCGTGAAACGCTAGTACCGCGTAAACGGAAGTACCGTGGTAAAGTCCCTGCCCAAACCAAACTTTATATCCCCCCCTATCGGCTCTATGAAAAAATCGGGCCCTTCTATCATTTAAGAAATACGACGAAAGATTAGAATTTTTCCCCCATTATTTCTTTTAATTTTCTTTTTTTATTTTTCTTCTCCCTTTTATGTGTGGGTGCTGAGCACCCCCATAAAAATTCTGGGGGGTGCTCGAGCACCGGAGCACCTTCGGAGTCGGCGCCCCTGGTCTAGGGTAGGAGAGAGAATAATGCAGGTTCAAAGTGGACTGAAGACAGGAAGAAGAGATACAGTGAAAAGATGAAAGAATATTGGAGAAAAAGGAAAGAACAAAGAATATAGAATTGAAATTGGCATGTGGTCCTCAGATAGCCAATAAAAAGAAAAAAGAAAATGGCAGTAGAGAATGCATCCAGCCTTATGTCAGTTTCGTGGAAAATTTTAATTAACTCTGGATTTCGTTGTCCATGACGTGTCCGTTACTTAACTAAGTATAATTCACTATCGACTCGGAACACAAAGTTTTGTATAGGTAAAAACGTAAAAGTTTTACCTTATAGCGTGAACCGGGTTTCACTTTTAAAAAGCTTCTTCACAGGCTGCCGCTGGGGCACTGTCCGTCTTGTTGTTGGCGACGGTATCGACTTTTGAAAGATCGATGTTGTGTATGTGGGGTGTGATATGTTCGAATAATGCGTGTGATTTGAATTGTGTCTGTTCGTTTAGGATATCTTTTAATGTGTTTTCGTGTGTTTGTATATTTCCAGTTGTTCTAGAGTATCTAGTTTTCGCCCTTTTGTGTGTACGTTTAGAATGTCCATGTTATTGTCGATGTTTTTGTATGTGTGGTTTGCTTCAATGATGTGGTTTGCAAAGGTGGATTCTGTAATGGAGTACTGAATCACCAAAGGTGGTGTACTGTAGTGGAATAGTGGAGTGGTGGTGGAGGTGGATTGCAACAAATTCTACATAGGCCAGACAGGATGTATCTTCTGTTCCCCATATCTAGGATTAATCACATCAACTGAAAACCGTGATCACAGTAACCGAGGTTTAAGTTTGTTAATTAAATAAAAGTAATTAAATTAAACTAATCAGTTAATGAATCCAATTAAAGTAAATAGTTGTTGAAATAAAAAATTAAGTATCGCATATTAAGTTAAGTGTTGAGTTAATTAAATTAAAATAAGGTGTAAATTAAATAAGTAGAGGAATTAACCATAAGTAATAGAAAACCACGGCCTTCCCAATGACGTCACCAGTCACGGTAGCAGTGGACAAACCGCGATAGCGCGCCGCACGCACGGAAGGGGAGGGTGATGAGTTACTTCCCGGCCAGTCATGCCTTTTGATTACATGTTCGCACGCTTTTCTGCTTCTAAGCCACCTTTACTTTGCTCAGTCCGCCTTAAAACGCTATCCTGTGTCCTTTGGCCTCGCTCCATTGTCCATTATTTATCAGACTGCCCGTCCGTGTACGATAAGAAACGTCTTCCTCGAATACTAGATATTGAGCTTTGAAATACGTCTTCATCGGTTATCTTCTGTTTGACTTCAGATTCGTTAACTACGTGAGGTATTTGGGGCGTTACGATCATTCTTCGTTCGAAGACTCTCGCCAACGTAACATGTGATAGATTGTCATCACTTGACCGCGTTACGCCGTGTGTAAAAACAATAGAGCGCGCTCTTGTTGAGTGATTCGTGTACCACGGGCACTGCAGTGGTGACGAGTCAGTTAACAGTGACAAAACAAATAATAAATAAAGCAAATAATACAACTGTTGTCACTGTTAATTTAGATTTTATTGGCCAAAACTTACAACAATAAAAACGATGGATAATTACACATTTTGTATTTTATATTTTTTCGTTTTTTATTTCATTTTACGGAATTTTTTTCTTTTCTTTTTAAAATTTTCTTCTTCTAAATCTTCACTGTAGATTTTATAGTTTTCTCCTTTTTACTTCCATATTCCTTAAGGAATGGAAGTATGGTGATGGCAAAAAAAATCGTGTTCGAGATTATTGCAGATTCTGATTCTACTACACTCAAAACATGAAAAAAAGTCGTTTTCCGAAAAGTGTCTGTGTGTCTGTCTGTGTGTCTGTCTGTCTGTGTGTCTGTCTGTCTGTCTGTCTGTAGATTTTTTTTCTATGGCAAACGATAACTGCCGCAAATTCAAACAGAATCAAATAATTTTTTGCATACAGCCCGGTTTTGCAGAGTTCTCGCGACCTATTGTTTTTGGTGAAGATCGGTTGAGGGAAAGGGGTAGTTTACCTGCAACGGTTTTTTTTTTAGCAAGGGTAATTTTGTTTGTTTGGCAAACGATAACAGCCGCAAATTCAAACAGAATCAAATAATGTTTGGCATACAGCCCTGAATTGTAGAGTTCTCAAGACCTATTGTTTTTGGTGAAGATCGGTTAAGGGAAAGGGGTAGTTTACCTGTAACGTTTTATGTTTTAACAAGGGTATTTCCTATGGCAAACGATAACAGCCGCAAATTCAAACAGAATGAAAAGATTATTTGCATACAGCCCTAAATTGTAGAGTTCTCAATACCTTTTGTTTTTGGTGAAGATCGGTTAAGGGAAAGGGGTAGTTTACCTACAACGTTTTTTTAGCAAGGGTATTTTCTATGGCAAACGATAACAGCCGCAAATTCAAACAGAATCAAATAATTTTCTGCATACAGCCCTGATTTGTAGAGTACTCAAGACCTATTGTTTTTGGTGAAGATCGGTTGAGGGGAAGGGGTAGTTTACCAGCAACGTTTTTTATCATGCGTATTTTCTATGGCAAACGACAACTGCCGCAAATTCAAACAGAATCAAATAATTTTTTGCATACAGCCCTGATTTGTAGAGTACTCGCGACCTATTGTTTTTGGTGAAGATCGGTTGAGGGGAAGGGGTAGTTTACCTGCAACGCTTTTTTTTATCAAGGGAAATTTTTTTTTTTTTGGCAAACGATAACAGCCGCAAATTCAAACAGAATCAAATAATGTTTCGCATACAGCCCTGAATTGTAGATTTCTCAAGACCTATTGTTTTTGGTGAAGATCGGTTGAGGGAAAGGGGTAGTTTACCTGCAACGTTTTTTTAACAAGGGTATTTTCTATGGCAAACGATAACAGCCGCAAATTCAAACAGAATCAAATAATGTTTTGCATACAGTCCTGATTTGTAGAGTACTCAAGACCTATTGTTTTTGGTGAAGATCGGTTAAGGGGAAGAGGTAGTTTACCTGCAACGTTTTTTTATCAAGCGTATTTTCTATGGCAAACGATAACAGCCGCAAATTCAAACAGAATCAAATAATTTTTTGCATACGTCCCTGAATTGTAGAGGTCTCAATGACTTTCGATTTTGGTGAAGATCGGTTAAGGGGAAGGGGTAGTTTACCTGCAACCTTATACGTTTTAACAAGAGTAAAGTACTTGAAAATTTATTTAAACTTTTTGAAACAATGGTAATTGTTAAAAATAAAATAATTTTGTTGCCAGGCAATAAAATTATAATTTTTTCATTTTAATGTAATATAATATTTTTCATTTAATACAGCAATAAAAAGGCAGGTAAGGCACAGCCTGGCTGTTTGGCTGAAAATGATTTTAAATATAAATCTTAGAATATGGAAGTCATGTATGGTTCTCCATACCGATATTTACTTCCATGTTCCTTAAGGAAATGGAAGTATGGTGATGGCAAAAAAATCGTGTTCGAGATTATTGCAGAATATGATTGTACTACACTCAAAACATGAAAAAAAGTCATTTTTCGAAAAGTGTCTGTGTGTGTGTGTGTGTAGATTTTTTTCTATGGCAAACGATAACAGCCGCAAATTCAAACAGAATCAAATAATTTTTTGCATACAGCCCTGATTTGTAGAGTACTCGCGACCTATTGTTTTTGGTGAAGATCGGTTGAGGGAAAGGGGTAGTTTACCGGCAACGGTTTTTTTTATCAAGGGTAATTTTGTTTGTTTGGCAAACGATAACAGCCGCAAATTCAAACAGAATCAAATAATGTTTCGCACGCCGACCTGAATTGTAAAGTTCTCAAGATCTGTTGATTTTGGTAAAGATCGGTTAAGGGAAAGGGGTAGTTTACCAGCAACGTTTTATGTTTTAACAAGGGTATTTTCTATGGCAAACGATAACAGCCGCAAATTCAAACATAATCAAATAATGTTTTGCATGCTACCCTGAATTGTAGAGTTCTCAAGATCTTTTGTTTTTGGTGAAGATCGGTTAAGGGAAAGGGGTAGTTTACCTGCAACGTTTTATGTTTCAAAGGGTATTTTCTATGGCAAACGATAAAAGCCGCAAATTCAAACAGAATCAAATAAGTTTTTGCATACAGCCCTGATTTCTTGAGTGCTAAAGACCTGTTGTTTTTGGTGAAGATCGTTTAAGGGAAAGGGGTAGTTTACCTGCCACGTTTTTTGCTTTATCAAGGGTATTTTGTATGGCAAACGATAACAGCCGCAAATTCAAACAAATCATATAATATTTTGCATACAGCCTTGAATTGTAGAGTTCTCAAGACCTATTGGTTTTGGTGAAGATCGGTTAAGGGGAAGGGGTAGTTTACCGGCAACGTTTTTTTTTATCGGGGGTAATTTTACTTCCATGTTCCTTAAGGAAATGGAAGTATGGTGATGGTGGTTTTGGTGAAGATCGGTTAAGGGAAAGGGGTAGTTTACCAGCAACGTTTTATGTGTTAACAAGGGTATTTTCTATGGCAAACGATAACAGCCGCAAATTCAAACAGAATCAAATGATGTTTTGCATACAGCCCTGTTTTGTAGAGGTCTCAATACCTATTGGTGTTGGTGAAGGTCGGTTAAGGGAAAGGGGTAGTTTACCTGCAACATTTTATTTTTTAACAAGGGTAATTTTTTATATGACGTACGATAACTGCCGTAAATTCAAACAGAATCAACTACGTTTTTTGCATACCTTTTTGAACTAAAGAGAGCTCAAGGTTTGTTGAAGATCGGTTAAGGGAAAGGGGTAGTTTATCAGCAACGTTTTATGTTTTAAAAAAGGTAATTTTTTTTATGACGAACGATAACTGCCGAAAATTCAAAGAGAATCTAATAATTTTTTGCAAACTTTCTTGACTTGTAGAGTGCTCAAGGACTGTTGATTTTGGTAAAGATCGGTTAAGGGAAAGGGGTAGTTTACCTGCAACATTGTATGTTGAACCAAGAGAAATGTTTACATGACGAATGATAACTGCCGCACATTCAAACAGAATCAAATATGTTTTTGCTTGCATCCCTGAATTGTGGAGGACTGAAGGCCTGTTGATTTTGGAGAAGATCGGTGAAGATAAAGGGGTATTTTACCTGCAACGTTTTATGTTTTAACAAGAGTAAAATACATCATTTTGATAAACAAAGTAAATCATAATAATCCACTGCAGAAACGTAGATGAAATATCTATAAATGAAGAGGCTAGTTGAACGGGGTGGGGGTAATTTTCAATTAATGAAAATTATAATTGAAGAGGGAGGGGCGAAAATTGTATATGTGTACTACGTTATCGGCAACAAAGAAGTAGTTTTTGTTAAAATTCCTTCCCGGGCTGTTTAGCCGTAGTCCAATGTTTTCTGCAAAACCAGACGTTTCGGCAGTGCCATCGACTTCAATCATCAGTGAAAATCTAGTGCGAAAAAGTGAGGTGGTATACGTTAGTGACCAAAGTACTGTGGTTAAGGCTGAAGCAATAGAAAGAAGTAGTTTCTATGGAAATATTTCATTTCGAATATGCTTTTAAATATAAATCTTAGAACATGGAAGTCATGTATGGTTCTCCATACCGATATTTTACATCCATGTTCCTTAAGGAAATGGAAGTATGGTGATGGGAAAAAAATCGTGTTTGAGAGTATTGCAGATTCTGATTGTACTACACTCAAAACATGAAAAAAAGTAATTTTTCGAAAAGTGTGTGTGTGTGTGTGTGTGTGTGTCTGTCTGTGTGTGTGTGTCTGTAGATTTTTTTTTGGCAAACGATAACAGCCGCAAATTCAAACAGAATCAAATAATTTTTTGCATACAGTCCTTACTTGTAGAGTACTCAAGATCTATTGTTTTTGGTGAAGATCGGATAAGGGAAAGGGGTAGTTTACCTGCAACGTTTTATGTTTTAACAAGGGTATTTTCTATGGCAAACGATAACAGCCGCACATTCAAACAGAAACAAATAATTTTCTGCATACAGCCCTGAATTGTAGAGTTCTCAAGACTTATTGTTTTTGGTGAAGATCGGTTAAGGGCAAGGGGTAGTTTACCAGCAACTTTTTTTTTATCAAGGGTAATTTTTTTCTTATGGCAAACGATAACAGCCGCAAATTCAAACAGAATCATATAATGTTTTGTATACAGCCCTGAATAGTAGAGTTCTTAAGACCTGTTGGTGTTGGTGAAGATCGGTTAAAGGAAAAGGGTAGTTTACTTGCAACATTTTATGTTTTAACAAGGGTAATTTTTTCTAAGACGAACGATAACTGCCGTAAATTCTAATAGAATCAACTACATTTTTGCATACCTTTCTGAATTATAGAGTGTTCAAAGTCTGTTGATTTTGTTGAAGATCGGTTAGGGGAAAGGGGTAGTTTATTAGTAAAGTTTTATGTTTTAACAAGGGTAATTTGTTTTATGACGAACGATAACTGACGTAAAGTCAAAGAGAATCATATTCTTTTTTGCATGATGTCCTGAATTGTGAAGAAGTGAAGGCCTGTTGATAGTGTTGATTTTGGTGAAGATCGGGTAAGGGAAAGCGGTAGTTTACCTGCCACTTTTCATGTTTCAACAAGAGTAATTGTTTCTATGACGAACGATAACTGCCGCACATTAAAACACAATCAAATAATGTTTTGCATGCATGCCTGAATTGTAGAGAACTCAAGGCCTGTCGATTTTGGTGAACATAGGTTAAGGGAATGGGGTAGTTTACCTGCAACATTTTATGTTGTAACAAGAGAAATGTTTCCATGACGATCGATAACTGACGCACATTCAAACAGAATCAAATATTTTTTTGCATGCATCCCTGAATTGTAGAGAACTGAAGGCCTATTGATTTTGGTGAAGATCGGTTAAGAGAAAGGGGTAGTTTACCTGTAACGTTTTATGTTTTAACAAGAGTAAAGTACTTAATTTTGATAAACAATGTATCCTGATAAGAAGCTCATAATAATCCACTGTAGAAACGTAGATGAAATATCTATAAATGAAGAGGCCAGTTGAACGGGGTGGGGGTAATTTTCTATTAATGAAAATTATAGTTGAAGAGGGAGGTGAGAATTTTTTATATGTGTACTACGTTATCGGCAACAAAGAAGTAGTTTTTTTGTAAAAATTCCTTCCCGGGCTGTTTATTTACAAAGATTGTATTGCAACCACTAACACACAATTATACTTTCCAATTAACGCGCTTTCAAGCTTCACGGCTCATCTTCAGATGGAATACAACAACTACCTAGAAACCTTTACCCCTTTATATATCTTATCTACAACCCGGAAGCGTCAACTTGACATAAACAAACATAGCAGGTAAACACGCTTGTTACGCCTTAGCCAGCAATCACCGGAGTCACCACTGGCGGTATGTAAACTTAACTGTAAGGATTGTAGTAAACTGTACATAGTCGAAACGGGCCGTAAGTTTGAGTGTAGACTGGCGGACTGTAAAAGAGGGGAAGGAAATAGGACATCCAGTTCACTATATGCTAGGCATTTTGTTGAAGAAAACCATAAGTTTGTTAATCCGTTAGAGGAGTATAAAATTATAAAGGTTGAAGATGATTCGGTGGAAAGAAAGTTGAGAGGAGAACTTGAAATACTAAAGAAGAGAGAAAAAGGATTTAAAAAGTTTAATTAATTCAAAGATAAAATTTGATAATGATGATTTATTTTACAACATATTAAAGAAGAGAGAAATGTAGAACATAAAGGTTGGTAGCAGTCTAATACTTAGTGGTTGGAAAAGTACCAGGTCATAATAGAAAGTTACCAGGCAACAATAGAAAAGTACTGTGACAAGGGGTGGTGACTTGGTATAGTCAATAGAAATAACTAACTCAATATAAATTAGAACATTAGTTCCCAAAGTGGGGTTCGCGACAATGTTTCAAGGGGCCCACAGACACTTTTAAGAAAAATTAGAATATAACTTACCGTAATTTTCTCCGATTTTTTATGCTCTAAAATCTAAATTTTAGAATCTTAAAACAATTAGTAGAAAATTCCAGGGTATTTTTTTCTTAAACTAATTGTAATTGTAAAGGTAATTTTAAACTAATTGCTTCAATAATCTCTTTAAATCATGTCGTGTAGCAGATCTGTTTGTCAGCCGAACTGACTATACCTCTCTCTTACACTACAAGAAGAAGATTCAGTGGCAGTCACAATCTAGCTGACTTCTGTTTATATGTAATGATTGATTATTCTGTACTCGTAAAAAAAGCTTTGAAGCGTTTAATTGTGTTTCTCTCTACTTATTTGTGTTAAACCGCATTCTCCCTGCTCTTGTACTTGAAGTTAAAGTTAAGATATAAAAATAAACTTCATGTCGAGAGTTTTATGAAATTATTAGACACTAAACCCAATATTGCAGAGCTAATTGTTCAGAAACATTTTCATTGTTCACACTAAACTATGTTTGATATCATTAGTATTATAACTTTGCAAGTTAAGAGAATTTTGATTGTAATAAATTTTAATTAAAATATAAGAGTTTCTATCATATTTACTCTTTGTTTTATTTCAGAACTCACATGGGGTCCGTGAAGTCCTTTAATTACTTTTCAAATTATTTGTGTGGTCCGCGGACTGAAAAGTTTGGGCACCACTGGTATAGGAAATATAGCATAACTATAATTAATCTAAATAAATGTTTGTCTGTAGTGGTGTGCAACAGTGTTATTTCTGATTGCGATTGTAACCACTAACACAAGTTTATTAATTAAATTAAATAGTTGCTGAGGTATAGTAATTAAAAGGTGAAAACATTTGTAAGTTAGTGTATGTTTATTTGTAATAACGACTTATTAACGGTAGGTAGCGCTCCGTTCGTAATTCAATTAGTACAACGAGTTAACCTTGAACAACGATACCACGTGGGCCGGATTACATTCCAAATGACGATTCTAATTATATTGACTTTCTCCTTCAACAGAAACGTTCCTCTGCCTGCTGCACGTTCCTTTGCTGAATAATCAGAAAACTGAATTACTCCAGACATGACTAGTCCACTGAAACTAAAGCATGCGGCTGAAATTAAGCTGAAGAAGGCGAGCGCAGTGTTTGCTGTTACAATTGCTAGAAATAACAAACATTACGTATGTACTCAAACAACCAACCTCTGAACAACAAGAATAATAATTCTGAATTTAAGCATAACCAACTACCAACTTATCATTTCAATTGTTAAGAAAAATTATCATTCAGAATTCAATTGATATTCTTACGACTGTCTCACTGATCGTCGTATGGTACAGTGGAAAACAAAATACAAGACACCAATGACGTTACTAATCACCAGCTTTAATTAATCACAAATACAGTTTATAATCAACTTGTACAATAACTCGATAATAATGTCAGCTAATAGAGTCCCGCACAATTATAACACAATAACACTTCGCCACAGTATTTCAAACCTCACATTAATAAATCGCCACTTAAACTCACTGAGTAATCGCCGAGGTAATAATGACTGACAGTCGTTGTATGCTTATATTTATACCCCGCTGAGGTGCCAGATTAATCGGGCGCTTTCTGGATGACGTGTTGAGCAAACTGTGTATTACAGGCGCTCTAGATTCCACTAGAAACCGTACTAACTGTCTGGCCTTGAACATAGTTCGCCGACCGGTACAGTCTGGAATAGTCTCGATTGTTGGTGCATGATAAGTGTCACGTAATTGTCTTTCATCTCAAACTACCAGCAGTATGTACACACACACACACACACACACACACACACACACACACACACACACACACACACACACACACACACACACACACACACACACACACACACATTACGGCTCGGCTCTTCTAGGATAGCCAAGATACGTATAGAACGTTCCGTATTACGTAAAATATTTGTTTACAAGACTATCGTGTATACTTAAATTTTCTAATATTCCTCTTCATCGTAACGATACAATTTTACTTTTAATATTCCGCTTCTTTTTACGTATAAAAAGTTATAACGACAGCACTTTAAAACAAGTGAACCCTTTTAAATATCTGCTGTGTGCTGTAAGCTATGAGTCTGAATATGATATAAGAGAGAACATAAATAAATTTAGGAATATTTGTGGTACGATTCATAGAAATCTTAGAAATAAAACAAGACACAGCGCAAGGATTAATTTCTATAAGACAATTCCAATACCCACATTGACATATGCGAGTGAGGCGTGGGTCATGACAAAAAAGGAATGCGGCAAGATTCAGAGTGCTGTCTTCAAATAATTTAAACTATACATTGCAAAATAGAATAAGGAATGAGGATATGAGACAAGAATTCAAAGAAGACGACATAAATTTGTCATACCTAAGCCGAAAGGCCCCTATTTTAGGGCGCAGGAGATTTGCTCTCACCCTTTTCTTTCTGAGATAGGATTTGGTGACTTTATAATTTCGGAATATTTGTCTTAGAAATAATACATGACACAGCACAAAAATTAAATTTTATAAGATAATAGCAATACCCATGTTGATTTATGCGAGTGAGGCGTGGATCATAACAAAAATGGAAAGCGGCAAGATTCAGAGTGCTGAAATGCAGTTTATTTGAAATACTTTAAATTATACATTGCAAGATAGAATAAGGATTGAAGATATAAGAGCAGAACTCAAATTAAAGGTCATAAATGAAATTATTTCAGCTTACACAAGACAATGATGGGATCACCTGAAAGAATGACAGAGGATCGATTGCCGAAAGCCGCACTTAACTACAAAGCCATTAGTAGAAGAGACGTAGGTCGTGCGAGGATGAGATGGGTGCCCGAACAGGTTTACATAACGAAGAAGAAGAAGAAGAAGAAGAAGAAGAAGAAGAAGAAGAAGAAGAAGAAGAAGAAGAAGAAGAAGAAGAAGAAGAAGAAGAAGAAGAAGAAGAAGAAGAAGAAGAAGAAGACTCTATAATCGTTTTTTTGACATGTTTAGACTCGATATGTTTAAAACATGGAAATCTTATGTTGACCAAGAAATATTTCTGAAAGCAATGTTTTTAAACTCCATTTTGTACCCAGATGATAGGTAATAATTCAGAACATCGAGGATAAACTTTAAAAAATCAATGTACCATGTTGTCCGTGATTATCTATGCCTGTCCTGTTTAGGGATATATTGCTCCCTGTCATAGATCGGCGCTCCAGCGCGTTCTCGACCGGGAACTTAAGCCCGCGTGTTTTTCCCCGGAGGTATTCTTGTCGTCTTTTGAGGAGAGAACTAGGTGTCCGCTCTTTTCCTTGAGACCCCTGGAGCGTAGATTCTATGGTCGAACAGCTTGTGTGACCCATAATTCCATCATCGCTGGACTCGGTAACTATACTCCAAGGCCAGGTGAGTCTTGGAAGCGACCCCGTTTACTAGCCCCGGTGGTGTAATCTACCAACGAGGGCCGCTTCAGGCCCTCCATTAATTAGGAAAAGTATAAACTGAACTCAATCCGACCCAGCGGCAGGGGCTCTAACTAAGAGTCGAGACACTGCACAACTCGTGACTCGCGCCTTGCGCGAGAATCGCAACCCCCCCCCCCAAGAGTCATCCCGGCCTGTAGAGCTCCTCAAGAAGAAGATGAAGAAGATTATTTATAACAAAAAATATTTTTTGTTAAATTAAAATTTACCGCTTTTATTCATAGCCAAATGGTATTTTGTTTATGAAACATTGCTATAAAATACGGAGATATTATATTTAGTTTATAACAAACCACTAACCATTTTCCTTATAGGAAAATATTTGGCTTGTTTTTTTATAAAAGAAATATAATAACTCAGTCATTTTATATTCCAGTTTTATAAAAAGATATCATTGGGTTACGAATAAAAGGGTTAATTTTTATGTAAAAAGATATTTTTGTGAAACTTTTTAAGATAAACCTAGTTAAAACTTAACACTTTTCGTAAAACTTATTTTGCTTTGTTTTTTGGTTTGTTTAGTAGTACTTTACTTTGTACCTGTACCGAATTGCATCTCCACATCTCATTTCGTTCAGCAGTAATTAATTTTTTTATGAAAACACATTTAGATGTATAGACGGAAAGCAAAGCATTTTCGCCCTACGTTGACTGGACATTTTCCCTTCAGTTTAATGACTAGAGTCGCTTCCCAAAGTTTAGCAGCGTCTTCTGAAAACACTCTGTAAAACTAAACGAGGGAAGCGAGTTCTCAGTTTTAACTAGACCGTTTAACATTTTTCTGTCTGTCAACTTGTTTGGAATATGTCTCACGAAAACATCTGTACACATCAACCCATTTTTGTAAGACTTAGCATGCACATCCGTACTTTTACACTATTGAACCCTATTGTTTTTAAGATTGATGGCCCAAACAATAGGGGAGCGGAAAACAAAAATGTGATGATGAAAATTGTGACAAAACCCCGTTTAGGATATCAGATGAAAGGGAATTTATCTAAAATCTGCAAGTAGTGATTATTTTTTTGTAAATTCAGAATTTTCGGATTCCAAAGCCCAAAAGTTGGTCAAAATTTTGATAAAATTGCAAAAATTCGTAGGAGCAACCAAATAATTGGGAATTTAAAACAAAATCTGAATATAGTTTTCAGCTTCCGAAATTTACTAATTTTGTAACTTCAAGGACAAAAAACGTCCAAAATTTTGATAAAATTCCAAAATCCATATTAAGAGAGTTTTAACCAAAATCTCAATATAATTTACAGTTTTAGGCATTTGAAAATTTTGAAAAGATATAATATTGATATTTAGCTAATAATAAACGTATGTTATTTACAATAGTGAGCGAATTCTGCACCTTGAGGAGGTTAATAGTCATGTAACTAAATAAAAAATGTTAGTAGACTTAAAACGTTCTGTGTGTAAAATATAATCTTTATTTTTTTTAAATTCCTGTCCTGTTC
The DNA here is from genome assembly GCA_034769895.1 of Magicicada septendecula. Taxonomy (NCBI): domain Eukaryota; kingdom Metazoa; phylum Arthropoda; class Insecta; order Hemiptera; family Cicadidae; genus Magicicada; species Magicicada septendecula. Next base: position 1,421,032,912 of record CM068367.1, on the reverse strand, counting down.
ATGAAAAAACGTTATTTTACTATGGTGTATTTCTTAGTTTATGTATTAAGTGCTGGAAACTTTTCATTAAATCATTTTTAACAGTTTACATTTTAACAGTGTACATAATTCTTTGCAGTTTCAATAACCATGTCTATTATATTATAGTATGCTATAATACTATACACGCTATTATCCTAACGTATACTATATATACTACACATTATAATTATTATAAGAAAATGTGATAACAATAATTCATAAATATAAAGACAACTAAGAATTGGAAACAATAAATGTTTAACTTCTTAAAGACAAACTGGGTAGACCATATTCTCCATTAATATAAGATACAAGAATATAAATTAAAATGGATTTTACATATTATATTAGCAATTAATACATTCCTTTTGCAGATATATTTATTTTACTATATTTGCACCTTACGCATGTTTTGCAGAAAAATAAATAGTATTTTCATAAATATGCCATAAATACTTTTATAAATTTAAGCTATTATTATACTTAAACTTCTGAAGGTGTAGATTATTTCTGTGAAACTTGCGTTAAGGTGAAAATGTGTTGATATACATGCATACAAAATTTATTGTTTAGGCCTACTAATATATTAAATAACATTCAATTCCTGTAAGAATCTCTAGCATCAAGAGGTACTTTCAAAGAAAAGATGGAAAAAAGGATTTATATACTACACAAGTGAAAGAAAATTTAAATTAAAAAATATATAATCAGGCCTAATGATCTGTCGATAGGCCTTTATGATTCAGAAATAGTAAGAGATGCTGATGCTGATGATGATGATGATGATGATGATGATGATGATGATGACACTGATGACGACGGTTGTGGAAAATCATAGAGCATAAATTAATGGTTGAAAATATTACTCAAGATATAATTTTGTGCAAGCCTTGCAGTGTCATTTATCAACAGAATTATAACACTAATCTAATATAAATTATGCTTTAGTGGTACCATAAATTAGGCCTAAAACTCAAAACCTTTCTTTTATGCTGTAATACCTACATTTTTATTTATGCTACTTTTTAATATATTTCAGCTTTTCACCATTCAATGGAATAGACTATAATGATAATCAGGTCTTGTAAGAATAGAAAAGTTTGAAAATATAGGCTTTTCAACAGTGAATGAGTGCTTAATGAAACACCCAATACCTGCATTCGTGTGCCCAGCGATTATGCCCTTATTTTCAGAAGATAATTTGAAATGTTTAACATGAGAAGGATTATTTTTAAAAACTTTATTTCTTTTGCCTCAGTATATCAATCAATCTGTTCTAAATAGCTGACTTTTTTAAATAAATGTAGCTATTTAGAACACGAATATCAAAATCCAGTGTGTCTGTATTTCTACAGTTATAACTACAAAATTTTTCTGTGCATTAAATAAACTTTAAGTAGTCTTTTGGAACACAAATTTGATAACATTATAGACATTTTTTTATAACAATAAAATGCTTATTGCATGGGAGCTATGAATGGCTACACTCGGGATATTTGTACTACATATTGTGTAATCAGTCAAAATCAGAACAAAATCTAAATGTGATTCCTGCTTTCGACAGGGCTTCCATCAGCTAAGAGGTGAAGGTCAGTTATATTTTTTTGGCACAATGTTATTCATGCAATCATATAGAAAAGACATTTCACCTCATTAACCCCTTTACTAGAGACAGAGAAATCACGCATTAATCTTTGTGACAAAGACATATTATAAAACTGTTAACCTCAACATCATGAAAACGAAAGCTTTACTAATAAAAATATTATACTGGGGTGTATGGAAGCAAGTAATTGAGGTAGTAGTACTAAGCAAACAAGTAAGCAAGTAAATGGTGGTAGGAAAACAGGATACTGGAAAACCAATGAAAGTAAATAGATCAAATAAAAAGCTAACTCATATGACAGCAATAATCCTGTATTTAAAATGAATTCGCTTAAACAGTTCCAGTATCCGAGTACTATATCAAAATGGAGTGGAATATAAACTGGATTTGAAAAAGGATGACAATTCAACAGGAATGTACGAGCATTTGAAAGAAGTAGTTTCTGCAGCAAAAGAAAGACATGAGTTGAAGATCAGAGGAAAAGATTAAAATACAAGATTTTGAATGATTTAGAAGACATCCTTAGAAAGAAGAAAGAATGTTTAAAATGGCTGCTGGATAATCAGGGCGAATCAAAGGAAGCATATGTGCATCTGACACAAATAGGTGAGATTGGGTTTGAGGTAGAAAAAGTAAACAATGGGACCAATCATGTAGAGTATGCAACAATTACCAATTTGTATATCAATTTATATATACAACAAGTGAATACAAGATCAGTGGCATGATTGAAATATGGCCGGGGGGGGGGGACAATCAATTTGGGTTCATACAAACAAAACAAACAGAATTATCACTGTTGCACACCACTATAGAAACATTATTCCGATTAGCGCTTTCAAGCTTCTCAGCTCATCGTCAGATCGGAATTAAGTAGAAGAGGGTAAAACCTTTCACACCCCTACCCCTCCACTGACCACATACAACAATGTCCCTTCCCAACCTCCGAGCCCTGTCACCCCCGTCTGTACAGTTACATATTTTTCTAGCACATTCATTGTGTTTATGCGAGTATGTGTGTGTGTGTGTGTGTGTCCATTCTTTTTAAAACCTACGTCTTACCGCCTTTCTCATTCACACTTGTAGGCGCGGTCACTCACCCTTATTTCAAAATCATCCATATAGTCCTATGCAATTTAATTCTTAATGTTATCTATCCGCCCTCTGTCTTTTACTTTTTAATTATACATGTATTATAAAATATTTCTTCATTATCAAATTTAGTTTTAGTATTCAGTGAATTGTGTAACCCTTTTTCTCTTTCTTTCAATATTTCTAACTCCTCCCTAAGCTTCCTTTCAACTGTGTTATTTACTACTTTTACAATTTCATAGTCTTCCAAAGGATTAACAAACTTATGATTCTCTTATACGAAATGTTTTGCACATAACGCATTCGTTGTTCTATTACCTTCTCAACGTTTGTGGTCAGACAACCTGCATACGAATTTGTCAGTGGGGGGTGGGGGTGTGAAGGGTTTTACCCTCTTCTTCTACTTAATTCTGGTCTGACGATCAGCTGGGAAACTTAAAAGCGCTAATCGGAATAATTTGTCTATAGTGGTGTGCAACTGTGATAATTCTGTTTGTGATTATAACCACTAACACAACTTTCTTCATTACAAGCAAACAAGTTAAGCTAATCAACATTACTATCTTTAAAGTGGTAACATCCTGAATTCAACTCCATTAAAGTAAAGGGTAATAATACAACAAAAATACATGTTATTAAGAAAAATGTTTAGAATATACTTATTAACTGAACTGATTTTCCCATTTCAAATGTATATGTAAATCCTGTGTAAAAAAACCTGTTTGTATATTTAAAAAAAAGAGTTACTATATTATCGTACACAGCTGAAGAAATAACAAATTAACATTTAAATTAAGAGATTAACAAAATTCGTCAACTTTTTTCGACCCTTTTTAATATTCATTTTTAAAGTATCCAAGTCACTTGTATTAAATAAATAAATAATTGCTTACCGAATCCGTCGAGTGACTTACAGTACTTGTAATTTCGCTTAACTTGACGCGTTTCGTGGCATATGCCCCATCTTCAGAATAAGTTCTCTTTAAAGAACGTCAGACATTAAGATCAAAATATAATAAATTAAAATTAAAATCAATAGTTAAATCATTAAAGCATCAAAAATATTAAAACACACTAAAAACACAGAGGAGCACGCACTGTCACAACATGATGTGTTCGCGTTGCGTTTATAGCCGGTGTACACCGTCGCAATGTTACTCATTAAACATGTACAATGGCTATAAACGCAACGCGAACACATCATGTTGTGACAGTGCGTGCTCCTCTGTGTTTTAATATTTTTTATGCTTTAATGTTTTAACTATTGATTTTAATTTTAATTTATAATATTTTGATCTTAATGTCTGACGTTCTTTAAAGAGAAATTATTCTGCAGATGGGGCATATGCCTCGAAACGCGTCAAGTTAAGCGAAATTACAAGTAAGTCACTCGACGGATTTGGTAAGCAATTATTTATTTATTTTTTCGACCCACTTTGGGGTGTGGTTCGTCCCCACCTCTGTAAATACATTTCTGTACAAGACAATACTTTTTCAGTTTATGTTAGTTATTAATGAAGCCAGTATGTTAAAACATTGTTAACATTGCTGCATGTTGATTTTGCAATATTTATAATAAAAAAACTGTGTATGTAAAAAGTATAAAGTAGATTTTGAATGATAAACATACACCGGGTGGTTAGACCATGGTCCATAGTTATTAAAAAATTGGTTAAGGTGGTTCATGACAATAACAACAGTCAACAAACTATGTACAAAACTTGACAAATTTACAACAAATTAAATTTACAACAGTATATTTTGTTTTTACTAATACCATACAGAAAAGTCATTCTGAATAAAGTCTATCCATGCAAGAAAAAAACAATAGTATGTGAATCCCTAAACCAAGAATTATGTCAATGAAAGCTATTCAAACATTAAAATAGACATTTATAAGAAATACAATACTATATTGCAACATTACAACCTTGCAAAAGTTGCATAATATTATATGGTATGTGTACAAATTTTTGTACGTAAATTTAGGCATCTCATGCCTCACGTCCAGGGCGACTAATTTATATAACGTGACAATTTGGCAAATTTAATTTAATTTAAATTTGTGGAGTCCTTCGATCTTGGAGCACCAAATTTAAACAACGTTACGTTACATAAATAGGTGTGAACGGTCTCACGTTCAAGATTGACAAATTCTTTAAACATATAACATTTAAATAGGGGGTCAGGTGTATCTGCAATAAGAACTCTACGGAACTTGAAACAGTAATTAAAATTTATTTGATATTATAAAAAAATATGTGCACATGGCACTGACTTCGATTTAAAAAACATTAGTTATTATTTGTTATAATGCCGTAAGGCTTAAGATATATACATCCTTACTAACTAAACATTCTATGCTACTAAATAGTATATAAAAGAAAAATCTCATTTTTAGACTACTCAGTCTATTAATATGTTTCAAAATCAATTTTTAAATCTTTTTTCTATATATGGTACGTACTCAAAAGATTAATAGTTATTATTTCTCAGTACTGTTTTTTCAAATACTAATTGTTTTTATTTATATTCTTTGTAATCATTTTATATCATATTAATTTGATACTTGTTACGTTAATTGTATTTCTAAACATCTATGATTTTTAACTCTACTATACAAGAAATATTACTCTTATTTTTAAATAAAATATTAATGTCTTTAACTGTCTTTGTATACTGTGTATGATTAAGATATGAATAAGTTGTCTATCACCTTATTGTCGTCAATCATACTCGATCATTTTTGTTCCATCGGTGTTCATCTTCGTCTCGCCTCCAGCGTCGGCTGTCTCTCACTCTCTCGTCCTCTCCTCTTGTCCAGCGTCGTATCGCTATGGAACTGCTTCTCTTGTCCAGTGTCGTATCGCTATAGAACTTCTTCTCTTGTCCAGCGTCGTATCGCTATGGAACTGCTTCTCTTGTCCAGCGTCGTATCGCTATGGAACTTCTTCTCTTGTCCAGCGTCGTATCGCTATGGAACTTCTTCAGTAGTGCTGTTATTAATTACAATGTTTGTCTTATAGCTTGGTTACGTATTTGTACATAACTGGCAATTTAAACTGTTTATAAAAATATTAATAAATATGCCGTGCTGACGGGCATAAGCTCCCGCTGCATCGTGGATGATTCAAGAAAGAGAACCACTGAAGCTTGCGTGTCCTATTTATACCCATGTCTTGGTCGACACCCTTCAGTGATACAAAATCGACATGTTAGAAACTGTCTTTGGCGTCAGTTCCCCCACTCTTTGTCAAATTCATTATTTTTTATATTTCTGCGAGTTGCAGAGTCCTGTAAGTATTTTTTTATACTTATCTTATAACTAATTTTACAACACATGTTCATTGTAATTTTGGACATTGCAACTTAACCCTTTTGATTTGTACACAGTTATTTCACTATTGCACTTGTACGGCGTGTCACTTTCGCGTGGTTTTCGCACACAGTATTTATTAAATTTATTTACATTTTATGGTGCTTTTGGATTCTAATTCTTAATTCTAGTTTATGAATAATTACGGAAAAACAGTCATTGTGCAATTATTCATACTGGGGTGGCAAACTTGCCTGCAGAGACCTGCGTTCACACACACTAGCAAAATACTGGTGTACACACTTTCAGTTACATTTGTGTGTGTGTGTGCACGTTGATCCAGGTCGAAACACCTGTTCATATTTTTGTCTGAGTCAAGCTTGCAATCCATAACATGCTTATTTCTAATATATTATTAATTATTTACAGTTTATTAAGTAAATTTAAATTTTTATATTTCATGCTCAGTACATCACTTATTTGTACTGTCGCATTATTCCTCTGCTTGGTAACAAAAAAAATTTTAATAAATTTATTTATTATAATTTTTTTTTAATCTATTTATTTATTATTATTATTTGCAAAAAAAATATAACAAATAATAAAGAATAATATTCGTCATTTCACCCTTAATAGGAGTGTATACAAATGTCTTACCTCCCCTCTTTCGTACGCTCACTGCTCGCGACCTTGAATTAGGGTGGCTTTACAAACAGCTGATTTGACTGGTTTCAATGACCTCTGTTTTATGTGTAGAACTTCTTAAATGACGTTGCGTGGAATTTACCAATTTCTTTCTTCTGTATCTCATCATATACAATGAATGTGTTCTGTCCCACTCGCTGTCTTAACGTATACGGTCCATTATAAAGTCTGAAGAATTTCTTCGCCGTATTATCACTCCTTTTTCCCACTGGATTTGCTTTGAGTAGTATACTTTCTCCCACGTTGAATTGTTGTAACTTGTGAGTTAGATTAAATCTCTCTATTCTCTTGTTACCTCTCTCTCTTATTCGTTGCTTTGCGTATTCAATTTTCACACTTATTGGTACAGGTACATTTTGGTTATTAGGTTTGTTTAGATATTTAGTCCAAAATCTGGTTGGCTTCTTATCTTCTTCTAATTCCATTGGAGTGTATCCTGTTGCTTCACTATAATTTTCGTTAATGGCTTTTTCAATAAATGGTAAATATTCTGCCCATTTATTGTGTTGATTATGGCAATATATTCGTAAATATTTACCTAATTCTTTGTTAACTCTCTCAGCAAGGTTTCCTTGAGGATGTCTTATGGATGTGAGTACTGGTTGTATTCCATTTTCCCTTAACGTCCTCTCCCATTTTTCACTTTGGAATTGCACACCTTGATCACTGAGTATCTTCTTCATTTTTCCATATAACGGAATATATTTTTGCAGTAGTATCTTTAGAACAACTTTGGTTGTGGGTCACATAATTGGGTACAGTCGGACTGCCTTGGAAAACACATCGATACATACCAATATGTGCTTCACACCTCGACTTGATCGTGGTAATGGTCCCAGAAAATCCACTGCAATTAGCTCTCCTTTGTTTTCCTTCTGTATACTCTGCATTCCTACATATGTGTGTAAATTCGGTCCTTAATTTTTCATTAACTTACTCATACATTCTTACCTTCGCTTCTAATCTTCCTTAGCTCTTTTCTTAACATGACATTACTTTATCTAATACATTACTTATACAATACATTAACATTCATTACCTTTTATTACATTTCTTTAACATTACCTTTCTGATCGCTATAACTTTCTTGAAATACACTTCCGTAACAGAATACTCTTTTTAGCTCGTAGTGTGTCGCATGGTCGGTTACAGAGGAACTGTCTTGGAAAACAACGATATTTTTCTCGAAGTCCTTAATCCTAAGTAGTCTCTGCCCTTATGACTTTTCACTCTCGCTTTCTTCTGTGTCCTTGTATCTTCGATAAGTGTTCGCTTGATCAGCCGTTCTAATAATTATGGCAATTATTGCTCATCTTAATCATTTCTTCATATTTATAACATATCAATAACAACATTCCTTACCATCAATAATACATTTCTTAATTAAACCTTTCAAATAACATTCCTTATAACATTTCTTAATTATACTCTCTTATATTCTTACACATATTATTTCTTATTATTAATAATTAATAGTTATATTATTTTTCTCATTTAAAATAATTAATTATTTTCATTTGCCTTGAGTTCAGTGTGTAGTTAGAACTTACACCCCTCTTTATAACAATTGCATTGTCCATAGTCTACCGGACGTATATTGTTCCTTTGTAGCGTAGTCGCCGCGTTTACTATTATTCTCACCCTCGTATAAACAACGTCTGCGTTCCATTGTATTAATCCCTTGTTTGTGTGCGTACTCACCTTGTGAACGTTTGTGTTTATCGTAGAAGTCACCTGTTCATAGTGCAACGTTTTCATCTTGCCTCTCTTTCTCTCGTAACGGTCACATTCCATAATTCTCTCATCATGAATGCATTGCGTATGTTCAGTCTGCTTGAGGCCCATATAAACAGTTGTCGACTGTTTTTTCATACGTCGTTTACGATAACCTCTGTAGTTTTCATACTTACAGTTATAATTATCATTATTATAATTATCGTGCGTATATCTAACATCATACTTACCACAATTTTGCGTAGTGTTTCGTCTAGATAACTTACTACGTTTCTTGTTAAGCCTACAGTGATATTTATCTCCGTAAGTGTGGTGTTTTATGTGTTTCAAATGTGTCATCTTGTGTGATTTACTATTGTGTGTGTGCCTCACACTTGGAATATCGCTATTAATAAGGTATGTTTTATTAACCTTTATTTGCTTCTCCTCCTTAATGTTAATTACTTTTTTATAATTATCATTAGTAATTACACATGTATTTTTAACTACTATGGTTTGTTCACCTTCTACAGACGCTATGTGCGTATTTGTGTCTCTAATTTTCTCTTTTGCTATCCTTTCTTCTCTTAATTCTTCGGTCAGTTTTGTAAAAAATTCTGTTAACTCTTCTATTTGAGTTCTAATATTATTTTCTTTTACTTTTTCTGTTTGTTTGTTCTCTACTTCACCAAATACAGCTTGCATCATGGCTTCAAGTGCTTCTCCCATCCTCAAACTTCCCGATATTGCCATGGTGAATTATTATTAAAATATTTATTTAATAGTTATTCTTTAAAAATTATTATTGATAACCGTTCCCTACTTAATTATTTATTTCTGTATTTTTATTAATAGTTATTATTAATACTCATTACAGTTACACCTGTTACATAGACAACAATATTATTTGTGGTGGGCGCCAGCTGTGTGATTACACAACAATTAACATTACATTCAGTTACTGTTTACTACAAATAATAATTACATATTATACATTTTTCATTTAACACTCTTTATATATTTTAGAGCAACCATTTAGCTACATAAAAAAATTTTAATAGTCAAATGATGGGTATCGGGTCATACATTCATGATCTACAATTTATGTCACAAATTTTTTTTTTGTACACAAATTTAGGCATGTTGGGCCCCACGTGCAGGGCGACATTTTTTATGCAACATTACAACCTTGCAAAAGTTGCATAATATTATATGGTATGTGTACAAATTTTTGTACGTAAATTTAGGCATCTCATGCCTCACGTCCAGGGCGACAAATTTATATAACGTGACAATTTGGCAAATTTAATTTAATTTAAATTTGTGGAGTCCTTCGATCTTGGAGCACCAAATTTAAACAACGTTACGTTACATAAATAGGTGTGAACGGTCTCACGTTCAAGATTGGCAAATTCTTTAAACATATAACATTTAAATAGGGGGTCAGGTGTATCTGCAATAAGAACTCTACGGAACTTGAAACAGTAATTAAAATTTATTTGATACTATAAAAAAATATGTGCACATGGCACTGACTTCGATTTAAAAAACATTAGTTATTATTTGTTATAATGCCGTAAGGCTTAAGATATATACATCCTTACTAACTAAACATTCTATGCTACTAAATAGTATATAAAAGAAAAATCTCATTTTTAGACTACTCAGTCTATTAATATGTTTCAAAATCAATTTTTAAATCTTTTTTCTATATATGGTACGTACTCAAAAGATTAATAGTTATTACTTCTCAGTACTGTTTTCTCAAATACTAATTGTTTTTATTTATATTCTTTGTAATCATTTTATATCATATTAATTTGATACTTGTTACGTTAATTGTATTTCTAAACATCTATGATTTTTAACTCTACTATACAAGAAATATTACTCTTATTTTTAAATAAAATATTAATGTCTTTAACTGTCTTTTATACTGTGTATGATTAAGATATGAATAAGTTGTCTATCACCTTATTGTCGTCAATCATACTCGATCATTTTTGTTCCATCGGTGTTCATCTTCGTCTCGCCTCCAGCGTCGGCTGTCTCTCTTCTCCTCTTGTCCAGCGTCGGCTGTCTCTCTTCTCCTCTTGTCCAGCGTCGGCTGTCTCTCACTCTCTCGTCCTCTCCTCTTGTCCAGCGTCGTATCGCTATGGAACTGCTTCTCTTGTCCAGTGTCGTATCGCTATAGAACTTCTTCTCTTGTCCAGCGTCGTATCGCTATGGAACTGCTTCTCTTGTCCAGCGTCGTATCGCTATGGAACTTCTTCTCTTGTCCAGCGTCGTATCGCTATGGAACTTCTTCAGTAGTGCTGTTATTAATTACAATGTTTGTCTTATAGCTTGGTTACGTATTTGTACATAACTGGCAATTTAAACTGTTTATAAAAATATTAATAAATATGCCGTGCTGACGGGCATAAGCTCCCGCTGCATCGTGGATGATTCAAGAAAGAGAACCACTGAAGCTTGCGTGTCCTATTTATACCCATGTCTTGGTCGACACCCTTCAGTGATACAAAATCGACATGTTAGAAACTGTCTTTGGCGTCAGTTCCCCCACTCTTTGTCAAATTCATTATTTTTTATATTTCTGCGAGTTGCAGAGTCCTGTAAGTATTTTTTTATACTTATCTTATAACTAATTTTACAACACATGTTCATTGTAATTTTGGACATTGCAACTTAACCCTTTTGATTTGTACACAGTTATTTCACTATTGCACTTGTACGGCGTGTCACTTTCGCGTGGTTTTCGCACACAGTATTTATTAAATTTATTTACATTTTATGGTGCTTTTGGATTTTAATTCTTAATTCTAGTTTATGAATAATTACGGAAAAACAGTCATTGTGCAATTATTCATACTGGGGTGGCAAACTTGCCTGCAGAGACCTGCGTTCACACACACTAGCAAAATACTGGTGTACACACTTTCAGTTACATTTGTGTGTGTGTGCACGTTGATTCAGGTCGAAACACCTATTCATATTTTTGTCTGAGTCAAGCTTGCAATCCATAACATGCTTATTTCTAATATATTATTAATTATTTACAGTTTATTAAGTAAATTTAAATTTTTATATTTCATGCTCAGTACATCACTTATTTGTACTGTCGCATTATTCCTCTGCTTGGTAACAAAAAAAATTTTAATAAATTTATTTATTATAATTTTTTTTTTAATCTATTTATTTATTATTATTATTTGCAAAAAAAATATAACAAATAATAAAGAATAATATTCGTCATTTCACCCTTAATAGGAGTGTATACAAATGTCTTACCTCCCCTCTTTCGTACGCTCACTGCTCGCGACCTTGAATTAGGGTGGCTTTACAAACAGCTGATTTGACTGGTTTCAATGACCTCTGTTTTATGTGTAGAACTTCTTAAATGACGTTGCGTGGAATTTACCAATTTCTTTCTTCTGTATCTCATCATATACAATGAATGTGTTCTGTCCCACTCGCTGTCTTAACGTATACGGTCCATTATAAAGTCTGAAGAATTTCTTCGCCGTATTATCACTCCTTTTTCCCACTGGATTTGCTTTGAGTAGTATACTTTCTCCCACGTTGAATTGTTGTAACTTGTGAGTTAGATTAAATCTCTCTATTCTCTTGTTACCTCTCTCTCTTATTCGTTGCTTTGCGTATTCAATTTTCACACTTATTGGTACAGGTACATTTTGGTTATTAGGTTTGTTTAGATATTTAGTCCAAAATCTGGTTGGCTTCTTATCTTCTTCTAATTCCATTGGAGTGTATCCTGTTGCTTCACTATAATTTTCGTTAATGGCTTTTTCAATAAATGGTAAATATTCTGCCCATTTATTGTGTTGATTATGGCAATATATTCGTAAATATTTACCTAATTCTTTGTTAACTCTCTCAGCAAGGTTTCCTTGAGGATGTCTTATGGATGTGAGTACTGGTTGTATTCCATTTTCCCTTAACGTCCTCTCCCATTTTTCACTTTGGAATTGCACACCTTGATCACTGAGTATCTTCTTCATTTTTCCATATAACGGAATATATTTTTGCAGTAGTATCTTTAGAACAACTTTGGTTGTGGGTCACATAATTGGGTACAGTCGGACTGCCTTGGAAAACACATCGATACATACCAATATGTGCTTCACACCTCGACTTGATCGTGGTAATGGTCCCAGAAAATCCACTGCAATTAGCTCTCCTTTGTTTTCCTTCTGTATACTCTGCATTCCTACATATGTGTGTAAATTCGGTCCTTAATTTTTCATTAACTTACTCATACATTCTTACCTTCGCTTCTAATCTTCCTTAGCTCTTTCTTAACATGACATTACTTTATCTAATACATTACTTATACAATACATTAACATTCATTACCTTTTATTACATTTCTTTAACATTACCTTTCTGATCGCTATAACTTTCTTGAAATACACTTCCGTAACAGAATACTCTTTTTAGCTCGTAGTGTGTCGCATGGTCGGTTACAGAGGAACTGTCTTGGAAAACAACGATATTTTTCTCGAAGTCCTTAATCCTAAGTAGTCTCTGCCCTTATGACTTTTCACTCTCGCTTTCTTCTGTGTCCTTGTATCTTCGATAAGTGTTCGCTTGATCAGCCGTTCTAATAATTATGGCAATTATTGCTCATCTTAATCATTTCTTCATATTTATAACATATCAATAACAACATTCCTTACCATCAATAATACATTTCTTAATTAAACCTTTCAAATAACATTCCTTATAACATTTCTTAATTATACTCTCTTATATTCTTACACATATTATTTCTTATTATTAATAATTAATAGTTATATTATTTTTCTCATTTAAAATAATTAATTATTTTCATTTGCCTTGAGTTCAGTGTGTAGTTAGAACTTACACCCCTCTTTATAACAATTGCATTGTCCATAGTCTACCGGACGTATTGTTCCTTTGTAGCGTAGTCGCCGCGTTTACTATTATTCTCACCCTCCTATAAACAACGTCCGCGTCCCATTGTATTAATCTCTCGTTTGTGTGCGTACTTACCTTGTGAACGTTTGTGTTTATCGTAGAAGTCACCTGTTCATTGAGCAACGTTTTCATTTTTCCTCTCTTTCTCTCGTAACGGTCGCATTCCATAATTCTCTCGTCACTAGTTTGGTTGAGTGAACTTACCTGACCAGTTGTCGACTGTTTTTTCATACGTCGTTTACGATAACCTCTGTAGTTTTCATACTTACAGTTATAATTATCGTTACCATAATTATCGTGCGTATATCTAACATCATACTTACCACAATTTTGCGTAGTGTTTCGTCTAGATAACTTACTACGTTTCTTGTTAGGCCTACAGTGATATTTATCTCCGTAAGTGTGGTGTTTTATGTGTTTCAAATGTGTCATCTTGTGTGATTTACTATTGTGTGTGTGCCTCACACTTGGAATATCGCTATTAATAAGGTATGTTTTATTAACCTTTATTTGCTTCTCCTCCTTAATGTTAATTACTTTTTTATAATTATCATTAGTAATTACACATGTATTTTCAACTACTATGGTTTGTTCACCTTCTACAGACGCTATGTGCGTATTTGTGTCTCTAATTTTCTCTTTTGCTATCCTTTCTTCTCTTAATTCTTCGGTCAGTTTTGTAAAAAATTCTGTTAACTCTTCTATTTGAGTTCTAATATTATTTTCTTTTACTTTTTCTGTTTGTTTGTTCTCTACTTCACCAAATACAGCTTGCATCATGGCTTCAAGTGCTTCTCCCATCCTCAAACTTCCCGATATTGCCATGGTGAATTATTATTAAAATATTTATTTAATAGTTATTCTTTAAAAATTATTATTGATAACCGTTCCCTACTTAATTATTTATTTCTGTATTTTTATTAATAGTTATTATTAATACTCATTACAGTTACACCTGTTACATAGACAACAATATTATTTGTGGTGGGCGCCAGCTGTGTGATTACACAACAATTAACATTACATTCAGTTACTGTTTACTACAAATAATAATTACATATTATACATTTTTCATTTAACACTCTTTATATATTTTAGAGCAACCATTTAGCTACATAAAAAAATTTTAATAGTCAAATGATGGGTATCGGGTCATACATTCATGATCTACAATTTATGTCACAAATTTTTTTTTTGTACACAAATTTAGGCATGTTGGGCCCCACGTGCAGGGCGACATTTTTTATGCAACATTACAACCTTGCAAAAGTTGCATAATATTATATGGTATGTGTACAAATTTTTGTACGTAAATTTAGGCATCTCATGCCTCACGTCCAGGGCGACAAATTTATATAACGTGACAATTTGGCAAATTTAATTTAATTTAAATTTGTGGAGTCCTTCGATCTTGGAGCACCAAATTTAAACAACGTTACGTTACATAAATAGGTGTGAACGGTCTCACGTTCAAGATTGACAAATTCTTTAAACATATAACATTTAAATAGGGGGTCAGGTGTATCTGCAATAAGAACTCTACGGAACTTGAAACAGTAATTAAAATTTATTTGATACTATAAAAAAATATGTGCACATGGCACTGACTTCGATTTAAAAAACATTAGTTATTATTTGTTATAATGCCGTAAGGCTTAAGATATATACATCCTTACTAACTAAACATTCTATGCTACTAAATAGTATATAAAAGAAAAATCTCATTTTTAGACTACTCAGTCTATTAATATGTTTCAAAATCAATTTTTAAATCTTTTTTCTATATATGGTACGTACTCAAAAGATTAATAGTTATTACTTCTCAGTACTGTTTTCTCAAATACTAATTGTTTTTATTTATATTCTTTGTAATCATTTTATATCATATTAATTTGATACTTGTTACGTTAATTGTATTTCTAAACATCTATGATTTTTAACTCTACTATACAAGAAATATTACTCTTATTTTTAAATAAAATATTAATGTCTTTAACTGTCTTTTATACTGTGTATGATTAAGATATGAATAAGTTGTCTATCACCTTATTGTCGTCAATCATACTCGATCATTTTTGTTCCATCGGTGTTCATCTTCGTCTCGCCTCTAGCGTCGGCTGTCTCTCTTCTCCTCTTGTCCAGCGTCGGCTGTCTCTCACTCTCTCGTCCTCTCCTCTTGTCCAGCGTCGTATCGCTATGGAACTGCTTCTCTTGTCCAGTGTCGTATCGCTATAGAACTTCTTCTCTTGTCCAGCGTCGTATCGCTATGGAACTGCTTCTCTTGTCCAGCGTCGTATCGCTATGGAACTTCTTCTCTTGTCCAGCGTCGTATCGCTATGGAACTTCTTCAGTAGTGCTGTTATTAATTACAATGTTTGTCTTATAGCTTGGTTACGTATTTGTACATAACTGGCAATTTAAACTGTTTATAAAAATATTAATAAATATGCCGTGCTGACGGGCATAAGCTCCCGCTGCATCGTGGATGATTCAAGAAAGAGAACCACTGAAGCTTGCGTGTCCTATTTATACCCATGTCTTGGTCGACACCCTTCAGTGATACAAAATCGACATGTTAGAAACTGTCTTTGGCGTCAGTTCCCCCACTCTTTGTCAAATTCATTATTTTTTATATTTCTGCGAGTTGCAGAGTCCTGTAAGTATTTTTTTATACTTATCTTATAACTAATTTTACAACACATGTTCATTGTAATTTTGGACATTGCAACTTAACCCTTTTGATTTGTACACAGTTATTTCACTATTGCACTTGTACGGCGTGTCACTTTCGCGTGGTTTTCGCACACAGTATTTATTAAATTTATTTACATTTTATGGTGCTTTTGGATTCTAATTCTTAATTCTAGTTTATGAATAATTACGGAAAAACAGTCATTGTGCAATTATTCATACTGGGGTGGCAAACTTGCCTGCAGAGACCTGCGTTCACACACACTAGCAAAATACTGGTGTACACACTTTCAGTTACATTTGTGTGTGTGTGTGCACGTTGATCCAGGTCGAAACACCTGTTCATATTTTTGTCTGAGTCAAGCTTGCAATCCATAACATGCTTATTTCTAATATATTATTAATTATTTACAGTTTATTAAGTAAATTTAAATTTTTATATTTCATGCTCAGTACATCACTTATTTGTACTGTCGCAATATATTATGGGGTTATTGGTAAATCTTCCCAAATCCATACATGTAAATTTATGAAAACTGAAATAACGGTTTTTTCAAGTACAATGATAAATCATAAAACTGATTTTAAAGTCCTGGATTTCGTTGTACATGACGTGTCCGTTACTTAACTAAATATATTTATTTCACTACCGACTCAGAACAAAACGTTTTTTATGGGAAAAAACGTAAACGTTTTACTTATAACCTTAACTGGTTTTCGCTTTTACAAAGCTTCTTCAGAGACTTTTTTTGATTTTAATGGTTAATTTTTATTATTTTTAGAGATTTATTATTGATTACATATCTGTTAAAGATAAAAAGATAAAGAGAAATGCATAAAAAATGGCATTTTTGAAACATCTTGAAGCATCATTAAAACTGTGACCTTTTTATTTTCATATACTTTTAAATGTGTATTCATAAATCATATGTTTTTAACGTTTCATAGTTTTGATAACGTATAGTTTTTTTTAAATATGCATGATTCTGAAACAAAAAGGTTATAGATATGTTTTACTTAAACAAAATTTAACCAGAATCAGTTATCTGGGGAACATAAAAGAATTTGCAGATCCCTGTGACACAAGATGAAGATTTAGCCCATGAAGATAGACATTGTAACGTAACAAAACCAAGGTCCCCTACGTTACATAAAAAATTTATAATTATCATAATAAAAAACGCTAGTTGTCCGTTGTAATAAAGGTCAGAAAAGTAAACCCTTGTTAAGTAAATAAATAAATAACATCAAATAAGATTACAAGGTAATAGAGTCAAAAATAAATGTTTATAAATACAAACTATGAAGTGGTCAGTGAAAAGTGTGAGTGATAAATACAGTGTCAAGTAATGTGGAAAATAATATAGACGGTTTAGTCAATGATCGAAAATGATTACATTGAGAGTAGACTAATTAATTAATGTTAATTTAATTTATCATGTTATCATGTTTTATCATGTTGTTTTGTTACCATGGTATTTATGTTTTATTTTGTATGTAGGAGGTGTTAAGCAATTGCTTTAAGAGGATATCAAATAATTGATGTTAATATAATTTATGGTAACGAACATGTAACCATAGAATTTGTGTTAAACTTTATAAAGAGTAAATATTTTGGTACTCACATTAAATAGATAATGGAGGTATTGCTAGATTATAATTGTAAACTTGGCCGGGAAGGCAATAATTGGTGATAAGATGCCAAAGGGTTTATTTTAACTATGTTGTAAACAGATGAAAGGTTCTATACTAAACTAAGTAATAATAAATTAAAATCAGAATGAAATAAAAATTGAATGATTGGCCATAAACCAGTGACACATTATACAGGAAGTCATGTCAGAAAAGTTAGGTAACAAAAAAAATGTAAAAACACTAAATGTAATATAATGATTTAGGAGAAAGCAGTAGAAGTTATTAATAACAGATAAGTGATTTCAATTACAATAAAATCATAATATGTGTAATAACAAAATAGGCCCAAAATTAGTATTTTGTAATGAGAAGATAGTACTTGTTAGACTAAGAAGATTAAGAGGAAAAGATAGCAAAATTTATATAATTTAATAACAAAGAATATGTGAAAGTTTAAAATGGTATAATGTAACTTTAGTAAGGGAGTATTTTATTAAGTAAGTGCAAGAACATGTTTTAATTATGGCTCTAGGATTACAAATATTATCCAATAACAGAAGAAAGAGTGGTTGTCAAGGACGACAAAATGCGAGAAATTTTGTTTATTCAATCACACTCAATTGTTATCTATGAACGAGGACAGTTCAGCTTCATGAACCGAGAAAAAAGAGAAAAATCTGAAGAATAAATTGACTATTAATTAATATAACTAATAACTAACAAAAAGGAAAGTTCGCTGACTTTCGATGGTTATCTATAAGAAAGTAGAGTTCAGCCTGTCATAAAATTAACGAAGAATCTAAAGGAATAAATTTACCAATTAATTCCAGTAAAATGATTAATAATGAAATTTAAATAATAAATAAATGAAGACAACTAAAGACCTGAAGAAATTACAGTAATTAAGTATTATAAAAGAAAAAGAAAATTAAAATTGCACTTTGAACCTCACTTTTTTACGACTCGGTAAAGAAAACGATTACTACACAAAATCCATTGGAACCCGTAACCACAAGAACTTTAATGTTAGCGAAGACTAAGAATGGAATTTCTGCTTCATCCAGGGACCAAAACACCAAACTTTATTTCGAAACTGGAGTGGAGACTGGTGATGATTTATACATCTGTATCCTAGTCGATCAACCATCACGAGGCACGAGTTCATCAGTGCACTGCCATTACATGTAACTGTGTCAACGGACGGTAAAACTCTACTTACGTTTAAAATATTAATTAATAAGATTTTATAATTAAATTGTAATACCTTGTAATTTTATTTTGCATTTTCTGACCTTCCTAATAGTCACAAGAACCTTCAAACCCTGAGATTAAGAAAAAATAACAACATAATTAAAATTAAACATTAAAAATCCGAATTCTGTAACTAATCGATTCATCCAGTGTGATCGATATGTTGTACCTGTGGCAAGAGAGAACATCTGTTTAAAAAAAATATATAAAAATAAAGAATTCTTCCTGAAATAGATGAATTATTATTATGTGTTGATGATTTAGTGTGTTTTGAATAAATTATAGCGTATAGAGAGAGAAACGAGAGGAATACAGGGCTTAGAACAACTTAACCTATAATAAACGGCTGACTATAAACAACAGCGCTAGCCCGCGTACAGCTGTTGAATTACGAGAGAAGAGAACAACTATTTACGGCTCTTACTCTCCTCTCTTAACGTTGTGTACAGACTAGGCCTGAATAGTAATAACATAATTATCCAATATAATAACTAATATTGTACACTACTCTTTCCGAACAGATTTAATTACTACATAATATATTACATATAAGAACATATTATATCTCTCAATAATATTTATTACAAATTAACGCTTACAGTAGGTGACTGTTCACAAACAGAAAAAACATATCACAAGTCACTTTTTATTACAAATTGACAATTTCAACAGTAAGGTAAAGATAAATACGGGGCATTCTCTTATCATTACAATATGGATATGACTTCAGATAACTTTTGGGTTTAGTTGAAATATTTTAAAAGTGAATCTGGTAACAATTACTAAACAAATGTACTACCTTGACAACAAAATAGTCACTATTGTCTCTGATTGGCTTTTAATCATGTAACCATTGCATTGCTGTTCATCTCAAAAAGTTAATGTCTGCAAGTTATAAGAGCTGATTAAACTCTGCTGTGAGGTAAACACAAGAATGGATACATTCTCTATTACCAATTTTTACAAGTAAATGTTAGAACCTCAAATAACTTAATTCAACTATACTGGAATACCAGAAATCTGATGAACAAGATTCCAAGTTAGCCACAAGAAACAATAACAATAACAATAAATACAATCCACAATTATTAGTCCACATCATTATAAAGTTATCTAATCAAACATAACACAAAATGAAACTGTTTAGTTCCAACAGTAAGTCAACATCTGTAATAAAATCATATTCTACCAAAAGTTTCACTTTGTTTTTATTTTTCAAATAAACTTAATGATTTAGAAAACAAAGTTTACACAAATAGAGTTAAATTACCATCAAATATATCTAGGCTTGTGACAAGCTGAGGACATCTTTACATACTATAATCCAAAATAATTTAATTGACAGTATTTTTATTCAAATATTAGCAACACTTATTTGTTTGATGCAAAAAATGTTAGTGTATAATGGTTCTGATTAATGTTATTTTTACTGCTAAAGTATTCTGCAACCCACATTTTGGAAACTGAACATCTATATTACATTTGCCATTGGTATAATGTAAAAACATTAATAAAAATTCTGATTTTACATGCTGTGTAATAAATTTATTTAATAAAAAAATCAGCTCCTCTAGTTATTATTAAAAAATACCAACCAAATTGTAAGCAATATGATACTTTATTTGTATGATAGATTAATACGTAGTTCTCAGGGAATAGGCTATATTTCAAGAATAATAAATAAACTTCAATGCTTTCATTATGAATTACTTTTTCAGTTTTTTTGAACACCAAACAACGTTCTGAAATGTAGCCTCTTAGTGTCTCAAAACAGACAAAAACAGAAAAATAAATGTAAATCCCAAAAGCAATACTCTTAACAATCAAAGCCATTCAAAGTGAATGGAGATTTATAAGACACACAGTATTGTATCCGCATAACACTTGTAATAACGTTTTTGTTGTAATACATTTGTCTCTATAGTATACTAAAAAATACATGTTCCATTAAGCTTTTCAATTTGAAAATTAGATACAATTTTATTCATTTTTAATTTGTACAGTCCTTTTAATTACCAGTAATCATCGGGAATTCACGCATGCTCTTATTTGTAAAATCTGTAAGCTTAAAGTGAGTTCTCATTTGGTTTAATAATTGTTGTTTAATTTTTTACAAAACATGGATGTTGTGAAATCAATTAATAATCATAACTATTTGTTTATTGTCTAAATTAAAAGGGGTTCATATCAAATCCTTTATTCATCAGATGCTTCCAACCTTCAACAGATTGAAATTCAACCTTATTGTGACTGAGAATGATAAAAGAGTGATGATTTTCTAATCTTCAGTGTATCTTTTACCTTTTATCTTTAATTAATAAAAACATACCAAAAATTAAATAATATAGGAATAAATAGAGGTACTGTACTTATCGTATTCCAATTTTTTAAATTTAAATCTCACACACATACACACGCACACACCAATGATCTTTTGAATAACAGTGCCATCACCAAACGCAGGACGAACAGCACTGTTAATGGCAGCCGCTGATGAAGCTCTAATGAAGCAAAAACTAGTTTAGGCCATCAGGTAAAAATTTATAATTTTTACCAACTAAAATTTGTGGTCCGAGTTGGTAGTGTTTATATATATATATATATATATATATATATATATATATATTAAAAGGTCATTAAGAATTATGGCAACAGCACAGTAGAAGATGCATGGGCCACTCCTTAACATGAAGTTATCAGCTATAGTGAAGGTGATATTGGGAATGATTTAGACCTTCAAGTTGATAATGATGAAGAACTTTACCACATCTCTGTCAGGAATCAAACATATTTGTTCACACCTAACACAAACACAAACATTTATATTTTTGTTTGTGAATAATCACATGAAACAATACAAAGTTGTTATGTTGATGTTTATAACAATTTTTTTATAACGTTTTATCTAATGTTTCTGCAGTTATCACTTACTACTTGGACAAATTAATGAGTTGCAGCCAAGTGTATTGCTATGTATCTTGATTAAAGATTAACATGTAGTATCCAATTATGGAAAACAAACAATTAAGGTTAAAGCTTCAAAAGTGTACAGGTTGTTGTTGCAGATATTCTTAACAAATAAAATCGTAATTTCCAAAACTAAATAAAATTTACACCCACAGTGAGAATAAAAATAATGTAAACAATGATGCCAATTATGTAGAAATAACAACAGATCTACAATACAGGCATTGAAATTATACAAAACATGAGAAGTACTAACAACTAAAAGATACTACAAAGGATACTGGCTAGGGAATGCGAATGCCAGTACCAAATTTCCTGTGTTGCAGTAAAGGTGAGTAGCATACCAAATATAGTATTGTATAGAGCTAAAGTATAGGCACTTGTAAACGATAGAGACTGCTGCTGTTGCTTCTCCCGATGATGGTGATAATGGTGATGATGTTGACGATGAAAATATAAATGCATTATAAACACATCTAGTAATTATATCATTTTCTATGTTTTGTTTTCAACACTAGATGGAACTGCAGTGGATTTCTGTGATGTTATATAATACTTAAAAATCTAACAAACTCATCATTACTGGTAAAACTATATACTGATGTTAGTGAAAAACAGGAAATGGAAAAGCTACAATTATCTAATAAAAAATAGGTTTAAAAATTTGTTTACTTTGGAGTACGATATAAAGGTTTATAAATAGGTTTTTGTTGCTAATAAAACAGTGACAATCAAATATTAGCTTTAAGACGAATGAATCACATTCCACTATCAGATATAAGTATCAGTGGAACCTAAATCTTAAAAATGAAACATCCCATGAAGCTTACAGTGAGTAATGCTTTCATAATGATACTGACTATACACAAAGAAAAGATGCCAATAGAGTTGTGGAAAAAGTAGAATAGATAATAAGAAAAAGGAGATTTAATGATTAACCATTCTGAATCACTTTAAAAGCTAAAATAGAATATTATCCACAAGGTAGAAACAAATGGATGGGTGTAGGAGAATATCATAACCACAAACATGCAGCTGTGGTTTTAAAGTCTTGCACTTTCTTATGTTATTAAACTTCAATTGCTTTTTTGATGTTTTAGAATTAAATTTACTAAATAATTTAATTTGGATATTAGCAGAGAAGGGGCAGAGAGGAAGAGAATATAAATGGGGTGTGAAAGACACAGATACTAGAAGTAAAGAGAGACATTTACAAAAATTAAATATTGTAAATTCCAAAGTTAGTTGTCATGTGTACACTGGAAACAGATTGTTCCTAATATTTTAATTATACGTCAAATTGATGAGGCAAAATATATTAACAAACTTTGCGTACAGGTAGTTTAAATATGTTGTAAAATTTGTATTATACAGTACGGAAATTTATGGGTACTCAAGCCTTATGACCATTTCACATTGTCTACATATACCAGTGGTCTGTGTAGAGGCTATAGGCCATACCATTTAAATGAAACAAAATTACACCAACAGGTGGACAACTTACCTAACCTATTGAATTATAATCTAATCCCAGATTTTTTAATTGGGTGGGATAAGTAAACTCTAACTGCCATGAAAGTTTAAAAAAGGTGGAAAAATGTTTATACCATTTATAATCTGTAAATAATATGATCTATTATCTAGTCAATTTTTTCAACAAATGTTTTCAATATTTAGAACCAGAAGTATTTACGACAGAACACATAAAACAACAAAGACAAAGTCACAAGTTGAAACCAACAAAAATTCAAATTTAATGCACCAAAAATTATAATTAAGCAAGGAGAATCTTAAGATAAGTCTAAAACAAATTGTAGGTCAAAATAACTAAACTTGAATGAACATGTCTAGATTCATTAATACTTGTTTTCAAATTAATAATACAACTAAAAAATATAATAAATTCTAATTCATTTAATATTTATTTTGCCAAAAATTAACAGATATATTCTGTTAATTTATTTTCCTTTTAGATAAGAGACTGATCAAATTTTGAGAAGTTAATAAGATATCACTGAGAATTTAATTTGTTGTACAATACTTTTAAACCTAATTTAAAGAACTTGAAGATTTAACATAATGACAAAAGCAATCAAACTTTAGTGTTTATGCTTCCCATCAACAAGTCTCATGTGAGCCTTGTCAATACAGTACTGTACTGGAATATACTAGTAATTCTGATTTGGCCTACATCTCTGACCATCTTTTCATTTTGATAAATTTTTTAATGTGTTTAATATAAACTAAATGTTTGTAATTTATCATAATTCTGGAAACTTATAATTTCTAAAATATGCACAGTCTAAAATTAAACCTTACAGGTCTAAGTTTTATTTACCCAAAATTTAACAAGAATTAACTACCTGGGGAACATAAAGAATTTGCGGATCCCTGTGACACACAAGATCCAGATTTAATCCGTAAAGATAGCTGCTGTGGACACAACATCAGATAACTATTGGCTTTGTTAAAAATATCTTATTAGTGATACTGGTAACAGACATTACTAAAGAAAAGTGTGTAATGTTGATCCAATAAAGAAGTCTCTGCATACCTTTAATCATGTAACCATGACTAAATCACTGTACACCTCAAAAAGTTAACATCTACAAGTTCAAGATTTGATTAAAATTCTTATGTGAACCTAACTCAGGAATGGATACCTTCTTTACTGCTATTTTTTAAAGATACATCTTAGAGTCTCGAATATCATGATTCAACTATAGTGGAAAACCAGAAATCTCAAGGACACAATTCCAAGTTAATCACAAGAAACAATAACAAATATATTCAAATATACCAGATTCAAATGCAACCACTTTGTGACTGAATAATTCTGTGACTGTAAACCATCACTTTGTAATGAGTGATAATTACATAATCACTCAGTTTGTGTAACACTTCAGTAATAAAAAAAATAAAAATTTAAATAATATAAGAATAAAAGATGGACCATATTGATCGTATGACAAGTTTTTAAATTTCATAGGTAATTGAGAATTGTAAGTCACAGAATGGCTGAAAATGTATGGACCATCCCTTAACATGGAGTTATCACCTATTGGTGGAACAAACTGGACATGGTTTAGACCTTCAAGTTGAAGATGATGATAAATATGAGTATATTACATTTCTATCAGAAATCAAACATTGCAATTGTTATACCATACACATTCATATTTTGTTTCTCAATAATTATATGTTGATGCTTATAACAATTCTTCTAGTTTATTAAAAAACCTTTTTTATTAAAAACCTTCCAGTTTTATTACTTACATGGACACAGTAGTGACTTAAAACCAAATATCAGGGTATTTGTTTGATAAAAACTTATCATGTAGTGCATAATTATGAAAAAACAAACAATTAAGGTTAAAGTTTAAAAAATATACTGGTTGTCGGTAGACATTGCAGACATTCTTAGTAAATCAAATTCTAATTTACTAAACTGCATAAAATTTGCTATCCAAGCCAAAAATAAAAATAATGTGTATTAAGACCAGTACAGGCACATTAGACTCAAAATTTTAAATTTGATGATGTTAGACTATGATGTTCAGAACAGTTATTTATAACCCTTAGGACTTACAAAACCAGGCCAGTCTCAAAGGACATAATTGTTACGTTAATTAGGAAAGTCTAAAACTGTGAGAGACTACGTTTCATCCAAATAGGTTGACTAGAAGGTTGTTGGATGATACAGGTGAAGTACACCATTTAAACAGTGCCACCAGCCAGACTAATCAACTCTAAATTTAGTATTTAAATTTGATCAACATGTGTGTTACATAATGATTCATTTTTTAATGTTATTAATTATTTGTCGCAACTCTTATTTAATGATTGATTTACACATAAGATAAGTTTAAATAAATGAACTCTTCTCACACCATTATCAGGTTTAGAACCACTGTTCTAAGTATAAAGTTATTATAATGAAATCTTTATAAGTGTATTCAAATATTTTAAATATAAACCGATATTAATTTTCTAAAGTAAATGGTGCTTTGGTATCAAATGATAATAACATTACGGTGAGTATAACAGAAAGGATGCAAGCAGGAAATAGAGCCTATTTTGCAAATATTAACATATTTAAAAACAATCTTGTTAAAAGAGGTACAAAGCTTAAAGTGTATTATTCTCTTGTGCGACCAGTTGCTAAATATGGGTCTGAGGTGTGGAGGTAGACAGAGAATGGCAAAACTGCTGTAAAATCATTTGAGTGCAAAATATTGCATAAAGTTTATGGTCCAGTAAGAAAAGAAGGCATTTGGGGAATATCCAATAACAATGACCTATAGTTTCTCATGCATGGAGAAGACACAGTGAAATTCATCAAATCACAGAGGTTTCGTTGGCTGCGACATGTGGAAAGAATGTCTGAGGAAAAATCCCTAAAAGAATGCTGAAGGGAAAATTATATACTACTAGACATTCCTATTATTTTGTAAAATTCATGCATAATGTGGTTCAGGCGTAACAAACTTAATGGAGATGATTGTCATCTTAAGAATAATGAATTAATTTGTGACAATACTATTAATTTAAAAAGGAAGAAGCAAATAGTACGACTGAAAGTAAACTTGCTACATAAATCATTTTTTTACTAACTAAAAGCTTTTATTTTACATTAAGAGCTTTTATTTTCATTACTTTGTATACATGAGTCACCTGTTTTAAAATAATTTTAGTCAATCTTTTTGTCATGTGTTAATTATTTATTTATTTTTGTTATAATACATGTGTCATTTTTTAAATGTATTCATTTGCTATTTATATCCAAGTGTATTTGAAAAATAAGGTTAGTTTGATTCATGTTTCAGTACTATTTTCATGTGCATATTCTTCACACAATGTTGCATCACTGGTATCAAACTACTTACCACAGTTTTATAATAGATATGGATATAAATAATTTTAATAATAATAGTAATATTATTAATCTGTCTATATGCATGTTTTAGACACACGATTATATTGCAGTCTATGTATAGGTTATCACACACACACACACACACACACACACACACACACACACACACAATTCATAAATGTAAGTAATTATCTGGATTATATTGTTTTAAATAATAAATAATAACTATAGCTATTATTAAAATAAATATTACCGAGGTCATTAATTAGCCAAGAGGCGTGAAACTTAAATTAATGCAATATATGATACGGTTACTTCATATGAGGGTTGTGTTGCATTTGTTTTTTACGAACTTATCAGTTTAATCAAGGAGGTATTGGATAGTGATTTTTAAGTATATTCTTCTTTCTTCGTATTCGCTTCTTGGACTTTTATACGGTAAGCAAGTTTTCTCTACTGTTTCAAATATTTTTACATTTATCATTTTAAGATGAACACATACATTAGAAACACACTCTAAAACATCCTATTTTAACTACTTTATGTATTTTATAATGAATAACGTGATTTGGTTGTGATAAAAATAGCCTATTTGCAATTATCGTCGAGTTTGTTAAGCACGAAATAAGCTTTTTACGTATATACGTTTTTATTAAACAAAATTTAACAAGTAATTAATTTATTTAACTTGATTTTCAAACGGTTCAATGCAATAATTTCGTACATGAAAAACACTTTTATACACGCATTAATAAATTTCTTAATACCTAAATGTTATAATTGTGTTCAAATCTAAAACGTTTCACAAAATATGACGCCATGTTTGTTAAAAAAAAAAAAACAGACGCCGTCCCGATTATCGTTTCTTTAGAGTAGGCCTATTTACTTTTTAAAGTAATTATACGTTCACGATTTCTTTCGAAAAAAATACGAATTACAATAATACCGTAACAGTTAGTATTTTGCATTCAATTGTGATAATAATAAAACTTTTAATAATTGGAAAGTTGTACTACAAACGTACGTTTGCACGCTTTTATTAAACAAAAATTTAACGATAAATTATTAATTTACTTACCGTGATTTACAAACTTTTCAATGCAATAATTTCATACATAAAAACTCTTGGTAGGTTTTTTTAATTAATGAATGGAATAATTGTGTTCACATCTAAAGTTTTACGAAATATCTTGCGACTTTCGTTCTGTTCGTTGAAAAATATTTCTAGGATCGCCAACCCGATTATTGTTTTTCGGAGTGGGCCTACTTTAAAAAAAATAATTACACTTTCATGATTATCTTTCGAAAACTTTACTTATTAAAATAACACTGTCACAGTTAGTATTTTTCATTCACTGTTATGATTTTAAAACATTATTTTAAAAGTTTTACGTGAATAAAATTAGCTTGTAAGTTATAACCATTAGAACTAAAGTACGATATTATGATACGCTGTGTTGAATTTACGAAACAGTTTTTTCTAAACGCAGGTCGTTACTGCAATTCACTTATAACGCTATACAATAATATAGCTTACGCTGGTCTCTATAAACTTGTTTGCTTCAAGTTCGTGTAATTCTGTAGGTACTTACTTTCATTGTCTACCACATTCAGCTTTTATCTTATTTAAACTTTAATATTTCAACTTTAAATCAATATTATATTGTTTATTTATGTAATTTTCGTACACAGTGTTCATTTATATTTATAGAAAACAGAAAATACAGTAGTATAATTATTTTATTGTTCCAATCGTTTCGTTGCAACGAAGCCATATTGGGCTCGTCACGTTCGGCCAAACACTCGGCACGGCAGTAAGCCAACACACAGCTGTTTTGAATCTACCGAGTTTTGTACATATTAATAATTTACGTTTCATGAAATGGATCTCGCACAGATCGGTTATTCAATCAAAGTCTTAAGCACATAATAAATATAAATAATTTAAATGGTTGTTTACAAACACCAGAAAAACAACACACACACACACACACACACACAAACACAAGACATAAGCAAAGGTGTGTGTGTGTGTCAAAATTTTACCCATCATGATAAATTATATATTTTTCTTGTGTTTCAGATTTCTCTGTTTTGAGAGACAAATATGCAGTCCAGAGAGGAGACGAAGATGGCTGTCAAAGTTACTGAAATAGTTGAAATGGCCTATGGTCAGCGTTTGGTTCGTTTATTTCTTTTCAAATTTTGTAATCTCCACAGTACTCAATTTTTATTTGGTACAAATTTTGTATTAAAAAATGATAGGAAGTTCTTGTTTTCATATTTTTTTGGTACAAATTACCGTTGCCAATTAGACGCTTGTTATTCAGTTTTTAAAGAAAACATTTTAATCAAAACTTAAATGAAAACTTTTAAATAGTTTAAACAAATCAAATTTCGTAATCATTAGATTGGTTGAGTAAAATTAGTTTCAAAATTTAATTCTTTTTTTATATAATTTTTTGCGCTAATAGTACAGTACTAGTTTTATTTAACCTCAAATAAAAATTACATTTTTGTAGAATACAGGTTCTTCTTTGAGATTTAGAAACATCGGATGTTCGCTAACGTGTCTGTATATGTTTTGTATGTCAATTTTCATATTTTTAGAATTATAAAGATTAATTATACGTAAAACGTGGGGATTTCATAGGACGTGTGACAATTCAAGCTCATCTAGTCAGAGTTGTTGCACCTTATACTTACAAGATTTCTTCTGAATGTAATTTAATGTTTACAAAAGAATGTTTAAAAAATGCCATTTAAGATAATATTGTGTTTAAATATAAAGTTTATTGTTTTGTGTCTGTTCTCTATTGAGTATTTCCACTGGTAAATTTTCCGTCTAGAAACACGTACACAGGTTATTTTTATATGATCATATTTATTAGATTCCCAAGGTAACATAAAGATAGCACATTCATGGAATCCTAAGCCAACCTTTGCTGACCTCAGTTGTACATATTTATAAATAGTTATGTACCTCTGTACTTATTCTTGTTTTTCTTTACACTGTTTTTGTTGTACCTCTGTTGTTTTTTATTCTTGTTTATCCCTAATTTTTCTTCACTAATTTTCATCATTTACCATCTGTAACTTAAATACAGCCTTAATCAACATTTCTTGTAATAAGTTCATAACTTTTGTACAAAAATGACAACATAGGAACTTTGTCTTGTTATTCCTGATCAATATGTGCGCTTCTAATTCCAAGATTGTGAACTCAGATAGTTTTGAAGTAAAGTACACTTAGAAACCAGTCACATACACAAAAGAAGTTTTATGTACCTTTTCAAAACAAACACTAATGGTGTAATAATTTTTTATTTATTTTACGTTGTAATCACACCAATGTTTCTAACACTTGTTTAGGATTGGCCTTCATGTTTTCTAATTGATTCACTTTGTATTTTCCACGTTTACTACACCGATTCCTGGAGTCACCCCTGGTAAAGGCCTCTGCATATTTCCTTGGCATGCACCCATAGGGACTATAACAGGTATATAAAGACTACAGTTTAATATTAGATCTAAATAGCTAAGTAGACAGTTTACTAGTTAAGATGCTGCATGCAGAGTTGCCACTGCCTTATTATAGTGAATGATCATCATCTGTAGCTTGTGAAAGAGGTCAAACCCGTGTACCTGGCATAGCAATCCAACATACTGACCACCACACAATAATCATACCTGTTTTATAAACAGAACACAATTACACAGGTATTTTGTATTCAAAATTATGCAAAAAGAATTTGTTCTACATAGCTAAAAGCCTATTATTATTATAAGTAAACCCATATCATTTACTTACTTGTATTGTTATTTTATTTAAATGCTAAAAATAACAAATTGTGTGGTATGAAAAAATGTAAAAGAAAATTATGACAAATAATTTTTATTTTTATTGCTATATAACTACGTTCTTTTTGAGTTATCTAGTAACAGTAATCATGCATACAATTTGGCCAACTGTATTTATGGTTACTTAATTGGTTTATCATTTTCAATTAAGTATGGTAAGCGTAGGCCTACGCTATAGCGTGATTGAAAGTTTACTGTGCTTGCATGATCTCATGTTGCTTTTGTAGTAGTAGTGGGGTTTGTAGTAGCTGATAGTAGTAGAACTGTAGTTGTTTAAGTATGGACGCGCAAAATGATAAACCAAACATATGAGAATGATATGGGACTTATATTGATATTATTTATGATCGATTTATTATTCACTAGGCTAGATTACATTTGGTTGTGTAGGGTCAGTATTTTTGGAGTACTGTGCTGAAAACATTGGGTTTAGCTCTCACCATTAGCTACTAGGTGATAACATCAGATAAATGCTGTTGTTTATTAATATTAGATCATTTCATTTCTTGAGGCAGTGATAAACCAGAAGCAGTATTATTAACAAGTAAAAACTACTTATTGGCGTAATGGAACTATAATTAAATTGTAAGTCATCTGTACCTGCTTGAGAAACTATGTTTATATGTATCTTGGTTATATGCAGGAGGGACATTGCCTAGGTTCACACATAGTAGTTCATGTATCCACTAAGGAAATGTTTAGCATATCCTCTTCATCGACTTCATTAGAATTAAATTGTCAACTTCTGGATATACATTCTACACATTGCTCAGAATCTTGATTATTATGTCAAACTTTTCCTAAGGCTATTTGTTTTTACTTTTTTGACAGTATCCTTCCTTATATACTTTTTGGCAAATAATGTGTTGTTCAGTCTCTTTATATACCAAACATATATGATGATGGTTGTACTGCCTATTTTTCATTCTATATTCATGGTCATACATATTTGTTTCCTTATTACTAAGTTTTTTATTTTATAACCCGTATGTGCATTCCAGTACAGATATTCATTTCAATGATCATTAACTTATTTATGTTTGCGTTATCATATCCCATGTCCTGTATCTGTTCATGCCTTTTACTGTTTTCTTTCTCAGGTAAAAGTTTTGTTTTATTTACTACTTCTTATTGAGTTCTGGACAATAGAGATCAGTTTGCTGTTAGCTTTCCTATTTTTCTTTATGCGTTTGTTTGTTTCAAAATGCTCTTCCCTTGTTTCTTCAGAACAGTGTATAGACATGCAGTGAGATACCTTTCGCAGTCTTGTCTTTCAATGTCTAATCATCTTGATTTGAATTTCCTAACTATCATATGTCCTAACTCATCAAGATTGATTATCAGACCTGCATCTTGCGGACATGATTTTTTCTCACTTCACATTAGTTTGTGTTTGACGTTGGTGTGTGCACTTCGCTGGTCAATTATAAGAAACTGAACTTTTGTTTAGTTTCTTGTGTATGATACATTTTCTCCTTGAGGAGGTTTAACTGATTATGACAGTTTGGTACTGGACTGCTATCAGCCATTTATCAGCGCATACTGTCTTGATTCAAAATTGAGTAGTTAAAAGCTAGGAGATGACTGTGGGGAGTCAGATGCTAAAAAATCACAACCAGTTCAACTTTCTTCATAGGAAAACCATCAGCATAATGGAAGTTGCACAAAAAACAGTATCTTATGTAGCCTAAAAACATTGTTGTATAAAATTATAAAACATTTTATATGTATTCATTAAAATTATAATAAATCATTAATGTTATAAATTTTGTTTAGAATCAAAATCATGTAACATAAACCTTCAGTTAATGTGTAAATGCTGGTGTATTGAGTGTCTTTATGGAGGCTGCTGATTCATAAAATATCTTATTCTCCATATTGGCATTGAAAAATAAAATCTTTATTTATTTATTATTCTTGTAAATACAGTTTTCTGGATTTCTATGTACTAATACTGATTTTTAAAATTTTTATTTTTATTTCACTGTGCACAACTTAAAAAGAACACCTAAACTAGGTATTGATATTTTTAGAAATCCTTAGAATGGACATCACTTAGCCACTTACGTTTAACCTGTATTCTACTGACTAGATAGTTAAATTGTTTTATTAAGTACACATTTATAATAAATACAAAGTCAATTAAACATCAGTAACTTTGGCTGACAAGCTTAGGTAAATATATTGTTTAATTAACCCACAAGCGTACTTGGGTGAAAAAGTGCCGTAGTGAATGTGCAAAGTGCAGTTAGTGTTGTATGTTGGTAAGTGAAGTGAAATACACATGTAGTTGAAGTGGCCATAGTGCTGTAATTAAAGAGACTTTTGGTGTAACTGAAACAGAGCAATGGTCACAGGGTACAAACTGTATTACAGCAGTGAGTCTCAAAAGAGAAGATTTTTCCACCTCATCACGGATCACAATGAACCGGAGTCCTTCAAGAGAAGGACTGCACTTCAAGATTGGTCAAGTGAAGTTGTCATGGTTAAATACGATAGTGTTTATAACAGCCATAATATACTGTCATTGTAGGAGAAAGCAGTTAAGTAGAAGAAAGAAAATTTCTTTATTTCATCAACAGCCACAATAAACTTGTAAGTTCCAGAGGGTGGTATTTGACCCTTCTAGAAGAGACATTATATTATATAGCTGCAGTGGGGTGAAGACAAAGGATAAAAAACTTCAAGAATGACCATAATGAAACTGTCATGTTTAAAGACATTAGTGTTTTTAATAGGTATCCTTTGTTGTATTATAGTAGGAATAAACCTGTTTTAGTACCAAGCCACGTTTCCGTTAAGTATATGAAAAATATATTATACTAACCGTCTGTGACTTCTCGTATTTGATGTCCCAAATCAGTTGCGGTTAATGCGCGGTAGGTCGCTGTGCAGTGTACATTGTTCGCCCGATGCGCGTATTCAAGTTACAAATTAGTATAGTTCGTTATTTTAATAATCCGTTATTTGTGGTCATTATGACATGGTTTTTAACGTTTGACAAACATATCTGATATGTGCTACAAATTTTATGCTTGACAATGGGACAAGAGTCTTGAAACATGTCGTAATAAGAAGGGACATCAAATACGAGAAGTCACAGACGGTTAGTATAATATATTTTTCATATATTTATCCTTTGTTGTGCTTGTATTATAGTTGTAAGTAGAAGAAAGAAGATTTCTGAACTTCCGCAGGGACTACAGTGAAGATGTGAGTTGAAGATAGAAACCTCTGCCACTTCCAGAAGGGACATCATGTTATATACCAGCACTGGGATGAAGAAAGAAGATAATGAGTTTCAAGAATGTCCAAATGAAACTGTTATGTTTAAAGACAATAGAGTTTTTAATAGGTTTAATTTTTGTGCTTGTATTATAGTTGTAAGTAGAAGAAAGAAGATTTCTGAACTTCCGCAGGGACTACAGTGAAGATGTGAGTTGAAGATAGAAACCTCTGCCACTTCCAGAAGAGACATCATGTTATATACCAGCACTGGGATGAAGAAAGAAGATAATGAGTTTCAAGAATGTCCAAATGAAACTCTTATGTTTAAAGACAATAGAGTTTTTAATAGGTTTAATTTTTGTGCTTGTTATAGTTGTAAGTAGAAGCAAGAAGATTTCTCCACTTCAGCAGGCACTACAGTGAAGATGTGAGTTCAAGAAAGAAATTTGTGCCACTTCTAGGAGGGACATCATGTTACGTACCATCAGGAAGTCGAAGAAAGATGATTATGAGCTTCAAGAATGTCCACAATGAAGCTGTCATGTTTAAAGACAATAGTGTTTTAATAGGTATAAATTTAATTGTGCTTGTATTTTAGTTGTCAGTAGAAGGAAGAAGATTTTGCCATTTCAGCAAGAGGCACAGTGAAGATGTCAGTTCAAGAAAGAAGTCTTTTATACTTCCAGAAGAGACATTACCATAGCAGGAGCGAAGTGAATTAGGCACTTACTACACTTCGAGAATGGTAACAATAAACAGTAATAGTTCAAGTGATAAGTGCTTTTAATTATTTATTAATAGGCATTATGTGTTGTGATTATATTGTAGTTGTGTGTAGAAGCCTGAAGATTCACCATTTTATCAGGGGGCACAATAAAGAATACTCAAGAATTCTTGACCAATCAAGAATGGTCATATTGATGAGGTCATAGTTGAAGACAACAACGTTTTGTTAGGGGATATAGTGTATTATGATTATAGTATAGTTGTATATAGAAGAATGAAGATTCTCCATTTCAGCAAGCACCAGAGTTATGTTGTGAGTTCAAGGTACAAGTCATTGCCACTTCCAGGAGAGACATGTTATATAGCAGCATTGAGAAGAAGAAAGAATTAATTGCACTTAAAGAATGGTCAAGTTGAATCAAGCGTAGTTAAAGAGACAAGTATTTTTATGTTGAGTGACAAACTGTAGTATATTTTGAGTGTATTGCAGTGGTTAAGCAGAAGAAAGAAGATTTCGACAATTCTACTAGAGCCTCACTGAAGGTGTGTCCTTCATCTCCAGCTAGGACTGTAGTGAAGGAGTTGCAGTGAACACAGGCGATTCAACATTGATGTTTCTTGTGTTATCAGGAAACATGGTTCTATGAAGCCAGCATGAAGTGATCAATTGAACAAAGAAGTTTTCCATTTCAGCCCGAGCCGCAATGAAGACAGAGGTTCAAGAAAAAAGACTTTGCTACTTTCATAAGGGACATCTTGTTATATAGCAGCAGTGAGATGAAGAAAGAACATAAAAAATCTTCAAAACTTCAAGAACGGTCACAATAAACAGTCATAGTTCAAGTGATAAGTGCTTTTACTAATAGGTATAGTGTGTTGTGATTATATTGTAGTTGTGTGTATAAGACTCAGGATTCTCCATTTCATTAGGGGCCACAATGAAGAATGGTCAAGTGCTCGTGACCAATCAAGAGTGGTCATAATGAAGTTGTCACAGCTAAAGACAATAGTGTTTTTAATAGCTATGTGATTGTGATTATATTGCCATAGTTAAGTAGAAGATAGAAGACTCCTTCATTTCAGCAGGAGCCAAAAGGATATGTGAGTTCAAGAAAGAAGTCTTTGTCACTTACAAAAGGGACATTATATTATACAGAAAGCAGTAAAGTGAAGGAAGAAAGTACTCCACTTCCAGAATGGTTTCAATGAAGCAGGCATAGTTCAAGTGAAGACTGTTTTGTTAAAGCGGTAGTGTGTTTTGAGTGTTATGCAGTGGTTAAGCAGAAGAAAGAAGATTTCTTCAGTTCAGCAAGAGGCTCATTGAAGATGTGCCCTCTATGTCAGCTAGGACTCTAGTGAAGTAATCAAATACAGCTGTAGATTCAAGAAAGAAAGCTCTTCCATCTCACTGAGGGTGTGGTGAATGCAGTCGCGTCTGTCCAATAGTGGAGTGATCTTTCTAGTGTACAGCATGTGGATAGCTTAGTGAAATTATCTGAGTGGTTCAGTGGTAATTTAGGCAACAGTGAAAAGTTCTTTTATTTGCAGTGAGTTTTATACAATCAGACTTGCTATCAAAGTGTGATCACAGTGGGACAAAGAAAGTGTAGTTTTTCTGTCTTCGATTTCTTTTTATAGGTTTCAATGTCTAGCAAGTTCCTACTGTCATCAGGAGGCACCTGACCAAGCGACAACTTATTGCAGGAAGGTAAGTTCCTACTATGAATATAATTTAATATATTATTCATTAAAATTAAGATCTGTTAAATAAATGCTTTTGGGGTCATTATAGATATAAACAATTTAGAAAATATTTATATATTATTATGAGAAGTGCCTAATGAAGTTATAATAACATTTAAAATTTAATTTCATTATGACTTATAACACTTATATGAAGTTGCAACAACATAAAAGTATTTAGTGCTTATAGACTGAAAAAACATGCCAGAACTGGAACATGTCATGTGTGTGTGTGTGTGTGTGTGTGTGTGTGTGTGTGTGTGTGTGTGTGTGTGTGTGTGTACGCGTATGTTTGAAATAGAATTTTAAACAATGTTATATAAAAAATTGTTAATGTTATTATAATTTTAGTTATATTTAAAAATAACAACTTGGATGAAGTTTATTTATCATTTTGCGTATGTTATCTTCAAATAAATACAACTGCAAGTAGGTTTATTTACACCTGACGCATGTTTCACAGAAATTATTTTGTATCTTCAGAGGTTTTTATGAATTGTATTTACTTTTTATACATTTAATTGTCTTCAATTGTATTTATTTAAAGATATTACATGGGAGACCTGCTGGAAACTCAACGAGTTACGTACAGAGGAATATACATATACATTTAATATTTATAATGAATTTACCTCAAGATATTTTTCCCCTTATTAGGAACATGTTTCGGGTACCATCTTGTACCCATCCTCAGCCTTCCGGTTTTTGTGTCTGGTGAAGTACATATGTGTTGGTTGACTATTATTATTGTGGCTTCCTGTTGGCTTGTGGTACTTCAAATTGGTTTTATTGTGTGTGATTGTGGTGTATGTGTTAGTTTTTTGTGTATTTTCGATGTTGAGTGCTTTGAATAATGTGTCACGATTTGTATTTGTTCAGGTATTAGTTTGTTTTGTGTTTTATGTTTGTATATTTGTAAATTTTCCCAAATGTTCATTATGGTGCCTTTTTGTGGTATATGTTTTATTAGTGTCAAACAAAAAAACAGCTGAAAAAACGTTATTTTGAACACCTAAACGCATACAAAAAACCAGAAATATATAAATCCAATTTAGCCACACATGCAATAAACACAGGACATGAATTCCCAGACATAACCAATGTGACACTAATAAAACATATACCACACAAAGGCACCGTAATGAACATTTGGGAAAATTTACAAATATACAAACATAAAACACAAAACAAACTAATACCTGAACAAATACAAATCATGGCACTCAATACAATATTCAAAGCACTCAACGTCGAAAATACACAAAAAAACTAACACGTACACCACAATCACACACAATAAAACCAATTTGAAGTACCAGAAGCCAACAGGAAGCCACAATAATAATAGTCAATCAACACATATGTACTTCACCAGACACAAAAACCGGAAGGCACAAGATGGATACAAGATGGTACCCGAAACATTTTCCTAATAAGGAAAAAATATCTTGAGGTAAATTCATTATAAATATTATATGTATTATATACATCAAGAAACGGACTGTAGCAGAAAGTGATTGAATATATACATACATATATATACATTTTTTCAAATCTTTTCATTTAAATTTATTTAGATTAAGCATCATACACAAATACTTATAGACTACGTGGTATGCGTTTACATATCTATATTTATTTATATAGCTTATGCAAACATAAATCATATTAAAGTGTATACATTTTAAAATGAAAATATTCTTGTTTTGTTTCTTGGTTCACAAGAATGCAGCATTTCTAAGAGATAAGGTTTCTAACTGACAGCATACACGTGATAACAACACGTACTGGAATCAAACAACGACGGCTTTGCAGTCATCAAGAGGGCCCGGATTGCGACAGGATCATCATGAGAAGGTAATTGTTATCAATCCTCAGATATATTTGTTTACTGAAAATATTAAAATGATGAAAGATTTTGCGAGACTCGGTCTATAAGTATGGACCACAATCCTATAATTCTATAAGTATGGATCACTTGCGTCTATAAATATTCGATAATATTTGTTGCCATCATCACGACCGGTGTATAGACAATACAGAAATAATAAAACACAAACCGACCAATTAATTTAGTGGAAAGTCTGTGTATGTGTGTGTGTGTGTGTGTGTGTGGGCGCGCGCTTGCGCAAGCGGGAGCGTTACATCAGAAAAATGTTTGCTATTCTCACATATTTCTGTACTTAAATAAATAGATGTATTTATAATAATCCAAAATACACTCCTTTGCACCAAGGCAGTACAGCAGAGATGAGATCCAGAACCCGCCCAACACACACACACACACACACACAGTATTTTACTACATAACAGTTATTCTTATAACTTTTATATTAACTTTCATTAAATTATGTGAAAGATAAATAGCATTGCATACTGCTAATTGGAGTACCTAACCTCTTCTATGAATAGCTGTAAGGGAAAATAAATATTGTTGCAAATGTATATTGTGATGGATGGTACGGTTATTGAAGACTAGCTGTGCACTGCACAAAATGTTCTTGTAATCTTCCTTACAAATTCGTACAGTGTAATATATAGTGCATAATTTTTATTATTTACAAAGATACTGATTTTTTCCTTGCTACCTTATTAAAATGATATTCTCAAATTACGACACAACATTAATTGAATTAGATATTTATTTATCTGCTTACATCTTTTACTTTTTAATGGAATGTATAATGTTTTAAGAGTAGGCTAAATTTTCGAGTTGGCGAGGTTTTAGTTGCCGACGTAACTCTCTCTCCCTTTCTCTGTCTGACTCTCTCGTTTTGTATATATATATAAATATATTAATTAATTTATATATTTATTGTGTGTGTATATACTCGTATATATAGTATATATATTGTATAAAATAAAATTAAATTAATTTAACGTCACAAGTTATATAATTACTGCAAGAAATATTGAGTTACCTATATAGAGAAAAAAATATATATATATTGTAGCAGGTTTTTGGGTACATCCGTGTACGTGATGTTTATATTGGCTACGTTTCGTTCTGTAATCCCGGAAGATTTTCAAGGCGTACATAGTTTTTATATATATATATACATTGTCTTTGTTTATATTTGTAAAAAAGTATTTGTTCTTGTGCATTTCAGAGCCTCAAGGTAAGTGAGGGAGTAGCAGTCATCGGGGTAGCAGTTTGCAGTCGTCATTGGTGAGTCGAATTTCATTTCGTTAACAGTGCCAACTAAATTTTATAAAAACTGACACACTCACAATGTCCCCTGGGTAGGGGTCTCGGGTCGGACCGGTTCGGTTTCCTATAATCTCATCATCGCGCAATAACATTTAGTTTTTTCTTAGGGAAAGTTTTATGTGTTGTTTTGTTACAGGTCTGCAAGATCATCGGGAGAAGCCCAACACTCTCTCACACACACACACACACATATATATACACACACTGCATTATTTTATAATTAGAGTAGTAGTTTTTGATGAAGATTTTATCCCCATCGTAAAGATTAGGTAGCTATAAGGAAGTGGGTGTGTCAGTCTTTATGTGTTGTTTAACATAATCAATAAATTTATTTGGTACTGTATAAGGCGAGTACTTGGAATATTCAAAAGTTTTAAAAGTGTAAATTGTGTTTGTATTTTGAAACACGATTTTTTGGTTTATATTTAATTTCCAAGTACTCTTTAGTTTTTAAGAATATCTTCAAGAAAGAAGAAAACCCTCCACCTGTTACCGATCATTAAAGTTAAACAAAGAACACAACACTTAGAACACAACATGGGGTAATTATTAAATCACAAATCGTATCCATGTGTTCCTGTCCATACATACAGCCTCCATTTCCCGTAAATTCTTCCCACGATCCTGTACCAATTACTCAATGTATGACTGATTTGACATCCGGCGTTATTTCCGGCTGTTTTATTCCTGTTTCATCTGTCGTACATACATGTCCCAAACCCCTTTTTTATAGCTTCTCCTCCAGCAAATCAATTACCGGATTTACTCCCAAATTTCGTCTCATCGTTCATTTCTAATGCGATCTCTTCCTACGGGCTTGTGATTATTTAATTTAGTCCTTGACTGCAGGGTCATGGTCTCCCAAAGACAACAGTCCGTTACTGTCTGTAACCTGCCTTTCTCTTATATTTTATGATTCCAATTTTTTTCTCCTCACTATTGATCCATTTTCCCTACAGTTGCTCTTCTCTTTCCATCCCCACAAATTATCATTAGTCTTTCTTGAAACATCTCTCTTCTATTTTATGTATAACATGTCTAACATGAATTTTAGTCTATCGCCTTTGATTTCGTTTCTAATAAACTGTATTTTTACATAAAGTTTCTTCATGTGTTCCTATAATCTTATTTACATCACTAAACACTCGCGTTGATGTTAGGTCTTAC
This sequence comes from Magicicada septendecula, assembly GCA_034769895.1. Taxonomy (NCBI): domain Eukaryota; kingdom Metazoa; phylum Arthropoda; class Insecta; order Hemiptera; family Cicadidae; genus Magicicada; species Magicicada septendecula. The sequence goes on along the minus strand of CM068367.1, from coordinate 1,420,992,141 downwards.
ACTGTCTTTCAGGGTAGGTCCTCGTCGGAGAGTCTTCAGATCTTCAGATTTATTTAATGAATTTTCTCTTTCAGGTTCACCTTTGTACTGTATAGCGTGGCATTGTGCTAGTGAGGTTTCATTAACCCGGAGGTACCATTTTTAGACTAATCTAGCCAATGAAAATGTCTGACCTTCTCACGGTTGAAGGCCACACTTGCCGTTGTCACGCTGATCACACACCACACAATAACAATACACACCTTACACAACCCCTCAACATTGCACTTCGTTGAGGGGACTTTAAGTCCTCAAACACGTGCCTGAGGCAAACCCATTTTTTTGCCGTCAATTTGTGTACAATTCGCGGTGATTAGATTTTGGTTAGGCTCTTATTAGTCTGTAAGTGTTTTTTTTTTTAGATGCGGGGGCTCTTTTATATTTATATGTACAAATAAAATGTTGTTACTTCTGTTATTGTCAATTATGTATGTATATCTGTATCACCTGTGTACACAAAAAACTAATGCTTTTTTTTTTTATTTTAAACAATTCAAACCACAAACCCTTTTATCGTTTAAGCGCTTAACACCGAAATTTTAAAATACGTCTTCCGTAAATATTTTTTCGAATTTCAAAATTACTCGAATACCATGTAGTGGATTTACAAAAACAGAAGAAGGAAGAAAGAAGAAGGAAGAAAGACGATCAGCTACTTAACTACAATCATGTAAGCAATCCAAATAATTTAATTTTGTCTTCTTAGTGTTGCGTTAATGCCTACAGTTAGTTTAGTGTATCTTGTTTTTATCACTTAATAGTTAAGTTGATGTGTGTGTGTGTGTGTGTGTGTGTGTGTGTGTGTGTGTATAAACACACGGGTGCGAGCGCTTTTTAGTATATAAACTAACAAACAGAGAAACTTCTCTTTTGTATGGTTCTCTGTTTGTCTCTTCTAATGTTTGTAAACATGCCTTGTGCATGTAAAACAAATAGGAAAGGTGACTGATTTTTCATTTTTAAATTAATGGGGTGGGTGTGAAGTATTATTAAATATAGACGTTGCAACACGAATGTTACTAGACCTAGCAACATTCCTGTTGCAATAAGCGGGTTCTTCATTGGTATGGGGTTGTCACCACCCCATATCAAGCCTCTCCCGCCGCGTCCAGAACCAAAAGAGGACCCTATCATGGCTGTTACTTTGGCGCAGTGATAGGGCTCGAATGAACTAAACGCAGCCTGGTGACGTCAGCCTTCATGCCGCAGTTTGATGTCTAGAGATTGGTTTCAGTTGATACGCAGGAACTGTTACCCTGAATGCCGAATTCCTCTTACAGTACTCATCAGAAATCCATGAAACTTTCAACAACTGTCTTTGGAAAACAAGATCTTCCAAACAAAAGCAGTTTTCAAGCCCACCTGAACGTGTAGAATCTGTTGGCAATTATCAGGTACTCTAAACAACTCCAACGTAAGTATACTTCTTTACCATCTTGCTGATATAATCTTTGTGTCTTTGGCAAAGTCATTCAGTGTAATATAATGTGTTGGTATCCTCAAAAATGTGATTCGTCAATGCGATGGTAAGTACAGTCGCCACGAGTACACTGAAGTGCGGAGATTAAAAGAGTATTAGCCAGCAGATTTATTATTGGAATTCATGTAAGAGAACTCAAAGAGTACCCATCAGTGAGGTAAGTAGGAGTTGCTCTGGGGGGGGGGGGGGAGATTAGACTAGCTTGAAGGTTGGAACCCCTTTTACTTGTATCTTTCAGTTTTACGTTTGTACCATACAGTATGGCGCTGTACAATTATTACAGTGTGTCTGTACTATATTGTACAATTTACAAGCATTGTAATTCTTCTCTACAACTGTTAGAAGCCTTATTTTAACACTGGTTTAGATTATAAATAGATCTTACCTTAAATGACAAGAGAATTTTGCTGATATTTTTAATACCACCGGGGGGGGGGCGTTGATTCCCTGTTCCGCTTTTCGTTACGCCATTGGTACCCATAACAGTTCAAATAAATTAATTAACAGAGATGATTTATTTAATTCATATTTCCACTTCCATGTTCTTTAACCTTTGACATAAATACGCTTGCTGTTTGGGCAAGTAGGCCTATATAGTCTTCTGGTAAGTAGAGAAGTCTACTGAACAACTAATTCTGGTTTCTATACTTGCGATGAAGGTGGCATGCTCTACTGCTCTGTGACGGTATGCTCTGCCTACTATGAAATTGTACTAATCACTTCAGTTTACTATGTGACAGAAATATATGCGTCTCGAGACATGAATTTTTGTCCGACAATATGTGCCGCTTATCCCATAAGCACAATCAGTATGGTTACAGTAGACTTTAAGAGACGGACAAAACTACCTCGTGGGCTACAAATAAGGTTGGATCACGCGGTTAAATAACAAGGATTCCCTACTTGGAGTATAAAGCGACTATTAACATTACGACACTGGGATACATACATAATTCTCTCCCAATACTGTTTTGGGGTTTCCAAAGATGATCAGCATCGACTCTTCATTTTAAGCGGGGTACTTCGAAAATTTTAAGATATTTAATATATTTTCTGTGACTACGTTATGTGTGTACGCCGTTTGTTAGACGACGAAGTAGTTTTGTCGTCTGTATCCTTAGACATATACATTGTGTGTGTGTGTGTGTGTGTGTGTGTGTGTGTGTGTGTGTGTGTGTGAGAGAGAGAGAGAGAGAGAGAGACCAGTGTCAACAAAACTAAGGGGGCCTGCAATCAGAGGTGTGCTATACCAGTATTTGAAAGCAGCCGTTAAAAATACCTGTTACCGGTAACAACGGTAACGGCTGGTGGAACGGTTACAAAGTACTCGTCCCTGGTATCTGTTAACGCGCAACTATTACATTACAAATACCGGTTACTTGTAACGCTTGCTTTTAAATCAGTATTTCATTCGTCCTCACTGTATTCGAATACCTATGTTAGTTTTGAATGGAGCTGTTTTACAATCTATTGAGTACGTGTTTTTAACAGCTTATACAGTCGGTCATGACGTTAAAATTAGCATTGCTGAAAAATCGAATATTGCGTTATTACATTATTCAAAAGATTAATATGGTACTAAATAATTTAATAATTATGATAATATAAATTTGTAGGCCTGTATATGAAAAGTAATATATTTATATAGTTTTTATTATAATATTATAATATATTATACATTATTTTTACACGAACAGGCCAGCCGTGGACCACGCGAATATCATTTCCTTTTCTTCTCCTGCCAGAAGCACACTATGCGCCGCCTTCCTTTCCACTGTCTACCCCTTTCTCGTCTTCTTCTCACCGCAGAGAACCTCAAGATTTTGAATTTATATTAAAATAGTAAATATAAATATTTATATAGTTTACATAAATTATTTCAAATAATAATTAATAAATTATACAAAAACCTGTTTATTGAATCATATATTAAAATGTATAAATACATTTTATTTGTAATATACATTTTTTATGTATAAAACATTTTTTTTGTATTATATATGTTTATATAAAAGTTATATACGTAATATTTACTTCATAAAATGTATTTATTAAATCATAAAATATAAATGATTAATACAAGTTATTAAATCATACTGATTTAGTAAATTTTTGATAACTAAATAAATTAATTCATTCTGGCTTTTATTTTATTCAGTACAGAATAGTGTTATGTCATTTAGTAAAAAGTAATAATCATTTAATATATTTATCTCTTACAAATTAATTTTACCTTGACATTATCTTTTCGTTTACTAGTTATACTAACTGATAAAATAATTTTGAACTATCCAGTACTTTTTAAAGCAATTTAGTGAATTCTTATCTTCATCAGATCTGTGTATTTATCTTAGTGTCTACAGTTTGACCAGTTCACCTAATTGTGTTATCTGTTATGGAGTTTGTTATTTTTATTTCTTTACTAAGTGGAAACTCTTATTAGTCAAATGATGAGTAAAGTGATAGAGACAAAAATTCAAAATCAGTAGTTTAGATAAAAGAAACAAATTTACAAAAACACCTTATGTTTTACACGATAGTTATGAGATCAGTACAGATTTAATGAACAGGACTAGATAAAGTCGTAATGTTGACATCCTATCTTAGAGCAACCTTGATTACTTAACAGCAGTCCAGTGTAGTTTGTGTGGATAATTTGCTTAAAAAACAACCAACACCAATTGAAATCTGTCAATTCAATCTTACTTATATGCCACCGGCCGTATTTCGCAAAGAATTATTATGTAATGAATAATGAGAAACGGTTACAGTAAACAAATAAAAATAAATAATTTTATATGCCTAATTAGCACTAAGTAAAATTTAACTAAACAAAGAAACACAATTTTCACTAATAGACTTGCATGGTGAGATCGTTTTAATAGCAATTTTTTCAGCATTCTGTAAATTATTGGGATTACTATTAACTCCAAACCATCCCCCCATTTCATGAGTTAACTAGGCGATTGCCCACATCATAGAATTGGCTACAGGTCTGGAGTTAATATCAGTAAAACATAGTTGACAACTAAAAAGAGCGTTGTTTTAAGACAAAAGTTTTATTAATGGAACAAATTAAAATAACGTTTTTAGTAAGGTAACGTTTTTAACAAATGGCCCGACCAGTCGCATCCAAGCGGCTGAAATGAGATTTCTCATGCACGGTATACTCTCCATGATCATAGAAGAAACACAGACATACGGCATTACCTGAACATTATGCGTATACTCGACAGGATTACTCAGTATCGGCTGAATTGGTGGGAACACCTTTGCCGAATGGATGACTGCCGCATTCCCAAACAACTATGGAACTGAAAGCCTAGGGGACGTCCGAGGAAGCGCTGGAGTCACCAGCTCCAATCTTTGCCTGTTTGAGACCGGAACAAACCATCCTTGGTTTAATCCTTGATAATGATGATGATGAGTAAGGTAACATACTGTTTTATCTACCAGGTCTCAGTACAAAAACAACTACTTTCTAGTGTTTTACAACACCAACGTTACAACAATCTCATCATTTACGTGAGGTGTGCAGTGAAGTTAAAATCATCTCCGAAATCACATTAACAAATAGTACTATACTGCCTATCAACCACTCTGTACGTTGTAATACAGTATATTTCACTTCTTTAAAATTTACCAAGTTGGTGACTAGTGTGATATACATTTTGATATTATAATCTGTATTATATATCTGCATAACACGAGATTAAAGGTAAGAAGAGTATGACTTTTTTTTCATTTATTAATAACAGCTTCGTCTCACTGGCATAGACCTTTTCTGAATACCTCGCTTCGTTTTTGCTTCGTACTTGTATGGCAATCGGCACATGAGCAGAAGCGAGTATTCAGTACCAGTAAGTGTTACAGGTAACTGCTGCTTGTACCTGTTTACTCGTTAGTTGGGTAGGGGGGTCCCGCGAGTAACCAGAACAGATATTTCAGCTTTTCGTTAACCGTTACAGCTGGTCCAGAAAAGTAACCGTTACAAAAGACCAGTTACATCTGTATCGATCCACCTCTACCTGCAATGCCATTAATCCCCGTTTATGAGGTCCGTCTAAGATATTAAGATTCATAATTTAACAACATACCTTTAGTTTTTATATTACTCGAAAGATTTTTTCATTGTAGGTTAGCAGTATTTTTGATTAGTACTTAAAAGTGCATTAAAACTATTAAATAGGTGTATTTTGTAACAGTTACTTTTGTACGAATAGCATAGCACTGTCGTAAACGCTATATATACATAAAGTATGTACTAAATTAGGAAGAAACTAGTATTTTAATACTAGTTTAACCTAAAAGCATTTAATAGTTTAATACACTTTAAACCTGAAAGCATTTTTAATTTTTCCTGCATAAGTTTACTATATTTATTTGTTAAGATAAATAAATTTAGGAATATTTGTGGTAAGATTCATAGAAATCTTAGAAATAAAACAACACACAGCACAATGATTAAATTTTATAAGACAATCGCCATACCCACGTTGATTTATGCGAGTGAGGCGTGGGTCATGACAAAACAGGAAAGCGGCAAGATTCAGAGTGCTGAAATGCAGTTTCTGCGAAATACTGTACATTATACACTGGAAGATGGAATAAGGGACAAAGGTATCAGAGCAGAACTCGAAGTGAAGGATATAAATGAAATTATTTCAATTTACAGAAGACAATGGTGGGATCATTTGCAAAGGATGACAGAGGATCGATTGCCGAAAGCGGCACTGAACTACAAAGCCATTAGTAGAAGAGACGTGGATCGTCCGAGGATGAGATGGGTCCCGGAACAGGTTTATATAACCTAATCCTTGAAGAGGAGGAGAAGAACAAGAAGACGTTTACTGTATTCATATATTATACAAAGTCAGAAAATTCTATTATTTGGCTTATAGACAGGTTATTTTTAATTTTATTTCATAAATTTCGGTATCCTCAGGTGTTGTCATGTTGAAAAATATTCTGTGCGACGATTTCGCGGGATGCTGCATGCATTCAATCTTAGCTATGCTATTCTGTGTGTGTGCGTGCGCGCGCGCGCGTGAGAGAGAGAGAGAGAGAGAGAGAGAGAGAGAGAGAGAGAAAGGGGAAAGAGCACGTGTTTAATTTTTTTACTAGCCCTAAATAATAAAACAGGAGAAAGAAAAAATTTTTAATTTGGAAAAAAATTTGAACTAAACTGAATTTGAACTTGCACAAGAAGCGCAGGTTCATAAAAATGTTTCATTTTGCGTAAAATTTAAGATATGTCTGCAGCGACTAAGCAAAGGTTAATTTAACAAAGTGGATCACCATTGTAGAATTTTTAGTATGCAGTTTTAGTTTTAAATCTCCAATAATATGCTTACTACTCTATACATGTACGTGTATGGTGTATGTGGGAGGTTAGTGTAACTGAAATGGTGGAATATCTCTCTCTCTCTCTCTGTTAGTTTCTCTGCTTATACAAGATGACTTTGTTTATAGATTTTTGGTTGATTCGTCAATCCAACATTTTCTTTTTGTTCATTATCCCCGACTATAATGCCATCACTTATACATACGTGTTCTCCCTCCCTTTCGTACATTTCTGTTTTTCATTCTCTTATTCTTTGAATTCATTAAAAAAAAAAAAATAGTTTAACTTTAGAAATGATAAGTCCTAGATTATATATGTGTGTGCGCGCGCGCGCGGGCACGTAGGAAATTGTATTTTGTAAAGCTTAATTATTTATTTTGAAGAGTTTAAAGAATATTTCTCTTAAAAACTTATACTATAGTTCTGTTGAAATTTGATTGACTTCTCTCCGGGTTCTTCGGCCGCGATCCACTACTGCCTCATTAAACAGACGTTTCGGTTCCACCCTTCAGTGTAAAACGACTTGAGAACTGGTAAGGATATTTGGTAAATATTTACCTGTGCTACACCATACAATCTTGAAGTGAAATATTTTTTTTTTTATTCTTCTATGTTATATAAACACGCGAAAATTAATTTTAAACGGGGGTCGAAGCTATTTACGAAGAAAAAAAATAAAATAAATACTCCCATAAGGATGCATGCAAATGTGAATGATCGCCATATTGACTGTGTAGACGGTGAGCCGAATTTGACTGGAAATCATGATGCGTTTCCAAAACAAAATTTACATGATTCTTACATGTTCAAAATTGCGTTGAGCCCAAACGGCGGTTTAAAGCTTTGCGTTGAGCCCACCGCGAGTTTATTATTAGTAACCTCGGAGGCGCCGTAGACTAAAGCATGTGCGGTGAGCCGGCTACCCAGAATCACTCTCAGCGGTGGATACTGTAGGAAACTGATGAGTCGGCCACCCACGAGTCTGAAATGTAATGCTTTGCGTTGTAGGCAATTGAATTACGTTAAGGCAAAATGTAGTGGTGATCCCACTAACTACTCAGTTAATATGGCGTATGGTGTAGCACAGGTAAATATTTACCGGATATTTACCAGTTAACCACAGTACCATAGAAAAGAACCACAAAACCACAATGCTACACACCCGCACACACCCGCGCACACACACACACACACACACACACACACACACACACACACACACACACACACACACACACACACACACACAGTGTGGTTCTTTTGCCACAGTAGCCAGTTCTCGAGTCGTTTTACACTGAAGATGGCCTCCATCGGTGTGACCGAAACGTCTGTTCAATGCGGCAGTAGTGGACTACGGCCTAATAGCGCGGAGAGAAGCCAATCAAGGGTCAAGAGTTGACGCCGGCAGTGAAAGCCTTAGATTCCGATTATACTATAGTTTCCGAGGGAATGTTTTCTGCAAATTTTGTAGAAAGATTCATCTCTCTAGCTATAATACAGTTTTGATTCTTAATAATATAATTAATATTCTTGAATTATTGTTAAACATTTTTTTTACCCCCTAATTACGTTTGTACCATAAAGACAAAATTACAGTTTTACTAAAATGCCTGTTTGAAATTTTTTTAAACAGGTAACAGAAAATAATTAAATATTTTTTAGGCAAAAATATGACTATTACATGCCTATTTAAATATTTCAATTAATTTTTGTAACATGTCAGTAACAGATAGATAATACGTCATGTCAAAATTTAAAAGCAAGAAAAATTATTTTTTTACTAGTTTCCACTTCTTGTCCCCTACCAAGTATAGGTAAACTACAACTATGACAAAGCTGTAAAAACCTCACCTGATAATTCGGTAATCCAATAGTCCCGTTTGTTCTGCCATATGAATCTCTCTCTCTCTCTCGATCTTTCATTTGCCACTTCACAATGCTTTTTTCTTTTAATCACTTATCACTGCACTATGAAATCACATGTCATTTCGTCGGTGGCTGTCTTCTGGTATAGTTGTTTTCCTGTTCGCTGATCCATCGAATTCTGTTCACTTTTTTCATGGTACATCATGTTCTAGTGAGATTTTCGTTTAACTGTAGCTGTCCATTCCACTCTTCTTGGAGTCTCTTCATCGTATCAATTACGCTTTCACTTTTGGCGTTCACACGCAGATACTATTTCAGAGTTTCGCGTGGTTACTTTAAAAGCTTGTCGGTAAAGTATTATTCATATGTACTATTATTTCAATCTGCCTTCATTTAGTTGTCTTTATTAACTAAATTTAATCACAATTTTGCAACTTTTTTCAGCCCATCATTTTTCTGCGCCATGTCGTGGATGTTTCTTTTGCCTACAGATGATCTAAAATTAAATCAACACGTCTCACAATATTGCCTAATTTTACGTAAAGTAGAGTTCGATACTGTCCGCATGTTTAATTAGTACTAACGCTAATTTTGTAAGTTGCAGAATACGTATCAAATTCTGAATACTTTAGACTATATACACGGGTTTTAGGATATATTGTAAAAAAATTTCTTCACGACAACGTGCACAACGAATCCGCACTGGATATAGAAACTGGATGGATGGGTGGGATCGATTCCATGATCAATCCGTCTACGCTGTTTAGCGTTGGCAGCAGCTAGTAGATCAAACAAACCGTGAGAAATGTGCCGCTGAGTTAGTTGAAAAAAAAAACACGCATCACCACTGGGTGTATTGTGCACCTGCATGGTACGACTGCGGTGACCGGATGTGATATAATCACAACGTGTTTATCTGCGTAATTCGCATACCCTAGTCGCTGTGTTTGCATAACAACTATCTACACACTCGTGCTGTAACTAAGCACGCAAGAAACTGTGGACTTGCAGAATTAGAAACCTGTACACTACCTTATCAATGGCTTACACACCGAAGTTGTCCATACAATTAGTATGTGAATTCAAAGCGATGAGAAAGTTCAAGTTCTGCTACTTTGCTGATAAGAGCGACGAAGGTATCAGAGGAATGCTTACGTAAGACAGACAAGCAAGTACGTTACCCGGTGACCATACTGTACGTCCCGGTTTTTCCGGGACAGACCCGGATTTAGAACCTATGTCTGGATGTCCCGAGAAATCGTTAAATTGTCCCGGTTTTAGACTTTAAAATATTTTATCGTTTTAAAGCAAAAATTGTGCTAAATTTATGCAAATATAGCAGCCGTGCTCCATGGTCTGTTGAAGTTTACTCTTCGTATGTTAATACACGGGAAACGTTTATACATGAAAGTATATAGGCCTACACCCTTAAGTTTTAGAATACCAAATCAGTCGGCAACATATTTTTAGTAAAACGTTTGGTGGGAAAAGTGTTTTTCTGGTTTCCTCTGCTGTTAATAATCGGATCAAACAAATTTTTAATTATAACTTTAGGATACAATTTTAAATAAAACTGAACTTACAAAAATTATATGCGCTAAATAGTTTTTATGAAAATTGCTTGTAAAATTAGCAACAGAAGATTTTAAATAAATTACTGTAATGTTATTTTGAGAGAATGAATATAAATGAATGAAATTTTATACATTTATAGCACTAGTGTACCTGAACTAAAATACCAATTTTCAAATTATTTGCTTAATAATTAACACCAAGTGTTATATTATTATTATTCTCCACTAAAAGAATATATATTTTTACTTCCATGTTCCTTAAGGAAATGGAAGTATGGTGATGGCAAAAAAAATCGTGTACGAGATTACTGCAGATTCTGATTGTACTACACTCAAAACATGAAAAAAAGTCATTTTTCGAAAAGTGTCTGTGTGCCTGTGTGTCTGTCTGTGTGTCTGTGTGTCTGTCTGTAGATTTTTTCTATGGCAAACGATAACAGCCGCAAATTCAAACTGAATCAAATCATTTTTTGCATACAGCCCTGATTTGTAGAGCACTCACGACCTATTGTTTTTGGTGAAGATCGGATGAGGGAAAGGGGTAGTTTACCGGCAACGGTTTTTTTTTTTAATCAAGGGTAATTGTTTTCTATGGCAAACGATAACAGCCGCAAATTCAAACAGAATCGACTACTCTTTTGCGTACAGCCCTGATCTGTAGAGTACTCAAGATCTATTGTTTTAGGTGAAGATTGGTTATTGTAAATTTTCAAATTTTCAAGATTTATTTTTAAACTTTAGCTAAATTCATGCTACTTACTTCGAATACAAATAATTTCGATTGCAATGTTTCTTCAATTTTTATTATTGTTATTTTCTGTACATAATATTTGTAAAACGCACTTAGAATAATACATTTTAAATTATTATAGAAACTGTTGTAATAATAAATATTAATGTTATAGTTTTGTTAATATTATTATTAAAATATTAGTATAAGAACGTTATAATATGGCTGCTACAAGTAAATACTATCAGCAGTTCACCTTTGCTACCGAGCAGGGAATGTAGTGACGTATGCCATTCCACTGCAAGCATCACTGTAATACTACACATTTAAAATACGTTTAACACAGTTTCGGTGTGACTTGACTGTCTCACACAAGGTATTTCTTGTAGCGAATAAAAAAACACACTTTAACAAAATATTCAATAAATTACACTTACATATAATGTACGAACGTGCAATCTAACACGCACAGAAAATTACGACTAAATACGTCTTCTGAACGTCTGAACAATGTTTTCAGAACCGGTAATACCCTTCCAACACAAGCACGCACTATCATTCAGTAGACCCCCCCCCCCACTCATTAGGCGTCTTGGAAGCAAAACTGGTGTGCGTATAAGTACGTCAATAATAAAAAAAGTGTGCAACACATATCTACAAATAGTTTAGTCTAATTATATGATTTAAAATAATAAATATTAATGTAAGCATTATGTTAAACGCTCGTTTCAAAATCAAATAAGTACTCTCAAAAATTCCTTTACAATTTACTTACAATAGTATTTATTAGTTGAAAACATATTTCTATTTATTGTCTAGAAATTCTGCAAGAAAGAGTGAAGTGAAGTGAATATAAAAATTTTACTGTAATTCTTATTTTTCATGCAGACGGTTTATTCATTCTCTGTTGAATTATTCGAGGAGACTAAGTTTTACATGGAAGGGTTACCATCCCCTCGCACAATCCCAAAGTGGAGTGCATTGATTTCGGGGTACACAACCCCTAGACCGGGCGCCTTGTCTAATCCTGATGAGCCCGGTGTGCCTATTTTAAATTAAGAAATTAGAATTATAAAAATGAAAGACAACCTATCCCCCGAGTACTCTAATAGCGTCATGGTCAGAAAGAACAAGAGTCAGTTAAGAGACAGGCGAGATTAAAGGAAGGGATCTCACCCAAGACAAGTTGAAGCAAAGTGAGAATCCAGCTAGGGGTCATCGCACCATAAGGTGTGGACCCGTGATGGGGTATGTAGTTTAAGAGATCATCTACGAAACGACGATATAAGAAAGTACCAGAAGTTATAGTCGATTCTGGAGAGAATAAAGGTATACAGGCAGAATTGTAAATCCCATGTGGAACGCATGGTAGACAGGCGTATTCCTAAACAAGCGTTAGAGAGGCCAGGCCAGTGGGGACGAGAGATCGTGGAAGACCGAGGCAAAAATGATCAGAGACTCTGTAAAGCCGGAATGAGCTATAAGCCCAATAAACGTATTAAAGAAGAAGAAGAAGAAGAAGAAGAAGAAGAAGAAGAAGAAGAAGAAGAAGAAGAAGAAGAAGAAGAAGAAGAAGAAGAAGAAGAAGAAGAAGAAGAAGACTTATTTTTCAAAAGTAAAAGAATAAGTTTTTATGTAAAATACATTTTCAGAAATCGCAACTAAAAATGACTGAGGTTAATAATTATTACAATTTACTAATGTTACATTTTCAAATTTTTTAGGTAACCTTCAACGATTTTATAACTACTTCGTGGCTGTAACGAGCGAGTACGGAGTCCTCATGTATCGCTGCTCTGATAACGGTCGTAAGTATATTTAAAGAAAAAAATATTTATAAACATATGCGATAGTTAACAAAGTCAGCGAGTTTTAAGTCAAACGTCTTTCGTTTGCAAGCACTAAGACTTTACCACCTTTGTTTTATACACAAATAACATGAATAAGTAAAAGGAATAATGAGTTTTTTTTAAATTGAATTTAACCTGTTAAAACTGGTCTGTAAGACCAACCATCAACGTATCTCTAGTACCTCTTAATACTAAATACATATCAGCAAAATTAAGTCCAATAACATCCTTTAGTTAGTTCTGGTGTTCTTAACTAAACAACCTCACCCGCTCTGCTTTTACAACACAAAACCCTACACAAGTTCAAATGGCTTTGTTCGCTTCAGTCTTTGGAACACGTGTTGATTGTCCATCAGCTGAAGAACTTCTGCATTTTCGTGAAGGTGAAGCCTCTCTTCATGCTTCTTCGCAAACCTTTTATTCTCTTCGTTAATTATTGGAATACCTAGAGCTCTGTGGATATCGGCGTTTCTAACATGCTATGGTGCATTCACCATGGTCCGCTAAACTTTGTTTTGTAATGTTTATATTATCCTGATGTTACTATCCTTCGCGCACCCCTAGAGCCTAATGACTTTGAATAACAAGTACGTAGTTTGGTGGAAGCGATAAGCAACACTATTTGCCTCTTGTCAGGAGCAGTTTTATTGTTTTACATAGCAAAGTACTATTGTTGCTGACAAGTGTGTTAGTGCTCCGTGTTCTACGTACATTCGCATTCATTGCCTTGGATACTTTCCAACAATATCAACTTGAGTGGAGAATCCTTTGCTTTCTGTTTTTTTGCTCTCTGAGAGAATCACTTTTATTTACTTTCACCCCCTGCTCCGGCTCATCGCCAGCAACGAGTGTTACTGTCGACAAATCTACACTTTGTTATTGTGTGTAGAACAGAAATACCTACACTCGGTTGGATATTTCTTCGCCGTTAACCGAAACGTGTTTCTTTTGGCGTTAACTACATCATATGCTACAAAAGGTAACATTTTTCTGTAAGATTTACAGTGTAATCAAAAACACTTTCGCTATCTAAAATTCTTCTTCTTCTGACAGTTCCTATCCGTTTCGGATGTTGGATATCATACAGACTATTTAACTTTCTGTACTGCTGCACTGAATAAGCCAGTTGTATTCATGCCAAACCAGGTTCTTAAATTTCTCAGCCATGATATTCTCGGTCGGTCGGTCGGTTGGTTAGCTTTCTTATCTTCACTGTTCCTTTTTACTTTATAACTGTTCAAAACTGCCCCCCCCCTCCCGGAGATCCGATTAGGGAAGTTGAAGCTCTGGATGATTTTGCCTTGAACATAACCATGATGATATTACTAGAGATATGGGTATCTGAACAATCTTTGATGTAGTGGTTTCTCGTTGCCTTCTGTATCTCAGTGTCGTTGACTAGTAACTAGTTCATCCGCCTTCGGAACCGATTTCTCAACCCCAGGACAATGAGGTGGCCTAAAGGTCAATAGTGGTTAATGTAGGAATATTATAAATCAACATCAATTTCCTGCCATTCAAAATAACTTCTTCTTCTTTAACTTCCTAGTTAGGACTCTGTCCTGTTCTATAACAACGGTCCTACATGCTATCTCTCCACCTCTTCCTTGCCCGACCAATGCTCCTCTTCGTGTTTGGTTGGCTATCTCTTGCGTTTTTCACTAGCCTTGTGTCATCCATTCCTTTCATATTCTTCTTCTTCTATGGCATCACAGTTCGAAGTCAAACCTTAGCCACCATAATCATCCGCCTCCATTTTTCCCTGTCCTTGGCGATCGATGTCCATCGTTTTATTTTAAGTAAATTATCAGCATCCCTCGCCACTGGGTCAATCCAGCGTGTCTTGGGTCTTCCGACAGGTACCCTCGATCTGAGTAAACAGTACCTTCCTAGGTATTTGGTTGCCGTCCACCCTAATGATGTTCCTGCCCATTGCAATCTATGCAGTCGGATGGTGGTGGCCAGATCCTAGTCTTTATACAGCTTGTATAGCTCCTCATTGTGACGCGTTCCCGAAATCCCATTGAGTTGGATTGGTTCATATATTCTCCTCAAAAAATTCTCTTTTTAAAAGTACTGACTATGTTAGCGGCTTGCTTGTTCAGAGTCCAAGTCTTGCTGCCATATGTTATCACCTATCTAATCGTAACTTTGTATAATGTGACCTTGGACTGACGGTGGATATTGCTTGTCTTGAATGTAGATGTCAACGAAGCGTATGCTCTATTTGCGGCCTGTATCCTTTTCCTTATTACATTTATTTCTTCATTGTCTTCTGCCATCCAACATCGCAAATATTTAAACTGATTAAACAGTTCAACAGTTCCTTTGATATTAGAGCAACACATTTATTCCACCTGTCCTGTACATTTAATCTTTATATGGCAGCTAGACACCTGTAGCCTCCGATTTAGTTATTGTTGTAGTCGTGTTTTGAATCAACAGATGTCATACGTCGCCAAACAAACACTTAGTGTAATTAAAATTCAGTAATACATGTACGATTTTGTAAACTGTATGTGTAAGTCACCATTATTTGCACATCACAGCATAGGCAAGGTGCTGCCTGTTCCGTCTTCAAAGATCCATTTTCTTCCTGGGCCTACACACACACCTGTGTCATGTAGGCTCATATTTCCAGACTTGTTTGACGAGTCTTGAATCTGACATTTTTCTAAGCTAATGATAATGTGATGTATTTGTAATATACACACACACTTATTATTTATTAATGGTATCTATAATTTCAATTTTCCATTGTAGTGTATTTATTGTTCATAGCCTAAAGGTACCGTAACTTTAAATTTTGTTCATTGTATGGTACGTTTAGACTATGAACATTAAATACACTACAATAGAAACATTTTTCTAAGCGTTCTTCTACCGTTGTTTGTAATCTTTTAATCTTTCATTCAAATTAAAAAATTGTGATTCCTCTCCTGTGACCTCATCCTTTATACGTTGAACACCTTTTATTTTCTCTTCAGAATGCCATTTCCGAGGCATGAATTTTACTTTTTTGTTTCTTGGTTGTCGTCCACAATTCACACTTGTAAGACAGCACCCAGGAACTGCCATAACTTTGTAAAACTTTAATTTTGTATCTCAACATACCTTGTTTCTAAAAACTTGATGTCTTAAACGTATTATAATTTTTTATATTGAATGTGTCAACATGTTTCCCTTAAAATATAATTTCAAAATATAAAAGTGCATAAATACTATATGTTTTATACAATCAATGAACCGGTTTAAACGTTTCTCTAGCAGTTTACTTCCTCAAGCGGTGACTCGATACATTGTCGTCAACATTGTCGTGACATGCAACAACTAAGTGAACCCACGCGCTTGTAATGAATTCAATAGAAACATTCCTGTCTCGCGACGAGGCGTGATTTAGTTGAAGTGTCATCAATCACCACCACAGCGCCCCCGGGGGTTAAACTTCTCCGGTAACATTTTTTTCCTTCACACACACTTTTACGCTAAGAAAATAATGTTTATACTGTGTGTATGCATAATATGCAGGCACTTCATAAATCATTTTCCAGTGACTGTAAATTATATCATAGAAGTTACACCCCGCCGCCCCCACCTGAACTTGTATAAGCTGCGGGGGATTTGCGAATATCAGTTGCATGAGTTATGTACACGGAGTCTTCACCAGATTTGCAAACAATATGAAACAATGACAGTCTCCACTACAAAAACAAAGGCAATGGCATATCGAGGTAAGGAGTCAATAAGAACAAAAATAGTGATTAGTGATCAAATTCTAGAACAGGTGAGTCACTTTAATTAGTTTTTTAACTCAACACGCACCTTGTTCCTAAAAATACAATTAATCCCACAGAACCCAAAGATCTGTAACTTACCTAAATTCACATAAATATCATAATTATTATCATAGCCAATGTAATTCTGAAATAGTTAAAATGGTTCACCTGTTCTACAATTTGTTCATTATTATTATTAACAATTTATTATTATTATTTTTACGTTTGTTATATTATTATTGTTATTATAATAATAATATTATTGCTGTTATTATTATTACTGTTACGATGGTCTAACTGATCGTCGTATGGTACAGTGGAAAACAAAACTCAAGACACCAATGAAGTCACTAAAAACTAGCTTTAATTATCACAATTAACAGTTTGTAATCAACAAGTTATTCAACAAGATTATACTCGTACAATAATTCAAGTTAATCTGTCCACACGATCTATAAAGAATCCCGCACTATAATCAGTTTTCACTAATACACCACTTGAGATGCACTGTGTAATTCGCCCGACAATAACTGAAACTCTGCGGCGGGTTGGGGTATTTATAGTTTGCAGGGTTCTATAATATGCGTCCTTAACAAACACTTGAAAATTCTATTGGATACTTCAGCGCGGCCTTGGCAGAAACACACACCGGCAGGGCTAGTCGAGAAGATTGTCGAACAACACTGTCGAATGTACGAGAACGTTCCGTATTACGTAACACTGTCTCGCATGTTAA
Organism: Magicicada septendecula; assembly: GCA_034769895.1. Lineage (NCBI taxonomy): Eukaryota > Metazoa > Arthropoda > Insecta > Hemiptera > Cicadidae > Magicicada > Magicicada septendecula. The sequence goes on along the minus strand of CM068367.1, from coordinate 1,420,974,746 downwards.
GTGTCACGTACGCACACAAACATTACAGCTGGGGTCTGCTGGGATAGCCGAGAAACATGTAGAACGTTCTGTAATGGTGTAACTTTATTATATCAAATATTATTATTATCTACAAAAATAATAATTATTTTTGTTCTTCTTGGTTCCTTGCCTCAAAATCCCAATTATTACCTTTGGTTTGTAGTAGAGATTTTCATATTATATTGTTTAAAAATTCGATTATCATTATTTATGTGTAAATAATTATTAAATGAAGGTAGTTTTAAAAGTATAAAATTATTATTGAAATAATTTACTATTAGTTTTCCGCAGCTGACTCGGTGTGATACGTTCTGAGAAAAAAAAACTGTTAGTTTTAGTAGCGGTAACCTGTCTCTTATAGTTTCGACTCACGTTCTCTGAAGGGGTTCGCTGCGGCGAGAATTTTTTTTACCCTCTGTAGTGGCACAACTGAGCGATTCAATCAAGCCACATCAACCTCTTTGGAATTTACGTAACGTTCACAGTAAGAATGTTTAATCGTTTGAAGGAATTCATATAAACCGTCTACGTCGACCTTCAGACGGTTTATTATTGGTGTGATAGAGCTTAAACAATAAAACTTATAAAATATAAAAACAAATACAAAGTGTGGAAGTTGCTTGCACGTTTGGCTAGTAAGTGTCGTATCTTTTGTGTTTTACATACTTGAAACTAAATTAATCTGTCTTATAAATTAAGAACATTCTTCTTTGTCTTGTCATTTTCTGGACGTCGGATGTTTGATTCCCTTATTAATATTTTTGCTCCTTCTCTTATCATTTCTTTTAACCCCGTCACTGAGTTCCTTATGTTCTTCATTGTTTTTAATTTATATTATTTCATTAATTTTAATTATCTGGGAAATGATAGTGTCTATAATAGAAATTATGACATTGAGTTAAGTTAGGTAAGTTCCAGACGATCTGTGGCACAATCAACCGTATTGTTAGGAACAAGATACGTCGAGATACAAAGTTAAAGTTTTACGAAGTTATGGCAGTCCCTGTACTGTCCTACGCTTGTGAATTATGGACAAAAAAAAAAAAACAAGACAGTAAAATACAGGCCTCGGAAATGGCGTTCTTAAGAGGAGTTAAAAGGTGTTATAAACTTGACTGTATAAGAAATGAGGCCATAAAAGAAGAGTAAAAAATTAAAAACTTTAATAAAAAATTAAAAGATTACAAACGCCGGTGGAAAGAACACTTAGAAAGAATGTTAGATTCCATACTGGCCAAACAAGTCTGGAAATGTAAACCTATAGGACCCAGGCAGGGGCGGTAACAGGAGGGTCAAAGGGGACAGCTGTAGCGGGCCCCGAGCTCAAAGGGGCCCCGACAGGGGCTCCATTTTTTTGTGTAAAACAATTTTTAAGAATAAATAACTTTAGTTCGGTTATGATTTAGAAAAATAACAAACTATTTCTAATTAACCGCAGCAGGAACAATATTAAATTTGAATCTGTTCGATTTAATAGCTATGAGGGCATATTATTGTTTTCCCGTCTCATAGCTTTCTCCCCCATCCACTACGAGTGTTGTTTAATTCGGATGACAAAATGGCGAATTCGATAGTCGCTAGTACTTTTTCGCAACAGCAACTATATTCAGATCATTACTAAAACTATTGTGACTGTCAGTTCGCATGACATGTAGTCCAAGCGCAAAATTGGAGTGAAAAAAGTATTAAAGCAATGAAACAAAAAAAAAAAAGAATTTCAGTATGTAACTTATAAGTATTAATGTATTTTGCAATAATATAAAATGTAAAATTATATTTTTTGAAAAATTAAACGTAAAAAGTTAAGTATTATACCTGTTATTTGACAGTCTGATAATATTTGTTTATGCATCAGGTTATTTTCATAATAACTTTTTGTTCTTTGAAAAAAAGTTTATATAAAATGATTATTACGATATAATGTAAGATAAATAAAAACGTTTTATTTAACATGGATATCAAAAATTTATCCATTAACAAGTATGCATAGCAATCAAAATTTTTGCACAATTCCACTCACAGTTGCTGAAGGAAAACGAGCATTTAGTAAGCTTTCGTTAATAAAGAACTTCATGCAACCATGACGCAAGACCGCCTGAACAGTTGTGCTTTACTTTCCATTGAACAAGAAATTTCAAGGAAAATAGATTTTGACAGTGTCTTAAAAGACTTTGCTACAGCCAAACTAAGAAGACTACTTTAATGCATCGTTAATTATAAATTTCATTTAATACTATTGAACTTTTACGATATGTATATTAAAAAAGGTTGTAACCTACCAATCTACCATTAAGTTTTATGTTTTTGTTAATATAAAGTCGTTTTAGAATTTGTTTTTTGTGTACCCTTATGTACACTACATAAATTTCTTTTATAAAATTTTTAATGTTTTTTGATACAAAGTAAACATGATCTAGAGTTTCAATTTTAGTTTTCTAGTTCCTTAGTCACCCTCTGTGTGTGTGTAATATTTAAACGTGATTGTGACGGTGGTGTGTTGTGAGGGTGTTTGGGTGGGGGGTCGGGGTGGAAACAAGAGGGGCCCCGTGGGTTTATACTGTACAGGGTCCCACGATTTCTGTTACCGTCCCTGGACCCAGGAGGAGATGGCTGGAGGATTTTTGAAGGCATAATATGCAGCATCTTGCCTACGCCGTGTTGTGTAGACAATGATGATGCTGATGATTTCATCCCTCTTACGTTTGTTATACATTTCTATTTTCAACACGGTTGTGAACAATCAGTTGCCATCCACTCTCGGTGCCAATCACGATTGAATGAAGTGATTAATAATTCCTGATTAATCTGAATCCCGACATCCTCCGTAATAAGCACGATGTACTATTTTATCTTTTTATTTGTTATATAACAACAACAACAACAACAACAACAACAACAACAACAACAACAACAACAACAACAACAACAACAACAACAACAACAACAACAACAACAACAACAATAATAATAACAACAACAATGGCTCCCGTGTGTACCACCGAAGCAGCTTAGGAGTCAGAAAGGGTAGGCTGCGTTATGCGAGCCCTACGGCATACAAGGAACGCTGTGTGGCCAACACTACGCTTCATCCGCCCATTATTATCCCCAGGATGTTGTCCCAGGTATGGTACTCATTTTTTACAATTTTTTTTTATTTATTTCTGCTGCTATTACTTTAATTGGTTTTTTATGGTAGCAGACGTGGGACGATGACACAAGAGATCACTGGGTGGCAAGAACTTAGGACCGTAGATGCAGCGCAACCATGGCGAGGTAAACTTTTTATCATGATAAATGAGAAATTCAGGATTCTTCCAATATAATTTTATAAATATTGTAATAAATAAATTTTGAAGACCGGGCTGTTATGCCGTGGTCGGTTGCTGACATAGTGCGACGTTAGTAACGTTTCGGGAATCTTCTTCAGAGCCGCTGCGAAGCGACAGAGAACACGTACGGCAGATGTAAGCCGGACAATACCCGAGTATTTCCAGGGTATAAGCAACAAGGCGGGCGGGCCTCCTAAACAGCCTCGGCAGCCGACCGAGTAGTGTCTCGGTCAAGGCCGCGTACACAAGTACCTTCCAGACTGTTCGAGGTCGTGTAACTATGCAAATTATGTTGGCACTCGGCCAGGAGTTTGGAAAATTATTCTGTAACATCTGCAGGATCTATACAAGCGTCTACGGCCGGCTTAGTTAGTTAGTTACACCTGGCGAAATTGTCGAGTGCGGGTCAAGTAATTGTTGATGAATAGTGGAATGTGATTATTGTGTTATAATTAGTGCGGAACACTATTAGTTGACATTATTATTACTTGTGGACGAATTTAAATTGAATTATTGTATGAGAGTACCTTGGGTTGATTTCACTTTTTTATTCGTGACTAATTAAAGCTGTTAATTAGTGACTTCATTTGTGTGTCTGTTTTGTTTCCACCGTACAATACAAAGATCCGTGAGACTGTCGTAACAGTTTTATTAATAACTCTTTTATCACCCCTTCGAACTTTAAGTTAAGGACGTTTTTCAAGAACGTTTCAAGCAAGGACGTTTCGGAAACGAATGTTTACATTTTGTTTTAAACTTCGTTCTTTTTTATGTAAAATCCACCAATAAAGTCTTGCTCATTGTCCGAATTAAAGTCAAGTAACTGTTACTTTACATGTACAAAGACGACGGTTCAACCCCCTAGACATTAAACTAGGGGAGTCGTTACGTAGATAACCATACAAAGGGAAGTCTGTCTGGGGGAAATAGATAAAGGCCGATTAATAGGCTTTGCCAACGTTTACTGGGGCGTATGTAATTGTTTTCCTAATGCTATAAATACTTACGTACTGTATTCATATAATTACCTTTATATGATCCACTTGAGTGACACAAAGTTTCGTCTAGTTATGACGCGTTTCGGGCACAAGGTCCCGTCTTCAGATAACACTGGTATTGATTTAAAACTAATTACTACATAAAATTGAAAACCACGATTGTGGTTATGTCATTATAAATAAAACTTTAAATCGCATGTGAAATTTTAAACGAAGAACGGCCGGAGCTCCCGCATGCGTGCACTCACTACCGCGATCGTCACACGACTCACACGATTTAAAGTTTTATTTATAATGACATAACCACAATCATGGTTTTCAATTTTATGTAGTAATTAGTTTTAAATTAATATCAGTGTTGTCTGAAGAAGGGATCTTGTGCCCGAAACGCGTCATAACTAGACGAAACTTTGTGTCACTCAAGTGGATCATATAAAGGTAATTATATAATTATTTAGTAAGTGACACGGTACGCTAAAAAAGTATAATTATCACGTACTGTACTTACAAAAGTGATTGTCGCGCATGTAGTTAAGTGACTGTTACATTAAGAAAAATTTAACTTATTAATTTACAAACATTTTATAATTCCTTTTATTTCTACAATTGTTTACAGGGCTTATTTTAACACAGGCAACATAATAGGCATACTGTTACGTAACGCTCTCGAAAAGTCGAGAGTATCGTTCTACACGTCTAACGGCAGCTGCGGTTACGTAAAAGTTCTACACTATTCTCGGCTAGCTGAGCAGGTCTCTGTCAAGGCCGTGCACTTAAGTAGCCTCGACATTGTTCGAGCATTCTTAACTACCCAAATTATGCCGGCGTACCGTAAAAAAAAAAAAAAAAATGGAAAAATTTATTCTGGAACCTATATAAGAGGGACCTATATAAGCAGCAGCGGCCGGCTTAGAAGTTAGTTACATCTGATTTAAAAATTAATTAAAATTAACAAGTATAATATATTTGAAATGTATATAATATTGACACATAAACTATCATTAGTATTGTTACGACAATTACGTAACGCTCTCGACCAGTCGAGACTGTCGTTCTACACGTTTCTCGGCTAGCCGAGAAGGTGCAATGTTTCAGTCAAGGCCGTACAGTAAAGTAGCCTTTCCGGCACGCTGGCAAAATAATGGAAATTTATTCTGGCACCTCTGCGTGATCTATACAAGCAACGTCAGCCGTTTTGGTTCGTTAGTTACACCTGGCGAAATCGTAGAGTGCGGATCGAGTGATTGTTGTTGATTAATGGAAAGTGATTATTGTGTTACAATTAACGCGGAACACTATTCGTTGACGTTATTATTGCTTGTGGACGAATTGAACTTGAATTATTACATGAAAGTACTTTGTTGATTTCAAATTGTTATTTGTGACTAATTAAAGTTGGTAATTAGTGACTTCATTGGTGGCTGTATTTTGTTTCCGCTGTACAATACGACGATCCGTGATACCGTCGTAACAATACGATACGTTTGGTTAAAATTACTTCCCGGGCTGTTTGACCGTGGATCAAAGTTTACTTCAAAGCCAGACGTTTCGGCAGTACCATCGACTGCCATCTTCAGTGAAAATCGAGAACGCTAACGTGAGGTGGTGTACGTTAGTGACCACAGGCTGAGCCTTAACCACAGTAACCACAGTACTGTGGTCTTTAACGTATACCAATTCAAGTTAGCGTATTCGATTTTCACTGAAGATGGCAGTCGATGGCACTGCTGAAACGTCTGGTTTTGAAGTAAACTTTGGACCACTGCCAAACAGCTCGGTCAAAATGTGTTGTAAGCCTACGTAACACATTAATACAATAAGTGATTATGGAATTTTTCTGAAATTTTTAATAACTCTGGAGTGGGTATTGATTCTCCTGATCCTCCCTCCCGTAGTTACCTCACTGCGTCCATAACCGGTGGCTATTGGTTTTTACGAGTCACCATTCCGATGTGAACCAATAAATCTCATTACATTTAACAACATAATGATGTAATTGATTGTTTTAATTGTAAGCGGCTTCACAGAAAGCCGGCCATTTGTGGGCCTATTCGATGTATCGTATATAATAATTTATACGATAACGCCCTCGGTTTAGTCAATATCAGTCACGTTTATAGCGCTTTCCAGAGTACACGAGTGACGGTCGTTTCCCAGTATTAGTGTCGATATCTGCCTACGAGTCACAGTAATTCCCTCTACAGAAATCTTTGTCATATTTTGGTTGAATGTGCTACCATTAGAAACAACTATTTTCAACAAACCTCCTTTTTCCTGCATCGTGTTTAATGTTTAGGGTTACTATTGTCACGACGGTCTCACCAATCGTCGTTTGGTACAGTGGAAACAAAATACAGCCACCAATGAAGTCACTAATTACCAACTTTAATTACTCACAAATAACAATTTGAAATCAACAAAGTACTTTCATGCAATAATTCAAATTACAAATAACACACAAAAATAATGTCAACTATAAATAATTCCTCACATTAATCACTTTTCACTAATACACCACTTGAGGCGCATTGCGTAAATCGCCCGACAGTAACTGAACTAAGCGGCAGCCGTCGTTGTTTAAATAGATATCACAAGTGTTACAGAATAATCCATAATACGCGTCAACACTACTAGAAACACACTAGAGCGTAATCGCTCGAGGCCTTGAACACAGTGCGCGAGGACCGGTGAAGTCTGGAACAGCCTCGGTTGCGGACGCGTGACAAGTGTTACGTCTTTCATCTCAAAGTAGCAGCAATTTGTACGCGCACACACATTACAGCCGGACTCTGCTGGAACAGCCGACAAACACGAAGAATGTTTTGTAATGACGTAATAGTATGTTTTATACTGGTTATGTTTGTTAAATGTTTTATTTAACGTTTACTAGAGCACACTGATCGGATTGTCGCTCGGCACTTGGTAGAAAATTTTATTAATATTCGGATGAAATAAACAAACACTTGGTATACGAGGTTTGGTAAAAACATTCACAATTTACCGAGGCCTTCGGTAAAATTCATAATAAACAATAAGAGAGACAAAACAGTTATCAATACTGGAAAAAATTGACCACTTTTATTTGTATAAAATGAAACATTATTTCTTAGTAAATTAATGTTATGAATGCTTCAGTATCCAAAGAATTATTTTCATAAAATCGCGAGACAAAACTTGGTTTGGTTTTACGGTCTCACTTTCGTCTCCCTTCTTACTATTCCAAGCAGCGCACGCCTACGCAAACCACAAATATTACCCAATTCCATCCCCCACCCCATCCCAGAAAGGGCGTATAGATTACGTGACGTGAAATTTTTCCATCTCAACCCTTATTCTTTATGTTGGTATTGTGACGTTATCGTGATTACCTTTTATCATTTTCTGCATACAAACGACGGAGAACAAACGCACAGATATGTGTTGTTGCAGGTTGACAGTATTTTATGTTTTAAACAGATTGTTATTGTTGTTGGTTATACACCCTAAAAGGGCATCTCCCGTTTCTCAGATAACGAATTAATTACGTTCTATCTATACGCTGCCCTTTACCTATATACGAGGATTGATCAAAAAGCAATAAGGACGCGCTGTCCCCAATTAATCGGCTTGGAGGAAGGCTCGCTTTACATAGAGTTTGGTATCCTGTGCTGCTCGACCTGTAGCGTTGCGCTTGCTTCTGATTGGCTGATGGTGATTTTCAGCCGACTTCGTGAAAACTCTACAAACTTATATAAGAATGTTCTCTTTGGGGCCGCATATATTCTTTGCCACAGTACTGTGGTTACTGATGAACACACGTCTGTCAGTTTTATTGAAAACCGTGTTTCACTGAAGATAGTCTCAATAGGTCAGCCAAAACGTCTTACATCTGTTGAATGACAGCTATAGTAGACCACTGCCCAATAACTGACATTACTTCATCTCTTGGCAGAAATCGAAATAGAGATATATCTTATAGGCAGCTAGAAAAACAATGTTTTAGTAAGCTAAAAAGTATTAAAGTGTCTACATGTAATATACAACAGGTTTATTAAGATAATAGCCTGGCAGTATTTGCAAGTACCAGCAAATATTGTAGTCAAAATAATGTTTTGCAATCTACAAAGATATTTCTCAAAAAAATAAAACAGAGTAGTCCTTACCTGTACGAAATTGGTAAACATCTAAAATTTTAGCCCTATTTGATGCATAATTTTTGATTGTATAGCTAACTGAGTAAGTCGTCTTTAAGTGTATTAGGCGATTTTTTTTATTATTCTGCAATGCGAGATTGAAGAACATGGATCAAATTTTGTGTAAACTGTGAGATAAACTGTTCTGTCCTGGTAAACGTCTTCTGGCGAGACTGGTGTACATGAACACCTGGTTTAGAAGCTTCAAAGACGACTGCCGTAAATGAACTGAAGATCGTGGTTGTCAGATGAAGATTATGTTTTTATGTTCTACGGAATTTGATGACTAGGCGCAGTGGTAAATAAAAAGTACTATTCAGACATTTTACTCCATTCGTATGAAGCTAGTCGTATGGTTTTTAATATTATAATTTACCGTCTGTAAGGCAGTGGTCCGATGTTAGACGTTGAAAATGTTTCCGTCGTACCTTCGATGGCCATCTTGAGTGCGGAAAGACTGAGAAACACTGACAAAGCTTTCGCAGTCACTGTGGCTAAAACTTTAGAGAGAGGGAGAGCGAGAGAGAGAGAGAGAGAGAGAGAGAGAGAGAGAGAGAGAGAGAGAGAGAGAGAAATCATACGCTTACCTAAATGAATAAACAGATTTTTTGGGGGGGGGTTTGAGAATTGTCCGAAGACAAGCCTCGGGCTGATCTGGGGCAAGCCCCCTTAAGCGAAATGACACATGTGCGGAGACGCACGCCACTGCAGGCCGGAAGCGAAGAAGGTGGAGGCACACAGTAGTGCGTGTGTGTTGTGTGTATTTGTGCGTCGATGTAGGTTGTAACCCCGCAGATGAGGGAAGAGGCAGACGGAAGTGCCATTTATTGTTGTTTATTTATTTATTTTTCAGGGAGGCTAAGACAGGGACGAGTAGCGCGGAGGTCCCCAAAAGCTGGAAGGAGGCGACAGAGAGGCGCCAAGGTAGTCGGGGGGACAGAAAAAGAGGGCTAAAATACTTGGTAAGAAGTTAGGAAAACTTAAATTATAGTATGATCAGGAAGGCTGGCAGGTTGAATATGTTTGTAATTTGGAATTAGGTGCTTCTATATGTTTCTGACGCTGCCGGCCAGGAGTTCTGTGTGGAGGACCATGGGCTATGGTAAGGAGACGGTTTATGAGAAAGGAAGGTCTGCGGGTGTTGCGCGGGTAGTGCTGTTGGTGCAGGTGGCTGTGGATTGTAGGCAAGTGCGTTGTGAAGCGGTTGTAGAGTATTTCCAATTGAGTTTATACAGGAAGCAATCATGGTTAGGGAGAAGTGTATTTAGTGTTTCTCATCATTATCATTATCTTCACGGATTATACCAAAGATGGTTTGTTCCGGTCTCAAATAGGCAAAGGTTAGAGCTGGTCACTCCAGCGCTTCCTCGGACGTCCCACACGTCTCCGTCCACTCGGCTAATAGTTCTAGAGCTGTTTGGGGATGCGGCAGTCATCCATTCGGCAGATCCATTTAGTGTTTCTCTTTATCTAATAAAGAGATATACAGACATGTAGATACTTATACGAAGAGAAAGAGAGAGAGAGAGAGAGAGAGAGAGAGAGAGAGAGAGAGAGAGAGAGAGAGAGAGAGAGAGAGAGAGAGAGAGAGAGAGAGAGAGAGAGAGAGAGAGAGAGAGATTGTTTGTGGCATTAGTCGTATAGTCGTACTTTACTTAGGCACCTCGTATTCCATATATATTGTGGCTTAAGGTCTCCCCAAGACACGTATACGACACCGCAAGGGTTCATAAAACAATTTGTTCACTCAGCACATCGGGGAACAATACAGTTTACTTAGCTGAACAGTGCTGCTGATTCACACCGTTAAGCAGGTAATTGCTCTCTGAGCGGTGATATTTCTTATCAAAGGACACTATACTATACAGGACAGACTGGTTTACTTACCACAAGATGATAATTTATTGTACGTACTAGTTTCTCCGTACACTATTAACGTTTACAATGAACTAATGTGTTTCGTGACCACTCGAAGGGAAACCAGGAAACCTGAACAGTTTTAAATCGAACCAATAAACCTCAAAATAGTTAATCAGTTTAAATATTTGGGATGTTGGATGGCAGAAAATAATGAAGGAATAAATGAAATAAGGAAATGGATACAGGCAGCAAATAGAGCATACGATTCGTTGACAACTATATTCAAGACAAGTAATATCCACCGTCAGTCCAAGGTCACATTATATAAAGTTATGTTTAGACCGGTGATAACATATGGCAGCGAGACTTGGACTCTGAACAAACAAGCCGCTAACGTAGTCAGTAGCTTTGAAAGGAGAATTTTGACGAGAATATATTATGGAGCAATCCAAGTCAATGGGATATGGAGAATGAGTCACAATGAGGAGCTATACAAGCTATATAAAGACAATGATCTGGCCACCACCTTCCGACAGCATAGATTGCAATGGGCAGGACACATCATTAGGATGGAAGACAATCGAATACCTAGGAAGGTACTGTTTAGTCAGATCGAGGGTAGAAGGCCTGTCGGAAGACCCAAGCAGCGCTGGATTGACGCAGTTGCGAGGGATACCGATACTTTACTTAAAATAAAACGATGGACATCCATCGCCAAGAACTGGGAAAAATGGAGGCGGATGATTATGGAGGCTAAGGTTCGATTCCGAACTGTGACGTCATAGAAGAAGAAGAAGAATGTGTTTCATATCGTATGATTTAATACAGTAAGATTCTAGACTTTACTAATTACATTTATGAGTTCGTTAGTAATTACATTTACTAATTACTTTTCACGTTTTTTAAAAATATATTGTTACGATAATTATGTAATGCTAATTATGTATTTCCAGATTGTTTGGCCAGTCTGACATTCTTTCTTACTATTCTTTCCACCGTTGTTTGTAATTTGTTAATTTTTCATTCAAGTTAAAAACTTGCAAGTCTTCTCTTATGGCCTTATTCTTCATACGGTCACGTTTTGAACACCTTTTCACTCCTCTTAAGAACGATATTTTCGAGGCCTATATTTTTCTGTCTTGTTTCTTGGATGTTGTCTATAATTCCCGCCCCATACAACAGTACAGTCACTGCCATAACTTTACAGAACGTTAACTTCGTATCTCTACGTACTGTACCTGGTTTCTAAAAGTACGGTTACACACATCGTCTGGAACTTACCTAACTTAACATCAATATCATAATTCATTGTCTAATCTTTTGTTTAATTAGTGGCGTGGCGTGGGTATATAACACCTGTTGCCGATTGTGAAAGTCTAAAACTTAACCTAAAAATTAAATCGAACTTTTTGCAGTACCAAGTGTTCTTTTTAGAGCATTTTCTATCATTTGCTGGGAGAAGAAGAGGGCCCCGGTTCAACGGGATCTGACTCTCATTATACTTACACAGGATAGATGAGAACACAAATAATCGAATTAAAAATAATAAAGACAAACAGAGAAACACATGACTAAACGAACAAAACACAAATAGGTACGTAGTATCTGCTGCACGTCAGTTTCGGAAACGAACATAGCTGCTAACTGAGCGTTTTGCCGGTTTATACAGCGCCAACACAGTGGATGGACGAATGTGTCCCCCCTCCACAGTTTGTACAGTGACATCTATTACGAGGTCAATGACCACATGCAGTAAAACTTTGCAAATGTCTGAGCCGGCAACACTATAACGTCTCCCCTGTCTGAGACATTATAACAGAGGGAACCAGTTTAGTTGGTTACTTTCAATCAAACTGGCTGCCGTTGTTAGTACAAATTACTTACCAACAAATTTGAAAATATGTAGAACAGGAATTAGGATTAGGTTACGCAAATTTATTCACTCTCTGGATATTTAGCAATAACATCTCTTTATTATAGTTTCTTGAATAATGATTTAAAAATAATTGTTATTTTTGTTTTATTACGTTAAAAAATAAACTTCTCAAAGATTCTGCATCAAATGCTCTTATGCCCTTTTAAAATGTTACTCTGGTGAGCAAAAATAAAGAAATATATATTTATAAACTACATTAAAAACCTCGGATCCGGGTTTTAACTTAATAATGTTCTAAAATAAGTCAACATTGTGCAAGCTATTAGAAGAGTAGTTTGCTCAAATTTCGAATTACCTTTTACCTTTAACTATCATCAGATTACTATTTCATTATTGTAATTACAGACATTACTATGTTAACATTTACATGATTAGAATAAGTCTTTGCAAAAAGGTACTGTTTTTGTTGCCATTGTTAGAAAGATAATGGTTTGGTTTCACCTTGATATAATGTGTATCGGCGGCAGGTTCTCTTGTTGTTACTCTTCAGTTGGGTTTCCTGGAAGTTCTACGTTGTCGTTCGGGTGCCTCCATTTATTTTGTAGATTCTAAGTTGCGATCATGACGAAAGGATTCTGTTACCTGGAACTCGTGAGGTTGTCGTTGTTGCTTCACTCCTGATGTACGGTGTTCACCTTTTTTACATTTTACTTTTAACTGCACTAATGTTACTCTTTAATATTTGGATAGAACATACTTTACAATTTAAACATTTCGTTTCTTTTTTAAAGAGATGTGTCGGCTAAGTTAGTTACTTTTAGTTATTTCACTACATTTCAACTACATCACTTGTTTTACTTTTCACCACCTTTCACTTACTTGTGGAGTCTGTCACCACGAAAGATTACTTTCAGTTACATCGTTTTTATTTTTTTTATATATTCACACGTTTTTCTTCACGACACATGGTAAAGCTGTTACCTTGTCTCTGATTCTCGCTCGACTGGGGCTGGTTTTGCGGCGGTTAGTAGGGAGAGGGAGCTGTTCGCGCGGAGAGAGAAAGTAGTTCGTACTTTATTATTATTATCATACTAATTAACTACTATTAATAATCCTACATTTTCTTTATTGAGTTAGGTATTTCGATTATTATTATCACGTCTTTTTATTTAATTATAATAATTATTAATTTTCGCTTCAATACAGAGTAATTTTCATGCCCGTACTAGATTTTTACAAGTTGATACACGCATATAAGTACAAAGGGGAGGGTTAAATATTTTCTCACATGTTATTTTGAATAAAATTTATTTTGTGCTATTTAAATTCCTTTTAAATCGTCACAACACAAGACGGTGCAAGTGCCCAGCAGTTCGAAAGCAACGCTACGCTTTTCTTCAAGTTTCCCTACTAATATTGTTCGGATTTCAAATTATTCAATAACTAAAGTACTTATTCCGTGATATAATTAATATTGTTACGACGTTAATACTGATCGTCGTATGGTACAGTGGAAAACAAAATACAAGACACTAATTAAATCACTAATCGCCAGCTTTGATTATCACAATAAAACAGTTTGTAATCTTAACAAGATAGCCTCTTACAATAAATGAAATAATAATTGCTCACACGCAATAAAAATGTCAAATAATAGAGTCCCGCACAATTATAAAACACAACACTTCGCCATAATACTTCGAACCGCACTGGAATAAATCGCCACTTGAACTGTTTGCTAAGCACAGCTGTCGTTGTTTAAATAGAATAATCCATAATACGCGTCACACTAAAGGAAAACGCTAGAGCGTGTTTGATTGCGGCTTTGTCACAGTGCACTCTGCCGGCGAAGTCTGGAACACTCGCTATCGCATGTAGAGAATCACTTACGCATACAACATTGCAGACGGATTCCACTGGAATAGCCGAGAAACACGTAGAATTTTCCGCGTACCCTTTTCCGTATTACGTAACAGTATTATTTTCTCTTATTTCCCGTACTGTTGCCGCTGGCAACAGCGCTTACATGGACGCCACGCTACTGTGGTTAATAATGAATTATTATTAAACAAAAATAACGTGGTGTCTTTTAAAAAAAAATTAAACCTGGTAGTCGTGGGACTACCGGTAGACATGGAATCATGGGGAGACTTGTGCTTTGGGAAGGAATGAAGGGTTGGTTAAATAAACAGTTACATAAGTTTCAGTGTATTTTATTTATTCAGAATTTTCAGAATTTACAGAATTCTGTTTGTTTTCTTGCTAGCTAGCCGTACGCTCGATCTGAGTCGCTTTGGGGGCACGCCGGATGACCCAGGTATCGGAGATGCGGGCGCTTGGGCGCTGACGGAGTTTCGTCAATCTTCAAATGGTTGCCATTTTCCAAGTTCTCGGCCGATTTCTTTGATTTTAGTCTCAAACGATAGGCCTGTTGACGCTCTGCATAGGATTTGCCGGTTTTCTGTTTGAAAATTTTGGTTCGAGTTTTATCGCGATTTTTAGGTCGAGGCATTTCAAATTTTTGAGTTCAAATGTTGTTATTATTTTCTGTGAGTGCTTCTGGTACTCGGAATTGGTGTTATTGGAGAGATTTAGTTCTGAGGATCACAACGCACTTTGTATTTTCGCGATCGGACTTGTAGTTCCCGGGATATTTAAGTTTTAGTGGAGCAATTTAGAAATTTTCGGCGCAAAAACACCCTCACGCAGACAAAGCCTAGAGGCGACTGAAGTCAGTTGTCAAAATTCTCAGTACTATTGGTGGAAGGGGGCCGAGTGACTCGATCACCTGACACCTGGTTTGCTGGGATTGGTTGAGCGGTTCGTGAGATAGTGGTATGCCGAAAGTACATTTGAAACATAACGGTCGATTTTCGCGATACTTGCGAGTAAGACATTACATACCTATGGATTCCATGTCAAAAGGAAGACAACACAAGTTTTAGAACAAAGTTTCGATATATTACTTACTTGGTGTTCTGTCCTAAGGGGCAGGTCTTCAAATGGTAAACGCTCTCCAAGCTGCCCTATTTCATGCCAGTCTTTTCGTTTCTTCGTAACACCCTCTGATTTTAATGCTATCTATTAACTTCTACGGCCTCTTCTTTTTGCTCATTCTATGACATCCTCCGTGGCAATTATAAGCAAGCGGTCTCTTCTTAAACAATGACCTAACCAATTCCTTTTCCTATTTTCTATTACCTTCAGGATTCCTCTCTTCCCCTATTCCTCTTAAAACTTCATCATTCCTTACTTTATCAACCCACCTCACTTTTTCCATTGCTCACCAAACGCACATCTCTAATGATTCTATTCTTTTCTCATCCTCTTTCCTCATTGTCCATGCCTCTGCACCATACAAAGCAACGCTCTACACATAACATTTGACCAAGCTTTTTCTTAATTCTTATTAATTTTGCCGCACAGCAGTCTTTCCTTCCCATGAAATGCCTCTTTCGCTATAGCAATTCTTGCTCTAATTTCACGAGTGCCGGACATATCTTCACTTATCAAGCTTCCAAGATTTTTAAACAACTCCACCTGTTGTATCGATATATTAGGAAAGTATATATAGTGTGGATGTTTCGTCTAATAACGTGACTGTCTACCCGTTTGCTTCTACAAATAGTTTAGTAGAAGCAGGAGCAGACACTACACGTCTCTTGTAAAATAATCCGCAGTGTAATTCTATTGTTTTACATTGTAAAATACCAGCAGCGCTACACACAGTGTTATTGCTGGTGACAATGTCAGGCAAACTCAACAATCATGAGAGTTTTCCTTGTGCCAGATTCCTTGTGTTTTTATTGCCTTGGATAGTTTCCAACAAACTCAACTTGGGGCGGCGCGCGCCAATCCTTTAGTTTGTTTTTTGTTCTTCGACAGAATCACTTTTATTTACTTTCAACCCCCCCCCCCCCAACTACTGTTCGCTCTAGCTCATCGCCAGAAACGCGTGTTACTATCGACAAATCGACTCTGTTATTTCTTTTTTTTCCAACAAAAATATCTGGCCTTGATTTCTGTTAACACGTGAACGTTCGTTGTTAGCAAAGCCTTTTAAAGAAAGATATTGTGGTTGTAGGCGTTCAAAAATATCTTCACTTGGCTTTTGAGAGAATTTATTAAATCACTCTCAGCTTAATGATAAATTCTAACATACATTGTTCCCATTTAAATTAAACAAATTTGGGTCATCGTTTTGGCAAACGATGACCCACTTCTTAAATAACATTGCCGAAGAATTTAATATGTAAATATCTGACCAATAAATATATGGCTTTTTAAGAAACATGGTCAGTTAGATCTAAAATTGTTTTGGATAGTATTATTATAAAACAAGTCTCAGAATTTAATTATTTACGGTGTTACCTCTCATATAAAAATGAAGAAGTTATTAACGGGAAAAGTAATAAATTTAACCTGATAACAGGAACTCTTTGACGTTCTACAAAACACAAGGCAAGAAAGAGTCCATATTAAAATATTAAAAGCCATGGCAATTCCTACCCTTACTTACGGCTCAGAAACTTGGACAATGTCTGCTAGACAAATATCAAAATTCAGACTACGGAAATGAAATTTTTGCTTTCTATAGCTGGGTACTCAAAATTAGATATGAAAAGAAACAATCAGGTAAGAACTGAAAGTTGAAGAAGTGTACGGATCATCAATAAGTACAGAGAAAGCTGGAAACAACAGATTAGCAGAATGGTCAGTGACAGATTCCCCAAGGTAGCCTTATTGTATCAGCCGAAAGGGAAGAGAAGACCCAAGAAGAGATGGTGCGACTAGTTCGGAGCCGCAACAGACTAAACAGTCTAAGCCGTGAAGAAGAAGAAGAAGAAGAAGAAGAAGAAGAAGAAGAAGAAGAAGAAGAAGGAGAAGAAGAAGAAGAAGAAGAAGAAGAAGAAGAAGAAGAAGAAGAAGAAGAAGAAGAAGAAGAAGAAGAAGAAGGAGATTTAATAAAATTCTATAATTTCAAATGTCGTAAGATAGTTTTTATATATATTCAAACTTTTAATTTTTTTACTAATACAGTTATTATGTCGTATGTTCTTCAAGAGATAAACGGATTTTTATTTTATTTAAGTAGCTAACATAGTTTTTCGTATATGTTGTTGTAAAGCTCCTGCTTTTAACACTCCAAAACATTTATGTTGTAAATTATAATAATTTATATTTAAATTTATAATGAACCTTCTTCCTCTTCGATCTCGGAAATCTTTCATTAACTAATTATAAGTATAATACTACTGCCTCGGAACACTAAGTTTTTATTGGTAAAAAGTAAAATTTTTACCTTGTAGCCTGAACCAGTTTTCGCTTATTGCAAGCGTCGTCAGAGGGTGCCACTAGGAGCGCTGTCCGTCTTGTTCTTGGTGATGGCGCCGCCGTTTGAAATATCGATGTTGTATGTGTGCGGTGTGATATTTTCGAATAGTACGTGTGACTTGAATTGTGTCTGTTCAATTAGGATGTCGTTTTTATGTGTGTGTCGTTCGTTTTTTGTGTGTTTGTATATTTCTAGTTGTTCAAAAGTCTCTAGTTTTCGGCTTTTGTGTGTACGTGTAGAATATCCATGTTGCATTTTATGTTTGTGTATGTGTGGTTTTCTTCAATGAAATGGTTTGCAAAGGTGGATTCGGTGGTGGAGTGTAGTGTCCAAGTGACCAAGAATCTTTCATTATCATCTGTACCTTCTATTTATCAACTTTTCCTTCACCTTTAGGCTCTTCACTTCATTTTTCTTTTAATCAGTAATTGAATGATAAGAAGAGAAGAAGAGAAAGGGTATTTTGGAGCCAAGCATACGACACGTGTACATATTAAATTCTCTGCTGACATATAGGTTCCCATGAGAACTTATTCTGATTAGTCTTGTTGATGGAGGATTCTTTGTACTTTCTTGTTTGTTTCTGCTGCTAATATAAAGCAGGTGTCTGGTGTTTAATTTTAGCCATTTGACAATTCGTTTTACAGTATGCACAAAGAAGAAGGACAAAATAACATAATACTGCATAATTATTGTAGAAAACAATTGTTCTAGAATGCTCCCCCAGCAGCAGAACTCGCTCAGGATTTTAAACGAAGTATGCTTATTTTTACATGAAATTTTGTATTAGATAGTTTTTTTGATTATAGAAAAAATACAGGAATCCTGACTACTGTACTATGTATTTAGTAATTTAACAATTGTAGAGCACACAATCATGCAGTAAGCACTAACAAATCGAAATCTTTGGATTTGAGTCACAATTACTTTTAGTCTGACATCCTGCTAGATTTTTACGATTTTATAAAAATTTTGTATCACTTATTTAGGCTCTAGGGTTCCAAAATTTTGAAATTTCCAAAACTTAACACTACATGTAGGTGTTAATTAAAGTTTTCTTTAATTTTATACCTGACTAGAATTTTTGCTGTGTTATCAAAATTTTCACCCATTTTTTGAGCCCAGACGTTGTGAAATTTTTGAAATTTTTTAAAAGCAAACATCATATTAAGAATGCCGTTAGAATTCCTTTTAATTTTGTACCCTACATGGGTTTTGCGATTTTTTTCACAATTTTTACCTCTCACATTTTACCGTCACGATTTAGTAATAAACACAAAGATGAGACTTTTACGCTGTTACGTATTCTCGGCCCTCTTCTACGGTGTAGAATCTTGGTCTCTGACTAAAGCCACAACTAAGAAATTGGAATCTTTCGAAATGTGGCTCTACCGTAGAATACTAAGCATTTCATGGACAGCACATATAACTAAAGTTGAAGTTCTTAGGAAGATGAAGAAAGATAGGGAAGTTAATAACACAGTAACGATAAGAAAGCTTCAGTGTCTGGGACGTCTCATGAGAAATGAACATAGATTCTACTTATTGCAGTACATACTACAGGGAAAAGTACTTGGAAAGAGAGGAGTTGGGCGACCGAGAATATCATGGCTGAGAAATTTAAGGACCTGGTTTGGCACGAATATAACTGACTTATTCCGTACAGCAGTGCAGAAAGTTAAAATAGTCTGTATGATATCCAACATTCGAAACGGATAGGAACTATCAGAAGAACATTCACCGCCTTTCGCCCCTATTTTTAGACGAATCAATCTCAAGAAAGAGTGAGTGTGTGAGAGGCAATTTTGTATTATTATATTTGTATATTATTATTTAGTTACATAAATAAAATATGTTACATAGTGGCTTAAGTGCAGCAGTATTTAGACGTGTGATGCTTAAAAGAGAAAAATTAAAATCGTGTTTCTCTTTCCGCTATCAAGTAATAAAGCCGTTTTTAAGGCTAAATTCCGTTCATCGTAAAAAAAAGACGTACGAAGGGAAACAATTTTAATGAACGAGATTTCGTCATAGGATATGTTTTGACAGTTGGCTGTTGGTTGCGCGTATTGTGAAGTATCACTTTGATGGGGGGGGACGTACATATAAAGTAATTTTATCTCTTTTTGTAAGTGATTTTTTTTAATTGTAAGCGAAAACCGGTTTTACAAAAAGCCGGAAATCTCTCTCTCTCTCTCTCTCTCTGTTCGATGTATCGTGTATACGATGACGCCCTCGGCTTTGTCAGTATCAATCACGTTTATACCGCTCTCCGCGCTCCGCCAACAGTTTTGCGATATTGCCTGACTCCCCCCCCCCACACTATTACGCGTCGCAGTAATTTCCTTTATGTCAAAGGCTATAGATATTGCCGTCATATTTTATTTATATTTGTTTGCTTTCATTTGTAATAACAATTTTAAACGAAAAGCGTTTTTCCCTGCAAATGGATTTTAACCTATATATCGTTTTTTACGTGAATATTCTATAGGCCACCGCTCGTTCTTTCAAATCAAATTGTACCATTTTTATATTTTTATAATGCTTTAATTATGTTTTATCTTATTCTTTAACTACCTTGCCAGCACTCTGTCATCATCATAATCATCTTATTAATGGTTTTAGGCTTTAGCAGCCTGTTCCTATTCCACAGTCCACCCTTTCTAAGGTCTACCAACTTTTCTTCTGCCTCTAGTGTTGCAATCTTTCGCTATCTTCGGTATTCTACTTTCTTCCATTCTATTTATGTGTTGAATCCATTTTCTTCTGTATTCTTTAATCCTTAACTGCAAAAAATATCTAAATCATTTCTTATCTCTTCATTTCTTATATGATCTTGTCTATTACACCTTTTAACTGATTTCAGAAATTTCATTTCTGCTGTTTGTATCTTTGTGTTTTCTTCACCAAAATAATACTTATAATTGTCGTAATCTGCAAACATTAAAACATTAAAAGAAATTATTTAACAAAAAGAGAAATCAATAAAATAAAAGTAGCGGTGCTTAGTATTATATTAAGTATAAGTATTAGTATTATACAAAGTTATATTAGTATCGTTTTTTGAGTTTTACTGAAGGTGAAGCTAAGTTTATAAAACGCAGTTTAATTGAATTTTTGATTTATTAATTTAGTAAGCTAACGAGATTTCGACGTATCTGTGGATCGATTCATCAGTAACTGAAAAATAAAAAAAGGAAGGATACCCGAATGAAATTTTTCAAAACTGTAACTGTCCCCGCATCCCTGTATGCCAGTGAGACAAGGACTCTTGGTAAAAAGAACGTGCAGAGGATTCAGGCAGCTGAAATGAATTGCCTAAGAGGAACGTAATGTTGTTCTCTTCTGGATCGGAAAAGGAACGAGGATATTAGACGTGAATTAAACATTGTGTCGTTGCACCAGAAGATTGAATACTACAGAAGGAGACGGTATGGACATTTGAACCGCATGCCTGATATCCGTCTACCTATGCCTTGGGTTATATTACCCGACTGGGAAAAGAGATGTCGGTAGATCGAGGAGAAGTGTTCCGGAGCCTGATCCTTGGAGTGGTGGTGATGATGATGAATATGTTTTTTAGTTGCGAGATATATTCTTTTTCTTATTTCAGTGTTGCTGTCGTTGGTGCTGTTTATCTACTAACCAAGAACTCTTTTATTGCCTCTGTATTTGTTGTAAGACTTTTGTAATAGTCAGAGATGTCGGTAGACCGAGGAGGAGATGGGTTACGGAACAGGCCAAAGGCTTAGCCCTTGGAGAGGTGGTGATGATGATGATGATGATGATTTATTAATTTTTAATTTACTAAAACTGGATTCATCCAGATTTTCAACAAAAATATTTATATATTAAAACTCAATATAAAGCGTACTTCTGCAACGGCAGGTAAGCCGAGGCGAGTTATTTTTGTCCTCGGCTGAGTACGCATAACAACAAGAGAAACGCATTTCGTACCAGTCTCCGCTACTGTGCCCAGGAGACGACTGTGCGCTAACCGTAAAAGCTTTTCCACTTTTTGCGGTAAATATTTCACGTGGGAATCCTCTTACTTCTTACTTTTTGTACCTTAAAGAAAAAATTGTAATTTTTACAGCATTGGGACTTCTAGTTTGTAAACATAACGAATAAAAGCCAACAAAAACTTGTACATTCAGAAATATCTTTTTTTAAATCCTTATTAAAATCAAATTAAAGTCTTTGTGTATGAAAATAATAAATTATAAATATACAACTACTAAAAATTAATGACAGCAGAGATGGACTTTTGGAGACGTTCGGCAAGAGTATCCAGACGTGAAAAAATTAGAAATGAAGTCATTAAGGACAGAATGAATGTAAAAAATTCAATTGTTGATTTAATCCAAACGAAAAAATTACAACGGTATGAACACACGAAAAGAATATCACAGGAAAGATTACCAAGGAGAGTTATGGAATGGACCCCACCAGGAAGAAAGAAAAGATGAAGACCACCTATCACCTGGATAGAAGAAATTCAGACAATATTGAGGGAACGAGAAATTGAGGAAGATCGTTGGATGGACAAGTAGCAGTGGAAGATGAGAATTCAATCACTTCTGTAATCTTTGGTTTGGGAAGATGTGTAAACATTGTACAGCCGGAATAAAAAAAAAAAACTCTTGACCGGAACACTAAGTATTTGTGGTAAAAATGTTAAACTTTTACCTTGTAGCCTGAACTAGTTTTCGCCTATTACAAGCTTCATCAGAGGCTGCCACTAGGAGCGCTGTGTCTTGTTCTTGGTGACGGCGCCGTCGTTCGAAAGATCGGTGGTATGTGTGTGTGATATGTTCGAATAGTATGTGTGATTCAAATTGTGTCAGTTAGTTCAGGATGTTGTTTTTATATGTTTTTGTGTGTTTACCTGGTGTATACAAACTATGAAGATATTGCTTGAACGGCAGGCAGCCTGGACGCCCACTATAAGGACCGCTTTTTGAAAGCTATTAGGACAGTAGATTAGTTTTTGTAGTGTCAAATGTTTTGCTTTTATTGGTTTGATTTGTCTGTTAAATTTCGTTTTATATCTTCCCACTGACACATAATGGTAGAACAGCCAGTAATACACCTGAGCATCTTTTCAAGTTTCTTCAATTTTGGATCCATCTGTTTATAGTATTGGTATATACTGTGATTCACAAGGCGGTACATATACTAAACTTGGAAAAATACAGAGGTGGGGTGTTATATACAACCGGATTACGTTCTGTGTCGGAAGGCGCAGTATGCGTCATCGCAAAGGACGTTAAAGTACCGCCTGGTTTTAACGGGTACTTGGAAACTTCAAAGACCTCGTTCCTCTACCACTGACTGTCGTATAAACTGGTTTACAGTAACACCGAATTCTACGAGAAATGTAAAGAGTAAACTATTTTAAAGGTAAATAACTAAATTGTTTCCCGTAAGAGATATAGCGGTATTAATATTAGTTTAACATTGTATTTTGTCAAATGAATACATGAGTATTTTATTCATATTTTTTTATTTATTTGTAAGACCGCTGCAACAGCATGGGTCGTTAGCGACCACAAAAATTATAAAAATGAATTTGTAAATGATACAGAAATTCTCATAGAGATGTAGTAACGTATATTAAACTAGAACGTGGTTAGTGAAGAGAAACATTGTAACAAGATACACAGGAACTGGTACGATTTAGAAACTACTTAAATAATTGTTTAAATACCAAATTATGCAAATAAATGAGATAAATAAAAATATTTGTTTAAATAATGCAAAATAAAACGAGAATTATTGAACCCATACAACACGAACATTATAAATATACATCATGCAGATATATAACATAAATATAAATATAGCACGTAATGACATATGCAGCTACAAACAATATATAATAATAAATGTAACAAGTTACACAATAATATATATATATATATTATATTTAATATTTATACTGAATTTACCTCAAGATATTTTTTTACCTTATTAGGAACGTGTTTATATATACAATATATATATATATATATAATACATAAAACAGTAACAACAATTTTGGCCACATATTAATCAATTAACTTAATTGTCCCAGAAATTACGCAATTTTTAATGCCCTTTTAAAGTTCACAGCCGTACCTATATTTTTTGCTATATTATTGTTAAGATTTTACAATCACAGTTAAGCCGAAACGGGCTATGCGTTGTCGGCGTGTGTGCGCGCGCGTGAATATCACAGTAGTATACGTGCTTGTGTACACAACGTCGTCCCGTGGGGTGTCAGGCACAGTTTGTCTCAACGGTTGGCTGCCGCCGCGACGTAATGGTTACCATCTGTCTTGTGAGCAACTTTACCCAAGGTTGTTTACCCATGTACAATTCTACGTTTGTACGCAATCAGTTCAGCTCACCATATGGTTGCTCCTACTGCCGTAAAAACAGTAACAAAGGTTTGTGACGTCTCCCTTGTTAAGATATCACAAATGTCGGGAACCAGTTCAATTTGTTATCTGTTAATTGAACTAGCTGCCGTTGTTAGTAAACCTTAATCACTAACAAATTATAACACTTTATTATTCAGGAATTAAGCAAGGATTGTATAAATTTATTCACTCGTTGGGTGTTAGCAGAAACATCTCTTTATTAACATATATATATCTCATACTTTACTTTACTTTTAAAACTCAGATTATAAAATTTCTGCATTAATTATTTTGAAAATTTACTTCTTATTCTTTTTATATCAAAGCATTCAGCTAGATATTGTTTTCAGTACCACGGATCCGGGTTTCAACTTAGTTATGTTTTTATTACAACTTCAACCAAATTATTAGACGAATAATTTTGGTTGTAAATTTTAAAATTAATTTAAATCTAAACATCGTAATGTCATTACTACTTCATTACAGTGATTACAAAAATCTATATATTAAACTTTAAATTATCAAAAGTTCTTTACTGTTCTTTTGTTACTGGTCTTGTTGTTTTACAATGAATTTGTGTTACAAATGTTATGTTTTGATATCACCTGAATGTAACATGTATATGCTGTGGGGTCCATGATGGTCATCTTCAGTCCTCTTCTATGGTGTGATCCACGGTTCCTCTTGATGTTCCATGAGGCTGATCGTTTCTGGTAGTCTCTTCCTAGACGATTAGATTTTGGGTTTTAGAAGTTCATCCGGTTGTTGTTTGTGTTATCTTCTTTCGGAGTCGGTAGTTTACATTTTACTTTTAGTTACAGTTTTTATTTTATCAACACTAAAATCTGGTAATTAACATTTCTCACCATTTACACCTTGCTAAGAGATGTGTCGGCTAAGTTTCCTTTTTTTTTATTATTATTCTTTACATATTTCTTCACGCACTACATTATAATTTTGTTATTATTATTATTATTATACTACATAGATCAATTCGAACTCATTATAAACGTGATTAAATATTATTTAACGGTATACACCTATGTGTATGTTCGCAACACAGCAGCTACATCCTTACATCTCGGTGTCTATCGGGCGAATGAATGCAATGTTTAGCGGGAAGGGTTTAGTAGCTGGCGCGGTTTTACGCACGGAGAAAATAGTTCGTTCTTTTAAGTTATATTAATTATTTACTAATTAAGTCGTAATACATTATTTTACCTTTTGGTTACGAATTATGAATTTCTTTATTTATTTTGTACATATTTTATTTAATTAAAGTAAATATTATTATTATTATTATTATTATTAGCTAAATAACACCGTTCTTAACGTGTTGGTACGGGACAATTTTCACGTTGTTGCATGAATCTAGGCATAGGTAAGGGGTGGATAATACTCTTACTTATATTGAAAGCAATTTTTTATTTGTGCGATTTAAACATTATTTTAAAATCGTCACAGGTTCTCACCCATGTTCGCACGCACACGCACACGCACGCACACGCACACGCACACACACGCACACACACGCACACACACACACACACACACACACACACACACACACACACACAGCATTAGAAAAACAATGATAAGTACTTCTGGAAGTATATACCCAAGGCGTTCGCGGCCGGCGTCAACGTGTTAGAATATAGTTGACTTATCTCCAAGATACTAGGACGTCGTCTAGTTAACCACAGTACTGTGCCAAATACCTGTGTACTATCCTTTAAAACCTCTAAGCGATGGGTGATTTCTTAAGAGTAAATTTTATTTGCATCAGGAACAGTTAATTAATTTTGTTTGTTATCATAAAAAATAGTAAAGTGCAATTAAAAAAAAAAGGATACTCTTTAATAAAACCGAAGCATTCCAGTATTCTCAATATCGACTACTTATTCTGTGCGACCTTGTATATCGCAATAGTATTAGCTTACTAATAAATTTCTGCGGTAATTTTTTAATTTCTATTTTATCCTGTTCTCGGTGAGGGGTTAGTTCGATCGCCTGCATTTTTTGAAGTGAAAACTTCTATAGGCACGTTGGGCGATTTTTGGATGGGTAAAATCTTGAGTTCGCGTCACCGACATGCTAATGTTAACAGTATATCTGTAGCTATAAGTATGACGTGTTGCGCGTGGCCAGCAGTGAAAGTATAGATTATACTTGTGTGTAAAACTATTATTTATACTATTTAACACACTTTTATCGTTTACGTACCTTATTTTGAAGTTTCTTACACTGCCGAATTTGCTATCGCGTGTTCGATCCCTAGCGCGATTTTGGCTTTCCGTATTAACAATTAAGGCAATACTTATGATCTATTTTACATTATTTTTATTCTTATTAATTACTTATATTATATGATATTTACATAATTGTTATTTGTCCGTCTGGCTGTTAACTTAGGGTTTTTCGTCATGTCTAATGTCGAAGTATGTATTTTTAATAGTTTTTGTATTATTGTAAGATTATAATATTAGTGCTGTGTATATGTATATAAGTAAAGTTAAATTGACTACGTGGAAAGTTTAATGTGTGTGTACTGTGCATTGTTTAAATTGTGTTTTAGTTTGATCATTATTTTAAATGTTCAAATGTAGGATCACTGTGCAGTACAAAAGTGAGTACTAAATATGTTAATATTTTTATATAGAAAAATGAATAACATAAACAAAGCATGTATTTTCAAATATTTCCAATATTCGTATCAATATTTCCGTTTAAAAATTTGATATTATTTATTTTTTTATTTTTGATATTTGACCTCTGCCATACATCATGCAATGAGTATTTCATAGTGGCTTAGGAGTTATCTTACTAGCGTGGTAAAACAAATTTCTAGTTGTTCGATAGTATTTTTGCCGCGGATTAGTAATTAATAAGTAAACCATGTAAAAATGTATATAATTGTTGCTCGGAGTGCCGATAGATGTGAAAACCAGACTGATGTTAAAGATTTTAATTTACAAAAAATTTTAATTTTTGATACTACAATTAATTTGAATATCCAAAAAAACCACTGTTATTTCATAGTTTTAAGTTTTCACTTCTGTCGGCAGTCCTCAATGACTGCCTATTTTAAAATTTTTTTTTCTTACCGCTAGGCTGTACGGGTTGGTAGCAGACCAATCGGGATGTAGCTGGTCTGTTATTGGCAGCTTAGGACAGCTGAATCTTAGTTGTCTTAGGACAGCGTAATCTAGATTTAGGACAGCTGAATCTTATACAGAGAACCTCGTTTCCGATTTTGGTTATCGCTTACAACTCTACTGCGAGGTGCGTTCGTCTTGTCATCCGTGGCGGTTCAAAGGCTCTTTAGGTCTCTGTTGTTGGGTTTTTCAACAGGGTCTTTCAACCACTACTCACAGTTTCTGAGGACGATTTCAGACTCCATGGATGGGAACGCCAAGCGACAAACAATTACGATGGAAGCAGTCAGGATAGAGGATTTACCTGTATACTGTGTACTGTGGCGAAGACCGTGTCAGTTACCGAACCGTTCTAACACTGAAGATGACATCCAGAGGTGAACCGAAACGTTGTTCATAGCGGCAGGAGTGGACCACGGTCTCATAGCCAGGAGATAACTCAATTTGATTCTAAAACAGTATACTTTTATTTGTAATAACTTCCGGGGCACCTTTTTGACACCTAAATTTTGTATAACATTAATTTCTAATGTAGCTTCTGATGATGCAGCTTGGTCTTGCAAAACGTACGGAAGGTGTAAAAATTAAAAAAAAAATTACTTACCAAAGAAATTTATTAATGGGCTAAATAGTATGTATCCATCATTCCTTTGTAAGTAACTCGCTGAGTTTCTTGCAAGATTCCTGTGTATTGAATATTTGCTTCAAATAATAAATATGTCTGCAAGTAAAATCTATTGTATTTTCACCTGACGCACGTTTCACAGAAATTATTCTGTATCTTCAGTGGTTTTTGTACGAACTAACGTATTAAAATATTTGATTTTATTTTATTTAAATTTTCGATTGTTGTAATGTTTATTTACGTAGTCAGTTGTTTGTTAAATATTTAATGTTTTATATTCATTGTTTTAATACATGAGCAATTTTAAATAAAACATCTTGTTTTGTTCCTATTTCAATTTGTTCTTTAATTATTAAATTATTATTATTGTGTTTGTCAATATTGAGATTTTCCCATATTATTATTATTAACATTACAAGAATCAAAAACTTTAATAGAAATAACATCGATTATTCGTTAATTTTTATTATAATCGAAACAAATCGATTATACGTTCTGACTATGTATGTGACCAAATTTTGCACAGGTAACCTTTGACACAAGGTGCAAAACACTTTTCAACTTTCAATTTGATATTCTGCCCCGGTCGCACGATTTAGGCCCTTTTAATTATGCCCAATTTTTGACGTGTGTAAAGATGTCAACAACGCCATGGAGTCCAGAATTAATTACCATAATAGCAATTAAATAAACAAATGCTATTTAGCGGCATCGGACCTGTACCTTTATCCGTTCCTGCAGTACATTTTCGATGTTTTAATATGCGATTGTATCAATATATTATGATGTGGAAAAGAAGAAGTGTACTAATTGTAAATTGTCCTATTTCATTATGCAAAGCAAAAATACGTGTTATTTTCATTTGTGAGGTTAGGTGACAACAGTTTTTGGTTTTTAGTTTACTGCTGAAATAAATAAAAGCCATGGTTGAGGTAAACATAAAGTTTAATGTGTAGTATATACAATGCTTATAACACAGTAACACTTAGAATAAAGAACCAAACGTTTTTGAGTTGAAGGATATTGTACTATATATAATAGTCAATTGCGAGACACAAGGGACATGGAACGTATAAGCTGCATTTTACTAACTTAGTTTTGAGTCGCGATACTACAAGAACGAACAGAATCGGCAAACAAGAAAAATATTCTGCACAAGTTCTACAGTTGTGACAAAATTCACAGGCAAAGATAAAGAACATATTAAATGGCAAAACCGTTTGTTCCGGATTGTGTGTGTGTGTGTGTGTGTGTGTGTGTGAACTAAAGTAGAGAGAGAAAGAGAGAGAGAGAGAGAGCGAGAGAGAGAGAGAGAGGGGACATACAGACAGACGGACAGAGGGAATCAGACAAACAAAGAAATAAACATAGATTTATAATCATTAAATATTCTTGAAACCGTAGACTTTCGCAAAAATACTCATACATTGAAGGCGCTGGTTATGCAATATAACTACATCTTTATAGTAGTAGTAGTAGTAGTAGTAGTAATAGTAGTAGTAGTAGTAGTAGTAGTAGTGCAGTAGCAGTAGCAGTAGTAGTAGTAGTAGAATAGCAGCAGTAGCAGTAGCAGCAGCAGCAGCAGCAGTAGTAGTAGTAGTAGTAGTAGTAGTAGTAGTAGTAGTAGTAGTAGTAGTAGTAGTAGTAGTAGCAGTAGCAGTAGTAGTAGTAGTAGTAGTAGTAGTAGCAGTAGCAGTAGTAGTAGTAGTAGTAGTAGTAGTAGTAGTAGTAGTAGTAGTAGTAGTAGTAGAATAGCAGCAGTAGCAGTAGCAGTAGTAGTAGTAAAGTTACTATACTGGCAGTAGTATTGTATAGTAGGAAAGTGCAGAAAGTCACTTGCCTAAGCAGTTTTTTATTCCCAAATGATAAAGAAAAAAAGACTATTCTAATTAGAGAGAGAGAAAGAGTGAGAAAGAGAGAGAGCGAGAGAATGAGAGAGAGAGCGAGAGAGAGAGAGAGAGAGAGAGAGAGAGAGCGAGAGATAAAGCGCTAAAAGCAAAATGTTTATGTAAGATTTCCTTTGTAGCTATGTTGTGGACTAAAGAATTAAGAAAGTCTCAGTAAGAATTGTAATTGAAAAGTTTGTCCGTATCTAGCTCTAATTAAATTCAGTACAATTACACGTTTTTATACACCATTAATGTGCTTATGGCTCCACAATACAGTGAAGTTTGTTTGCGATAAACAAAAGATCTTAACTTATAAGGTAAAAGTTAAGTTTTACGAACATTCATTTACCTCTTTTGTTACACTTATTTGATTAAAACGAGTTTCCTGAGTGTAAAATGGACGTGTTTTTTCTGCAGAAAGGATAATTTACTTTATGTGTATATTGTATAAGGATGCATACAATTTTATTATTTAATTTAAGGTCTTATATATCTGATAATGATGGTTTATAGTAATATAAATATAGAAATATATAAACATATGTTTATATGTTGAAATATAGAAACACAAAACATATTAATACCTAAACAAATACAAGTCAACTCAAAACATAACACAATTTTCAAAATACTTAACATTGAAAACACTCAAAAAACAAATATATACACCTCACCCAAACACAATAATACCAATTTAAAATACAAAAAGCCAACAGGAAACCATAAGAACAACCAACCAAAACACAAGTACTCAACAAGATCGAAAATTAAGATGGCTGAGGATAGGAAAAATAGGACTCCCGAAACACGTCCCAAATAAGGAAAATAATATAGCTTGAGATAAAATAGTTATAAATATTAAGTAAATAATATATGCATCAAAACTGACTGTAGAAAAAAGGACTGTTGAATAAATATATCAATATGTAAATACATTTAAATATAAAAGTGTACAAGTATATAAATATATGATTGTGTATTTACAAAATACATATTCTAGTTGCGTATAATCATGTATTGTATGATTATATACATGAATATGAATACATGAACATGATATCAAGTTGTTTTCTTATTTGAGACATGTTTGGTGTCTCATGTTTGACGTCATTTGCTCATCGTTAGTTATATAATTCATCTTCTAGTAAAGTATTTGTGTTTGCCTTAGTCACGGTCGTTATGGTAAAGTGTTTTATTTTAAAGATTTTAGATATTAAAAACAAACAGTGTTAATAAAATTCAGTATAAAAAATCAGCAAGAATAAAATAATCAAATAAAAGTGGAACACTTCAATAATAATGTAGATAACAATAAACACGGATAATTTTATCATAAAACAATGGGCAATATTCACATTCATAAACAACAAAATATAGAAACTATTCCAAGTACAGGAAAGTTACAAGAGATGATTATAAATGTACTCATTTAGGAATGCCAGTAAAGAACTTCAACCAATGATGAAGTGTGAGAATTATTTTTATACTTCCTCTTTGTCATTTGAATTGTCATTTAGGAATGCCAAATTCCTTTGCATACTCTATTAATGTCATTTGTCTTTACTTATTTCTGTATTTATTCAATAAATGTAGTCAGTCTTCCTCATAGTTAATGACATTAACCTAATTTCAAAATTGTGCCTTCTAAATAATACAGGAATTCCATCTAACAATATTTTACCCATGGGACCGATACCGACAGCAGATTATACTGACGGTACAGCGTAAAGGTTTAACAACCGACTGGGGAACGCTACCTCCGTATCCTGTTGTTGAACTAAATTACATATTGTAGCGTTGTTGACCTGCTTACGTCAGTACGAGGTAATTACTGGAAAAGTATCACCATTAGCAAAATTGTGGAGCTGCGTTATAATTTATCGATAAGACACACTCTATGACTGGTTATCGAATTCTTAGCCAGGTGTCATTCTCTTAAAATTATCAATATACAGATTGTGAGAATTGAATTATTTTATAAACTAATGAAGTTTACACTGTAAACATGTAATTAATGACAATAAGAATAGCTAAAACAAAAACAATAACAAAAAATAACAACAATTAATATAGTAAAGGAAATATTTATAATTACTCAATTTTTCTTGTTATTAATATTGTAATAAATTAATAATAAAGACAAGAAAAAATTTGTATTTTTAAAAAGAAAATAATATATTTTTTATTGTTTTTTTGACAGTTTAAAATTTTTCCAGTTTTTAAAGAAACCATTTTTTCAACTGCTTTTATTTCGATCGAGAAGACTATACAGTCAATAAAATACAACAATCTCAACCATCTGGAGTCTCCTGTTTCCAGTTTTGTATGTTTTTCCTTCCTTAAGCAATATTTTTTTATATATGTAAGACAACGTTTTATGATTGGCTAGTAATGGCTGATTGGGTGTAATTTCTAATTAATCCGTAATAAAAAATTACTTTGTTTTAAAGCCGGTATACGAGTTGCAGCTCTGGGGAACCACCCCTCATTCAAACATAGATATTGTAACGACAATCGTATCGAACCGCGTAGAATAGCCGAGAGCGTCCCCGACCCATCTCCCACCTAGTGTGGCAGGTGTTGCCTCAGTCAAGGCCGCGTTCGTGTTTGTTCTAGAGGCCACTTGAGACACGCATTAGCGTCAGAATTAAGTGGCCTGCACATTGAGGATGGAAGATTTTTCTAGAAAGCGTGCGCTACCTTTAAAAAGCCATAGCAGCCGGCTTATGAGTTCAGTGGTGTTGAGCGATTTCGTTAGAGCGGATTTGAGTGTTTGTAGTGAAGTGTTGTTGTGTTCTAATTAATGGGGAATTCTTTGTAGTTGACATTATTATTACGTGTGGACAATTTTTACTTAAATTGTTGTAAGAGACTATCTTGTTGAGTAGAAATTAATAATTGTGATAATTAAAGCTGGTTATTAGTGATTTTATTGGTGTCTTGTATTTGGTTTTCCATTGTACCATACGACGATTAGTGAGACCGTCGTAATAATATCATACAGAGGTTTCAATCAAAAGGTCTACGATTGGTCACCGAGGTGCCGTGGTACATCACGGACGATAACATCCCACGGAGACTTGGGTGTGCCTACGATCTGGTAATGCAAGCGTGTGTTGTTCGATACAACACTGCGACTACATCCAAACCCATTGGCAGAAGAACTTACTACACTACTACGAACTCCAGCTGATCTTATATGAAGTGTTGGTGCCTCAGCAGTCCTTAAATCTGGATAAAAAAAAAACAGATGTATCACTGGATACTCTCCAATGACAAGACAGTATTTATGTCCTATACATTGCTGAATACAAGTATTATATATTAAAACATAAGTTATTTTAATATTTAAAAAAAAAAAGGTTGACTAGGACCACACACATTTTGTACCGCCGTGTAATCGATGTTATCAAATTTCACCATAATCATTATCTAAAGGGCATGCCTTGTCCAGTTAGCCACGTCTCTCTCTCCATCATTGTTCTCTTTAAATTGCAGCACGACAGGAAGGTTATCTCCTTTCACATGTCTTTGAAGAACACTGGTCTTGGTCGTTCTCTTGGTTCGTCCCCAACACATATCCTTCAAAAATGTTACTTAAGAATTGGTTGTGTCGTAACACAAGGAACTGATCTGCGCAAACATTTTCCTTACCTCTATTCTTAAGTGATTATTTGTAAGGAAATTCCTTTTGTTCTGAAACGCCTGCTTTGCTAGAGCTATTATTTTCTTAATCTCTGTCCCATATCTATTTTCACAAGTGACGGTGCTTTCCAGGTAGCACAAACTTTCAACCTGTTCTAAAATTGTATTGTCCAATTTAATGTCAGGTTTGGCGTTCTTTTTCTTCGTCCCTATCACCATTGTTTTTGTTTTCTTCTTGATAATGTTTAATTTAAGTTTACCTAGGGTTTCAGAGAAGATTTCTAACATCCTCTTCATTTGTTTTACCGGGTCTGCTCGGTAATTTAATGAATTGTTACTATATCATTGTTTATCAAATTTATGAATCTAATAACATTTCAAATTTTCTGATGTTTAAAAGACTTATCGGCATGAATAAGTAATAAATACCTGCTTTAAAGCATTATTTGTTGGCAGTCACGGTAACAACATTCCACATGGTCGGTAAGGTACTAATGATGGGTGTTAACGCATACATTAGTGATACAGGATTTTGTCCGCCATCGCGTTAGCTCTACATCATTAATGAATTCCCTTTTTTGCAAGCTTTACTGTGCGTATGTGTAATCCGATTAGAGTGTAACATGTAACACCAACACTTTAACCCAGCGTTTCCCAAACTACGTGCCGCAAAATGTAGAAAAAAATAATAAAAATAAATAAAAATATTAATTAAAAATACAAGCTAATAATAAAAGTGATAAATACGCAGCAGAAGCAATTGAAAGAGAAGTTTTTTGGGTAAAAGTGTTAAAAATGGAAGGAGTCCAGGGTAGGAGAGAGAAAAACGCAGCTTCAAAGTGAAATGGAGACAGGAAGAAGAGACATAGTGAAAAGATGAAAGAATATTGGAGAAAAAGAAAAGAACAACAAATAAAGAATTGAAATTGGCATGTGGTCCTCAGATGGCCGGTACAAATAGAAAAAAAGATAAATATAAAATGGCTCAGTTAATAGTCTTTCTTGAAGCCAACATTGTAAATTAATTTAATGGAGAGCGGGCAAGAAATTTGTAGAATTGCATGAAAAAACGGACGGAGATTGTGTTTGACGGCGAAAAATATTGGAAACTATTTCCCTTTCCCTTGACACTGCTTTATTTGAGTGGGTAAGTAATCACTTTATGACAATGCACAGTTAACAACTGTAGAAGAAAACGACTTGAGTGATTTCCGGACTGACCGTAGCCTAAATCTGGAGTATACAAAACTAGTGCACGACGCGGAGGAAGAATAAAAAAAAGACTATAAAGAAGAAAAACCCTGATATGGTGACCCTTTGGCTGTCACCGATAAATGAATACTCAGCGATAACGAAAAAGGCTATGAAGGCGCTGCTTCCCTTTTCTACATCTTATATATGTGAGTCGGCGTTTTCCACAATAAACCAAATAAAATTTTAAAAAATCGATCTCAACTTCAAACATTGGAAAACGACATGAGAGTGAGCATGTTTGTCTACTATTCGACCGCTGAACAAGGACCTAATGAAAAAACACCAATCTCATGTATGGCATTAAAATTTGGAAGCAGAAAGCTTACAAAACCTACTTAATACAAAACAAACTTTAATCTTGTAATATTTTGTGTTTTCCATTATTTTGTAAATTAAGAAAAACGTAAATAAAAGTTATGTGAGAAAATGTGTTTCAATGGTTTTTTTTGTAATTTTATAAGTCACAAAACCATCTAAGTTTGTTGATAAATTTGCGTTACAATTGGAAAAGTCCACTGACGTGACTGGGAAACCACAAGTAGTACTGAGATAAGTAAGTAACATTCATTATTATTGTATATTACGCTGAAGTGTGATTTTAAATACATCGTTGAAAGGTGTTGACGGTTATTGAGGGTCGGAATTTTCGTTAAATTTTTTAGAAACCTCTGATTATACTGATATCTTCAGTCAAACGTACTTCAGGTGAATTGAAACAGTAAAAATATAATAAAACTACTTGCAGGAGAAATTATATTTAATAATATACATAATATTATACTTTTACTATGTACACCTAATTTTATTTATGCATATGAAATTACTTGTTGACGTCAGGAAATTAGTGTAGCGAATATAAGAATCAAGATTGGCTAGATAATGTAAAAAATTACACTCGCAAAGGAAAAGAAAAAGGAAAAGAAATGAAAAGGGTGAAGGGGGTGAGACGGATAAAGACGTTGTAGACGGATGCGTCCCCCTAATGACGTGTCAACAGGAAACCTAAAAACCCTTTCAGAGGAAACGGACGGAACGGAACGGTATCCTTCATAAGTGCCAGTGAGTAATGTTTCATTTTTTCTTTCATCTCTGAAGGCTTTGAGATCAATAACGTTGCTGACATCTCTGCCATGTCTTACTCACTCACTAATGGGCCGCCAGTGTTTGTTTTGTTTGCAGGCTGTGTGTGTGTCGTTTAAATTAAAACATCTAAATAACCGTCTGTGGTTTTGACAGATGAATTGTTTGCTTACATGACGTTTTCTGTAGAAACAACAAATTTAATGCAATCCCATTCTTTATGAACGTTACAAGTTACAATCAAAGGTAAGTGTGCTTTTAAATACTTGACATCCGCTCAGAATCCTAAAGAAAAATTTTATGCTAATCCACTGTATTGTTTACTTTTGCTCAGACCTTTCAATTATTACGCTATTATCAAGTCACTGATAATAATGTTTTCCAGTTGAGTATTGTGTTGCGTCTTATTTTTTGTTTGGAAACGTAATGTTTAAAGTTTAATCAAATATTGCAACATTACAAGTATTATAAAATGAATAGACTTTTGTCCACGTACCCAACGCAACTATATAGTGTTAAACACCGGCTAGGTCGTAGGAGTTTTGTGTGTTCGTTGCGTTAAGTATACGTGGTTGCATAATAAACGTATTTTTTACAAAGAAGAGTGAGACGATGATGACATGAAATAATTAATTAAAACATATTAAAAGAATCAATCAACGGTTTATTAAATATTGCAAAGAAATTACTTGATTATTCAAGATTTGAAAATAGAAAATTCAAAATATTCTCTTTATAAGGGTACACTCTGTAAAACACAACATATCTTTACTATTCAGAACACATTAATAACATATAGTCTTAAATATCGAAACATATATGATGAACAAATTATAAAATTAGTTTACATTGCATGGGCGTCTGACTTTGAATCATTATTAAAATAGCAACTCATTTAAGAAAATCATATTAACTTTATTAAAATAAAATTGAATTGTTGCTGTTAATCTTTTAATAAAAAATAACATATACTTTAAGAATATTTATGACACACCCAATGAACAGAATAAAATTATTATTTTTTAACAACACTTTATAATTACGTCTTTTACTCTGGATATTTACATTTAAGTCTTTATATCTTTACTATCTCATATTCTGTTACTAATAAGTTCTTTGCACAAAAATATAATTATCATTAGTCACCTACGTGTGTGTGCCTCCTGAATTATGACAATGACGACGGTGATGATGCTGGTGCGTCCTCGGTACTCAATAGTCTGTTGTTAATGGTGGTCCTGTGTTCCTTCATCAATCGTGGTGTGTGTTGCAGATGATGGTGATGATGATGA
Organism: Magicicada septendecula; assembly: GCA_034769895.1. NCBI lineage: Eukaryota > Metazoa > Arthropoda > Insecta > Hemiptera > Cicadidae > Magicicada > Magicicada septendecula. The sequence continues at coordinate 1,420,937,811 of CM068367.1, read as the reverse complement.
TGATGATGATGAATTCACGTCAATCAACAGACGGACACAGTGACGGTGTATGAAACTTTCTTGAGTTTCCAAAATTGCCGGAGGTATTTATAGTAGACGGCAAACTGACATGTCAGATATTATTTTTGACATGTTAAATTTTGTCAATTCGAGTACAGCGTCCTTTTTTACTGATCACTTTTATGCCGTTTTCGCGATCACGATCACGTAAACCTTATCTTTAGGCCAGTGGTTTCATTGTCTTCGTAATTTTTCACTCGTCGTTCACATATAACAGACTTCTTAATTATGGTAGTAATTAAGTTTACTTAATATGACGTCTTTATTATTGGACTTTTCTGCAATAATTTTATATCACCATAAGGGTTTAATGGTAGTTTAGAATTGTGATATGTCTTTGGTAACAAGTAAAAAACATATTTATTAATTTATTTGTATCCTGTCAATACCTGATTTAATGATAAAACTAACAATTCCTACGTCACCCCCTCGTAGAACCATGCATGTCGGCACTGACACACACACACACACACACACACACACACACACACACACACACACACACACACACACACACACACACACACACACACACACACACACACACACAAGGCTGTATTTACACTATCGGGGAGGTGTACACTTTCGACAGGCTATCGCCTGCACTTCATGCACAGCATTGTTTAGAACTGTTCGTCGTATTCTTTTCACACTAATTATTTACAAAATACTGCTCTGGGTAAATAGCAAACTTATGTATTTTGTTGCAATACAAACTCTCTTACACACACACACAATCAATGGGAGTTCAGTTCAGCCTAAGAAGTTTACCATACATATTTTTAAGTTTGATAAGTAGCTCAATGACGTGGGTAGTTTGACGAGTGTAGAACATGTACCTAAGACTCTCAGTATGTTCCAAATTTTTTCAGAATAATTTAATACTATCAACATCATATTCAAGCTAATGCACTCTGACTTACTTGGCTTAAGTTCTTAAATTCCTAAGTGGAACATAGGACCTCGACGAAATTTCTCCAGCGTGTTCTATCCATTGCCACAGCCTTCACCTCCCTCCATGTCTTGTTGACACCAGCCAGCTCTCTTTAATCCAGGTGTTCCTCGGCCTTCCACGTCTCAGCTACCTTGCGGATTCCAATTCAGTGCCTGTCTAGCGAAATTTTCTGGTGGTCTTCTCAGGATGTGACCGATCCACCTCAATTTTCTTCTCTTTATCTATAGTTGGATGGTACTCTGACTTGTGGCCTCCCAGAGATCTCTGTTCGAGATGGTCTTGGGCCACCAAATTCTCATTATGTACCTCAGGGTAACGGTTACTGAAAGTCTGTAACCTTGTGGTGATGTCCTTTGTCACTTTCCAGGTCTCACACCCATACAGCAACACCAATTTGACATTTAAGTTAAACATTCTGAGTTTTGTCTTCCTGCGTATATGGGGTGATCTCCATACCTAATGCAGTATACTGTACTTAAAATATAGCGGAAACATTTTAAAGTAAACGACGTCCACGAATGGATACATAATAATAGAATATACAAAATATACCAAATTAATGCGCACAGTGACGTCATAAATAAGACCGAGCGACAGTTAGGTAAGCGCTCCGTGACAGTTATTCCGCGTAATTAAGCTAATCTAGTGTAATTTATTACGTCAGCAAATGTAAACAGAGAGATAATTACTGATCTGTTCATTGCGTTTGTGATTAATCGCTCCGCATTAGTAGTAGTAACTGTTGCAAAATTTCATACACTAAAATTTATTACAATTCAGTATGTTTTACTTTAAACTGCCAGCGGTTCGTTTTATATTGGCTATAGTAAGAATCGTTGTACGCATCACACAGCGTCAATTACTATCAGTCGAGGTGTGCGGTTAATCATGTTATTAAAACTTAAATAGTTTGGAAAGTTTACTTAAGTGTGCCTCATAAGGGCCAATACATAGTATGTACCTCCGTACTGGGGTGAATTAGAGAATACCGAGCCAATTGTTTTGATCGTTTCTGACACTGAAGGTGACCTACGATGGTGCTGCCGAAACGTCTGTCTTAGACACAAGAAGTAGACCACGGCCTAACAGTCAGGCAAGTGATAACTCCAACAACAGCAAATTAACGTTACAGATAACATAAGCAATACTGCTGCCCTCGTAACTCTTCAGACTGTGAGAAGTTATGTCTTCAAAATTGTCACTTGTATTACTATAAGTTTTTCACATCTGGCCTTTAGTATTCGCTTTTGTCTTGGAATTCTAGTTGTCGAAGGCATAGTTTATTTTTGACGTTGCACTACATAAATATAGGCCAAACGAAAAAAATAATTAACAAAATGGCCATTTATCCACAAGAAAGTGATAAAATAGATGTGAATAACTATAGAGGCATCTCACGTTTACCAGTTACCTATAAAATCTTATCCAAAACGTTATTGTTCAGAGCAGAGAAACAACTTGACTCACAATCAGATGAATACCAATTTAGCTTCCGAAAAGTAGGTCTTGCACAGAGCAGATTTTTAATCTAAAATCAGTAACGACATATTTTAAAAGAAGATCTAAAGGGGTTTTAATTACCTTTAATAATAACTTTAGGAAGGCATTTGACGCAATTGATAGAGAGTCATTGTTCAAAATGCTTAATGAATTTGGCTTGGATAATAAAACAACAAATTTAATCAAACAAACGCTGACGAATACCTATTCCAAAGTGAAATTCAAAGGTGAAATTTCTAGACAGTTTGAAATTAAGACACTAGTCAGACAAGGAGATAGACTATCACCGTTGCTTTTTAACTGTATTCTGGAAAAAGTAGGCGGATAACCAAAGAAGAATGTATTATTTTGTTATTTAAACCATTAAATTTTCAACAGTGAAAAAATCATAAAGGCGTAGGGTATGCAATGCTGATACTGTTTACGATAATACAGAACAATCTACGTGTTTATCGAATGTTTCAGTGGAATCCGAGTGTAATGTTGTCATCGACTGTCTTGTTAATTACAAACTGTTTAATTGTGATAATTAAAGCTGGTGATTAGCGACGTAATTGGTGTCTTGTATTTTGTTTTCCACTGTACCTACGACGATCAGTTAGACTGTCGTAAAAATACACATTGAATCTCCCGCAAGTTCTTGGGCATAGTGAAAAGAGGACACACAGAGACTTTGGATATAGCAAGTACACGGAGAAGAAAAGCTTCAGGAACAGTCGACGGTCGTAAATAGTGCCAAACCCGTGGCAGTTATCACGCTTCTGACAAGGGATAAGCAACGCGGTTTTAATCTGTTTTACAACTACGTTCTGTTTGTGTAAGCACACACGCGCGTTTATACAGACACGCGTATTAAAACAATTTCTTCTTGATCTCATATTTATACGATGCTAGCACTTTGGTAAAAGACGTTTTTTCATTAAACTGGTGTTAACAAATAAAAAGCAATCGAACGTGCTATATTAGAATCAAAAGTCCGTCTTGCGTTATACTTTACTTTTCGTTTGAAGTATTTTCTAATTGTCAACGAGAAGTAGGCCGAACCATGCTGGATCCTCAGAAGGTTTTCATCCACTGTTTATTAATGTATATTACCATTTAATTTGGATTAATCAGGTATAATTAGATAGTAGTCACTCTGTTTATTAATCTTGCATCAATTTCAAATCCTCCAACGTCCAAAAAAGGTTATTTTTTATAATTTTTGTAGCATCGTTTCTTCAACTCTCCGGTTTAGTTCAAAATTTTTATATCTATTAACAATACTTGTTATTTTTCATCACTCTTAGTAACACATAGTATTTTTATTATGCAGGCAGTTTGTAATTATTATAAATTTATATTTTATTTATGGAAACATAATTCCTTTCCATTCCGGTTTCTTTACTAATTTAATTTACATAATATGTTTTGGTTAATTTTTTTATGACATTGTATATAAGTATTTTATCATTTTATTATACTTAAGTAAATTTATATATTATTTATTTAGTCTCGAATAGTATTCATACCCGGCACTACTTCCTGTTGCCATTTCCTTCATAGGATTATTTTAATTTTTATTTATCTTTGGTATTTAATATTTTTTTTTTCTTTTAAAACTAACCCTGGGTTATCCTATGTTACAACACAAATAATTTTTAAAGATATAACATTAACTTATGTATAACAAGTTGTGGTCCATACTATAAATTACAATAAATAAATAAAATTACAAAAATCCATCAGTATTATTACATCCTACTTCCATAGTTTTATCCTTTCCAACACATACCGCACAGTTTGGTAATACATTACTTTCACTTTTGTTTTTTTTCACCTCAATGGGTACACTATCACTCACTTTGCACTGTATACCACTCAAATTGTTTATCATGTTGAGTGATATAATTAAATTTTGAGCGAGCTTTAGTTTACCCATTTCTGACTTTTATTATCATGAGTTACTTTATTGGGACCGGGTTATGTAACGTTACAATATTGTAACGACAATCGTATCGAACCGCGTAGAATAGCCGAGAGCGTCCCCGACCCATCTCCCACCTAGTGTGGCAGGTGTTGCCTCAGTCAAGGCCGCGTTCGAGTTTGTTCTAGAGGCCACTTGAGACACGCATTAGCGTCAGCATTAAGTGGCCTGCACATTGAGGACGGAAGATTTTTCTAGAAAGTGTGCGCTACCTTTAAAAAGCCATAGCAGCCGGCTTATGAGTTCAGTGGTGTTGAGCGATTTCGTTAGAGCGGATTTGAGTGTTTGTAGCGAAGTGTTGTTGTGTTCTAATTAATGCGGAATTCTTTATAGTTGACATTATTATTGCGTGTGGACAATTTTTACTTAAATTGTTGTAAGAGACTATCTTGTTGAGTAGAAATTAATAATTGTGATAATTAAAGCTGGTTATTAGTGATTTTACTGGTGTCTTGTATTTAGTTTTCCATTGCACCATACGACGATTAGTGAGACCATCGTAACAATGTCATACAGAGGATTCAATCAAAAGTTCTACGATTGGTCACCGAGATGCCGTGGTACATCACGGACGATAACATCCCACGGAGACTTGGGTGTGCCTACGATCTGGTAATGCAAGCGTGTGTTGTTCGATACAACACTGAGACTACATCCAAGCCCATTGGCAGAAGAACTTACTACACCTCTACGAACTCCTGCTGATCTTATATGAAGTATTGGTGCCTCAGCAGTCCTTAAATCTCGATAAAAAAAAAAACAGATGTATCACTGGATACTCTCCAACCACAAGAGAGTATTTATGTCCTATACATTGCTGAATACGAGTATTATATATTAAAACATAAGTTATTTTAATATTAAAAAAACGGTTGACTAGGACCACACACATTTTGTACCGCCGTGTAATCGATGTTATCAAATTTCACCATAATCATTATCTAAAGGGCATGCCTTGTCCAGTTAGCCACGTCTCTCTCTCCATCATTGTTCTCTTTAAATTGCAGCACGATAGGAAGGTTATCTCCTTTCCCATGTCTTTGAAGAACGCTGGTCTTGGTCGTTCTCTTGGTTCGTCCCCAACACATATCCTTCAAAAATGTTACTTAAGAATTGGTTGTGTCGTAACACAGGGAACTGATCTGCGCAAACATTTTCCTTACCTCTATTCTTAAGTGATTATTTGTAAGGAAATTCCTTTTGTTCTGAAACGCCTGCTTTGCTAGAGCTATTCTTTTCTTAATCTCTGTCCCATATCTATTTTCACAAGTGACGGTGCTTTCCAGGTAGCACAAACTTTCAACCTGTTCTAAAATTGTATTGTCCAATTTAATGTCAGGTTTGGCGTTCTTTTTCTTCGTCCCTATCACCATTGTTTTTGTTTTCTTCTTGATAATGTTTAACTTAAGTTTACCTAGGGTTTCAGAGAAGATTTCTAACATCCTCTTCATTTGTTTTACCGGGTCTGCTCGGTAATTTAATGAATTGTTACTATATCATTGTTTATCAAATTTATGAATCTAATAACATTTCAAATTTTCTGATGTTTAAAAGACTTATCGGCATGAATAAGTAATAAATACCTGCTTTAAAGCATTATTTGTTGGCAGTCACGGTAACAACATTCCACATGGTCGGTAAGGTACTAATGATGGGTGTTAACGCATACATTAGTGATACAGGATTTTGTCCGCCATCGCGTTAGCTCTACATCATTAATGAATTCCCTTTTTTGCAAGCTTTACTGTGCGTATGTGTAATCCGATTAGAGTGTAACATGTAACACCAACACTTTAACCCAGCGTTTCCCAAACTATGTGCCGCAAAATGTAGAAAAAAATAATAAAAATAAATAAAAATATTAAACAAAAATACAAGCTAATAATAAAAGTGATAAATACGCAGCAGAAGCAATTGAAAGAGAAGTTTTTTGGGTAAAAGTGTTAAAAATGGAAGGAGTCCAGGGTAGGAGAGAGAAAAACGCAGCTTCAAAGTGAAATGGAGACAGGAAGAAGAGACATAGTGAAAGATGAAAGAATATTGGAGAAAAAGAAAAGAACAACAAATAAAGAATTGAAATTGGTATGTGGTCCTCAGATGGCCGGTACAAATAGAAAAAAAGATAAATATAAAATGGCTCAGTTAATAGTCTTTCTTGAAGCCAACATTGTAAATTAATTTAATAGAGAGCGGGCAAGAAATTTGTAGAATTGCATGAAAAAACGGACGGAGATTGTGTTTGACGGCGAAAAATATTGGAAACTATTTCCCTTTCCCTTGACACTGCTTTATTTGAGTGGGTAAGTAATCACTTTATGACAATGCACAGTTAACAACTGTAGAAGAAAACGACTTGAGTGATTTCCGGACTGACCGTGGCCTAAATATGGAATATACAAAACTAGTGCACGACGCGGAGGAAGAATCAAAAAAAGACTATAAAGAAGAAAAACCCTGATATGGTGGCCCTTTGGCTGTCACCGATAAATGAATACTCAGCGATAACGAAAAAGGCTATGAAGGCGCTGCTTCTCTTTTCTACATCTTATATATGTGAGTCGGCGTTTTCCACAATAAACCAAATAAAATTAAAAAAAATCGATCTCAACTTCAAACTTTGGAAAACGACATGAGAGTGAGCATGTTTGGCTACTATTCGACCGCTGAACAAGGACCTAATGAAAAAACACCGATCTCATGTATGGCATTAAAATTTGGAAGCAGAAAGCTTACAAAACCTACTTAATACAAAACAAACTTTAACCTTGTAATATTTTGTGTTTTCCATTATTTTGTAAATTAAGAAAAATGCAAATAAAAGTTATGTGAGAAAATGTGTTTCAATGGTTTTTTTTTTGTAATTTTATAAGTCACAAAACCATCTAAGTTTGTTGATAAATTTTCGTTACAGTTGGAAAAGTCCACTGACGAAACTGGAAAACCACAAGTAGTACTGAGATAAGTAAGTAACATTCATTATTATTGTATATTACGCTGGAGTGTGATTTTAAAGACATCGTTGAAAGGTGTTGACGGTTATTGAGGAGGGGGGTCGGAATTTTCGTTAAATTCATTTACAAACCTCTGATTATACTGATATATTCAGTCAAACGTACTTCAGGTGAATTGAAACAGTAAAAATATAATAAAACTACTTGCAGGAGAAATTATATTTAATAATATACATAATATTATACTTTTACTATGTACACCTAATTTTATTTATGCATATGAAATTACTTGTTGACGTCAGAACATTAGTGTAGCGAATATAAGAATCAAGATTGGCTAGATAATGTAAAAAATTACACTCGCAAAGGAAAAGAAAAAGGAAAATAAATGAAAGGGGTTGAGACGGATAAAGACGTTGTAGACGGATGCGTCCCCCTAATGACGTGTCAACAGGAAACCTAAAAACCCTTTCAGAGGAAACGGACGGAACGGAACGGTATCCTTCATAAGTGCCAGTGAGTAATGTTTCATTTTTTCTTTCATCTCTGAAGGCTTTGAGATCAATAACGTTGCTGACATCTCTGCCATGTCTTACTCACTCACTAATGGGCCGCCAGTGTTTGTTTTGTTTGCAGGCTGTGTGTGTGTCGTTTAAATTAAAACATCTAAATAACCGTCTGTGGTTTTGACAGATGAATTGTTTGCTTACATGACGTTTTCTGTAGAAACAACAAATTTAATGCAATCCCATTCTTTATGAACGTTACAAGTTACAATCAAAGGTAAGTGTGCTTTTAAATACTTGACATCCGCTCAGAATCCTAAAGAAAAATTTTATGCTAATCCACTGTATTGTTTACTTTTGCTCAGACCTTTCAATTATTACGCTATTATCAAGTCACTGATAATAATGTTTTCCAGTTGAGTATTGTGTTGCGTCTTATTTTTTGTTTGGAAACGTAATGTTTAAAGTTTAATCAAATATTGCAACATTACAAGTATTATAAAATGAATAGACTTTTGTCCACGTACCCAACGCAACTATATAGTGTTAAACACCGGCTAGGTCGTAGGAGTTTTGTGTGTTCGTTGCGTTAAGTATACGTGGTTGCATAATAAACGTATTTTTTACAAAGAAGAGTGAGACGATGATGACATGAAATAATTAATTAAAACATATTAAAAGAATCAATCAACGGTTTATTAAATATTGCAAAGAAATTACTTGATTATTCAAGATTTGAAAATAGAAAATTCAAAATATTCTCTTTATAAGGGTACACTCTGTAAAACACAACATATCTTTACTATTCAGAACACATTAATAACATATAGTCTTAAATATCGAAACATATATGATGAACAAATTATAAAATTAGTTTACATTGCATGGGCGTCTGACTTTGAATCATTATTAAAATAGCAACTCATTTAAGAAAATCATATTAACTTTATTAAAATAAAATTGAATTGTTGCTGTTAATCTTTTAATAAAAAATAACATATACTTTAAGAATATTTATGACACACCCAATGAACAGAATAAAATTATTATTTTTTAACAACACTTTATAATTACGTCTTTTACTCTGGATATTTACATTTAAGTCTTTATATCTTTACTATCTCATATTCTGTTACTAATAAGTTCTTTGCACAAAAATATAATTATCATTAGTCACCTACGTGTGTGTGCCTCCTGAATTATGACAATGACGACGGTGATGATGCTGGTGCGTCCTCGGTACTCAATAGTCTGTTGTTGATGGTGGTCCTGTGTTCCTTCATCAATCGTGGTGTGTGTTGCAGATGATGGTGATGATGATGATGATGATGAATTCACGTCAATCAACAGACGGACACAGTGACGGTGTATGAAACTTTCTTGAGTTTCCAAAATTGCCGGAGGTATTTATAGTAGACGGCAAACTGACATGTCAGATATTATTTTTGTCATGTTAAATTTTGTCAATTCGAGTGTAGCGTCCTTTTTTACTGAACACTTTTATGCCGTTTTCGCGATCACGATCACGTAAACCTTATCTTTAGGCGAGTGGTTTCATTGTCTTCGTAATTTTTCACTCGTCGCTCACATATAACAGACTTCTTAATTATGGTAGTAATTAAGTTTAATTAATATGACGTCTTTATTATTGGACTTTTCTGCAATAATTTTACATCACTATAAGGGTTTAATGGTAGTTTAGAATTGTGATATGTCTTTGGTAACAAGTAAAAAACATATTTATTAATTTATTTGTATCCTGTCAATACCTGATTTAATGACAAAACCAACAATTCCTACATCATCCCCTCGTAGAACCATGCATGTCGGCACACACACACACACACACACACACACACACAAGGCTGTATTTACACTATCGGGGAGGTGTACACTTTCGACAGGCTATCGCCTGCACTTCATGCACAAAATTGTTTAGAACTGTTCGTCTTATTCTTTTCACACTAATTATTTACAAAATACTGCTCTGGGTAAATAGCAAACTTATGTATTTTGTTGCAATACAAACTCTCTTATACACACACACACGCACACACACACACAATCAATGGGAGTTCAGTTCAGCCTAAGAAGTTTACCATATATATTTTCAAGTTTGATAAGTAGCTCAATGACGTGGGTAGTTTGACGAGTGTAGAACATGTACCTAAGACGCTCAGTATGTTCCAAATTTTTTCAGAATAATTTAATACTATCAACATCATATTCAAGCTAATGCACTCTGACTTACTTGGCTTAAGTTCTTAAATTCCTAGGTGGAACATAGGACCTCGACGAAATTTCTCCAGCGTGTTCTATCCATTGCCAGAGCCTTCACCTCCCTCCATGTCTTGTTGACACCAGCCAGCTCTCTTTCCTCCAGGTGTTCCTCGGCCTTCCACGTCTGCAGCTACCTTGCGGATTCCAATTCAGTGCCTGTCTAGCGAAATTTTCTGGTGGTCTTCTCAGGATGTGACCGATCCACCTCAATTTTCTTCTCTTTATCTATAGTTGGATGGTACTCTGACTTGTGGCCTCCCAGAGATCTCTGTTCGAGATGGTCTTGGGCCACCAAATTCTCATTATGTACCTCAGGGTAACGGTTACTGAAAGTCTGTAACCTTGTGGTGATGTCCTTTGTCACTTTCCAGGTCTCACACCCATATAGAAACACCAATTTGACATTTAAGTTAAACATTCTGAGTTTTGTCTTCCTGCGTATATGGGGTGATCTCCATGCCTAATGCAGTATACTGTACTTAAAATATAGCGGAAACATTTTATAGTAAACGACGTCCACGAATGGATACATAATAATAGAATATACAAAATATACCAAATTAATGCCCACAGTGACGTCATAAATAAGACCGGGCGACAGTTAGGTAAGCGCTCCGTGACAGTTATTCCGCGTAATTAAGCTAATCTAGTGTAATTTATTACGTCAGCAAATGTAAACAGAGAGATAATTACTGATCTGTTCATTGCGTTTGTGATTAATCGCTCCGCATTAGTAGTAGTAACTGTTGGAAAATTTCATAAACTAAAATTTATTGCAATTCAGTATGTTTTACTTTAAACTGCCAGCGGTTCGTTTTATATTGGCTATAGTAAGAATCGTTGTACGCATCACACTCAGCGTCAATTACTATGAGTCGAGGTGTGCGGTTAATCATGTTATTAAAACTTAAATAGTTTGGAAAGTTTACTTAAGTGTGCCTCATAAGGGCCAATACATAGTCTGTACCTCAGTACTGGGGTGAATTAGAGAATGCCGAGCCAATTGTTTTGATCGTTTCTGACACTGAAGACGACCTACGATGGTGGTGCCGAAACGTCTGTCTTAGACAAAAGAAGTAGACCACGGCCTAACTGTCAGGCAAGTGATAACTCCAACAACAGCAAATTAACGTTACAGATAACATAAGCAATACTGCTGCCCTCGCAACTCTTCAGACTGTGAGAAGTTGTGTCTTCAAAATTGTCACTTGTATTACTATAAGTTTTTCACATCTGGCCTTTAGTATTCGCTTTTGTCTTGGAATTCTAGTTGTCGAAGGCATAGTTTATTTTTGACGTTGCACTACATAAATATAGGCCAAACGAAAAAAATAATTAACAAAATGGCCATTTATCCACAAGAAAGTGATAAAATAGATGTGAATAACTACAGAGGCATCTCACGTTTACCAGTTACCTATAAAATCTTATCCAAAACGTTATTGTTCAGAGCAGAGAAACAACTTGACTCACAATCAGATGAATACCAATTTAGCTTCCGAAAAGTAGGTCTTGCACAGAGCAGATTTTTAATCTAAAATCAGTAATGACATATTTTAAAAGAAGATCTAAAGGGTTTTTTTATTACCTTTAATAATAACTTTAGGAAGGCATTTGACGCAATTGATAGAGAGTCATTGCTCAAAATGCTTCATGAATTTGGCTTGGATAATAAAACAACAAATTTAATCAAACAAACGCTGACGAATACCTATTCCAAAGTGAAATTCAAAGGTGAAATTTCTAGACAGTTTGAAATTAAGACACTAGTCAGACAAGGAGATGGACTATCACCGTTGCTTTTTAACTGTATTCTGGAAAACGTAGGCGGATAACCAAAGAAGAATGTATTATTTTGTTATTTAAACCATTAAATTTTCAACAGTGAAAAAATCATAAAGGCGTAGGGTATGCAATGCTGATACTGTTTACGATAATGCAGAACAATCTACGTGTTTATCGAATGTTTCAGTGGAATCCGAGTGTAATGTTGTCATCGATTGTCTTGTTAATTACAAACTGTTTAATTGTGATAATTAAAGCTGGTGATTAGCGACGTAATTGGTGTCTTGTATTTTGTTTTCCACTGTACCTACGACGATCAGTTAGACTGTCGTAACAATACACATTGAATCTCCCGCAAGTTCTTGGGCATAGTGAAAAGAGGACACACAGAGACTTTGGATATAGCAAGTACACGGAGAAGAAAAGCTTCAAGGAACAGTCGACGGTCGTAAATAGTGCCAAACCCGTGGCAGTTATCACGCTTCTGACAAGGGATAAGCAACGCGGTTTTAATCTGTTTTACAACTACGTTCTGTTTGTGTAAGCACACACGCGCGTTTATACAGACACGCGTATTAAAACAATTTCTTCTTGATCTCATATTTATACGATGCTAGCACTTTGGTAAAAGACGTTTATTCGTTAAACTGGTGTTAACAAATGAAAAGTAATCGAACGTGCTATATTAGAATCAAAAGGCTTCCTATAAAGCCGCTTCCATTGTATCCTCTTACAAAAGAAAACCAATTAAATTTTCTCTGTACACACTTAGCGATTCAGGCGATCATCATGCCGCCACATACCATTCAGTTGAATGCTGCAACCACTACGTAACTTGATCGCTTACAACCAGCAAACTGTACAAAAGTTGAGCGATTGTTCTTTAAATAATTTCCGTTTTTAACACGTTGACTGCCATAACCGTTTTGTTGGAATAGTTCCGGACCCCATCTGAAGGTCGCAGTAGTATGTAATTCATGATTCATACATAAGAGGGTCAGTTAAAAAGTTCGCGGAGCGACATCTGTAGTTAAGTGGTAATACTAAAATTTTTCGTTGATAAACACAGGACATAAATTCCCAGACATAACCAACATGACACTAATAAAATACATACCACACGAAGGCACCATAATGAATATATGAGAAATTTTACAAATACACAAACACAAAATAAACTAATACCTAAACAAATACAAATCAATACAAAAAAGATGACACAGTTTTCAAAGCACTCAACATCTAAAGTACTAAAAAAGCTAATATATACACCACAATTACACACAATAATACCAGTTTAAAATACCAGGAAACCAGAACAATAACCAACCAAAACAAAAATACTCAACAAGATTCAAAATTAAGATGGCTTAGGATGGGAACAATAGGATTCCCGAAACATGTTCCAAATAAGGAAAACACATCTTGAGGTAAAGAAATTATAAACATTAAATAAATTATATATGGGCAAAGAAGACTGTAGCAAAAATAGTTTGAATATATATATATATAGAGAGAGAGAGTGAGAGTGAGAGTGAGAGTGAGAGTGAGAGTGAGAGGGAGAAAGAAAATTAATGTGTGAGGGAAAGTAAAATGAAGGAAAAAAGCGAGAGAGGGAGAGAGAATAAGAGGGGGGATAGAAGAAAATAAGAGCAATAAAGCGACAGAGTGGAATGGAGAGAGAGAGAGAGAGAGAGAGAGAGAGAGAGAGAGAGAGAGAGAGAGAGAGAGAGAGAGAGAGAGAGCGATGGTGACAGAGAGGGCGGGAGGGAAAGGAATAAACAGACTACATATGTATTTTCTATTATTAACCAGCAAGTTTACACTTGTGTGAAAAGATTAAGGCCCAGGTTATGCAATATAGATGCACCATTCACTTCACACAATTATCGGTATCTGATGATCTGATTGTGTTGGTAATAGCAGAAGTACAGTAGTTGTAGTAGAGGTGGTAAAGGAGCTAACCTATAGCGGAAGTAATTCTAGTGGAATGTTTTTTTTTTTAACGGTAGATACTGTGGTATATGTAGTATAAATTTTTCACCGTTAGAAGTTACAAATTCGTTTTTTAGAGACCAAAAGGGCTTTGTGTGAACTAGCGTGTGTAATTATGAGTTACATTTATTCATTTTACTGATAGAGCCACGATTTGTAAATTAAGTTTACATTTCATTGTCAAATAGAATCAGTGTATATAAATCACTGCGGACTTAAGTGGAAACACAATACTGTAACCATTCGAATGTGTCCTTCTGTCCCAGTGGAATATAACCCACATCTCGTACTGAGTCATGGGGACATGTGGCTTTTGTTTTTGGAAAATTACTGTGTTTCGTAATAATCCCCATATGTTGAAGCAGATAAAGACTTATACAGAACATAAGTATAATATATTATACGTATAGACATTAAGACCGACCCACGTAAATTAGACGTACAATATAACTATCTTAAAATTAGTCGTTTTGTCAACAGCCACTGAAATAAATAGGAGGATTGTTCAATAGAAACACGTTTAGAGGCTGTAAACAATTTTTATCCAACGATGTTAAAAGAAGTCTCCATTAACATTAAGGCATGAGTCCCACTGTTGCAGTAATTTGTAGATTCCCTGCTGGTAAAATTCTTGCGGCTGTTTGCGAAACCATTTGCTAACAGCAAACTCTACCTCAGCGTGGACGGGTTTTCAATTAAAGATGCTATTTTTCAATCCAGTCACAACGCTTAGAAAAGAGAAAACTACAAATGTTTTTGACAGACGCGTCACTAATACTTAAACAGATAATATAAACAAATGAATTCTGTTGCCTTGACGAGGAAGTCACGGCTGCGTAGATCAAACTTTTTCTATTGAACAATCCTCGTATTATTACCGTATTACATTATTATTTCCTATTGGGCAAAACGTGTATCCGTGTTGGATAATGCACACCTTATTAGTACTTTTACTGTGATACATTTTTAATAATTTTTTACAGAAATCGGTGTTTCATCTTCAATTCTCTCTTTCCTTTCCTCTCATTGTCTCTTACATTCTCTGTCTATCTCCCTCGTTCTCTTACTCTCAATCTTATTCATTTCGTCTATCGTTTCCTCTTCCTTAATTTCTGACACTGTCTCTTGCAATTTTTTTCTTTCATTTTGTCTTTTGTTATTCTGCGGTGATTTGTGGCAAGCTGCTTTCAGAAATTTAATTTTAATTTGTCATCTATAACTAATAAATGCTTGTCTAACTGTTCTGGTCGCGGTCTCTGTAGCCTATAACGAAAATTCTCCGTATATTTGGATAAAAATACACAGTCGCACATAAGTAAAATATTGGTATGGAGAACCATACATGACTTCCATGTTCTTAGATTTATTTTTAAAATCATTTTCGAAATGAAATATTTTGATATAAACTAGTTCGTTCTACTTTTTTCTTCAATCTTAACCATAGTATTGTGGTCACTAACGTATACCACCTCATGTTAGCACACTCGATTTTCACTGATGATGGCAGTCGATTGCACTGCCGAAAGGTCTGGTTTTATAGAAAACATTCGGCTATGGCCAAACAGCCCGGGAAGGAGTTTTAAAAACAACCTACTTGTTTGTCGCCGATAACTTAGTACACATAAAGAAGTAACCCCTACCCGTCCAACTATCATTTTCATTTATAGAAAATCACCATCACCTCCTCTTCCTTCAACTACCCTTTTCATTTATAGCTATTTCATCTACATTTCTACAGTGGATTATTATGACCTTTATTCAAGATACTTTATTTATCAAAATTAAGTACTCCATCACCTCCTCTTCCTTCAACTACCCTTTTCATTTATAGGTATTTCATCTACATTTCTACAGTGGATTATTATGACCTCCTATTCAAGATACTTTGTTTATCAAAATTAAGTACTTTACTCCTGTTAAAACATAAAACATTGCAGGAAAACTACCTCTTCCCCTTAACCGATCTTCATAAAAATCAATAAGCCTTGATTCCTCTACAACTCGGGCACATATGCAAAACATTATTTGATTCTGTTTGAATTTTCGCCAGTTACCGTTCGCCATAGAAAAATTTTACACACAGACACTTTTGGAAAATGATTTTTCTTCATGTTTTGAGGGTAGTACTATCAGAATCAGCCCCTATCTCGAACACGATTTTTTTGACATTACCATACTTTCATTTCCTTATGGAACATGGAAGTAAAAACATTAAACACTTTTTTTTTGTTTGGAACTGAGGATATGCTACCACTGACTGTAGTGCCACAGATGTGAAGGAAATACAGGTTTTTTAGCAGATTCTCGTAGCTGATCGAGTTACACGAGGAAATCCAAAACAAAAACACTTTCCACTCTGATGACACTCTGTTGTCACAGACAAACGCCACTTCAATCCGGATCCAAACACAATTGAAATGTGAGACGCTCTCACCGACTTCGCGTTGTGAGTGCTTTACAAGACTTTCTTTTCTCAGACTGTTGTAACCACTTGTCCCCACATGCTTTAAAACAATAAACCGATACCGACTGTGTAGTTAGAAACTTATTTCCTAGTTAGTGGATGCAGAATGTAAAATTTTCAATGGTAGTGCGCTGTTTCGATTTTTATCTTCGTATAAACGCACACACACGCGCGCGCGCGCACATAATTTGTCTACGGGCTGGAGATCTCTCACTCATGAACACTGCACTGTTCTTTGCCCCTCAAGTACACTGTATAGTTGGTAAAGACAAGATGTCTGTGTGTATGTAGTTTGTGTGTGTGTGTGTGTGTGTGTGTGTGTGTGTGCGTACACGGAGACAAAAATAGAGAGAGAACTAGAGATTGCCGGATTAGAAGAAGGGTGATTAGAGACTGTGACATTACTTTCTATTTGTGCTGAGGATGACGGGCTCCAGAAAAGCACGCTCCTAAATAGTTACCTTAATTAGATCGATAGACTTTTGACGCAGAGAACCTTTAGCGTAAGAATACACTATCATGTGTTTATTACGTAATTAACACCCCCACACACACATACACAAACAGTTCGTCTACGGGCTGAGATCTATGACTCAGGAACCTTGTCTTTGTCCGTATGCAGTATAGTATACTTGCCAAAAACAAGATACCACTTACTGAATTTTATGAGTATACTCAACAGGCTCGCCCAGTTGGTGGGAGCATCTTTGCCAAATGGATGACTGCCGCACCCCCAAATAACTATGGAACTATAAGCCGAAGGGATAAAAGACTGACGTAAATGAGTTGAAGATCGTGGTTGTTAAATAAAGATTATGTTTTTGTGTTCCACGAAATTTCGTCGCTAGGCGCAGTGATAAATAAAGAATACTATTAGAGAAATTTTACGCCATTTGTGTGAAGCTATTCGTAGAAAACGGACGGATTATCAGGAAAATACTTTATGAAAATTACAGCACAAAGATGCGTCTGGACGCACGTCATTGTTTAAGAATTTTACCTGGCCAAATAAAAGAAAACGTAATAACGACGACACGGCAACTGCCGTATTCACCAGGTGTGTCCCAACGCAATCTTTCCTCCTCCCAATTGTGATAAGTTCCACGAAAGGAATTTTTTTAAACACCAAAGTTTTTGCTTTAACGTTATGTGCGGGACCATTAGGCAAACCCTTAAGTCAGCAAGTAAAGGAACACGCCTAGAGTCTACAAGTCTACAAGGTTTTCATTCTACGCAGCTCTTCCTAGACTTATTTATGGGTCTGAGAATTGGACTTAACGAAAGGCCAGGCCAGTTGCATCCAAGCGGCTGAAATGAGATGTTTCAGGGACGTGACAGGGTATAGTCTCCATGATCATAGAAGAACTGATGTCCAGCAGGAACTGAATATTATGAGTATACTAGACAGGATCGCCCAGAAGATGATGATGACCAAAGTTCCTTCTTTCAAGATATAGCATTATTTTCATATGTTCAACTCGGACTGTGTCACAGATCGGAGACAAAAGCTTTGGTGTTAACAGAAATAAAATCTCAGTTGAAGTGAAAACAACGTTTTTTCTTACTGAATAAATATTAGTTTGTAACCGTGGTGTTGAACACAAGTAACCGTATTGTTATTGAAGGCATTGACGTTTGCAAAGTCTCGAGAGAATAGCCAATGTGTTAACGTCAAACCCACTCCCTGTTCCCCAGAGTATGTTGGAAAACAGTTTACAACGCTCCTTGGCAAAAGCATTTGTAGCTGAAAGACTGATTTATAGCAACCTTCACCTTGATCATTTGTATTCCCTAGAGGTCAGTGTACGAAGCGAATCTCTTATTATTTAGTAGTAGCATTAATACGGGGTTCAACAGACGAAAGGCGATTAAGTTGCCACTAAGCTTTGTCCTCCCTGCAAGTCTCCTAAATAACTGGTTTGTTATGTATTATACAAATAATATGTCAATTGTATGCCAAATAAATCAATCGGTATATATATCACTGATTGAAGGTCACTACGAATTTATGGAATAATAATAACAATTATAATAATAATAATAATAATAATAATAATAATAATATTTTTTTTAACTTTTTATTTTTATTTTATTTCTCTTTTTACAATCGCAGATGGAGAAGTTGACTTATAAATGTCCGGAACGGTCCACAATTCCGGGCCTGTGGATTTGAGAATTATACCCGACCCACCTCCCTTTTCTCTTCTAGCACACTAACCTGGAACTGTCTGTCACAATACTTTGCACTAGGCCTATTGTTCTTCAGCCCTAGCGCTCACATCTGACTTGTCATTCTTGTTCTATATTATATTGTAGTAATCTATCATCATCATCATCATCATCATCATCATCATCATCATCATCATCATCATCATCATCATCATCATCATCATCATCATCATCATCATCATCATCATCATCATCATCATCATCATCATCATCATCAAGGATTAAACCTGGGATGGTTTGTTCCGGTCTCAAAACCGTCAAAGAGTCTAGAGCTGGTCACACTAGCGCTTTCTCGGATGTCCCACACCTCTCCGTCCCCTCGGCTTATAGTTTCATAGTTGTTTGGGGATGCGGCAGTCGTCCATTCGGCAAAGATGTTGCCACCAATTCAGCCGATACTGGGCGCTTCTGTCGAGTATACTCATAATATTCAGTTCCTGCCGTATATCTGTGATTCTTCTATGATCATGGAGAGTATACCCTGGCACGTGCCTGAGAAATCTCATTTCAGCCGCTTGGATGCGACAGGCCTGGCCTTTAGTTAATGTCCAATTCTCATACTCATAAAGAAGTGTGGGAAGAGCCATCACTTTGTAGAATTTTAGGCATGTTTCTCTACTTGCTGACTTAGGGTTCGCCTAATGGTCCCGCAGATAAGTTTGAACGTATGCAACTTATTCACAACGTCGTTGCTTGCATTATAAGACACACTGTAGCCCAGGTATTCAAAATTGCTAACTTGTTTTAGGACAGTACTATCTATAAAAAGTTTTGCCAGTACGGAATCAGTTCCACGAAAAGCCATCACCTTTGTTTTATCTTCTTCGCCCAAAGAATCTCTTCCGCTAGGCTTGACACATAGACCCAGGTGTCTCCTCTCCTTTAAAGATCGCTTCAACGATGTAATGGCGTAGTGGCTTCCTTTGTCTACCGCACGACGCGACAAAACACATAAAGCTGTCTATTCTTTGACTGACTAACGCCTAAGGAAGAACAATTATTATTATGTACAGAGCAATGTTCAGGCCTGTAGTGACATACAGTTCCGAAGCATGGACATTAAGAGCAGTTGATGAGAAAGCTCTGAGGACTTTTGAAAGGAAAATTATTAGAAGAATCTTCGAATCGGTATGTAGTAATGGAGAACGAAGAATCAGATCTAACCAAAAAATAGACTCCATTCTAAAACAGAGGGATATCGTCCGATTTATAAAGTCCAAAAAATCAGCTTAATAGGCCATGTATAAAGAGTGGACAACCAAAGACTCCCCAAAAGGATAATTAATGGGCATATAGATGGGCGCAGAAGACGAGGCAGGCCAAGAAAATTATGGCAAGACAACGTGGAAGAAGACCTGACTAGTATGGCTGTCGGCTCATGGAAGACCAAGGCACATGATCGGACTATCTGGAGGCAGATCATTAGAGAGGCCCAGGTACATCCAGGACAGTTGTGCCGGATATGTATGTATGTAGATTTCAACCATGTAGTTGGCAACAAATTATTAATAATTTCATCAGTCACATATTTTTGAACAGTGGTTGTTTTGCAAGGTTAACATATTAATTATATTTAGCGTTTGCGTACAAGTAATATTTCAAATTGAGTTTTACTTGTGCAATAAAAGAGAGTATAATAATTGCTTTGTTTACCATTAAAACTGCGCAACATTGAATAGCGTTCTGTGTGTGGGGGGAGGGAAACTGATTAATTACAGTTCATTTTGTGCTCTCCGGCCTATCGCAATCTATAATTTACGTAAATTAAAATTTTGACATCACTTATTGTAACACACACACACACACACACACACACACACACACACACACACACACACACACACACACACACACACACACACACACACACACACACACACACACACACACACACACACACACACACACACACACACACACACACACACACACACACACACACACACACACACACACACACACACACACACACACACACACACACACACACACACACACACACACACACACATCGTATATAAAATTGGTCACATGAAATTGCATAGAACGTGTCGTTACTTTAATATGGTAAAAAATGTGAAAAATGGTAAAAAATGTGAAAAATGTTTTTGGGCAGACTGTAAATATAAGTTTTGATCAAAAAGCTTATGCAATTCTTGTAATTTAAACATTTTGCCTTCATTCATCTACACTTATACTGCCCCCTTTTAAAGTAGACTCAGTTAAATATAACACGATAAAGCAAGCCGTTTTGCAGTCTTCAAAATATTTCAAGCATGCACTTTTTGGTACAGCCGTGAGCTCGCTTAGCAATTTTCATTTTATGTCTTCAACGGTCACGAAATTATCACTATTATCACTTCAACGGTCGCCCTTTCGTGGAAATTATCACTATTGGGAGGAGAAAAGATGGCTTTGGAAGGCATCTGGTGAAAACGACAGTTTCCGTGTCATCATCGTGACGTTTTCTTCTGCCTAGCCTGGTAAAATTCTTAACAAGCAATGAGGTGCGTTCAGACGGATTATCGCGCTCCAATTTTCATAAATTATTCTTCGTTAAATCTGGTCGTTTTCCACGAATAGCTTCATACAAATGGCGTGAAATGTCCGGATAATATCGTTAGATTTTGTTGTCCATGACGTGTCCGTTGATTAACTAAATATAAGTACAATTTGGCATACATACATCAATAACCACACTGAAAAAAATAACCCAGAAATTTAAAAAAGCAGGATACAGAATTGCATACAAAACTACAAAGAAAACAGAACACACACTATCAACATACATACACAAAAAACAAAAAAATTTGACGTACCTGGTGATTACAAACTAAACTCCAGATTGCAACAAATTCTACATAGGCCAGACAGAACGTTGCTTCAAACAAAGATACATTGAACACACTACACTCCACTACCGAATCCACCTTTGCAAACCATCCGATTGAAGCAAACCACAAATACACAAACATTGACAACAACATGGATATTCTACACGTACACACAAAAGGCCAACAACTAGACACTCTTGAACAATTCGAAATATACAAACACAAAAACACATAAAAATTACATCCTAAACGAACAGACACAATTCAAATCACACATATTATTCGAACATATCATACCCCACACACACACAACATCGATCCTTCAAAATCGGCGATGTTGCCAAGAACAAGACGGACAGCGCTCCCAGTGGCAGCCTGTGACGAAGCTTATAATAAGCGAAAACTGGATCAGGCTGTAAGGTAAAATTTTTTCGTTTTTATCAATAAAACGTTTGTGTTCCGAGTCGGTGGTGATATACTTATAGCCTATTAAAAAAAATCGTCTAATACACCTAAGAACGACTTACTCAATTAGTTGTAAAATCTATACAAAACTATCAAATAGAACTAAATTATTATTTTAGCCGATTGTCACTTACATAAAAACAGTTTGTTAACCGGACGGTTGTAGCGGTGGTAACTGCAAAATTGCACAAACGTTTTGATCAAACGTCGTAAATACACCGTAATTCTGAGAGCGGTGCGAGGGCTATGAATTTCCATTACAGTCTAGAGTATACGTTTTGTTGTCAGTGCCGCAAAAATGCGCCGCTGTGTAGAGCATAATTAAACACACACAGATGGATACAAATTGGCCCACAAAAGTATTCACCTAGTACATACCGACTAGTCGTAATTACTTTTTAATTTGTCTGTTAATTAAGTTACAAAGTGATAAACAATACTGGTAGGGAGAGTGGAAATAATTACACATCAGTATTGCCGCTGATTAGCAGCTCCAAGTGCAGCTTAATTTTTGGATCGAGTAAACTCAACTCGTCCGACCTGGTTAGACAGATAAATGTGTAAAATTTGTCCAGCTGGGTTCCTTGGATGTGACTTGCCTTATGTTGGTGAGATAGACGTGAACAAACAAACAAAAAAATAGAGAAGTATAATACATGTGTGGAACGATAAGAAGAACGCTGAATGGAAAGGTCAGAAGAGATACTATTTTGAAATCTTATAAAGTGATGGCAGTGAGACGTTGATAGTGAACGCAAAGCCCCATAGCCGCCGGATACAGGCTAGTGAAATGAGAATTTTACGATCAGTACTGGGAGTGTGACACGGAGAGACTGGCTAAAAATGACGGTATACAGAAAATCCTTGGAGTATACAGCCTAAACGATAGGATAAAGCAATACAGGACAGACAGTGTTGAAAGGATGCATAAGAACAGGATACCAAAATACGTTTTTTAAATTTATAATCCAAAAGGACGGCGGGAAGATCAAAGAAAAGATGGTCGGACCAACGAGTACACAACTGAAGAAGAAGAAGAAGAAGAAGAAGAAGAAGAAGAAGAAGAAGAAGATATGTCCAACTGCAGTATTGGAAAGCATTGCACACACGCGTGTGGTTGTGTGTGTGTGTGTGTGTGTGTGTGTGTGTGTGTGTGTGTGTGTGTGTGTGTGTGTGTGCGTGCGTGTGTGTGTGCGATGCTGCGAATGTCAATACGCAGTTACAGACTTGATACGATTTAGTCACGCATAAGTCTACTCAGTGTTAAAAGGATCTGTTGAAAACACTATATATGATTTAACAGCGTTACCAGTGTATGACTTAGAGCTCAGAGACCGGCTAGATTCCACCGGGACACAATCAGCTGATACCAGTCTTGCCCTTCACTTAATTCCCCTGCGATTTGTATTATTTATGTGGAGGGATTGTAGCTGACAACGGCCGTAAGCTCCCCAGATTGTATTTGGTTTTACAAACTTGATTACATTTAATAAAAAATACATGTACATACACACACACATACGACTATATTGTATCGTCCACATTTCTTAGCGTTTTTCTCTTCAGCTTCCAGTTAACTGTTTTCAACGCGATTGAACCAATAATTACTTTTAATCTAGACTTATGTATAGGCCTACTTAACATTTTTAATTTGCCTGTATATACGAAGTTTGATCAAAAAGTTCATGCAATTCTTGTTTATTTAAAAAATTATGTCTTCATTAATCGACGCTTATACTGCCTGCCCCCTTCAAAGTAGTCTGTCAAATGTAACACCATTAATACTTTGGGTACCATGGCGATCATCCGCTGTGACGGACTTTTTTTTTTTTTTTTTTTTTTTTTTTTTTTTTTTTTTTTTTTTTTTTACGCTCATAAATATTTACTACAATTTATTGTAAAATATAATTACACCACACGTTTTACCAGACATTCCTCTTATGAATATGTGCTCTTTATATCTTTATTTTCTTTATTTTCATTTTCATATATTAAAGTAAAGCTGTAAAAAGAAGATGTTTGGTGTAATTTGTAGAGGAAAAATTCTTTGAAATCATATTACTTAAAATAGAACATCTTAAACAAGTACATCAGACTAGAGTTTACCCGCTTATAACTTAGCTATTATCTTTAATAAAGAAATAGTATGTAAAACTTATAAAAATTACCTATTTTGACGTGTTTCAGAGTTATTAAATTTGAAGCACGTATGGGCACACAAACTCTGAGAGCAGTAGCAACTATTAGACCAGAATTTATGTCCAAATTTAATTATTTTTTAAATGTTGTTATTAATGATTGTCTATAATTAATTCAAATGAAACCAAAATATTGCAGGAAAATTATCAGAAACGATAAAACAAAGGCTGAAATAGCATGTGTAGTGTACTACATAGTGTTACGATCATATCTTTAATTCTAGGTTATCGACGAGTTTAGGGGATAATAATATGTAATATGTCAATTTTGTGATAAATAATGTACTAATGTGCTAAACAATACTCTCACAAAAATACAATAACTTTCAAAACACTCAAGAAATACCTTCAGAATACTCGTAAACGAAAACATAAATCACATGTTGAACACGCAAATGTAAACGAACCCGCGGTGCTTGCTAAAACACTTTTCCCCAGTTAGTGCTACATCTGAAGGCAGAATGATTGCTACCAAAATGATTGCTAAACCTTCTGTATTAATTCAGTGGCGTAATAATAAGACACTATGCATTTAAGGGTATTGTAAAGTGAGTGGCGTAATATTACGGCCCCCGTCAATATACCAAGTCCACGTCTGTTGACAGCGTAATATTATGCCGTTGGTCCTCAAAGTGTTAAGCCAGCCGTTTTGCAGTCTTTAAAATATTTCAAGCGTGCAATTTTTGGGACAGCCTTAATGTCGCTTAGCGATTTTCGTTTTACCTCTTCAACGGTCGCCAAGCGTTGTCCTTTCGTGGAAATTATCACTATTGGGAGCAGGAAAGATCGCGTTGGGACACAGCTAGCGAAGACGGCAGTTGCCGTGTCATAATTATTACGTTTTGGTTTTCCTAGTCTGGCAGAATTCTTACCAAGCAATATCGTGCGTTCAGGCGCATTATCGGACTGCAATTTTCATAAATTATTCTTCCGTAAATATGGCCGTTTTCTATAAATAGCTTCATACAAATGGCACAAAATGTCAAAATAGTACTCTTTGTTTACCACTGCGCCTTTTCAATGTAAACGGAAGTATACTTAAGAATTCAAGCTTACTAATATGTCTAAAATACATATGTAGATATTCATGTTTAATCTGGTATCCAAGTCACTTGATCGAATTAATAAATTATTTTACCTTCAATTATCCGCCTTGTGACTTCTTGTAAATCTCGTCTATGACGCGTTTCGGAGACTATGCTCCATCATCGGATATTAAAATAAAAAATAAAACTATATCACTCTTTCGAGATCGTTACATAATAAAAATGTCAAATTTACATATGAATTGTACGCGAATTTGGGTGCGCACCCGTTCAAGTTCAATCTGCTACTGAGCGGTTGCTACCTTATCGTCGTCTTAGCGAGCAGACTCAAGGCGGTATCGTACTGTGAAAATTAATTGCTCTTCCAAGGCCGCGAAAATAACACAACAATACGCTGAACGACTTCGCGTCAAGGAAGAAATTAAGGCATTATACATTAGAAAATCTCTCCTCAGCTTAAATTACAATTGCAGATTCTTAACAAAATTCATCCTGTCATTGTCGATAAAGTTTTAGATTCCGTACACAGATACATATCTATTATTGTACGCCGTACACATTTTAATCATTTACGCAAACTTCGTAGGTTAGAACATAAACATCACCAAGAGTCTGCCATTGTTTGTAAACACACATTTTATCCTAGAGTCATGAACTTAACTACAATAAACTTTGACGATAACGAAATGAAGCTTTTAAATAAAGGGATAAATTATAATCTTCCACTTGTTGGTAAAAACAAACTTATCTATGAGGTCGTTGAAGCGGAGGCGGCCATCAAAACTATTTCGAACCCACACTTACAAAATGAAGCACGTGTACTTATAAATAATAAGTTCAATAGGGCCATTAAATTGAACAATAATCTACCTCTCGTTTTACGTGGTCAGTCTAGGTACTCCAGTGAATATAAAACTTTAAAACACATGAAAACAAAATTAATAGACAACAACGCCCGTATCGTTTCAGAGTTATTAAATTTGAAGCACGTATGGGCTCACAAACTCTGAGAGCAGTAGCAACTATTAGACCAGAATTTATGTCCAAATTTAATTATTTTTTAAATGTTGTTATTAATGATTGTCTATAATTAATTCAAATGAAACCAAAATATTGCAGGAAAATTATCAGAAACGATAAAACAAAGGCTGAAATAGCATGTGTAGTGTACTACATAGTGTTACGATCATATCTTTAATTCTAGGTTATCGACGAGTTTAGGGGATAATAATATGTAATATGTCAATTTTGTGATAAATAATGTACTAATGTGCTAAACAATACTCTCACAAAAATACAATAACTTTCAAAACACTCAAGAAATACCTTCAGAATACTCGTAAACGAAAACATAAATCACATGTTGAACACGCAAATGTAAACGAACCCGCGGTGCTTGCTAAAACACTTTTCCCCAGTTAGTGCTACATCTGAAGGCAGAATGATTGCTACCAAAATGATTGCTAAACCTTCTGTATTAATTCAGTGGCGTAATAATAAGACACTATGCATTTAAGGGTATTGTAAAGTGAGTGGCGTAATATTACGGCCCCCGTCAATATACCAAGTCCACGTCTGTTGACAGCGTAATATTATGCCGTTGGTCCTCAAAGTGTTAAGCCAGCCGTTTTGCAGTCTTTAAAATATTTCAAGCGTGCAATTTTTGGGACAGCCTTAATGTCGCTTAGCGATTTTCGTTTTACCTCTTCAACGGTCGCCAAGCGTTGTCCTTTCGTGGAAATTATCACTATTGGGAGCAGGAAAGATCGCGTTGGGACACAGCTAGCGAAGACGGCAGTTGCCGTGTCATAATTATTACGTTTTGGTTTTCCTAGTCTGGCAGAATTCTTACCAAGCAATATCGTGCGTTCAGGCGCATTATCGGACTGCAATTTTCATAAATTATTCTTCCGTAAATATGGCCGTTTTCTATAAATAGCTTCATACAAATGGCACAAAATGTCAAAATAGTACTCTTTGTTTACCACTGCGCCTTTTCAATGTAAACGGAAGTATACTTAAGAATTCAAGCTTACTAATATGTCTAAAATACATATGTAGATATTCATGTTTAATCTGGTATCCAAGTCACTTGATCGAATTAATAAATTATTTTACCTTCAATTATCCGCCTTGTGACTTCTTGTAAATCTCGTCTATGACGCGTTTCGGAGACTATGCTCCATCATCGGATATTAAAATAAAAAATAAAACTATATCACTCTTTCGAGATCGTTACATAATAAAAATGTCAAATTTACATATGAATTGTACGCGAATTTGGGTGCGCACCCGTTCAAGTTCAATCTGCTACTGAGCGGTTGCTACCTTATCGTCGTCTTAGCGAGCAGACTCAAGGCGGTATCGTACTGTGAAAATTAATTGCTCTTCCAAGGCCGCGAAAATAACACAACAATACGCTGAACGACTTCGCGTCAAGGAAGAAATTAAGGCATTATACATTAGAAAATCTCTCCTCAGCTTAAATTACAATTGCAGATTCTTAACAAAATTCATCCTGTCATTGTCGATAAAGTTTTAGATTCCGTACACAGATACATATCTATTATTGTACGCCGTACACATTTTAATCATTTACGCAAACTTCGTAGGTTAGAACATAAACATCACCAAGAGTCTGCCATTGTTTGTAAACACACATTTTATCCTAGAGTCATGAACTTAACTACAATAAACTTTGACGATAACGAAATGAAGCTTTTAAATAAAGGGATAAATTATAATCTTCCACTTGTTGGTAAAAACAAACTTATCTATGAGGTCGTTGAAGCGGAGGCGGCCATCAAAACTATTTCGAACCCACACTTACAAAATGAAGCACGTGTACTTATAAATAATAAGTTCAATAGGGCCATTAAATTGAACAATAATCTACCTCTCGTTTTACGTGGTCAGTCTAGGTACTCCAGTGAATATAAAACTTTAAAACACATGAAAACAAAATTAATAGACAACAACGCCCGTATCGTTTCAGAGTTATTAAATTTGAAGCACGTATGGGCACACAAACTCTGAGAGCAGTAGCAACTATTAGACCAGAATTTATGTCCAAATTTAATTATTTTTTAAATGTTGTTATTAATGATTGTCTATAATTAATTCAAATGAAACCAAAATATTGCAGGAAAATTATCAGAAACGATAAAACAAAGGCTGAAATAGCATGTGTAGTGTACTACATAGTGTTACGATCATATCTTTAATTCTAGGTTATCGACGAGTTTAGGGGATAATAATATGTAATATGTCAATTTTGTGATAAATAATGTACTAATGTGCTAAACAATACTCTCACAAAAATACAATAACTTTCAAAACACTCAAGAAATACCTTCAGAATACTCGTAAACGAAAACATAAATCACATGTTGAACACGCAAATGTAAACGAACCCGCGGTGCTTGCTAAAACACTTTTCCCCAGTTAGTGCTACATCTGAAGGCAGAATGATTGCTACCAAAATGATTGCTAAACCTTCTGTATTAATTCAGTGGCGTAATAATAAGACACTATGCATTTAAGGGTATTGTAAAGTGAGTGGCGTAATATTACGGCCCCCGTCAATATACCAAGTCCACGTCTGTTGACAGCGTAATATTATGCCGTTGGTCCTCAAAGTGTTAAGCCAGCCGTTTTGCAGTCTTTAAAATATTTCAAGCGTGCAATTTTTGGGACAGCCTTAATGTCGCTTAGCGATTTTCGTTTTACCTCTTCAACGGTCGCCAAGCGTTGTCCTTTCGTGGAAATTATCACTATTGGGAGCAGGAAAGATCGCGTTGGGACACAGCTAGCGAAGACGGCAGTTGCCGTGTCATAATTATTACGTTTTGGTTTTCCTAGTCTGGCAGAATTCTTACCAAGCAATATCGTGCGTTCAGGCGCATTATCGGACTGCAATTTTCATAAATTATTCTTCCGTAAATATGGCCGTTTTCTATAAATAGCTTCATACAAATGGCACAAAATGTCAAAATAGTACTCTTTGTTTACCACTGCGCCTTTTCAATGTAAACGGAAGTATACTTAAGAATTCAAGCTTACTAATATGTCTAAAATACATATGTAGATATTCATGTTTAATCTGGTATCCAAGTCACTTGATCGAATTAATAAATTATTTTACCTTCAATTATCCGCCTTGTGACTTCTTGTAAATCTCGTCTATGACGCGTTTCGGAGACTATGCTCCATCATCGGATATTAAAATAAAAAATAAAACTATATCACTCTTTCGAGATCGTTACATAATAAAAATGTCAAATTTACATATGAATTGTACGCGAATTTGGGTGCGCACCCGTTCAAGTTCAATCTGCTACTGAGCGGTTGCTACCTTATCGTCGTCTTAGCGAGCAGACTCAAGGCGGTATCGTACTGTGAAAATTAATTGCTCTTCCAAGGCCGCGAAAATAACACAACAATACGCTGAACGACTTCGCGTCAAGGAAGAAATTAAGGCATTATACATTAGAAAATCTCTCCTCAGCTTAAATTACAATTGCAGATTCTTAACAAAATTCATCCTGTCATTGTCGATAAAGTTTTAGATTCCGTACACAGATACATATCTATTATTGTACGCCGTACACATTTTAATCATTTACGCAAACTTCGTAGGTTAGAACATAAACATCACCAAGAGTCTGCCATTGTTTGTAAACACACATTTTATCCTAGAGTCATGAACTTAACTACAATAAACTTTGACGATAACGAAATGAAGCTTTTAAATAAAGGGATAAATTATAATCTTCCACTTGTTGGTAAAAACAAACTTATCTATGAGGTCGTTGAAGCGGAGGCGGCCATCAAAACTATTTCGAACCCACACTTACAAAATGAAGCACGTGTACTTATAAATAATAAGTTCAATAGGGCCATTAAATTGAACAATAATCTACCTCTCGTTTTACGTGGTCAGTCTAGGTACTCCAGTGAATATAAAACTTTAAAACACATGAAAACAAAATTAATCGACAACAACGCCCGTATCGTTAAGGCAGATAAAGGAAATACGCTAGTTATCATGGACACTGATTCATACAATGCTAAAGTTCATGATTTTATTTCTAACAACAGCATTAAACTATTAAACTCTGATCCCTCTGAAATATGTGGCAGGGAACTTAACAATTGTATTAACAAATGTATCAATTTATTTAATGAAAACACACGGCGTTACTTAAAGCCCATCAACGCAAAAGTCGCGATATTCACAGGACTACCCAAAATTCATAAACATAACATACCTATCAGACCGCTCGTGAACTTTACCCCCGCTCCTGGCTTCAAAACTGCAAAAGCACTCATTCGTTTGATTAAAGATAATTTACAGCTACGAAATAATCATAGTATTATAAACAACACTAATTTTATTAATAAAATTAAATCCGTTGAACTACAACCTAACCACAAATTGGCATCGTTCGACATAACTAATTTATACACGAATATCCGAGTCATTGATACATTACAGATTTTGAGAAAAATTTTATCTGATAATAGTTGCATGAACACACAGATGATAAACGAGTTAATTAACTTACTCGAGGTTATTTTAAAACAAAACTATTTCACTTTTAATGGCTTGTTTTACATTCAAGATGATGGCCTGGCTATGGGCTCACCCCTCTCTGGCCTATTGGCCGATATCTATTTGAAGTTTTACGAGAATACTCACTTGTTAAACAATAATATATACGCAAATAAAATAATATTTTATGCACGTTATGTGGACGATACGTTTTTCATTTTTGATGGTACTCTAAGACAAATCGAGTTATTTAAAAACTGTTTAAATAAAGTAAATAGAAACATCCAGTTTACTCTCGAAACAGAGGTTGACAACATGATAAACTTAGATTTAACCATCATTCGACAGATGAACAAACTAAAATTCAACATTTATAGGAAACCAACAACCACTAACACCACAATACACGCGGACTCCCATCGTCCTTATTCACAAAAAATGGCGGAATACAATAGTTTTATTCACAGATTATTGAGAATCCCCCTGGATGATAATGACTTTCGTGATGAGCTGAATACCATAAAATATATCACGGTTGCCAATGGTTACAATAGTTTGACCATTGACAAACTATTGAAAAAACACGAAAGAAGCAAGCTTAAACACCGAATAAACAGTAACACAAAACATTTTTATATCCACTAATTATACAAGCTTTATGCCTAAGATTTTGACCTCTGTATTGAATAATAATAGTCCCCTATTTCATTCAGAACTAATAATAAGTTACTAAGCATTATCAGACAGAAAAACACACACCTCCAGAAGAAGAAACGGGTATACGTATATAAGTTAATATGCAATGATTGCAATTGCTTCTATTTTGGACAGACGGGGAGAGGTTTCCTCAAACGTTTTCGGGAACATATACCCAAGAAAATAAGAAATGATAACAGCATCAAATCTAATTACGCCCGACACCTGACTTCACACAATCATAATTACACAGACTTTAATTCCAACTTAATACCGTTGCATGTATGTAAGGAGGGCCATTTCATGAATGCCTTGGAGGAGTTTGAAGCACACCTAAGCAGTCGCGATTTCGTGTTAAATGACCAACTGAACTTTGGATCCAACCGCTTGTACGATACCGCCTCGAGTCTGCTCGCTAAGACTACGTTAAAGTAACAACCGCCCAGTAGCAGATTGAACTTGAACGGGTGCGCACCCAAATTCGCGTATAGTTCATACGCAAATTTGACATATTTATTATGTAACGAACTCGAAAGAATGATATAGTTTTATTTTTTATTTTAATATCTGATGATGGACCATAGTCTCCGGAACGCGTCATAGACGAGATTTACAAGAAGTCACAAGGCGGATAATTGAACGTAAAATAATTTATGAACATATGTAGAATTATTGATACCCATCAATAAAACTTATTAAAGTGTACGATGTACGTTTTATATTGTTGTTACAACTATAATTGATTAAAAAGGTAATGTATCAAAAAGAGAGTAATTAGAAGGTTATTGATTGTGAGTGATTTAAAATTCTGAAAATGTAACATACACACACTGTTACCGATTCACGCCAAATTACATAAAGGGCAGTACGAATAGGAATAAACTACGTAGTTCGTAATGAAATTCCATTAATCAAATTTCACTGTAACGACTCAATTCATCACACGAACGCATTGAATATAACAGTAGCAATTAACCGTCGACTGTCGCTGCTAACGTCATACATTACACTGGATTATTATTATTCAGTCATGCGTTACAATAGCGTAATTATTATTCCAAATAACTGTCGCTCGATTGCATACCTTGCGCTTGGACGTTTGTTACGTCACCATGCTGTCCGCATAGTTGTATAGGCCACGTCAAATACAGTTCATATTCTCATTTTAATATAATTTATAATCAAACCTGTAACATGTTAACAAAATAAGAATTTAAAAACGATGATGTAGAAATAGACAAGACGCTCAAGTTAAAATTCTGTTACCATGTTATGAATATAGTACGTGACACTGTTTACAGAACAACAGAACATACATGTACGCGTAATAATATTGCTGTTATAAAATAGTACTAATGTCTCTCTCTCTCTCTCTCTCTCTCTCTCTCTCTATATATATATATATATATATATATATATATATATTGTACTGTAATTAATTACAGGTATTGTAATTAAGATCTGCTCCACGTTGGATCAGCCATTTAATGTACTGTTATTTTTTTATGAGTCTTGTAATTATTTAATAGTATAATATAATTAAGAAATGTACCTACTGTTATTAGTTTTTTTGTTTACCAGTACATGTAAAGAAACTCTTTCTCTCAGGGTTAATGATTATTAATCTGTTTGATCGTATTTACGATTGTATCTAATATTTCCTTTTCTTTAAACCAAACCAAATTCAGTTAATATGTAGTATTTTGAGAATTAACCATGTAAAAAATAAATACCAGACTAATGTAACTTAACCGACTCTGAATTCTTCCAGCTGCCACGGGTTCACTTCTGGTTGTTGTTTACCTTTTTTCAAAAGCAATATCAGGCTTGGCGATCTGTTCCTTCACACAAATTTCTTATTGATCTCACCGCTGAATGCCGCTCTCCAGGACGACTGCAACACAGATGTCTCCTCGGAACACTTAATTATCCTTTATGGCCACTTAAACTCTTCTTCAGTCCAGGATTTCCCTCTTCTATCGTCGTTCTATTAAGGATATTGTTATATTTCTCGTAACATTATTTATTTATTAAATGTTATAATCAAAACTCTGGTATCACAAATTAAATTCCTTTACTGTATGTTCTTTTCCATATTACATTAACTTGATGATGTACAATTGTTATCTTATGAATTTAGACTCTTCAAGCTACTTTTAATAGATATAATTTTAGACTCTTCATGATGTTACTATTCGATATATAATTAGACTCTTCACGTTACTCTTATTGAAAATAAAATTAGACTTATAACGTTACTCTTATTGAATATAATTGAAGACTAATAAACATTTCCTTCATCACTATACAATACAATTTTTTAACAATTTACAAAATTGCCACTTTGATAATTCCCTAATTTCTTTACATCTGTTTATCATATACCTATTAAAACATATATCATTTTTCTATTTCTTATTAAACATCTTTATTTTACCTCTAATATTCGTAATTCTATTTGTTATTTATTAAATTATAATTTTATTACTCTTTACTCTTTTTATAACATTCATTCCAATTTCATATATTCTTTTCATAACATATAACTGAATATTGTTTTATATCATATAGGAATCGACCTCTATGTTGACTGGGTGAGTCGATAGTCCCAATGTTTTTTGTTTACATTTTAAAACATATGTTACATTCAATACAAAATCTGCATACTTTCTCTTTTAAAATTTATTACCTCCCTATTATGTATTGTGTGCATTTTAACAGCAGTACAATAAACATATGTATATATATATATATATTGCAACAGTACGAATGTATATGGTATTGTGCATTGCACAATTAGTTAAGATAATTTGTGTAAATTGAATAAATAATGAATATTGTCGGGAGTATATCTACCTTTCTACAGTGCATTATTATAATCTTCTTTTCAGGGTACTTTATTTATAAAAATTAAGTACTTTACTCTTGTTAAAACATGAAACGTTGCAGGTAAACTACCCCTTCCCCTTAATCGATCTTTACCAAAATCAATAGGCCTTGACTCCTCCACAGCTCGGGCACATATGCAAAAAAGAATTGTTAAATTCTGTTTGAATTTGAGGCAGGTATCGTTCACCATAGAAAAACTCTACACACAGACACACAGACACACAGATCGACACACAGACAGACACACAGAGACAGAGACAGACACACACACACAGACACTTTTTGGAAATGACTTTTCTTCATATTGTGAGGGTAGTACAATCAAAATCAGCCCTTATCTGGAACACGATGTTTTTCGTCATCACCATACTTCCATTTCCTTATGGAACATGGAAGTAAAAAAAAACGAAGGAAACAGAAGATATCTACCTTACGGAAATTTACCTTGTAAGCTAACGTACAAGATCAATACCACTTACAAGCTTCATTGTGGCACATTTATATTAAATTAAATATTATATAACAACATGTGTATACACAATTGGTGATAAAAATAGACCAGTTGCTATGGATACCTTGTGTTGTCTGTCATTGTGTAAAGCATTATACTAATATCACAGACAGCAATTCCCGTCCTAAACTCTGCTGACCAGATCCCAATAATATGGCAAATTCCATCCTGACGACAATGTTTCCTCTGTCCGTTTGCTGCACTCTGCTTGGGTTTTATTCAGTCGAGGTGAAGAAGAAGAAGAAGAAAACAAAGTACGTCATAGTGGCGTATTGTTGGACACTGACTGCTTTGTTTCTTGGATCTTGGATTGTTTCCATGGCCGCTAAATTACCAACAATGCAGTACGATTTCGTTCGCGTCACGTATGAACTTTCAGAAGTGGCGGGCATCATTATGGTTACCTTTTACCGTGTGAAATATTTGCTAGCCGAGAGTGATATAAGTGACATTTACAAAACTGTCGACTTTGTCGATTTGACTCTTGAAAGGTTGGGCATCAAAGTGTCTCACAAAACGGAGAGGTTACAGTGTGCAGCGTGCTCCATTGTCAGTGTTTCACTTTTTATTCTGCACGCGTGGTTTATCAGTCAAAAGGGAAACACACGACTTAGACAACGTATTACTGGAGTGTACTATGTATGCAATGTAGTTACGACTTTTGTTCTGGGATATTCGAGAATAATTTTGTTAACACAGTTTGTGTATTTGCTGTACATTGTGAAACGAAGAATGCGCCTTCTTCTCTCAGCTATACAGAAAAATGAAATACATTTTGAAAACAAAACTGCCTGGTCTAGTCATGTGTCTATATTGACGCCAGTGGAAATTCCAAGCAGAATACGGCTAGCTAATGAAAGGGAAAATATATTTAGAGATATACTGAAAACAGAAAGATTTATTCATGACGCATTTTGTATTGTCAGGAAAATGTATAGCAATTTGTTTTGCTTAAGTTTGTTGATATTTGTTCTAAAGATTCCTCTTATTATTCTTGTGTCTGGAACCATTAGGCACGATTTGTATTTAGATTTTTTAATTTCATGGTTGGTTTTATTACAGACTTTGCCGGTAGCCTTGTGCACGAACATACAACACGAGTTCAAACATATCGATAGTCTGTTGAGAAACTTCCAGTGGTCAGATAATGTCAAGCGTTTTAATCCAAGCTCAAGTAAAATGAAGACAGTATTGCTGTGTTCTGTTTATCGTAACTGGAAATTTGACTGTGGATATTTTGATATATACTGCAGTCTTTTGTCAACTGTGTTAGATTTTGTAACAGTTTTAGTGTTTGCAATGTTATGTTGATAACGGATATTTGTGTAATACAGGTGTTCCCACCTCCCTTAAGATTGATGACTCACCCCCAACCTTGGTGAATAACCCCCTAAGGAAAGATATCTAATTTAAAAGAAAATGACATTGTAATAAGCGTTTTATTACAAATACGTTAAAGCTAAAAATAGTACAGTTTCCAAATAAATTGTCATTTAATATTAAAAAAATGTATATTCACAAAATGATAAAAAATATATTCTTATACAAAAAGTTGTATTATTATTATTAAAAATAATATTATATATATATATATATATATACACACACAAGAAAAACTGAGCAAATATGAATGTAATTAAACAAATAATAAATAAAAAAAGCTAATGAAATTAGTACGTGTAAGACAATATTTCAAAAAAAAGGAACAAAATATCAACAAAGCGCATTGTAAAGAAGAAAAGAAAATTATAAATTAAAGTTTGGTTTGTCTTATATTCGGCATAGTAACTTCTTCCTCTGCGATGACGGTAAAGAAAAGGCATCAATTATTTCTTTGTTAGGAATCGACTCTAACGAGTATTTCTCTAAAGCTAGAACCATAAGGTTCGAAAGCTATGTATCTCCCATTGCAGACCTGAGCCTGTTTTTTATTATTTTAACTCGGCTCATACGGTCAACTTGGTTACTGTCTAAGATAGCAAAGTTGTATAAACCGTCCCTATCATGCCTGTCGACGACCGTGATTCGTCCTCTGAATATTTGAATTACTAAAACTAATTGTTTCACAAAATGCTATAATTGCTTCCTTTATTCACTAACAAACCAGGAACTTCAAATATTGTGTCCCCTGGGTTTATAGGCATTTGCCATACAAATTTTTTGAAAGCCAAGTTAAACAGAATTGTAGAAATGCAATGTTATGTTGATAACAAATATTTGTGTAATACAGGGGTTTCCACCCCCGCTAAGCTTGATGACTCACCCCCCAAACGTAATGATAACCCCTCCCTAAGGAAAGATATTTAAAATTAAAAGAAAATGACAGTGTAATAAGCGTTTTATTACAAATAAGTTAAGACTAAAAAAAAGTACAATTTCCAAATAAATTGTCATATGAAATTAAACAAAGTTATATTCACAAAATAATAAAAAATATATTCTTTATACGTCTCCTTGTCTAAGCTCGCTTTGAACATCAAATTATTTTGTAACCTCTCCTTCCACTCGCACCTTGCTCCGTGTTCCTTCCAGTGACATTTTTATCAGGCTCACCAGTTTCCCTGGCATACCAAATCCTTCCATTATCTCTATTATACTTTGTCTTTTCAGGCTATCATGTGCTTGTTTATAGTCTACAATCAAATGATCCAGCTACTTGTTTGCAGCTAAAAATGATGCTAGTAGATAATGTTTATCTACTTATGGTGAAAACGGAGACAATCTACAGCTTACAAATATCTTCAATTACACACCCATGTAATCGAAACACAAGACACTGTGGAATTAAATGGTAATATAATACTACTGATTTTGCCCGACCCAATAGAGTTTACTCCCCCTTCCACTGACATACCATATGCACCCAATGTGTCTTGTCACAGATAAATTACTGTGTGTTTTTAACTAATCGCCTCTCAGCGTTAAGCAGATTGTGTTGTGTTGTGTGTATAGTGCATTGACATTCCTCACACGCACGCACGCACACCTACACATTTCGGATACTGAAATATTGTTGCGACGGTCTCACGGTGGAGACAATGTACAGACACCGATAAAGTCAATAATTAACAGCTTCGATTTGTCACAAATAACATTTGATATCAACAAGATACTCTCATACAATAAGTCAAGTTAACTTTGGCCACACGCAATAATAAATGTCAACTATTAGACTTCGTATGCTTACACGGCCGGAGGCAATGTTGTTAAAATTGATTCCCTGACTGTTTGGCCGCGGTCCATAGTTATACCAAAAACAGACGTTTCGGCAGTGCCATCGACTGCCATCATCACTGTAAAATTCGAAGTTTCGCTGTACTGTGGTCACTAACGTCTACCACCTTACGTTAGCGGAACTTCGAATACAACACAATATTACACAATATTGTGGCTGTCAAACAATATTACACTGATGTTGGCAGTCGATGGCACTGCTGAAACGTCTGTTTTTGGTAAAACAATGGACCACGGCCAAACAGCTCGGGAATAAATTTTAACAGCGTCAACTATTAGAGTTCTGCACTAATTATAACACAGTAATCACTTTCTAGTGATCCACAACAATCACTTGATCCGCACTCTACAATATCGCCAGGAGTAACGAACGTCTAAACCGGCCGCTTTTACTTATAAAGGTCCCGCAGAAATTCCAGAATAAGTTTCCATTCTTTCGGAAGCGTGCCGGCATAATTTGGATAGTTACAAGTGCTCGAACAGTCTAGAGGCCTCCACTGAGACGCTGCACTTCTATTCTATAACATCCACTGAAGCCGAATCAGATTATCCCTACATACTCTCTACCTCTCTGATTTATTCTGATCATAGTTTCATAAAATATTGTAGGAATCCCTCCTTATTGATTATCTACAAATCAGTCATATCTATTGAATCTCTATTAAGATGTCTTATCACTTTGTGAGCCATATTATATCGGCCATGTTATAATTTTCTAAATCCAAAATATATCTATTCCAGCTGTCTTGTTGAGCCCTTCTAGACTTATTCCTCACTGTGTTATATCTTCTTCTTCTGATAGTTCCTATCCGTTTCGGATATTGGAGTATCATACAGACTATTTTAACTTTTTGTACTACTGCACGGAATGTCAGTTGTATTCATGCCAAACCAGGTCCTTAAATTTCTCAGCCATGATGTTCTCGGTCGCCCAACTCCTCTCTTTCAAAGTACTTTTCCCTGAATTATGGACTGCAATAAGTAAAATCTCTGTTCATTTCTCATTAGATGTCCCAGATACTGAAGCTTTCTTATCTTCATTGTGTTAATAAATTCCTTATCTTTCTTCATCTTTCTAAGAACTTGAACATTAGTTATATGTACTGTCCATAAAATGCTCAGTATTCTACGGTAAAGCCACATTTCGAAATATTTCACGTCTTCGTTTATATTTAATTTTCTTTTTACTTCAAAACTGTCCCCCCCCCCCGGAGATCCGATTGGGGAACTTGAAGCTTCGGATGATTTTGCCTTGAACACAGCCATGATGATATTACTAGAGACATCTAAGCGACGATAAACAACATTAGCTATAAGTAAAGAAGAAAATTAGATAAGAGTTGAAATAACGTTTTTAAAGTCCTGAAATGTAAAATAATTGTATGTGAAAAATAAAAAAAAAATAAAAGTTGTCAAAATATAATAATGGTGCTGGTTTATTTGATTTATATTAACTGTTGGCAAAGTATC
Organism: Magicicada septendecula; assembly: GCA_034769895.1. Taxonomy (NCBI): domain Eukaryota; kingdom Metazoa; phylum Arthropoda; class Insecta; order Hemiptera; family Cicadidae; genus Magicicada; species Magicicada septendecula. Next base: position 1,420,898,223 of record CM068367.1, on the reverse strand, counting down.
ACTACGTCTGTTCAAGTCATTCGTAAATGAAATAGACGTTACAGTTTGGTAATGAAAAAAAAAACGAGTCAAAAAACCAAAAGCGTTTAATATGAAATCAGAAGGTAGACAGTCATTGGCAGAGTGGGATCGTCAGTTTCTGTCTCAGCAGTAGAAATCAATTTCACGTTGCAGATGTCGTCTCTTGCTGTCAGCAATTGTAATCATCCATAAGCGGCAAACAAATAAGTGCGAGAGTGAGTCTCTGTCAGGGGTGGGAGACTTTTAATATTACCGCGCGCTCTGAATGTGGAATGATAGGGAAGCGAATTTTGGTAGAAACCAATTTCCAAACTGATAGAAATCTTCTTCTTCTGCTGCTGCTGCTGCTGCTGCTGCTGCTCCTGCTGCTGCTGCTGCTCCTGCTGCTGCTGCTGCTGCTGCTGCTGCTGCTGCTGCTCCTGCTGCTGCTGCTGCTCCTGCTGCTGCTGCTGCTGCTGCTCCTGCTGCTGCTCCTGCTGCTGCTCCTGCTGCTGCTGCTGCTGCTGCTGCTGCTGCTGCTGCTCCTGCTGCTGCTGCTGCTGCTGCTGCTGCTGCTGCTCCTGCTCCTGCTGCTGCTCCTTCTCCTTCTCCTTCTCCTTCTCCTTCTCCTTCTCCTTCTCCTTCTCCTTCTCCTTCTCCTTCTCCTTCTCTAACTCAAGGTACAGGCTTGCAGCCTGTTCCGACTTCACTGAAGCCATCTCTTACTGGGTCTACCTGTATCTCGTCTTCCTTGAAGTCTGTATCTTATTACTTGTTAAGGTAGGTGAGTTAGGTGGCAGGGGCAAACCTAGGATTCCATTTCGGGGGGGGGGGGAGATTTGTTTTCAACCATATATCGTTTCCTTAGAGTATTTTTTTTTAACCTTATAATGAAAATCGTACCAACAAATTAAAACTAATGGGTAAATAATGGCCGTAATTTCCTAATTTCTTAAATATCAATTGATAACATACATTTTCACATGGAAACCTAATAGTACTTTTCTTTGGAATATAAATACTGTAAAGAGAACGTTAAAATTAGGAAAGTAAATTTTGTATGTGTAATGTGTGTGTTTATGTTGTAGGGTTAACACATGCAAGAACACGAAAAATTTTTAATGAACTTATGTTTAATTTTACAATATTTTGTTTCTTAGAGCTAGGTAGAATCAATTACAACAACCCATGTCTATTATGAAAAATAATGTTAAGAAATTAAAACTCATTCAGATTATGTGCTTTGTGGTTGAAGTTATCGACATGTAACATTTAGTTAAAATATAAAAAGATATGTCCCCATTTATCGTAACCAGCGGAAAAACGTACAGTATCCTACTCTCTTTCAAGCCGACTTCTTTTCATTTCTTTCACCACATCTGTTATATTTATTATTGGGTATTTATTTATTAAACCCTATTATTGTAGATTATTTAACCTTGTCATTGACCCAAATAGTAATTTTTTAAAATTGACAAAACTTGGAAGTCAATTAATTACATTTACAAAACACACAACCAGTTTTAAGTTTTTTGCTCCAAAATTATTTAAATTTTTTTCGGATTTCCTTCCCCCCCATATCCCCCTTAGGTTTGGTTTGCTCCTGTTAGGTGGGTTGAGGTCTGTATCTTGTTTGCTTGTAGGTGGGATCTTCCATTCTCTCGATATTCTGTCTCCATTTTATTTGTCCTTCCCTTATTCAGCTGGCCATATAATATACATTTAACTCGGTTCTTATATCTTCATTTTGTATTTGATCTCTAAGGGCTCACAACCTTTGGGGTTTATCAAGCACTTCATTTCACTTGTTTTATTCTTCGTTCAAAATTTTTCGTCATTGTCCAAGTTTCACTTCCATAAGTTAAAACAGGTGTTGCCAATAGTTTATAGAATTTCATCTTGGTGTCTTTCCTTGTCTTACTGCCAAGTGTTGTTCTTTGTATAGACAAGGAACACTATACACAGATAGTGTATAGATGATATATGCGGTATGCGTATCAGTTGAAATATATTAAATATGAGTCCACAGGTTTAATAAAACGTTGATAAAACCTTAAATCTTTCTTGCCTCTCTAAATATACATTCTGCGGTATAAACAAAATCAATGCGATTCTTATGATTATTATTAATCGACGGCGCAATATATGCATTACAAATTATAAGATTTAGAACATTAGCCATCGTAAGTTACAAAATTAATAAACACGACCTATAGAATCAGAGCTCGTGTTCAGGCGAACAAAATACGTGGTTTACGTTGCAACCATGGGAGGAATCCTTCTTTGATGGATGCTGAGTACTTTTTATTATGATTATTATTATTATTATTATTATTATTAATATTATTATTATTCACCATTAAGCAGACTAATCGCAAATGTCGGAGGCCAGCTGCAGGAAGACGGCGACTGCTGATGTCGGTGACCAACTCGATTCTCCTCTACGGATGCGAGGTCTGGGCCGACGCACTGAAGCAAGAAAAATACCGCAAGCAGATGGCCGCGTTACAACGAAGAGGAGCACTTCAGATTGCAAGCTCCTACAGAACGGTGTCGGAACCAGCAGTGTTGGTTGTCGCTGGAGTAATGCCAATAGATCTGATGGCTGAGGAGAGAAGGACGGTCTACACAACCAAGGAAGACTTGGGGTTTGTAGAAGCAAGAGCAGTGGCCAGGGCACACTCCATGCGGAGCTGGCAAATACGATGGGAGCAGGAGAGTCGAGCTAGGTGGACGGCGAGGCTGATTGGGAACCTCCCTGAATGGGCGGACAGAACGCACGGCGAGGTAGATTATTACCTTACTCAATTCCTGACAGGGCATGGTTATTTCTGTGCATACCTGCGAAGGATGGGTAAGATGGAGGATCCGTCGTGCGTGTACGGCGTCTCAGACTCTGATGACGCTCATCATACTTTTTCGAGTGTCAACGGTGGGTGCTGGAGAGACGAGGACTCGAATCAGAGATTGGCCGCATGACGCTTGATAACATCATAGGCGTCATGCTCAACAGCAAAGAGAACTGGGACATGGTTGTGACCTTCGTGAGGATGGTCCTGCGGCAGAAGAAGCCTGAACTGGACCGTCTCACAGGTCGGTGATATAGATAAAGCTGTAGAAGCCTAGTAGGCGCAATACGAGGTGCCACCCTGAAGCCATACGAATAGTTGTTCCAGGGGGGGGGTTCCCTGCGTGTAAGTGGAGGTATTTTAGTGGGTGCGAGTCCCACACACCGGGAGACCAGTCGGGTGTCTCCCGATGGTGCATAATGCATTTTTCCTCCCCGAAACAAAAAAAATATTCACCATTGGGAGCAGGTGGCAGCCTACATAGAGAAGGTACTAAGGCAAAAGAAGGAAGCCGAAGATGATCTTGTTAGGGCCGCTGACAGAATAGCAGAAAACAGGTAACGTGGACCCGCTGAAGGTTTAAAACAGATGAACGTCCACAGGACGAAGTACAAATAGCACCACCTTGAAGTATTGCGAAAGGTGAGTCCCAAGGTGGACAACAGGGTTTGTGGTTTTGGCGGGTGCGAGTTCCACACACCGTAGGATTGCGGACCCTCCTGCAACAAACATTAGTTTTCCTCAGCCTCCCTCGTAAAAAAAATATTATTATTATTTTAGCAATATATTTATATAAATAAGAATTGGAGTTTTGGCGATATCTATTTGTTAGTGATAGATTTATCTTTGTATTAATTTTTTGTTCGCCTGAAGACGACTTCTGAATCTATAGAGGTCGAAACGTAGTGTTTATTAATTTGTAACTTACGATGGCCAATGTCCGAAACATTATAATTTGTAATAAACAAAATCAATGTATCTTACTTCTGTAATTCAGTGTTTAAGTAAACATCACTGTTGCTGTAAAATTTTTGTTTCCAAAATTTGAAAATGTACAAATTTAATCTATAATTTTAATCAATGCCATATGTACAGTATAGAATTTTATGGTACGTACAAATACGCGCGCGCCCACAAACCCGGTTTACATAAAATATAATATTTGTTTATTAACTCACGCCCTCCTTACGATTCGACCCCTTGTATTCCAGCCTTGGGAGTTCCTATTTCCTTTTAGAAGTGGTTGTGCATTTCCATCAAGTGACTGTTATTTATTCCATTACAAAAGAATTATTCTTATATATAACACATTAATATATATTAACATAAGTATGTCATTCGAATACCAGTACAAGAACACACAATATACGCAAAGTGAGAACTAACAAAAATAAATTTCTAATATGCTTCATTGTAGAGAGGAATAAGTATTGCTATGCTGTATTGAATTCTGAGTGCAGCAGGTAGTAACCTTTAAAAAAACCTTTCAAAGAAGTATAATTAGGAAGGAAATTACTCCATCAAAGAGAAAAAATTTGAAAAATTAGTTTAAATGATGAGTCTGAATATGATATAAAAGAGAAGATAAATAAATTGAGGAATATTTGTGGTACGATTAATAGAAATCTTAGAAATAAAACGTATTTATGGCCCGGTTAAAGAAGATGACGAATGGGAAATTAGGAATAACCAGAAGATAAATGAGCTTTGGATCACGAGGACATAAAGGCTCAACGAATACAATGTCCAGGTTACCTAGGGCGGATGGATGATCAGCGTGCGCCAAAGAAAATATTGAGAGCGCAAGTCTATAAAAGCAGAAAGAGTGGGCCGGCCTAGGATAAAGTCAATATTCACTGTACATGAGTAATTTATGTGGTATTTACTTTAAAATTTATTTAGTTTATATCTATCAAGTAGTTATTACAGGTTTACATATTTATTTGGTACTTCAGTGTGTGTTTATGTGTAGACTGTTCATCGCAAGAGAACACACAATTAAATTCAGTGATTAGAAGTGGAATGTCTTCAAGTAGTATGTACACAGTTTGTTGGGAACACCCAATTAAATTCAGTGATTAGAAGTGGAATGTATTCAAGTTGTATATGTACACAATTCGTTTTATGTAGACACGTCACCGGTTTTACGCACAAAATAAACAAGACACAGAAAAATCAACACAGAAACAAATATTTAGGAGAATATTAGTTTTACATATTTCATTAACTAGTGGAGAACCGTCCGCTCTTACTCTAAGGAATCGTCAAATGTGTTACGTCTTGATTACAATGTCAAATGCACCATAAGCCACGAATGAAACAAATAGTACAGATTTTTGTCGTCGCCATCGTTTACAGCTTAGGCTAGTAGCGTATTCCAGTCTCAATGGAAGACATTCAACCATCGTTTACAGAGTCTTCCCACACTTCTCTTCCCCCTCCCTGGATGACAGTCAAGGGCTTTTCTTGAAAATCTAGTTGAATCCATTCTCTCTACGTGCGGCCGCCACTCCGTTTTGTACCGGAAGATTTTCTCATTTAAGCTTTCAGCTATGCCTAGCTTTATTCTAATATGATCATTTCTGATAAAATCCCTCCTGGTACAACCCTTTACAGCCATCAAGAACCTCATTTCCGCTCCTTGTATTCTAGATATTTTTGGCCTTTCTAATCCAAGTCTCAGTAGCATACAGTAGTTGAGGTATAGCCATTACATTATAATATTTCAATTACGTCTTGTTGCGTCTTAGACGCTCTCGATGAAATCTTGAGTTGGTCTTAGAACGCTGGTTGTTGCGTTCGCTGGTAAATAAGTGAAATAATGAAGTGGACTGTATATGGAGAAATGACGTAACTGCACGCGACCGCAATGCGATATTTTACAGTACAAAGTTTACATAAGTACAAAGTTTAACCATACTGCCCGCACAAAATCGGGGCGATTTTGCAACTTAATTCATTGTGTGAATAGTACATAATAATTGACATTACATGATACCAAATTCAATAATAAATAACAAAAGATAATACAATAACAAAGATATAACAATTGACATGCATAATAATCAAGCAATGGCACCCAGGTAATTAATAGTACATAACAATATGAATGACATACCAAATTCATGTAAGGATACATAATACATAATGATTTGCGTTACATAGTAATAGAATAATGATAATAAAATTCCATAACACATAATAACATGATAATGATACATAATAATACAATAATCACGCAAACATAATAGTTGGCAGTACACAATAATAGGATAATGATCCCAAAAAATTCAAAAATACATAACCATAGAATAATACAATAGTAAAAAAAAACATATAATTAATATGCATAATATTAGAATAATAATCCCCAAACAATTCAAAAATATATAAACATAGAATAATACAATAGCAAAAAACATATAATTAATATGCATAATATTAGAATAATAATCCCCAAAAAATGCAAAAATACATAACCATACAATAATACAATAGTTAAGATATAATAGTTATTATCAAATGTTATATACAAAGGCAACACACAATACTTGAAAGCTTTATACATTAAATTGACCCTGATATAAAAATCTGTAAATAACAAAATTCATTAAGCTATCAGAAAACTCAAAGCAAAACAAAACAATTTCTTTGCTAAAGAATGTACAAAATAAAAACTCATGATAAAAACAAAGTTCTTATATAACTAAACATGATCTTTCTTGAAGCATGAACATATGTCCAGTAAATACATATATTTAATTTTTAACAAAACGCAAGTAATAACACAATCTATATAAAGAAAAAACATCCTCGAAAACTGATTCAATATGGTAATACAATAATAAAAACTTAATAATAATATAATAAAAACAACAAATATAAAGTATGATAAAGGTTCGATACAATGATGCATGTCGCATGAACGCTCATGCAATTAGTCTGAGGCCACTGGAAGTGGACATAATTTATGAATGGGTCGACGTAGGATACCATTTGCGGTGCGAACATCCGCGACGCGCACTATTGAATCCTGACCCGAATAGACATTAGTGACTATCCCGCGTTTCCACTGCAGTGGGGGGGAATTGTCTTCTAGAATAAGGACGAGTTGTCCGGGAGTCAAATTTTTTGACGGGATGCGCCATCTGTTGCGCTGTTGCAACTGGTGCAAATAATCTTTCGACCACCTGTTCCATATATACTGGGTGAATCTTTGGAGCAGCTGCCATCTGCCCAGACGACTAATATTGACTTTGGAATAGTCAGGTTCCGGGAGTGCAGTGAGCGGAGAACCAACCAGGAAGTGCGCTGGAGTTAAAGGTTCGGGGTCCCTGGAGTCATTTGATATTGCGAACAAGGGGCGTGAGTTAAGGCAGGACTCTATTTGAGTTAGGATAGTGTAATACTCCTCGAACGTAAGGATGGTTCCGCCGACAACGCGCCGCAAATGAAACTTGACGCTCTTGACTCCAGTTTCCCACAGGCCACCGAAATGAGGTGCTGAGGGGGGAATAAAGGACCATTTGATGCCCTGGGCACTGGTAAAATCCTGGGTGGTCTGTTCAAATCCATTAGATTGAAAACGTTTGTATAATTCGTGAAGTGTGCTACTAGCACGACGAAAGTTTGTACCGTTGTCGGAGAATATCTGATCAGGGATACCTCTACGCGCTATAAACCGTTTTAAGGCCGCTATGAAGGCGTCTGAGGTAAGATCTGAGACTAGTTCCAGGTGAATAGCTTTAGTGACCATGCATATAAATAGAGCAATGTAAGCCTTTGACGTCGATTTTGAGCGCTGCCCACCATGACGTATAAGTACCGGACCGGCATAGTCGACTGCAGATTGGGAAAATGGCTTAGCAGGCGTAACCCGGGAAGGGGGTAATTGTCCTAATAATTGGCTTGCACCCCTAGCACGGAATCGAAAACAAGTGATACATTTATGTATTACTGACCGTATACAAGATTTATCATTAATTATCCAATATTTCTGCCCTAGAGAATACTGAGTCAATTGTACACCAGCGTGTAATAAACGAAGATGCTCGCTTTCTATGATTAATTTGCTGAGATTCTCATAGTGCGGGTGGAGTATGATTTGGTGTTTGCTCTCATAGTTAAGCTGGGAGTGCTGAAGACGTCCGCCCACGCGCAATATCCCCGAATTGTCCAGAAAGGGGGGTTAAGTGAAAGAATTTTACTATTATTAGGGATGCAGCGTCGTGCCTCAAGTTCCTTGATTTCGATGCTAAAATGAGATTTCTGGGACTGGTGAATAAAAACTAAAAGTGTACCATGTAACTCATGGGAAGTTAAAAAGGAATTGTCCCTATCAGCTATGGGGAGCCTAGAGTTCCGAATGAATCGACGGCAGTACGAAAATACACGAAGGAGTTTTGAAAGCGAAGAGTAGTTTTTAAAATAACTAGACGTAGATGAAGCGACAATCAATGAGGTTTGGACCTGCTTTCATTGTTCCTGCTCAAGATCGGGATGAGTGCAGGGAGAATGGGCATCGAAGGCACTGGTGGGCCACGATGATGACTCATGGGACAACCAGGATGGACCATACCACCATTGTGGGTGACCGTGTAAAACCCGAGGGAGACAACCACGCGATAGAATGTCGGCCGGGTTGTCAAGTGACGAGACATGACGCCAAGTACCCCTTGCAGTCAGACGCTGTATTTCAGCAACACGGTTGGCGACAAATACCTTCCATCTGGAAGACTGCTGGTGAATCCAATGTAAGGCGATCATCGAGTCAGAGTAAAAATATAAGTCGTCAAATTTGTAACTCATGGCGTTTATAATCTTGGAAGCCAACTGAGCCAACAAGAGACAGGCGCAAAGTCTGGGTAATGTTATCTGCTTCAAGGGAGCGACTCTAGATTTAGAGCATAACAATTTCGATGAGATGCAGTGATTTAAATACACCGTACGCACATAAATACAACACGCGTAACCTTTTGCTGACGCGTCGGCAAACCCATGGAGCTGAAATGAAATGATTTGTGAATTATTTATACTCTTTACAGACCTTGGAATTTTAAAGTAAGTGTCTGAAATCAGCTGAGAATAAAGCTCTACCCACTGATTAGATAAGGAGTCTGATAAGGGTTCGTCCCAACTTGTACCTGTTAACCACAATATCTGCATAAAATGCTTACACCAGAATGTAGCAGGGCCAATGAGTCCCAAAGGGTCATAAATACCTGCGATAACTGATAATACCCTTCTCTTGTTGAATACCTCCACCTTGACATGTCTTTGGACACTATATACAAAATTATCTTCGTCAATGTCCCAGTGAATTCCCAAAGTACGCACAGTTTGATTTTTGCTAAAGTCGAGGGAAGACTTGGCGTGTAAGGCTATAATGGTTTGATCATTGGAAAACCATTTGTGCAAGGTAAAACCGTATTGGCTTAATAAATCTGTAATGTCGGATTTCATTTTAGATAGGATGTGCGGGTCATCTGAACCGGTCATGAGATCGTCCACATAAAAATCGTTTGCGATGGCTGAACAAGCTATGGGGTGTGTAGTTTTATTTTCCTGGGCTATTTGAGCCAGACATCTTGTAGCAAGAAATGACGCACTTGCAGTCCCATATGTGACTGTCCTCAAGGCGTAATGTTGGAGTTCCCTATGGGGGTCGTCGCGCCAGACAATACGCTGCAAATTAGAATCCTCGGGATTGACTAAAATTTGACGATACATCTTCTCAATGTCCAAAATGAGGACATATCGGTGAGTGCGAAACCGAGACATAATAGAGAAAAGATCCTGCTGAACCGTGGGACCAACCATCAATGTGTCGTTCAAGGATAAATTATTTGTCGTTTTGGCAGAGCCGTCGAAAACAACTCGCAATTTGGTAGTTATACTAGAGCCTTTAAAAATTGAGTGGTGCGGCAAGTAAAAAGTGTCTGACTTGTCAACTGACAATTTGTAAGCATCAAGCAAAGACATGTGACCAAGAGTTAAATATTGTAACGCAACAGAAATGCTAGCATTCATGTTACATAAAAGACGGTTCACAGAATAATAAACAAATTGATATTTAAACCCATTATAGAACAGAGATCCAATAATTACAATTATAATCATAGACAAGATTAAATAAGGATGCAAGGTAGTGTTGACTAGAATAAACGAACCTGTAAGATAAATAATAGCTAATGATATATGTTTAATGAAAAGCAAAACAAAAAATGAAACAATGACTTAATTTATGGTAATAACAAATAAGAATTTTGTGTTAAGAAGTATTATTTTATGACAAAAATGTTATGATAAAGTTTATGTGATGTTATATCAAATATGTGTTGAGTTAATGAAAAATAATGAAACAAGTTGTATTATTCAATGACTGTCGTAGAATGAAGTGTGAGGCAGTTAATCAATGTTCATAAATTCGAATTTTGTTGTATGTGATCAAGAGATCAAGATAAAATTGTTATTAGATATAGAAAAATAATTGTTTATATAAGTGCTAATAATTAAGATTTGATTGTATGTATGAATTTATATAAAAGGGACTATAGATGCATAACAGACATAACCACAGGTAGATCAGTTTACAATAAAAGGCCTAACAGGCAAAACTACTATATAAACACTCATAACATAAAGATTAGGTGTATCAAATAATAATAATTAATAAATACGCTATGAAGAGCTAGAAAAAAAAGAAAAACATTAAATTAATAATAATATTTAATAAAATTTATACAAATTATAATAATACCATAATGCCATAATATCGATTGGTAAAATATAATATCGAAGGTGGATTAAATATAATAAAAAAGAAAAAAGCGGACTTATATCAAGAAATCAGTAGAATATGTGTATAAAGTAATAAACCAACTATCGGTAAAGTTACATCCCGATAGGACAGCAAATTGATAAAGAATAGATACAAAATATATGAAAGAAACACTATATAGTCAAAACATGTGGAAGGCAGAAATTATTATATGTTGCTACGACGACAAATAAGAAAAAGAAGTTGTTGATTTGAGACAAGACAAGGATTGCTTTGAAGAAACTGAACGTGATGAGATTAAAAACCCAAGAATAATCTATTTAATCGTAATATTATAATTATCAGATACGATTATAAAGTACAAGATTCTCATGACCATAGTTACGTCTAACACCAATACAGATTAACCCAAATAACACTACAATCTGAAATAATAATAGAGGGTAAATAACTGAAGTCTACAAGAAAGAACTTGGACTGTCCCATATCCGAAGGGAATTGATGAGATATTAATCAAATAGAAAGAATTAACAGTAACACAACTCATAATATTCACAACACCAGAAATTATAACCTTGCAAATACACGGAACAACACTAATTGCTTCAACAGAAGGAAGAACTTATTTGGATCCTGGCGGTGCAGAAGAAACATCAATCGGGCTGTAAATCAATCTAGAAGCTGTATTCCGAAGTGGACAGGACAAGAATTACTCTTATTAAACCGAAGAAGAAAGAAAAACCGTACTGCATAATCATCCAAACATTAAATTTAGCGATCAACCGCCTACACGATTTGCTTCGTTCGAGTCTGGTAAATTATATTATATTAATCATACTAAATACACAACACATAAATATTGTAAATCTTGCATTCTTATCTATGTATTTTTAGTCTTCCCCACAGTTACAAGAACCTTCACACCCTGAAATAAATTAAATACAAATCAAAACATAATATATAACCAAATATAAATAAAGGATTAAAATAATCAACAATCGATACCTGAAGTCTATAGTCCAAGCATATGTTAATTAGAACATATCTTATTTAATGTGAATTAAGCAAACAAATAAAGAACCTTTATATATTTGTCAAATCTTGTTATTTGGAGTATGGTTTAGTGAACTGGGAACAAAAAGTAACTGAATAAGTATAGAATAAATGGTTAATATAAACATCGAAATAACCTATAAGTTTCGTTGAGCCGATACTACAGCGCTTATAGCGGAATTATCTGACACCAAAGAGAGAGCGTAAAATTACAAAATTAGACAGAATTCTCTTCAAGGTATAATAGGGTTGGATGAAATTGTAGAATAACGCTTAAGCTGTTTAAGTTCTAGGCACACTAACACTGATAATTATTAAAGAGTTAATTTAATATTAATTAATTACATCCATATATTCCACAACTCCAAATATCTCCGAGATTTATATAATTAAGGTAATACAAAACAAATTGACAAACCCAACAGTGGGAATTTAAACCGTACGTACACGATCTAATACAAATTGGCTTCCATCGCGGGGCTTGAACAGTAGTGGTCACACAACGTGCATATTACAAATTGGCGCTCAACTTGTGTAGGGCTTAAGTTAAGTAACTATAAGTATAATAACATTACTTAACCAGAGCAGGCAACTGTGGGAGAGTAAACATGCATACCAGAGGTAGATCTAGGATTAGGGCAGGAGAAACGGAGAAGGAAATAGTCGAACAAGAACAGGAAATAGAACTAATAACGGATAGTGAAATGGAACAACAGACAGACGAAATAGCGGAACCTGAAATTATTACGGACAAGGAAAAGGAAATAATTGAAGAAGTTGCCCAAGGGGATCAACCAGATAAGCCTAACCAAAAGGAAGACTTGAGTATACAGGAAATGTTTAAACTACTATTGGAAAAATCAAAGCAGCAGGAGGAAAACTCGAAGAGACAGGAGGAAAACTCAAAGAGACTGGAGGAAAAATACGATAAAACCCATGAGGAAATTAAAGAAACCTCAAAACAAATTCACGAAAGATTAGATAGGAATAATGAGAGTTTAAAACAAATGAAGGAAGGAATCCTACAAATGAACAAAGAAAACTTAAGGCGAATGGATGAAAGAATTGAAAAAATGAACGAAGCAGGTTTAAAGCAGATTGAGGACAAGAAGGAGCAGTTCAGTAATGAGATAAGGAAAACTTTCGAAGGGAAGTTTGAAAATGATGACACACTTAACCCAGAAGTGGATAAATATAAGGAGGAGACAAATAAAGAAATGGAGAGGTGTTTAAAGAATATGTCTAAAACACTAGACAGCACTTCCGAAGGTATTATAATAAATCTGACCATAGAAGAGAATATCCAGAAAATAAGGAAAATATGGAGAAAGAAAATAGTTTATACAAAGGAAGAAATGGAGATGAGGAAGGGTGGATTAATTAGTGCTGTTAACATCCCAATTAATAAGCGAAGGGAGTTCTGTAAAGGTATGGAATATAGAAGAAAATTTATGAAAATAAACCATAATAGAACAATCACAAAAAATTTAAATAAATTTAAATATTATATGAAAATATCAACGATTAGAGAATATTTGACCAAGTCAATTATATCGTTAATACGGAAAGTACCCGTAAAACATTTGGTAAATAGTACCGATATCCAAGGAAATGGAAAGACAGGGTATACACATGATTATGCTAGAATAGAGGAGATACGATACTTGATAATTCAAAGGGAGCTAAATATGACTGAGTACCCTGACTTAAATGAGGACTTTGCAACAGCCGAGTTACAGTACTGGCTTTGTATCATGCACAAGAGATATGTAAAAAGTGTAGAAATTGGTATGAACAATGCAATCATCCGGACAACGGGTGCAGTCGAATTAATGGACCATGGTTAGAAAAAGAAGCAGTCAACCAGAAAAATGGGACTGATTTGATGAAAACTGACCAGGCAACCAATTGACAAGATACGGAAATAAAATATAATGAATAAATTCTAAAAATAATAAGAACAACTTATTACCAATCTTGAAGAGAAAATACTTTGAATTAAAAAGAATTTGAATTTGAATATAATGAATAAATTCTAAAAATAATAAGAACAACTTATTACCAGTCTTGAAGAAAATTACTTGGAATTTAAAAAGAATTTGAGTTGAATACTACCACTAAATTCTAAAAATAATAAGAACAACTTATTAAAGATTACAGAAAAAAGCGATAATTATTATTAAATGTTTATAAAGAAATAGTGTGAATAACAAACCCCAAGATTACCGAAGAAAGCGATAATTATTATTAATGTTTATAAAGAAATAGTGTAAATAACAAACCCCAAGATTACCGAAGAAAGAGATAATTATTATTAAATGTTTATAAAGAAATAGTGTGAATAATGAATAAAAAACCCAAGATTACAGAAAAAGGCGAGAATTATTATTAAATGTTTATAAATAAATAGTGTGAATAACAAACCCAAAGATTACCGAAGAAAGCGATAATTATTATTAATGTTTATAAAGAAATAGTGTGAATAATGAAGAGTGGAACCCCAAGATAAAAGTTATTACCTCAAATCTACATATGCAAAATAAAGAAAAAAAAAAAAAAAATCATATGACCTAAAATATATGCTACATTGCCACATGATGGAACAATTTCAGTAAACGATTGATTGTAACCAATATAATATTAAAGAAGACAAGAAGGAAAGAGTATTTATGAACATAATTCATTGAAAAATAAACAGCCAAAATAGTGAAATACGATAAGAAGAAGAATAGTTGGGGCTAAGGAATGTATTTAGTCAAAAATACAATTATAATGATCATCACACAACAACTATTTAGAAAATATTGTGATCAGAGAAAAAAAAAACAAACGAAGAAGATACTTAACATTACAATCTCAACAAAAATGAAAACAAAAATGACTACAAATGATAACTGTCAAAGTCAATATCAACGAATGTTTAAGGAATTAAAAATGGAATTACGAAATATGAAGAATAGTAATGAAGAAATATAAATGCAACAAAGAAAAAATCTTTTCCCGAATATTTATTATTAAATGATTAAAGAGATTATTAGGAGATTATCATTATATTTTATAGCTGACTGTAGATGAATTCCAGCAGTACTATATTAAAATGTGGTGTGGGCAGCAGAGTATGAAGCCAAACAGTGCCTCTCTGAACTGTACCAACGCATGTGTTAGGGATTGTTAGGGAAATTAAATATTTAAGGAATATTAGAATAGTTGCAAGAATAAATTCAGTTTCCAAAGGAATGTGACGAAGAAAACAGAAAGAAGTGAATTGACAGAAGAATAATTGAAAAATACAGTAATTATAGTAATTATAAATAGGAGAGATGTAAAACTAATGTATCAGTGAATAGTGTAGCCAACTACCAACAAATAATATTTACAGAAATAAAAATGATCAAGAATGTTAATTAAAATGATGAAATGTTATTAAATAAAAAAAAGTATTAATACTAGTCTAATGAAGTTACATTGAAAATCTCATCGTCAACCATTAACAATGAAATGAAGAAAGGCATGTGAAAAAGACAAGTTTATTTGACCTAAACTTCATTCAGGTAAACTAAACTTTTTTAGGAGGGGAAGCATATGTAACGCAACAGAAATGCTAGCATTCATGTTACATAAAAGACGGTTCACAGAATAATAAACAAATTGATATTTAAACCCATTATAGAACAGAGATCCAATAATTACAATTATAATCATAGACAAGATTAAATAAGGATGCAAGGTAGTGTTGACTAGAATAAACGAACCTGTAAGATAAATAATAGCTAATGATATATGTTTAATGAAAAGCAAAACAAAAAATGAAACAATGACTTAATTTATGGTAATAACAAATAAGAATTTTGTGTTAAGAAGTATTATTTTATGACAAAAATGTTATGATAAAGTTTATGTGATGTTATATCAAATATGTGTTGAGTTAATGAAAAATAATGAAACAAGTTGTATTATTCAATGACTGTCGTAGAATGAAGTGTGAGGCAGTTAATCAATGTTCATAAATTCGAATTTTGTTGTATGTGATCAAGAGATCAAGATAAAATTGTTATTAGATATAGAAAAATAATTGTTTATATAAGTGCTAATAATTAAGATTTGATTGTATGTATGAATTTATATAAAAGGGACTATAGATGCATAACAGACATAACCACAGGTAGATCAGTTTACAATAAAAGGCCTAACAGGCAAAACTACTATATAAACACTCATAACATAAAGATTAGGTGTATCAAATAATAATAATTAATAAATACGCTATGAAGAGCTAGAAAAAAAAGAAAAACATTAAATTAATAATAATATTTAATAAAATTTATACAAATTATAATAATACCATAATGCCATAATATCGATTGGTAAAATATAATATCGAAGGTGGATTAAATATAATAAAAAAGAAAAAAGCGGACTTATATCAAGAAATCAGTAGAATATGTGTATAAAGTAATAAACCAACTATCGGTAAAGTTACATCCCGATAGGACAGCAAATTGATAAAGAATAGATACAAAATATATGAAAGAAACACTATGTAGTCAAAACATGTGGAAGGCAGAAATTATTATATGTTGCTACGACGACAAATAAGAAAAAGAAGTTGTTGATTTGAGACAAGATAAGGATTGCTTTGAAAAAACTGAACGTGATGAGATTAAAAACCCAAGAATAATCTATTTAATCGTAATATTATAATTATCAGATACGATTATAAAGTACAAGATTCTCATGACCATAGTTACGTCTAACACCAATACAGATTAACCCAAATAACACTACAATCTGAAATAATAATAGAGGGTAAATAACTGAAGTCTACAAGAAAGAACTTGGACTGTCCCATATCCGAAGGGAATTGATGAGATATTAATCAAATAGAAAGAATTAACAGTAACACAACTCATAATATTCACAACACCAGAAATTATAACCTTGCAAATACACGGAACAACACTAATTGCTTCAACAGAAGGAAGAACTTATTTGGATCCTGGCGGTGCAGAAGAAACATCAATCGGGCTGTAAATCAATCTAGAAGCTGTATTCCGAAGTGGACAGGACAAGAATTACTCTTATTAAACCGAAGAAGAAAGAAAAACCGTACTGCATAATCATCCAAACATTAAATTTAGCGATCAACCGCCTACACGATTTGCTTCGTTCGAGTCTGGTAAATTATATTATATTAATCATACTAAATACACAACACATAAATATTGTAAATCTTGCATTCTTATCTATGTATTTTTAGTCTTCCCCACAGTTACAAGAACCTTCACACCCTGAAATAAATTAAATACAAATCAAAACATAATATATAACCAAATATAAATAAAGGATTAAAATAATCAACAATCGATACCTGAAGTCTATAGTCCAAGCATATGTTAATTAGAACATATCTTATTTAATGTGAATTAAGCAAACAAATAAAGAACCTTTATATAGTTGTCAAATCTTGTTATTTGGAGTATGGTTTAGTGAACTGGGAACAAAAAGTAACTGAATAAGTATAGAATAAATGGTTAATATAAACATCGAAATAACCTATAAGTTTCGTTGAGCCGATACTACAGCGCTTATAGCGGAATTATCTGACACCAAAGAGGGAGCGTAAAATTACAAAATTAGACAGAATTCTCTTCAAGGTATAATAGGGTTGGATGAAATTGTAGAATAACGCTTAAGCTGTTTAAGTTCTAGGCACACTAACACTGATAATTATTAAAGAGTTAATTTAATATTAATTAATTACATCCATATATTCCACAACTCCAAATATCTCCGAGATTTATATAATTAAGGTAATACAAAACAAATTGACAAACCCAACAGTGGGAATTTAAACCGTACGTACACGATCTATAACAATATTCATGCATGAATGCGCTATAGTCTTTGTGAAGGGCAGGGTTCTGCTAGAACTTGAGTTCCAGTGATTGAAACCTGCGGATAGCTCCGTGAAGAGAATCGCCCAAATGAGAATTGTATAACCTGCGTGGTAGGGATACCACAAATCTACCATCACTATTGCGGAAAGTATTAGATACAAAATGACTTTCGCATTCCGAGTCCTCAACGGAGGGAGCACGAACAGCAACGTCTTCTAACTTCCAGAAGTCCTTTAGTTGCGAGGAAATGGCATTATTATCTTCACATGCTATGAATGATGAGACAGGTTTTGTCATGTCGACATTAAAGGGCAAGTTACCAGCGAGAATGAATCCCAACTTTGTCTCCTGTATTATGGGAAAATGTGGGATACGGATGAATTTGACAGGTTCAATTAATTTTAAATAATACTGGGCACCGAGCAATATGTCGATTTGCGAAGAAAAGTTCAGTTGCGGGTCAGCTAGAAGCATGCCTTTTGGTAAATTTAGGGATGAGATATCAAATGATTCCGCAGGGAGATTATTCGTGATGCTGGGAAGCACAGCGCAATGTACGTTCAAACTAAAATTCTTATAACGAGAATGCAACCTTACCCTAGTACTAAAGTCAGCCTGAGATAAGGAATTGTTTATACCGGTGATGGGTAATTGAGATTTAGTTAGTTTTAGACCCATGCGACATGCGAACTCATGGTACAAAAGTTAGCTTGCGATCCTGAGTCCAATAAAATCCTTACTGGGTGCTTCCTACCGGCATGGTCAGTTGTCATGCAGACAGCGGTGGATAATAATATAGATTTATTTGTTTGCAGCTTCAGTGAACATTGATTGTTGCCTCTACCCGAGGGGTTATTGCCGGACATGTGGATCATTGTGTGGTGGCGTTTAGCGCATGTCCTGCAAGCAAATTTGGAAGGACAGTGTGCGAGATCATGGCCTGGACGTATGCAATTTAAGCAGAGTTTATGTTTAATTACAATATTTTTTCGTTCCAGGGGAGATATAGCCACGAATTGTGGGCATTCAGATAGTGCAGAGGTGTCTACCTCTGCACAGCTGACAGCTGTTGCTGCTGATATGAGAATGGAATGTCGACCTAGTAATATCAACCGGTTTAATAGCTTTGCGATAGGGAGTCTTATCGCTAACGTGTATTTTGCTTACTGAGCTCGTCGTGCCGCCGACGTTTTGCAATAATTGCCTTTTATTATTTAAGAATTTAATAAAGGTATTGAAATTAGGAAATCGCTCGTCGGACAGGCTTTCTTTCCAGAGCCGACATGTCTGATTATCGAGTTTTTGCGTTAAGTATTGAACGAAAATGATTTCAAAGGTATTTACCGGTAAATTCAATGAATTTAAAGCATTTATATTCGCGGTGATCTCGTCAATGAATTTGGAGATGCCAACCATGGACTCCTGCTGAATGGACTTCATGCTCAGTACATTCCCCCCCTATATGATAGGCTGAGACAATTAATTTGCTGTCATACCTGGCTCTTAATAGATCAATGGCTACCGCATAATTTTCATGGGTGATTGGAAGAGTTTTTATTACATTTAAAGCTTCGTCTTTTAATGAAGAGTGTAAATAGTGTAACTTCTGAATGTCCGTCAGGTCAGTTCTGACGTGTACCAGTTCCAAAAACATATTATAATAATGTTGCCAATCAATAATGCTGCCTGAGAAGCAGGGCAATTTAATTGGCTCTAACTGTATAGGGGGGGGGTTTAATTGGCATAACTTCAGCTTGAATCAATGATTTCTTGTTCACCTCCTCTACTTGTTCTAATAAATGGTGTAACTTGCACTCAATATTACACAGGTCATCCTCGGTTTGAACTCTGTCACTGACTGATGTGAAATCGGAATCATCAGCCTCAATTTGAGTCTGAATTTCGTCATACTTCGCGGACAATTCCATCAAATGGCGGAGTTTAATTTTTAAGGCATGGTGATCACTTATGTCCGGATCGAAATTGTCAGCGAAGGTATTCACACGGGATATAGAAGCCTTAATTGTGCCCCGTTTTTTAATTAGCGCCTTCACATCAGCCATGACTAAATGCAAATGTGATTCGAAAACGATAGTTAAATATAGAGCAGGTGAACAATTGTTGTAATTTGAATAATTTACTAAATCCTGATATGATGCGGGAGCCAGTGATCGGTATGCAACTTAATCTATTACTTATTATAATAGGTACTTCATTTGTTTAAAAAATAGTTATGAAAGTTATTGAAAACATGAATCGTTCACAATGACAATATACATATAGCCTTATAACATCACTTAAATTTCTGAATGTATTATAGTGCAGCTTCGTATATGAAAATTTATGTACATATGTACATATGAAAATCTAGATAGAAATACAAGTTTATGGCCACTTGACACTAATATCTGTTTATGTAAAAATTATTAATGATGTTATATTAAATGTTATTAAAATCTGTGCTAAAATATTACTGAGTTTGCTGTACATATCAATTATACATGAAAAATTATAAAAAATGAAAGTTTATAGTCACGTGGATGTTGAATCCCGGCGTGCTCAAGCTGGCTTCGATCCCGTTGTTTCAGTGGTGATCCTGTTCGGCAAACCTTAGAAGTTGGCGCAACTCTTGTTTCGGCTGATCGGGTGACGCTACAAGCTGTAGCTCTCCGTTTAATTTTGAATTACTAGAATTTCGCTGCTGTGCGACAATGATGATGACTTGTAGTGTCTTGCTGTCTCAGATATGACGCTCTGCAGAATCTTGCAATGTCTAGTATGCAGTTTGTTTTGAGAAGAATGAAGGCATGCAACGGCCAGCAATCTAAAGGTTGAAAGTATTTGGGCTTGAACGAAACGTTGTTTGGGCCCATTAAATGAAATATGTCTGAAATCCTAGTCCGAATCACGATTCGGATCCGGCCGTGGTGAACCAAAATCCGGCCGGTAGGACCAAAATGCGGCCGCGGAGGACCAAAATGTTGCGTCTTAGACGCTCTCGATAAAATCTTGAGTTGGTCTTAGAACGCTGGTTGTTGCGTTCGCTGGTAAGTAAGTGAAATAATGAAGTGGACTGTATATGTTCTTGATATAATTGTTTATTGAAAATTATTTAGAAGATAGTTGCTGGCGCGTGCAGTTTAGCGCGGCATGATGCCTGATAATTGAAATAGAAATTAAATACTGAAGTACATAAATCGTGCGTAAATCGGCTTGTGTAGCCTGAGTAGCTATCGCATGATGATCATGCTAAAATTTAGAATAATGAGAATAATGTAGCCGCGGCTGTCGAACTGAGGCAAGTTGCCTGCTCGGAGTCTTGCAAGTAACTAATTAAAATTGACTGCTGCGAGCTTGGATGCAAGCCGGTAGCAGATCGCGTGGGGAGAAATGACGTAACTGCACGCGACGGCAATGCGGTATTTTACAGTACAAAGTTTACATAAGTACAAAGTTTAACCACGTCTCTTTCCTTGTTTAAGGCTTCTTTAAGTGTTTAATGGTACAGCCACAAAGCCACTGGAAGAGACTAATTTTGCTTTCAACCTCCTTATCATCTTGCTATATAATGCTGTATCCTAGACACTTGAAATCTGGCACCTGTTCTATTGCCGCGCCCTGAATTACAATCTTTGTTCTAGTATGATTTGCTCCAGAAAAGCCATAACTTTTGTTTTAGATAAGAACATGGGACCGTTTTAAGGTTCTGTTCTTGAAAATGATTAAAGTTATCGGTTCAAATTTATGTCTGACACCATCCTCAAACAACGTCAAGGAACTAGGTGATAAAGAAGTTTTTTTTATCGGATCATTAGTTTCTGAGTAGCAACGAAACAAATTTTACGTCTTTATAATAGTAGTACAGACGACAGCCTTTCTCTGCAACGATTGGTCTGCTATTTTCACGTAGCCAGATTCTTTACAAAAGTGCATCTGTAGGCCTGGATCTGAATGGTTGGCACTCAGGTGACATTCCAATAAATAAGGGAGTTAGGCTGGGATGCTATATTTCCCCAACCTTGTTTAATATATACATTGACGACATGTTGAGAACATGGATACCCAGAGTGACTTCGGGAATACGGGTTAACAAATCAATTTGTATGGGTTCCCTGATATATGCGGATGACATAGTTCTTATTCAGGAAAATGAGGATGATTTACAAAGAGCTATGTTTCAATTACAAGAAGTGGCAAAAGAGTACTCACTGACAATTTCAGTAAGAAAGACCAAATCCATGGCCTTTATAGGTAAATATCCACCGAGGACTAAGATAGTTATAAACAACAGCACTTTAGAACAAGTGAGCCGTTTCCAATATCTCGGCTGTGCAGTAAGTTACGAATCTGAATATGATATAAGACAGAATAAAATAAATTTAGGAATATTTGTGGCACGATTCGTAGAAATCTTAGAAATAAACCAAGACACAGCACAAGGATTAAATTTTATAAGACAATTGTAATACCCACGTTGATTTATGCAAGTGAGGCGTGGGTCATGACAAAAAAGGAAAGCGGCAAGATTCAGAGTGCTGAAATGCAGTTTCTTCGAAATACTTTATATTATTCATTGCAAGATAGAATAAGGAATGAGGATATCAGAGCAGAACTCGAAGTAAATAACATAAATGAAATTATTGCAATTTACAGAAGACAAGGGTGGGATCATCTGCAAAGGATGACAGAGGATCGATTACCGAAAGCGGCACTGAACTATAAAGCCATTGGTAGAAGAGACGTGGGTCGTCCGAGGATGACATGGATGCGGGAACAGGTTCATATAACCTTATCCTTGAAATCGAGAAGAAGAAGAAGGAGAAGCTTTCCACGTAGCCGTGAAATCAGTTGCATGCAATCAGTTGCGTAGTGTAATAGAGGCTTAAGAGACCTGTCACGCTGACCTAAGCAGTTTAAGCTGTTAAAAAATGTCTTCTGACATAATAAGGTGGTTTCTATGGATTCAGTTAGTTTGTCTCTGACAGTGAACAAATTTTTCTGTGCTATTGTGGCGGTGGTAATGTTTCTAAATTAAACTTGTGTGTGAAGTTTAAGTATGTCTCTAACAGCACTGGTCGTACTAGTGGTACTAATGATGACACCGTTTTGGGCGCAAATGTTCAGGTGCTGTCATCACGGCTCGCGGGAAAGCCAAGTACGATATGGAAGCGACTAATGGAAGCCCGAAGTTGGCCGAGTTTGCCCGATGTCTACGTGACGACCGGGTCTCAGACGTTGAACTACTATGCCTTCTACTGTTTCGCTTACAACACATCTTCATTTGGTCTCTACAGCTCATTATATATGTATTGATACTCAAAAATTATTGTTAAAGCTGTTAATGCACATAAAATAGTAAATATTACTAAAATCGGTTTAGCTGTTTACTTTACACATTTAAACAGGTATTTTACCGTTTTATTTTTATTGTACTGTGAAAACTAATATTTTAAGATAATAATAAACTTCTTATCTTCTTAGCATGCACATTTACAACGGTATCTAAGTCACTTGTATAAATAGACAAACTAACCTTTTTCAATCCGCCTTGTGACTTCTTTTTCATATACAGATGACGGGTTTCAAACCATATGTTTTATCGTCAGATCATAAAATATTCCTCGTAGGAGGTCTCGTCATTAATCAAAAATCCAATATCTTAAACGTTCCTTGAAATTCAACTTCTTAGACGCTTCCTTGAATATACATCTAAAAAATTAAAAAATCTTAGCTCCGTCAACATAAAGTCTAACTGTGCTCGCCATTTAGTCTCACACAACTACAATTACACATATTTCAAATCTAACGTTTAATCACAACCATCCCCACAACCACCATTCTTATTACTTACCGTTATGAAAGTCTCTACCTATGTGAATGTTATTAGTTTTAAACTTGTGTAAAGAGAACATAGATTATTGTTATATTGAAACTGTTTGTTATCAGCAGTTCACTACATCTACTGAATGTATTGTAATGCAATATTCTGAATATTTGTCTTAATTCTTATAATCATAATAGTCATATACTGTTTGTATACAAAGCGGGCTTTGTATGTAAAGAGATAGAACATAAAGACGGCGGAGTTTGTTGAGAGAGAAAGAAAGAGGAAGCGAGAACGAGTGTGTGTGTGTGTGTGTGTGTGTAAGAGAGAGAGAGAGAGAGAGGGGGGAAACTTTTAAGATAGTTGGAGAAGAATATACATATTTAAAAAAAAAATACTTAGAATATTGTGAGAGACAAATTTCTACGGCTGAAATGAGATTTCTCAGGCACGTGGCAGGGTATACTCTCCATGATCATAGAAGAAACACAACACAGATATACGGCAGTAACGAAATATTATGAGTACACTCGACAGGATCGTCCAGTATCGGCTGAATTGGTGGGAACATCTTTGCCGAATGGATGACTGCCGCATCCCCAAACAACAATGGAACTATAAGCCGAGGGGACAGAGAGGTGTGGGACGTCCGAGGAAGCGCTTGAGTGACCTGTCTGAGACCGGAAAAAACCATCCTTGATTTAATCCTTGAAGATGATGACGACAAATTTCTACATACATTGCGTTGCAAATGAATGAATATTGTGTCAGATGTTTGATTGGTTTAATCGCCCACATGTACAGTGTGCCTTTTAACGACAAAGTCGGGAAATTAGGTGAACGTATCATAAGACAAACTCGTCGTTATGAAATTTAAATCTTAACAGAAATAACTTAATTATGTGAGTTTATTTAACAATGACAATATTATTGCCTGGAAATACGTTCATTATTTAACTTGACTACTATCAAAATATGTCAGCATCATCATCGTCTAAAGACCATGCCTTGTCGAGTTAGCCTTGTCAAGTTAGCCATATCAAACTCGCCTTGTCGAGTTAGCCTTGCCGAGTTAGCCACGTTTCTCCCAACTTTATTGTCCTCTTTAAATTGCAGTACGATAGCAAGTTCATCTCATTCATCAAGTATCCAGTCCAACAAATATATTTTTAGGCAAACTATTCCAAATCAAATGGTTCAGCGAATCGTTAGCATTCTGTGTACTAACATGAAGACATTTGTTTAACAAATTAGGGTGACTCAGATCAGCAAATATTGGCTTCATGACAGACATTGGTAGTGATTGCTTATTGAAATTCTCTTACCAATGGTAAAAACTGCATACCTCTATGATTTGTTATAAGGGAGTTACAGTTTTGTAAAAAAATGGTAACATTATCACCACTTTTGTCATAACTTTTCCTACGATCTCTATTTTATTTAAAAATCATAAAAAAATTATTACTAGGTGTATTCGCATAAATTTGGTATCGAATTACTCAGAAAATATTGAAGAATATTGTAAGGCAAAAAAAAAACTGATTTTTTAGTGGATTTGCCGGTTACGAGCTCCCCTTAAGCGGGCATTTTAATGCTAACAGAATCTTTCACAGAAATTCTGTTTTGTAAATTATGTACTTTTATTGTCACTGTTGTTAAGTATTACGCAAATACTGATGATTTTACGTAGTTATGTGGCACCATGTTTCGCCGTAGGGTAACGTTATGTAAATAACGATGATAATTAATCGTTGCTTACCTGGCGCTGTTTATACTTGACATTTGAAGTGAGCGTCGCATCGTGTTCTTTTAGTATAAGAATGTGTTCCGTCATCGACGAATCAACCACACGATAGAAAAGTTGAAAGTGAAAGTAACCCCGAGAAAGCCAAATTTGTAACTTAATTTGTGAACATTAGAAATAATTTTTTTGTTAAAAATGTCTCAACTTTGTCGTTCTTACTAACTGAACTGCTATCTTCATGTCCCGGAAATGCTCGTCACGTCGTGTTCTAATACAGTAGTATTTGTATTCCGTTATCGACGAGTCAACCACCACGATAGCAAAGTTAAAGGTGAAAGAGAGAGATGAAAGCAACTCCGAGAAAGCCAAAGTTTAATTTAATTTGTGAACACTAGAAATTATTTTTTGTTAAAAAAATTTCAACTTTCTCGTGGTTACTTGTTGAACTGCTACCTTCATGTTCCGGAAGTGGTCGTCTAGTAGAGTTCTAATAGGATATACTGTGCTCCGTTATCGACGAATCAACCACCACGATAGCAAAGTTGAAGGTGAAATTGAGATGAAAGCAACCCCAAGACGGCCAATTTTTATTTAAGTTTTGGACACAAAAATTATTTTTTTTTGTTAAAAAAATCTCAATTTTGTCGTGCTTACTTGCTGAACTGCTACCTTCATGTTCCGGAAGTGGTTGTCGCGTTGTTTTCTAATTGTATATAATGGTGTTCCGTCATCGACGAATCAACCACGATAGGAAAATCGAAGGTGAAAGTGAGAAGTGAAAGCAACCCCAAGAAAGCCAAAGTTTTAATTTAATTTGTGAACACTAGAAATTATTTATTTTTTTGTTAAAAAAATTACAACTTTGTAGTGCTTACTAACTGAACTGCTACTTTCATGTTCCGGAAGTGGTCGTCGCATCGTGTTCTAATAGTGTGTGTATATATATATATATATATGTAATATATATAGTGCTGCTTCATTAACGAATCAACAAACACGATAGTAAAGTTAAAAGTTAAAGTGAGAGATGAAAGCAACCCCAAGAAAGCCATTTTTTATTTAATTAGTAGAACAGTGGCGTCTCCTGCCTGTGAATACCGCAACTAGCGGCTGGCAAGACGCGTTGTACAAGCCATGGAACCGTCACACTAAACATAAAAGCCGCGCGGGTTTACCTTGATCCTTAACGGACTGTTGGGCAGAGGTTTATTATTATTATTAATACACTATAAATTATTTATTTGTTAAAAAAATCATTCAAAAGTTAAAGATTAACAATTAAAGGCAATGGTGAACACAGTTGAGAGGTCTTTCTTGCCAGTGACTGTACTTTGTGCACTGCTCGGATTCCCGACATTTATTGACCGCCAGCGACCGACATTACGCAAACTTTACACTGTGTACAGCTGGTCCTTGACCGTGGTGTTGTGTTCAGCGTACACGCTTAGCATACTTGTGTCCGTGTACACGACAGAGTCGACTTATGTAGGTGTTATCAGTTCGTCAGCGGCTGTTTTGTATCAGTTTATGTTACTGTATTATCGGTTAAAGTATATCTTTCATAAGAGCGGCGACGAGAGAAACACTTTGAACAGTATCAATTACCTGGACGCCGAACTTGAAAAGCTCAATATCAAAGTACAACACAGACAGAATGAAATTGTAGTTTTGGTATTTGTAATTGGATACGTGTTGTTGAAAGCGTTAATCATTTACAAGAATTTAAATTACATGGATTTACCGAATTTGACTGAAGCGTTCAGTTTGATCGGATCAATAGGTTTCATTGCAGTGTTTACAGTGATGTGCTTTTACGGAATCGTATTGTACTTGAGGCTATTTGTTTTACTCTACTTTCTTCAACAAAGGTTGAGACTGATTCGAAACGCTCTTGTGAATTATGAAAAGTCAAATATTGCGTGGAGTAATAATTGCTTTATCAAGGACACAGATTATTTCCAGTCTTTAATATGGCTTTACAGCTGCAGTTTTGATATTTTTCAATGTATGGAATCGTTTTATGCGAGTTTTCTTAACGCAAGCGTTTTTATCGCTTGTGTCATGTACCCGCTTCAGTTTGTTTTCAATATAGTTCAAAGACACGACACGGCATACGCTGTCACAACATTTACTACTCAGATCATGGATCAACTGCAGTTTCTCGCTTGTATTGCTATTGCCAACGAGTTCAACGGTATACACTCTATGATAAACCACGTGTACTACAAAAGATCACGCAGACTCTTGCATAAGCAGATGATGAACTGGCTTTATAAATGTGGACATTACGATACCAACTTCGACTGTGAATTTCTGTCTGTAGAAATTGTAATGTTTTCGGTTATCTTTGACTATATTACATTATTTTTGTTTGCTATGTTACCGAGTTTGTCCTATTAACATGAAAATGTCGTCTTTAAATTCATAGAGCATGGAAATCCAGAGTGACTTCAGGAATACAGCTTAGCAAATCAATTTGTATGGGTTCCCTGCTATATGGGATGAGATAGTTCTTTTTCAGGAAAATGAGGATAATTTACAAAGAGCTATATTTCAATTACAAGAAGTGGCAAGAGACTACTCACTGATAATTTCAGTAAGAAATATCAAAACCATGGCCTTTAAAGGTAAATATCCAGTGAGGACTAAGATAGTTATAAAGAACAGCATTTTAGAACAAGTGAGCCATTTCAGATATCTCGGCTGTGCAATAAGCTATGAATCTGAATATGATATAAGAGAAAAGCTAACTAAATTTAGGAATATCTGTAGTACGATTCATAGGAATCTTAGAAATAAAACAAGACACAGTACAAGGATTAAATTTTATAAGACGATTGTAACAACCACATTGATTTATACGAGTGAGGCGTGGGTCATGACAAAAAGAGAAGCGGCAAGATTCAGAGTGCTGAAATGCAGTTTCTTCGAAGTACTTTAAATTATACATTGCAAGGTAGAATAAGAAACGAAGATATCAGAGCAGAACTCGAAGTAGAGGACATAAATGAAATTATTGGAATTTGCTGATGACAATGACGGGATCATCTGCAAAGGATGGCAGAGGATCGATTGCCGAACGCGGCACTGAACTATAAAGCCATTGATAAGACGTGCGTCGTCCGAGGATGAGATGGCTGCCGGAACAGGTTTATATAACCTAATCCTTGAAGAGGAGAAGAAGAAGAAATAACACTGTTGCACACCACAATAGTAAAAATTGTGACTACAGCTCTTGGAGAGCCTGGGCCTCCTGGAGAATCCGCCTCCAGTCGTCTCTATCGTCTGCTCTCAGTCTGCATCTTCTTACACCGAGCATGCGCAGGTTGTCCTCAAGATCATCCGGCCATCGTTTTCTGGGCCAACACCTTCTTCTTTTTATTCCATCAGGTCTCCCGTAAAAATTTTCTTCAACGTGGGAAAGTTGAAAGTGAAAGTGAGGTGAAATGGAGGTGACACTAAGAAGATTTGAAAGAAAGATTGTAAGACGTTCTTACGGCCCGGTTAAAGAAGCTGACGAATGGAGAACACGAAATAACCATGAGATAGATGAGCTATTGAGTCACGAGGACACTGTAAGATTCATAAAGGCTCAACGAAAACAATGGCTAGTGCACCTAGAGCGGATGGATGATCAGCGTATGCCAAAGAAAATCGTGAAGGCGCAAGTCTATAAAAGCAGAAATAGGGACTGACCTAGCATAAGATGGTTGAATGATGAGGATCTCAGAATAATGGATGTGAGGGTTACACTGAGATGGCAATGGACAGACACTTTGGAGAAGATTGGTGTTGGAAGCCAGGACTCACGTTGTGCTGTAGTGCTAAAAGGTGCAATTATAAATTACATTTATTTCATAACGTTATGACTAGTACGTATTTCTGTCATATAATTATTGTGCAAATATGTATTATTTTCATTATAAATATATCGATGATTTAACTAAACATTAATCCTCGAGTAATTTTTTTTTTTTTTAGTCAAAGTATAATCCTGTCAGGAGAAGTGTAAACAGTTTATAATATGTAATTATTATGTTTATAAGAATGAAAACAGGGCGCGTATTTACAACAGCAGAAAGAATAGAAATCTGACAGTTGCTATGGTATGGTCACGTAATGAGGATGGAGGAGAAGCGATGGCATTGACTTACACACCACAAAACTGGAGAAGAAAAGGAAGATTGACAACACAATAGAGAACAGGAATCAGGAAAAGCATGAGAGGTCGAGCTATTGAAGAAGATGACTGGAAGGATAGGGAGAAATGCATTCGAAATGCAGGATGCGTCATAGACTGTAGAACCCCCGATAATAATAATAATAACTATACTTTAATGTTGGATTCTTTTATTAATCTGCGTTTTTGACAATCGATGGTTTACTTCTTGTTGTAGATATTTAATTTGGATGTCTTTAATGACATGTTCATCGATCTTATGTTCATCGTGTTCTCCACAGATAGACCTTGTCATTACATCTGTACATTTCTTGACTAAATTATAATCTACTGACGCGTACAGGTTAATACGTTACTAATTTTAGTTGTGAATGAACTTGCACCATTAATAATTCATCATTTCATCCAGTCAATATTTTTATCTATATTTACTTACATAAGTCCTCTGACATACTTATAATTTAAACCCACAGCCGAAAACAATATTTAATATGGTGTTGCAAATAATGTTGTTTATTTTCTTAGGTTAATTCTTAGGTTCATCATCATCATCATCATCATCATCATCATCATCATCATCATCATCATCATCATCATCATCATCATCATCATCATCATCATCGTCGTCGTCGTCGTCGTCCTCGTCGTCGTCGTCGTCGTCGTCGTCATCATCACCACCACCACCATCACCACCACCACCACCACAACCACCACCACCACCGCCGCAGCCGCCGCCGCCGCCGCCGCCGCCGCCGCCGTCGTCGTCATCATCATCATCATCACAACCACCACCACCACCACCGTCGTCGTCGTCGTCGTCATCATCATCATCTTCTTCTTTACAACACGGCATAGCCAAGGTGCTGCCTGTTTCGCCTTCAAAGATCCTCCACACACACCTGTGTCTTATAGGTTTGTATTTCCAGCCTCGTTTGGCCAGACTGGAATCTGGCAGTCTTCTTAAGTGTTATTTCCATTGTTGTTTGTAATTGTTTAATTTTTAATTCAAGTTAAAAAACTTGTAACTCTTCTCTTATTACCTCATTCTTTATACGGTCAAGTTTAGAAACAACTTTTCACTCCTCCTAAGAACGCCATTTCCGAGGCCTGTATTTTACTGTCTTGTTTATTGGCTGGTGTCCATAATTCACACCCACAGGATAGTACAGGATGACCATTGAAGAGACATTGTGAATAGGCAGCTATAAATAAACAAATAACAGTTAATTCACTCACTAAATGGAAGTAACTAAAAGTACACTAATCCTAAACGGTAGTTCACAGATTCGTGTAGTTAATGTTACTATAACACAACTATTTGACAAGTACTATGTCGTAAACACAAAACCAACAATTTGTAGTCTTTGAACGAACTTCATACCTCACTGTGAAAACCAGACTGCAGTCAGTTTACAAAGTGTTTATTATCTGATTGCCTTTGTGGGTGGGTGCCAGTTTGGTTGTCAACAGTGTATGTGAGCTGCCACGAATCATTGGCTTTGACAAACTAACGATACTAACACAAACACGCGCACTCATACTTTGTCCCGAGACACAGAGTTCAGTCTCACGCAGTACACAATTTATGATTCAGACTCACATGAATAATGTTTTAAACGAAAAGTTGTCAGCAAAAATATCCATAAGATTGTTAAACTTTAACAATAAATTATCATTATCATCATACTCAAGGTTGAACCAAGAATGGTTTTATGATGTGTATTCTATGTATGTGTTCTATTTCAGGATATATCCCAACTAAGGAGGAATTGTTTATTTTATGTACCATTTACAGGAATATATGTATTTCATTTTTGTTTTTATATAGTATCCAATTCACTTTTTCACAATAATTTAATTACCTTGTATCCGTCAGTGACTTCGTTCTAGCGTTTTTTATATAGACGCGTTTCGTGACATGTGTCACATCATCAGTAATCCTCGTCAAATGTTAAAATTCACATAAACACATAAAAACACATTTGCACATATTTACTAAATCACAATAACGACACACACATAACACGATGTAAGTTCGGCTCCGTTGGACCGGTCCGACCGCGCGTGTAGTTGCCGAGCCACTAATTAAACTAAGTCAATCCTTATCACCAGTCATTACCGTCATGCGCGATTATATTTAAGGCTGTATCATATAGTGAGTGAGATTGAAACCTTAATTGTTCGTTTAATATACTGTTATTGTTGATATTCTTGTCTTTAAATGATTTATAAATCTCAAACTCCTCGAGAGCGTCCATTAACCTACCCTTACCGCATACATGGATTGCTTTGAAATTAGTATTGAAATCTGTGTAATTATGGTTATGCATCATTAGATGGCGCGCATAATTAGATTTGGTCTTGTCTAAATCATTCCTTGGTAGATGTTCTTTGTATCTTTTCAAGAAGGACCTGCCAGTTTGATCCAGATAGAAACAATCACAATCATCACATGACATCCTGTAAACACCTGTTTTCTCTTCTAACGGGAATGGTTGTTTTATGCGTAACAAATTAGAAATATTATTATTTATTTTAAACGCGACTTTTATATTAAATTTAGAAAACACATTATATAAAAAACGCTAGAACGAAGTCACTGACGGATACAAGGTAATTAAATTATATGTATTTCGTATGTGTAATGTTAGATAATGTTAGATGAATATAATAAGTTGGAGTTTTATCCGGAATTTGTGATGTTGGGAGAAGAATTATCTGGAACTTAGGACCAGAGACCAATAAGACACAGCTAGAGGGGTTGGACATAAAAGTTTGAAGTAACTTGGTGGGAACGAAGATTATAAAAGATAGTGTTCGTATCAAAAGTTGTATCAAATAATACAAAGTTATGTGGATCTGGGTTCTCAAAACATGTTTATTATATTCATCTAACATTATCTAACATTACACATACGAAATACATATATTTCTGTAAATGGTACATAAAATAAACAATTCCTCCTTAGTTGGGATATATCCTGAAATAGAACACATACATAGAATACACATCATAAAGTTTACATCATTACTACTTCTAATTCTACACATTTATTTTTACTTTTAATGTATTCATACCCCAGATTTATGGTCCGCTTTAATTAATATGTTCACTAGATTGAATTATGTTTATTTAAGATTATGTTTCTCTCAAGTATGGATTCTTTGTAAGTTACAGTTTGTTCCGGTCTCAAATAGGCAAATACAGCTCGTCACTCCAGCGTTTCTTCGGACGTCCCACACGTCTCCATCCCCTCGGCTTATAGTTCTATAGTTGTTTGGGGATGCGGCAGTCGTCCATTCGGAAAAGATGTTCGAACCAATTCAGCCGATACTGCGCGATCCTGTCGAGTATACTCATAATATTCAGTTTCTGCCGTATGTCTGTGTTTCTTCTATGAGCATGGAGAGTATACCCTGCCACGTGCCTGAGAAATCTCATTTCAGCCGCTTGGATGCGACTGACCTGGCCTTTCGTTAAAGTCCAATTCTAAGACCCATAAAGAAGTGTGGGAAGAGCCATCACCTTGTAGAATTTTAGGCGTGTTCCTTTACTTGCTGACTTAAGGGTTCGCCTAATGGCCCCCTCACGTAAGGTTGAACTTATGCACCACGTCGTTGCTTGCATTATAAGACACACTGTAGCCCAGGTATTCAAAACTGCTAACTTGTTCCAGGACAGTAACATCTATAACAATTTTTGCCCGTACGGGATCAGTTCCACAAAAAGCCATCATCTTGGTTTTAATTGTGGATATCTGGAATCCAGAGTTTTTGCAGATTCTATTTAACAAATGTATACCCGTCTGCAATCTGTTTCCAACAATACGTTGTTATTTACATTAAACAATAGTTTAATGGCTGGCTGTGAAACAATAGTTTAATGTTGAAAATAATTTCTACGTTTCAATCATATTTTGTTTTGTTTGTGCGAGATAACGTGTTGTAGGCAACTGGTCGAACGCAACAACTATGACAAGGTGGAGGTGTAAAATACGATTGGAATTTCATTACTGCCGGAAATTTCTGACACTGGGTCAACGACTCCCTGCCGCAGAGACACGAGTCATCAATCACGAGTGAACAATTCGTTTGCTCATTCTTTTCATCTTATTAACATTGTGATTACAGAATACATTAACCTTCAGTCACTCTACAATATGTTCAAATTCTGCTAGGAAAAACGTAAGGTATAACTCATTTTCTTTGTTTCAGAAAATTAATTGTTTACCTTTAAGATAATTTTACGTACATAGAGTACGTAAACTGTATTTCATTAGAAGTGGAGATTATGGGAAATTGCACGTTCGACAACTAAGGTGTGAAATGAAACTTCTTTAATACCTTTATCCAAAAAAAGGAAATACATGTAGGTGTGGGAGCGTCAATGCACTATACACACAACACGACACAATCTGCTTAACGCTGAGAGGGGATTAGTTAAAAACACACAGTAATTTATCTGTGACAAGACACATTGGGAGCATATGGTATGTCAGTGGAAGGGGGAGCAAACTCTATTGGGTCGGGCAAAATCAGTAGTATTATATTACCATTTAATTCCACAGTGTCTTGTGTTTCGATAACATGGGTGTGTAATTGAAGATATTTGTAAAGCTGTAGATTGCCTCTGTTTTCACCATAAGTAGATAAACATTATCTACTAGCATCATTTGTAGCTGCAAACAAGTAGCTGGATCATTTGATTGTAGACTATAAACAAGCACATGATAGCCTGAAAATACAAAGTGTAATAGAGATAATGGAAGGATTTGGTATGCCAGGGAAACTGGTGAGCCTGATAAAAATGACACTGGAAGGAACACGGAGCAAGGTGCGAGTGGAAGGAAAGCTTACAAAATAATTTGATGTTCAAAGAGGGCTTAGACAAGGAGACGTATAAAGAATATATTTTTTATTTATTATTTTGTGAATATAAATTTGTTTAATTTCAAATGACAATTTATTTGGAAATTGTATTTTTCTTTTAGCCTTAACTTATTTGTAATAAAACGCTTATTACACTGTCATTTTCTTTTAATTTTAAATATATTTCCTTAGAGAGGGTTATCATTACGTTTGGTGGGTGAGTCATCAAGCTTAGCGGGGGTGAAAATCCCTGTATTACACAAATATTTGTTATCAACATAACATTGCATCTCTACAATTCTGTTTAACTTGACTTTCAAAAAAATTGGTATGGCAAATGCCTATAAACCCAGGGGGCACAATATTTAAAGTTCAAGGTTTGTTAGTCAATAAAGAAAGCAATTATAGCATTTTAATGAAATAATTAGTTTTAGTAATTCAAATATTCAGAGGACGAATCACGGTCGTTGACAGGCATTATAGGGACAGTTTATACAACTTTGCTATCTTAGACCGTAACCAAGTTGACCGTATGAGCCGAGTTAAAATAATATAAAACAGGCTCAGGTCTGCAATGGGAGACGCATGGCTTTCGAATCTTATGGTTCTAGCTTCAGAGAAATACTTGTTAGAGTCGATTCCTATCAAAGACATAATTGATGCCTATTCTTTACCGTCATCGCAGAGGAAGAAGTTACTATGCCAAATATAAGACAAAGCAACTAGGACTTAATCAAACAATTAATTTTAAATTTATAATTTTTTTTCTTTACAATGCGCTTTGTTGATATTTTGTTCCTTTTTTTTGAAATATTGTCTTACACGTACTAATTTCATTAGCTTTTTTTATTTATTATTTGTTTAATTACATTCATATTTGCTCAGTTTTTCTTGTGTGTGTATATATATATATATAATATTATTTTTAATAATAATAATACAACTTTTTGTATAAGAATATATTTTTTATTATTATTTTGTGAATATAAATTTGTTTAATTTCAAACGACAATTTATTTGCAAGCTGTTCTGTTCTTAGCTTTACGTTATTTGTAATAAAACGCTTATTACACTGTTATTTTGTTTTAATTTTAAATATCTTTCCTTAGAGGGTATTATCATTAAGTTTGGGGGGTGAGTCATCAAGCTTAAGGAGGGTGGGCAGCCTTGTATTACATAAATATCCGTTATCAACATAACATTGCAAACACTAAAACTGTCACAAAATCAAACACAGTTGACAACAGCGTGCAGTTTATATCGAAATACCCACAGTCAAATTTCCAATTACGATAAACAGAACAGAGAAATACTGTCTTTATTTGACTTGAGCTTGGATTAAAACGGTTGACATTATCTGACCACTGGAAGTTTCTCAACAGACTATCGATATGCTTGAACTCGTATTGTATGTTCGTGCACAAGGCTACCGGCAAAGTCTGTAATAAAACCAACCATGAAATTAAAAAATCTAAATACAACGCGTGCCTAATGGTTGCAGACAGAAGAATAATAAGATTAATATTTATAACAAATATCAACAAACTTAAGCAAAACAAATTGCTATACATTTTCCTGACACTACAAAACGCATCATGAATAAATCTTTCTGTTTTCAGTATATCTCTAAATATATTTTCCCTTTCATTAGCTGGCCGTATTCTGCTTGGAATTTCCACTGGCGTCAATATAGACACATGACTAGTCCATGCAGTTTTGTTTTCAAAACACATTTCACTTTTACGCTGTATGGCTGACAGAAGAAGGCGCATTCTTCGTTTCACAATGTACAGCAAATACACAAACTGTGTTAACAAAATTATTCTCGAGTATCCCAGAACATGACTCGTAACTATATTGTATACATAGTACATTTCTGTAATACGTTGTCTAAGTCGTGTGTTTTCCTTTTGATTGATAAACCACTCGTGCACAATACAAAGTGAAACACTGACAATGGAGCACGCTGCACACTGTAACCTCTCCGTTTTGTGAGACACTTTGACGCCCAACCTTTCAAGAGTCAAATCGACAAAGTCGACAGTTTTGTAAATGTCACTTATATCACTCTCGGCTAGCAAATATTTCACACGGTAAAAGGTAACCATAATGATGCCCGCCACTTCTGAAAGTTCATACGTGACGCGAACGAAATCGTACTGCATTGTTGGTAATTTAGCGGCCATGGAAACAATCCAAGATGTAAGAAACAAAGCAGTCAGTGTCCAACAATACGCCACTATGACGTACTTTGTTTTCTTCTTCTTCTTCTTCTTCTTCTTCTTCTTCTTCTTCTTCTTCTTCTTCTTCTTCTTCTTCTTCTTCTTCTTCTTCTTCTTCTTCTTCTTCTTCACTTCGACTGAATAAAACCCAAGCAGAGTGCAGCAAACGGACAGAGGAAATATTGCCGTCAGGATGGAATTTGCCATATTATTGGGATCTGGTCAGCAGAGTTTAGGACAAGTCGCAGCTGGTAACTTTACCTTGTACTGGGTACGACATTACTGTCTCTGTCATTAGTTTAATGCTTTAACCAACGGCAGACAACACGAGGTAACCATAGCAACCAGCCTTTTGTCGTCAATAATTGTGTACAAACATTGTTACATAACGAGGAATCCAATTTATGTTTGGAAGAAAACGTTACGAAATGTATGAAATTTGTCTGTAGTATTGATCGTACACGTATAACTCTTAATTTTTTTTTTTTTAGGTTACAGAATGACACGCCTTTTTCTTTAACACCTTGTCAGTTGGCTGCGTGTATTCCGTCTTCTTGTGATTTCTGTACGAAATGTTGTGTTCTTTAGCAGCCTTAATGCTAGAGGATTAATTCTAATGTCTCTGCGTGTTAGCATCTTTTATTTAACTTATTTAACTGGGGCGGTGGGATCCAAAGGGGGGTGTGACGCGAACATATGCTTTCATAGAAGGGAAATCCACCAGCCTCTCCACCCCAGGTGCACTCTCACCTACACGTCGGTGGACCCTGTTACGCCGAGCAATCCACTCCAAGGTTGTGATAAGCAATCCCTTCGGCAGAGTGGATCGGTAAGCAAACGAGAGATGGAGGTTGTGTCAGGGCAGTCTGAGGGTATTCTGGGCCCTGGCCTGGCAGGATGGTGCACATGAGTGGTTCAATATCAAACGCAGCAACCTCCACTTTTCAGAATTTTACACCAGAACGGAAAAACTGTTACACTATTTCCCCATAGAGTAGCAACAAAAGTAATTCTTCCAAAAATTACCTGCATGCATCAGAAACACATCTTTAAAGTCATAAGTCCATATATAAAAATTAAATAAAGTTATTTACATTTAAAACTTGGAGATTGCTGTCTTTGAAACTAAAGTAAGGAGATTGTCTGCTTTGAAATTGAATCGTGAGGAGATTGCTGGATATGAAACTGAAACATGAGGACATTGTTAGATTTGATCCTGATACAAAAAATCTTAGAAAAATGCTGACCATGGGATTATTATGCCAATAAATAATAAAAATAATAGTAATAATGAATAAAACAAAAATAATCAGCCCTCTAGGGAAGATCCCATTTAAAGCTAAATTTCACATAAAATGGAAATAAACAAATACGTTTAAAATTTATACAGAAAATCACATAAAAAACAAGGAATGCTAAAACATCAGTATATAAACACTTTAAATACATTGAAGGCTGTTTCCATTTTGAAGGCTGTGAAAGCTTTTTCCTGGCTTTACTAGGTGATACAACGCTTACAGAAGAACTTGCTGATAGATTATGTACATCCATAATTACTTTAACGTAAGAAAATATGCTAAAAAGATCCAAAATATGAGTAAAAAACACCACTTTACATCAATACATCACATAATAATATAAGCTAACGGCAGCCATGTTGCCTCCATTATGCACTCTGATTGGCCAGTGTGGAGATTGCTGTATTTGAAATTCAAACTAGCATGGAGATTGTCAGGTTTGAAACTAATGCAAAAATTGTAGGGATTTTGTATGTTTTGAATCTAAAATTTATATTCATTATATTCAGCTGATTTTGCAGATTAGAGTCCTACCAATAACTCAATTTCCCCAAAATTTGGAGTTTGTTGGGTTTGATATTGAACCACTCACATTGGCAGCAGAATGTGCATCTAGTGTGGAGGCGGAGGAGGCTATAGTAGCTCAATGGCTGCACACATGGGCTGAGTCAGGTACCCTATTGCGATCGGGGAGAGAGAGCTCGTCAGCTGAGGAGAAAGCAATATACTAAACGGTGTATCAGTATATTACACGGTGTATCATGTTTTGTGCTAACAATTCGAATAGTAGTTTTAGTTAAAGAGTACTACAACTCTAATCTTGTTAGGCACTGAATAAACATTCCTTTCTGCTAAAATAATCAGAAATACCACTTTCTACGTGTACTGAAAACTGGTATTCCTGACGTGTGTATGCGATTGTAAATAATATCTGTATATATAAGTCTGAGGATGTGTTTCTTTTATTGAATACAAATCCACACCGTTACACCGATTATCACCAAATTTTGCACGTGTAACCTTTGACACAAGGCGAAAAATACTGTCTAACTTAGAAATCGATATTTTGCCCCGTTCGCACGATTTAGGCCCTTTTAATTATGTCCTTTTTTAACGCGTACAAAGATGTCAACAACACCATGGAGACCCGAATAAATTACCATAGTAACAAGTAAATAAACAAATGCTATTTAGCGACATCGGAACTGTACTTTTATCCGTTCCTGCAGTTCATTTTCGATGTTTTTAATATGCGATTTTATCGATATATTACGATAAGGAAAAGAAGAAGTGTACTAATTGTAAATCGTCCTCTTTCTTAAATCAAAGTGAAAATACGTGTTGTTCTCATTTGAGAGGTTAGATGACAACGGTTTTTGGTTTTTAGTTTACTGCTGAAAAAAATTAAACCCACGGTTGAGGAAAACATAACGTTTAATGTGTTTAAACAATCCTTATAACACAATAACACTTAAAATAAAGAACCTAACATTTTTAATTAACGGGTACTTGTAGTATCATAAATAGTAACTTTAAGTAGTGGGTTTTAATAAATTTTGAGGACGTTTCCTGTAATGAATAATACTCTTATAATCGTTATAACGTAGGACATAACTGCTACGGTTAAAATTGTACCTCAAGTATACTCCTTTAGAGCCAGTACAAGTTTTACGAATATTTGATTAATTTGTTTTTGATGCGACCGAACAGCTGACAAACTAACTTGACAAGAAATAAACTACTCTATAATAACTTGATAATAGTAGCTGAACAACGTGCCTTAATCTGAATATGCTAATAAAGCCGCCGCCTCAACAGACTTACAAGCCTGTTACTATTGGCGCCCCAAACTTTGTAAATTTGTTTGTACTTAACAAACATTCCCCCTACTTACACCACTGTGCCGTTGATAACAGTATTTGTCCGTCTCCCATACCAACAAGCGTATATTGAGAACAGTTGATTTCCATTTAAAATCAGATAAAATTTCACTGCAGAAAATCGGCGTACGACAAGCGTGTCCATTATCATCTTCTCTTTTTAAATTATATATTGACGATCTCATGCAAAACTGGCAGATGTGTCTTCCAGACCATTTTATGATTGGTCACTCTGCAATTGACGCTTTGTTTGTTTGCGGACGATCAGGCTATTCTGTCGGACTGAGAAAACAGTTTGCAGATGGGTATAGATTTGTTAAATCGAATCTGCAAAGACTGTGGATTACAAATATCCACAGTTAAGACCAAGCTGATGGCTTTTCGTGGAACTGATCCCGTACGGGCTAAAATTGTTACAGATGTACTGTCTTGGAACAAGTCAGCAATTTTATATACTTGGGCTACAGTGTGTCTTATAATACAAACAACGACGTTGTGAATAAGTTGTATAAGTTTAACCGCATGTGCGGGACCATCAGGTCAGCCTAAAATTCTACAAGGTGATGCCCATTCCCACAATTCATTACGGGTTTGAGGATTGGACTTTAACGAAAGGCCAGGCCAGGCCATCCAAGCGGAAATGAGATTTCTCAGCTATACGGCAGGGTATACTATCCACGATCATATAAGAAACACAGATATACGGCGAAACTGAATATTATGAGTATAGTCGACAAGATTGCCCGGTATCGACTGAATTGGTGGTAACATCTTTGCCGAATGGATAACTGCCGCATCTCTAACTATGGAACTATAAGCCGAAGGGACGGAGAGGTGTGGGACGTCCGAGGAAGCGCTGGAGTGACCAGCTCTAAATTATTTGACTGTTTGAGACTGGAACAAACCATCCTTGGTTTAATCCTTGCAGATGATGATGATCATGATAAAATTTCACTCAGAGATCCTTTTCCAACTAAACTAAATATCCAATTAAATATTCAATTAAAAAAAGAAATACTTACGTACTTATAGTTGTCAACAGCTGACTTAATTCATAAGGCTAATCATTTATCCTATGTCCTTCATTCCCGGTGTTTTTGACCCTACAACAAAGTCAGCATATGTATGGAATACTGCCGATAGGAAACGTATAGGGTTATAAAGGCGAGGAGGGCTGTTAGCGGGGAGAGGTTATCAATCACCATCGAGGTTAAAGGTCTCCTCCAACACTGTACATTTACTTACTCAATTTGACACTGGTAAAATTATGTTTATTCTCTGTGTGTTTACAATATGTAAACACTTTACGAATCATTTTCATTGGCTGTAAATCATGTCACATCTGAGATATACCATGTAGCGCAGTCATAGGCAATCTTTCAATTTGTAGGGGACGCATATATAACTGAGGACCAGTTCTACGGGCGCATCCCTCCCCACCCCATCGATGGAAAATAAAAAGTTGCAGTCTTCAAAACCTGTACGTTACAAATATTAACTGTCGCTTTATAATAACCTTGCGCTTATATTTAGCGACCTGGAACACCGAATTAAAAAAAAAAAAAAAAAAAAAAAAAAAAAAAAAAAAAAAAAAAAAAAAAAAGCTTTGCACTATTTTACATACAAATTTGTCAAATTTTTCACATTAGGAGTAGTAGGTCATCAACAATTCGTCATCATGCACACGCACGTTAAAACTAACAAGACTTTAAACAAAATAATGGTTAAACTGGAACACATTTTAATAAAAATAAATTAAAGAACTTACCACTGTAACACTATTTATTTTTATAAAGTGCACAGAAGTGTAAAACTTGAAAAAATTATATTTAAAACATAAATGAAGGTTCAGTTCCTTTTCTTGAAAAAACTAACAGTAATTATTTTTATATTAGAAAAAAAGAAAGTACTCGTATTTTGGAATACAGTACTTCAAAGCAGGTACAACTTGGGCGCGTTCCTTCGTTCAAAAGAAAATAAACCTTATCGACGGGCGCAGGGTTGCCGACTGCTGCTGTACCGTTTTGTGAAGGACCGCGGTCAGTTGCGACCGAGGTGGAAATTTGAACTCGGCCAACTGCAGTTGAAAACATCTTTCTATTAGCTGTACACACAGACAGCGTCTATCAAGGCTTGTGAAGAGATAAAGATACAGTGCTCCGACCAATCAACTTTTCTGTATAGTATCGTAGTGTGAACTTTATGCTGTTAAATACGGTGTTGCCGATCGTCACCAACATTTTCTGTATTATTGTAATAAGGAATCATAATTTGTAAGCACATTAATAACCACGGACACACTAGTTGCGCCAAAAATTTGAAACCGTTACATATTTGCAACAAAGGGCGAATTATGAGCGCTTTAGAAGAATTCGAAATCTACAAAGCATCGAGAACACAAAAAAAACCTAGTGCTCAAAGATCAATTGTCGTTTCACTCGAACAGCTTGTACGATACTGCGTTGTTACAACATGTTTATCAAATTATTGACGAATGAGAAATCAACAGTTGCGATTATGAACCCGAACAGTGCGCACTGATTCTTCTGCGCGGTACATTATTAATGTAGTGTGTTTTTAATGATGTTAGTAAAAGTTTTTATTTACGTTGACAAGTTCTTCACGTGAGAACGAAAAGTTTTTAAACCTGAAGATGGGAACATGTTTCCCGAAACATGTCGTGTATGACATATAACGAAGTCGCAAGATGGAAAGGAAATAAGGTAAAACTATAAGTTTTATTGTAATACGGAAATTACAATTAGCCTAAGATTCTTTAATTCCTGTCAGAATTGCAATTATTATCAGAATTCAAATACTGTCTGAGGCTTTCACGCGACCGGCTTCAATGATATGAGTGCTTCGGCTGCCCGGGCTGTAAGGCCATGGTCCATGGTGGTTTTGAGCAAACCTTTCGGCCGTGCCTTCGACGGCCATCTTCAGTACAGATAAATATGGGCGTCCCACTCACGGCCACTACCCTTAACCACAGTTCACTGGTCACTGACTGCAGCCTTGGTCAGTGTGTTGCAGCCTTCTGCAGTGAAGATGGCCGTCGAAGGCACGGCCGAAAGGTTTGCTCAAAACAACAATGGACCACGACCTTACAGCCCGGCCAGCCGAAGCACTTATTATCAGAAATCCTTTTAAAGTTTTATTTAAATAACTTTAAATACTCCTAACGTAACCTAACCTAACAAAATTATTGGAGAAAAGAGGTTACTAGCACAAATGGAAAGTTACAAAATCGAAGATTGGAGTAGGACTTTTGGACTAGTTGTCACAGATTCGGTTAGTTGCAACCAAATGAAAGAAAGTGCGGGGCGCAATTGCCCGAATAGGAACAGGTAAACACGTCGTTTCGTTGCAATCGCTTGCATAAGGTTGAGATGATTTGAATTCGCATAAGATATGCATATTTCTTATTTGGGTTCAATAAAGTTTTCGCAATATTTTTTTTTATTGTAATTTTTTACCTGTCTTTGATAACAGTTTTATGTTAGAAATTCCATTAATGATAGAATAAATGTTTAATTAAATCGCTAAATTAAAATATTTTCATAAATGTACTTAACGCATGAAATGCTTATTAATTTCATACATCTCTTGAACAATGTATTGCATTATAGTGTATTAAGTGTGTATCGATGTCTTTTATAAATAAAATAACAATACTTAAATTTCTTCTTCTTCTTCTCCTTCTCCTCC